>OZ007594.1:51412623-53932623 GCA_963931845.1 Maratus michaelseni | reverse complement strand
TCCTGAAAGTAAAATTAATATACAATCAATAGCTCCCTCTATAGTTAAATTAAAAATAATATTAACAATATTATCTACAACTACCTGAAAGGTAAAGTGTCGCCATCTATTGGTATTATAATAGTTCATAATTAATATTTAGTTAAATATCCACTTTATTAGTTACATACTCACTTCATTAGATTTATTTATATAAATAAACTTTAAAAAACAATACTAACTTGTAATTTTACTTAAAATTCAAATAAAATATAATACTACTATATGAATAAATCTACACAGAATTAATTCAACTTGCACAGCATTTCAGATATTCTTAACAAGAATATATTATGTAAAAGAGATATTATTTTAATTCAAATTATTTTTGCTGCCAGCTGTGTTAATCCACTGATATTATAGACATTTATTAAATAATTAATGTTTTATTTTTACTACTACTTAAATATATATTAGACTTGTTTTTAAATAATTAATGTTTAATTTATACTACATTGTAAATATATTTTATATTTATAGATTAATTTAAATATCTAATTAAATAATTCATAAACAATTCAAAATATCTCAAAATTTATAATGTTGATAATTAATAGCATTACTACTGTTTTTCAATCAAATTAATGCAATGCAGTAATTAAAATACTTGTTAATTTTAATTATTCATAGACAAAAATAAAAACTATATATATTTATTTTTATATATATTGCAAATAGATATATATATATGAGTTATAATCACCAATGTTATCATTGTATAATTTAATTTGTTATTGTATAAGTTAATTTATAAATGTATGAAAACTGCACATCAATAATACCTTAAACAGAGGTGATCGGCAACGCACAATCACAACTATACAAAGTATAAATAATGTTCAATCAAATATTAAATTTCCTAATATGTTATAATTGTAATTATGTATGTTATATTTGTAATTTTCTACATAAAGTGTATATAATGTTCAAACAAATATTAAATATTAAATTTCCTAATATGTTATAATTGTAATAATGTATGTTATAATTATTATTTTCTATATCTTTTGTTATATGTTATCGCACACTAAAACAATAATTTATTACATACCATGTTTATATTTAAATTATATAATAAATGTTATTTAAAAGAGTTGATGATTGAATTTATCATAAAAATAGGATATCCATATATTTTTGCTTGATCTCGAATATATCTAATATTTTTGTTTTTATTTATATCTGAGCATAAGTATTTTATACGATGTAGATAATTGATAATTATATTTTTATAAACAGATTTATGTAAACATGAAGCATAATTGGTAAAAATATTTACTTTAAATGAGAAATCAAATCTCTTATCATAAATATCAAAAATTAATTTATAATTATTAGTAATATTAATTTTTAAGTCAAGAAAGTTTATATTATTATTAATTAAATCATTTTCGCTTAATTTAAGCTGAGTAGGATAAAAATTGAGTGGTGATGTGCAATTTTTTTCATTGAAATAAAATATGATAATGTCATCAATATAGCGATAAAATACATAATCAGTGTTCGGACTTATATTTCTTTCATAATAATATAAGTAAAGGTCAGAGAGAATACTAGATGCGGTTCCGCCCTGCGGAATTCCCTGGCATTGTTTATTGATAATATTGTCATATATAATGTAATTATTATGCAATGTAAAATTTAGTAAAGTTTTAAAAAAATTTACTGAAATATGTTCTTTTAATTTTAATTGAGATTTAAATTCTTTAAATAATATACACATTGTTTTATGTAAGTCTTTTATATCAATGTTATTAAATAAATCATTAAAATCCAATGTTTTTATGAATTTTACCGGATTGATATTATGTATTTTATTAATGAGTTGAAAACTATTTTTTAGGCAATGTTGGTTATTATGTTTTAGCTTTATATCATATATCTGCTTTAAAATATTAAGTAGTAAATTGCTTGCATTTTTATTATATGTGTTACAACCGATGGTAACAGTGCGAAATTTAATAGGATTTTTATGAAATTTTGGAATTATAACAAGATAAGGATAATTAAAATTATTACATTTGATTTTTAGTAATTTGTGATAATTTAATAATTTTCTGTTATTTATTTCAATATTTAATTTAGTTATATTAAAAATATTACTTGTGTTGATTGCATTGTGAATTAACACTTTATAGTATTCTTTACAAATGATAGCATAATTATTTGGAGATTTATCTACATAAGTAATTATAAATTTGTTTTGTAATTCTGATATATGTTTATTTATGTTTTTAAAAGCTGCATGTGTAATATGATGTATATATATATGTATATATATATATATATATATATGTATATATATATATATATGTATATATATATGTATATATATATATATATATGTATATATATATATATATATATATATATATATATATATATATATATATATATATGAGAGACATGTCTAAATAAATTAGGTGTTTTAATGCTGAAACATATACTCTTACCACTTTTCTCATTACACTGAAAATATTTGCAAAAGTAATATCAACAAACACCAATATAAATATTTCTCTGAAAATACTGGATTATTTACTCAGTAAGAATTTTCAAAATATATACCATTCATTAAAATACAAGACATCATTTAATACAATTTTAAATACGTATAAAGATAAACTCATAGATAAATCATGGTTTTTACGAATCAGTGGGTATTTGGTTGGGTGGGGATCCCCAGAAAAAAAAAATTAACCTTTAGTCTTCATTAAAAAAGACAAGTTAGAAAAAATGACACTTTCATGGGAAGAAAATAAAAACACAGTGCACCTTTTGTAATGGCCATAATTATCATCCAGAAATATACATATATATTGTTATTGAGAACAAAAATTGGCTATTGTAAAATGCTAATATGTATAAATTGAATCTACATAACTCACATAAGTGCTAATAATGCTAGCCATAGAAACTATCAGCAGTCGTGCAAATTAAGCAAAATCAAAATATAAATCTACATTTGTTATAATTTACAAAAAATACACTAATAGCCCTGGTACACAGCCATCAGCAAATTATCAGTAAACCAAACAAATGCAAAGTAAAACAATCAAACCTACAAAAGAGACAATAGCGATCTCCAAAACCATTGGCAATTGTGTACATTTGATGATAATATAGAAGTTATATAACTATTGCTGTAAAAAAAAAAAATATTACAGATGAGGGATGAGTATTGTTCAGCCACTTACAAATAGTGAGATGTGGTAGTTATGGTTAATAAATCAGTTTTTAATAACCACACAGTACATCTCCTTTAAATGCATTATCTGCTAGTAAAAAATGTTTGCAGAATAACTTTTGTAGATTTATGGTACACTGGTGGACACGATAGCATTGAAATCACAGCAATTTGGCCACAATCACATATGATGACACACCATGATTTTAAAAAAGAAGACACAATTGGGAATATTTAGCACCGAAACACAGCACTATGACACACTTCTTTGTCTTTTTTTTTTTTTTTTTTTTTTTTTTTTGTAGATACACTTAGTGACTTGGGAAACACTGGAGCATTCACCATCACATAAGGCTTAAGACATAATAGGGAAATTTATCGACATAATCAGGAACAGAAGAAAGTCACATAGAAATTTGAGACGACAAAATTGATGAATTCCAAAAAGCACCTTTTTAAAAAAAAATTCTTAGTAATCTTTGAAGATTCACCATGGAACACTTCTATATATTAAAAAGGCGCCGTTAAATAGTACTAAGAACTGTGCTTTTCTTTTCTTTTTATATAATCTTGTATATAAATTAACTTGGCACTTAAAACCTTCAAATTTCTTCATTAATAATAATATTTCTTCAGAATTCATTCAATTAATTATTTCTTGTATAAAAATATGAGGCATATGACAAAATAAAATTTAGAGACTTTGGGTATATTCACAAATGAAAACATAAAGGCACAATACAATATTTGAAATATGGGGAATTTGCCCAATAAAATAAATTGATCTTGAGAATTCCTGTATCAAAATAGCAACTCTTGAAATCACAGGTAAACATAAGAAAATGCATCATACAAAATCACTATTGAAAGTAACTATTTTTTTTTTAATATTTCATAATAAATAAGAATTTTCTTGATTTTGAAAATATAAAGCAAAAAAAATATTGCAAAAGTAGCAACACTGACTTTTAGGAGTAGATATGTCAACCAATCCATTTCGTAAGGACCATTCGTTCGCACAACTCACCAAAAGAAAAGGCCAACTAACAATACTTCTTAATCAGGTCAAGAAACAGCTATTAATTGAGAAAAATATTTAAGATTATTGTAAATCTTATTTTAGCTTTCAACACAAACATCAAAGATATTGAAGCGAATCCGACATTGTAAGGATAGTATACACATACATGACATGACTCTTCTTCAATAGTTACTTTAAAGTTGAAAATGAAGCATAAGTTTTAAACTTATTGTTCTAAAACAGTTATTTAGGCAGGTAAGTGTAGTATTATAATTTTTTTTTTTTATTGTAAAACAAGGAAAATATTAGAGAAGTGGTTAGCACAAATGGATACAACTCATCAGTGAATGGCCAACTTCATCAGGTAAGGAACTGTTGAAAATGAAGCATAGAATTTATATATATATATATATATATATATATATATATATATATATATATATATATATATATATATATAGATGATGTAGAAGAATTTCTTGAATATAACTGTAACAGGAATGAAGTAGCCCTATGCCTACTTCTTCTCAAGAGTAGAAAAAGAATAATGTTGCTTTCATTCCTTTTCTGAGAGCAACATGAGAATACTGGTTGAAGAAAACTGTCACAGCCTGCACATATAGTGAAGTGAAAAGGTCTTAATTTCACAATTACAACTTGCCATAGGAATATTTTTAAATAAAATGGATTTTTCAAATATAATATTTTGTCAGCTGAGAGTTCCTTCACAAACAACATGAGAACAGTTGTGAAAATATTCTTAAATGCATATATTCTTAATTTGTAAACTTCAGATTATCTTTGCACTAAGCCAAACTGTATGATTATAATATAGAACAAGGCATATACAGATGGATAAGAATAAATTTATGAACATTCACATTAAAACTATTGTTAAAACTATCTTGATTTTAAATTTGTAGAATTGAAGCATAGAAATCTGCAAGAATGTTATGTAGGATATTTACAACTACAACTCCGATTCAAAAAATTAGAATAATGTAAAAAAGAATGAGTTTGATGTTGCTAACGCGTCAATTTGCATACTGCGTCCAGGAAAAAATATATTAAAAGTATCTAATTATCTTCAGAGCATTTATAAATATAACATAAATATTTATTTTTATCTGATATATTAATAATTAACTATTTAAAAAATATTAGAATAATTCAAAGAAATAGAATACCTCGATAGCATGGTTCAAAAAATTAGAATATTCAAATTTTTCTTATAAGTTGAGAGAACGGCTGCGGGATTAACATCTGTGGGACTATAAAATGTGCTCCGTTGAAAATGAGAAGTCGTTTGGCATTTGATTGTAGCGTAGTATTTGCTTAATATGGGACGAAAGAGCGATTTATCTGAGGCTGTGAAATATCGTATTGTGTACTTGCACGAAATAGGAAAAACACAACTTTTTATAGCAAAAGAAGTGAAATGCTCTCAAGCAAGTGTGAGTAGAGTTTTGAGAGAATATTTTAATAATAAGTGTTTTCAAAATAAACACTTTAAAAGTGGTCGAAAGCCAGTAACTTCAAGAAGAGATGAAAGGCAATTGAAAAAGATTGTGAAGAAACATCGTTTTCGGAGTGTGAGATATGTGCATAGAAAATGGAAAGAAATGGGTATAAATGTCTCCAAATCTACAACACTACGACGACTTCGCAAATTAGGTTTTAGATCACGTGTGCCTAAGATAAAGCCATTCTTATCATCTAAGCAAAGGGCTGCTAGAGTTAAATGGTGTAAACAAAGGCTATTTTGGGATCACGACGATTGGAAAAAGATACTTTTCAGCGATGAAAGTGTGTTTTGTGTGTCTCACGGAAATCAAGGTATACGTGTCTGGAGACTCAAACATGAAGCTTATAAGAAAGAATGTTTAAAACGTTCGGTTAAATTTGCGACCTCTGTTATGGTATGGGGCTGCATGACTGCTGAAGGCCCAGGCAGGTTGTGTATTGTTTCCACAACAGTCAATTCAGAAGTCTATAAAGAAATTCTTGAACATTTCATGATTCCTTCAGCTGAGGATTTATGTGATGACGATTTCTTGTTTCAGCAAGATTTAGCTTCTCCCCACACTTCCAAATCAACAACTAAATGGCTCAAAGATAAGGACATACCTGTACTCCCTTGGCCTGCAAACTCACCCGATCTAAATCCTATCGAGAATTTGTGGGGAATTATGAAGAAACGACTTCAAGAAGTTCCGCCTAGAGACAAAAAAGAACTTATTTCTAGTATAAAGAGCATATGGGCGAATTTGGATAAAAAACATTGTGAACCTTTAGTTAAAAACATGCCAGAACGTTTAAGAGCTGTCATTAAACCTAAGGGTGATGCAACAAAGTACTGATTAGCAAGTAAAAATACTTAGAGTTTAAATTATCTTCAATATATTTTCATTATTCTAATTTTTTGAACTATGTTAGAAAGTATTCTAATATTTTGAATTTTTTGTTGTTAGCTGATTTAAATATATTTTCTATTTCATTGTAATGTGTTTACATTTTTATAATCTGCAAAATATGCAGATTCATATTATAGTACTTTATATTTGATATTGTTGATTATTTATTTGATAAATTCGATTTTCATTTCCCTTGACCGTATTTCTTTTCATTATTCTAATTTTTTGAATCGGAGTTGTACTAACTTCTGTGAAGAATTTTAGCTTCAGAAAGAAAATGTGACCATAATAAATTAAATAAGTATGACATAATAAGAATAAAATTTCTCAGCATCACTAATCACAATTTCAAAAATAATGCTTCTTATAAAATTTAATCTTCTAAAATATAATATATATGATTTGTAAATTTGTTGCAATAGTGCCATAATTTTTTTTTAAATTTAAAAACCCAAAGTCATAGCCTCTTAGAATATGAAATATGTTTTTGAGAACAATTTCATTATTTCAAACTCATAAAAATTTTCTTAAAAAGAATACATAATTCATTTCAAAAATATAGATATACCAACTAAAAATTCTTGAAAAATATTATATTCTACAATAATTTATTACAAAAAAAGAATATGTAGAACTATTTAAATGGAATAATAAGTATGCATCATCAAAAATATAATTATTCTTCAAAGGAAATTCATTTCGATTTAAATGATTATTCCAAAAAAATATGGCAAATTTAGCAAAATATATTATTTTCTTCAAGATGGAAAAGAACAAATTCATTATGAAATTTAATTCTCCAAACAAAGTAGCAAAAATCAATTCAAGAAATTTTTGAGAACAAGAACTTACAATATTAAAAATATTTTCATATGTCGTTACACAAAAATTCTTAAATAAATTATTCCATATATCTTTAAAGAATCCTCTTTAAAATTCATTAAAAGAACAAATCTTGAATTCTATTAAACACATCATAAAAATTTTCAAAAAGTTATTCTGCGAACAAAAAGTTCTAAAATATTTCGTTTTTCTTTTAATCAATTCAAATTTTTTTTTCAAAACCACTGCCTTTTCAGCACTAATTGTGGTGTAAATAAATTATTGTTGATGTGGTGTAGTTATATATTGATGTGGAGTTATATATATATTAAATAGTAATGAAGTTCTTTATTTAAAATATTGCGTTGTATTCGCTAGACCCCTTAGCGTTCTTTGAGGTCAAAGCAGTGGTAAAAAATAAAAGGAAAAGAAACTTCTTACTTGAATGGTATCTGCTGTACACAAAATGAAGAGGAGCCTTTTTTTTTTTAAGAATATAAATCAAATATCATTATTCATTCTTTTTGGAAGAGAAGAAAGAGGCCTTCACCCGTTGGTCACCTTATTTCAATAATTATGTTGGCTGATAAAGATGATCTTTTCCACTCGAAGAATTGACTTTTAAAATTAAAATGCAGCATCAATCCAAATTTTAAAGATGAAAATTTCAATTAAAACTTTTGCGCGCCATCAAAAAAATAAATTCAGACAGGGGAAACATCATCGTAGAATTTCGCTGGACTCCGCAGACATCGCCGCAGCAGGCAGGCAGGCTTGGCCCGCGATCTTTTGAAACGAAAACTACATTATGGCAGGTTCATCAACAAAACAGATTCTGATTTAAAATTAACGAAATTTTTAATTTATAGTAAGAAACGGGGACACCAAAAGTATTCGGACGACAAGATTTAAATCTATTAGAGAATTAAAAAAAATTAGCCAATATCTTAATTAACAAATCCGAACAATTCATTTAAAAACATTTATTTCAATTTGCGCCAGCAATCGTCAAATAAACCACGCCTTCAAAAAATGAGCCTCCCTCTACAATCTACAGCTAGCTACCTAATGCGTACGCGTACGTCACGAGGTCACGAGAGGGGGAAAGACGGCGCTTCGATGACGTCATCACAATAAGAGTAGAAGGGAAAGAGAAAGCACATCGGTAAATAGCGAAGGAAAACGCCGAACAAAGCCCGATGCAAAACACTCGTGTAAAAATAAATACGGAATTGAATCCAAATAATATCAACGTGAAAGGCTGAACGAAATAAACATATAACATGATTTAAACATTGTGAGATTTCATATCACAGCGCCCATTTAAGTTTTTGTGCCTTAAATAGTTAATAACTTGCCCCCCTTTTATCCCTTCTTCTTTGTTTTGGGGACCTTTTCTCCATTTAGTTATTTCCCATTTCTACATTCCAGTTAAGACCCTGGATCCCCAGGGCCCGGTTAGGGCCCCATTTAAGTTTTTGTGTCAAATTGATAATAACTGGCCCTATTTTTATCCGATCATCTTTGTTTTTTGGGCCGTTTCTCCATTTAGCTCCCCCCCCCCCCATTTCTAGGTTCTAGTTAAGACCCTGGGGCCTGGTACGGGCCCGTTGTAGTTTTTGTTTCCTAAATTCTCAATAAGTTGTCCCCTTTTAATCCGATCGTCTTCGTTTTTGAGGCCTTTTCTCCATTTAGTTATTCCTCCGTTTCTACACTCCTTTTAAACCACTCCTGTGGAACCCCTTGAACTTTTTGTGCGCCATGCATTTTTCACCCCTCTAATTGCGTCATCCTCCCAGTGCATGACTTTAAATTTGAGTCTTTGACTCCACTCCTCGTGTCACCACCCTCATATTTTTATTGGGGCCCTAGAGCTCTTTTTATGTCTTTCTTTAAAATATTATTCTAATGATTAATTCCTACCCTATTACTTATTTTCGACTAATTCAAGATCTAAAGCGCTAAGTACTAGGACCACTTAAAATGTTTTCATCTTAGGGCCCTGCTCAAAACTATTAGTTGACCTTCTTTTAGACCCTATTCTACAGCTCCCTTAAAAATCGTCCGATTGACTAGCTTTTTTTTTCTAACAACTTCTTAGGTCCTCCAGCTGCTGCATGAACGACAAAAAAATTTCCCGGACCTCAGCTACCAACAATTTTGAATATTAATATTCTTCCTGGGGCCCTTAGTGCAGGTTATTTAAAGATGATCCGATTATCTTCCAATTTTCTAAAACGTAGCTGTAGGGTCGGTCCTCCTGCTACTTTATAAACTGCTAAAAACTTCCTTAAACCCCAAAATCGGGTTAAAGGTAAAAAATCATACAAACTTGAGGTTTGTTTTAATTTATTATCACGGACCCGAGCAACGTTGGGCGGGTGAGCTAGTTAATAATAAACTACAATTATAGTAAAAATTCATGGAAACGATTCAGCTATAAGCTGGAAAAAAATTATTTTATACAGGTTTCCGTTTTAGAGGATAGATTTGTATAGTATTCCTTCCACCAAGACTATAAAGTTTCTCCATTTCAGATAGAATTACAGTATAGGCAAGTTCCGTTCTTAGAGGTTTTACTGTATGAACTAACCAACAGGAATTATGACTAATAAATAACTGTAAACGATAAATCACTGTATTCTTTTACATACAGCAAATTCTGCAAAAACGCTAGGGATCAGACTATAATTCCGTTTTAAACAGGTTTTTGTTTTACTGGCATATTTGTATGATGTTTCTTCCTTCGGAACCATGGAATTTTTCCGTTACGGACAGGTTCCATTTTCAAAGGTTTTTCTGTACTATACTATGTCCATTATATGTAACAATGTATCCCCCCCCCCCTCAAAAGGACACTCTTTGTCCGCCCCTGGCAACGTGTTTAAACGTGCTAAAATGAACGTAACTACTTTTGCTAATAACTGCATTCCTTTACATTAGCAATAGTTATGTTCATTTTAGCACGTTTAAACACGTTGCTGCATCCTAAAGTCTCTTACTGACGTGAGGGAATGCATTTACTTAACTCTCTATATTTAATATTTTGTTATGAGCGCAGCCTTGTAAAACACTTTTATTTTTACATATATTGTACATTTTGATGTATTTTATAATATATCTAAAGAAGAAAGTGTTGCACGATTGCACTCATATAAATAATTGAAGTAAATTTAGGAGAAATTGCGTAATTTAACCATATTTTTTCTTTTATTCTAAACTACATTATTATTTTTTTTAATGTCTTTATTTGAATGTAAAAGTCTAAGAGTGATCATTAATAATGCTATTCTATATTCAATGGCTTGTGAACCGTTCAAACCCCTTCTAGTTGCTTCCACTTCTTCACACTTTCTTTCTACTACAAAGGGTGTCAACAACTACTGAGATAAGAAGGAAATAATTGTACTTCTAAGGATCAAATTACACTTACCGTCCCGCTACAATTGCTATTTTCAGAATTTTCTCTTTTGCATGTATAAACATTTTTTTTTTTTTTTTTTTTGGCGTGGGGGGATAGAAGTAGTAACAAATCTAAAATTAAATGCCTTATGCAAATTTAGCATGTTAAAAGTAACTTACTTTCTAATTTAAGATTTATAATAAAGTGTTTGTATAATTACTTATTACTACTAATAAATCCTTTCCTTATGGGCACCTGACGGCACCATTAAACCTTCTGTGGCGCTCTATTTCTTGAGCTTTTCCTCCCCTTCCCCCCTAAAGCTACGTCCCTGAATCAAAGGACAGAAAACTTACTTTTGATGAGTGACCTGCTCTTGGAGATAAACTTTTTCAATTTTCTAATGATAAGGAAAGAGCAGATGACGTTATTGTTAGAAGAATAACTATTGGATACCTGCCAGTCTTTATGACTCTTATTGTATTCAAGAATTCAGGAGATATGATTGGTCTGTGATTAACAGGTCTGTGATATAATTGGTTTAAGTTTTCATGACCATTCCTGCAGTGATCGCTAATGCAAAAATGTTGTGGGTAGATTGGTTGATCGACGTGTTGGTTTGTAAACATGTCATTTCCTTATACCATAGCTGTCAACCTTCATTTTCCAAAGTCAAACATATTTTGTACCAATTTTTTTAAATAAATTATATTAAATAAGTATCTTGTAGAAATAAGATACATTTTTTAAAATGAAATCTCTGGTTAAAACTATGTTTATTTGACTTGAAAACAATTCGAAAGATTATGCCGATAGATTTTTGTGACTGATCAAGATCTACTGACAGTTTGCAGGTTACAAGAAAAGGTTTTAAAACATAAAATGATTGTTCTTAAACTACTATTAATCAAATATTTAACAAATTTTCATATAATTTATAATAGTGATTATAAATTATCAAAATTATTCATTGAATGGTTTTATAATGAATTATTTATTTTTTCATTTAGTCATTATTATTTTTAATATATAGTTATTTCACAAAGCTATAACTATTTAAATAAAGTTTTAAAATGTCAAACAACTCAATGATCTAAAATCTGCAAAATCCTTTGTTCCAAGTTGTACAGATATTTTTGTGTGTATGTACTGTACTATTTAGTATTATAAAGTTATAAACAGATATGAGAACAACCAAACTGCAACAAAAGAGGAAACTATTGCTTCCCCTCATCGCATCTAGAAATTCCATTCTTTTCTAAAGGGAGAAAAGGGGAGGTGTAGAAATTTGAGGTGAGGGAGAGGAATTTTGATGAATTTTATTTATTATTACTATAAAGTGGCAAATAGGGCATTTTTTTTATTTCTTACAATAAATTTTTAAAATTTGTAAATTATGTGCTGGAAGCAGATGGTAATTAAGATAATTACTCTCCCCAGACCCTGTTATTAAGTTAAGATAATTGATTATTTATTTATTGTTATTAAAAAAAAACAATTAGGGCAAACATTTTTTGTTTGAAAGATTTTAAACTTTGTATGCTGGAGGGAGCACTGAGCTATATAGAATAAACCGGAGAGCTATCCTCCTATACTTTAACATTGCAATTAGCGGTCCGCGTAGGAATACAATTTTGCCAAAAATTTTTGCCGAGTCAGTTTCGATTTCAAAGAAATCTTTGGCAAAACATTGATTTCTCCCATTGACTTAACATGTAAGGATTTTTTTTATTTCAAATTTTAAATTATTTAACAATGGTAGTATCTTTTTCAGCTTATAGGTGCACAAACAGGTTTGCAAAGAACAAAAAGCGACGTTTTCATGGGTGAGTATTTGTAATTTATTTATCTTTTTCGTTAAAATGAATATTATGCACGTGCTTAGGATAAAGTAGGCATGTTATTTTCAATGATGTTTTGAAGTTTGTTTATATACTAGTGATTACTTTATGTTTAAAATAATCTTGTGTATAACTAAAGTGCTTTATATTTCAAAATATGTTTGAAATATTAGTTATTTTGCTTATCTTTATTGTTTCTGAAATCATTAATCGTTCTAGAACCCCAGTTTTGTTCGATATTTAAGATAGTTTCTTGTACATTTTTTTGTCTTACTTAAATGTGATATTAAATGCATTAGATTATTTTTTGAATGTAATATTGCTAGATTCTGAATGTTTAACTCTTAACTGTCGAGAGCTTTTTTTTTTTTCTTTTTACAATACTCTCTGAAAATTAGACGGCAGCTTTTAAAACTTTTATAAGAATTTGCATACTTGTTCGAAACCTTTATTATATTGTTTATTGGTAAATATATATATAATATTCTGGGATACATGCAATATTCATTTAAAACATTTGGAGCATGTATTACACACACACATAAAGATGATCATCGTTATATGTTATAAATTTCAATGGATCTGAAAAAATATATTATTTGTTACTAAAATATATTTGCAAAGAAGCACTTTTTTTCAGTTTTATAAGTTCCTAAGCGATTACAGAGTTTAAGGGGAATCAAAGTTGCATTTATTTAATTTTAAAGGGGAAAAAATCAGATTTTTTTTTTTTTTTTTTTTTTTTTTTTTTTAAGATTTTGAACATTTTATTTATTAATTACCTTACATTCATAAGTAATTGAAATTGAAATTATATTAAAAAATAAATATATAGACTATTACTACCTATGAAATCAATTTTTTTTTTCCAAATCTTTCCATAAATAAACTAAATTGATAATTGATCGATTTGTTATTGTTATTTACATGTGTACAAGGACGTAATGAGATCTCTACATATAAATATCAATATTAATACTCTTGAATGACCTAGATTTATTTATTCTAAAATTTTCCATATACTCGCAAAAAGTGTCCATATTTTGTTAGAAAATTCACATAAATTTAAATATTTTCTAATAAGTATTAATCAATGCATTATGGTAATGCATGCATGGTAATTATATGCATTTAACCTTTTAATACTTTTTAGCTGAGATTTTCTATTTTAAATTTAAAGTGTGATATTTGATATATTGTACTGTCCTCTAAAAAAAACCCACAGTGAAATATTTCCTTTAAAAAAAAACCACTCTAGTACTACATCAAATATTTCACTACAGTCATTTTTTCTTATTTTGTTCTGTTTTTATGCACCAATTAGGATAATAAAAATAGTTAAGGAGTGCTTATTTGAATTTAAAATAATTTAAACTAACAATTTCAGAATTCTGGCAAACACGAGCTTCATTTTTACAGATTTTCTTGTTATAATAGAAATTTAGAATTATCTACATAATTTTTTTTTTTTTATGTTAAACCATTAATTTGTAATAAAATGCTTCATTTTCAGCTGATTATGTTGGGTGTGGGTGTTTTTCAGGTAACATAAGTTATTTTTTTGAAAAGTGGATTTTTTTAAAATTATCGCTTAATTGGCGCCATTTTGTAATAAAGTGATACAATGAAAAATGCTCAACATTAAAATCTCGGTCAAAACAAGCTGTGAAAATTTAGCCATGTTTTTTAAATTCTTTATTAGACTTTTATATAGAGAATATTTCAAAAAATGGGTTTTTTTTTTTAGGGGACAGCACAATAAATAAAATTCAAACAGCATGGATTCTGAGTTCTTAGTCACTGTTACGCCTTTAAATTTACAATGTGCTTTTGACATTTTATTGAGAACTTTTAGTAATTGTAAATGTGGAAGCCGCTATAACACGAAAGCACCAAAAAAAAGGGGGGGGGGGCTTTACAGTTTCTTTTCTTTTCTTTTCTTTTTTTTTTTTTTTTTTTTTTTTGGTGTGTGTGTGTGTAATGTACAGCTAAAATGCTATTTTATCAAAGCTCACAGTGAACACATTTTTTCTGAAGCAGGCTAAATTTAAAACAATAAAAAAAAAATGCCCCATCTCCTGAAAATATAGAATGATTATAGAGTTTTTGTATCATAATTTGCCATACAGCAAATTTAATAATTATTTTAATTGTATTTATTGTGTATTTTCTGTTTCTACACACTGCTTCTTTATCCAAAATCACAGTCTTTTCCTACAGTTTTAAAAATGACTTTTTTTTTTAAAATATAAATATAAAACTAAACTTTAATTTATATTAATTTTGCATGGTGTTTTTTTTCTTACCTTTTTCTATGTTTTATAGATAAATTTTTATGTACCAAGTAAATAGTTTTTATGAATTATGGCATATATCATGCAGTTGTATTCAAATAACTTTTTATAGATCACTTATAAATTAATTTGTCTTTAAATATGCTTAAAAAATGAAATTCTTGCAACTACTCGGCTGAAATTTGGCCGAGTACCGAATACTTGGCAAATTGGCCGGGTACTCGGTATGGCTCTAGAAATGATAATATAAGTCTATAGATTTTTTTTTTGCTATATTCATCTATACTTATGTAAAAGCCTGTCCTGATTGACTCACCCCCCCCCCCCCTTCCTAGGGGATTAAATGTGGAGTGGTTGAAAATTTTAGTTGTGCCATATCTCACCAGCAGTTTTAGGCAGTAAAAGCTTGAATTTCAAAATAACAAATCTACAAAAAAAAAAAAAAAAAATGTTTAAACACTTATTTCAGCGATTTTAGAAATTCGACAACTAAAGAGGTTAAATAGGGGGGCAAATTTTTATGTCATTTCATTATATCTCTGCCCTCCCCGTTCCCAAAGTTACTGTCTTTGTACTATCCTATATATAAGCAAAGATCCCCTTATAGGTTTTTTTTTTTTTTTTTTTTTTTTAACTTTCACTAAGAGAGGAGGAGAAAAATTCCAGCCTTATTTTCAGTTTTGATGTTCCTTTTCATAGCCATTACAAGAAAAAAAGAATGTTATGATATTGACTCTTGAAAAGAAAGTAATTTAAACAGTATAAGTTACTGAAAAGTTGTGTATTTATTTTTGTTGTTGTTGTTGTTGAAATGATGTATATGAAACTTATCTTCATACATGTGGCACTAGTTTCTTTAAATGTTTGTAATATTGAAAGATATTTTTTTATTTAAGGTTCCCCTTAAATGATCCAAAGCGTCTAAAATTATGGATAAAAGCTGTGAGAAGAGACTCTTTTCATACAACAAAATATTCATTTATCTGCAGTGATCATTTTGCTGAAGATGCATACAAACCCCCAGCCAAATGTCATTTGAAAAAGGATGCTATACCAACTATTTTTAATTTCCCATGGAATTTTCAAGAGCCTATACAGGAGAGAAGAACAATAATAAAACACCCTTTACCTGTAAGAATTTTTTTTTAACTCTTTTCTTAAATGTCAATGTACACTTTTATTATACTTTCAAATGTTTTATTTTTAAGACTAATTATGTTTAGCCAGGCACAAATCTTACTAATAGTACTCTCCCCCCCCCCCTCCCCTTGCCAGTAGCAGCTTTTATTTGTTGTGTGTGTAAATTAGAAACAAGAAACATTGCTTTGATGTTGAAATAAAATGTATTGGTTTATGTGATTATTATTTTTTTTAATTTCAACTTTGTATATAAAATGAAGTGAGTGAAATACATGTGCTTTAAATGTATGTGTTTTGAATTAAAGTGAACTGATAAGTGAAGTGTGATAAATGAAATTAATGCAATACAAATGATGGCAATGGCAACAATATTTAGCAATTTATCACCTGTACCCAGCTAACATAAATCAGTACCTAATTGCAGCTGTGCAAAATTTTACCGAATATATGGTATCCGGCCGAATACTTTCTTGTTTTTAATTTCAATAGTAATATTTCTATTTTATACTTGTTTAAGAAAGAAAAACTTTAAATTATTATAATTTTATGTCATTCAAATGTTAATAATAGATTTAAACTCATTTATTAAGTTAAAGTTACTTAAAAACAAATGCTTTTTACTAATTAAGTATTGATATTTAATCATGTTTTGTCTTTTGCCTATTCAATATACATATTAGTAGTTTCTTTTCTTTTATTCAGGGTCATTGAACATAAAAATATAAACAATTAAGTAATTTCTCTGTTTTTCATACTTATAAATCTTTGTTATTTATAAATACTAAACATCCTATTGAAGCGTCTTTTTCTTTTCTTACATATTCGTGCATATTATTACTTACTTTTTCTATGACGGATGTTTTCTAACAAAATTTAAATAGAGAAACTACTCATTGCAAGTATCTTGTTTTGTAGTAGAAAGGGGATAGTGAACTACTCAAGAAAGTGGCACAATTCTTTTCATGATCAGCATTATTTTACCACAGCTGGTCTTCCATCCATATACAAAATATTGACAAAAGATTCAATAAAATCATTTTTACTTTAGAATTGTTGAAAACACAAGAAAAAGAGATAACCAGAGAAGTGAACGCTTATTCTCAGAAGAAGGAAAATGTTTGTGATCAAAAACATAAAAGAGCCCGAAAATGCTGAGCACCATAACTTGCCTTTAATTATAAATAATTTGTTGTCATATTTTAAATATTATACTTTCATTTATATATAAATCCTATAAAGTCATTTTTGTGAAAATATGAATGTTTATTTCTACTAACATTGTTTTAACAGGATAATGTTGGTAAGAAGCAAATTAATTTTGCACTAACTTTTTCTGATAATGTTAAAAAATGATTTAGAAAATGAGTCACTATTCGGTAACCGGATATTGAAGTATTTGGCCGGGCCAGATATCCGGTTTGAGTGCCGAATAAGCAGGATATCCGGCAGGAGACGGATAACCGGTGCATCCCTAATTATAATTTAGATATAGTAAAAGTTGTCTTATTATTAGCACCGAGATGTTTGAAATGTTACAAGAAATAAATCAAGCTATTAAAAATTTTAATCACATAAATAATAAAACACCAATTTCGGTTTAGTTCTTTTTCCATTTTAAAATGTTAAAACTGTATATATAAACAAAAGTTATTTTCTTTTTTAGACAAAAAAGTTAGTATTTGACGTCCAAATTACTATTTGTCACATCCCTAAAAAGAAACCCTGGATTTTTGGCAACTTTGCTGTGCAAACAATAACTACGGTACTGCAGCACTCTCCATAGGGAGGATGAAAAATATAAGGTATCAAATAGGAATTGGTTAGTAAAAAATAAAATTATCATTAAAAAAAAAATCAAATTGCTGTAAGAATTGCAAATAAACTTTATTGGAAAAGGACAAAATTTACTACATTGGACAAAAAGCTTGAATGTGATAGCTTTTGTGAGCGAGTCAAAATTGCAGACGAACTTGAAAGATTGGAAAATACATGAATTGTTTTGTTCAATATTAAATTTTAAAAAAGTAAAAAATATATGTATATATATAGATTTTATGAATGAATTTCTTTTCAAGCTGGAAAAAAAGTTATATTTTGTATTGTAAAAGTTAACTTAAAAGTATGTATATTTATATAGATGTTTTTATTATAGGTGAAATCTACTGGCATGTTGGAAGAGCCTGGTCTTCTGCCAAATATATCATTTCAAGACCCATTAATTAATAAATTGTTGACATTTATAGTTTTCTCGAAAATAATGGATTTTATGCCCATCCAAAACTTTTTATGCACCCTGTAAACTCTCTGTGAAGATATTCATTACTAATGTTAATAATTTCATAGTTAACATTTACACTCCTTTTAAAACAAGAAGTTTAAATGCTTTCTCAGCACAGCATATTATGTTATATACAATAGGCGAACAAAATGTTAATCAGCCTCTTGATCTGAAATTTGCGAAGCTTTTAGGATTCTTAGGATTTAATTGAGAATAATTATGCAAATTTCTGTATTATCAATCAACATCTTAAAACAACTTGTGCATGTACATTTTTTCAGAATAATTTTGACTGTGTATGTGTACCCTCCTATATCATTCAGATTGTTACAATGATAGCGAGATAAATTTACTGAATCTAATAATGTGTACACTGCTAAATTTTCATTAGTGTTTTCAATTTCATCCACAAGAGCCCGTTTTCTTGATCTGAATTCACAAATAGATGAAGGTAACTCAATATCATTTTTAATGCAGTTTGAATTTACAGCAGCTGTACTGTGAACCAGTAATAATTTCCTAAGAGCCCATCTGAACTGACAGGAATTTGGATTATTATATCCACCAGAAGTCCGAATGCTATTGAAAAATAATTTTAAGTGGTCTTGAAAGACTTTGTAAGCCAAAAATTATTTAAGGGGATTCTCATTCCTAGTCAATAATTCCATGGTCATCAATTGAATGGACTTCATAGTAATAGCCATTGAGCGTTTGGGCAAACATTTTCCTATGAGCTTTCAAAGCAGGCAAATTATCTACTTTTCCAGATATGATTTTGTCTCTTCAAAGACTTTTGTTACCCAGTCTATATTTCTTAAATTTAAGGGTGTAGGTATATTTAAAAAAATAATAATATATTAATAATATTATTAAAATATTATAAAAAAATAATGTATTAATAATAATAATATTAAAATATTATAAAAAATGTATTAATAATAATAATATATTAATATTAAAATATTATAAAAAAATGTATTAATAATAATAATATATTAATATTAAAATATTATAAAAAAAATAATGTATTAATAATAATATATTAATATTAAAATATTATAAAAAAATAATACTATTAATAAATAATAATAATATATTAATATTAAAATATTATTTTTAAAAAATCCTTCCTTTTCCAAAAGGATTGCTGGAATTTAATAGATCAAATACTCTATCAATATATCTAATGTATTCTATTGTAGCCTCAGCTTCTAAAAATTTTGGTTCTTTCAATTTACACAAGACCTCTAAAGCATCAATATGTTTAATTCTTTTAAATATTGCCAACATATTCTCCCTGAATTAGATGACAAATATTTCTCAGACAAAACATATCACGTCAATTTGATCATTTGATATGGTTCAAGAATTATATAAACTGGAAAATTTGTAGATGGATACATAAAACAGGTCTGCATATCTTCCGGTTTACGTCCACTTATTTTACAGCCTAATCATTCAAATGCACTCATATTTGTGGCTAATCCATCTGAGGTAATAGACCATACTCTTATACTGATATCATACAATTTTGTAATGCAAATGTTAATCAACTGTGATAGCACACTTGTATTCAATTTTTCAACTAAAAAATAGGCAACGGGACATTTGAATTTGTGCGTTAGAGAAACAATCAGGAAAACTAAGGCCTCTGATGCTAAACATTCTTCCTTGCCATCAAGGAGACCTACACACTCAACATATCCAGAATATTTATTTCGCTTTTTTTCCCAAATTACCTGCTTACTAATTGACATGCTATCAATTATAAGTGCACAGTCTTCAAATTTAGATCCTTTAAGAGTGAATCCTTTTAAAAATTAGAAAGCCAGGATGACAATCAATTGAACTGACCCAAGATTTTATATACTTGAAACGTTGGGGAGATGAATCTTCTTTCTTAAATATTGATAGGATCGTTGCGAATAAAAATATAAAGTTAGTGCATATTCTTTCATAGACCGTTGTATATCGATGACCCTGAGGTTTTCTTTTACTGTTTTGTGACTGATGAACAAATAGTTCAAAAGGAACTTTTCCATATGATTTTTTCATCATAGAAAAAGTTTTTTCACTCGAATCTCCCAACATTTTAGCCTTATTGAGTAATGATTCTAAATTATTATTTTTTTTATTGCGACATTTCAGCTGTTGCTGCAAAATTTTTATTTTGCGCCTTAACATTTTTTTAGTAAGACTTTCCTCCTTTGATGTTGAAGGGATGGGTAAATGCATAGATAAAGAAGTAGCTAAATCAATGCGCAGCATGGAAGGAGTAACTGAATCTATTGGCAGCATGGAAGGAGTAGCTGAATCTATAGGCAGTTTGGAAGAAGTAGCTGAATCCATAGGCAGTATGGAAGGAGTAGCATCAAAATTATTAAAGACTATTACATCAAAGTAGATGGAATATATATATATATATATATATGTAGTGTTTTCATATTGTGCTAAGTGTTAATGTTTAAAATTGGCTTCGAAACTTACATATTTTTAATTGTTAAATGTTATATAATGTTTTTAAATATGTAAATGTAAATAAAAGATTTTTTACTTTTTGCTGAGTGATTTAATTATACTGAATTGTACAAATTGAAATGTGTGTGAATTTATTATCAATGAAAAAAAAGTGAGTAGTATTTTTTTGTATTGCTACACAATTGTTTATACCTAGCGTCCCAAGAAATCAGTTTTATTTTAGTCTGATAACTTTTATGTGCATAAAATATAATATTTTATATGTGCTAGACATGACCAAAAATATTTTAAGAATATTTCATAAAAAATTATTTGTCCAGTGACTTCTTTAAAATCACCATAAAATGATCAAAAACTCGTTTGTAAGAGTTACTTAATCTAAGATTTTGTATGATAACACATCATAAAATGAAATGCCTAATGTTACCAATTATTATTGTAATTGAAATATAGCTTTCTATGTTCAGAAATATGCCACTTTATAGGTAAACTTCACTGAATTTAAGAGAAATACGTTGAGTATTCTAGACATCCATTAGTAAAAAAAAATAATTTTTCAGCAATCAGCTTGTCAGCTGATTGAGAATCTGCATCTTCCATTTGGTTATACCTAATACTCTAAAACGTTTTCAGCAGTGTTGATTTCAGATACTTTTTTGCGGAGGGATTTGTGTGGCTTCCGGGGGGTGGTTGCACTTTTTAACCATTAAAAGCATAAAGATCTCAAATCTTCCGGGGGTGGAATGCCACCCCCTGAATTCTACACTGGTTTTCAGTCTTGGCTTGGATGGACCTCTTGCACCGATGGTAAGTGTTAATACTTTTTTGTGACAAGAAACTGTTAGAAAGGAAAATGCATGTAGATATGGTTCCGTATTTTTTGTTTCTTCATATTTCAAACAGTTAAGAGGCTACTTCACTCACTTAAAAACACCCACTAGCCTAATCCTATGGAGAAAATAGCTTAAGATACCTCATTTGCATTTTAAATGATTTTGTTTTATTGGATAGCTGATGTTGATATCTATGCAGGCCCTTTTGTACTTTTTCGATTTTGGTAGCAGTTTTGTTATTATTGAGACTACTTTCACTTCTGAAAGTGAAAGTATCCTCAATAAAAAAAAAACTTGCAATCAAAATCAAAAAAGTACAAATGACCTGCATAGAGATTGTCCTCAGCTATCTAATGCAAAAAAAAAAAAAAAAAAAATCATTTAAAAATATTAAAATGCGAACGAGATATCTTGAAATATTTCTCCCATAGGATTAACATTAGCGAGTGAGTGTTTTCACGTGAGTGAAGTAGCCTCTTAAGCCAATGCGGGCTGAGAGAACAAAAAAAAAAAAAAAAAAAAAAAAAATATCCAAGACAGCAGGGGATATAGTAAACGAAAGTGCTCCCGTATAGGTTTATTTATGTAAAAGTATAAATATAACTTTAACATTCAAAAGAATACTTTCGTCTTTCTTCTGAAAACTCCAGTATGTCTGAACCTGACCAGTACAAGAACCAAACCGAAAATTAAAAAAATATTATAATAATAATTGTCAACTTTACTGTTTCCACAGGAAAATAAATAATAAAATAAAGCTAATGGGTATGTGTAAAATCAAATTACCCAACCTAATGCAGAGTTTTTACAAAGTAATCTAATTAGTAGTATTCACTTTAGAAACAAAAAAGGTAAGGTAGTAATCACTAATAAAGACAACGCTAAAGCAGAAAAAGGTCACTGGTTCAGTAAAAAAAAAAAGGCTCAAGGAAAAAAAAAGGTTTCAAGAAAAAAAAAATTATTATATTAAATACTGATAAAAAAAATAGTACAAGATCTAACCACTTCAACGGCTACAGAGATAGTTAAACAGCCTTTACTCCCGACTTATATCAGGGCTGCCATTGAAGTGATGAATAATTTTCTGTGTTTTTCTTAAAGAAATAAGGTAGGTCTATGATTTTTTACAGTTTTCGGGCATCATATTGATTAGAAATACTCTGATATTGGAGAAGATTTTTACAAGATATATTTGGATAAAACTAAGGATGGACTTCATTACTTTAAAAAAGGGCAAGTGTGCATTTTGCATATCTTTTTTAGAATTGACAGGGTGCTGTGCAGTTAAATAATGCCTTGGAGGAAAAACTAATTAGTTAAATTAATAAAGCTATTTCAGAGAACTTATCAGTTGACTTCACCATTTTTGTAGTTCTACTCTCATGAGTATCCTTTCAGATTTTATTAATTTCAAAATGACTCTCCTTGTTCAAATTCCAAAATCTAAATCCTTTAAACGTCTAAAATTTTCAGACACCTATATAATTCTTTCAAAAATGACAGGAAAAAATAGGAATGATCAGAACTTTTAAAAATTTATAGGAAATATAGGAGCGCTGCCACCTGCTAGGCCTGAAAATTTATTATCATAAGTAATCACTCATAACTTATATTGAATTTCACATGTTCAGTGTTAATTCAAAACATTGTGCAGCTTAAAGAAATTTTTATCAGTTACATGAACAATCAGTTTTTTTTTTTGTTTTTTTAAGAGAAAGAAAAAGAAAACATTAACATGTACTTTAATATACTTCAAAGTAAAACTATTGACAGTTCAAGTTTTTATTTTTATTTCACCTATTGAAATAATAGAATTTAAGTGAAATTTTAAACAGGCTTTTAATGAAAATTTAGTATGCAACTTCAGATGTGGCAGAAAAAATCATGTACAATAATACCTCATTCATTGGTTTGCACTACATATTAGTTAAATTCAGTGAACTTGAGATGCGAGAAAAATTCCTATCCATTGATATCTAATTCTACTGTGCTACTAGTTGAGAAAAAGGAGATGTTGACAACAGAGAAATAATATATTGGATATATACACTTTATTATCTAAAGAAGTATTGTGCTGTCTTAAAAAAAAAAAAAAAAAAAAAACATAATACTACATTAAATATTTCACTAAAGTCAATTTTTTTGTTTTGTTCTGTTTTTATGCACCATTTAAAATAATAAAAATGGTTAAAAATACCTAAGGAGTGCTTATTTAGTTTTAAAATAATTTAAATTAACAATTGCAGAATTCTGGCAAAACATGAGCTTCATTTTTACAGATTATCTTGTTATAATAGAATTTTAGAATGATCTACATATATATATTTTTTCTATGTTAAACCATTAATATGTAAAAAAAATGCTTCATTTTCAGCTGATTATGTCAGGTGCTCAGAGTAAGCATATCTAGAGAGATAATCGCCTTTGCTTTTGCCGTCGAGAAGTCGGGTCTGGATGACCCACGTGACAGTGGGCATTTGGCGGTAAAAAGGTTACTAGAAGTAATGCAAGTCTTGACGCTTTATCGCAGCTCTTGGCAAGAGTACAATATTTTTAAGCAGCGATTCAGAAACTTCGGAACTTAACAGATATACACTCAGTAGCGAAATAAAGGGGAAGGTTCACCAGATATTTATACTATTGTTTATTTACTTTATGCTTTATTTCTTCCATCATTCAAAGAATGGATCATTAGTAATAAATAAATAAAAAAAATTATTAAACTTTTATTTGAATTAAAAAAAAAAAAGAAAAAAAGAATTATATATTATTTTAATAATTTATCCCAGTTTTCAATCTTTTACATGGTTTTATTTATATTTATTTTCATTATATACTTAATTCTTTAATTTTAATACAAAGTAACAAATAGGACAGAGAAAGTAAAAAATAGTTTTTAAGGTTGTTCTCTCAGGTTGTTCTCAAATACAAAAGAGCTACTTTCTGACACATTTCTGAATTCATTCATTTTTCAGAAACTCATGAAATTGGCAGGTGTTCTCATTCAAAGACTATGTCATCGAATTATGTTTTTTTATTTTTTGGTAAAGACAGAAGATTTTTCAGAAAATACAGTCAAAGTCGGCATTTTGTACCGAATTCGCGACGCAGCATCGGGAAAATGGCGAAAAATGTGTCGTCACGGGATACGAATCGCTTATAACTCGATAAATAATTTATTTATAAAAAAAAAATAAAAAACTGATTTCGATTTCAAATCGCTTCACCAGTCAAACCTGGCAATTTTATGCTTTTGCGTTTAAAAATGATTCAGAAAACGCGTCAGAAAATTTCCCGTTCTTGAGCAGGTCATTTGAGAACCATCTTAAAGAACCTCTTTTTAAGCAATTAGTTTTGGAGCAATTTAATTTTTATGTGCTGGAACGTCAGAAGAGGGAGAAGAGAAATTTGGAGGGAAAGGAAATTTAGGTGATTATTTATTTATTTATTTCTACTACAAATTAACAACGAGTTGGATATTATTTTTGTAAATTAGAAAGTGTTAAAAACCTTTATGATTATTTTAATTGAAATACACTGATATTACATAAAGGACATTTTAATTAAAATGAAATGCCAGCTTTAAATTTTCTGAAATCACAAAATGTAGATATTTTCCCCCAAACAAACACATCAATAACAATACGTTCAATTAATTGCAATATTTAACTGAATAATTCAATAACAACCATAACTCAAAAAACTTACACACATAATTTTATTTACAACTTTTGCTTAAGGAATACAAGTTTATTAATAATTTAGTACACTAGTATAGAACACATACATGAATTATTCACACACAAAGTAGTGAAAACCCAGTAATTATATATACTTTTAAAATTGAGAACTTTATCGTTGTTTAATAGTATTAGCATTTTAAATATGCATATATTTTTAGAAACACATTCATATTAACGATATCTATGTATAAGCAGTTTTACATTTAAAGACATGTATTTTTTAAAACTATCTCTTGTTTTTTCATGCCTTCCAATAAACATGCAGAATAACGATATATTCTCAGAGAAACCATATATGCCATACTGAGGATATATTGTATCATTGCATTGTCAATTCTGCGAAATTCTGAATTTTAAATCTTTTGTTGAAAATAATTAAAATATTGATTTTGTGACAATGGCATTATTAATTAGTTTGAGCGATTAATTAAGAATATTTGTGTTATAATTCTTTTATGCCAAAAATACTGAGTGCATCGAATGTTGCTGAATATATTATTCGTAAATAACCATCTTATTATGTAACCATTATGCCTGATTTATTAAAAGTCTCATGCAATAACAATCATTCAAAGAAGAAAAAAAGTGTGGGGAGGGGATCCCACCACTCTCCTGGCAGGGGGCTCTCAAATGGTTAAACTAAGCTCTGATTAAAAATCATCCAATTATAATTTTTTAAGTTACTTTCTCATACAATAATAAATAGGGATAGAAGGGGGAATGAAAATATGTAACTACCAATTAAATAATAATAATAATAATTGCCGAAACGTCAGTGAAGGCTTACTGTTGAGACCCGAAAAGTTTTTGGTTTCTGTCTGTCTGTCTGTTTGTCTGTCTGTCTGTTCCGCGATAACTGCCGCAAAAATGATCCGATTAGTTTGATTTTTGGTAGGTATGTTGGTGAGGTACCCGGAATTAGCTGTATAGTTTTTAGTTACGTTTGGTTCATTCGTTCGGAAAATATAAAACATTTCTTTTTAGGTCGTAATGCTTTCCTATGGGAATTCAGACGATTTTGAAAATTTTCATCCATTGAAATAAAATGGCGCATTTGATTAATGTATTTAATGTGTAAGTTATGAAGGCTAAAATTTATCAAGTCAGGTCTTAAATTATTCAAATTAATTTGAAATTTTGTTAATACATTCGTCAGATTTTTTAAATTAGGTGTACAATGTTTGGTGCAATTTTATACATCTACTCTAATAATATAATACATTTTATTCTATCATTTTTTACAAAATTATTTTCTCATTTTTTACAAAAATTTCCGATGCATTTTTTTCTTTCTTTCATTAAATGGTTGCTAAGCAACTATATTTCAAAGAATATCAACGAAGGAAAATTCAAGTGAATCGCATTATTTTTACGCGAAGTTTTATTAAAAATTGCTAATTTTCGGGTTTTATGTTTTTAACATGCTTTTTTTAATGAAATAGATGAGAATTTATTTTAACTACTAAAAAATGATTACCAAATCGGTTTTCCAAATGAAAATAATAAAAACGTTGAATGCGTAAATGAATATAGGTCAAATAAGAGAAATTTAAATTTGTATAAGTATACTTTATACACGAAATCTTATTCAACTTCAGCAACATATGATGTTTAGTAGTTGAAACATAACTATTCTTTTAAGGATAGGATAAAATCTCTTGTACAAAGAGATGGTTATTCTAATGAAATGAAAATTGCAAATACATTCAGACATATACTCAAGAAATGAAATAGCGCAATTACTGGAAATTGAGAATAGAATATTAAAGCGACAACGGGGGGTTCAGGGGGGCGGAGCCCCCCTTAAATAATGTATTGTTATTCTGAAAAAATACAGTAACAAGTAGTTTATCCTATCATTGCATAACACTGTGTTTAAGGGGATACTTCTAAAATTTCCGAAACTTTCGATAAATTTATATTCTTATAAATGTATAAATAACTTAAAAAGATTGAATTTTAGTGTGTCAAATATTATGCAGATAATGTTAAAAATTAGTAAGATTAATGAACAATGATTTTTTGAGCTGACGTTGAGGCCTCTGATCTGTAGATTTACTAGTAATAATAATAATAATAATAATAATGATAAAAATAAAAAATGTGCTAAACCTTAAAAAGGGATCGCTGTATTGAGCTATTTGAGATACATAATTAAAAGAGCACAGCCACATGACGATACTGATAGTACAAAAGGTTAAAAAATATTAATGGCCTTTCAATATTGTTGCTCTTGAATTTTTGCTTCGAACTTTATTAGATTGTAAAGAGGCTGTAAAAGATTTCGCAGCATGGCAGAGTCTAATTTTAAAATATTCAAATAAAACACTTTTGATTAAAATAATATGGTGATTGTCGAAAATATTCTGATTTAGTATATGTTCGTTTAATACAGAAAATACATTAGGATCTACATCTCTCATTGAATGTGCAATTAATAGTTCCATAACATTTCTTGATGTTATTTTCCCAGCAGCTTGAATTGTGCGAAAACTTTTCTCGCCAATTTTGCAGAGTTTATAAATATCCTTGTTAGGTTGTATGAGGCCGCCTCTATTTTTTCTATTGATAAGATAAAATGATTGTGAAGTGCACTATAGCTTCTGTACATTCTTCACATTTAATTGAAGAAAGTAATTTTCTTTTCACAAATCCTGAAATATATGCAACAACATCTTCAACATATTCGTTTATAATTTTTGGAGGATTATCAATTGCATAATCAGTATCAGTTTTTTTTCCACAAAATTATCAATAGCTTCCAAATCATTACTCAAATGACGTTGAGTATCGTGATTTATTTTATTAACGAAATCATTTCTTGAGTTGTCTTTGCTTGATACTCAAGATAGGTATTTCGGAGAGTGGAAGGCAATTGGCATTTTCCGACGAGGCTATTTCATACCGAACAAGCAACTGTTTGTAAGCCGCTTTGAACTGTTTTGCTGAAGGGTTGTTATTATAGCCTCCACGACTTCGAATCAAACTAAAAAATGTTTCCAAGTGGTCTTGACTTAATTTATAAGTCATTAAAAATGAAAGGGGAGATTCTTGAGGTTCAATGAATGTTTTAAACAATCCTTCAACGCTTTTGATACAGATTAAAAATCCCAGAAATCCTGTCTTCCATTTACTTTCAATAAGACGAGTGCCATCCCTTGATATGGTCAAATTTCTTATATACCTTTGGCATTTATCGAAAAACTCAAAAAACTTTTTTACGTTGCTCATTTTAATAGGAGATTTAAAATCCTTACTTAGTAGGTTTCTACCATTTAAACTATCGAATAGATCATTAAATAAGTGGATAAATCTTACAGTACCATCACAGCCTTTGAATGCTTCCCTTATTGTATTATTTGGTATGTCGTTGGAAAGGCAACTAAGCGCATGTGCAACACTTTTACTTAAAGTTTGTGCTGCTAGCTTGACTTTCATTTTTTCGTTATGCCATTGTATATGACGATTTCGAACTTTTGTGGCTGCCATAAGTCCTTGGTCTTGCTGGAATCTTTCCAATTTAATTATATAATTCCAATCTATGATTTCTTTTTTCTCATCAAACATCGAACCTTTTGAAGCTAAAATGTTGCGTACCAGTTTTAAACAGTGGCATGCATCAACCAAAATAAATATATCTTCTTTAGTTGTAGGGTGTGGGAAAGAAGTTTTTTAAATTGATGCATCTAGATTCGCCCCTAGTTCACGACCAACTTTTAAATTACAGGGCAATCCATCGAAAGTTAATGCAACCACTTTAATACCAGTCTTGTGTAAACATCCTAATGCTGTTTTAATGAGATTGGCACGCTCACTAGCATCTAATCCATTAATCAAAAAGTAACCAACTGATATTTTCCAGTGTCCATTTATTGCATTAACCATGAATGTCAACGCTTCTTTAGCAACAGGCAGTTCCTCCGTGTCAATGTCTGCCCCGTAATCTATATAGCCTGTCAATTTACCGTTATCAAGTTCTATTTGTCTTCGAATTGACATTTCATCAACTATTAGTCCACACACAACTTGATTTCATCTTTTAGTAGCTTCTTCGGCTTTGTATCTTAACACTTCTAGGGCTTCTTGCTTAATGCCTGGTGATCCATCTACTACCTGAAACCATTTTCTTATGGTTGATGGGTTAGGTAAACAAGTTTTAAATACTTTTCTCACATACATATATGCTTTCTTAGAGTAAAAATGCAATGTCAAAGCAAAACTCCTCAATTCTGGTGCATATTTTGCCTTTTTTTTCTTTTTAGAAGCTCGTAGTAAAATCTCCAGTGCTGGTCCGTCAAACATTGTCTAAAACAAAACAATAAATATATCTAAATACACACACACACACATGTATATATATATATATATATATATATGAGAGAGAGAGAGAGAGAGAGAGAGAGACGGGGTACACATTAAGCCAAACAATTCTTGTATTGGCAACTGCAATCTATTTACCAAGCTAAACACAAAATTTCATAACTTTAAAACAATAAAGATGGTGTAACGAGATTTTCAATGGACTTATATTGCTTTGTGTACAACAAGGTAGCATTGCTATACTTGTGGGAAGTACACATTTATTACGCAAGAGACGCCGGAATCAGTCCCATTTCGGAATATGAAGTGTCCAAATTAGTATATTTTGTACAAGTTTACTTTCAGTACTTGCTATCATGATAGTACATTACCTGTTGTACAAAAGCCTGTTGAAAACATCGCTACAATACCTTCTTTCTACTTTCACTAAAATTACACTGATTAAAGTGTTAATATACATTAAAATTATAAATTTAAACCAATTAGGTTCATTGTTTTTATGTTATTTTGAGAAGATAAGATATGCCGAAAATAAAATAACATGAAAATAATTGAAATTATAATATCAAATGATTGCTTTAAAAAAAACATAGTTTAAAAAATGTGGCCTGTAGTAGAATAGAAAATAAATAATAGAAGGCAAAACAAAACAATTTTTCTTTTTACCTCTAAAATATTAACGGCTGGCTGTGATACTAAACGCTTCTTCTTAAGCTGTACTATCATTTCTTTCAAAGTAAAGACTCTCTTTTCCAGCCTTTTATTTTTGTCTTTTATCTTTTTAATTTTCTTCCGCAAACTTTTGCTTTCATTCTGTGCAACAAGTAACAATTTACGAGCTTTGCTTGGTGAATTCATGTCATCCTCATTGAAATCCCCAAGGTAATGCTTGCGTTTCCTAGAAACTGAAAAATATTGCAAATATGAGTTTAACACATTTTAATTGACAAGGTTTGTTTTAAATGAATGAAAAATGATCACAAGAATTATCTTTATAAAAGTACTATTTATAAAAAAGTGATTATATTTCTTCACCCATGTTGATTTTAGGAGCTGAAAATTTGTGTAATATCAATCTGATTTAAAAATTAAAAAGAGAATTTTTAGCATTGTATCCAATTTTAGATGCTACAAAGGCTCCTTCAAATTTTAATCACATGATATGCTAGCAGGCTAGCGTGGAAAGAAATGCCGTTTTCTGTGAATGAGATTGAAAATGCCTTTTAAGCTTGGTTCTTCCATTAAAAGTACAAGAGAAGAGGAAGATCACTAGCCTCGCGCGAGTAGGCGTGGGAGGAGAGAAAAAATGCCGTTTGTGCTTATTTCTTAGAGGTAAATTTTTGTACAAAAATAAAAACCGCCAGATTAGATAACCTGAACGCAAAAAAAAAAAAAAAAAAAAAAAATTGCATTTGTCAAGCTTTGTGCAATTATTTGTTTTGCTTTCAACATTAGTTTTATAAATAAATCGATTTTATCAAAATAATCTCTATTGTTTTGCTATATTAATATGATATATAGAATGTATGTACAGTATACTCTCGATATCTCGAAGTCGAAGGGACGCTAAAACAAATTCGAGATAGCGAGTTTTCGAGATAACAAGGTCATAGCTAAAACATAAAAAAACACAAGAAACAGAATAATATTATAAAAATTAGAGTAATGATAGATGAGAATAAGTAAAAATATGTAATGATAGTCGACAATATGTCTAATCACCTGATGATAATTTTAATTTACTAGTAGAAAATAATTACATTAAATTGAAAATGATTAGAAAATACATAAATGAACTTACATCGCTAATTTTTTTTTAAAAAGTCCAGTATCGTGGCTTGGCGACATCTCTTTTGAAATTGGTTTTCAACCAATTTTTCTATTTGAAAAATAGCGGCGAAGTCATCATTTTCCATGCCTTCCGAGCATTCCATGAAGTGTCGTAGTATGTGGGCAGCATCTTTAGCTTGGGACGCAGTAACGATAGGTGATGATTCTGGAACATTCATTTCTTCCTCATCATCAGACGCTGGAGAAGAAATCGATTGAGAAATGATTTGATCATCGGTCCACAGCCCACAGACTTCGACGTCAGCGTCTAATTCAGTGAAATCTTCGAAAGTTATGTTTTCGGAAAGATTGAGTGATTTTGAAAATTTCCCCCATTCTTCGCACTGCATTTCATTTTCGGGTTCAGCGCTGCTTTCTTGTTCCTCGTCCCATTCAATTTCATTTTCTGCTTCTTTCACAAAGCCAGCTTTTCTAAAACAGTTTATGATAGTCTTTTGAGTGACGTCCCTCCAAGCACGGTCAGCCATCCTCATGCAATCAAGAATGTTTAATGGCGTAATTTCCTCTTTCCTATCGATGGCATCTACGATCTTCTTCACTACCTCCTTCCTGTATCCAACTTTGAAACTTCTGATTATCCCTTGATCGAGAGGTTGCAGCTTTGAAGTGGTGTTTGGTGGGAGGAAAACTACTTTCACCGCTTTCAATTCTGGGATAATGCCGTGAGCTTTGCAGTTGTCGATGAAAAGTAAGATTTTCTTCTTCTTTTTGCACATCATCATCATCATCATCATCAACCGTTTTCAATCCACTGCTGGATGTAGGTCTCCCCCAGATTTTTCCATTGTTGCCTGTCTAGTGCTTTAGTCATCCAATTAACACCGGCCACTTTTCTGATTTCGTCACTCCATCTTACTTGAGGTCGTCTTCTTGGTCGTTTTACATCTCTGGGATACCACTGTAGGGTGTTTGTGCTCCATCTATTGTCTTGTCTTCTTGCAATGTGCCCAGCCCATTTCCATTTTAGCCATTTAATTCTCTCGATAATGTCAAAAACTTTCGTCTGACTTCTTATCCACGTTATTCTCTTTCGGTCTCTTCTGGTTATGCCTAGCATACATCTTTCCATACTTCGCTGTGTTGTTTGTAATCTTTGTACCATCCGTTTTGTTAGTGTCCAAGTTTCTGCTCCATAAGTTAGTGCAGGCAAAACACATTGGTTAAACACCTTTCTTTTCAAACAAAGAGGCATGTTACTTTTCAGAATAATATTGTTCTTCCCAAAAGCACTCCATCCATTTCTTATTCTTCTATTGATTTCATTCATGATACTGTTGTCTGAAGATATTTCTTGTCCAAGGTACACATAACTTTCAACATCTTTAATCTCAGTGTTGTTGTAGACGATTTTCTTTTTTGATGCAAATGAATTGAACATCACCTTAGTCTTTTCCAAATTTATTTTTAATCCCACATTAATGCTAGCTTCTGCCAAATCTTTTAGCATATTTTGCAATTCTTCAGGGCTATTACTGAAAATTAAAATGTCATCAGCAAACCGGAGATGGCTTAAATATTCCCCATTTATTCTAATCCCTTTGTTTTCCCAATCCAGCTTCTTGAAAATACTCTCTAAGACAGCAGTAAAAAGCTTAGGCGAAATGGTGTCTCCTTGTCTTACTCCTCTTTCAAGCTTGATCTTCGCTTTTCCTTTGTCCAAACGGATGGTGGCTGTTGCTTTCTTGTAGATCTTCTTTATGATATTGATATAAGGTTTGTCTATACCAATGTTCTCCAGAGAAGTAATTACTGCAGATGTGTAGACCGAATCAAATGCTTTTTCATAATCAATAAAGGCAAGACAGAGAGGTAAATTATATTCTTTATGTTTTCCTATAACTTCCCTTACTGTTTGAATATGATCCATTGTGCTAAATCCACTTCGAAATCCTGCTTGTTCTCTAGGTTGAGCTGAGTCCAGAGCTGATTCAAGTCTTGTCGTTAAAACTTTGGTGAAAATTTTATAAATCACTGACAGTAAGCTGATTGGACGGTAGTTTTTAATGTTTTCCTTTTCTCCTTTCTTATAAAGTAACACCATCACAGCATTATTCCAATCTTCTGGTACATCTGATTTCTCGAGACATTTGGAAAACAGTAAGGCTAGCATTTTTGCAAATTCTTCTCCTGCTTCTTTGATAAGATCAATTGTAATTCCATCTTCGCCAGGGCATTTACCTTTTTTCATGCCTCTAATGGCTTGTACAACTTCATCTGTCATCACTGGGATTATCTCTTCAGTTTCTGTTATGTTTACTAGTGGATCACGTAGGTTGATTTCCCTTTGATCTTCACATTTATATAGATCGTTATAGAATTTTTCGACAATGTGTACTATTTCATTATTGATTTTGGTGATTGTTCCATCTGCTGTCTTCAGTGCAAAAATACCTTTTCTTCCAACACACAGTTTGCGCTTAGCTGATTTTAAACTTTTGTTATCTTCTAGAACTTTTTTGACAAGATCACAGTTAAATTTTCTGATATCTTCTGTAACACATTTTCTTACCGTTTTACATAATTCTGCATATTCAACTCTTGATTTAGGATAGTTTTTCTTCATTTTAAATTCTCTGCGTTTCTTCATCAGTCTTCTTGTTTCTTCTGTTATTTTCTTTGTTTGCTTTACTTGTGCTTCACCAGCTATCGTCCTTGCAATTTCTTGTAGAGTATTTGTTATTTTCTTGTTCACTACTGTAACATCTTGTTCTTCTTCTAAGATTGATTGAAGTACTTGAAAACGATTTTTAAGTTCTAAATTAAATTCTTCTTTATGTTTCTGGAGATTTATAATATCGACTGATTTCTTTGAGCATTGCAAAAGCTTCATTCTTTCCACTTTAGTATTTAAAAGCAGTTTGCATCTAACTAACCTGTATTTATTTGCTTCAGCCAGTCTGAAAAATATTCGCTTGTCATCCAAGCCTTTTTATTCGCTTTGTAATGAAGAGGAAAGGACTTCATTCCTTTAAAGCATCTTGGGTTTCTGGATTTTCCAATCATCAAGGGGGTTAACTTCTCGGTCCCACTCATGTTGGCAGCTAACAGTAATGTTACTCGCTCTTTACTCTGCTTTCCTCCGTGACACGCTTCTCCTTTGAAAACTGCAGTTTTGTCCGGTAGTGCTTTAAAGAAAAGCCCTGTCTCATCGGCATTGTAAATGTTGTCCGGGGAATAATCTTTCAAAAGAGCATGAAGTTTTTTAATCCATTCCGAACAAAGTTCATCGCTCACTGATTGGCTCTCGCCGCACAATTTTCGAAAAACAATGTTGTGGCGTTTTTTAAAGTTCTCCAACCATCCATTACTGCATTTAAAATCCTTGTGTCCCAGTTTTTCTGCAAAATGTTCGGCCTTTTCTTTCAACACATTACCTCCAAGAGGGACATTACGATCTCTGCACTGTTTAAACCAATTTATTAGGCATTCTTCTAAATCAGGATATGCAGCCTTCCTAATCTTCTTTGCGGCTCCTTTTTCCTGCTCGTAAAGTTTCTCAATCTTTTTTCTGTCTTTCAAAATCGTCGATAAAGTCGATGCTGGAATTTTGAAATCCTTTGCGATTTGTCCCTTTTTCCCACCTTTATCTACAGCCTCTAAAATTTCTACCTTTTTTTCAATTGTTAACACGTTCAACTTTCGCTTAATGCTCACTGCTTTATTTTCTTTCAAACTTTCCATTTTTGAGGTTAGAACTGGCGATTCACGAACACGTTTTATCAATTCACTAACGTTTTTCGCGAATACCTTAACCATATGCAGTAAATTCTGACCAATTTAGAACAACACACTTGACCTAAGCAACACACATGAATGACAAATGATTGGATAGTTGAATTATCATTGGCAAGATATGTGATTTGGCGAGACAATCTACCGCATGCATCTTCACCCGCCCCCTCATTCATTCCCTCCCAAAAATGCCACCCATGTGACAAGGAACGACTAGTTTTTCTCCCTTTGTTTGCCTTTCAAGTGACCAGATGGACTTATCGAAATCGTTCCTGATCCCTCAGAGAGATAATGAAGGGTGTGAGAGATTCTTAGAAACATACTTTTATTTTCTTGGATACAAATGAACGGCGATTTTTCAGGAAAAATTCATATCTTTACTTCGAAAAATATTCGACATAACAAGGTTTTGAGTGAAAACTTTTCGAGATAAGAATTAAAATTAACATTAGATGAATATGTAATATCAAGGGGAAAAATAATTTTTCAACATATCAAGGTTTTCGAGTTATCGAGAGTATACTGTATTTATATAACATTACATTTATATATAGTTCATACACACACATATATTATGTATGTGTGTGAAGTTATTTTTATTACCAAACTCGATTGATGAGTTTTACGATAAAGTTGCATATTAAAATGAAAATAAATATGAAATTTAATGAAAATAAAATAATATATTTTAGGTTACTATTTTTTAATCATATATATATATATATATAAGACAGGGCTTTTTAATGGCATTTCTTTTCTTATTACATACTTCATATTCCATTTATACGCAATTACAAAAGCACGATATTGTAACAAATTCAGAAAATTTTAAACAACTGGTAGAAGGGGGGGGGGGTCTACCCCTTACGAGCTGCGCTCGCTAACCTCTGTCCAGACCTCATAGGCATTAAAAACACGCTAACTTGCTGTTTTAAAAAGATTGCACCATTACAGAATATTGAATGATATTATCAAGATCAGTGGCGATCTTTCGTAAATCAGATTGCCGTTTATTTACACTTGACTTGCAATATTTTTTCGGTTCCCAAGGCCGCATCCGTCATGTTTTGTAATTGATTAATTAAGATAAATTACACATTTGAAAATCAGCTTGTATAAAATGGTTAAGTAAATAATGTCTTTGCTTCCCAGATTTTTATAACGATGCTGTAAGAAAATAAGCTTGTTTTAAAAATAACGTTTTAAATGTTTCTTTTTAAATATAACGTAATTTTAATCATTAAGTGCTTTTCGAACGTAATAATTTATTTATTTTAATGTTTTCTTTCTTTTTAATATTCACGTGTAAATACATTTTTTAAATGAAAAGTTTTTCTATACGTTAGTAATATTTAGGCTTTTTAAAATCTGTCAACAATAGGTAAAAATGGCTATTTCAAACTATCAAGTAAATCTCTATTCATATATGTAATTTTGAACAAAACATTGGAAAATAAACTAAAAAAAATTAGACAGATTTAAAAAATGACTGGACAATGCACACCACAATCTATTGCATGTGCCTGCAAAAAATTGTTAAAATGCAATGCATAGTTTTTGATCCTATAAAACTCATTTAACTGGTTGACCGATTGATGTTTGCTGATTGATTGGAGTCTTTTGCATCCAAAAAAACTTATTTAACTGATTTATCGATTGATTGATTATTTTGGACCGATTTCAACATTAAATGGCGCTTAAAATAATTCTTCGATTTAAAAACTCTTTGCTTCAGCATGTTTATAGTACATTTCTCTAAAAAACTACCAGTTTTTATCTATTTATATGCAATAGTTTTTGCAGTATAAACCGAGAAATTGAAAAGATCACAGCAGATTGAATTACGGCAGCATCAGCATTAGTTACTTTGTTTTTAGAATAGAGGAGATAGAAGTGTCAAAAATATATTACGGAATAATCGCGAGATTTAAAATAAAATAATAAAACATAATAACAATAGAAAAATGCTTGTTTTTATGTTTGCATAAAAAATGCTTTCAAAATTTAAAAATAAAATAAAATTATAATAAAACAATTTTCCATTTACCTGTCTCAGGAGTAACTACGTTAACCTCTACTGTCTTCTTATTTAAGGGCTTGCGTACAACTTTTCTTTCGATGAGGTGTTTAGGGAAATCGAATATTGTTGGTACAGCAGTTTTTTTCAGCCATGTACCACCAAATTTTTCTCTGTCAAAGCAATTTGGAGTAAAATGTTTCGAACACACCAAAAAAGAATTTGTAGCTTTAAAATTTTCCCTATGTATTTTCGTTTCCCAGATCTTTCTTCTCTCTTCATCCTTTGGAAAGCTGTATATAAAATTTGAATTAAAAAAGGTTTTTATTAATGATATATATTTTTTAATGCAGTGTTGATAAATTTAAATGCTAAAGCATGCATAAGCACAGTTTTACAAACAAGCAAGAGAAGAAATTATTTAAACAAATTGAATTTAGCCTACTTTTTTAAAAATTCATTAACTTAAATGAATAAATGAAAAGCACTTCAATAAAAAGTAAAAAACATATACAAGTTGAAACATAAAAAAATAGACTTAATAAATAAATAAGTAAATAATGCATTGTTTCATTAAATTTTGCTAGATATAAATAGTAATTATTAATAGAACTTCCGTAACATTATATAACATTGTTTTGAGTGGTCGATAATAAATATAATAATTTCAAAACTTTTCTGAAGGTATAACAAGAGAGTAAACAAAACAAATACATCTACCCTATATATATAAAGTCCTAATGAAACGAATTTGTGAAACGATTTTATGAAACGAATTTATGAAACGATTTTATGAAACGACTGATTGAACGACTGATTATGTTTCAGGGCTATTTCTAATAAAATATTAAACGCTTGATGGTGAAATTAATACCAATTGTCCATAAAAATCCGCGGATGTCAAAGCTGGTAATAGAATTTTGAAATTGGAATTAGTTTTCGAGATATTAATTTTTTTCTAATTTTAATGACATTTCTGTAATGATGGCAACTAATTACTCAGTTTTTTTGTGACAAAAAAGGGAAAAAAATTGAAAAGGATCCCGATAGGGATTATTGATTTCTTTTTTCGTCATTTTCAAATTGAAATTGAATTTATCTTTTATTTCAATCGATAATGAAGACAAAATTGTGATTAAATTATGTTTTTCAGGAAAATTTGAAAAAAAAAAAAATCACATTTCTATCGTCAGGATTCAATTGTCTGTCAGCATTTAATTTAATTTATAAACTGAAAATATTTTGAATAAATTCGTCCAAATGACGTCATTTATGTAAAAGCAAAAGAAAGAGGATTAATAAGGGAAAAGGAATTAATAGTAATTATTATTTATTGATATCATTTTGTTATTTTTTTGTAAAATTTAATTAAACGAATTTATAAAATCACTAATTCGGATATTTGAAACGAATATATAAAATAATAATTGTCCAACTGAACGGAAGGAGAATAAAAAAAAAAAGTAAAGACCCTTATAATAGAAAAGCACCAAAAGTCCATTGGGTTTTTTTTTTCATAACTTTTGGCAACAAATATTAACGAATCTATCCCTTTTTGAAACTCGAATTACGCCAAACCTAAAATCAAAGAATCCTATACTGGAAAAGAACCCGATTTTCTTATGGACAATATTCAAGTGACATAACATGGTGTAAAATTATCGCGGATAGCAAATTTGCTTAAATATCTCATCAATTAATGCCGAATAAATGCAGGCATGCATGCACAAAATATTTAATTAATTTTGTATGATAAATAATTATTAGAAAATTCGTATATACATATTAATTAAAATAAATAATTTACATATTTAAAATAACATGAAAATATGCATGATGGTGCATTAAAATAGAGAGAAAATTAAAACCTGTTACTGAAAATGTCTATAACATAGTACTTTTCAATAACCATTTTATACAAGCTGGTTTTCAAGCTGTAATTGATTTTACTTATCAATCCCGAAAACAGTCGTCAGTTGTCGCAACAGCTATGTATGAGGCCATGATAATAAAAAAATGCCCCATTAAAACGTTAAAAGCATGGCAACCCAATAACAGATTTACCAATATTTTAAAAATAAAGCACGCTGTCATGTTTTTAGAGGCCTCGAAGTCTGAGCGGGGGTTAGCGAGCGTAGCTCGCAGGGGGTAGGCCCCCTAGTATATATATATATTTTTTCAAATACTGCAATTAAAAATTATATTAAAAAATGTGAAAATATTTCAAACATTGCAATAGTTTTTAATTTAGGTAATATTTAAATATTTTACTTTTAATATGTACATATGCACCCGTTTATAATTATTTAAAGCATAAATTTAATCTAAAATAGGAAAAAAAAATTTTTTTTCGAAGAATTGTTTACGTTTTAAAAGAAAGAAAACAAGTTTCTTTTGGCGAAAAATTGTATAGCCAAGCACCGTTGTACGAGATGTTCTTAAAATGCTTTTTAAAATCAAATTTTTCCAATTCATTATACTTTTAATATTGAAATTGATAACACCAGATGATAATAAGTCCTACTGTTGCATATATTTGTGATATTAAAAGTAAAATATTTCCTATTTTCAACATTTGGACGTGAATAAACAGTATCATAAATGGAAAGATATACTTTTAAGATCCTTTAAATATAAAAAAAATGGTAATTAAAAATAAATACATACCGGTGAAATGTAACAAGGCTTGTTTTGCTTGCTCTTTCGTTACAGCCATAGGCACAACAGCTTGCTACCATGATATTTTTGAATCGCAAATAGTAAATAGTCTAATATCGCCCATAGAAACCTATGCTACTGACGCGTTCAGCGGAATGCTTCTTGCCCAGAGTCACGTGACTTTATGCTTGCGGCAGAAAGGGTGCGGTGATTATCTCTCTAGATATGCTTACTCTGAGGACGCGATGAATTTTGTGCGGTCCGAAAGAGGAAAATAGAGTGAGTGGCAATTCTGATGGTAAGAAAGCAACGAACCCGAACAACATATATGGAGAGTGGGGAAGTTAAGCTAAGTTTTGTGAAATGAACATTTTCAATAAGTGCAGTGCTATTTAGTTAGCGGAAAGAGTGCTCTGATACAAAGAGAAACCTTCTTCAATCAATGTGTAGAGGTAAATATGACTCTGACCTAAGTAATTCCCCAGTTTATTTGATTTTATCAAAATATTATAAGAGAAGCTGGTAGTGTGACCTTAGTCACAAATGGAAGTCAGTATTTTAATTGTAAACAAATAATGTTGTCAAAGATCAATTTAAATATAAATACAAACAAATATAAGTATCCTTTGCAAGGATCAAAGTGTTAATGCCAATATTATAGGAGAAATTTTGTTAGGAAATTAAATCAGATGTGTTCTGATAAATCTTTTTTTTTTCTTGAAATAACTGTAAATATTGTAAATAAATAATAGTGTTAATTATTTGGAGTCTTCTCATTTAAATTATCTAGTATGTGTTTGTTTATTTAGATTTCCATTTTAAAAGTCAGCTAAGGGCAAGAATGATCATTCTCAAAAAGGGTAATGGGCTACTTCGAAATTACACAATGCAATGGGGGGAACATATCCAAAATTTAATCTCTATGGATTCCTTTTATTATTATTTTCTGAATAAATTAATTTATTCTATTAGCCAACCCCAGAGAAACCTTTATGTATTTAATTCTAAGCTTTAATTTTGATCAACTTGTCCCAGCAAAAGGGTTATGTTGGAATGGGCAGCAATTAGAAGGGAAATTAAAGGATAAAATCTTAAATAAATATTATAACTGAGCCATGCATATTTCTCTTCAACATCTGCAATTCCTATATAATTCACTGGTGCCGTCCAGTTCTTAATTATTGTTAATTGAGTTTTCAATTTTAATGATTAAAAAATTGCAACTGGGTTATTGTCAAACATTAAGTTAAATACCTTTAATGTATTCTAAAATACAGGCTCATGTTAAAAGTAATCAATTTAAAATTTTATATTCAAATTGTGGAAATTTACAATCTATATAGTATATTGCAAAATAATAATTATGAAACTGTTAATTAGAATAATTTCAACTCTTTTATTTTAATGATAAGTTATTGGAAGATTAAATGGAGATTTTTTTATTTTGATGGTTTGTTTGACTTCCTCTAAAAGGCTCCACTACCAGCAAGTCGGTGATTTCGTAAATATCAGTATTCAACTTAGAAAAATCAGTATATTCGTAATTGTATGTATATTTTATGTTACTCTTATATGAACTTTGCATTTGATCTTTAACAGTATACTGAAACATTGTGCTAAGAAAGTAAATCATAAAAAAAAAAAAAAAATCAAATGATATCGTAAAATGATATGAATAATAAAAGAATAAAAAGATAAGGATTTATGTAGCAGATAAAATAGTGTATTAGTAGATAGTTAATGCATATATATTTTGATACTGTATACTTTATTGTATAATGCATTTATATTTTGATATCTTTGAAATTTTGCAAATGTTTACACTTGGCTTAATAATATTTTTAGGTGTAGGAATTTCCATGCATTTTTAAAGTTAGATTTAGAATTCAGTATCTAAATAAATTTTAATTATCAAAAAGCTGAATGCCAAAAAAGAATCGTAGAAATCATAGAAATAGCTTGAACTCGAGTTTTTCTGGCGTATTAACGCGAGGGCATATAAAAAAGTTAAATAAACAAAAGCAAATTGATTCGAGTAACACGATGGCAGATCCATCAGTGGACACAATAATTTCTCTAATCCCGAATTTCGATGGGAAAAAGTTAAGTGATTGCGAGTATTTTCTCAGACAATTTGAGGACTTAACTAAACAAATATTAAAAGACGATGCGAAGCTTACAATTTTGAAAGCAAAATTGTCGGGTACTGCGAGAGAGAAACTCTCACAAAATAAATCGCTTATAGAAGAGAAAAACTACAACGAATTCAAAAAGAAATTGTTAGATTTATTCAAAATCAAGAAATCATTTACGCAGGTACAGACTGAGTTTTTCAATCTGAAACAGAAACCGGGACAAGACTTAACAAGTTTTATTAGCGAATTCAAAAACGCAGCGTCTCTTTATATAGAGAAAAGCCATACAGAAGTTGATCCGAACGGAAACGGGAAATTTTTGGACTTAGTAAGATTGACACGATTTTTGGATGCGATTAGACCGGATTTAAGTATGGATTTAAGGAAAACCTTTCCCGATAATTTTGAGGATGCTTGCAAAACAGCAATTAAATTAGAAGAGGCGTACAATAATATAGGGGCAGAACAGGTAAATACTATAACAGCTAACAATGAATCGCAACTTTTTGAGAAGTTATTGAAATTAAATGTAGAAACGGCGGAGCAGATTAATAATTTATCAAAAGAAATAAATAACATAAAATTGGGAACAATCGAAAAAAGAGAGGAAGTCGAAAAATTTTGTAATATATGCAAGAAGGGGTCACACAATGAGGATAGTTGTTGGTATAATAAAGCTAATAAAAACAACAACCAGAATTATAGGCATAGATTTGTAAACAATAGGGGTAATTACAGAGCAAATTACAAGAATTATAACCAGTATGAAAGACACGATTCTCACAATGCATTTCCGGAGGGTAATATTTACTATAATCATGTACCAAATGCTCAACCTTTTCCACCCCCACCACAACAACATTACAACACGCCGTATACTTATTATCAACCTGACTTTAATAATTATGATGCACAGGGGTATTACACTCAACAGAGAGGAAATTAAAGAGGGGCACAGAGGAATAACTATCGCAATAAATATACGGACTCTAGGGAAAACAGAGAAAATCATACGAACAGTAACAAGGATAGTAATCAAAGGGGTAAATTTCAGAGGGGCAATTATAAAAGATACAAGCAGAACAAAGATAAGGATGCGGAAAACTAAATACGAGACTTGTAAATACAGATAAAGAAGACCCGAGCAAGTCTCACGATAGCGGGCATACTTTAAGGGATAAAACTATTGCAAGTGTACAGAACGATACAAATGAACTTCCTCTAATTAAATTTAAAATTAAAGATATTGTAATTAACAGCCTTTGTGACTCAGGCGCACAGGTGAGCTTGATCTCACCGCTTTTGTTTGAAAATTTAAAACAAGCAAATATAAAATTTAAATATTTGGGAAATCAAATTAAGATTCAAACACTTACAAATTCACTGATTACATTCAAACAGTGCATTAGAATGGCATTTAAATTACAGGACACTTTTGTAAAAGGAACTTTTTATGTTACAAATAAAGATTTTGGCCGCAAATATCAATTATTACTAGGGTACGATTTCTTAAAAGAAAATCAAATGGTTCTAGATTTTGAAAAGAAGTATCTTAAATTCAAAGGAAGAAAAATGGCATTAAACATCAAAGATTCGGAGGACACTGGGGATGTAAATACATTAATTACAGAACAAAACACAAGGACTAAAAAATACAGAAAACCTACAAAGGGGAAAATGTTTGCAAAAACGGTAGGCCATAATATTATAAACCCAGGGGAGGAAAAATTTGTAAAATTAGAATGCCACATAAAATTAGAGGAAAATCAAACATTTATCCTAGAACCAATACAGCACAAAAATAAAATTTTCTATGAAAGATCTATCCATGACACCCCAAGGAACAGAAAAATAAATATTTTAATTAAAAATATTACTAATAACAAGATACATTTAGAAACAGGTATGAACATTGGGCAAATTTTCACTAATTTGGAATACAAACAAGATAAATCTATAGACAATATTGAGCAAGGGAGAATTTTTGAGGTCAATGCATTAAATTTGGAAGATGTACATAAATTAAGAGAGGCAGAGATAAATGAGGAAGATTTTGATCTTAATCATTTACCATCGGATGTACAGGATTCGTTCAAACAAATTCTTTTAAAGCATGTACACGCGTTTTCGAAATCCTATCAAACTTTAGGTCAATGCTCACTGGTGACACCAAAGTTTACACTTAACCACGACTATCCCATTCAAACAAAACCATATAAAGTGCCACAAGCAGTGAAGCAATATGCAAAGACAGAGATAAGAAAATTATTAGAAGCGAAAATCATCGAGGAATCGGACTCTAATTACGCATTTCCTGTCATTTTTGTAAGAAAAAAAGTGGATAACAAAAACAATCCAAAATTTCGAATGGCGGTAGATTACCGGCTGCTAAATCAGATTTTAGAGCCATATTCCTATCCGATTCCAGATATTAAAGAAATTTTACAGAATATTAGTGGGAAGAAGTACTATATAGTACTTGACTTACACAGTGCTTTCTTCCAAATTAATTTACGACCTGAAGATAGCCAAAAACTATCGTTTATTACAGAAAATGGTAAATTTCGACCTCTGAGACTTGCGTTCGGAACTCGCAATTCGAGCGCCTATTTCGCTGAACTGATAAATAAGGTATTGGGTCATTTTAACAAGCATCAGGTAGCCTACTTTATTGATGATGTTTTAATAGGGGCTGACACTATATCAGAATTATTGAGAATTTTGGAAGAAGTGTTACAGGCGCTAATCCAACATAATCTAACAATTGAGCCATCCAAGATGCAAATATGTAAAGATAAAATAGAATTTCTTGGTTTTCAAATTCACAAGCACGGCTATTCACCATCCACAAGGAATATAAATAAAATTAAAAGTTTAGTAAGACCTAAAACAAAAAAAGGAGTAAGGTCACTCTTAGGTTTGGCTAACTACTTTAGAACACTCATTCCAAAATATGCGGAAATAGTAAACCCATTAGTTAATCTTACTAAAGATAAAATTAAATTTAAATGGGATGAAAATACTGAAATGGCCTTTAAGAAAATCCAAGATGAAATTATAAACAACCCAACATTACATCCTCCTGATTACACCAAACAATTTACTTTAATCACAGACGGCTCAAAAATTGCAATTTCAGCGGTACTGGCGCAGGAAATTGAAGGAAAATTACAACCTATTGAATTTTTTGGGAGAAAATTACGGGAACCGGAAAAGAATTACCCGAGCTTGAAATTCGAATTATTAGCGGTTCATGAAGCGGTGTTACACTTCAGAACTATGTTGGAAGGCAGACACTTCAAGATTCTCACCGATTCCAAGGCTCTCACGGAAAATTTACATCTAGAGAATCAGTCCGATTTGGTTAAAAGATGGGTGATAAATCTCAGCGATTTCTCTTATGAATTCGATCACATTAAAGGGGACACCAACCCAGCGGACTATATTTCGCGAAATATAAATAATATTATTACGGATACAAATTTACACAATAATTTATTTTCCGTTAATCCCGCATTATCTAATGAGAATATTAAACAACATCAATATTCAGACGAGAAATTAAGCAAAATAATTCAGAAAATAGAACAAGGTAAAGAAAACAGAAATACCAAAAGGTATACTTTAAATGAAGAGAAGATGCTAATTTTAAAACCGGGGAAACAGAAAACAGAACTAATTATAGCGCCGGATGCTTTAAAGATTGCTTTGATGGAAGAAGTGCACAAACCGCATTTTGGTTTTGACAAAACCTATGAAGCCATGAAAAGTAGAATATTTTGGCACGGAATGTATACAGATATTCGAACTTATTGTGCCAATTGTGTACCATGTAACACCGCAAAGCCACATAAAAAAATGAAAGTTCCTATTCAAAAAATGGTTAAGGACCATGAGATAGGGAGTGTATTACATGCGGATATCGTCGGAAAGCTTCCACTTACACTTCGCAAGAATAAATTTATTCTCACGATTATGGATTCTACTTCAAGATTCCTAGAAGCCATACCTATTCGCAATGTCGAGTCCCAGACTATTCTCAATGTCTTTAATAAATACTTCAGTTATTTTGGATTGCCAAAACAGTTAAAATTAGATAATGGGCCATATTTTAGGGGAGCGGTATTCAAAGAGTACATGCGTGCTCTAAACATTGAAATTCGCTTCAGTTCAGTTTACAGAGCCCAAGGAAATGGCCTGATAGAAGTCGTGAATCGAATACTGAAAGGATCACTGACAGCCATTGCACAAAGTTCCTTACAATGGGACATTCGCCTAGAGTTTTTTAAACTCCAATACAATATGGCGAAGCACAGAGCGACGGGATTTTCACCCGACTTCCTTTTTTTTGGAAGAAATTTACGCACTCCTTTTACTGCACACATGCCAACAGAACAAATTCACACTCAGACATATGTCAAAAACCGAATGGACCACATGCAGGAGGTTAGACTGCAAGCGTTGGCACAGCAGGAGAAAATGATGGCCGAATATGTGAAAGAGGAAGACCTTGATAAAATTACAACACTTGAACTAGGACAACAAGTTTACCTTAAGTCCATTAACCCTACTGTTTTACAAAAAAAATTTGAAGGCCCATTTAAGGTGGTTCGAAAAGTGCGAAATAACAATTACATTTTACAAGATGTAACGGAAGAAAGTAAAGGAACTATAAAAAGACACATTGACAGACTCTGGGCACCAAAGCATGCTGACAGGTGCAAAACAGAGGAGTCAAGCTCATCGGAGGAAGAATAGTGGGAATAAAATACCATTAAAAAGGGGTAGTAAGATGTTACTGTTACAGAAAGACTAATAGCTTAAACAGTTTATGTAAAAATTTTAGTTGCGGTTTGCAGAATTCTACTAACTGTCAAATTTAAATATTCTCAAAAAAGCGATGGCATACTCAACTAGGGTTGAAGAAAAAAATAAAAAATAAATAAGTACAATAAAATAACATAAAATAAGATATCCCTGGCACATTTTTCAAATTTTGATAAGAAATAATTTCATAGTAAAAGCGACCCAAGGTATCACAAACAATAATAAAAAAACAAAGAAAATCACATAATCAATTGAATAAATATTTGGATAAAGACAAATAAGCAAGTAAGTAATAATAAATCCCTAGGCTAGGTTACGCAGGGCAATAAAATCTCTGAGGCGGTGTGAAAGATTTTGGTGACGTACCAGGTAGGCGCGGAGTGGGGATTTGTTTATCAACAAACATCCCCAGTTGCCATGTCAACAAGCATTGCTGACAACTTCGCGGAAGGAAGGGTCAGTAAAGATAAAAATAAATAAATAAAAATAGATAAATGAGGGTATCACTTACTCGGTTGATGTCTTCTTCGCGAGGGTGCACTCTTTGGGTGTGTGTCTATTCCTTGGGGGAAAATCCAGGCGTCCCTGACACACACCAATTTTTTCCATATTACACCAAAATAAATAAATAAATAAATAAATTGCACACACACACACCGGGGGGGAGTTTTCCGTATGCGTCCCCCGGTCTTTTCCTGTTGACACTGATACATTCTGGACGTTAATTTCTGTTTCCTCCAGGGGCGTGAAACGGTAGCAGTTGGTTCCTAGCTCGTCCGCTTGGTCAGGTTGGCAGGGGCCACGTCATAAAAAGGAAAAAAAACGAAATCAGTAAACAGATAAACAAATATCGAACATTCGTTTTTCAGAGTATCATTTTGTTTTAATTTCGTGTTTTTTTTTTTTGGAAAATTTAGATAACGATTTTAAACTCTTAGAGAACGATAAAATAATAATAATAATAATAATAATAATAATAAGACGAAAGGAAATAATTCAGTTAATTAATTAAGTGATAATGATAATAATGACAGAATTTATTTTCTTGTTTCTATAAATTAAGGCTCACTTTTCAAAAGACTGCATGAAATTGGGAAATGAATCGGTCAAAAGATCATTTCATTCACATTTGCATGGTAAAGCCAAGCCGTTTAAAAAAAAAAAAAAAAAAAAATTAATTAATTAATTAAGTTACATTATTTTTTTTTTAGTTTAACTAAACAATTTGGATTTAACATTTAATCTCATTAACTAATTCATTAAGCTGAGTTTAAAAAAAAATAAAAAAAAAATTATTAATAATGAATAAATAAATAATAATAATAGAAATAATAAAGTATATATACATATAATTCCAGCTGTGTAAAATTTTTTAATTACTAGGATGCTAATTGCATATTAAGTTCCAACACTAATTGGAAATTTTTGCGGGCAAAAGTTTCTTAACTGCAGTAATTGGTGGCGGGCAATTAATATGTAATTAAAAACAATAATAATAAATAAATAAATAAATAAAAGTTTTTTTTTCCATTTAAGTTAGGTTAAATGTTCTAAGATATTATTTCTTAATAAGTAGATAGGTAGTAAAAAATAAATAAATAAATAAATAAATAAATACATAACAGAAATAATAATACAAAAAAAAATAATAATAATATTAATAATTATTATAATGATTAATAAATAAATAAATAAATTTTATCGGTTTTAATATATTCAAACTTTTTTTTTTAAATGAGCATTTGGAGATAATCTTAATAGTTGTCAGTGATTCAGAGGCTTTTAAGTACTATGCATTTCAACGTGGGCTGCTCATCTAAAGGGGAACCGAAATTGATAAGATTCCCATATGCATATTTATGAAATTAATTCGATAACGGATTTTAGGAATTAAATGTATGGCATTCCGGTAGTGGACATATACCATTTAATAATCATTTAGCGTGGAGATGACTTAGTTCACACGATCTTGTAGGCTTGAAGTCATTTTTTTTTCCTCCTTCTCGCTAAGTGTTTGTAATTATAAGGCCGTGATTAGATGATAATAAACTTTAATGGAATATTTGTTTTATATAAAGGTGGTAATTTGGTAACATATTTAACGGGAAATGGATTTTTGTCTTAATATTGAATTGCATGAAAGACCACGTGCATGTTATTTGGTGATCTCAATTTACGGGTCAAGACGAAGGGTTAGTTTAAACAATTGGCTTATAGTCAGTTTTAATAATTAAGCTTTTAATATATATCAAAAAATTATATATATAGATATAAATATCATTAAATAAATAAATAATGAGAATAATAACTCGTAAACTTACATCATAATTCGCAGCCATACTCCATGTGACGGGGCAAATCAGGAAGGTAGATCTGAGGTGAGTTGAGGTGTTATGCATACGGAAGGATCGCAAACGCTATTCACCTGCAGGGTTGAAAAAAAAAAAAAGGGTGCGTTCAGGGGGCGTGTTAGAAACGCATTATCCCAGGTAAGGAAGCATTTAGGTGTTGAACCGGTCGTGGTATGGGATTAGGCCAGCATTTTCAGGTGTACGAGGAAGGAATGAATCACCTGTTCAGTAGGGCTACATGATTGACAGGAACGGGGTGAGAGTATGACCCGAGGTCACGCAGCTTTCCGATTCTTATCATTGAGTAGAAGTTTTTTTTTTTTTCTTCTTTCTGTCGGACAGAAAAAATTAACAGTGACAGAACGGGGAGTTATTATTTTCAACATGTTAGAATTAACATGAGAATTTTTACGCTTAGGCGTTTAAAAAAAAAAAAAAAAAAGAAAAAGAAAAGGAAATAGAGAAATAAATAGAAAAATAAAATAGGAAAGTAGAATATGGCTATCCCTTTTATTTAGTTAAGTCAATTTTACGAATATAAATTTTGCTTTCATTGGGGTTTATATGTTTGCACATTCTATCTGTTAAAACACTTACATTTTGATTACTGATATATTTGGCTAAAGAATGAATTCCTTTATGTGAGAGCTGAGTGGGAATATTTTGGTTAAATATCTTTTATTAATTAAAAAATTTAAATAGTACATTCTAATTTTTTTTTTCTTTTCTAGGGAGAGAACTTTAAATATAATATTGTTCCAATAAGTGCGTTGCCATATAGGAGATTTAATGTTTTTTTTTTCCCTTGCCAGGTAGAGAACATTTAACAATTTAGTTAAATGCTTTTTTATTTTTTATTTTTTGCAAGATATTAGATTCAATACGTGAGGTTAACATATTGGAAATGTTTGGTTATTTTTAGCTATCAGTGTGTGAAATCTAATTTTATTTTTCAGAATAAATAATATTTAGCAAGATGTTAGTTCCATTAAGTGTGTGTAGCCATTTTGGTATTTCTTTTAAACTTGCATTGTTATTTATAAAATGAAAATCTAATTTTATTTTTCAGGGTTAATAAAATTTTGCAAGATGTTAGTTCCAATAAGTGCATGTAGTCATATTGGTAAATCTTTTAAGCTTGCATATAATTATTTATAAAATGAAAATTTAATTTGACTTCTACAATAATATTTTAGATTTTATGGGTTTATTTATGTTTTGAAATTATTTAAATGTTGACATATGTAAAAATAAATAGATAAAATAATTTTATACTGAAAATTTACTTAATCAAAATAATTAATAGTTATTTAGATATTGTTTTAATCTTTAACTAGATGGCAGCACCATATAATGATTTTAAAAAAACTATTACTATTATTCTTTAGTATTATTTTTTAGTTATTGTTTATTATAATACCAGATGGCAGCACCATATAAATTTTCACAATTTTTTTTTCTCTTTTAACTGAAAACTTGGAATACAAGTGAAATTTTTAAATATTCCAATAATATAATATATATATTAAAATTATTTAAGTTAAAAAATATTTTTAGTAAATGAATTTATAGTTTTTATATTATTTATTTGTATTTTTATATTTTAAATTAGAAATAGTTAAAATCACAATGGTTAAATTAATAACTGCTACTTTTAGAAAATTAACTGTAATTTTAACTTGTACGTTTGAATTCACTTATTCACTTTACCATGTGCTTAGCACAAAACATTTTTGGCTTCGGATTCTGGACAAATTTATGTTGTAATGTATAGATTTTCTTTGTCTTCCTTTGTATTTATTTGTTTATAAATGGATTTATTTTCTTCCGTTTGATTTGTAGTGTTCTATTTTCAAAGGTATCCTTTTTTTTTTATTTTTTTTTTCCAATTTTTTTCCAATGATTGTTAGGGCTTGGAATTGTCACAAAATTTTGGCTTTAAGCTTGTGACAGTTACAGAAAACAATCATTCTTTGCTTATAATGTGGTTTCCCAGCCCTTGAAAAAGTAAATTACATTATAAGCTTGCATTTGTGTTTTTTTTTTTTTTTTTTTTTTTTACTTATGTTTCACTTTTTGAATAAATACTTCATTTGTTAGGACTATGTTTTATAATGTGTAATTTGACATAGATATTTGGGATAATAATTTCATTGCATTTGGTCAGTTATTTCTGTTTCAATGGTTAATTTTTGCAATAAGTTATATATATATATATATATATATATATATATATATATATATATATATGTATGTATAGATATACATTTGTTTCTTTTGGTTTGTTTTGGCCTAATTTTGGTTTCAATTTTAGTAGCACTAGATATAATTAAATAATTTGAAAAAAAAAAAAATAAAGAAAATCTGAGAATGTGGATGTACAGTTTTATATTGGATTAAACTCTTTGCTCTATTGGTATATTGTTGATATACTCATATGTATATTTTATCCAAATCACGTGTATCTATAGGATTTTTTTTTTCTCAACAAAGTATAGAGAGGTAGAGCTAGACAAAAACTTTTATTGCTCTATATAAATATGTATATATATATACATATTTTGAATGTATACTCATTATCATAATTTTTCTCTCAGGTATCTTACATATTCAGTTATGTATGTGTAATTGTAAGATTTTGCCTGAATTGGGTTTTATATATTGTATGATGCATCTATTGTGTTAAAAATAATTATCAAGAATCATTGTAAAGTTGAATACTGATCCTTACATATCACAGTGTATTATATCTTTTTGTTTTGTATGGTCTGTTTGGCTATTTAGATATTTTGAATTTGGTGAGTGCTCTATCTTAGACACACCGATTATATTTAACCACAAAATTTAAAATTTTTGTACTAATGATAATATTTTATCTCTAAATTGTTTGGGAATACTTAGGAAATGTGTACATATATGAACTGTTCTTTATTAAAGTCACACAAGTAATTTACAAATGAACATTTTCCTCTGCATGAACTTTAGTCTACAATATGATTCTGTATAGATGAACGTGGACTGATATCATCTATGTGATCTATAGATTATCTGCAATGGTGATGGACTTCTTGGGTATGCAATGCTAAAGAAAACTGGACGTTTTCTTTCTTTTAGTACGGGAGGAAAGATAATGTAAGGAAAGTACATTATCGGGACTTTCCCATAAGTCGCCTCAGTTGAAAGATTTAGGATGGCAAATTTATGACCAGAGACTCGCTGGCGACAATTTTAAGCCATAAAAGTCAAATAAGAAGAACTTTGATTTAAGTTGGTCTGGGAGATAATATCAAAGAACACACACGTAGTTCCGAGAAAGAAAACAACACGCTACAGAAACAACTGATGCATAGCCATTGGTTGGGGTTGGTAAAGAGGAGGTGAAACTGACCCTCTGTTATGCAAATTTCAGTTAAAACGGGAGATCAACTACCCAATGAAAAAAAAGAAGGATGGGCTTAAAGCACTGTCATGCAAATTTTGGGCAGAACGAAGTACGGCCCACCGTGGTGATGAAAAAGGAGTTGTGAAAAAGAATGAAAACAGAACACACATCGATCTCAGAAGCGAAAGGAAGAGGTGAAATAAAATGACGCGATGAATTTTGTGCGGTCCGAAAGAGGAAAATAGAGTGAGTGGCAATTCTGATGGTAAGAAAGCAACGAACCCGAACAACATATATGGAGAGTGGGGAAGTTAAGCTAAGTTTTGTGAAATGAACATTTTCAATAAGTGCAGTGCTATTTAGTTAGCGGAAAGAGTGCTCTGATACAAAGAGAAACCTTCTTCAATCAATGTGTAGAGGTAAATATGACTCTGACCTAAGTAATTCCCCAGTTTATTTGATTTTATCAAAATATTATAAGAGAAGCTGGTAGTGTGACCTTAGTCACAAATGGAAGTCAGTATTTTAATTGTAAACAAATGATGTTGTCAAAGATCAATTTAAATATAAATACAAACAAATATAAGTATCCTTTGCAAGGATCAAAGTGTTAATGCCAATATTATAGGAGAAATTTTGTTAGGAAATTAAATCAGATGTGTTCTGATAAATCTTTTTTTTTTTCTTGAAATAACTGTAAATATTGTAAATAAATAATAGTGTTAATTATTTGGAGTCTTCTCATTTAAATTATCTAGTATGTGTTTGTTTATTTAGATTTCCATTTTAAAAGTCAGCTAAGGGCAAGAATGATCATTCTCAAAAAGGGTAATGGGCTACTTCGAAATTACACAATGCAATGGGGGGAACATATCCAAAATTTAATCTCTATGGATTCCTTTTATTATTATTTTCTGAATAAATTAATTTATTCTATTAGCCAACCCCAGAGAAACCTTTATGTATTTAATTCTAAGCTTTAATTTTGATCAACTTGTCCCAGCAAAAGGGTTATGTTGGAATGGGCAGCAATTAGAAGGGAAATTAAAGGATAAAATCTTAAATAAATATTATAACTGAGCCATGCATATTTCTCTTCAACAAAACCCGTCAAAATCTGACGGAAAAGAAATTCTATAACAATATCAGTAAAATAAGCTTCTTTATTATTTAAGAAGTGGAGAGTATGAAACATTCTTTTAAATATTTAATTTTAAAAGTTTTTTCCCCCGGTGAAATAAGTGCTACTTCCGATGTAAACTGAAAACAAACAATCCGTAAACAATTGTGTAATGTAAATCAGTTCGACATTACCGCTATATTCCCCACTGCAAGAAGGAAAATTTTATACAAATAGTATATTCCTATTCCTACATCCATCCATATTCAGTAAATAAAAGAACATAGTAAATAAAGCACACACCTCCCCCACCCCCTGTGATAACGCAACCGAGTGAGCTCCTATGTGCATGAGCATTGCATATGTCCAAAGGCACCGTCGAAATTCGACGTTAAAAAAAGTTTTAAAATGTTTAAATAAAAGGTTTAAAATGTTTTCAAAATTCGCAGCTCAGTTTTTATCTAGGGCTAGCAAGAGGCTCCTCCTCCTTCGTCGCCGCCAACGAGACTAGTGGTTTCCTTTGTAGGAGTTCCATGATTGAAAGCGGTGATAAATTAAGAGTCGCTGGGGAAGCTCGGAATAAGGCCTAGAACCTGGTTTCCTCTTTCTGCTGTGACGGATACAAGATGTTAAAAGTTAAAGGGGTAGCGTAGAACCTTTAAATGAACCGTTCCCACAAATCAACGAAATGAATTGTATTAAATTCAGCACTTCAAATAAATAAAAATACAGATTCTTGATTAGTGGGATTACACAACAATAAAATATTACGGGCTCTTTCAGCTTATGATCATATTACAACCTCGTAAGATCGTAAGTGTCCAGCGTTATTCATAGTCTGTGCTTAGAATAATAAACAAATGCAAAGTTCCTCAAGTGGGCGCGGGAGCTGAGGATTATCTCGCTAGTCTGACCCTTTATAAAATAAAAGGATCTCCAGTCAATCTTCTCAAGAAACGGGAAGGAGATCAAGATTTTCGATGCTCGAACAAAACTGGAACTGTCCACGATCGTTTCACAAGGCTGTCACGTAACAACCTCGAAATTATTTGTCAGAGAAAGATTTCTCTACCCGGTGATTCTAGCAATCACCCGGAGTTATGACTCCGATGCCCTTAGGTTGAGGGAACTGCAATGCAACCTAACTCGAGAACTCTTCATTCTGTTTTCTCTTCATATATCCTCTGTTTCACTCCTACAACAATAGGATTCTTTCCAGCCACTGTAAACTCTTTCAGGTGAGGTCATATCGAAAGTCCATTATGATAGGTGGAAAAAGGATTTCTCACGTACTTTCTCTCTAACTGATGTCGTCTTGATTCCCACGATACCTGAGAAAGTCAGCTCGATCAAAGAAGCTCCGTTCTGCTCGATCCATTCACCCAGCTGACTCTAGACTTTCAGGAAGGAAGATTGGTGATGACTGAGCGAAAGTTTTGAAGTATGCCTGCCGATTACTAGAGTTAGTCTTTTTTTGGAGGAAAAAACAAAACACATGGGATCTGCCTGTACCTGGATTTAGGCTTCAAAAACAGTGGTTTTTGGCTAGATATAGTGAATTTCTCACACTGTCTTCAGCTCCGAAGTTGTCGTGGGACTCCGGTATACTCCCCAAGTATAATGTGGTGGTGTCCTAAGAGGATAGGCACCACCGCATATCACAGCTACCTATGTCGTCGTTTTCCTTTGGAAAATAGGGGTGGTCAGCAGATGGAGGTGCCCCCACCGGCCGTAGTGGTTACAGAACTCTCCTGGTCGAGTGCGTATTAAGGTCCACAGACCTTGGGTACAGCGGTTGACGTTCCTGACGGGCTCCCCTAGACGCATCTCAGTTTTATCAAGGCTACACTAGATACCGGGCTTGCTCATTCGTTATCATGACGTCACAAAAGGTGGCTGGCCGTAACAAGCGATTGTGCAAAGCGACGAGCCTGTCGTTTTGTGCCAATCGCTGTATGTCTTTCATTTTGTTGTTTCGCTTTGTACCAATCGCTGGTAGCGGCCAGCCACCATTTGTGACGTCATGATAATGAATGAGCAAGCCCGGTATCTAGTGTAGCCCTGGTTTTATCTTAATTACTAGATATGTGGGAAATAAGGTGCTGTTTGTTCCATGTATGCATACAAGCCGCGCTACCTATTGTTAATGTCTGTCGTTAAACAATAGAATTGCGAGAAGTCAGAGAGTTCAGAGAAAAATAGAGATGAAATGGTTTGGCTTGAGGATAAAAATGCAAGTCTAAATACGGCCCAAACACTGACGGCTTACTTTGAAAACCTCTCCCCGTGCAATGAATTTAGGCCTTGTTTCACGTGCTTGTCTTGTTTCGTCCGAATGATTTGAAAATTTTGATTGTATAGTCATCTCTATCTTTCTTTCAACTCTCTGGAGAGAAGTAAATTGATTATGAGCGCGGCTCTTCGCCGCTATTGTTTGTAGAGTTGCAAAAATCCGGTTTATTCCCAGGTTTATTTCCATTAGACCCAGTTTATTCCCAAAAAAACCCGGTTTTTCTCAGGTTTAAACCGAGTTTTTTCTAGCTTTTGCAACTAAAATTGTTTGTGAGTTAATAAATATAGGGTGTCTTAAAAGTCCTTGACATTTTAAAATTCAATAAAAAATTAAGCAATTGGCGTACGAGAGTGCGGTTTGGAATAACAAATTTACTTCCAAAAATTTCTCATTAAAGGCGTTACTTCTGCAAAGCTACCGAAGAGGTAGAATGCCTTTATACATAATAGGGCAGTTGCAATTGATGTCACGTTGGAGGTAAACAGTACAAATAGGCAGTTCTGATTGGTGGAATTACCCTTACCTCCAAGTGAATACAATGGTTGATCAGCTGATTGCAACTGCCCTATAGTGTCGAAAGACACACAGTGCGTATGCACAGTTTTTGTCCAAATTATAGCAATCCATATTCCAGAACGTAAAAATAGTCGCCTTCATGAATTCAATTTGACGAGTGAGACAAGTTAACAAACATTTGTTTGACGATAATAGAAAGCCCGGCAAGTTGCTTGTCGATTCGGTTTTTTTTTTCAAAATTGTATCAAACAATCAAATTTCTTTTGTCCGTATGTCGCTATTACCTTACAGAGACATCCTGTAAACCTTGGCGAGTTTCCTCTCCGAACTAATGTTTGTTGACTTGTCTCATTCGTCTAATCGAATTAATAAAAACGAGTACTTTTAAATTCTAGAATGTGGATTGCCATAGTTTGGATAAAAGCTGTGAATATGCATCTCAGGCTTGTTTGATTTCATCGCAGTGCGCTAATCGATTATAACTTAAATAAAACAAATACAGTAATTTCTTGTGTATTTCCCCAACGACCAGAAAAAAACAGTCATTGTTCCTATCAAGAAACCAGGGTAAGACCCTTCTATGGCTAGGAGTTACAGACCGGTTAGTTTACTTCTGTTCTTAGCAAACTGACAGAGCATATTTTTCTTACACCCTTCAAAATTTTCTACCTGACATACCAGAGCAATTTGGGTTCAGGCCAAATCACTCCACTGCGCATCAACTGCTTAAGGTGATTGAATACATACATAATGGATCTGAATAGAGAAGCTGCAATCAGCTGAACAACCATTGTACTTCACTTGGAGGTCAAGGTACTTCCACCAATCAGAACTGCCTATTTGTAGGGTGTGACCTCCAACCTGACGTCAATTGCAGCTGCCTTATATGGAACTCTACGGAACTCAGTATGTTGGTTCACTTTTGATTGATGTCGCGAAGGCTTTTGACACAGCGTGGGTTTACGGACTAATCTACAAACTACTATAACTCAGTATAAACCAGAAAAATATACAACAAAGCTCAGAGTAGATTTTAATTGTTCAGCTACGACACCCAATGGAAAGTCACTTAATCATTTGCAGTATAATGGTGGAGCAATAAGGAATGATTTATTTACGATTATGATAAACTTTCGAGAACACGTTTATGCCCCGGTGTGACGGCTGATGTAAAAATGATGTACCGCATGATTAATATGGATCCTGGTCAGCACTCGTTGTGGAGAATTTTATGGAACGATAGTTTTGAAGAAGAACCTAAAACATTTGAATTCACTACGATAACATATGGAACAGGTAGTGTTCCTTATCTTCTGATGAACCCTTAACCAACTCTCGATTGAAGAAAAAAAAAATTTCCGAAAGCAGCACCTATCCATCGCGAACAATTTTAGACGGACGATTTTTTGTGTGGTGGATCCGAATAATTTATTACTTCCTTAAAAAGATGTAAATGTGTAAAACTTTATTCTGATGCTAATAAAACACTAAAGTAGTCACCGAGTTAGTAAAAAAGCCTGATGAAAAGTTAGCAGCATGGACTTTACCCATGTCACATCATCTGCGGGTAAAGAGAAGTAAAACACCAATAGGCTTGAAGAACATTTTAACACAGCTTCCCCTTCGTCCAATAAACAGTCTTTTTCTGAAGGAAATTGCCCTCGGAGGCGTGGCTGTTGCCACTCGTGGGTAAGGTCCATTCTTATCTAGCTATGTAATGGATTGAATATTTATCCCTCCCAGGAAGCCCAATTTCAGGAGTCTTTGGAAGGCCGCTGTAAAATTCCTTAAGTACCATTTTAAGAAAGTAGTGGGAGATGTTAACACACGGTAAACACACACTTGTAATTGGTTTACGGCAGGAAGAAGAAACTTAGATTTACGCAAAAGTGCTTTACACGTCATTTGATTTGTCATATAAAAGTGAGCCTGTTTGCAAGAGTTCTCATTGTTAAGAATCGACAATGTCTCTAACCATTCAAGACCGTGCTTTTCTCGTTAAATGGTTTTATGAATGCGATAGCAATGAACGGCGTGCTTTGCAAAGTATCGTTCACTAAGAGTAATACGCCGACGGCTAATGACACCGCAGGGTTTGAGGAAAATGATGGCAAAGTTTGAAGCCACGTGATGTTTATCTATTGCACCTGGGAGGGAAAGGAAACCTGTTTCCGTGGAAACCAAAGAAGGGTCCCAACAATAGAAAACACATATGGTACGTGCTCGGTAAGTGCTGTCGTACGTCGAATGGACGTACCATGGAGTACGGTGTACAAAATTGTCCATAAAGTGCTGCAGTTGTACCCATACAAAATCAAACATGTTCAAGAACTTCAACGTAAGGATCCTGCTGCAAGAGAATCTTTCGCTTTGGAATTCCTTGCACGGATGGAAGTGGACGAATATTACCCATGGAACATTTTGTGGATAAATGAGGCCTATTTTTACCTAAAGGGTGATGTCAACACCCATAACTGTAGATTTGGACCAAACTAATCCCACATGTTGTGTACCCAGTTCCATTGCATTCTCCTAAACTCAACGTTTGGTGTGGTATGGTTATGACTAGAGTTGCTAAAATCCGGTTTATTCCCAAAAGACCTGGTTTATTCCAAAAAAAAAAAAAAAAAAAAAAAAAAACAAGTTTATTCCCAAAAAACCCGATTTTTTCCCAGGTTTAAACCGGGTTTTTCCTAGCCTTTGCAACTCTAGGTATGAGACAAGTTTCATAATTGGACCATTTTTTTTAATAGTAGTCAACAGCTGGACCTGCTACATGCACTATGACTGCAGCTCGCTTAGTGTCAATGTTAAGACATTTCGTCAAACTCCAGCAACGTAGCATTTTAGACTCCACGATTTTTATGGAGGACGAGACCCCACCGTGTCACATAGTTACTTAAGCAATAGTTCACAAATGAACGGATTATAGGTCGAAACTTCCCCACTTCTTGTCCACCCCGGTCACCAGTGACTTTTGGTTATGGGGTTATCTCAAAAGCACTGTGTATGGTGATAATCTAAACAATTTAGTGTAATTGAAAGATGCGATACACCGACATGTCCGTAACATTCCTCCTGATATGCTAAGAGCTACTTTTGAGAATGCAGTAATACGATTTCACTTGCTTTCGGAAAATGGTGGACGCCACATTGAACATGTTTTGTAACACGTTTCAAAAACGATTAAACACATTTTAAACCGATGTCTTCATGTCTTATTTCGTTTAACAATATTGTATACAGCGTCATTTCCTCCCTGGTGGTGAGTATTTTAATTTTTTTTTTTTGCGGGAAATAAATTTTTATGACCTCTTTTAAACTATTACCAAGCTTGATAACATTTGGTCCAGTAGTTTTACTTTTATGACCATTTCAAAGTGGAACTTTAATTATAACCACTCTGTATATAGTGACTATTTGTATTATCTTGTGTTATTTTCTATTTAATGTGCTTTTATTATTTTGAGTATAATTATGTAAGGTGTACTAGTATGTAATTTGGAATATATTTTAATTATTATTGTGTAACATAACAAAACAGTGATTGAATGTTTATTAAACATCTCAATGGGGGGCAGTATGTTCCATACATGCCTGCTACCTATAATTAATCTCTGGCAGCTAAACAATAGATTTCAGAGAAGTGAGTTGAGTATGAACGCGGCTCTTCGCCGCTATAGGGCAGTTGCAATTTGCAATTGACGTCAAACTGGAGGTCACACACTACAAATAGGCAGTTCTAATTGGTGGAACTATCCTGACCTCCAGTTGAAGTACAATGGCTGATTGCAACTTACCTATTGTTTGTGAGTTAATAAATATTTTTTACTAGAGACCTATGGAATGGCTTTTTAGAGTTAAGAGTTGTGAGAAACTACACTGTGTAAACCATCTTTATTTCTAGGAATGGTTTGTTGATGATGGTGTCGTAAATACATGCTCTGCAGAAAATTTGCAACAGTCGTATGTACAATGTTTTTTTTTTGTGCTTAAATGTAAAATTAAAACAGTCTGAATTTTAAAAAAGCCCGCCAAACTGGCAACAGCGATATGCACATCTTTCAGATGTTTGCCACGATTGGTGCAGGTGTGAAAAAAAATCGACATGAACTGTCTTCCTAAATTCCTTAAAAACACATACAGCTTCCAAGTTGTAAGTTCCTAATCTGAATATGTTCCAGCAACCAGCATTTTTGTTTTCTTAAGATGAGAATTGTCAGGTCCCTGGCACCTATAGGCTTAAAAACTATTGTGATTATTATCTTATTGTGTGTGTATCTTTTGTGTACGGTGGGGCTTTTCAGTACTGGAATCTTAATCCGGAGGGTAGCAAGTTGAATACAATGGTAGAAGTATGTCATTTGTGATGTGGTCTTCCATAGATAAGAAAGAGATTGCACCCATTATTTAGGAAGACAGACCAGGAGCCCCGTAGACAGAAAGGTGCTCTGGTGAATGACCAGAGAGGAAGTTAGTTCGAACGCAGGACTGGAGCGTGTAGGTTGGTTCAGAGAGCAGCTCTGGGCACGTGTGTGGAACGAGATGTCTCGAAAGGAAGAGATATAGCGTGCGGGAGATTAATAGAAATCTCGGTTCTGAGTGAATGAACGTAGCCTAACGGTACACAGAGGATAGTTTTCTGTAATTATTTTGATTTAATTTTAAACCGGATAATTTACATCCGAGTTTAAGTGTAAATATTGTTAATAAATTGTTACTTTAAGTATAATTGAAAGAGTTAGGTTTTTCTTGAATATACATCAAGTATTGTGTCCGATATCACGTATTCATATCGGTGGTGGCAGCATATCAAAAGAGCGGATTATATTTCGAAGTTGTGTGGACGGAGAAGTGGAATCCGACAAGAATAGTAGAAAGTAGTGGATAAATAATAAAAATAGAAAGGACTTTTCTCCTGGGTTTCTTTCTGTGATGTCCATTAAGTTTCCTGACAAAGATAAATTTTTGCTATTAAAAATTGGATTAACATCACAAGCCTAAGTCGGAAAATGCTAAATTGTAAAAATGGTTAGATTCAAAACTAAGTTTTATCCTGTATTACATTTCGATCCATTAATTATATGCAGTAGAGTCTCTAAAATCTGCACTTTCTTTGCTTCAAATATTATTGAATGAAAATAAAGTTATTTTTAACATAAATTTATTTGAATAAATAATAATGTTTATAATCGCACAAGATATTACACTGTTTATATTATAAATGGCCAACAAATCTTTTCACCCTATCTTAAAAGAAACACCTGAAAAAAAATATGGGGTTGCCAGAAAAGTGTAAAATTCTTTTACTGATGGAAAACTGTGCTGCTCATTCTGAATTAAATGGTATTTCAGATACTATTACAATGTTTTTGCCCCCCCCCCCCCAACACTACCTCATTAATTCAGCCTATGGATCAGGGTATTATCCATAATGTAAAATGCCACTGTAAATCAAATTTTCTGAAGCAACTTATTAGTGTTGATTCACCATTTGAAACAATAGAAGAGCACAGAAAAATGTTCACCATAAAATGCTGCATTTATTTAATTGATGAAGCATTAAATATTCTTCTATTACAAATGATACCTTGATCAATGCATGACATAAAATATGGCCAGGATCATTATTTATTGAAAATGAGGATAAAGAAAAAGATTTTTCAAGTTTTCCATTAACATTGCAACAAGCTAAAGATTCTGAATTGATGAAATATGCAAAAGCTTAGCTTCACAAGAGTTTTTTTTAAGAAGATGAAATTATGGAAGGGATGAACCACACAGATGAAGTTTTAGTAAACTACAGTAGAACCTCGATTAACCGAGCTTCGATTAATCGAGGTTTCTGTTAACCAAGCCGATAACAAAGCCTGATTTTTTCAAATTGATTGAAAATAATATTGACTAATTTATGTTGTATGTAAACTTAGTTTATATACATATATAAGGAAATATTGCCATATTAAAACAATACAAACTTTGTATTTTACGTGATGTTCAATTTTAACAAAATCTTTAGTTATTTTAAGATTTATATTAAATTTCGAAACTGCCACAAGATTTTAAACACATATACCTGCTACACAATAGAAAACTATAAACATGTTTCATAGGCACATTGGGTTTAAAAGTAAATTTTGCTGAATGCAAAAAAGCTGAGAAACACATCAGTGTATGACAATATTTAATATATAAATGAGATATAAAAAAAATTCATATTATTATTATCATAGTAATAGTATTCTTTTAATAGTTATATTTTTAATTTTACATCGAGTAAGATAACAAAATGTGCGCATTCCTTCTTGGTTTCAAGTCTATTTTGTACATAAGTAAATTTACTTTATATTGTAATCGCAACAGGCCAATTTTATATTTGAATATCTCTTATTTACATCATTTATGTAAATTTTATATTAGGCATATTCGCCTTTGTGATTGTTTTAAGTTTTTAATTAAGTTTTAAATATACTCATGTTATATAAAACTTTATTGTATTCAAAATTAATAGTCTTATTTGGTGAGAGTGGGAGTAAGTAGAGCTTTTCATTTATAGTAATGTCTTTATTTTACACATAGTTTGTTGAATTTGAATTGTATTGATTTAAGACTGCCCTTAAGAATTTATGTTTTTTTATATAATGTACCTAGTCTTTTTTTATTGGTAAACAATATTTATGTAAATCTTTCTAATATGCGACTTTAAATTCAAATTAATTAAGATTATTTCAATTTAGATACAAAACTTCCAGGTCACGTCAGCAGGGAATTAAAATAATTCTTTATCCTTTTGGGTGTACTGCATTTTCATTCTAATTATTTCATAAGTACTCTATTACAAAAGGATTTTGTCATTTCATCACTACACATTGTTCTACTACTTATTCTTTTAAGGTTGATTTAAATTAAATTAGGGCTATAGATCAGTAGAACAGATAGATTTTATGGAGGAGAAGGGGGAGATTCTTTCAGAGCTTGAGTGTAACTGAAAGTATTTGAATCCACAGACTTTAACAATTGAAACAGGCTTTTGCCAACTTGGCATGTAGGAAGAAAGAAATTATAAATTTTTAATATAATATTGTATTGTAACCACAGATTTATTACTGTATAAAATTTTTGCTAGATGAATGAGAAAAATGTCACATGTTAAAACACATAAATTAATAGAAAATAAGTATCAGAAACACATATTTATTTTTAAAAAGGTTTTTATTTCATTATAGACTAGTATATAATCCCATCAAAAATGACGGATTGTTGATGTGCATTTCATTTTCATAAGACTTCATACAAACAAACTGCATGAAGATTTATTATTGAAATATTTGTATTGAAGAAAAATATATATGTTAAATATGACAAATGATTTCTACAAATAAAAATAATGAAGATATATATATATACAGTGGTGGCCAAAAGTGTGGACATTTTTTGAAAATTTCATGTTTTTCAACTCTGTGTGCTTGTAGAATATATTAATTTTCACTTAAATACAAACGTTTATATATCAAATTGAAGGTAATTTAATGTAGAATTTAATAATAAAAACAGTATTACAATATCTGTATTACAAAAGAAGTTATGCAACTAATAGTAAGATCTATCTTAGATTTGCATTTTTTTAAAGTGATACTTACACAATCAATACTTAGTTGGATAACCCTTATTTTTTAAGACAGCTTCACAACGTCTTTTCATCGAGTGAACGAGTGTTTGGAGTTCATCTTTCGTAATCACATGGTGCCAAGAATCAATTATAGGTTTAATAAGTTGTCTTTTATTGGATGGACGTTTTTTTCGTACAAGAATTTTCAAACCTCGCCACAAATTTTCAATTGGATTAAGATCAGGGCTGTTTTCTGGCCATGGTAATATATCTATGCCTTTATTTTGAAACCATGCTTTGCATACTTTTGCTGTGTGGCATGGAGCTGAATCCTGCTGAAAAATAAATAATGCGTTGTTGGGGAAGAGATCCTTGATGGAAGGTATCAATTTTGGTTCCAGGACAGTTTCGATGTATTTTTTTGGCATTCAGGATGGCATCAATCACTTGAATTCGGCCCACACCATCTGCAGACATACATGCCCAAATCATGGCATTTGTTGGGTTTTTTGTAGTTGCCTCAATGCAATCAGGATGAAGTGCTTCTCCTACTCTACGTCTCACGTATTTTCTACCATCACTACCAAAGAGCGATATTTTACTCTCATCACTCCAGATTACTTGCTTCCATTGATTTTCTAACCATTTAATGTGTTCTTTTGCCCACTTAACTCGTTTTTCGCATTGCTTTTGATTTAAATATGGTTTTTTTCTCGGAATTCTAGCTTGTAGTCCAAATCCTGATAACCTTCTTCTTATTGTTCTTGAACTTACTGCAATACCCGCTGCATTCATTTCACATCTAATGGCATCTGATGAAATTTTTCTATCTTGAAGGCATAGCCGTTTAATTTTTCTATCGGCAGTAGCACTTGTGCATTTTTTTCGGCCTGATTTGGCCTTATTTTCTACTGATTTCGTTTTTTCATAACGTAAACAGAACTTTCGTACAAGAACAAGGCACTGAACCACCAACTTGTCTTGCAATTTCAGCATAAGAGAGGTCATTTTCTCTCAATATGACAATTTGGCTTCTTTTTGTAGATGTCCAATTAGTTCTTCTTGTTGATGACATTGTTTAAAATTAGTTTAATTAAAAAAAAAGGACTTTAAATATTCAAAAACAGCAATACTCTATTTAATTGTATTAGTATGCATCATTCCGCAAAATATTTCCACAACAATAACTCTTTTACCATCCAAATAACCTAAACTATAGTTACAGACATTTGATTGGTCCTCAGAACAGTGTTTGTGATTGGCTAATACAATTTTATTACAAAATACGTCCTTATTCAAAACAATTTGTGTTTGTTTGTTCTACTAAAATGAGCATAACTTTTTTTGTAATACAGATATTGTAATACTGTTTTTATTATTAAATTCTACATTAAATTACCTTCCATTTGATATATAAACGTTTGTATTTAAGTGAAAATTAATATATTGTACAAGCACACAAAGTTGAAAAACATGAAACTTTCAAAAAATGTCCAAACTTTTGGCCACCACTATATATGGCAGCAGCACCAATGTTCCTGTTGCTTTATAAATAAATTCATATTATTCTAAAAAAAATTCTGGCAACATAGTAAATCATTTTCTAATTCTAAATTTGGCAACATGTAATGATTTTTTGCAATTCATTCCCTTGTTTTGGTTGTGTTCATGTGTGGTTCATGTGGAGCACAGGTATCTTTTTTGAATCCAAATGGATTATGTACTTTCTGACTCTTTTTCATGTTTTATCTGTATATTATAGGTATTGCTTCTTTCCTTTTTAATATTGTATTTATTTTTTAGTTTTCTCAGGTTTGTTTCAATGTTTATGAGTCGGTTGTCCCAAAATCATATTTTTTAGCAATGTTTGGCTTAATATGATGATGAAACCACTCATTTTATTTGTGGTATTTAGGCATTTGGGACTTGAAAATTCTGTCTAAATTCCACAAATTCCATTTCATTCACTCAATTTCATTTATTCAATTTTTAATTTAATTTCTTATTCTTTTAAAGAAGTTTTTGGTATCCATATTCAATGTGTTGGGAAATACTTTCATTGACAACTAATTATCACATTTTTAATCATTATTTCATAGTATAAGTTGGTGTTGTGGTTATATATTAGCATTCAAATTATTATGCTGCACATGCGCATATAATTATGAATGTAAGTCATTTATGATGTCTTTATATTATGATATCTTTTCATTTTGAATTTCAATAATTCATCTTGATTTTTTTTCTTTTTCCAATAATTGATTCATTATTTTCATCACACGATTCATTATATGAATTTACTAATCCCATTGTTTCTGAGTGTTACATTTATTTTCTAATGCTTTTGTATGATATTTTCCTATCTAATTTATAGTTTTAATTATATATTCAGTTCTTGCACTTCTGATATATGTAAAGTTATTCTTTATTTAGTTACATTTAAAAAAAATATTTAAAATAATGGAGATTTAATGTTAAACATGCATTGTTAAATTGTTATGATCTGATTGCATAATTCTGAGAAGTCTATTGGGATAACACTATGGAAGTCTTTGCTTGGTTTTTTTAATTCATGGATATGGTATAATGACTTGGTTCATTTGACTTTTTTGTACTAAAAAGTCAGTGATTTTCTGATTTGGAGGTTTTGCAATGCGAGTTTACAAAATTATGGTTAGGATTTTATTTTTGAGTTCTTTTTTTAGCCCTGCTTATTTGATTTGTACATTTTGTATATACTTTCATTTATTCAAGAATGTTTAATATTTCTAATTTATTAAATTAATCAAGATTTTTAAATTTCATATATAAATTATATTTATTTATATTTTCATTTTCTTTTTGAAATTGCATTTTCATTGTATCAAAAAATTTTTTATGGCAGTTCTAAGTAAAATTCTCGTTCCTGGCAAGATACACCTTGCATGAATGCATGCCCGGTACAGGGGCAATAAATGGGTTGTTCCTGGATCGTCATCCAGTGACCATTTCTACTCTCCTCCTCCTCCATTATTATTTCGATTGTGTAATGATGCTGGATGCAAGACTTGTCCATTTGCTTCTCAGAAACAAATTGTATCAGATCCTAATTTATCAACTTTTTGTAAAGCCTTTAATGTTATTTATAGTATTAAATGTAACTTATGTGGTTTGCAATATGTAGGTGAAACATCAGGTCCATTACATAAACGTATCAATCAACATCGTTCAGACACTAACAAGAACAAAGCAAAAAATATACAGTCTACAGCAGAAATTCAACATTTTCATAAACATAAATTTAAAAATACTACAATTGAAATTATACAAATTATAAAAACTAAATCAGAACGTTTGTTTATGGAGTCTTCATATATGAAATATTATAACACTATTTATCCTTATGGACTTAATAGTGAAATATTTAACAGACCAGTTAAAGTTTTTTCAACAAACAATACTACAGATTATTCTACTGTTTATCCTACTCTAAATCATAATTTAAATCATAAAACAACACGTAACAAGCGAGGAAAATGTTCTTGTACAGCTGTTATTTCCAACAAATTTATTGTTAAACAAATCAATACTCTTCATCATAACTATATTAAGAATTACAACTGGTTTTTAATACAAAAATACATATTTGCTATTAAAAAGAAGCAGATAGTACAATATTTAAATGTATTTCTTAGTAAATCGTACTCAAATTATTTCTCTGATATTTTTTATGATCTAATTATGACAAGAGCTAATCTTTTCAACATTAATTTACATAAAAAACAAAACATTCAAAACACTAATACTCAAATGATTATAACTTTTTCAAATCAAATCTTTAATAAAATTAATATTAATTCTATAATTAATGATAAAAACTGTTATTTTTTCTATTAATAATCTTCAAATTTAAAAAACATTTAAATATCCTAATGCAATTGGAAGAAAGATTTTTAACTATAATGCATTTTCAAAAAATACATCTGATGTTAGTACTTTTCTGTGTAAATGCAATGACCCCACTCAAAAAAATTAATTAATAATGATCATGGACATATAATCACTGGTAATCTTAAAATTGTGAATGATTTCAAACTACAAAAACTGATGGGTTATGGTACTAAATATAGAATTCCTTCTAAATTTAATGTAACTTCTATTATAAAACAGTTTACATACGATATAGATATTTTTATTTATAAAATTTCAATCTCATATAGTAAACCTATTGATTATTTTAATCAATGGAAAATACTAGTTATTCAAAAATTAATTACGTCTTTAAAACATAATTTATCGCATATGGTTAAAATTAACACAAAACATTTGTTCCAGCAAATTACTAAATTACAAAGAAACTATGTAATCACATACATTGACAAATCTCCTAATAATTATGCAATCATATGTAAATCTTATTATCACCGACTACTTATATCCTGTATTTCTACTAACAAATCTTTTCAAAAAACTAATGAAAATGTAATTGTAAACAATCGTAAAATTCACAGTTATTATAAATTATTAAATATATCTTCTACTAGCTTTAATTATCATTATTTAGTTCTTATACCCAAATTTCATAAAAATCCAATTAAATTTAGGACTGTAACTATTGGGTGCAATACATATAATAATGTAGCCAATAAACATCTATTAAAAATTCTCAATCAAATTTATACACTGACAACATCCACTGATAATACATATTGTTTAAAAAATAGCTATCAACTCGTCAATATTTTGAAAAATCTTAAATGTATTAACAATATAATGACATATGATTTCAAAGATCTATTTAATAATATAGATTTAATAGATCTACATAACATTATAAATGCATTATTTAATAAGTATCATCATTCACTAAATTTACCAATTCATATAGATGCAGCTTATTTTAAAACTTTAACAAATTTCATTATATATAATAATTATATAAGGCATGATAACACGTTATATTTACAGAAAGTCGGTATACCACAAGGGGGATGTACATCTAGTATACTTTCAGACTTATACTTATATCATTATGAACGTACTTTTATTAACAGTAATATACATTTGTATCGTTATATTGATGACATAATTTTAATTGCCACTGATCACACTAATATTTCTATATTTCCAGTTGATTATCTTACTAATGTAGAATTAACGGAAAACCTCCTTTCTAACAATACTATTAACTTTTTAAATCTTAAAATTACACTTAAAGAAAACAAAACAATAATTGATCTATTTGATAAACGTAAAGAATTTAAATTTAAAGTTAATTCATTTACTAATTTTAAATCATGTCTTCATAATTCTGTATATCGTAATATACTCCTTAATCATATTTATAAAATAAAAAGTTTATGTTCTTCTCAACTAATTAACAACAATATTAAAAAACTTATCTATGATGCATTACAACATGGTTTTCCGAAAAAAATCATATATTCTTTAATATATAGTTAGTACTTAAATGATCTTTGCAACCAAATTAACACATGCGTTAAAAAATGTATAAAAAAACATATAATATTAGAAAAAAGTAATTATAACAGGACGGTTGGGTGGGTAGATGTTGGATTGAGAAGGTGTGTGGCGGAGTTGTATGGAAAAAACGCATGGTTAATTTATATTTATATATATATATATAAAAAAAAGGGGGTGGGGATTTTGATTTACACAAACGTTTGTTATTATACATTTTATAATGGAATGTTATGTGATATATTTTTATTTTTATATGTATATTAATTTAGTTATATTTACATATTCATTATTTAATTAATTTGAATGAATTTCATTTGGATTTATGCCTACAGTGGACAATATCATATTAACTTCTAATATAATGTATAAAATTCTAATGTGTTAATATATTACATGTTTTAATTTTTATTAAACGTTCTATCCTTACCACTTATATCAAGTGTCTTTAATTTTTAACTTTGTATGAACAAACATTATATGTTACTAATTATTTTCAATTTTTAATTAATATTAATTTTAAATCCTTTGTATCTCAATCCAAATATTTAGTATTTTATTTTAATTTAATTTAATTTATGTGATGTTGCTATTTTGGCATATTTATTTAATAGTTGCTATGTCATTTCATGGTACAGTCAACTCTGTGAAATCCGCACACTTAGGGACTAGGGGTTTGGCGGATTATAGATTTTGGCAGATTATAGATCATTTCTTTGTTTACATTTTACTTTTTTATAGTCGGACTGTTAATTAGAAATATTTAAACATAAATTACAATAGAAAAAGAAAATATAATGCATAACTGGTTTAAATTATTTAATAACTAAGTTAATTTAAAGAAAAATTAATCATACAATGCAAATTTTATTTATATTATTCATTTTTTAAATACAGTTTACTCTGTTAAATCTGCACAGTTTGCGACCAAGAGTTTTGCAGATTATAAAATTTAGCAGATTACAGATCATTCCTTTATTTTCTTTTTAAACTGAACTATAAATTACTAATATTTGTACAAAAATAACAATATAAAAAGGAACACTATAACTCAAAAGTAATTTAATAATTCTAAGTATAGAAAATAAGTTGAAACTGGTGTGAAACAATAAGAGCTAAACAATCTTCTTAAGAAGATCTTTTAGCTCTTAATGCTAAATATGTTGAAATTATTATAAAATTTAAATTTCATTAGCTGTTATTTAATTTTTTGAACATTTACTCAATGGGAATTTAAGCTTTGGCTTGAATCTGAATATATATATTTATATCCAAGTTGTTTAAAGGTGTATTTAGCAAAAGTGTACTGATTTCTGCAGATATTTCTTTAGTCAGCTGTTACATGTGTATATTAGTTTTAAAATGTAAATTACTCTACTGATATTAGCATTTAGTTGTTCCTTTTGCTTACCTAAAGTTATTATTTTAATATACATCCTGCAAATCACATAAAACTTGTTAAATCACAATTTAAAGCATTTAAAAATTGATAATTCATAAAAACAACTTATATGTAATTTCTTTAATGAGCTTAACTATGAAAGTATGATTTCCATTGTTTACATTTGAAAATGGATGGCGGATTATACATCGGTGGATTTCACAGAGTCGACTGTACATATATTTTTATGTTGCTTTAATTATTATTTTTCCATCTTCCATCTTATATTTAACATAGAATTATGTTCAGATTTTATTATACGTTTGGATTTACGTTTACTACGTTCGGATTTTATTATAAGTAAGATTGCTATGAAATAGCAGAGCATTTTCTGCAGAACCAAAATACTGTTCTTGGCTTTTTTAGTAAGCCAGCACAGCTGTAATGCATCCAAGTGAGGCATCTATTGCACAAAATGGTTGGAGAATCACTGCATTCTAAATCACAAGAGTTGCATTTCCAAACAACAGTATTTCTTTTTACGTTTACAACTTCTTGCACCGAATTCCATCCATCATTTGTGAAAAAATCTTTTACTTCTTCTAGATTTATACTTTCATCTAGACAGGAATTTGGGATGCGTGTGGGTATAACTTCAATGACATTTTCATCTATTAAAATGCCATTCTTGGTAGCATTTTCGGCAATGTCCTTAGAAGTAAACCAGCTGATAATTATTTTTTGCTTGACTATCAGTGGAAAATTAATGAAGGGAGTTGGCTTATCTTTTTTGTTTTTTTCAGCCCAATTACAGTAGATCCATAACCTAGAAAAAAAATTGTAAAAGCCAATATTAAAACATTTAAAAATTGAAATTTTTTTCTATTGTAGATTCTCTTTAATTCGCAATATATGTATAATCTGTTTATTGTCACAATTATAGGGTCATTCTATGATCTGGAATGTCACTAGGTGGAGGCTTTGCAGATTAGAGTCTACTGTATATCTATAATTGAAATTCACTACAGTACTTTTATACTTTATTGGAAACAAATACGTAACGTGTGAAATTAAATAATTTTTATATTTCTTGTTCAATTTTTACATAATTAAAAATAAAGTTATTTAAATAATCAATCATCCCCAGTCATTTGATAAGACAACAGCATTTCACAAAATAAGCAATTGACAGGTAAACATTAATAACTTTTTTAATCTACACATGCACTATTTAATACAGTATTTTAGTATTATTTAAAATCTCCTTTATTTTCAAGGCACTATGCAAAAGGTATTTGAAATGGCAATTAATATTATTTGAACAGTTTTTTTAGCTTTATCAGTATACTAACAGACCTGCCGGGACTCTTTAGGTATAAATATTAGACTAATTTCACTGGAATAATAAAAATGCTTATAGATTTTTTTTTAATTATAAAGTAGATACTACACTGTTTTACATGATTTTTTTTTCTTAAAATATCATTTTAAGAATAAAAATCTCCCCAACATAACCAAAAATCTTATAATGGATAAACATTTTTTTAATGTTTTGAATAGGGATGCAACGGATATCTGGCACATCCAGCTGATTTTTCAATATCCGAATCACAATCACCAGACTTCTCTGCCGGATATCCGGCTCTCTTCTACATAAGCTCGATCAATAATATGTACAGGACACGATGGCAAAATGTATTCAAATATCCTTGATAAAAGTGACACATAAAACTGATGGATACATTTTTAAAACTGATGTCTTATCATATGCCGTCAAATTGAGATGTAATATCTTAAACCAAGAATCTTTAATATACGACTGGCAATAATGAATATTATTTTATGTCAGATTTTTAAAAATCAGTAATCAGTACAGCATTAATAAAAATTACAATTTAATTGCTTTGAGATTCCAAGTTCTCATAAGTAAAAAAAAAAAAAAAAAAAGAATCAAGAAAATTTTACATCATGCGAAATACATTTTATAGATTATTTACTCAGTCATTAATATTAATGTATTGAGAACTCCTCTTGTCAAATAGAAGACAAAAAACATCATTTCTTCTGCCCATTCAGTCAGGCCACTACTAATACAGAAGTCAAAATCACATTCACCGTGGGTCCCTATAGTCTAATGTCAATCCTCACTTCGAAGGGGCAAAAAAAAGGGGGGGAGGGTGGTATTTAACTGATTTTATGAAGGGTTCTGGAATTTATGCATAATTTGTATTCATTGGATTTTTTGTGAAGGGTTCTAGGTCTTTTTATTAAAAAAGGGGATCTGTCCAATTTTTGTGAAGGAGTTCAATATCTATAACTTTTTCTTTCGAAGGGTCCCTGTATTTTGAATATAACACATATCGATTCTTATGCAGTATCGTTAGCCTCACTTGAATTAAATAAGGGGGAGGGGCATGTGTAAATGAGCCAATTTTTATGAAGGGTTCTGGTATTTATGCATAATTTGAATTCATTGGATTTTTTGAGCAAGGGCTTAATATCTATAACTTTTTCCAATTTCTTTCGAAGAGTCCCTGAAACTTTTAACTATTTTAATTTTTGCACGTTAATCTAAAAAATGTATTCCTGTTGAACCTATTTTTATATTTCAATTCATTTGAGAATCCTATATGTTTTGGCTATCAGTAGGGCAAAGCTTTTTCTTGAATCCATTGGATTTTTGTGAAGGGACTCAATATCAATAACTTTTCCAGTTTCTTTTAAAGGGTCTTCAGAGTTTTCAACTTTAAGCAAATTAGCAATAATATATATATATATATACATATATATGTATATATATATGTATGTATATATATATATATATATATATATATATATATATATATATATTATTTGACTAATTTAAAAAATTGGATGAAGACAGTCTACACTAGAAATCTGATAACTTTAAAAGTACTATACTATATTAGGGAGGAGCATCTGCAAAATGTTTGCGATTGTCTTAATTAAGTGAAATTGTACATAAAATAAGGGATGAAAAGAATGGTTTTCTTTAATAATAAAACTTCATTATATTAAAAACATATAATCATTACCAACAGTAAAAGTAGATCTATTTTTAAACCTTTAAGTCAAATTTCATGCATAAATTGATACACTTGAACATGCATATGATAAATTTAAGTAAACTATATTTTGTACGTACTTCATTATTTACCACTTCCCAAAATATTAGAAGCTGCCATAAAATAATCAGCAGGTTTTCCAAAATAAAAATCAAATAAGATAACAGGATTATATTCTCTATTAACAACTTAACATCATTTTCCTCTGTTACATTATTTTAATGAAGTTTGCGTAATTAGAACTTCATTACATTTACATTTTAAAAAACTGTTTTAACATGTAAAATAGAATTTATACTTAATCATAAACAATTTTTCGCTAGCGATATTCAGCTCAATTTTTATCAGATATGCAGCTGATAAAAATGTAACACAATAAAAAAATAATTATGAAACACATACTTTATAGGAGTCTGATTCGTTTTCGCCCTCAACACAGACGTAACCTTCTATAAAGGCTTTTCCCGGCTTGCTTGAAACTCCCCTTGGCACAGAGTTCCCGCTTTTAGACTTCCTTCTATACTCATGATGAATTCTTCCTAAAATACAACAACAATAATATATACATGATAAGTGTTTGGTATGTTAGCATTGATTCTACATGGATATGATTACAAAAAATATTAATATCTTTAACAAAATTATAACTCTAAAAAAAGATAGATGTCAATGTATAATCAATGTGAGTGTAATTTCTTTTTATTTCTATCAGAGTTAATTTGGGTCAGAAAATCTTCAATTAAATTTCTTATTTAAAGCAGATTTAATTAATAAAATAACATCATAAAATCTTCTTAAACTGCAGAAAATCTACAAATTGTGATATTTTTACGATATTAAATACCGTAATTTTCGGCCTATCAAACAATTCTGTTTCAACCCAGAAATTGTATTCAATAATTGAAGTCAAATATTTACAGAGATCTAGGAAGTAGCATTTTATAAAATAAAATTTCTGGGTTGAAATAGAATCGTTTGATCCGCGGATTACAGACCGGAAATTACGGTACCTTTGTAACAAAATTAACATGATTACTACATTCTCAGACTTCTAAACGGATCACTCAGGCATTGTCTCATGGTCATGACTATTGTCTGACATGACCATATTGTCTATTTTTAATATCGTAAATAGAATCTTTTTAGTATCTTTATTTAGGACTTTTCTTTTGAATAAATTTGTAGCCTCTTTTGGCCTTTATTTTCAGGTTTATGAACAGAAGTATGGTGCTATACAGGGTGTTTCACTACCAGACCGACACATTTGCAGGAGGTGTAGAGGGCACAGACAGGGCCCGACTTAGACTATCTTGGGCCCCGGGGCAAGCATCATTCTGGGGGGGAAGGGGGGGGGGGGCTTTGATCTGGCTATAGAAATTGTTTGGGAATTATGTTGAAGTGACTGGTATTAAACTTCATACCTATTGTACTGGTATACATAAATTTCGATCCAAGTACTATTTACATATGTATACCGAGTATCACAAGAAAGATGCTCACAAATTTAACAGATGACAGAACACTGTTTTTTTTTATATGAATATAACGACACTTATGAGCTTCTGAAGTGTAAATACAGGTCTTCATGGTTATTTGTAATAATATAAAATGTTCTACCACATTATAAAATTGAATCTTTGTATTACATCAGCATGGATTTGGGTGAAGGCATGTACTTATGCAAGTGAAGGCATGCACTTATACTAATAGAAACGCATTTCAACAATTGTTATGTTGTTACTTCATTCCTCATGCTCTTTAAAGTACTATAAAATTTTACAACAATAGTTTTATGATGATGTAGATTGTTCCTTTTTGGGGAGAAGGGGACATAGGGCACAGGAAACAGATTGTGGAAGTAGAGGGCTGCACTTTCAAAGATTTAGGATGGGAGTAGAAATCAATGTGGAAATTTTGATCACTTTTGGCTAATTTGAACTATTTTGCACCCTTTTAACAAAAATCCTGATTAAGCCTAGAGGGAGGCCCGGGGCAGCTTCCCCGCATGCACCTGCATAAGTCGGGCCCTGGGCACAGAGACGACTCGGAATCACATAGGAATGCAGGGTCGGAAATGCCGTAGTTGCAAGCTATGGTTCAAAGAAGCAGAGAAAAAGAACAGAAACATCGACACATTAATGGGACAGAAAACATTTTATTGAAAGGTTGTACTACAGAAGGTGTTCGAAATGACTCCCAGAAGTCGTTGGGCAGTCTTGACAGCGGTGTCGCATGGATTCACTTACGTTCTGGAAGGTTCCTGGTGTGTCGCGTATCCTGCCGGCAGCTATAGATATTCAAGCGGCGAGGCAAGATACGCGACACACCAGGAATCTTCCAGAACGTAAGTGAATCCATGTGACATTTTATTAAGTCATATGAAATTGATATTTTACTCTTATTTTATGAATTTCACAATCAGAAAAACCGGAATTTCGGTACTGAAAACGAAAAAACACCTGAATTCAAGTATATAACCTGAACACAATCACCCCTGACATTTTAAAGCCTAACAAAATAAAAATAATTAATGAAGAATATTTTTATGTAATGGAATTTTGTGAAGGAACCTATTATATAAAGAAGAATTTTGTAAAGGTCATGTTTTACTAAGAAATTTTGTGAAGGTTTATTAATTTAATTTTTGTGAAGGGCATTTATAGCCCCAAAATTTTGTCTGGATCAACCCCTGGTATTGCATAATTTAGAAGTCAACTATATATAGGGCAACTCATATAATAAGGACAGTAGTGGAATATTGAAAAAGAGAGAACAAGAACTTCTAGAGAAAGAACAAGACACTTTTAGAGAAAAACGGAAAAAACAGTTCGATTACCTAGTTTTTGAATAAGAGCACTTGCCAATTTATAAGTTTGCGAACAAAAATTAATTCAAAAATTTGTCAGAAAGTTGCCAGTTTGGGTTTGCGAGCAGCTTCAAAGAAGCGTTTATCATGCAAAATCGTGCATTTGGCACGCATAGCATGTTTGTTGAAATTATTTCGTATGGAATGAAGTTTTTTTCTTTTCCGATAAATTTTTTAAATATTTAGTTGTAAACAATTGCTGTCTGGTGACGTCCCTTCTCGCCCAGAAATTTGGATCAAACATCAAATTTGGCTTTTCTGCAAGATCTTTTGCTTTTATAGAAAAAAAAAATGAAAAACACTATTCCATTGATAATATTTGAATAACAGAACCTGCCATTTATGAATAAAAATGAATTAAATGTATATGAAGGCGAAATGATTAGTCGTTTATAAATAAAAATTAATTCAGGCATGTATTACTAAGTATCCAGTTTGAATTTGAGAACAGCCTTAATATACATAAACTGGAAAAGAAAAACAATTTTGGTTAACTAAAATCTACAAAAGACCCTTAAATATAAAAATGTACTATATTTTTTTATAAATGATGATTTTTGTAGATCTTTTCTCACGATCATGTACATAACACGCTAACCATAATAAAATAATGTTTCCATAGTTTTATCTATTTCAATTAGTTATGAAATATTTTCTGTCTTTGAAAACAACTCAAACATTTTAATGAAAATTTTATGAAAGTAAAGAAAAATTTCTGATCTAATATTTCGCGCTCTTAACATTTAAACATTTTTATTTTTTATTTTTAAATGAAAATTAAGGAAACTCAAAATAATAAAGCGGATGTGAATCACTAAAATAAAATTTACATTTAAATTGTGAAAAAAGTTTTGTTACTGTTGAAAATTATCTGAAAGTGACAATTTTTGGAAACCAAAAATTTTCTCTGTTAGATTTGGAATTGCAAAAACATAACATTGTAGAATGTCAAAAGAAATTTCCCCATTAACAATGCTTTACAGTACAAAAACACCTTTTGTGTAACTGATCCGTCTCCACGCTCCCAAGACAAATGTCGTCAGTCAAACCACGGCCTAACTCGATTTTCTCCTTCCCTTTATACGGCCGTAACAAAAAGTCATTTTCCCTTTGTTCAAGAGGAATAAGAGTTTCTCCCCGGAAGAACGTAGGGGGCGCTATTACTTACCATTACTAATGGAGAATTTCCTTATCTTTGCGTTTCGTTCCTCAAAACTATTTATGAATTGATATATCCAAGACTAATAAAAAACCCTAATGGGGAATGTGACTTAAACGAGCATAAAATAAATATATGCTCATTAATATGTGCAAAATTCTTGCCCATCATTTAAAAAAATATGGCAAGGTATTTTACAAATGAAACCAATTTATCTGCATGTAAGAACTCTTTATCAAGAAAAATTTTAAAGTTTACTTAATTTTAATTTTATAATATTTAATGTATATTTCACTGTAAAAATTATCAATGTTTAAGGTCTAATCAAGAAATAGAATCTGCATATACCTATAGATACATATATATATACAAGTAGGGTGGATAGATTTATGAATTAATATTTTAAAAATCTGAAAAAAATATTCTGTAATTTCTGTAACCATACAATATTCTAAAATTTCCACAAAACTATTCTCTCATAAATGGAGTACATAATGCTACAACAACAACAACAAAAAAAAAAAAAAAAAAAAAAAAAAAAAAAAACTTGTTCATTCTCTAAAATAATAAAACCTGTAAAAATTTTTATGAATTTGTTAAATAATCCATGTTTTGAGAAAAAAAAAGCTATGTGAGTTGATTGCCGGATATTGGCGAAATATGTTTTCTTATTCTGTTGATATTATGAAACATGAAAGTATGTTTTTGTTTTTATATACATACTTTTATACCATGACTTTCCAGAACTAGAATATAATATTTAATTTTATATGTAATTCTATTATATTTCTATATGCTTATATATTTCAGATCAGTACCTATAATGGTTAAATTTATTAAAAATTGTTTTGAATGTACACATATATATGTTTTGAATATACATATATATATACATATTTTAAATAATTAAGAATCGTGTAAAAATAACCCATGTTTTGAGAAAAAAAATCGATATGAGTTCATTGCCGGATATTGGCGAACTTGCTTAATTTTCTTACTACTATTATGAAACTAGTAATTATTTTTTAAATTTTTTATTCAGCATTTTACGCTCAGAATTATCAATGTTTCAAGTAATCAAGAATTTAAATGTATATAAATATAGAAATTTACTTATAATGTTTGTTTTGCATTTTATAGTAGCGTGTTATTTAAACTATTTTTAATTGCTGAAAGCATTGTATTTATTTATTTTATCTCTAAATCTTTTAGTTTTTCCTGTTTGTAGTAAAGAAAATGCCGAAACAAAAGATACATATGTTATATATACCTTTTATAATGAATATATTGCAAAGATTCTTGTATTTTTATGTATAGAAGTATTACTAAGCATTATTTATGGTAAGTATATCGCGCCATCTACCGGCGAAGCAACCTTTTAACGATTCCGAAACTAAGGGGTGATTGTGAAGGCCGTATGAGGAGAGAGAGAATCGAGTTTGGCCGTGGTCAAACAAACGTGGGGAGATATTGAAATTTTTGGTGCTGAAATATATTTGAAAGCTGTTGAATTGAAAAACCTGCCAAAATTTCACCAATCATTTTGGGTTTATTTGAATCGTCTTCCCAAGATTTCCGGGTAAGAATGAGAACAAAACTGATTTTTCATGCTCTAAGGACCGTCCATCACGTGGCGTTGACGTTAAAAATAAACAACATTGATCTTCCGTATTGAAAAGAAGATTTTGTTTGATGCACTTTGCATTAATTCACGCTATTAACATATAATGTATCTTTTTTTTTCTCCCCTAAATCACATTTTTTGCATATCCTCATGTTACTTTCAGTTTGCTGGTAAATTTGAATATGACACATTGTCTATATATATATTTCTCTTACGTGACGCGGAAAAAAGGCTCAATTTCTAGCTTATCGTTTGGCAACAATCGTAATTTCCAGAATCTCCAATAGGGCGGCCAGTGTGAGAGAAGTGAAACTCAAACTAGCAATTATTAAAAATAAATAACATGTGCGTAATCCAAAGCGTTTGATATGATTCCTCATTTTAATTATGAATAATATCGTTAATTTCAAATGAATTCTCAAATCTTATTTAGAATTTATTTACGAATTTCACTCACACGAAAATCGGAGAGAATAAAAATAACAACCGTCTAGATTGCACCTGCTGCCATCTTGATGAAGTAAAAAAATAATTTCTTTTTCAAAAATCCATAATCAATTACAACAGTAAAATGTCGAACGAAATTAAACAACGATTGATGATATATATAAACTATCCTCCTATCACGTAGTTTTTTTTTAAAATGAATTTAAGCCGTGCTGTACAATATTATAGGTGCAATGAGTTTTAAACTAATTGTGTTTCCAAGAACCCTTGTTCATAGTATTTAAATGATTTATGCCCATTGATAGCACCAACTAAATGCATTTTTAATTGTGTTGTCATCGAAGATATATATAAAAAAATTGTTAATTTCATATGCTAAAATGATTTATGGTAGTACTTATTCCGGCTAGAATTGCTTCATAATTCACAGGGGTTGGCGAGCATTAGTGAGTAGGGGGCTTACATCCCTAGTATAGACTATTTTTAGTTTTTAGTTAATTTGGTGATTTATCATTAGCATTTGATATTAAAATAATAAATTTTATGAGAAAAAGATAAAGTTTTTATTGTATTATTATTAGATATTATTATGTAGTACAAAATACCCTGTTTCTGTTTTTTTTTCTTTTTTTTTTTTTGTGAGTTTGTGCATTTTTTAAAATTATTAAATTTTTATCAATTTAACAGTAAGGAAAAATTGTGTTTAAGAGTTCTATTTTTTCTTCCATTAAACAAATTTCTTTAATAATTCATTGGAGGGGGTCGGGGCAAAAAAGTGCCAAGCCACATTTTTGGTGAAATATATCTAACAATGTAATCTGTTGCTTAATACTGTAAATTATAATATCCAACGTATAATTTGTTGTTAATGTCACTTGCTGGCAGCATATATGACAGTTTTCGTTTTGCCCCAGACGTTTATGCCCCCAATGACGATAGCTAATTTACAAAAAACGTAATACTAATATCATTAAAATAATGCCATATTGTTTCTCAGAATATCTCAAATGTTACTAAGACATGGGCGAAAAAACTTTAGGTTTTATATCTTGATTTGAGTATTTGATTAAATTTTCAAATTGATATATCTCAGAAGTTCAAAAATGTGGCTTGGCACTCTCTTGCCCCGATCCCCTCATTTAGACATTTATTTAAAAACTATTACAGACAAATGTTTCTTCAAATCATTATACGCTATTTCTTTTCCAAACATTTTCTTTAATTATCCGAATTTAGATATATTTAATGAAGTACGAATGTTTAATCTTTCTTATTGTTTTCGATTTATTTCTTATTATTCTTATTATTATCAAAATGCACTTAAAAAGATTATTTCCCATTGTTTGTAATGTAACGGAATACTTTTGACTGTCCCTGTAAAAAAAACTATAGTGCTACTCACTTCAGTTAAAATAGGGACCATACTATAGTAAACGACAATAACATACAAAAATTTCCGGGCGATCCGAGTATATTTACGTGAGTTGGAGCACGGACAGACGGCAGACAAACCGAAGTTATAAACACTTTTCAACTAAGTTGAAAAGTGTTAAAAAAAAGTATCAAAATTATTGCATTTATTAGAATGTAAGCATTGACCACACATTAACAAGTCACAACCATTAATCTAAGCTCATTTTTTGATTCAATTTAAAATAAAATGCACCGGAGAAAAGATAAATCTTAAGTAAAAAAGCATAATGACAAGAATAATGGACTTTTACATATCATGACAATAGAATGTAGAAAAAAAAATCCCTGACGGCTCGGCCTACAGGCACAGGTAGATTTCGAAGACACAGACCGTGGGGTGCCTGTTTGTCGGGAATTGCTACTTCGAAACCAAACTTGTTTGCCGGCGGAGCCAGCAAGGATTTTTTTTTTTTTTTTTTTTCTATAAGAGTTGGTCCTATAAAAAACATGCCAATATAAAAGTTTTAGATAATATTAAGAGGATTTATAATAAATTTAAGCGGATTTGAAATCTTGGGAATTGACGAAGTTATGAATTTTTTTCTTCAAAAACCTCCTCCCCCCCCCCCCCCCCCTTAAGGCAATTTTTAATTATATCAAAAATCTGTCATACATAAATTTTCGGCCCTTCTCCTAGAAGTAATAATAACTTCAAACGGATTCGATACGTATCATAATTAAGAAATTATGGTTTTTTTTTCTGTTTTCACAAAAGTTCCCCCCCCCCCCCCAGGTTCGATTTTGCCCATTAACGAACTTGACCGAGATTTTATGCCCCTTGATTTTATGTATCAGTTTCGAAAAGAAGCGGGAGTTGGAACCGCCTACTTCGAAAAATAACTTGTTTGCAGGCGGAGCCGGCAGGGATTTTTTTGTTTTTATTTTTTTTTTTTTTGCTATAACGGTTGGTCCTATAAAAAACTTGTCAATATAAAAGTTTTAGATAATATTAAGAGGATTTATAATAAATTTAAATGGATTTGAAATCTTGGGAATGAACGAAGTTCTGATTTTTTTTCTTCTAAAACCCCCCTTCCCTCCCCCCCTTAAGGCAATTTTTAATTATATCAAAAATCTGTCATGCATAAATTTTTGCTCCTGTTCCTAGATGTAATAATAACTTTAAACGGATTCGATACGTATCATAATTAAGAAATTACGTTTTTTTTTTTCTGTTTTCACAAAAAGCCCCCCCATCCCCCTTCCCCTTCGTTCGATTTTGCCCATTAACAAACTTGACCGAGATTTTATGCCCCTTGATTTTATGTATCAGTTTCGAAAAGATGCGGGAGTTGGAACCGCCTACTTCGAAAAATAACTTGTTTGCAGGCGGAGCCGGCAGGGATTTTTTTTGTTTTTAATTTTTTTTTTGCTATAACGGTTGGTCCTATAAAAAACTTGTCAATATAATAGTTTTAGATAATACTAAGAGGATTAATAATAAATTTACGCGGATTTGATATCTTGTGAATTGACGAAGCTATGATTTTTTTTCTTCTAACCCCCCCCCCTTTTTTCCCCCCTTGGGGCCATTTTTAATTATATCAAAAATCTGTCATACATAAATTTTCGGCCCTGTTCCTAGAAGTAACAATAACTTTAAACGGATTCGATACGTCTCATAATTAAGAAATTGTTTTTTTTCTGTTTTCACAAAAAGCCCCCCATCCCCCCCCCTGGTTCGATTTTGCCCATTAACAAACTTGACCGAAATTTTATGCCCCTTGATTTTATGTATCAGTTTCGAAAAGATGCGGGAGTTGGAACCGCCTACTTCGAAAAATAACTTGTTTGCAGGCGGAGCCGGCAGGGATTTTTTTTGTTTTTAATTTTTTTTTGCTATAACGGTTGGTCCTATAAAAAACTTGTCAATATAAAAGTTTTAGATAATACTAAGAGGATTAATAATAAATTCACGCGGATTTGATATCTTATGAATTAACGAAGCTATGATTTTTTTTCTTCTAAAACCCCCCTTTTTCCCCCCCTTGGGGCCATTTTTTAATTATATCAAAAATCTGTCATACATAAATTTTCGGCCCTTTTCCTAGAAGTAATAATAACTTTAAACGGATTCGATACGTATAAAAATAAAGAAATTATGAGGGTTTTTCTGTTTTCACAAAAAGCCCCCCCCATTTCCCCCCCCCTCGGTTCGATTTTGCCCATTAACGAACTTGACCGAGATTTTATGACCATTGATTTTATGTATCAGTTTGGAAGAGATTTATGCAGAATTTTTCCAGTTATCGTGGTCAGAAAAAAGTGACATAGATAGATAGATAGATAGATAGATATATAAAGTTTTGAACTGGGGGTGGTTTTGGGTTCTGGGAGTCATGATCGGCGTAGATCTGCAAAAATTTTTCAAAATTTCCAACTTAGGTGAGAATGTAATAGGTAGTATTTCTTACGAAATCTACCTAAAATTAGACCCCTTCCACTCCCTCATATTTTAAATTTCCCAAACTAGTATATAGGTTCGAAAACGCATGACCCGTTTGAAAAGCAATTTCAGTCATTATCTTCTATATGTATAAATCAGAAAAATATCCGAAATATTTTGTGCGGCCCTGTATATGAGCTATAGATTTTTATCATAGTAAGCTAAAATTTAGTTCAGTTAGGAGAAGCATAGCACAGTTAGTATAAAAATTCCTCTTATGCCATTTCCGTCGATAAGCGGAAATGTACTTGAGATCTTTTCTGAAGCTCTGTATAATACTTATAGAATTTATACACAGGAAATAATAGGCAATCGATTTGTCCAGTTTAAAATGCGTACCACAACTGAAAACGCACTTTTATCTTTTATCGCTCGAAGAGCGTACTGTATCCGAATTATTTTAATTGCCCCTAGCCCCTGTAAATGAAAGATAAATGCTATGCACACGGATTTTAGAAAAAAAATATATATATATAAAGGGGGTCCTTTAAAGACATTTGTTTTTATTTCGAAACAGAACCCTTCACAAAAATTTACATTTCAAAACAGTACACTTCACAAATATTGTATCTCAAAACAACACCCTTCACAAAATAATTTGTCTTAAGACAAATTGACCTTTCACAAATTTAATCATTCAAAAATAAGATCCGATTGCCACTTTTACATATTATAAAGCAAATATGAATTAGATTCGGGCCTTGTGTTTTAAAACTTCACAAAAATTTCATTAATATTAAAATTGTACATTCATTGCTTTTTCTTTTTAACTCTAAAAAAATTTTAATTTATGACCGCACTTTTTCTAATTTCAGCCCAGCATTTACACATATGTTTAATATACTAGTAATAAAACATGGCATGCAATGAAACTTACTTGAAATGTTGTTTAACTCCGAAATATTAATTGGCGTTGGAAATCAGTTGAAAACTATAGCACGAATTCAAATAATACAATCTGAAAAGTCACAGAAAGTGTGGGTAAATTAGAACTTATTCCCGGTTACACCAATATTCCAAAATCTTCACTGAATTCACACTCAAATCATAAACTTTTTAGCACACACTTCACGCTACTACGACCACGTAATTGAAACTATAGAACAACCTTCACAGCAGCTCTCAAAACTAGGAGTAAGAAAACGCAGGGTAACTTCATAAACTTGTCAATATTTTTCTGGCACCTGATTGAATAGGATTTACAATGGCCTGTCTCACCAACGGATTAGCATAATCTTTGATATTTGAAAGCTTTGTAAAGTTAGTAAACAAAGGGGGCAGGAAACCTTTCACACTCAAGTTTTCTGACAATGAATTCATACGACAAAGGCATCTATGAACAAAGGTACAGATACCGGAATTAGGATTGCTAAACTCCCTACTTTATCTATATGATTTTTCTGTTGTATAGGTTAATTCCGGTAGTTAACCCTTATCTGCAACATACTTAAAAACGCAGGTGTTGAAGAATTTTTTTTGTCAAAATTGATGAATGGGAAAACGTACTTTCTTCATTAATGACTCAAACTAAGAAATTTCGGCGAATAGCCACTGACCAGGAGATGATATTTTTTAGTAGTCAGTTTCTGGCCTTTAGTTGCTATTTAGTTACTAGAATTACAGAAATATTTCCATTAATACTGTTCTTCTCAAATAAAAAATAGCTACTGCCTGACACATTTCTGAATTCACTTTTGTTCGGAAACGCATGAAATTGGCAGGTGTTCTTATTCTGAAACTATGTAATTGAAAGAAGTTTTACATTTTTCTTTGGTAAAGACAAAAGTTCTTTCAGAAAATTCTGTCAAAATCGAGGTTTTGAAACGGATTTCCGATGCCGTACTGCGAGAAAAGGGAAAAACTTATATTTTTTAATTGATTTTTGTTCGCAAACGTATCAAACCAGTAGGTACTGTTATTAAGAAATTATCTAATCGCACTGTTAAAAAAAAAAAAAAAAAAAAAAAAAAAAAAAAAAAAAAAAATGTATAGAAATTTCTAAAAATCGTTTTTGTTTAAATCTGATAGTAAAATAAATATTATTAATAAATTTTCAAATTCAAACTGGCTACTTTCAGATACATTTCAGATTCATTTTTGTTCGATGAAAAACAAAACTCATTTTTAAAGTAATGAATCTTGAAGTATGAGCGATTTTTGCCTCAGGATGGCAGTTTTTTTTTCTTTTCGTGTTCGGAAATTCAGTTCAAAATGTCAACTTTGACAGCATTTAGTGGTGTACCTAGTAGGTTTGGCCGTGTACCGAGTACTTGGCCATTTAATACTCGGCCGAGTACAGATTTCTGATACTGAGTACCTAAGTAATTGTGTGTAAGAAAGAATCACTGATGCGCACATGAAGTGAGCTTAGGGATAACATTCGTAAGTGTGTGTGCATTCATCGTGTGCATGCATTTATATATATACATAAACATGTTTCTTGATCATATAATTTTTTTAACTTTAATTAGAAATTTAATTTATTGTGCAGCTTTTAAAGAAAATTTTTGTAAATTCAAAATTTTAAGACAATCATAACATTATTTACAAAATATGAAAAAAAAATAATAATACATAAAAACTACATTTAACCAATTTGAAAGTAAAACCCATCATTACTCATTCCGATAACTGAAACCTGTCAATGAAAAATGGTTATTGTTTGCTGTAACAATTCATTGAATAATGCAAAATATTTCATATTTTCTAACTCTACCTTATTTTACAGTCTATTTTCATTTTTTCTTATGTACAGCGGACAAGGGCATTGTTTTAGCAGGTTTTGCAGCAAGTGACTTTTTTCTGAGGCAGGTCAAATATACAATAATAAAAAATGCCCTATCTTTTGAAAATGTAGAACAATTGGTGCTTTTGTAACATAATTTACAATATAACAAATTATTAAAATTTAAATAGTATTTTCTGTTTCTACAAACCGTTGCTTTATCCAAAATCAGTCTCTTTTACTACAGATTTAAAAATGACTTATTTTTATTTGTATAATTATAAAACTAAATTAATTTTAATCGGCATTAATTTTACATCAGGGTTTTTTATATTTTGTAGATATATTTTTTTGTACCAACAAATAGTTTTAGTGAATGACTGCATATATTATACATTTATATTCAAAAAACTTTTTATAGATCAGTTATAAATTCTTTTGTCTTCAAATATGCTTAAAAAATGCTATTTTTACAACTACTTGGTATTGGCCAATTAATCGGCCACAATTTAGCCGAGTACCGAGTATATACCGAGTACTCGGTACGGCTCTAACAGCGCATTTACTCAAAAATCTTCTACCTTTAACAAAGAACGGAAAAGGTTTTTTAATAACAGCACTTGCTAATTTGATACGTTTGCGAACGAAATTAAATAAAAAAATCTCTCTGAAAGTCAGACAGTTTGGATTTGAGAACAGCTTAAAAAGTTTAGTAATAATAAAAATTAGTTTTTTTCAATTAACTGTATTTAATCTCACATTGCAAAATATTGTTTTCATTATACGATCAATACACTTAGAAATACTATTAAAAAAAAAAAAAAAAAAAAAAAAGAAAAAAAATTGCATTGACAAAATTTGACATCTTTAAATTTCGAATACATTTCTTTAAACTGTAAAACATTGCTATCTATTTCAATTTTATTATTTTTAAAAGCGTTTATTTAAAATCATGTACTTCAAATTCAAAAACAATATTTTCGAAGAAACAAAAGAACCAACCACTTTGATTTGAATTAAAATTACATAAAACTCAAGGATCGATCCAGGCAAAATTTTTGACCCTTCACAAAATCCTTCTTATAAAAAGAGGACCCTTCCAAAATTCTATTTCGTAAAACATACTCTTCATTAATTAGTTTTATTTTGTTTGGGCTTCAAAATGTGAAATTTGCAAACAAAACAAGTTCATCAGAATGCTTGGTTCGAATTTGAGTAACTTGTTTTCATGTTTGGTTACAGAATGTAATATTTCACAAAAATATAATAAATTTCACAAAAATAACTTCTATTTTATAAAAATGGGCCCCAAGAAAAAAAAAAAAAAAAAGCCCTTCATCGACCCTTTTAATTGTTATTACGATTGTAATTACACATAAATTTAAATTTATGTTTAACATAATAAAACGGTAAGTGCAATAATTAAGTTATAAATAACAAGTAATATAAAAATAAAAAAATTAAAGTCAATTCTTACTTAGGTCAGGGGTCTGTCCAGACTTTTTTCACAGGGTCCTGTTTTTGTGAAATTGTGAACAGCTTTTTACAGCATTTGTGAAAAATCTAATCATAATTTTGTGAATTTGAAATGGTCGTTATATTCAGGTTCTTGTTTATGAATTTTTAAGAAGATATATGGATATAAAATACATATATTTTCTTTATATATGTAAAAGTGACAGGTCAGATTTTACTTTTAAATGATTAATTTGTGAAATGTTTGGTTTAAAGATGGAAGAATTTTGTGAAAAACCTATTTTTAATAACAAAGAATTTTGTGAAGGGTCCTGTTTTAGGGAAAATAATTTTGTGAAGGGTCCTGTTTTAAGGAAAATAATTTTGTGAAGGGTCTGTTTTAGGGAAAATAATTTTGTGAAGGGTCCTTTTTTGAAATGAAAAATTTTGTGAAGAGTCTTTAAAGGACCCAATTTTTTCCTAAACAGATCCCTGACTTAGGTCAACAAAGAAAATTTTTATTTTAGTTACTTTTTATTAAATAATTACAATTAATATAAATATGTATATACAAATGACAGAATCACAATATTAAGTGGTAAAATAGAAAGCTAATTTCCTTACAATTTTCCATTTTAATAAATAATATAAGAATGGCCCGGATAATACGTAAGTACCAAAAATAATATGAAACAGTATAGAAAATAACATTAACATATAATCACTAGTCAACAGTTACCATGCCAACAATTTCATGTAGTAGCGGCTCTTTCGAAGAGTGGAACCTAATGGAGTGTTTCTGTTCAATTATCTTTGAGTTTTGAATGCTAGTAGTTTGGTTATTAAATTTATTAGTGAATTAATATTTGAAAAAAGCTGTATTAACATCAAGTGTCATCCACTACAAGTTTTAAAAAATGTATTTGAACTTGAGTAGATGAATAAAAAGTATTTTATTAACGATTGAAAATTTGAAAGAAAAATAATTGGAGCATTTGAATTTGAATTTTGCTTTTTAATCATCTATATTAATAAAAGAAAGTTTCGCTCTGTGTGTGTGTGTGCTTGTCTGCGATGGCTAGCAAAATGTCGCATACGTAGAAGTCTGAAAATTTAGGTGTGGATAGTCCAAGGTCTGGCTATGTGCACCTGAGTCTCAGAATTTTAATATTTTGATAATTACCCAAGATATTAATTAGATTCTCATTAACCATCGCTTCTAAAATGACATCTTTTAAATCAAAATGGCTAAAGGAACGAACAGGCGCATTGGATTTGCAAGCGGAAATGAACGAATTCGAAATTATTTTAATAATTAGCGAATTTTAAGAAAAGTAATTGAGATATCAATTTGAAAATTTCTGAGCATATGTAAAAAAAAAAAAAAAAAAATCTGCATTTGACTATATGATTTTTGAAAAATTCGGTCGGTAATTTTTCTTAATTTATGCAAAAAACTGCCGAAAATCTGCCGGCGCACAGTGTGGCGTTTTGATGACCTAGGTGGACAAAATTCATTTTTCCGATATTCTTGGAATTTAAAAAGACCACATATTCTGGTAGCTGAATGTCTCTTTTGTCTCTTAGACAGGGATCTGCTCTCATTAAAAACTGAAATACAAAGAGATCTGTTTCTCTGGCCGATCCCTCCATTTAGTTTGCGAAAATGAAAGGAAATAATTGCCAATTTTACTAATGAACAAAAATTTAGGTAACTAATTAAGATATAGATTTGAAATTGAGGTCGGGAAGGGGTGTCATCTGCCGGCTATTTTAGCGTAGCGTCTTCGTTATATTCTAATTATCAGAAAAATGTAATTTTTTTTTAATGATCGCGTCAATGTAGGTGACGGTGGTTTTCTTGAACAAATTATTCATTATATTTGCTGGTATGGGGAGGTAGGGGGTTAACGCCTTTCTCTGACATTGTAATTATCTCGGGCCCGGGCAACGCCGGGTGGGTGAGCTAGTAAATATATAAAATACACCCGTGCAGCATTAATATTCCACGTTATCTTTATTGAACATTTTTTTTATAATCATTGTTGCGGTATGGTACTTTTGTGGCATCACTAATTTGAGGAAAATATTTCATTTCATTTATGAAAACAATGGGAGATTTTTTTTCTCCCATATAAAACTAAAATGAATTAATTAAATTTAATTAATGAATTAATATTTGAAAAAACTGTATTAACATCAAGTGTCATCCACTACAACTTTAAAAAAATGTATTTGAACTTGAGTGGATGAATAAAAAGTATTTTATTAACGATTGAAAATTTGAATAAGATATATAAATATATAGAGAGTGTGAGCTAATAGTAGGAATTGAAGAAAAGCTATAATCATATATTCTAATACGAGGAAAAATTGTGTGTGTGTGTATATATATATGTATATGCAAATTTTATCTTAAAAACGGCTCTAACAATTTTGACTAAATTTTGTTTACTACCATTTTCAGGCGCGAAAAGACTATTGGGCTGGGCCACATGCTTCGATTAATGGGTCATTTTTGGGTCAACGCGGGTCAGGTTAATTTTATCTAAAAAACGGCTCTAAAGATTTTGATTAAATTTTGTATCCTACGAGTTTCGGGCACGATAAAATCATTGTGCTAGGTCACATGTCCGAGAAAATTCGATTAGTGGGTCATTTTTGGGTCACTGTGGTCAAGCTAATTTTATCTAAAAAAAGGCTCAAACTAGTTTGACTAAATTTTATATCCTACGGGTTTCGAGAACGAGAAGACAAATGGGCTTCTTCACATGTTCGAGAAAATTTGATTAGTTTGTCATTTTGGTCATGGGTCATGGTATTTGAACTCAACGCTAATTTTGACCAAGCATAGCTTTTTCTTCTCTGCTCGTTTATTTTCTATTCAAGAATTATTATTATTTTTTTTTTTAACGACAAACATGGTGAATTTTTTCTAAAATATTTATATTTTGGAAAAAAAAAAAAAAAAAAAAAAAAAAAAAAAAAAAAACACTTATTTGAAGTATATTTTATCTTATATTTTATTTTATATTAAAAAAATAATAATAATTAAGTAAAATTACTATTTTGAAATAAATATAGTACTAATTAAGATTGTAATTGCACATAAATTTAAATTTGTGTCACTAAAATAATAAAAAAAATAGAGTAGAGTAATTAATTGTTAAATTAAAATTTATTGCTTAATGTCTATTTAATTTTTTTTAAACTATATCTCATCAAAAAGTCACCTGTAAAAAATGCAGCCAAGTCTCGTAACTCATTTACCGTAAAAAGTACTGAGATCGTATAAAGCCAAGTTTAACTATCTTATTAACTCTGAAATTTTCATTCACAAATCACTCCTAGTCTCTATATCTTAAGTTAATTAATATTTTGTGACTTGGCAATTACGTAGCACGAGAATGTGATGTATATAGTTAGTCTTAATCAAATAATACTATAACATATTAAAGTGTAATTACTTCCCTGTGCGTATATAATTTGCCTTAATTAAATTATCCCATCCCATTCCATAACATAGTAAGGTGTAATAACTTCCCTGTGCTGCGTAATTGCCAAGTCACAAAATAATAATTAACTAAAGATATAGAGACTAGGAGTGATTTGTGAATGAAAATTTCAGAGTTAATAAGATAGTTAAACTTGGCTTTATACGATCTCAGTACTTTTTACGGTAAATGAGTTACGAGACTTGGCTGCATTTTTTACAGGTGACTTTTTGATGAGATTTCACTTCTTTTTGTAAGTAATCCTCCTTTTCTTGATTTTGGGTTCTTTTTGGGGATCATCCACTGATTTTCACTAAGCCCACACTCTGTCCCTATTATTTACAGGTATAAAAAATTGGAAGCTTTAGTTTAGTTTGCAAAGTACTGTAGATAAAAAGAGATTTCAGGTTCCTAGGCAAGCACTAAGTTATGGGAGAGGGAGTGTCAAAAGAACTCTCAATTGCTACCAGGATAGGTGCTATCCATATGAGATATTACTCGCAGCCCTAGATACTTGATATTTAACATAAAAGAACTTTTTAGTATAAAAAGAAAGCCAAAATTAAAATTTCAGGAAATTTCCAATAAATCAAACTATATTACTTTTTTCGATGTTTTTTTTTAGTCTTTTTTTTATTATTTACGGATTTTTTAATTTTTCCTTACTTTGTGTACTAAACCCTGCCTTTCTGCCAAATGTCAAGCTTCTAGGGATTACAAAATCGAATTATTTTCAACTTTTCAACTTTTTATAAATTTATTGATTTTTCGATTTTAATTCTAAGTTACCTGATTGTCATGCCAGTATAGTAATTCTTTGATCCGTCTTCTTAGGATCATTTAGGTTCAATTTAGAGATAAATCACGTGAATCTTAGAGTCACCATGATTTTATTTAGAAAGGACTATCAAGCCATAACCAGCCAGTAATGTCGGCAGGGGAGGGGGAGCTGTGAAAATTTTTGTGGGGCCAGCATCATTTAACAATCCATATTTCATATGCGAAGTAAATAGAGTATAACCTGTGAAAGAAAAAAAAACCTGTCTATAAAGCAATCGCCTATAACGTAGCCAGTCTATAGCGGAACTTTTCTATAACGAAATTCGTAAACGAAAGAAAAGAAAACCATATTCCGGGGGAAATAACATAAAACAATTAGGGGCCTTGTACTAGCTAATAGGACAATTATCTTAAAACTGATGTTTCTAGCAGTACAAAATCAAATTGCTTTCGAATTTTCGATTTTTTAAAGATATTTCGATATTTCGATTTTATTTTCGAATTTAACGAATTTTTTAATTGTCCCTTTTATTGAATAGTAAATACTACCTTTACACCCTTTAACCTTACCTTTACACCTTACCTTTTAAGTTTTAAGTTTCTAAGACTACATGATAAAATTATTTTCAATTTTTTATTTTTTCGAATTTTTTTTATAATTTTCTGGATTTTTTATTTTTTTCTTATTTTGTATCCTTTATTACAAATTTCAAATTTCTAGCGCTACAAAATCGAATTATTTTGAAATTTCCGATCTTTTTCGAGTTTTTTATTCTATTTTCGAATTTATTGTGTTTTAATTTTTCCTTTTTCTGTATCCTAAACAATAAGTTTACGCCGAATTTTAAGTTCTAAAGCTACAAAATCGATTTTATTTCAATTTTTCGAATTTTTAAAATTTTTTTTAATTTTCCGGATTTTTAAATTTTTTCTTATTTTGCATCTTAAATAATACCTTTATTCTGAATTCCAAGTTTCTAGCGCAACAAAATCGGATTATTTGAAATTTTTCGTTTTTTTCGATTTTTTTATTTTATTTTCGATTTTTTGGGGGGGTTTTGATGTTTTCTTTTTCTGAATTCTAAACACTACCTTTACACCAAATTTTCAGTTTCTAAGACTACGAGATCATATTATTTTCAATTTCTCACTTTTTCTTTTTCTTTTCCTTTCTTTCTTTCTTTTCTTTTCTTTTTTTTTTTTTTTTTTTTTTTTTTAATTTTTGAAATTTTCGATTTTTTTTTCGAATTATCCATATTTTTTAATGTTTCCTTATTTAGTATCTCAAATATTACCTGCATTCCGAATTTCAAGTTTGTAGCGCTATGAAATCGAATTATTTTCAAATTTTCCTTATTTTTCGATTTTTCCGATTTTTTTACTTTATTTTCGATTTTTCCGATTTTTTTACTTTATTTTCGATTTTTCCGATTTTTTTACTATATTTTCGATTTTTCCAAATTTTTTATTTTATTTTCGAATTTTATTGCGTTTTTTATTTTAACTTATTCTGAATCCTAAACACTATCTTTACTGCGAATTTTAAGTTTCTAAGGCTAAAAGATTATTTTAATTATTTCATTTTTTTTTTCGAATTTTTCGAATTTTTGAATTTTTTTTCGAATTTTCCGGATTTTTTAATTTATCCTTAGTTTGCATCCTAAATGCTACCTTTATTCCGAATTCCAAGTTTCTAGCGCAACAAAATCGGATTATTTAAAAATTTTCGATTTTTTCGATTTTTTAATTTAATTTTCGATTTTTATTGTGTTTTCGATGTTTTCTTTTTCTGAATTCTAAACACTACTTTCACACCAAATTTTAAGGTTCTAAGACTACAAGATCGTGTTATTTTCAATTTTGTTCGAATTTGTTGAATTTTCGAATGCTTTTTTTTTTTTTTTAATTTTCCGGATTGTATAATTTTTCCTTTCTTTGTATCCGAAACACTAGCTTTATTCCAAATTTGAAGTTTCTATGGCTGCGGGATCTACCCAATCTTTTCGATGACGCGAGAATGAGTGAGTGTGTGAGTGACAAAAAATCGAAACTTTGAGTTCATATATCGTCTGCACTAATTTATGGGTATTTTTCGAATTATCCATATTTTTTAATTTTTTATTATTTAGTATCTTAAATATTACCTTTATTCCAAATTTCAAGTTTATAGCGCTATAAAATCGAATTATTTTCAAATTTTCCTTATTTTTCGATTTTTTTTTATATTTATATATTTTTTTTTCGAATTTTATTGCGTTTTTTATTTTAGCCTATTCTGAATCCTAAACACTATCTTTACCGCGAATTTTAAGTTTCTAAGGCTAAAAGATCAAATTATTTTATTTTTTCAACTTTTTTTCGAATTTTTCGAATTTTTGAAATTTTTTTTCGAATTTTCCGGAATTTTAAATTTTTCCTTATTTTGTATCTTAAATACTACCTTTATTCCGAACTCCAAGTTTCTAGCGCAACAAAATCGGATTATTTGAAATTTTTCCATTTTTTTCGATTTTTCGATTTTTTCAATTTTGCCTTTGATTTTTTTGGTGTTTTTGATGTTTTCTTTTTCTGGATACTAAACACTACCTTCACACCGAATCTTAAGTTTCTAAGACTACAAGATCGTATTATTTTGAATTCTCAATTTTGATGGAATTTGTTGAATTTTCGAATGTTTTTTTTTTCGAATTTTCCAGATTTTATAATTTTTCCTTTCTTTGTATCCTAAACACTACCTTTTTTCCAAATGTCAAGTTTCTAGGGCTATGGGATCTACCTAATCTTTTTGATGACGCGTGAACGAGTGAGTGAGTGAGTGACAAAAAATCGAATGTTTGAGTTCATATATCGTCTGAACTAGAAAAGACAGAAAGTTGTAATTTTAAATTTTGATCCTGTGTGCCAAATACTCTAGACAAACGAAGTTTCAAATTTTTGGGATACTCCAGCGCGGAGATATGGGGGGGTCAAAAGTGCCCTGAGTTGCTTCCAGAAAAGTATGCTTACGGCTGTCCTCTCTCGACTTGGCGGAGGCACTGCCGTGCCTCCAGATCCGGGGAAAATAACACAAAACAATAACGGAAGGTGTACTAGCTAATAGGTCAATTATCTTAAAATCTATCTAAAACAAACTATCCCCATCCTGTGGGATTTGTTTTTCAATGTTTTACTTTATTTAATGCAAAACATAGATTGCATCCGACAACTCATAAAAAAGTCCTCCGGCCTGTACCGGCAGGAAAAGGTAGCTTTCCTATATCTTCGTTTTAAAATTTTAGCTAATGTTACTCGAAAACAGCAAGTTAAAATGCAAAGAAACCGTTTACAAAAGATTCGTTTACACTGAATTTGAATAAGAAATTTGCCAAATTATTGAGCTATAGCCAAGTTGGCTTCATTTATGAAGATTTATTTTTGTCGCCAAATTTGGCGAGATTTCGCCAATTGTCGCCAGTTTGGCGAGAATTTGGCGCTAATGGATATGAATATATAGTTTTATGCGTATGATTGGGAAAATGATTACAACAATGAAAGAAAATAATTTGCGAGAAATCGCGTTCACTAAAACCTATAAATTTATATTAAAATCATTAAAATTACAGACATTACAATACACTTTCATAAAACATTAAAAACATATTAAAATTGGACGTTTCGGATTTACATGGAAAATCCCTCTTCAACAACAACATTTCACTTAGCGTAAATCATAGTTCAAAAATATCAACAAATAGAAAATGCAACGTATCAAAATTTCGAAGTCAAAGTTACAGTTATAATAACACGGAGTATTCATTCGGGATTGCACCTGCTTGACCATTATTGACCATAAATTTATCGTTGGTTTTTTGTAATGTGCTGTTTTGTTTCAAAATGTCAGCCACCCTAGAATTTCAAACTGCTCTATCTCAGCCAATTTTTAAGATAGAGGTAAAACAAAAAATGCTCTGGAATCCTTGTATCAAGTCCTAACACCTAATTAAAAAATAAACTTGATTTTTTAACTTTTTTGTATATTTATTTTAGTTTTAAAATTTTCCGTGGCCGCCATCTTGAAACAAGATGGCGGACGAAGCTGGCCAACGAACTCGGTCGAGGCATTGGTGAGCTTAATACACACAATTAGTTTCATCCAAATTAATTTATAAATACGAGCGTTATCGTATCAAATTATTTTCATTTTTTCACTTTTTTTCGAATTTTTTTATTTTTTTTTCGAATTTTCTGGATTTTTTTAATTTTCCTTTTTCTGTATCCTAAATACTACCTTTATTCCTAATTTGAATTTTCTAGAGCAACAAAATCGGATTGTCTTCAAATTTTCGTTTTTTTTCAATTTCTTCGATTTTTTCAATTTTGCTTTCGATTTTTTTGGTGTTTTTGATGTTTTCTTTTTCTGGATGTTAAACACTACCTTCACACCAAATCTTAAGTTTCCAAGACTACAAGATCGTATTATTTTCAATTTTCAATTTTGATGGAATTTGTTGAATTTTCGAATGTTTTTTTTTTCGAATTTTCTGGATTTTATAATTTTTCCTTTCTTTGTATCCTAAACACTACCTTTTTTCCAAATGTCAAGTTTCTGGGGCTACGGGATCTACCCAATCTTTTTGATGACGCGTGAACGAGTGAGTAAGAAGTGACAAAAAATCGAATGTTTGAGTTCATATATCGCCTGAACTAGAAAAGACAGAAAGTTGTAATTTTAAATTTTGGTCCTGTGGGCCAAATATTCTCTATAATTGAAGTTTAAAATTTTTGGGATACTCCAGCGCGGAGATATGGGGGGGTCAAAAGTGCCCTGAGTTGCTTCCAGAAAAGTATGCTTACGGCTGTCCTCTCTCGACTTGGCGGAGGCACTGCCGTGCCTCCAGAAACATGAAGTATTTCAAAGGTGCTTCTATTTTCAAAGTAATTCTAAAATAATATTTTACCTCATGTTGTAAATCTATCATTATGTTAAGGCTCAAATCCAAAAAAGCTAATAGATTATTATTTATCGTTGATTTGAAGAGACGCATAAAATAATTCTGTTAGAGGATTTTTCCCCCAACAACAATTTCCCCCCCTAGATCACAATGTAACGGATTTCTTTTGGGTGACTTTGTAAACAAACTATAAATGCTACCCACTTCATTTTCAATAGAAAACATACCATAGTAAATCTCAATAACATATATTAATTGCATAAAAAGCCCATCAATTGTTTTTAAAATAAAATATTGAAATATTAAAAAAAAAATCTTTTCCAAAAAAAAAAAAAAAAAAAAAACAAGAACGAAAAATCATGCGTGAAGCATAAATTATGAGACACTTTCTAACACAGCCAGAAAACTGTAACGAAACTTCACTGTTAAATAAAGTGAAGGAAGGTTTTAGATAACATATAACACATGCAAAAATACAGTTTTCGAAATTGCCTTCCAGTGTCAAGAAAGCAGTCGAATTATTTTGTGCAGCCCAGTATATGATCAATTGATTTGGATATATAGCATGATAAAATTTAGTTGAGTCAGAATGTTCATATTTAGCAATTTTCGCCAATCGATGGAAATGCACTCGAACTCTTTTGTACAGCCCTGTAAATTATCTGAAGACTTTTCTACACACCATTAAGTAGTTTATCAATGACGAAGGCATAATTCTCAATCCAATGGCTATTTCCGTGTTTTTTCTTTCTTTTTGGTAGTATGGGAAGGGGGGGGGGGGAGAGGATCCGAGAATTTGTTTATTAAAGTGTAAGGGGCATTTTTTTTATTTCTTTCTTCTTTTTTTCTTCACTGTGCAGGCATAAATTTTTGTCAATATTCAATGAATCATACTAAATTTAATTTATATAGAGCCACAAACAAGAGAAAAAAAAATCTGAATATTTTTAGCGACATTAAAATGTATTATAAATTTTATGTCTGTTGTATAATGAAGTACTATTATTACTTTTACTATTGTTATTCGCGAATTTCCTCAACATTTTGTGTTTGATAAAATATTTATACTTTTCATTAAACTCATTAATACACTTTTTTTTGGGGGGGGGGGGGCGATTGTACATCCATAGATTTATATGAATATTCAATGAATCATACTAAATTGAATTTATAGCCACTGACATGAATAATAATAAAAAATAATAAATAAAAACTTATATTTCCAGCGATAGTAAATAAGATCATAAATTTTATGCTGACCGTGTAGTGAAATATTATTATTACTGTTATTAATTGAGAATTCACTCTATATTTTATATTTCATAAAATAGTTGTACTTTTCATGGAAAAACTACCATCGGGATTCTCAATCCCATCTTCTACCTAAATTTATTTCATTGTATATACTTATTGTAAAATGTGCGAATGGCGTCTTTATTAACTTTAACGCCCACATTTACACTTGGCACAAACATATGTCTGTCTATTAGAAAAGTGCCTCTAAAATATAAATATATGCTCAGGAATTCGGCAATTTCCTTTTTGTAGACAAATTACAGATCAAATATACAAAAGGAAAATAAGTCACTAAAAATATAATATTAAAAAAAAAAAAAAAAGAAAGAAAGAAAAGAAAAGAAAAGAAGGAAAGAAAAATCATGCGTCAAGGGCAAATTTAGAAACATTTTCCAACAGGAATACTGTAAACAAACTTTTCCGTTTAATAAGGTGAAAGATGTCGTCTAAGTAAACGTTTTCGAAAACGCATGACACATTTGAAAAACAATTTCAGTAATTATCTTCTATATGTATAATCAGAAAAATATCCAAAATCTTTTGTGCGGCCCTGTATATGATCTATAGATTTGTATCATAGTATGCTAAAATTCAGTTGAGTTAGCAAAAGCATAACGCAGGTAGTAGAAAAATTCCTCTTTAGCCATTTCCGTCGATAAGCGGAAAAGTACTTGAGATCTTTTGTGAAGCCCTGTATATTATTTATAGAATTTATATGCAGGAAGTAATAGGCAATCGATTTGTTCAGTTAAATATGCGTACCACAACTGAAAACGCACTTTTACCTTTTATCGCTCGAAGAGAGTACTGTATCCGAATTATTTTGATTGCTCCTGTAAATGAACGATAAATGCTATGCTCACGGATTAATATATATATATATATATATATATATATATATATATATATATATATATATATATATATATAAAGGGGTCCTTTAAAGACATTTGTTTTTATCTCAAAACAGGACCCTTCACAAAAATTTACATTTCAAAACAGTACACTTCACAAATATTGTATCTCAAAACAACACCCTTCACAAAATTATTTGTCTTAAAAGTTGACCTTTCACAAATTTAATCATTTAAAAATAAGATCCGATTGTCACTTTTACATATTATAAAGCAAATATGAATTAGATTCGGTCCTTGTGTTTTAAAACTTTACAAAAAATTCATTAATATTAAAATTGTACGCTCATTGTTTTTTTCCTTTTAACTCTAGAAAAATTTTAATTTATGACCGCACTTTTTCTAATTTCAGCCCAGCATTTACACAAATGTTTAATATACTAGTAATAAAACATGGCATGCAATGAAACTTACTTGAAATGTTGTTTAACTCCGAAATATTAATTGGCGTTGGAAATCAGTTGAAAACTATAGCACGAATTCAAATAATACAATCTGAAAAGTCACAGAAAGTGTGGGTAAATTAGAACTTATTCCCGGTTACACCAATATTCCAAAATCTTCACTGAATTCACACTCAAATAATAAACTTTTTAGCACACACTTCACGCTACTACGACCACGTAATTGAAACTATAGAACAACCTTCACAGCAGCTCTCAAAACTAGGAGTAAGAAAACGCAGGGTAACTTCATAAACTTGTCAATATTTTTCTGGCACCTGATTGAATAGGATTTACAATGGCCTGTCTCACCAACGGATTAGCATAATCTTTGATATTTGAAAGCTTTGTAAAGTTAGTAAACAAAGGGGGCAGGAAACCTTTCACGCTGAAGTCTTCTGACAATGCATTCATATGACAAAGGTACAGATACCTGAATTAGGCTTGTTAAACTCCCTACTTTATCTATGTGATTTTTCTGTTGTATAGGAGATTATAGGTAAATTCCGGTATTTCACCCTTATCTGCAACATACTTAAAAAATCAGGTGTTGAAGAATCCCTTTTGTCAAAAATTATGAATTTGGAAAACGTACTTTCCTCATTAATGACTGGTATACGGTCAAAAACTGATTAACAAATTCAGCAAATTGCATCTGATAATGGAAGATGAAGCAAAATAATGACAAATTTAACATGAAAATAGACTTCACACGATAATGATTGATAAAATTTCACTATAAGTCTGAAAAAAAAAATGGGGATCAAAATTGTCGTTTTGAATCGAATTTCGTTTCGTGACAGACCAAAGGGTCATCAAGTGAAAACGATAGTTTATAAACTGAAACCATAGATTATTTATTGGAAAAAAAAAAACTATTCGATTCCAAATTATTATAATAATCACATCTAAAAGTGTCATGAAGTTTACAATTTAGTCCTTAAATGTGTCAGAACGTATCTCGTTGTTCAGCCTAACTTTTTTTTTAATATAAGAACTACTGTAACTAATAAATTTAAATCCTAAATTTCATATGAAAGCGCCTTTTTACTTACCCATCATACGTAGTATAGGGTAAATTTTGTAATCGTTTTGAAAATCGAAAAAAAAAATTGAAGGATTTACACGTTTTAGACACTGGAGATTCCGAAAAACATATTTTTAGGGAGAAAAAAAATTGCTGTCTATGTGTGTGTCTGTAAACGTCCTATCTCCCGAACAAAATGAGATAGAGACTTGAAATTTGGTATGTACTTGGTATAGCTTATTGAATTTCAGTAATCTCGATTATCCGGAACTATTTTTTTCGGACTCTCGGAATATTCTTTCTCATAAAAGGTATAGAAATTTTTTCGAAATTGTTTATTTTAAGATGTAAATATAAAAGACAATAAAAAAACATAAATTTTGCATAAAGAATAAAGTCAATCGGATAATGAGTTTCCGAGATATTTGTAATCCTATTTTCCACACGCTTCGATTTTTCATGACCCTGTATTTCATTCAAATTTCAATTCAAAGATATATTTTTTAATTGGAAGTGAGACGCTTATTCCGACGCAGTAAAACGTTAGTAAATATGATTACCAATTTTGGAGTTATAAGGATGTTTCTTTTACGCAATTCAGTAATAGAGCATTTAAAGTTTACGACGTCATCAAGTCACTATTTTATTCGAATTGCAATGCATTTTATAAATAGTTTACACACGTTTTATTTTCATATTTTATATTATGCATGCCCATGATGGGTAAGTATTACGTTGGCCCCCAATGACTAGCTAATTTCTGCTGTGTGTTGCCCAAATCGTGTTTTCTTGGGCCAAATCTTAAAATTTTGACTCATATTTTCTGCTACCCTCACCCCACACAAAATTTGTGTCACATGCAGACAGGCAGACAGACTCACGGACAGACATTTTCTAAAAGCAATCAAATCGTGTTTAGAACCTAGTTGAAATGTGTTTATGACTCCAGTTTGTCCGTCTGTCCGTAATCTAATTCTCGTAAATATACTCGGATTGCCATGTATTTTCTATATGTTATTTAAGTATACTATATAGAGTATTCGATATTGAAAATAAAGTGTGTAGCATTCATAAATCGCTTACAGAGACACACAAAAGAATTCCGTTCCAATATGGCTTATAAGGCAAAATTGATTGTGGTCCATTTTATTAATGTTACGATATTTTAAACACCACGCCTTTGATATGCTTCACTAAGGTTAGGAAGCAACATGGTTTCTCAGGAATATAGGATAAATAGCATTTATAGCTCGTTTACAGGGACGTACAAAAGAATTCCGTTACACTATGATTTATGGGAGGAAATCATTTGCGACACATTTTAACTAACGATGGTTGTATACTTGAAACTGTAAGTAAATTAATAAAGAATAACTGAGGTGCAGTGCAACATGTTTTCTAATATAGATTATTGTGCGTGTAGCATTTATCGTTGATTTGAAGAGATGCATAAAATAATTCTGTTACAGGATTAACTAATCTAGTTTATTACGCGGTGTGTATAAATCCTATAGATCACATGTACAGGGCAGCACGAAAAAATTCGCATACATTGCGGAAAAATCGTCAATAAAGTCAAATCCAGAGGTCATTCAGAGGCAAGGTTTTTTTTTTTTTTTTTTTTTTCCAGAAGAGAAAAAAAAAAAGCTTTTTTTATTTCTGAAATTCATTATATTTTTATGAAAAATGAAATTTTATATTTAGAGATCAAATTAAGTTAATCGAATTAAAACTTAGCATTTATTAATACTAATTTTATAAAGTCTTCCTGCTACAATTTTCCTTTTTGGCGAGCTTGTTTTGTTTGCAAATTGTGCATTTCAAATCCTGATAATCAAAAATAAATCATGATGAGTTTTCTTTTACAGAATGGAATCTTGTGAAGGGACCCATTTTTTAAAATGGAATTTGGAAAAAGGGCTAACTTTATTAGCAGGAATTTTGTAAAGGGGTCTCTTTTATAAAAAAAAAAAAAAAAAAAAAAAAAAAAATGTGAGGAGAACCCAATTTTAGCCTGGATCAACCCCTGGATTTCTTAACATACAAATTGTAATGTCTGCAAATTGAATGCATTTAGTATGTATACTATATAAAAATAACCTCGTGAATGATAGCGTTAAAAAGAGTGGATCGCACGTCTTAATGAAATTTTTTTTATATATTAATATGAATTTTCATACGAAGATTGTTTTGTTGTATCGAAATTTTCTTTATTTTTCAAGGGGTCCATGATACCCATGACCCCATGATACCCATGATACTCATTTTGTATTCACCCTTGGTATCCTGTTATGTTATAAAGATAAGAAAACAAAAATTTTAAAACCGCGCATAGACCAGCAATAGATAATCCATTGGGAATCTTCTTTGTTGGAAAAGGTGGGGATTTCAGGGTTGCTTTATCTAATGAATGAGAAGAATGTCTGAATTTACGAATACTGTCTTCCTGTATATCTATTCTCATCCCCACTTTACGTTAAGTAAACAGTATTACAAGTCGTCAGTGTGCTGGTGTAAATTTGTGCTCGGTGGATATCATAACTTTATTACAGAAGAAGTGATCTATTTTAGCTACAAAAATAATATTATACAGTCAAAATTTGTTCCTTTTTGCAAAGATTGCGTTGAATTGACTATCACTTCATCCTGGTGGATTAATGTGCTTTTAAAAGGAATTTACTGAAGTTAGTTCTTCAAAAATAACTCATCTGGATCAACCGAGGAATTGTTTCAGCAGCTGCAACAAACGTATTCAGGTAATTTTTCTTCTTCCAATTAAGGCGGTTCTCAAATGACCTGCTCAAACATGAAACTTTCTGGTACATTTTCTGACTAATTTTTTAACGGAAAAGCATGAAATTGGTAGAATTGACTATTAAAGTGATGTGGAATCGAAGTGGGTGTCCCATTTTTTGATAAATAAATTACTTATCGATTTATAAGCGATTTGTGTCAAAAAGATGATAGATTTTTCCCCTTTCTGGCGATGCAACGTCGGGAATTCGGTTCAAAACGCCGATTTTGACGGTATTTTCTGAAAGTTCTTCTGTCTTTCACAAATAATGGAAAATTCATTTTGATGACATACTTTTTGAATAATAAAATTCAAGTGGTTTCTGAACAAAAATGAATTCATAATTGTGTCAGAAAGTAACTCCTTTGGCTTTTAGAACAGCCTTAAGAGAACCTTATGTTTCGATATTTAGGGATGTTGTTCATTAGAATTTATCCTGATGTCAGGATTTTTTACTAATATATTTCCTGATTTCTTGAATTTTTTTTAAAAATATGTTTCAATGAATTGTTATAAAAAAGTATTATGTGATAAAATTTTAGATAAAAAGTATTTTTAACATTTTAATAGTGTTTTTAATACTTACAAGACTTTTTAGTCTATCTTTTATTAGTTCGATCGAAGTTTTCCATAAAAAATGTTAATTGCACTTTCCACTTTTTCTTTTTTTAATATAATTTCAAGTTTTTTTAAAAATTATTTTTCAAAAAATTTTTAAAGAAAAATATTAAGTGATGAATTTTTATAAAGTATCTGTAACATTTTAATAGTGTTTTCACTACTTGCAAGACTTTTTAGTGTATATTTTCTTAGTTGCAGTCGAAGTTTATTATAAAAATTTTAATTGTACTTTCTACTTTTCTCTTTCTTTAATATAATTTCAGAATTTTTTTTCATAAAGTAGGGTAACAAACACTCCTAAATATTAAAATTATTTATTTTTTATACTATTTATAATAAAATGTAATTCATATTTCATCTACTTGTTTGTAAACATGTGTGCTGCTTTAAAAATTCTTACAACTCACCCTCTTAAAAATGTTATTTTTGTTTTTATCACACATGAAAATGCTTTAATGGTTCAGATAGTCAGATAGAATGGTCGGGCAAAACTTTTCTCACAACGGCCTGTTTCCGTGAAATTGCGAACTTTTTTGTTATAGGTGTGAAATATTTAATAATAATTTTACAAATCTGAAAGGTAACAGGAAAAAAAGTAATCGGAAAAAAAGTAACTGAGTAAACATAAGCGGAAAAAAAGTAACAAAGTATTGATAAATATTGAACTTATTGATAAATACGTGTTAAAAGATAACAAAGTAACGTATGTCTGATTTATATAATTTCCGTAGGCGGATTTTTGTGAATGCTAATTAGGAATTGAGTAAAATCACCCCCGGAAAAAAGCACCATCGGTAAAAAGCTCCCTGATAAAAAAAAGGGGGGGGGTGGGAGGGGGAAAGGCAAAATACCACACATTTATGAACGTTATATATTAGATATTACACGTGTACAATTATATATTACACGTGTTTGAATAAGCCAATTCTAATTTCGGGTAAAGCACGTGCTACCACGTGTATTTACTAACCATGTGTACTAGGAACAATCAGAGCATTATATACATCATATATTCTAATACGATCTTGTGTGTGTATGAGGGGGGGGGGGGTTAAATATATATACAAATTTTATTTTTAAACCAACTCTAACGATTTTGACGAAATTTTGTATCCTACCGTTTTGAGGCACCAGAAAATCATTGGGTTGGGTCACATGTTCGAAAAAATTCGATTAGTGGGTCATTTTGGATCACCATCGGTCAGGGTCAACCTAATTGTGTCTAAAAAACGGTTCAAACGATTTTGACTAAACTTTTGCTACCATTTTCGGGCACGAGAAAACTATTGGGCTGGGTCACATAATCGAGAACTTTCTATTAGTGGGTCGTATCTTAAGAGTTTCGGGCACGAAAAAATCATTGCGCTAGGTCACATGTCGCAGAAAATTCAATTAGTGGGTCATTTTTGGGTCACTGTGGATCAGGGTCAAGCTAATTGTATCTAAAAAACGGTTCAAACGATTTTGACTAAATTTTGCATTCTGTGGTTTTCGGGCACGAGAAGACAGTTGGGCTAGGTCACATGTTTCATAAAATTCGATTAGTGCGTCATTTTGGTCATGAGTCATTATGGGCCAAGCTATTCTTATCTTAAAAATGGCGCAGAAGATTTCAACTAAATTTAGTATTCTACAATTTTAGGGAACGAGAAGACTATTGGGCTAGGTCATATGTTCGAGAAATTTCGATTAGTGTGTCATTTTTGGTCATGGATCAAGATGGGGCAAGCTATTTTTATCTTAAAACGGCTCAGAGGATTTGAACTAAATTTAGTATTCTACAGTTTTAAGGAACAAGAAGACTATTGGGCTAGGTCACATGTTCGAGAAAAATCGATTAATGAGTCATTTTGGGTCACCATGAGTCAGGGTCAAGCTAATTGTACCTAAAACGCGGTTCAAACGATTTTGACTAAACTTTGTATCCTACCATTTTCGGACACGAGAAGACTATTGGGCTGGGTCACATGTTCGAGATCTTTTGATTAGTGCGTCCTTTTGGGTCAACGCGGGTCAAGTTAATTTTATCTAAAAAACGGCTCTAACGATTTTGATTAAATTTTGTATCTTACGAGTTTCTGGCACGAGAAAATCATTACGCTAGGTCACAGGTCCGAGAAAATTCGACTAGTGGGTCATTTTTGGGAAAATAACAATTGGACATGATAAAATGTACTATATATAAGGAAAAATGATCTTGAAGCTAGAAAATATTTCTCCTGCATGTTATTGAAAAAAAATATATATAATTTTCTAATGACAATTTAGTAACTCTGGTATTACCATCTGATGTATATAAGAGAAATTACTAACATGACAATATAATTAAAAGTATGAAGTTATTAAATGATATTGTATTAATATGTTTTTCAATTGTAATTTTCAGTTACGGGTATTACTGGTATGATTTCGCATATGAATTTTTATTTTTAATGACAAATCCTTTAATTCTCCTACACATTATAATTTTGAAGTTAATGTTTTCATGTTAACAAAATGAAATATATATATGGGAAATGTTATGGACATTTTAGCTTCAGACGGGGACATAAAACTTGAAAAATAATCATAAAAGCATCCGAATGAAGTTATCATAAAATTCTGAATATTTTATAAATAAATTTTAATTTAAAAAAATTAAATTACTATTATATTTAGTTGCAGGATTTTTTTTTAAATCTGAAAACTTGCTCAAAAAATAAAAACTACAATTAGATCCTATATTCCATCTGTATAACATATTTAGATTTGAAGACACAAATTCATTTTGAAAGCTTTACGCTATAAAAACTGGAGAAAATGTAAATTAATTTTAATTTTGATTTTTTATTCTTTTTTTTAAATAAAAAAGTTATTTGAAATAAAAAAATGGAAATCAGAAAAAAGGTACAATTTAATATATTTACTTACATACAGTTAAGATGTATATTTAACACCTGTAGTTTTGAAACTTGAGTGAATTTTTCCTAGTGTTATTAAAAAAGAATAGATTATATTTTTTAAGGACAGCTAACACTTTCTATTAACTAGCTCTTACAATTATCATCTTATTTATATAAATAAATGTCCATATGATCATCTTAATAATATACACATATATATAACCATAAATGAAACATTACCATAACACCAGCTTAAGCTATGAAATAATGATTAAGTATGTAATAATTAGTTGACAATGAAAGTATTCCCCAACACACTGAATATAGAGACCAAAAACATATTTAAAAGAAGAAGAAATTAAATTAAAAATTGAATAAATTAAATTGAATGAATTAAATGCAATTCGTGGAATTTAGACAGAATTATCAAGTCCCAAATGCCTAAATTCCACAAATAAAATGAATGGTTTCATCATCATATTAGCCATAACATTGCTAAAGAATATGATTTTGGGACTACCACTCATAAACAATGAATCAAACCTGTGAAAAAATGAAAAATAAATACAATATTAATAAGGAAAGAAACCATACCAATTAAAAATTAAATCATATACTATCTAAAGATGATAGCGATTAGTAAAATAATAAATAAATGAAATTAATTAATAAATAATAAATAGAAAAACCAATTACATTAAAGGAATGGATGTATTAATGAATAATTCTATGTTAAAAATAAGATGGAAGATGGAAAAATTAATAATTAAAGCAACAAAAAAATATATGTACCATGAAATGACACAGCAACCATTAAATAGCTGTGCCAAAAATGCAACATCGTATAAATTAAATTAAATTAAAATACTAAATATTTGAATTAAGATACAAAGGATTTATATATATATATATATATATATATATATATATATATATATATATAATTTTTAAATGATATTGAGTTATTAAGTTCTTTCCACACAGTTACTTTGAATTATTGATATATTTTTGTATATGAATTTTTAATTTTAGTGACAGATCGGTTAATTCTCTTACAGATTATATTTTCGAAGTTAATGTTTTCATGTTAAACAAAATTAAACTTATGTTCGGAAACTGTTAAACACATTGTTGCTTAAAGGGGAATATAGAACAAGAAAACGAATCACAAAAGCATCCGAATCAAATTGTTGTGAAATTCTGAATATTTTATAAATGATTTTCAATATTTCCTATGGGAATGGATTTTTTTTAAGTATTTATTTCCTCATGAAAACTTGTTCAAAATACAAAAGCTGTATTTATATGTATTTACTGTGTTCCATCTAAATAAAATATTTAAATTTCAAGACACACAGCCATTTTAAAATATAACACAAACAAAGAATCCAAATCGGTTTACTTAATCATATATGAACTGGGAAAATTAAAAAAGTCATATTGAATAAGATTCTAAATAAAGAATCAAAATAATGTGGAACTAAATAAAGATAATTGAAAAAAGAAAAAAAAGAGTGGTGGTGGTGGTGTGTGTGTATGGGGGGGGGGAATTGGGTAGATAAGAACCATGTTTGGCCCATGGCAGAGACAAATATTTTGTTTTCATTTTTGTAATAAAATTTAGGATTAAATTGGTTCTTTTTGTATAACTATTTAAGTATACTATGTACAAGATAAAAATAAAAGTTGTTTAGCAAATTTTAATATACTCTAAACATTTTTACAAAAAAAAAAAAAAAAAAAAAAAAAAAAAAAAAAAAATCTGTCTTATCTATTTATTTATTTTTATTTATTTATTTATTTTAATAAGAAGGTCTCATAACACCAGCATGGTTTTTATGGATGTTAATATTTGAATAAAAATATAAAACATTCAGAAAAAGAATGAAAACTTGATTTATTATTATTATTATTATTGAACTATTCTATTCAAATGTTAAAATAATTTAAAGCATACTTAAATGATAGAAACTTGTACTTTCTACTAAGAAAATGAACTGCAAACTGAATTTATGCAGTTAAAATTTTCAATAGCAGATACCTCGGGACTGCTGGGTTTGTTCTTTATATACCACCATTTAGCGAACTATAAATCAGGTTTGGGTTGCTTACAAAAGCAGGACCTGATTATTGCACGGGCAAACTCTTCCACGGCTTTGACCCCCTCCCCTCTGATTTTAGGTGCCTCCCAAATTTGACATTTCTTTCAATATTTTAAACTTATAGAGTAGGATAAGATTAAAATATATATATATATATATATATTTATCTAAAAACAGTAAAACCTTTCAATAGCGGACATTTTGAGACTACAAAATTTGTCTACTAATCGGAGGTGTCCACATTTCTGATGTAAAAATATTCAAACATGTATGTGTTGTGGATTGAAAAGGTGGATTTTCGCTAAATAGAGGTATCCGCATTTACCTCTAAAACCGGACACTTCCGAATAGCGGAAAAATTCTGTGGTCCCGAAGTATCCACTATTGAGAGATTTTAATGTTTTTAGATAAATATAATTTTTATTTTCAATCTTATCTCACTGTAAAAGCTCAAAACATTGAATATAATCAGTACAATGTCGAAAGAGATTTAAAATATCAGCTTTACGAAAATTGCATTCTAAATTTTGGGCCTCATAAAATCGGGGGGGGGGGGGAGGTAGTGCCATGGGCCAGTTTGCCTATACTTTAATCAGGTTCTTCTTAAAAAATTACCAGCCCTGCTTTGTGGTCATATATAATCCCATTTATTGAGGATGCAATGTGGTCAAATATGGCTGCATTTAATGCTTTAAAAATGTAGTCAGAAATGGCTACTTATTGCCGACAGATCAGAGCACGAAAATGGCCGCAATTCAGGCGTTTCAAATGTCTTAAATTCAGATACAAATAAGTGTCTTAAAAAATTAAGACACTTTAAAGTGTCTCTTTTTTTAACCATCCGTTTCAGACACTTAAGTGTCTGAATTTCAGACATTTCTGTTTACAGTGCAGTTTTAACAACTTTATACCTGGTTAAAAATTATTTTTATTAATACTTAAAATTATCCCAGTGTTTTGAAATATATGTAAGATTTGAGAATCATGATTCATGATAAAATCATGATAAAATTAACTTGACCCGTGTTGATCCAAAATGACCCACTAATCGAAAGTTCTCGAACATGTGACCCAGCCCAATAGTCTTCTCGTTCCCTAAAACTGTAGGATACTAAATTTAGTTCAAATCCTCTGAGCTGTTTTTAAGATAAGAATAGCGTGACCAATACTGACCCATGACCAAAATGACCCACTAATTGAATTTTCCCGAACATGTGACCTAGCCCAACAGTCTTCTTGTGCCTGAGAATGGTAGCATACAAAGTTTAGTCAAAATTGCTTGAACCGTTTTTTAGATACCATTAGCTTGACCCTGACCCACAGTGACCCAAAAATGACCCACTAATTGAATTTTCTTCAACATGTGACCTAGCGCAATGATTTTTTCGCTCCCGAAACTCGTAAGATACAAAATTTAATCAAAATCGTTAGATTGCTTTTTAGATAAAATTAACTTGACCCGCGTTGACCCAAAAATGACCAAGTAATAGAAAGTTATCGAATATGTGACCCAGCCCAATAGTCTTCTCGTGCCCAAAAATGGTAATAAAAGTTTAGTCAAAATCGTTTGAACCGTGTTTTAGATACAATTAGCTTGATCCTGACCGGTGGTGACCCAAATGACGAATCTAGGAAAAAAAGTAATCGGAAAAAAAGTAAACGGAAAAAAAGTAACTGAGTCAACAAAAGCGGAAAAAAAGTAATCGGAAAAAAAGTAATCGGAAAAAAAGTAAACGGAAAAAAAGTAAACGGAAAAAAAGTAACAAGGTATTGATAAATATTGAACTTATTGATAAATAAGTGTTAAAAGATAACACAGTAACATATGTCTGATATATATAATTCCCGTAGGAGGATATTTGCGAATGCTATTAGTAATTGAGTAAAATCACCACCGGAAAAAAAGCACCATTGGTAAAAAGCTCCCTGATAAAAAAGGGGGGTGTGTGGGGGGGAAAGAATTTACGTTAAGATGGGAAAATACCACAGATTTATGCATAACACGTGTTTGAATAAGCCAATTATAATTTCGGGTAAAGCACGTGGCACCACTTGTATTTACTAACCACGTGTACTAGGAACATCAGAGTATTATATACATCATATATTTTAATACGAGATCAAATCTTGTGAGTGTGTGTGTATGTGCGTGTGTGGGGGGGTTATATATACATGGAAATTTTATTTTAAAAACGGCTGTAACGATTTTGACGAAATTTTGTATCCTACAGTTTTATGGCACCAGAAAACCGTTGGGCTGGGTCACATGTTTGAGGAAATTCGATTAGTGGGTCATTTGGGTCACCATCGGTCAGGATCAAGCTAATTGTATCTAAAATACGGTTCAAACGATTTTGACTAAACTTTTATTACCATTTTTGGGCACGAGAAGACTATTGGGCTGGGTTACATATTCGAGAACTTTCTATTAGTGGGTCATTTCTGGGTCAACGCGGGTCAAGTTAATTGTATCTAAAAAACGATTTTGATTAAATTTTGTATCTTACGAGTTTCGGACACGAAAAAAATCATTGCGCTAGGTCACATGCCATGCCGAAGAAAATTCAATTAGTGGGTCATTTTTGGGTCCCTGTGGGTCAGGGTCAAGCTAATTGCATCTAAAAAATGGTTCAAACAATTTTGACTAAACTTTGTATCCTACCGTTCTCGGGCACGAGAAGACTGTTGGGCTAGGTCACGTGTTCAGGGAAATTCAATTAGAGGGTCATTTTGGTCATGGGTCATTATGGGTCAAGCTATTTTATCTTAAAAACGGCTCAGACTATTTACACTAAATTTTGCATCCTATGGTTTTTGGACACGAGAAGACTGTTGGGCTAGGTCACATGTTCGAGAAAATTGAATTAGTGGGTCATTTTGGGTTAACGCGGGTCAAGTTAATTTTATCATGAATCATGATTCTCAAATCTTACATTGTATTTCAAAACACTGGGATAATTTTAAGTATTAATAAAAATAATTTTTAACCAGGTATAAAGTTTTTAAAACTGCACTGTAAACTGAAATGTCTGAAATTCAGACACTTAAGTGTCTGAAACGGATGGTTCAAAAAAGAGACACTTTAAAGTGTCTTCATTTTTTAAGACACTTATTTGTGTCTGAATTTAAGACATTTGAAACGCCTGAATTGCGGCCATTTTCGTGCTCTGATCTGTCGGCAATAAGTAGCCATTTCTGACCACATTTTTTTAAAGCAGTAAATGCAGCCATATTTGACCACATTGCATCCTCAATAAATGGGACTATATATGACCACAAAGCAGGGCTGGTAATTTTTTAAGAAGAAGAACCTCGCTTTCGACATTGTACTGATTATATTCAATGTTTTGAGCTTTTACAGTAAGATAAGATTGAAAACAAAAATTATATTTATCTAAAAACAGTAAAATCTCTCAATAGTGGATACTTCGGGACCACAGAATTTTCCCGCTATTCGGAAGTGTTCGGTTTTAGAGGTAAAAGCGAATACCTCTTTTTAGCGAAAATCCACCTTTTCAATCCACAACACATACATGTTTGAATATTTTTACATCAGAAATGTTGAAACCTCCGAATAGTAGACAAATTTTGTAGTCTCGAAATGTCCGCTATTGAACGGTTTTACTGTTTTTAGCTAAATATATTTTTTTGTTTTTAATCTTATCCTACTCTATAAGTTTAAAATATTGAAAGAAATGTCAAATTTGGGAGGCACCTAAAATCAGAGGGGAGGGGGTCAAAGCCGTGGAAGAGTTTGCCCGTGCAATAATCAGGTCCTGCTTCTGTAAGCAACCCAAACCTGATTTATAGTTCGCTAAATGGAGGTATATAGAGAACAAACCCAGCAGTCCTGAGGTATCCGCTATTGAAAATTTTAACTGCATAAATTCATTTTGCAGTTCATTTTCTTAGTAGAAAGTACAAGTTTCTATCATTTAAGTATGCTTTAAATTATTTTAACATTTGAACAGAATAGTTCAATAATAATAATAATAATAAATCAAGTTTTCTTTCTTTTTTTTTTGAATGTTTTATATTTTTATTCAAATATTAACATCCATAAAAACCATCCTGGTGTTATGAGACCTTCTTATTAAAATAAATAAATAGATAAGAAAGATTTTTTTTTTGTAAAAGTGTTAAGACTATATTAAAATTTACTAAACAACTTTTATTTTTTTCTTGTGACATAGCATACTTAAATAGTTATACAAAAAGAACCAATTTAATCCTAAATTTTATTACAAAAATGAAAACAAAATATTTGTCTCTGCCATGGGCCAAACATGGTTCTTATCTACCCAATCCTCCCCCCCCCCCCCACACACACAAACACAACACCACCACCACTCTTTTTTTTTCTTTTTTCAATTATCTTTTATTTAGTTCCACATTATTTTGATTCTTTATTTAGAATCTTATTCAATAAGATTTTTTTAATTTTCCCAGTTCATATATGATTAAGTAAACCGATTTGGATTCTTTATTTGTGTTATATTTTGAAAATGGCTGTGTGTCCTGAAATTTAAATATGTTATTTAGATGGAACACAGTAAACACATATAAATACAGTTTTTGTATTTTGAACAAGTTTTCATGAGGAAATACTTAGAAAAAATCCATTCCCATAGGAAATATTGAAAATCATTTATAAAATATTCAGAATTTCGCAACAGTTTCATTCGGATGCTTTTGTGATTCGTTTTCTTGTTCTATATTCCTTCTTAAGCAACAATGTTTTTAACAGTTTCCGAACATAAATTTAATTTTGTTTACATGAAAACATTGACTTCGAAAATATAATCTGTAAGAGAATTAACCGAATTCAAAGTAACTGTGTGGAAAGAACTTAATAACAGAGTTAACGATAGAGCTAAATTAAGAATAAGGATTTAATGAATATAGAGTAGTAAATTGGAATAAAACAGTGGAAAAAAATTAGAATTGTAAGAATTTGGAATAATTTAACTAAGGAAAAATGGCGAAATTTTTTTATTATTACATATATATTATTAAAATGATCATATGGACATTTTTTTTATATAAATAAGATGATAATAGTAAGAGCTAGTTAATAGAAAGTGTTAGCTCTCCTTAAAAAATATAACTATTCTTTTTTAATAAAACTAGGAAAAATTCATTCAAGTTTCAAAACTAATTAGGTGTTAAATATATATCTTAACTGTATGTAAGTAAATATATTAAATTGTACCTTTTTTCTGATTTCCATTTTTTATTTTAAATAACTTTTTTTATTTTAAAAAAAGAATAAAAAATCAAAATTAAAATTAATTTACATTTTCTCCAGTTTTTATAGCGTAAAGCTTTCAAAATGAATTTGTGTCTTGAAATCTAAATATGTTATACAGAAGGAACATAGGATCTAATTGTAGTTTTTATTTTTTGAGCAAGTTTTCAGATTAAAAAAAAAAATCCTTCAATTAAATATAATAGTAATTTAATTTTTTTTAATTAAAATTTATTTATAAAATATTCAGAATTTTATGATAACTTCATTCGGATGCTTTTATGATTATTTTTCAAGTTTTATGTCCCCCATCTGAAGCTAAAATGTCCATAACATTTCCCATATATATATTTCATTTTGTTAACATGAAAACATTAACTTCAAAATTATAATGTGTAAGAGAATTAAATGATTTGTCATTAAAAATAAAAATTCATATGCGAAATCATACCAGTAATACCTGTAACTGAAAATTACAATTAAAAAACATATTAATACAATATCATTTAATAACTTCATACTTTTAATTATATTATCATGTTAGTAATTTCTCTTATATACATCAGATGGTAATACTAGAGTTACTAAATTGTCATTAGAAAATTATATATATTTTTTTCCAATAACATGCATCAGGAGAAATATTTTCTAGCTTCAAGATCATTTTTCTTTATATATAGTACATTTTATCTGTGTCCAATTGTCCGCAGAACGAAATAGGAGAAAACGTCGTACGTAACACGAATCGCTTATAATTAGAAATTTATTTATCGAAAAATGGAAATTCATTTCGATTCCAAATCGCGTCAATAGTCAGGCCTGTCAATTTTATGACTCTGCGTTTAAAAATGAGTCTGAATTTGTGTCAGAAAGTTTTGCGTTGTTGTGCTGAGAACCACCTTAAAAATAAAATAGTGGGAATTCGAACTCCGTGAATGCATGTAGGGGATTTATATAAGCATTCATTTTGATGCCTGGTATTATTTTCGACTTTCGAAAATGCATTAAATTAATATATATATAAATATCAGTGGCGCAGTCAGAATTCGACTCTGAACTAGGCGGTGATTATTTGGAAACGAATGTAGTTGAAATTCTATACGATGTCACTGACTGAATTACTATGCATTTTCAACATTTTTCGTATTTCGCATAAAGAAAGGTAAGTATATTGAAAATTTCGTTAAACTATCGCCATTATTGTTAAATGTCTGCATAAATATAAGAGTTCCGCTTGAAGTAGATTGCGTGTTTTGGTTGAATAAATGGACTGCGACTCTGGTTGACTATGCAAAAGTTGTTATTTGTAAGTGTGCTCTGCCATATATCTTAGAGTTTGTTTTGACTTTTTTTGGAGCAATCTGTATTCACGAATTTTTTTTAAAAAGTCAATTAAAAAATATTTGCTGAAGTTTCCACGCATATGTCATATGAACTCTCTGGAAATTCTAAAGAGTGTAAGCAGCTTATGAATGAAATCAGGCAGCAGATCTTTTTTCAATAATCGAGTTTAATTTATGAGTTTTAGCAAATGTAGTTTCTTGCAAATTTACTTTCATTGTTGTAATTATTGTTGCTACAATCATACACTAAAAACTACATGGTCATACCTGCTAACGTTAAATTATCGCCAAGCTTGGCGATATTTAATTAAATATCTTGACCGTAAAATTAAATCGCCGTAAAAGAAGCCAACTTGTCGATATCTGACTAATTTTTCGAAATTCCTATGCAAATTCAGTATTGAAGAAAACTAGTAATCTTCAATAATGGGTTCCATGCATGCATTTTCGCTTCGTGTGTTTCAGCAAAATTAGCTGAATTCTTATAACAAAGGAAGCGGGAAGCTACCTTTCCCCCTTCCCCCCCCCCCCTTTTTTTTTTTGTCTTGAACAAAAATAATGTGGTTATTATTTTTTTAGGAGGGGAGGGGAGGGGGGGGGGCGCAGAATTCCTTCCTGTCCCGGGCGCCAATAAAAGTAGCTACGTCATTGGTGGGACATACTTACTTAGAACAGCCACTGTCTCATGTAGAAAACCAGCTTTTCGCAGCTTCATTAGAAAAAATCTTTTCTGTTTTGGTTTAGCTTATTTTAAACCCAAAGAATGAAAAAGGTTAATAAATGTTAATGAAAATGAAAAAGCATTCAAGATTACAATTATGTTCAAAATAATTTTCTTCTGTAAAATATAAAATTTTCTGGATACTTGATACTAAATCTTATAATACAAAAATCCAAAATAATCCAAAAACCGAATTGTTAATTATGTTATTGAAAATATTTATAATAAGTTTTATGTTGACTAGTTTGAAAATATCGGATATATATGTAAAATATCGAATAAATATACAAATATCGGATATTTTTTATATTTTCGAAAATATGATATTTACCCTTCATGGGACGTGTACTAGCGCGCACCCCCCCCCCCTCGGTGTTACTGACTTTCGTTACTGTATTTATCTGTATAAAAAACAAACATTAGAAAATATATGATTTGTTAAAACAAATGTGAAAAAAGCGGGAATGGCAGTATTTTTCTTTTTCTTTACGTTTGTTTTAACTCCCGTTTTATTTGGAGCGCCTATTTTCAATGCGACTCTTCAACCAAGTTCATGTTCTGCTTCTTTGTTTTTTATTTCTTTTTTACTAAATTCAGACATCGTGGTGGTCAAAGTGATAGGGAAAATGTCTTTTTAAAAATGATTTAACCAAATGTATTTTGAAACTCATAAGCATTTTGTCATTTAGTTTTAAAACTTATGCCTGACTTTTGCTTATACAGTTGAACCTCGTTAACGCGAACACTCAAGTGGAAACATTTTTTTGATCGTGTTATCCGAATTTAAATACATTACATACAATTGGACGGGGCAATCGGAAACAGTTCGTGCTAAAAGTAATATTCGCGTTAAGCGTGTTCGTGTTAACGAGGTTTGACTGTATTATTCGCTAATGAAAAAACGTCATCTTTGCTAGCAAAGTCAGCAAAAATTTTCTGTAAGTTGCGAAAAAATTGAATGAGTTTGAGTTGTAATTTTCGCTCAAACTCGCGGATTTTTTGAGTTCAGCTCAGCTGATCGCTCGTTTTTCAAAAAGTGAGTCAAACTTAGCTCAAAGCTCACAGAAAGTGAGCGAAACTCGTGAGTTTCCGCTGAATGATCGCGCTCAGTTACAACACTGGTCACTTTTATGCCTTTACGTTTAAACATGAGTCAGAAAGTTGCTCATTACTAAGCAGGGAATTTGATAACCACCTTAACTAAATCCTTAATAAATTACAGAGAAATATTTTCCAAAATATATACTTTTTTTTCCCTTTATAAAGTATTAAAATTATGATTTTCTTTAACCTTTTTTTAAATTTAAACTACACAAATTTTTCAATGAGTGTTCATTTTATTGTCTCTAAGTAATCATTAGTATTGTTATTCCGTATTCCCTAAATTGTGGACATATAATCTGCTGTACCTAAAAAAATTTACATAAAAATGTAAGCAATATATTTTTTAAAGAACTTTAATGTTGGTTAAGAACTATTGACATGTTTTTCAGAAACTGCGTCTGGCTGAATTCATAAACTACGCAAAAAAGAAACTGCCCGAGTTGATATTTTAGCTTTTATAACAGGCCGAGCACCGCCAATAAAGCTTCCGTAAAGTTTCGGTTTGAATTTTTAGCTTTTATTACAAGCTGGGCCGGGTCGAGCCCGAGGATATAAATTTAGGTCCATACGGTAGATCCTCTTCCTCTACCAACCAGGAAAATTTAGTGTTTATTCTGGGAAGACAAATAAAAACAACAACATGGCAAAATTGGAAATACCACAGAAAAATATTATTGTGAAATCATAAAATGGCACAATGAAAGAAGCAACAAAGTATGATTAGCTTGATTATAATGGATATGGACAGGAGGTGAACTAACGCTAAAAAGCAGTATTATCATAGATTTTCTAATAATACTATCTTTCCTTTGAGTGTATTTACAGTATTTCTCAAGGCGAAATATTCAATATTCTGAGGAATACATGTTAATCTTCTTACAAACTAAATAAAGAGAAGAATGAAATAGGCAGTTTCACAGCACTTAAGTGCACAATACACGTCAACAACATAATATTTATAAATCTATATTGTTGACGTTGATGTGTGAAATTCTGAGAATCGGGAAATGCCACTGAGTGAATACTGACTGGTTTTCAAAAGTTTGGAATTAGTGTCTAACAAAAGGGTGGAAGGCTTTTGTCCATTCCAATGTAAAATCTCTTGGAAGGTTAGATCTCTACCCCCAACTGGATTAGTAAATGTTGCAAATACAGATTGCAATAAGAAAAAGAAAACTAACTTTTAGTATAAATGTCAGACATTTTACTAAACTATAAATTTTCATTCTTAGACATATGAAATTGGCAAGAGCTTTGTTATTCATAAACTATTATATACAATAACGTTTTCCATTTTTTATTTTACGTGCCATCATGTCTTTCTTAATTTTCGATTTATGCAATTACATAACATATCACCCACGAAAACGAAACATGTGAAATAGTTAAAAAAATTATATGAAATATAAGAAATAAACCTGTAAGTTACCATTTTTCGAGTGCAACGTGTCGTTTTTAATGTACGTCGTCGCCTGGTATTTATTCCACAAACACTCTAATAATATTTCGCCCTTGTGATAATAAGTCACTGTCTGCTATGGAGGTTTTACTCTTAAACGATACGAGCAAGGAAGACAGAGTTGTGCTCGGTCAAAACTAGCTTTGAGTTCAAATATCATGACCCATGACCAAAATGACCCACTAATCAAATTTTCTCGAACATGCGACCAAGCCCAATTGTGTTCTCGTGCCCGAAACCCGTAGGATATAAAATTTAGTCAAAATAGTCTGAGCCGTTTTTTAGATAAAAAATAGCTTGACCCATAGTGACCCAAAAATGACCCACTAAATGAATTTTCTCGGACATGTGACCTAGCGCAATGATTTCCTCGTGACCGAAACTCGTAAGGTACACAATTTAATCAAAATCGTTAGAGCCGTTTTTTAGATAAAATTAACTTGACCCGCGTTGACCCAAAATGACGCACTAATCGAAAGTTCTCGAACATGTGACCCAGCCCAATAGTCTTCTCGTGCCGGAAAATGGTAGGATACAAAGTTTAGTCAAAATCGTTTGAACCGTTTTTTAGGTACAATAAGCTTGACCCTGACTCATGGTGACCCAAAATGGCCCACTAATCGAATTTTCTCGAACATGTGACCTAGCCCAATAGTCTTCTTGTTCCTTAAAACTGTAAAATACTAAATTTAGTTGAAATCTTCTGCGCCATTTTTAAGATAAGAATAGCTTGACCCATAATGACTCATGACCAAAATGACCCACTAATCGAATTTTATGGAACATGTGACCTAGCCCAACTGTCTTCTCGTGCCTGAAAACCACAGGATGCAAAATTTAGTCAAAATCGTTTGAACCGTTTTTTAGATACAATTATCTTGACCCTGACCCACAGTGACCCAAAAATGACCCACTAATTGAATTTTCTGCGACATGTGACCTAGCGCAATGATTTTTTCGTGCCCGAAACTCGTAAGAAACAAAATTTAATCAAAATCGTTAGATCCGTTTTTTAGATAAAATTAACTTGACCCGCGTTGACCCAAAAATGACCCACTAATAGTAAGTTCTTGATTATGTTACCCAGCCCAATAGTCTTCTCGTGCCCGAAAATGGTAGCAAAAGTTTAGTCAAAATCGTTTGAACCGTTTTTTAGATACAATTAGTTTGACCCTGACCGATGGTGACCCAAAATGACCCACTAATAGAATTTTTTCGAACATGTGACCCAACGCAATAATTTTCTGGTGCCTCAAAACTGTAGGATACAAAATTTCGTCAAAATCGTTAGAGCCGTTTTCAAAATAATATTTGCATGTATATATTCCCCCCCCCCCCCCCCCCACACACACAAGATTTGATCTCGTATTAGAATATATGATGTATGTATATAATACTCTGATGTTCCTAGTATACGTGGTTAGTAAATACACGTGGTGCCACGTGCTTTACCCGAAATTAAAATTGGCTTATTCAAACACGTGTTATTCATAAATGTGTGGTATTTTCCCATCTTAACGTGAAGTCTTCCCCTCCCACACCCCCCTTTTTTTTATCAGGGAGCTTTTTACCGATGGTGCTTTTTTTCCGGGGGTGATTTTACTCAATTCCTAATAGCATTCGCAAATATTCGCCTACGGGAATTATATAAATCAGACATATGTTACTGTGTTATCTTTTAACACTTATTTATCAATAAGTTCAATATTTATCAATACCTTGTTACTTTTTTTCCGTTTACTTTTTTTCCGTTTACTTTTTTTCCGATTACTTTTTTTCCGATTACTTTTTTTCCGCTTTTGTTGATTCAGTTACTTTTTTTCCGTTTACTTTTTTTCCGATTACTTTTTTTCCTGTTACCCAAATGACCCACTAATCGAATTTCTTCAAACATGTGACCCAGCCCAACGGTTTTCTGGTGCCTCAGAACTGTAGGATACAAAATTTCGTCAAAATCGTTAGAGCCGTTTTTAACATAAAATTTGCATATATATATATATACCACTCACACCCCCTCACACACACACAAGATTTGCTCTCGTATTAGAATAAATGATGTATATAATACTCTGACTGTTCCTAGTACACGCGGTTAGTAAATACACGTTGTTAGCACGTGCTTTACCCGAAATTATAATTGGCTTATTCAAACACGTGTTATTTATAAATGTGTGGTATTTTCCCATCTTAATGTGAAGCCGCCCCCCCCCCCCATTTTTTTTTATTTTATCAGGGAGCTTTTTACCGATGGTGCTTTTTTCCGGGGGTGATTCCTAATAGCCCAATTTCTCAATTCCTAATAGCAATCGCAAATATCCGCCTACGGGAATTATATAAATCAGACATATGTTACTTCGTTAGCTTTTAAGACATTTCTCTAAGTTCAATATTTATCAATACATTGTTACTTTTTTCCCGTTTACTTTTTTTCCGATTACTTTTTTTCCGCTTTTGTTGACTCGGTTACTTTTTTTCCTAGATTCATCTGAAATTAGCGTTTTATTCAGGTTTCTGTTTAGAAATTTCTAACAAGGTTCAGATTTAATGAACTAGATATGTAGATTTATAAATGCATTATATTTGTACATTTATACTTTATACATGTAGATAAATAACTGTCTCTTTGGCGACCGAAAAGTCCTCTAAAAACTTTTTTTTTTTTTTTTAACAGAAACAGCTCTATGGGTTGAAGACTTCAGTCTCAGGACTGATTTCTGTCTTGCAGAGATTTTTGACTGATAGTAAATTCTACTTTATATACTTAAATAATAGCAATTTTACTATCAAGAACTTTTAAATACTATCTTTCATTGTAAGAGATCCATTTTTAGCCATAATGCAAGACATAGAAATATTCTAGTCCATTTTCATTTGGCTATTTCTAATACTCAGAAAAATTTTCAGTCTTGGCATGGGATGGATGGACTTTTTGCACCCATGAACAGATCCCTGAGGTATCTTTAAATCACAAAGAAGGGAATTTATTAAGTATTAACTGATATTAAAATTTAATTAATTTGAAACATTTTAAATAAAACCGCAGTCACAGTTAGAACAGAAGTTGTAGTAACAAGAACTTCAGCACCAGTTATCGCCATGCACTGCGTAAGGAATGCTCGTATTTTAAGTCGTTTTATTACAAATCATTATTTTGCAGTTATTATTGTCGCAATGTTTTGCGAAAATACCTGACCAAACTTTGATTAATTTTTACATATCTTATAGTAAAGCACATGAACAGGCCCTGATCAAGGTAAAAAGAGGCTTAGGTTCGCACGACATGACCCAGTTGGCCCATGTTTCAATCAGGCCCTGCACATGAAATGTCCGAAAATTTAGATGCTAAAGTTATTATTTCGTGCTAACGATTTTGCTAGTTACAGCAGCCTTTTTTATTATGAATATTTCAGTGTAACACGTAGTTCTATTAGATATCTATTTTATTTTTTCCAGAATAGTCTATCTTCATGGTTGTTCCATAGGTTAACATGAGATTTCGCAATCATGGAGGAAAAGAGAAGTGGCCAGAGTTCAGGTTCAGATTACAAAAGATTAAAAAAAAAAAAAAAAAAAAAAACCCTGAAAAATTCAGAAAAACTCAAAATTGACCAACATTTGGGGGGATTTCCAAATAACTCCGTGCTTCAGTTATAAAATTGTTTTGGATGACATTTGGGAATCAATCGCTATTATAAATTTTTGGTGATTTCCTTTGAACAACTTGTTTCAGTGAAATAGTTCTTATGTTTTCCCATTGCTATTGTTAGAGCAAACACCCCAAGAAACGTTATCTACGTTCTTTGTCAAAAGAGAGAATGTATTTGATTGTATTACTTCTTAAAGTTTGAATGGAATAAGTGGGCGGAACTGTTTAAAATAGTCTGTATGAAAATGGACAGAACGGAAGAAGGATTTAGCTGTTATCAATTCGGGTTGGAAATTTTTGAGACAGGATTATCCACATTGCAAATGGCTTTAGAAATGTAGCAATTTGTGTAGTATGCAAAGATAAGAATGAATTGTCCACGTAGTGGAGGGCATTCTTGTTTTGAATATCTGCCGAAACTAGCCTTTGTTACACTTGGGACAAACATGGATTTTGATGTCCCTTCATCTGCAAAGTAAATTTACAAGGATAATTTTACCAAGTTTCTAATATCCGAATTATTTTAATTTAAAATATGTAATTATAAAATGCGTAATATTGAACTATTTATTCATTAAAACCAACTTCTTTGATTAAAACCTGCAAAAATGGAATCGAAAGGAACCGAAAAAAAAAAAAAAAAACTACTTTATACATATTTCTATCTTATCAGGAATAATTTTTGTTATTCTTTCTGTTGGGACCAAGTATTTTTTTCATTTAAGACAAGATTACGTTATAGACAGATTTTATTTCCGAAGATTTTACTGCAGTTGTAGTTTTAAAAGTGTTCAACTGTATTATGAGTTTTCTAATTTGTTCATTTAAATAGCTTCTTTTACCTTATCAGTGGTCGATCCAGGGAAAAATTGGGGCCTGTTTAGGGGCCCTTCACAAAATTCCTCTTAATAAAACAGACCCCTTCACAAAATTCCTCTTGATAAAATAGGCTTCTTCACAAAATTCCTCATAATAAAACAGGTCCCTTCATAAAATTCCATTTCATAGAAACATACTCTCCATTAATTGTTTTTATTTTGTTAGGTTTTAAAATATGTCATTTGCAATAAAAACAAGTTCTCCAGAAACGAAAACTTTAGCAAAAGAACTAGAAGTTATTAAATGCTTGGTTTGAATTTGTGTAACTGGATTTTAATTTTCATAACAGAATGTTATTTTTCACAAAAATATAATAAATTTAACAAAAATATGATACTTTTCACAAAAATAACTTTTATTTTTGACAAAATGGGCCCCAAGGAAAAAAAAAAACCTGCATCGACCCCTGCTTATTGAATAGTGAAGTTTTGTTGTAGTATTGTGGAAAATATTCATAACTTGTGCGTGATGCATGATTTTTCTTTCTTGTTTAATTACATTATGTATAAATACTTTTTTTTTTACATAATTTCCGTTTAACATTTATTTAATGCTAGAAGATTTAGGCAACAATTTTTATATGAAATGTTAATTTTTTTATGAAAATGTGCACTTACTCTCCTTTCAGCATCTTGCGCTGTTAACTAAAATGCGAGGCGAGGCCCAAAGACGTCAAGGGTACGAATCATGTGAGTCAAACTATTGAAAACTTGGGATACAATAATTTATTTATATATTTAACAATTAGAATATTACACTTAAATGTGTTTTTTTCAAGTATAACTTACGGTTTATGATAGCTTTTTACTTTCTTCCATCAGGGTTCTGTTCAGATTTCTCTCACGGCGTGCTGTTTTTGTGAAATTGTGAAATGTTTTTTACACTTTCCAACATAGATGAAAAGTGTTTATGAATTCGATTTTGAAATGTTGCAATTGATGTTGTGTATTATGCAAAGATAACAAGAACGAAAAATCATGCGTCAAGCATAGATTATGTAACACTTTCCAACGCTTCCAAAATAATTTTACAAATCATTACCGTTTAATAAGCTGAAAGATAACATCTAAGTGAACAATTTGGAAAACGCATAACATATTTAAAAACGCATAACATATTTAATTTCAGGAATTTCTAACATATTCAATATTTGGAAAAATATCCGAATACTTTTATTCAGCCCTGTATAGGATCTATAGATTTGTATATAATACTACATAGGATGCTAAATTTTAGTTTAGTTAAGAAACGCGTAGCACAGTTTAAAATTCTCCTTCTGGAGTTTCTGTCCATAAACGGAAATGTGTTCGCGAACTTTTGTGCTGCCCTGTATAGGATCTGTAGAATTTATACACACTAAGTAATAGACAAAAAGTGAGTTAATTTAAAATCGCGTTCAGCAACTTAAAACGCACTTCCAGGAATTATTGTTAACAGACAGTAGATTTTGTGTGTCCCTGTAAATGACCGATGACTGCTATACACACACTATTCTGTAGTAAGCCTCTTGTAATGCACCTTAGTGATATATATAAATTTCAATGCGTTTAAAATAGTGAAACATTATTTAAATAAACCGCAGACGATTTTTCTCCATAGACGTAATGTAACGGAATTCTTTTGACTGTCCCTGTAAAGTAACTATAAATGCTATGCACTCCCTATTCCATATTAAGCTTCTTGTAATGCACCTTAGCAATATATATATATATATTACAATGTGTTTGAAATTGTGTACCATCATTAAAATAAACCGCGAATGATTTTTTCCCATATACCGAAATGTAACGGAATTCTTTTGAGTGTCCCTGTAAAAAAACTATAAGTGCTACACATTTCAGTTGAAATAGGGAACAGACTATAGATAACGACAATAACATATAAAAATTGCAGGGCAATCCGAGCATATTTACGGGAGTTAGAGCACGGACAGACGGCAGACGGCCAGACAAACTGAAGTCATAAACACTTTTAAACTAGGTTGGAAAGTGTTAAAAATGAACTATTCACGTACTCAAGTGCATTCTTTTTTTTTTTTTTTTTTTTTTTTTTTTTTTGAGATGCATGTAAGAGGCTACTTCACTCACTCGAAAATCTCTGTTCGCTAACGTTAATCCCATGGAAGAAATATTTTACAACATAGAGATATATTGACCTTAGCTATCCAATGAAAAAAAAATTAAAAATATTGAAATGCGAACAAGATATCTTAAAATATTTCCCCATGGGATTAACATCAGCGAGCGGGTGTTTTCGCGTAAGTTAAGGAGCCTCTTAACCTTAGATGACTAGACGTACCAGGGCGGAAACTATAGCTTTTTTTTCACCCAAGGGTAGTGGCGGTTCGTGTGTTATTTAATTGGGAGCTCAGAATCACAAAATAAAAAATTATTAAAATAAAATATGTGTGCACGACGCAACATGCAGGTTAAAATACATTGGTATTGCAAAAAGTTTTACAAAATGCTGCAATAACAAATAAACACGCACTCTTTGTAGAACAATTTGTATCATCTTTCTACAAAAGAAAATACAGTGCGGAAGAAGAAAAAAATAATATCAATATTATTTGCCAAATTGTTGCAGAGTAAAGTAAATATAGTCATTCGATTGGAAAAACTGTCCGAACCTTCAATTAGGTTTAACAAAATATTTTAGAGGGCCGTCTTCATATTGCAATTGGACAGTGCCGAAACTAGCCTTTTTGGCGCCCGGGGCAAACATGGATTCTGGCGCCCCCCCCCCCCCCCCTCCGAAAAGAATTTTTTCTAAGTTTCTAAAATTTAAAGTATATAATCAGATAATCTGTAATACTGAACTAATCAGTTTTGTCAAATACTGATTCATTCAAACCTTGAAAATGGAATCGAAAGGAACCGAAAATTATTCCGCTTTATACAGGTTTTCATCTTAGGAAGTATAATTAGTGATATTCTCAGGGGCGGAATTTAAGGGGTTGCGATGGTCTCAATCGCGGGGGGCCCCGCATCCAAAGGGCCCCCAAAATCCTCTTTTCAGTTCAACGAGAAAAATTATTTTTTGATCAAAGGATTTTCTTAGCACTTTTTTTTAATTAGTATTTCTACATAATTTTCATGTAATTTAAATAGAATATTTTTTATGCCATTTGCTATTCCCAGAAATGTTTTAGTGATAATGAATAGAGGAAAGTATATTCAACTAGGCAAATTATATCCAATGGTTGGAGTATCATAGTTGAGATTTTTTCCAACAGAGTGAAAATATGCCGGGACCAGTGCTATAGTTATTAGCTCGGATGAATGAAATTAGCGTTTCAGTTCGGAGCCTTGTCCAACAGATAAGAGTGAAATATGCCAGTCCAGAATATCGTCGGGATAGCTCAGTAGGTACGGCAAACCACAGGTTCGAGTCCCGGCATATTTTCACTCTATTGGAAAAAATCTCAACTATGATACTCCAACCATTGGATATATGTTTTAGTTATGTTTAAATGTTTTTCCTTGTCTTCTCTTCTATTAGCAATTATCAGAACTGTGAACGGTTGTGGAGGGTTGGGGTGAGACTCAAACTTGTATCTGAGCTGAAAGGGACCCTGTTACTGTTAGAGACTTTTATGACGATTTAATTACACAGATTCAGAGTATAACTAAATCAGATCTGATAAATCTAAATCTGGATCATGACACTGGGGGACCTAATTTAGGGGTGCCTCATATTTAGTATGCGGTTTACGTAAAGCTGATATTTAGAATGCATTTGACTTTGTTACTGATTATAATCGATATTTTACAGTTTTAGAGTAGGATAAGATTAAAAACAAAAAGAAATTCTGCTTGACTATTACAGGGGCACACGATGTATTTGTGCCGGAAATTTACATCTGGATCTAAAAAAATAATTACAGCAAAAGAATGGGGCGGCAAAACACGTAAGAATGGGTAAAAGATGATTTTTTTTTCTGCAAAGATAAAGGCAGAGACGACTTTATTATCCATGGCACCCTGTGCGAGGTTCTTTTCTGCGTCTCTACAAATACTATATTCTTAAGAAAGAAAAAAGGGGAGGAGAGGTTACTATTTTATCTTGCATATGTTTCGTCTCCTTAGTTTTTAGTGTCATTAGCAATAGCCAACTTCGCGCCCTTTAAAGCCGGATCTGTACGTAAAAAAGTAATTGTAACAAATGGTATGGCGGCATTTTTCATTTATCTGGAAATGGCCAAAAGACGAGAAAATAATTTAGGAGGATAAAGGCAGGGCAGCTGCGGTTTTATTATTCATAGCAACTTGGGTATGGTTTTCTCCCTGCACCCCTACAAATGACATTTTTTTCTCAAAAAAAGTTTTAACAAAGAGTTTTAATTTGCGTATTTTTCAAATTATTCTTTCAAATATTATTTGTTTTTAGTATCCAAGTTAGTCGCCCAACCTCGCCCCCTCTAATAATACTGGATTGGATCTGGATAAAAAAGTAATTTCAGCAAAATTAACAGGCCGGCATATTCCAGTTGCCGCCAAGGGCGGCAAAATGCTTAGAAAACTTTCGCAAAAAGACGAGTAAAAAACTTTTTGGAAGATAAAGCCAGGGGCGGCTCCGACTTTACTAGCCATGGCGCGCTGTACGAGATTTTTTACTGTACCTCTACAAAGGCTATACAGTCAAACCTCGTTAACATGAACACTCTTAACGTGAATTACCTTTAACATGAATTGTTTTCATAGTCCCCTATAAAAACGAGTACAAAGATTTGATACTGATAACATGAATTACTGTTAACATGAACAAAATTTTGATTCCCCTTGAGGTTCATGTTAACGAGGTTCGACTGTACTTAAATGAAAAAGATTTTACTGAGAATTTTACTTTGGGCATTCATCCTCCAATTTGTGTTTATTGTCCAAGACAGTCATCCCTCGCCCATGACAAAATGGAAAGAGAAGAAAGCTCCACGCTGGGGGAAAAGGGAAAAAATAGAACAGCCTTCATGGAATATTTTTATCTAATAGAAAATCAAAGTGAGGGAATCGTTTGCCAATTATCCATGCTGGACAGTGCAGTACCGTATCCAGATGACATTGAACAGTGTCATATACAGACACTAGTAGGGACTGACCTTGAAAAATGTTAGTGATTCTCCTAAACCACAGTAAGAGATTTAAATGATAGACGGCATAGACATGATACAATTGGAATGGGAGAACGAAAATAGCCAAGAGAACAGTTCGTTTTTTATTCATTTGCTATCTTGTATTGTAGACGAATCTTTTTATCTATTTGTCTATTTTAATGCATTTGGTTCATTTTTCTTTTGGATTTTCTGGCTGCGAGACTTTTTATACAAATTTCATATATTATATACATTTCTATATCAAACAACAAACAAAACCTGCATTTGGCGCCCCCTCCACCTTCAGTTCTGCTGGCGCCCGGGGCACGTGCCCCCTCTGCCCCCCCTTAGTTTCGGCCCTGCAATTGGAACAAACTTTCAGTTTATCAATACCCAATTTTTACATATTTGAAATCATCGGAAAATTTTACTTTGGAATACGAAATGGACAGCCATTCAATGTACAAATTTAGCTATTATGCAGATGTAAAATATTGGAACTTCTCATGTTAAATTCATTTTTAATAATAGCTGCAAAACAAACTGAAATACCCGTAGTTTTTTAAACATAACTGAAATTCTACATGGCGAAATAAGCTGAAATTTTGTATTAACGTATTTGAAGGTTCTACAATCGAATTTTGTTAAAAAGTTTACAATATATATATTTTTAGAATATTTATTTCATAATTTATATATTAATTTGCAGAAAAAAGCTCAACATTAAGTTTTTAATTAATAACTACTCTAATTTTCAAAATATTAAAAATCTGAGGTTCAGGTGCACCAGGAGAGGGTTTGGACTACCTAAATCTAAATTTTCAGGCTTCTAGGTGGGCTAGATTTTGCTAGCCATCGCCAACAGACACACACACACACACAGAGCGAAACTTTCTTTTATTAGTATAGATGACCGTACAAAAGAATTCGAGTACATTTCAGTTTAATGACGGAAATTGTTGAAAGGGAGTTTTCAAAACAACTAAATTTTAGCATAATTAGTAGTATATATACAAATCTAATATAGATCCCATATAGAGATTTACAAAAGAATTTGAATTATTTTCCTGCTATAAATGGTAATTGCTGAAACTGTGTTTTGAAATGTTTTATACGTTTTCCAATTTTTTTAACTTGGACATTAGCTTTCACCTTATTACATAGTGAAGTTTTGTTACCGTATTCTGAATGTGTTGGAAAGTGTTACATAGTCTATGCTTGAGGGATATTTTTTTTTTTTTTTTTTTTTTTTTTTTTTTTACAAAAAACTAATTTTTTTTGTTGAAAGATCGCAAAAGAAGATGTTGTATAAAATACATAAAATCTGTCTTATTTCTAAAAGAGGGTCCCCTTTGTAAAAAAGGACCCGATGTCTTAGAAGTGTCTCGGTCCCAAGGGCACTGGATTTCAAAAGCCTAGAAGCATCACTGGTATGGATTACCTAGTGAAGTGTCGACAGATTGAAAGTACATTTAACAACATTGCACAGTGAAATCTATGGTATACCAATTACGGATGGCTTTCACCATAGTCGGAGTGACCTCCGTAATAGGAATACAATTCACTTCGCTTTGCACCAAGCTGTGCAATGCATCTCATTGTAAACTGCCAGTTCATCCATTGACTTAGACAATGACCAGATATCGCCTGACGACAACTTTAAAGTTAACAACTCTAAATTTCTGATATATCCCCCTTTTTTTTTTTTTTTATCTCATACGATTTTTGTTTCTGACGTAGATTTAAAATGTTATTGCAGATTTGTACAGAAAACATCTTGTGCTCTTTCAACATGGACTTGGATCATTCCAAAAACTGTGAAGGCCCACTTGACAACGATGGAGAAAAATCAGAAAATAAAGAACCTGATATCATATGCTCCGTCTGCTTAGAAGAAATCCAAGAAAAAGACGCAATGAAATCAGATCTATGTAATCATATTTTCCACGAAAGTTGTCTCTTGACTTCACTGTCGTACAACATGAGCTGTCCGATGTGCAGAGTTCAAATTCTTGAAGTTCGTAGCGTATCCTCTGGTACTCTAATAGATGTTCCAGAAAATGGTATCAGGAACAGTAACAACAATAGTAGAAACATTGGCACGACATTAGAAGCAACATTTGTGGAAATCCAGCAAATTCAGGAAAGACTCCGTCGTGCTACGAGTGGAGCACAAGCAGTATATGAACGAATCCAGGAAGTTTTTGAAGGATTCCAAGACCTTCAACATCCATAGACGGAAGCGGGCTATTAGAGAATTCATGCATAAAAAAGTATATAATAGTTTCTTGTTTAGATATTTTAAAATTAATTTAAGACGGTGGGACACCACTGATACATTTTTCCTGTATGCATATGTCATCCTTTTGACCTTTTGGTGATTAAATTTTAATCCATTCCCATGTGATCTACTGACATGCTTTTCCAGAAATCTACCCCGACTATTTTGTGAAAGTATAAATGGTTTCTTATATACCAGTCAAAAATACAATCATGAGTTTGTGTATCTGAAAAAATCTTTATATTCGGGTTCCTGTTTAAGCCTTTTTAAAAGCGTCTTTTATTATTTATAACTAGATAATATTTTTTTTGTGACAAGTAGACATTTTATTTTAAAATGATTCAATTTGTGAAGGATTTTATTTGGAGATGTAAAGTCAAGTAAAAGGTATTTTCAAGACAAATAATTTTGTGACGGTGACGAGACCTGTTTTAAAATGAAACGTTCTGTGGAAGTTCTTTTAAAGTTTAAAGAATCCAAATTATTCCTAAACAGATCCCCGATTTCATTTATAGCGTGCAATAAATTCTTTAATTTAATTTTTACGGGCTTTTTCCTGAAAGTTCGAAACCAATTTTAAGTAAGAAATGTCTCTTTAGTCCAGTTTGGCAATATGTTGTATATTAGAGTTTTCCTCAATAATTCGTTATTACTTTTGTTTATACAATATATTCGGGAACCCCATTTACAAACTTTGAAAGGAGGTAGTAAAACACAAAAAAAAAAAAAAAAAAAAAAATGTGCAAGAAACTAGGGTCGTAACTATCGGGCGAAGTGAGAGAGGTTTTTCAAATATTTTTGTATCACTAATTTCTTGTTTGTTTTTTCTCTCTATTTTAATGATATCGGAGTTTCCACCCGGTTTAAAATGGTCATTTTTTAATCTTAAGGGCACTTTTTAGATTATTTCAAGAGCATTTTTTTTATTTTAAAAATCATTCTTTAGATTTCTAAAGCCACTTTTAATATTTAAAAGTCAGGGCACACTCTTCAAGACGACAATAAGTCCGTTTTTACTAGGAAAGAAATTTTTTTTTTATGTACAAAAAGCATGTAAGGATACTTTTTTTTTTTTTTGCGAACAAGAAGGATGGTAATTTTTAAATATCAAATATATATAATACGAATTATGCATATGTAAAATATAAATTATGTGTGTTATTACAATTCCATTATTTATAATTGAATTTCATGTATTAGTGCATATAATTTAGCTACCACTTTTGTACCCCTCTTCCTACCTAGAAAACGTCAAATGGCACTACACCGTATTATTTTTAACATTAACTGAAGTACAAAACAGGATATACATATGCAGGGCCTGATTATCCAAAAGGCAAGTGAAGCACATGCTTCCCCTCTAAAATTTAAAAGAGGCCCCAAAATGACTCTGAAGAGAGCCCTCTAATTCCCATTTCTATTTTTTAGGTAGCTTTCAATACAAAAAAAAAATAAAGCTACCTATTGCAGCCGTTCGGAGGAAAGCAGTTCCGGATAATTTTGATATATTTTCACCGATCATGACCCCCAGACCCCAAAACCACCCTCCGTTCAAATGTTGATATATATATATATATATATATATATATATATATATATATATCCTTATATGTATATATACTATATATATATATATATATCTGACCTATGCCATACGATAACGCTCGTATTTATAAATCAGTTTTGATGAAACTAATTGTGTGTATTAAGCTCACCAATGTCTCGACCGAGTTCGTTGGCCAGCTTCGTCCGCCATTTTGTTTCAAGATGGCGGCCATTTAAAAATTTAAAACTAAAATAAATATACATAAAAATTAAAAAATAAAATTTATTTTTTAATTAAGTGTTAGGCCTTGATACGAGGATTCTTGAACATATTTTGGTTTACCTCTATCTTAAAAAATGGCTGAGATAGAGCAGTTTGAAATTCTAGGGTGGCTGGCATTTTGAAACAAGACAGCACATTACAAAAAAGGGTATAACCTAGTTTCCTATTAAAATATGCCCTTGAGTCGATCAGGTCGAGTCCTATATGAATCGATAGCCCTTCAATAGAGATGCGTTTCTGCCAAGTTTGAAGCATATATCTCAAGCACATGGGTGGTTATGACCCTTAATGTGCGTTTTGGAAAAAAGCACATTGTGACGAAACTAGTGATCGAATTTGACCGAAACAAAAATCAGGGATGTGTAATATTACCATTCAAATAGTGGATATGTTTTCAGAATTATTTCAGCAAAATAGCAAGTTTTACTACATTTTTCTTGTTTTGAATTGAACTTTTTAATTAAGAATAAATGGAAATATTTAAGTGACCACCTTCATATTTTTACCAAAAATACTACGAGGTAGGATATACATTTGGTGCGAGTTTCAACTCTCTACGCAGGGTGCATCATACAAAAAAAATTATAAACTTATTATGGGGGGGGGGGGAGGGGTGAGAAGTCTCCCACTTATCTCACATTTATTTATTAATCACGTGCATTTGGTACAAGTATGAAATCAACGCAGAGTGCATAGATAATCACAAAAAATATTAATAATGTAATACCTAACCAATTGTTATTGTTAACTGAAAAAATATCTTAATAAAAAAAAAGCAATAAAGTTAATTGTTTAGATTGTTTTGAAGGAAAAATTAACAATTAATCTTCATTGCTGTCTTCGTTGATAACAGGATTTGTGTTTTCAACATCAAAAAGCCTGCTTAAAATCTGGACAGGACGGACAATTTTTGATAGATACCGAGTATGCGAAAGATAGAACACTATAGCAGCAACGTGGGAACAACAACCGACCGTCCTATTGCCGTTTGCACATTCGCAGTAATGGCCTTTAATACCCGAATATCCGATCGAGTTTGGTGTGTAATCAATGTAGCACCGATACGATTTGCTGCGTACGTATCGCGATCTTACTTTGAACTTTATAATACTATCATTTTCTTTTAGATACTTCAGATTAATTGTGTTGTCATCATCCATCATTTCGGCTAGATAAGAGACAGCTTGCGACAGCTGGTAAGAGCCAGTAAAAAGAATTTTTAAATCATTTTCTGTCATTTCTGGAAAATCAAGAATGTCCGTCGATTTAAAGTTTGCAAATGGCAGCTTACGCCTGTTCCATCCCGATTCTTGGACTTGAGAAGCAAGTGTGATTTCGATGTGAGTTCGATTTGCGCAATAATTTCTTCCGTCAAGCCATCATCTGAATTCAAGCGTTTTCCAAATCTGTTAACTAAAAAGCAAGCTATTCGGCATAATAAACGAACTTTTGGAAGAACTTTATTATCCATCTGGTGGTGCAGCCAGTGGAATTTTTGACCTATTATGCCATGAATGGCCTCTACTACCCAGCGAATTTTTGTTACACGGCGCGAGTCATTCGCTTCATTTGCAGTTAGCTGTTTATGTTTACCTTTCAGTGCAGGCATTAACACAGTAAAGCCTTTTTCTTCTAAAAATTGTTTTGCGTCCCTGAATCCACGATCTACGAAACAAAAATCGCCACTTTTCATTAGACTTGTTAGCCCGTTATTTTCTTATTGACCAATATCCAGCTGTGACTTTAACCCCTTCGGGACCGGCGTCTTTTACACAAATTTTATTCGGTTGGCACCACTTTTTAAAAAAAAAGCTACCTTTACTTAAACTATCACAAAAATTCTCTAATTAGAGAAAGCAAATATTACTTTTATTTTTTACTGGTGCCTAAAAAATATTCTGTATGCTCTTTTTGAGGGTGCATATATGTACCCATGGTCCCGAATGGGTTAACTATTTCAATTAACTGCTTGCTGATCTCTTACTTTGAAAATAAACTTTTCACAGTTCCCTTTTTAAATGACTTTGTGTTTTTTCTGACGTTTTCATTACATTTCTATAGTATTTATATTGCTACAACGCATTTCAGTTCAAGTCACCAACGAAGTTTCCAATTACAGTAATCACGGCCAGAGTCGTGAGCTCTGTTTTGTTTAAGTTTGTTAAATCTACAGTTGTATGGTTCGAAATTCGACCATACAAACACAAACTGTACATAATACTGCTTATGTACTCGCAATAACACACGCAACCCGCACCCCCCCCCCAATAATAAGTTTATATATTTTTTTTTGTATGATGCACCCTGCGTAGAGAGTTGAAACTCGTACCAAATGTACATCCTACCTCGTAGTATTTTTGGTAAAAATATGAAGGTGGTCACTTAAATATTTCCATTTATTCTTAATTAAAAAGTTCAATTCAAAACAAGAAAAATGTAATAAAACTTGCTATTTTGCTGAAATAATTCTGAAAACATATCCACTATTTGAATGGTAATATTACACATCCCTGATTTTTGTTTCGGTCAAATTCGATCACTAGTTTCGTCACAATGCGCTTTTTTCCAAAACGCACATTAAGGGTCATAACCACCCATGTGCTTGAGATATATGCTTCAAACTTGGCAGAAACGCATCTCTATTGAAGGGCTATCGATTCATATAGGACTCGATCTGGTCGACTCAAGGGCATATTTTAATAGGATATTAGGTTATACCCTTTCATTGTTGTAATAATTTTCTCAATCATACACATAAAACTATATATTCATATCCGTTAGCGCCAAATTCTCGCCAAACTTGGTGACATTTGGCGAAATATCGCCAAATTTTGCGACCAAAATAAGGCTTCATAAATGAAGCCAACTTGGCTATAGCTCAATAATTTGGCAAATTTCTTATTCAAATTCAGTATTAACGAATCTTTTGTAAACATTTTCTTTGCATTTTAACTTGCTGTGTTCGTGTAACATTAGTTCAAATTTTAAAACGAAGATATAGGAAAGCTACCTTTTCCTCCCGGTACAGGCCGGAAGGACTTTTTTACATTGTATTTTTTAATTCTTTGGAAAAGAAAGTTTGCTTAATACAAGAGGAAATCCAAACACTACTTCACGAAACCTGTTTAACATGGAAATATGAAATATCATCAATAAGATGTCATTTAATCATACAGCATCCTGATGTACCTGTAAGAAACCAACCGGAAAATTGAGCACATAGTTATATGTACTAAATATATCTGGGGTATATACAGGGAACATAAAAAAGCTGCTGAATGAAATAATTATGACCTCGGCTAAGCTACTCTCGGTAATAATATTAGTATCATTGGTTAATTTTCATGAATGAAGAATTAAGGAAACTTTTGCCAAATGAAAAGAGGGCCCCAAAATGATGCAGTGTTTCCCCTAGATTCAAAGGTTGATCGGGCTCTGTACATATGGGAGCCACTTAATACCCTCATTATGTAACTATGTCTGTTTTATCACATATATGTAGATGTTATGTAAACATGTATGTATTATCTATATGTTGATATCATGTAAATATCTATGCTTTATAATTTTATAACCTGCTTTTATGTGATTCAAATAAATATGTGTAAGTTCAACATTTCTTGTCTGATTCATTATTCCCTAAATAGGATGTCATGGATGTTTTTACTTTTTGTGAATGCATCTTTCATAAATTTTCGATGTTAAGTGATATTTTTAAATTTCAATAATTATTTACGAATTCTGGTTACATAGAGGGGAAATGTTATAAATACTGCTGTTAGTACAGAATGTCGCTTAATTGTTTTCCCTCCAAATTTGGTAAGAATGTCGGAGTTTTAAAATATTCCTGGAAAAGTATTTTTCTTCCAGATAATTAGTAAATTCACAATTATAGCTTTTGGAGTAAATAGTTAGCTGCTTTCTTCGTCAGCAAAAGCAAGTAACCCCTGCAAAAATATACCTGAGTACATTTTTATAAGGCTTTACACTGTAAGAAATAAAAAAGATTCTGCCTTATCCAGAGCCTGACTAACCTCACTTTGGGCTCAGGGTAAAAGAATCAATTGAGCGGTCTGACGGCATTTATTTATTGCAATTTTAATTTGCACTCATTAAAAAAGAAAAATATTTTGAAATGTTTTAAGTATTAATATTTTTGGACTGCGGTCACCTAAAAGTAGGGGTATGAGGTCTTCGTTCCGTTTCCTGTTGCGGTAACAGGCCCTGGCCTTCCGTTGCTGTGATGGCTCCAAAGCTATATTTAATTTGTGGATTTACAAATATTCACGAGTCTTTTACTTCGCATTACCACATTTTTCACTATTACTTATAATATAAAATCAGAAAATAAACCGGAAAACGGAACTTATAACCTGTCTGTAATGGAATCATTGTCGTAAGGCTGTTCTCAAATCTAAACTGGATATTTTCTGACACTTTTTTAATTCATTTTTGTTCGCAATCGCATGAAATTAGCAGGTGCTCATATCCATAATCGATTTTTTTTTCGGTAAAGGCAGAATATTTTTCAGAAAATGCTCACTGTCACAGTTCGTGTTTTGTACCAAATATCCCGACGCGACAGCCTGGGAGAGAGAAAATTCTGCTGTCATAAAATTACAGTCTCTCATAACACAACATGTAATTCATTTATTGAAAAATTAAAAAAAAACTGTTCGATGACAAATCTCTTTAATAATAATTCGCGCGTGTTTCATGCTTTTACGTTTAAAAAGGGGTAAGGAAATATGTAAAAAAAAAAAAAAAAAAAAAAAAAATCGCGTTATAAGCAGGTTTTTTTTTTGAGAGAGAGAGAGAGAGTCACTTTAATTCTATATGTGTCAGCGTTCTTAGCCGATCGTGAATTTCCATGTTAACGTATGGAGAAAGTACAGTAAGTAATTACTTATTACCTAATATAAATAGTTTTCATCATTCAGAGAATAGACGTGAGTGCGATTAAAAAAAAAAAAATCCCACATTTTAAATAACTTTTTAGAAGATAAGTTTCGAAATTTTCCGCATTTATAAACATTGTATTTAAAATGCAGGATGAAATTTTGAAAACGCACGATGACTGCGTGTGACATCTACTTTCTAAAAGTGAGAACGCTATTTCAATATTTATATTAGGTAATGAGTACGTCGTCGATTTAAATATCTCCATGGGTTAACATTAGGGATGAGACGGGCTTGGACTCGATTTTTATACCAACCTTCGGGCTCGGGCAGGTTTGAGTTCAAAGTAAAAATTTTATTTATTCTCAATTAAGAAAAAAAAATACTTACCGTACCCATTTATACATATCAGGTAAGGAAGAATTCGTTCTCAATGTTTCAAACCTTCTGTAATACTGGAGTAAATTTCCTTAAGCATCAGGTCTATGACCAGACATCGCCGGTCGATAACTTTAAATTTAACAACGCTAAATTTCTGTTCTATCCGTTTTTCTTCAGTTTAATACAAATTCTGTTTCTGACGTAGTTTTAAATTGTTTTTGCTGATTTGTGCAGACAATTTCTCGTACTCTTTCAACATGGACGGGGAAGACTGCCAAAAATGTGAAGACGGACTTGACAATGATGAAGGCAAACCCGAAAATAAAGAACCCGAGATAATATGCTCCATCTGCTTAGACGAAATCGAAGAAAAAGACGCAGTAAAATCAATGCCTTGTGAACACATTTTTCACGAAAGTTGTCTCCGTACTTCGCTCTCATACAACATCAGTTGTCCGATGTGCAGAGGTGAAATTCTTGCAGTTTGGAGTGTACGTTCTGGTACTCTAATGGATGTTCCCAAAATTGGTATCAGAGACAGTAACAACAATAGTAACATCCGCAACCGCACCCGCATGGCAAGAGAATACATATCCGCACCCGCAGGGCAAGAGAATACATTTCCGGACATATCGCCAGCATCAATTTTTATATGAGAGAAGGCTATAATAGAATAGGCAAGCTATAATAAATTTCATAAACAGAAAGAAGCGATGAGTGTCTTGTTTTGATAATAATTTGTATTTAAATAAAAACTGTAAAACGCCATTGATGCATTTTTTCTTTATGCTTATATCATCCATGTGACCTTTTAACGATACAATTTTGCTGACATGCAGTTCCGGAGATCTTTCATCCCTCCTTTGGGAAATTCTGAATGGTTTCTTATAACGTAAAAAATACATTCAGAAACTGGTGTATTATCTGAAATTATCGTTATACAGTAGATTCCCGTTACAACGAATTCCATTACAACGAAAAATCCCGTTACTACGAAGTTTGACAAATCCCCTTTTCAAATTTAATTAACCCCAATGTATTAAGAATTCCGATTTAACGAAGTGCACTTTACTAGAAATTCCGTTACAACGAAAAATCTTCATCGAGCTTTTTTTTTCCTTTTTCTCAATACTTCGAATAGCACGTCGACGTTGTTTTGGGGATAGGTGCTATTTCATATTTTTCTCTCCTTTGCTATTTTTTTCGTTTGTTTACTTCTGTTTCCGAATTCCTTTTTTTTTCATTAGCCCATACGCTTCAAAATGATCACGTGACAGGCAGCAGGTGGACTTCACTGTGAAAGAAGTGTTTGTGCTTGTTCTGGGATGTCTTTGTCGCCAATACCTGTTGCAGTGTGTTTCTTGCTTCGTTCATTGATAAAATATGGCTTGTGTGAAACGAAAACAATTTTCGTTGGAAGAAAATAAAGCTATAATTTCTGAGATTGATAAAGGATTGCGGAAAGCTGATGTGGCCAAAAAATATGGAATAACACCATCGAGTTTATCGACATTTCTAAAAGATAAGGAAAATATTGACAGACAATTCCAAATTGCAAGCATTTGTTCCCATAGAAAACGAATGCGACAGTCCCAATTTCAAGATGTCTATAAAGCCGTGTTCAAGTGATTGTGCCGATGTTCGTTCACGCAATGTGATCCCCTGATAAGGCAAAAAGCTCAAGAGTTCGGAACAATGCTTGGTATCGAAAATTTCCAAGTCAGTGTTGGATGGCCCAATTGCTTCCGTACTCACCATGCAATTGTAATAAAATCAATTTGAGGCGACGCAAGTGATGTACCTACAAAGACTGTAAATGAATGGAGAGCTGGAAAAGCAACTGCCCTTATAAAGACATACAGCTCCGATGATGTTTTTAATGCTGACGACGCTGGAATATTTTATCAACTTGAACCGAGAAAAACATTAACATTTATGACGACAAATGCATTGGAGGGAAAACTTCAAAGAAACGAATTACAGCACTTTTTTTGTTGTAACAAATCTGGAACCGAGAACAGAAAAATATTAATTGTTGGTCACTCTGGCAAGCCCCGTTGCTTTAAGAACTGTCATTCGCCTTGCGATTATAAATTCAATAAGAAGGCATGTATGACACAAGGTATCTTTAATGATTGGATAGTGCAATTTGACAAAGAAATGAAAGCTAAAAAACGGAAAATTCTTCTCCTGATTGATAACTGCATGCCTCATGATAATTCCCCCAAATTAGACTGCATCCAATTTGAGTACTTTCCGCCAAATTGCACTTCTATTCTACAGCCTCTAGATCATGGCATCATCCGTGCTGTAAAATCTCGCAACTAAGCTCTTTTGCTAAAAGAAATTCTTTGCGGCTTAGAGAATGGAAAAAGACCTAAAATAAATCTCAAAGAAGCTATTGAATTGATCTCTGGTTCGTGGCAAGAAATTAGCCAGAAAATAATTTCTAACTGTTGGAAACATGCCCGATTAACTGACACCGAAGAAAATTAATCAGAAGTTATAGATTTGGATATGAGTCCTCTGAGTTAAACACAATTTGGAAGGCTACCAGAAAATTAACATCAATCCCTGATCAGGTGGATTGGGAGGAATTCTTATCTGTGGATGACAATACTCAAACATGCTCTGAAGTGACTGATGAAAATATCATTTTAACCATTAAAACTACATTAGACCAACAAAATGACGAAAGCAGTGATGACGATATTGGTGTCACCGACGATTCAAAAGTTACCTCTTCGGAAGCTCTCTCATGCTTGGAGAAAATGCGTGCTTTTGTTTCTTATCAAAAGAATGTTCTAGAGGAGGTATTTTCTCACATTCTTTCGTTGCACACTTTTTTGTTATAATCAACTACACATTCCTTTGTACACACTAAAATTACAGATTTTCTGCAATAATGTATTACTAAATAAAGGTTAGTCCGTAATTTTGTAATTTTAATATTGAATTTTAATTTACTAACTTTTTCTATGTTAATTTAACTAGTCTTCCATTAAAATCCTCTATAATGAAAGGTACATTAATCTTACATAATTTATTTACGTGTACATGTATTTCATTAGATAAATAGGAGTAATTCCGTTACAACGAAAAAATCGTTACAACGAAATATTTTAGTGGTCCCGTGGAGTTCGTTGTAACGGAAATCTACTGTATTCAGGTTCTTATGTAGGCATTTTTAACAAGATCCCTTTTTATTTATTGCCAGAGAATAGTTTTTTTAAAAAAGCAATTTCAGCTATTTTGTAATATCCGAAATACCTACAGGTGAAAATTTTATTTAAAATGATTTAGACTGTGAAGGATTTTGTTTGAAGGTGGAAAAATAAAGTAAAAAGCCTTTTTTAAGACAAAGAATATGGTAAAATTTGGTGAAAGGTCACACTGTCAGAAATGGATACTCAGATTTCACCAAATTTTCTTCATTTTTGACAGAACTATTTCCTGTGAAATGCTCCGAGCGAATATTTCGTGAAAATGAGAAAATTAATTTCTTCATTTTTTTTTAAGATACAAATTTCGTCAAATTGCTTGTTCGAAAGTGTAAAAAAAAGGCCGATGGTGCCATCTATTGACAATTTTTAAGATGAAAAATTCTGCGAAAACTCCTTTAAAGTGTCCAAGCGCCCTTCTTAAACAGATCCCTGATTTCGTCCATAGCATAGAATAAATTCTTTAATTTAATTTTTGAGGAATTTTTACTTTTTCCTCTCTTGAAAAGCCATTTTCAAGTAAGAAATGTCTCACCAGTTCAGTCTTGGAACATGTTGTTTTTGGGTATCCCTCAATAATTCGTTATGACTGTTGTTTATGTAGTATATTCGGGAACAACATTTACAGCCTTTGAAGAGAGGTAGAGTACACTTAAACAAATACTTTTGTACAAGAAACTGGTGCTTCTTGCCAGTCGGTGATCAGACTTATCAATAATGAAGATACATTAACGAAATTTTCAACTGACTTACATTCTGTCGGCACATCTAGAGAAGGCTTTTAAATCTTTTGAGGGGCGAATGGTCTTTCTTCCTCTACTTTAATCAATGATATCAGAGTTTCCTCAAAGTTTAGAAAATGTCCCTTTTTTATTCTTAAGTGCACTTTTTAGATTTTTAAGGGCAATTTTTTTTATAAGCTTTTGGTTTTTAAAGCCACTTTTAATATTTAAAATACGGAGGGATAGTTTTTGGATGAAGAGCAAGAAGTGTGCTATTTTGTAAACCAAATGACAGGCAAGGTCCATCACCCTGTTGAAACTCTCTGGTATATAAATATAGACAGAAGTAGAGGGAGGGCTTGCCCCCCCCCTTCTTCCTCCCAATCATAAAACTTTTGTTACAAAGTTTTAAAAAATTTAAATGTAATATAGATGATATTTGTATGGAAAGATTATGAAGCTTTTAGGGAGCTTTTCGAAAAAAAAATATGAATTGTAAACTATATATATAAAGAGTCGATCTAAGCAAAATTTGGGGCTTTTTACAAAAATCTATTTAGTAAAACCGGTCCCTTCACAAAAATCAATTTAATAATATACGCAAATTTTATTACAGAGGCCATCACAAAAAAACAATTAGCTTAAATAAATCCCTTCACAAAATTCCTTTTAATAAAATATGCGCTTTATATTATTCCATAAAAACTTACTATTTATTAATTATTTCTTATTTTGTGTCGTTTTAAAATGCGCAATTTGTAAACAAACATAATAACAAAAATAATTCTGTTACAGGATTAACTAATCTAGTTTATTACGCGGTGTGTATAAATTCTACAGATCACATGTACATGGCTGCACAAAAAAATTCGCATACATTGCGGAAAGATCGTCATTGAAGTCAAATCCAGACGTCATTAAAAGTTTTTTTTTTTTTTTTTTATAAGACTTAATTTTTGTGAAAAAAAAATGTTTCTTTATTTCTGAAATTTATTATATTTTTATGAAAAAACGAATTTTGTATTTAGAGATCAAATCAAGTTAATCGAATCAAACTAAACATTTATTAATACTAATTTTTTGAATTCTTCCTGCTGGTTTTCCTTTCTGGTGAGCTTGTTTTCTTTGCAAATTAGGCTTTTCAAATCCTGATAAAATAAAATAAATCATGAAGAGTTTTGTTTTACGGAATGGAATCTTGTGAAGTTTTGTTTGCAAATTACACATTTCAAATCCTGATAAAATAAAATAAATCATGGAGAGTTTTGTTTTACGCAATGAAATCTTGTGAAGTTTTGTTTGCAAATTACACATTTCAAATCCTGATAAAATAAAATAAATCATGAAGAGTTTTCTTTTACGGAATGGAATCTTGTGAAGGGGCCTATTTTTTAAAATGGAATTTTGAAAAAGAGCTTACTTTATTAGCAGGAATTTTGTAAAGGGGTCTGTTTTATTTTTAAAAAAATAATAATTTAAAAAATTGTGAAGAGAACCCAATTTTAGCCTGGATCAATCCCTGGATTTCTTAACATACAAATTGTAATGTCTGCAAATTGAATGTATTTAGTATGTCTAATATATACAAATAACCTCGTGAATGCCAGCGTTCAATAGAGTGGATCGCATGTCTTAATGAAAAACGAAGATTATTTTATTGTATCGAAATTTTCTTTATTTTTTAAGAGGTCCATGAAACCCATGACCTTTTGTATTCGCCCTTGGTGTCCTGTTATGTTATAAAGATAAGAAAATAAAAATTTTAAGACCACGCATAGATCATAGGTGAGAAATGAATACCCCATAGGGACTGGACTTTGTTTGTAAAGGCGGGGATTTCAGGGTTGCTCTATCAAATGAATGGGGAGATTTCTGAGTTCATGAATACTGTCTTCCTCTATACCTATTCTCATTTCAAGTCGTCAGTGTACTGGTGTAAATTTGTGCTCGGTGGATATCATAACTTTATTACAGAAGAAGTGATCTATTTTAGCTACAAAAATAATATCATACAGTCAAAATTTGTTCCTTTTTGCAAAGATTGCGTTGAATTGATTGTTATTTCATCCTGGTGGATTATTGCACTTTTAAAAGGTATTTACTGAAGTTAGTTCTTCGAAAATAACACGTCTGGATTGGATCGACCGAGGAATTGTTTCAAGCAGCTACAACAAACGTATTCAGGTAATTTTTCTTCTTCCAGTTAAGGTAGTTCTCAAATGAAGAGAAATTTAGTTAGTAGCCAGTGGCCGGTAGACTGAGTTTCATTAGCGGCCACTATTATGTTTCAAACTTTCTTGACATCTAGATAAATTATAATTATAATCGTTGTATATAAACATACTTTTCTTTAAGAGTTTTATACCTATTGTATGAGTATGAGTATATTTCGCATGATTAAACAGTATCTCTTGAAAAAAAATAATCCAATTGGTCAGCATTTGCAGAATAAAGCTGTATTTCTTGAAAAAATAATCCCAACTAAAGAGTAAGCACATGAGAACAGTGTTGAATTCAGACACTTTTCTCCGGGAGGGATTTCTCTTGCTCCGGGGGGGGGGGGGGCATTGTAGAGTTTCGAGGGGGATATTACACTTTTTTACCTTTAACCCTTTCACGCTCAAGGGAAATATTTATCCCTTCTACAGAAATCGTTATCGATTGTTCAATTATTATTGAATCGATATTTGTTTTACTGAATGTCAAAATAAAACGTATGTCCAAGGCGGCAAATGTGTTTCTAAACGAATAATAAAAAAAAGAACTGTCAAACTTTATTGCGCCAAAACCAAAACATTCGCGGGCTGAACTAATAATATCTTGAAAGTATTTTGGACTTGTGAAAATTAGAATACCATAACTAACTATGTATTTTACTTTTCTGATAATTTTTATTATGTTTTTTGTATTACAAAGCAATAAATAAAATACCGATATAATAAACCAAACTCTTCGTTTATTTATTTTTATGGTCCATAGGGAAAAATATTTCCCATGAAATCATGAAACCTATACACCCTGCTATGTTTTTCTGGTGATATTCTCTTACTTTACACCCACAATAGCTAAAATATTGTGTTGTATTGGCATATTTAGTCTTGGACATCTTATGGTCCTGTAAGTGTTAAAAGCATAAAATCTCAAATCTTCCGGGAGGGGGGACATTTCAATGCTCCGGGGAAGAATGTTCCCCCCCCCCCCCCAACCCGGACCACATCTTGAATTCAACACTGCATGAGAAAAAGCCGAAATATTGAAAATACCGCTTAGTCGTTGAAATCTGTTTGCAGCTGGTAGGAAAACGAATTAACCAGTTCTCTAATTAGATGTAATCAATGTAGAGATGCATATTTCCAAGAAAAATGGTGTATTTCACTTGGCGATCGATAACAGATTTTTTAATCGCTACTTGGCGGGTGGCGACTAGGGTGACGATCAATGGCTGATTTTTTAATCGCCACTTTTAAACTTTAATCGCCACGTGGCGAGCGCTAATTTTCACCTCTATCAAATGACCTGCTCAAAAGTCAAAACATTAAATTTTCTGACTCATTTTTTAACACAAAATCATATAAAATTGTTGACCTGGCTATTAAAGTGATTTGGATTCTAAATGAGTTTCCCATTTTTGGATAAATAAATGACTTATCGAGTTATAAGGGATTTGTCTCACGTGATGATAGATTTTTCCCCTTTCTGGCGATGCAACGCTGGGAATTCTGTTCAAAACGCCGACTTTGACGGTATTTTCTGAAACTTCTTCTGCCTTTATCAAATAATGGAAAATTCATTTTGAGGACATTTCTGAATAATAAAATGTCACCGGTTACCGAAAAAAATGAAATCAGAATTGTATCAGAAAGTAACTTCTTTGGCTTTTAGAACAGCCTCAAGAGAACCTTATGTTTTATTTAGGGGTGTGACTTTTTAGTATACATTTTATTAGTTCGATCGAAGTTTTCCACACAAAATGTTAATTGCACTTTCCACTTTTTCTTTTTTTAATATAATTTCAGAGTTTTTGTAAATTATTTTCAAAAAAAAATTAAAGAAAAATATTAAGTGATGAATTTTTAGAAAGTATCTGTAACATTTTAATAGTGTTTTCAGTACTTGCAAGACTTTTTAGTGTATTTTATTAGTTACAAACGAACTTTATTATAAAAATTAATTGTACTTTCCACTTTTCTCTTTCTTTAAAATAATTTCAGAATTTTGTTCATAAAGTACGGTAACAAACACTCCTAAATATTATTATTTATTTTTTTATACTATTTATAATAAAATGTATTTCATATTTAATCTATTTGTTTGCAAACAGGTGTGCTGCTTTAAAAATTCTTACAACTCACCCTCTTAAAAGTGTTATTTTTGTTTTTATCACACATGAAAATGCTTTAATGGTTCAGATAATCAGATAGAATGGTCGGGTAAAACTTTTCTCACAACGGCCTGTTTCCGTGAAATTGCGAATTTTTTTGTTATAGGTGTGAAATATTTAATAATAATTTTACAAATCTGAAATTAGCGTTTTATTCAGGTTTCTGTTTAGAAATTTTTAACAAGGTTCAGATTTAATGAACTAGATATGTAGATTTATAAATGCATTAAATTTGTATATACATTTATACTTTATACATGTAGCTAAATAACTATCTCTTTGGCGACCGAAAAGTCCTCTATTTTTTTTTTTTTTTTTTTTTTTTTTTTTAACAGAAACAGCTCTATGGGTTGAAGACTTCAGTCTCAGGACTGATTTCTATCTTGGAGAGATTTTTGACTGATAGTAAATTGTACTTTATATACTTAAATAATAGTAATTTTATTATCAATAACTTTTAAATACTATCTTTTATCGTAAGAGATCCATTTTTAGCCATAATGCAAGGCAAAAATATTCTAGTCCATTTCCATTTGGATATTTCTAATACATCAGAAAAATTTTCAGTCTTGGCACGGGATGGATGGACTTTTGCACCCATGAACAGATCCCTGAGATATCTTTAAATCACAAAAAATGGAATTTATTATAATTATTCACTGATATTATAATTTAATTAATTTGAAACATTTTAAATAAAACCGCAGTGACTGTTAGAACAGAAGCTGTAGCAACAAGAACTTCAGCACCAGATATCGCCATATACGGCGTAAGGAATGCTCGTATTTAAAGTCGTTTTATGACAAATCATTATTTTGCAGCTATTATTTTCGCAATGTTTTGCCAAAATACCGTACCAGACTTTGATTAATTTTTACATATCTTATAGTAAAGCACATGAACAGGCCCTGATCAAGGTAAGAGAGTTTTAGGTGCGTAGGACATGGTCCAGTTGGCCCATGTTTCAATCAGGCCCTGCACACAGTGGCGTACCCAGGATTTTATTTCGGGGGGGGGGGGGGGGCTGACTTAAATTTCCATAATGTTCTGAATATTACGAAACATGTTGAATTGTGTTGTAAACAACAAACATTTTTGACAATAAGGACGTAGCCAGAGGTGAGGAAAGGTATGGGGGGGGGTGATTCTGTTCCAAATTTTCCGAAAATTTAAGACATGAGGTTCCAAAAATTAAAAAAAATTGGTCATCAGTCCGAAAATTCGGACTTAAAAATATATCGCTATTTTTGACAAATGGCCGCCGAAAAAAATCAATTTCGTCAATCTCGTTCGTAGAAAAAAACCTCCAATTTCGTTAAAGGATTATGGAAAAATCCGAATTTTGTCAAAGGGCCGCGGATAAAATGCGAATTTCGTCAAAGAGTCACGGAAAAAACTCAAATTTTGTCACAAGGCGCAAAAAAAAACGTGAAGTTTATCAAAGGAACGCGGAGAAAAGGTCAAATTTCGTCAAACGATCGCAGAGAAAAGGCACATTTCGTCAAATAATCGTTGAGTAAACCCGAATTTCGTCAAGTGATCGCGGAGGAAACGCGAATTTCGTCTAATGACCGCTGAAAAAACGCTAATTTCGTCGAAGGGCTGAAGAAAAAACACGTATTTCGTCAAAGGGCCGTGAAAAAAAAACAAGAATTTCATCAAAAGATCGAAAAATACACAAATTTCGTTAAAGAGCCATAGAAACCCTCAAATTTCGTCAAAGGGCTATGGTAAAAATGTGAAATTCGTACAAAAAACGCTCAAAAGCTTTAATTTTGACAAAAGACTCTGGAAAAACGCAAATTTCGTCGAAAAGATTTGGAAAAAGGATCGCGAAAAAAAGGTCAAATTTCATCTAATGATCGCGGAGAAAACGCGAATTTCGTCAAATGGTCGCGGAGGGAACGCGAATTTCGTCAAGGGGCCGCGGAAAAACGCGACTTTCGTAAAAGATCGCAAAAAAACGCAAATTTCGTCAAAGAGCTGCAGAAAACCTCGAATTTCGTCAAAGGGCTATGGTAAAAATGCGAATTTCGTCAAAAAAAACGCTGAAAAGCTTGAATTTCGACAAAGGACCGTGGAAAAAACGCGAAATTCGTCAAAAAGACACGGAAAAAACGCAAATTTGTAAAAAGGATCGCGAAAAAAACGTCAAATTTCATCTAATGATCGCGGGGACAACGCGAATTTCGTCAAATGGTTGCGGAAGAAACGTGAATTTCGTCAAAGGGCTGCAGAAGAAACGCGAATTTCATCAAAGGGCCTCGGAAAAACGTGACTTTCGTCAAAGGATCGCAAAAAAACGTAAATTTCGTCAAAGAGTCGCAGAATAACCGCAAATTTCGTCAGAAAGACGCTGAAAAACGCAAATTTCTACAAAAGATCTCGGAAAAAACGTGAATTTCGTAAAAAAGCGGCGGGAAAAACGCAAATTTCGACTAAGTGTCCCGAATAAATAAACGTTATCCGCCAAACGGTCAAAGAAAAACATTAATTTCGTCAAAAGATCGAAAAAAACGCGAATTCCGGACTAACGAGAAGGGCTAATCCGCTGTATAACAGAAAACTAAATTACAAATTTAGGGTGGGGGGGGGGATTAAAAATTTCTCTCAAACAGAAAGGTTAACAAATCAGCACTTTTTCCCATGTCATTTTCGAATATTTTGGAAGGGAGAGGGCTGTAACCCCATCAGTCTCCTTCCCCTTCTTTGAGTATGCTATAATGCCAATGTGGACTACGTAACGAGAATGGCTAATCCTCTGTACAACAGAAAACTAAATTACAAATTTATCTAAAAAAAATCAGCACTTTCTCATTTCATTTTTGACTATTTTGGGAGGATATCTATAACCCCATTGCCCCCTTCAACCTCTTTCAGCAACTGTGCACTGATATAGGACTAAAGAGAAGAGCGTGGCTAGTCTATTGAATGATAGGAGTAAAAAAATTACAAATTTCTCTCAAACAGAATGGGGAAAATATCAGTGCTTTTTTTTCCATGTCATTTTCGACTGTTTCAGAAGGGAGTGGAGGGATGTAACCCCATCAATCTCCTTTCCTTTCTTTGGGTATGCTGAGGTGGTCTATGTGGAGCAGTATGTGACTAACGAAAATGGCTAATCCGCGGTAAAATAGAAAACTAAATTACAAATTTATCTCAAACAGAAAGAAAAAATATCAGCATCATTTTCATTTCATTTTCAAATATTTTGCATGGGGTGGCTGTAATCCCATCAGCCCATTCCCCTCGTTGGGTATACTGCAGTGTAACTGTGCACGGATATGAGACTACACAGGATTGGTAGTTCGTCATATTGCAGAAAACAAAGTTACAAATTTATCTCAAACAAAAAGAAAAAAAATCAGCATTTTTTTCGTTTAATTTTCGACTATTTTGGAAGAGGGCTGTAACCCTAAACCTCCCCTTTCACTTCTTTGGGTATAATGTGGTATCACTGTGCACTAACATGGAACTAAAGAGAAGAGAGCTGCTAGTCTGTTGAATGATATGGGGAAAAAATAAAAATTTATTTCAAACAGAAAGAAAAAAAAACACTATTTTTTCATTTCATTTTCGATTATTTCAGGAGGAGCGGGCTGTAATCCCATCAGCCCCCTCCCCTTCTTTTGATACACTGTGATGTCAATGTGGACTAACATGGGGCTAACGATAATGGGTAATTTGCTATATGACAGAAGAAAAAACTACAGATTTATCTAAAAAAGTAAGGATTGCAGAAAACAAAATTACAAAATTATCTCAAACATAAAAGAAAAAAATCAGCATCTTTTTCATTTCATTTTCGACTATTTTGGGAAGGGGCTGTAACCCCATTAGCCCCTTTCACTTCTTTGCGTATAATCTGGTGTCACTGTGCACTAATATGAAAATGGAACTAAAGCGAAGGGAGCGGCTAGTCTGTTAAATAATAGGGGGGAAATGTGGGACTAATAAGAATAGCTAGTCCGCTGTATGAAAAAAAAAATATTTTTTTTCCAAAAAGGAAAGTAAAACATCAGCACTTTTTTCATATCACTTTCGAACATTTCAGGGGGGGGGAGGGGGGCTGTACCCCATCAGCCCCCTCCACATCTTTGGGTATACTGTGATGTCAATGTGGACTAATATGGGGTGAATGAGAATGTCTATTTCTCTGTATGATAGAAGAAAAAATTACAGATTAGTCTAAAAAAGTAAGGAAAAAACAATTTTTTCATTTCATTTCCGACTATTTCGGAAGGAGGGCTGTAGCTGTAACCCCATCAGCCCCCTCCACATCTTTGGGTATACTGTGATGTCAATGTGGACTAATATGGGGTGAATGAGAATGTCTATTTCTCTGTATGATAGAAGAAAAAATTACAGATTAGTCTAAAAAAGTAAGGAAAAAACAATTTTTTCATTTCATTTCCGACTATTTCGGAAGGAGGGCTGTAGCTGTAACCCCATCAGCCCTCTCCACATCTTTGGGTATACTGTGACGTCAATGTGGACTAATATGGGGTGAATGAGAATGTCTATTTCTCTGTATCATAGAAGAAAAAATTACAGATTAGTCTAAAAAAGTAAGGAAAAAACAATTTTTTCATTTCATTTCCGACTATTTCGGAAGGAGGGCTGTAGCTGTAACCCCATCAGCCCCCTCCACATCTTTGGGTATACTGTGATGTCAATGTGGACTAATATGGGGTGAATGAGAATGTCTATTTCTCTGTATGATAGAAGAAAAAATTACAGATTAGTCTAAAAAAGTAAGGAAAAAACAATTTTTTCATTTCATTTCCGACTATTTCGGAAGGAGGGCTGTAGCTGTAACCCCATCAGCCCCCTCCACATCTTTGGGTATACTGTGATGTCAATGTGGACTAATATGGGGTGAATGAGAATGTCTATTTCTCTGTATGATAGAAGAAAAAATTACAGATTAGTCTAAAAAAGTAAGGAAAAAACAATTTTTTCATTTCATTTCCGACTATTTCGGAAGGAGGGCTGTAGCTGTAACCCCATCAGCCCCCTCCACATCTTTGGGTATACTGTGATGTCAATGTGGACTAATATGGGGTGAATGAGAATGTCTATTTCTCTGTATGATAGAAGAAAAAATTACAGATTAGTCTAAAAAAGTAAGGAAAAAACAATTTTTTCATTTCATTTCCGACTATTTCGGAAGGAGGGCTGTAGCTGTAACCCCATCAGCCCCCTCCACATCTTTGGGTATACTGTGATGTCAATGTGGACTAATATGGGGTGAATGAGAATGTCTATTTCTCTGTATGATAGAAGAAAAAATTACAGATTAGTCTAAAAAAGTAAGGAAAAAACAATTTTTTCATTTCATTTCCGACTATTTCGGAAGGAGGGCTGTAGCTGTAACCCCATCAGCCCCCTCCACATCTTTGGGTATACTGTGATGTCAATGTGGACTAATATGGGGTGAATGAGAATGTCTATTTCTCTGTATGATAAAAGAAAAAATTACAGATTAGTCTAAAAAAGTAAGGAAAAAACAATTTTTTCATTTCATTTCCGACTATTTCGGAAGGAGGGCTGTAGCTGTAACCCCATCAGCCCCCTCCACATCTTTGGGTATACTGTGATGTCAATGTGGACTAATATGGGGTGAATGAGAATGTCTATTTCTCTGTATGATAGAAGAAAAAATTACAGATTAGTCTAAAAAAGTAAGGAAAAAACAATTTTTTCATTTCATTTCCGACTATTTCAGAAGGAGGGCTGTAGCTGTAATCCCATCAGCCCCCTTTCTCTTTTTTTGTGTCAATGCGGTCTAATGTGGGACTAATAATAATGTCTAGTCCTCTGTATGAAAAAAAAAAATATTTTTTTTCCAAAAAGGAAAGAAAAACATCAGCACTTTTTTCATATCACTTTCGAACATTTCAGGGGGGGAGGGGGGCTGTAACCCCATCAGCCCCCTCCACATCTTTGGGTATACTGTGATGTCAATGTGGACTAATATGGGGTGAATGAGAATGTCTATTTCTCTGTATGATAGAAGAAAAAATTACAGATTAGTCTAAAAAAGTAAGGAAAAAACAATTTTTTCATTTCATTTCCGACTATTTCGGAAGGAGGGCTGTAGCTGTAACCCCATCAGCCCCCTTTCTCTTTTTTTGTGTCAATGCGGACTAATGTGGGACTAATAATAATGTCTAGTCCTCTGTATGAAAAAAAAAATATTTTTTTCCAAAAAGGAAAGAAAAACATCAGCACTTTTTTCATATCACTTTCGAACATTTCAGGGGGGGGGGGGAGGAAGGCTGTAACCCCATCAGCCCCTCCCCATCTTTGGGTATACTGTGATGTCAATGTGGACTAATATGGGGTTCACGAGAATGTCTATTTCGCTGTATGACAGAAGAAAAAAATACAGATTTGTCTAAAAAAGTAAGGAAAAAACGCTTTTTTCATTTAATTTCCGACTATTTCGGAAGGAGGGGGCTGTATCCTCATCAGGTCCCTTTCTCTTTTTTTGTGTCAATGCGGACTAATGTGGGACTAATAAGAATGGCTAGTCCGCTGTATGATAGGAAAAAAAAATTATTTTTTCCAAAAAAGAAAGAAAAACATCAGCGCTTTTTTCATATCACTTTCAAAAATTTGGGGGGGCGGAGGCTGTAGCGGGTACGCCCATGCCTGCACATGAAATGTCCGAAAATTTTTATGCTAAAGTGATTATTTTTTGCTAACTATTTTGCTGCTTACAGTAACATTTTTTATTACGAATATTTCAGTGTAACACGTAGTTCTTTTAAATATCTATTATTTTTATTCCCGAATAGACTATCTTCATGGTTTTTTCATAGGTTAACATGAGAGTTCGTGGAAAGAAAGCGGCCAGGATTCAGGTTCAGATTCCAAACTCTAAAAAAAAAAAAACTGTAAAATTCAGAAAATCTCAAAATTGGGTGAGTTTCCAACTCCGTGCTTCAGTTATAAAATTGTTTTGGATGAAATTTGGGAATTAATCGGTATTCTAAATTTTTGGTGATTTCATTTGAACAACTTGTTTCAGTGAAATAGTTCTTATGTTTTCCCATTGCTATTGTTAGAGCAAACACCCCAAGAAACGTTATCTACGTTCTTTGTCAAAAGAGAGAATGTATTTGATTGTATTACTTCTTAAAGTTTGAATGGAATAAGTGGGCGGAACTGTTTAAAATAGTCTGTATGAAAATGGACAGAACGGAAGAAGGATTTAGCTGTTATCAATTCGGGTGGGAAATTTTTGAGACAGGATTATCCACATTGCAAATGGCTTTAGAAATGTTGCAATTTGTGTAGTATGCAAAGATAAGAATGAATTGTCCACGTAGTGGAGTGCATTCTTCTGTCGGAACTAGCCTTTGTTACACTTGGGACAAACATGGATTTTGATGTCCCTTCATCTGCAAAGTAAATTTACGAGGATAATTTTACCAAGTTTCTAATATCCGAATTATTTTAATATTTAAAATATGTAATTATAAAATACGTAATATTGAACTATTTATTCATTAAAACCAACTTCTTTGATTAAAACCTACGAAAACGGAATCGAAAGGAACCGGTAAAAACTACTTTATACATATTTCCATTTTACAAGGTAAAATTGTTGGTGTTCTCTCTGTTGGAACCATGTATTTTTTTTTTTTCATTTAAGACAAGAATACGTTATAGACAGATTTCATTTTCGAAAATGTTACTGTAGTTGTAGTATTAAAAGTGTTCCACTGTTTTATAAGTTTTTTAATTTGTTCATTTAAATATCTTCTTTTACCTTTTCAGGGGTCGGCCAATACAAGAAAAATTGGGGGCTGTTTAGAAATCCTTCACAAAATTCCATTTAATAAAACAGTTCCCTTCATGAAATTCCTCGTATTAAAACAGATTCTTTCACAAAATTTCTTTTAATAAAAGAGGTCCCATCACAAAATTCCTCTTGATAAAATAGAATACTTCACAAAATTCCATTCCATAAAAACACACTCTCCATTAATTATTTTTATTTTGTTAGGTTTTAAAATGTGTCATTGGCAAACAAAACAAGTTCACCGGAAAGGAAAACTTTAGCAGAAGGACTTATAGAAGTTATTAATAAATGCTTGGTTTGAATTTGAGTAGCTGGATTTTATCTTTCATAACAAAATGTTATTTTTCACAAAAATATAATAAATTTAATAAAAATGCGATAAATTTCACAAAAATAACTTTAACTTTTCACAAAATGGGCCCCAAGAAAAAAAAATCTGCATCGACCCCTGCTTATTGAATAGTGAACAATTGTAATTGAACAGTGTTACAATGTTGTGGAAAGTGTCTCATAATTTGTGCGTAATGCATGATTTTTCTTTCATGTTTAACTACATTATGTATAAATAATGTTTTTAGATAATTTCCGTTTAACATTTATTTAATGCTAGAAGATTTAGGCAGCAATTTTTATATGAAATGTTAATTTTTTATGAAAATGTGCACTTACTCTCCTTTCAGCATCTTGCGCTGATCACTAAAATAAGCCCAAAGTAGGAAGCATGTGAGTGAAACTATTGAAAAGTTGGAACACAATAGTTTATTTATTTATTTATTTAATAATTAGAATATTACATTTAAATGTGTTGCTTTCAAGTATAACTTATGGTTTATGATAGCTTTTTACTTTCTTCCATCAGGGTTCTGTCCAGAATTTTCTGATGGGGACAGGACGCCGTGGCGTGTCCTGTTTTTGTGAAATTGTGAAGTGTTTTAATACTTTCCAACATAGTTAAAAAGTGTTTATGAATTCGATTTTGAAATGTTGCAATTTGTGTTGTGTAGTATGCAAAGATGAGAATGAACTATCCACGTAGTCAAGTGCATTTTTTAAAATATATTTAAGAGGTTATTCTCACTCGAAAACACCTGCTCGCTAATATTAATCCTATGGAGGAAATATTTTACTGCATAGAGATTAGCCTCAACTATGAAAAAAAAAATCATTTAAAAATATTGAAATGCGAACGAGATATCTTAAAATATTTCCCGCATAGGATTAACATTAGCGAGTGGGTGTTTCCGCGTGAGTGAAGTACCCTCTTAACCCTAGATGACTAGACGTACAAGGACGGAAACTATAGTTTTTTTTTTTTTCATTTGGGGCCAGTAGCGAGGGACCAATGGCTTCTGACGATTTTTGTTTCTAACGTAGATTTAAATTGTTTTTGCTGATTTGTACAGAAAACGTCCTGTACTCTTTCAACATGGGCTTGAAACATTCCAAAAACTGTGAAAGACGACTTGACAACGATGAAGAAAAATCCAAAAATAAAGAACCTGATATGATATGCTCCGTCTGCTTAGAAGAAATCCAAGAAAAAGACGCAGTGAAATCAGATCATTGTGAACGTATTTTCCACGAAAGTTGTCTCTTGACTTCACTGTCGTACAACATGAGCTGTCCGATGTGCAGAGTTGAAATTCTTGAAGTTCGGGGCGTATCCTCTGGTACTTTAATAGATGTTCCAGAAGATGGTATCAGGAACAGTAACAACAATAGTAGTAACATTGGCACGACATTAGAAGCAACATTTGTGGAAATCCATCAAATTCAGGAAAGACTCCGTCGTGCTACGAGTGGAGCACAAGCAGTACGTGGACGAATCCAGGAAATTTTTGAAGGATTCCAAAACCTGCAACATACGTAGACGGAAGCGGGCTATTAAAGAATTCATGCATAAAAAGCAGTGAATAGTGTCTTGTTTAGATATTTTAAAATTAATCTAAGACAGTGGGACACCACTGATAAATTTTTCCTTTATGCGTATGTCATCCTTTTGGTGATTAAATTTTAATCCATTCCCATGTGATCTACTGACATGCTTTTCCAGAAATCTACCTCAACTGCTTTGTGAAAGTCTAAATGGTTTCTTATATGCCAGTCAAAAATACGATTATAATTTTGTGTATCTGAAAATATCGTTTTCGGGTTCCTGTTTAGGCCTTTTTAAAAACGCCTTTTATTATTTATAGCTAGATAATATATATTTTTTTAACAACTCTGCTGTTTTGTGACAAGTAAACATTTTATTTTAAAATGATTAAATTTGTGAAGGATTTTACGTCTAATGGCACTACACCGTATTATGTTTAACATTAACTGAAGTACAAAACAGGATACATATGGGAGCCACTTAATACACTCATTATGTAACTATGTCTGTATTATCACATATATGTAGATATTATGTAAACATGTATGCATTATCTATATGCAGATATCATATAAATATCTATGCTTTATAATTTTATAACCTGCTTTTATGTGATTCAAATAAATATGTGTAAGTTCAACATTTCTTGTCTGATTCATTACTCCCTAAATATGATGTCATGGATGTTTTTACTTTTTGTGAATGCATCTTTCATAAATTAGCGACGTTAAAAGATATTTTTAAATTTCAATAATAATTTTTTAATTCTAGTTAGTTATACAGAGGGGAAATGTTATAAATACTGCTCTTAGTACAGAATGTTGCTTAATTATTTTCTCTCCAAATTTGGTAAGAATGTCGGAGTTTTAAAATAGTCATGGAAAAGTATTTTTCTTCTAGAAAATTAATAAATTCACAATTATAGCTTTTGGACTAAATAGTTAGCTGCTTTCTTCGTCAGCAAAAGCAAGTAACCCCAGAAAAAATGTACCTGAGTACAGTTTTATAAGGCTTTACACAGCAAGAAATTAAAAAAAGATTTTGCCTTGTCCAGAGCTTGACTAACCTCACTTTGGGCTCAGGGTAAAAGAATCAATTGAGGGGTCTCACGGCATTCATTGCAATATTAATTTGCACTCATTAAAAAAGAAAAATATTTTGAAATGTTTTAAGTATTAATATTTTTGGACTGCGGTCACCTAAAAGTAGGGGTATGGGGTCTTCGTTCCGTTTCCTGTTGCGGTAACAGGCCCTGGCCTTCCGTTGCTGTGATGGCTCCAAAGCTATATTTAATTTGTGGATTTACAAATATTCACGAGTCTTTTACTTCGCATTACCAAATTGTTCACTATTACTTATAATATAAAATCAGAAAATAAACCGGAAAAAGGAACTTATAACCTGTCTGTAATGGAATCATTGTCGTAAGGCTGTTCTCAAATCCAAACTGGATATTTTCTGACACATTTTTTAATTCATTTGTGTTCGCAATCGCATGAAATAAGCAGGTGCACATATCCATAATCGATTTTTTTTTCGGTAAAGGCAGAATATTTTTCAGAAAATGCTCACTGTCACAGTTCGTGTTTTGTACCAAATATCCCGACGCGACAGCCTGGGAGAGAGAAAATTCTGCTGTCATAAAATGACAGTCTCTCATAACACAACATGTAATTCATTTATTGAAAAATTAAAAAAACCGTTCGATGACAAATCTCTTCAATAATAATTCGCGCGTGTTTCATGCTTTTACGTTTAAAAAGGGGTAAGGAAATATGTAAAAAAAAAAAAAAAATCGCGTTATAAGCAGGGTTTTTTTTTTTTTTGAGAGAGTCACTTTAATTCTATATGTGTCAGCGTTCTTAGCCGATCGTGAATTTCCACGTTAACGTATGGAGAAAGTACAGTAAGTAATTACTTATTACCTAATATAAATAGTTTTCGTCATCAGAGAATAGACGTAAGTGCGATTAAAAAAAAAAATCCTACATTTTAAATAACTTTTTAGAAGATAAATTTCGAAATTTTCCGCATTTATAAACACATTTAAAATGCAGGATGAAATTTTGAAAACGCACGATGATTGCATGTGACATCTAGTTTCTAAAAGTGAGAACGCTATTTCAATATTTATATTAGGTAATGAGTACGTCATCGATTTAAATATCTCTTTGGGTTAACATTAGAGATGAGATGGGCTCGGACTCGATTTTTATACCAACCTTCGGGCTCGGGCAGGTTTGAGTTCAAAGTAAAAATTTTATTTATTCGCAAATAAGAAAAAAAAAATACTTACCTTACCCATTTAAAGAAGTATTCGTTCTCAATGTTTCAAACCTTCTGTAATACTGGAGTAAATTTCCTCAAGCATCAGGTCTATGACCAGACATCGCCGATCGATAACTTTAAAGTTAACAACCCTAAATTTCTGTTCTATCCGTTTTTCTTCTGTTTCATACAATTTCTGTTTCTGACGTAGTTTTAAATTGTTTTTGCAGATTTGTGCAGACAATTTCTCGTACTCTTTCAACATGGACGGGGAAGATTACCAAAAATGTGAAGACGGACTTGACAATGATGAAGGCAAACCCGAAAATAAAGAACCCGAGATAATATGCTCCATCTGCTTAGACGAAATCGAAGAAAAAGACGCAGTAAAATCAATGCCTTGTAAACACATTTTTCACGAAAGTTGTCTCCGTACTTCGCTGTCATACAACATCAGTTGTCCGATGTGCAGAGGTGAAATTCTTGCAGTTTGGAGTGTACGTTCTGGTACTCTAATGGATGTTCCCAAAATTGGTATAAGAGACAGTAACAACAATAGTAACATCCGCATCCGCATGGCAAGAGAATACTTTTCCGGACATATCCGCCAGTATCAATTTTTATATGAGAGAAGGCAAACAATAGGCATAACAGAGAGGCATAACAGAGAGGAGGCATAACAGAATCGGCAAGCTATAATAAATTTCGTAAACAGAAAGAAGCGATGAGTGTCTTGCTTTGATAATAATTTGTATTTAAATAAAAACTGTAAAACACCATTGATGCATTTTTTCTTTATGCTTATATCATCCATTTGACCTTTTAACGATACGATTTTGCTGACATGCAGTTCCTTTGGGAAATTCTGAATGGTTTCTTATACGTAAAAAATACATTCAGAAACTTGTGTATCTGAAATTATTGTTATATTCAGGTTCTTATATTTAGGCATTTTTAACAAGATCCCTTTTTATTTATAGCCAGAGAATAGTTTTTTTTTTAGGAATTTCAGCTCTTTTGTAATATCCGAAATACTTACAGGGGAAAATTTTATTTAAAATGATTTAGATTGTGAAGGATTTTGTTTGAAGGTGGAAAAATAAAGTAAAAAGCCCTTTTTAAGACAAAGAATATGGTAACAGTTGGTCAAAGGTCACACTGTCAGAAATGGATACTCAGATTTCACGAAATTTTCTTCATTTTTGACGGAACTATTTCTTGGGAATGCTCCGAGTGAATATTTCGTGATTTTTTTTTTTTTTTTTTTTTATTTTTTTTTTAGGATACAAATTTTGTCAAATTTCGTGTTCGAAAGTGTAAAAAACAAGAACGAAAAATCATGCGTCAAGCATAGATTATGTAACACTTTCCAACGCTTCCAAAATAATTTTACAAATCATACCGTTTAATAAGCTAAAAGATAACATCTAAGTAATCCGAATACTTTTCATCAGCCCTGTATAGGATCTATAGATTTGTATATATACTACATAGGATGCTAAATTTTAGTTCAGTTAGGAAACGCGTAGCACAGTTTAAAATTCTCCGTCTGGAGTTAAATAATACGGAAATGTGTTCGCGAACTTTTGTGCTTCCCTGTATAGGATCTACAGAATTTATACACACCACGTAATAGACAAAAAGCGAGTTAAAATTAAAATTGCGTTCAGTAACTTAAAACGCACTTCCAGGAATTATTGTTAACAGACAGTAGAGAATTCTTTTGTGTGTCCCTGTAAATGAACGATGACTGCTATGCACACAATATTCTGTAGTAAGCCTCTTGAAATGCACCTTATATAAATTTCAATGCGTTTAAAATAGGGAAACATTATTTAAATAAACCGTAGACGATTTTTCTCCATAGACGTAATGTAACGGAATTCTTTTGACTGTCCCTGTAAAGTAACTATAAGTGCTATGCACACACTGCTCCATATTAAGCTTCTTCTAATGCACCTTAGTGATATATATAAATTTCAATGCGTTTAAAATAGTGAAACATTATTTAAATAAACCTCAAGTGATTTTTCCCCATAGACCGCAATGTAATGGAATTCTTTTGAGTGTCTCTGTAAAAAAAGTATAACTGCTACACACTTCCGTTGAAATAGGGAACATGCTATAGATAACGACTATAATATATAAAAATTGCAGAGCAATCCGAGCATATTTGCGGGAGTTAGAGCACGGACAGACGGCCATACGGCCAGACAAACCGAAGTCATAAACACTTTTCAACTAGGTTGGAAAGTGTTAAAAAGGCCGATGGTGCCATTTTTTGACAATTTTTAAGATGAAAAACTCTGTGAAAACACCTTTAAAGTATCCAAGCCCTTCTTAAACAGATCTCTGATTTCATTTATAGCATAGAATAAATTCTTTAATTTAATTTTTAAGGGCTTTTTACTTTTTCCTCTCTTGAAAAGCCATTTTCAAGTAACAAATGTCTCACCAGTTCAGTCTTGCAACATGTTGTATTTGGGTATCCCTCAATAATTCGTTATGACTGTTGTTTATACAGTATATTCGGGAACAACATTTACAACTTTTGAAGAGAGTTAGAGTACACTTAAACAAATACTTTTGTACAAGAAACTGGTGCTTCTTGCCAGTCTGAATAATGGTCAGATTTATCAATAATGAAGGTACATTAACGAAATTTTCAACTGACTTACATTCTGTCGGCACATCCAGAGAAGGCTTTTAAATATTTTGAGGGGCGAATGGTCTTTCTCCCTCTACTTTAATCAATGATATCAGAGTTTTCCCCAAGTTTAGAAAATGCCACTTTTTTATTCTTAAGGGCACTTTTTAGATTTTTAAGAGCAACTTTTTTTATAAGCTTTTGATTTTTAAAGCCACTTTTAATATTTAAAATACGGAGGGATAGTTTTTGGATGAAGAGCAAGAAGTGTGTTATTTTGTAGACCAAATGACAGGCAAGGTCCATCACCCTGTTGAAACTCTCTGGTATATAAATATAGACAGAACTAGAGGGAGGGCTTCGCCCCCCCCCTCCTTCTTCCCCCCAATCATAAAAGTTTTATCACAAAGTTTTAAAAATTTTAAATGTAATATAAATTATGTTAGTATTGAAAGATTTTGAAGTCTTTAGGGAGCTTTTCGAAAAAAAAAAAAAAAACATGAATTGTAAACTATACATATATATATATGTATATAAAGAGTCGATCTAGGCAAAATTTGGGGCCTTTTACAAAAATCTATTTAATAAAACCGGTCCCTTCACAAAAATCAACTTAATAATATGGACAAATTTTATTACAGCGGCCATCACAAAAAAAAACAAAAAAAAAAACAATTGTCTTAAATAAATCCCTTCACAAAATTCCTTTTAATAAAATATGCGCTTTATTCCATAAAAACTTACTATTTATTAATTATTTCTTATTTTGTGTCGTTTTAAAATGTGCAATTTGTAAACAAACATATTCACCAGAGAGGAAAACTGCAGCAAAAGGATATAAAAAAGTTTTTGTTAATAAATGCTTGGTTTACAAAAATCGATTTCTAGAGGCTTTAAATAAGCGAATTCAAAAATACAGCTTGTTTCGTTCCACCAAATAGATTTTTAGTTTTGCTTAAAAAATTTCCAGAATTGCAATGTGCTTTCCATGTATTACAAATGAATTTAACACTAGGAGTTCTAAACGTTAAACACCTTCATAATTCCTAAACTACTTGACCGAATCCGTTTGGTATACTGAGGCACAATTTGCAGAAAAAAATAAATTATAATGTCAAAATTAAATTTTCGCGTTGAAAATTTCTGAATTTGGTACAATTTCAGTATGAAGGCGACTCCCTAACCTAATTAATTATTATTATTATTTTAAATTGAAAGAATTCATGATTTCCAGTCGTATGATTTTTTATATGTGACAATTTAGAGATTAAAATATATGAGATGTACTCTTCTTCTTCTTTTACTTCTTTTTTTGCAAGTTGTATTTTTACCTAATTGTGTGAATATTGTCTTATAAAAAAAATCTGATATATATATATATATATATATATATATATATATATATATATATTATACCTTCAAAATTTACTGTGCTCGGCGTGCTCAAAAAATAGGTGTAAATGATTGAACTTTTAATAATCATCTGAGGTGGGGGGGGGGGGTGCTATTTTGAAAATGAAAGGGCATGCGCTATGCGACACACAGACACAGCTGAAACTTTCTGGGGAAAAACTCTCTGATATACAAATGTAGATTAAAGTAGAAGGCTATCTCCTCTCCCCTTACCTATCATACAATTTTTATGACAAAGGTGTTATTATTATTTTTTAATCTAATATATATGATATTAGTATTGAGAGATTATGAAGTCTTGAAGGGCTCAAGAAGTTGCTAGGGAGGGTTACTGCCCAAACTCAGCCCATCCTGACCCCATCTCTGTTAATGACCCTGTTCGCAATTGATGTTTATTCAAAAATATCGTGTTTGTCACCAATCCGAATCTGGTTGTTGGATACCTTTGACAATTATATAGGTATTTTAACAAAAATTTCAACAGACATTACCTTACTTTCTGTGAAATGCGATGACGTCATGAAAAGTGGTGGATGAACACAGTATTTCGGTCAGTGACACCATATCCAATGTGAACTACATTCCAACACAAGTAACATTTACTTTAACGTTGTTTATATTGGACAGTTATTACTTCCACAATTTCTCTGGTCCAGATTGGAGTGAAACGATCCTTGTGTTTGACTGAATAAATGGAATGCTACCTTATATAAATTGTTTCTTGTCGAGCGCTGTACTTCCAATCGAAGTTAGCAAATGGAGTATCCGAACACACTGTATGAAATATTTGATCAAGAAATGTTAATGTTGCATTCAGTTAATATATATTTGATCCAGATTGCTTAACTAATACAAGTATTATCAAAATTTGCATTATAGATAAATCTAAAAATGTTTATTTTTGCACGTTGTGAACATAACATAAATGGAAGTAGAAGAAAATTTATATTCGCGTTTATTAAGAAAATAGTTTCCAGTTTTATTTAAAAATTGTGTAAATTGTGCAAATAAGTATCTACGTAATACTTAAATACACGTATTACTACAATTTTATTATTAAAATTTTAATTTCAAGAATTAAATTGTATACGAATTAATTTACTCTTTTGTGCCAATCCCTCAGAAACCATCCAATGGTACTTCATTGTTATAATTTTAACATTAATTGAAGTACAAAACACAATACACATCGAAGCCACATACCCTTATAATTTCAATATGTATGTATTATAATATACATGTATGCATGTAAATTTATGTATTATCTGCTTTTATGTAATCCAAATATATATGTGTAATTTGAAGAATTTCTGCTAGATTATTGCATATTGTTCCCTACAAATAATATCATACATGTTTTTACTTTTTGTGAATGCTTTTTTAATAAATTATCGATATTAGGAGATATTTTTAATTTTCAATTAGTATTTATGAATTCTAGTTATACATATGGAAAATGCTATAAATGCTGGTGATAGTAGTCCTTTCAAAGTTCGTAAGAATGCCGGGGTTTTAATATAGACAGGGAAAAGGATCTTTCTTTCAGAAAATTAGTAAATTCACAATTATAGCTTTGAGAGTAATGCATTAGCGTCTACCTTCGTCAACAGAGAGCAGTAGCCCCAGCAAAAAGGTACTTAGAGTATATTTTTGGGATCTCTACCTAACAATATTTAAAATGATTCTGCCTTACCCAGGGCCTGATACTGATAAGAGCGTAAAAAAGAAACTTAAATAATTTATAAAACGAAATTATTTTTTTATCAGTTTTGTTTTCGAGAAAAAATTTCTATGTATGAATTTTATGACCTATAGTTATATAGATTTTCTTATATATAATTGATAAGAGAATTATATATAAAAGAGATTGATGAAGAAATGCATAAAAATTTAATATGTTAAATATTTTATAAATATTAATAATTTTTTAAAAATTTTGTTTGTGAAAATTTCATCTAACTCATTTCAATTTTCAAGTACAATATGTTATATGGATCCATTTTTTTCTGACATTTAATATGAGAATAATGTAAAAACTAATAACGTTAAATAATTTAGAAATTTCAAGAATTCTTTAATATTTTCAGTGTTGTAATCAGGTATTTTTCTCAAGGGAGTATTTTGAAAGCTCCGGTGGTTTCGGAGAGGATTCTTACTTAAACAATATTAATAAACATTATATTCAAAATCTTCCAGTGGGGTTGTCCAACCCCCCTCCCCCCCAAAAAAAGGACTTTTATATTTTTAATTTGTACTTAACATATTAGGGATGATAATTTAGTAGAAATTTGGATTTAAAACACTTTTTTTCTTTTTTTTTTTTAATCTGGCATGTTTTATGCCAAAACAAAAATATTGATTAATAAAAAAAAAGGGCGGGGGAGAAAAGGTGGCAGCAAATTTTATATGTACTGTATTATGTCTGTTTGTGCCGTATTATTGATTATGTAATATTTCAGTTTATATACATATATTCTTTTTATCAGATATACACGGATAATTTTTATAAGGGCTTTTTTTTAGATTTTAGAAATGCAGGCAGAGCATAATTCTTTCATCAAGTTAAAAAGTAACAATTGTTAATGAAATAAAATATTGCAATTTTAAAAAATTATAAATTATTTATCCTGATAATTTTATTGGGGTTACAAGGAATCTTCAAAAAATTTTGAAAAAATGGATGTTTAAAACTAATTTTTGAGATATGTTGTCATGAAGAGGCAGTTTTACTCTATGTAATGGGCCTTACACTATATGTAATAAGGCCTTATTCTAGGTATATGTAACACTTATTTTTCTTGAATGAAATGATAAAAATCATTCTTGGCTGAATCACGAAAACTTTTGCTCATAAAAAATATTCAGAAATTAAAATAATACTTGTTTGGGCAAAATTTCATTGAATTGTACTTTAGATATTCACCATCATTTAATTATTTTTATTTTATCTTTTAAAAAAGGGTAACTTTTATTTGCTTTAAAATTAAATTAATTTCAGATTAATAAGTCAAAAAAAAACCCATAAATAAATTAAACAAGCAAACAAATAAAAGTGAAGGCAGAGCAGGTACAAAAAAGCTTTAATATCACAGAATACGAGAGTAATTTTAATATAATTTAAAATTAATTTAATTTCAAAATATTCAGTTCAAAGCAATGGACATTAATAATGTAATGAGAACAGTAAATGAAATAAAATAATAGATCACTACTTTAAATATAAATATTTAAATTTTGTTATATTATTTACATTTAAATAATAAAAGCTAACTTTAGTGATATACACAATGGATGTTAAACGATATACTATTTATGCGTAAAAATGAACGTTATTTTGTTTTTGTTTTTTATATTAAAAAAAAATCATAACCACATATTTAAAAAATATTACATAAAAGGTAAGTGAAAATTTTCACTCAAATTTTCACTCATATCCAGTGACAAATAATTAGATACCGCATTTAATGATAAAAGTTTTATTAATTACGTTTTATACGCATATTATATTGCTTTAATTTCATCGGCTTTAATATCACGGGCCCAGGCAACGCCGGGCTGGTCAGCTAGTATTATAATACGAGAAAATCTTGTGTCTATGTGTGTATAAGGTAAAACTAGGAGAGTCTGCGCACAATTCAATAGAATAATAATAAAAAATCTAAATGTTAATTTTTTGCTAAACTATCTGTGAATAATTTTGACTTGATTTGTTTTTTATGCATTTCCATTGCTATTTTGTTATTATGCTGTAATTTAACAGAACAATTGTAATAAAAACAAGAAAGCTATTTTGCGCAATCTGTCCTTACAGGCATAGGCGTAACTAGTGGGGGGGCCGGGTGGGCCGTGCCCACCCCAGGTAGTTCCAGTGCCCACCCCAGAATTTCAAGTTCACGTGAAAATTTTATGACTGCGATATGGTCAAAATTTTAATTTTCAAATATTTGAATGATTATACCAATAAATTATACTATATATTTCTGATTTGAGAACTAATGTAACGGAAACGGCGCGCACGCATATGTAAATGTGTGTGTGTGAGGTATAAAAGAAGCAACAGACAAAGAAAATCCTATTACTCTTCTACGATCTTTGCAACACTTATATGACCCGGAGTCTATAGGGTTCCAAAAGGAACAAAGTGAAATATTATCTGAAAGCTCTAAATCTGAACGAGAGTTTTCTTTTTTTGTCACGAGGTGATGGGGAAAAAATCAGTTCCAGATGTCCAGTTCCGTATTCTTTCAACTAAGTCATCTGCTGTGGTGAGACAAGGCCTACTGGAGTAGGCCGTGGGTGAGAACGGATGAGAGAGAGAAGGGGATAGTGGGGGGCACAGGTGCCGGAACGGTTTTTTTTTCTTACAAAATAATGACCAATTTAAAAAACAGGATGTAATTGACAAATTACTGATCAATTAATTGTCTTGTCTGAGTGATGAGATACGGCAAAAGTCGTAAATGAGAACATCATCGCGGGGGGCTTATCCTTTACTTTGAGGGTTAAGGTAGGGCGAATTTTTTGCAATTTGCCTGCGGCTGTAAGCGTGTGGGATTATTTCCCTTTTCCAAGTTTGCATGCGTAATTATCAGTGCGCAAATAAATTCTGTAGTTTTGGAAATTTTTGTTTGTATTGCTGCATGCTGCTTCATGGATCGAGGCTCTTTGCTTCATGTTTCTGAATGTACTTTTTGTGAGTAAATTTTTCCTTATCAATCTTTGATATTCTGAATAAATAGAAGGGCTTAGTGAAATAAGATGTTACGTAACAAAAATAAAATTCTGAGACAATTTAAATGAAAGTTTTTAGTTGCAATTTTTATTTTATTTTTGTTCTTGTACCTTGTATTTAGTAAGTTAACGAGTAGTACTAAGCTCTCTCAGAAAAACTTAGCAATATTTAATTTTATAATATAAAAATTATTAATAATATTTAAGTTATTTTTATTAAAATATTAACTTTTAATAAATAATATATCAGATTTTAAAGATTAATTAAAATATAGGTATTTTACCTTTACCATATGACATATTATCTCATAACACTCTCATCGAAAAAATAAACTGTATTTTGAGAAAATGTAACATAACAGGTTCTTTCTCGAACCTCTTTAATTAATGTTATTTATTATTAAAAAAAAAAAAAAAACTATTTGGTAAAGACAGAAATTTATTTTTGAAATTGTCAAATTTAAGCTTAAATTTTTTTTTTTCAAAATTTTAGAAAAATCCTGTATGTTTGCAACTTCTAAAAATGATCGCCCGCTGTGGTGCATTTAAAAATTTCATTGATAAATCAAAAGGAGCAATAAGTTTTTTTTGCCGATTTGCCAATTGAATAGAATTTTTTTTTCTTACTGACTTACTGTTTCTTTCTGACAAATAACACTATATAACAGTAAAATTTTCCTTCAATGTCCTTAAAAATTTCTTTTCAATTTTGGAATATTTATTTTAAAATAAAGGAGCTCTTATAAATTTATTTTAATTTAGAGAAGGAATTATGGAATTTAACGTTTCATTAATTAATAATTTTTAAGATCATCCTCTTCTTAAAAAAAAAACTGAAAGCTTTTTTATTTTATTTTTGTGTGTAAAGTTTACTTGTAAAATAACTCATTGTTGTACTCATTCCTCAAAACACAAGTATTTGTGTTAAATACGGTGTACAATTTACTTTAAAGTTTATTTTTGAATACTTTTAAATCTTAAAATACATTAATATTAGGCCTACCGAATTTTCAGCATCTGGTTTACAGATGTCGAATATTCGCTATTGGATCAAAATCACTAATCGATGCATCTCTATAAGCACCTTTCAAATGTGATAGAAATAATTTTGAAGAATACTTTTGTTTTCCCATGAAAAAAAGGTAAAACTTAAGCTTTTTTATTTATTTATTTTGGGCGAAAATTATTTCAGGTAAAAATGTTTTCCATGTGAGTTCTCTTTAATCAAATCTCTTTCTGCTGAATTCTGATGGAGCTAATTAAATTTAAAATCAATCCACTACTATAGAAATCATCGTAGTTTTAAAATTATAATGTACTATTAAAATTTAAGAATATATATATATATTTTAAACTTTAAAATACTTCTGATTTCTTTTTTTTTCAAGATTTTATACACTATTTTATGTGATATGTCAACTTTTGAAAGGACTATAACTTATACAGTATCGAATTTAAAAATTGTGTTCTTATAAACATATTTTGCACATGTTAAAAATTGAGGATTTTATGCAATAAAACAGTAGAGTATCCACTGAATTTTAAATAAAAAACGCATCGTTTTCAGTAACGGTTTCAAAGATTTAAAAAAAAAAAAAAAAACACATAAGAAAAAGTAAAATGCGGTCTATGTAGAGATTGACCGCAACTATCCAATGCAAAAAATAAAATAGAAAATCATTTTAAAAATATGAAAATGCAAACTAAATATTGGATGTTTTCGCGTAAGTGAAGTCTCTTGTCAGAATGTCAGGCTGACGTATCATTTTTACTGCAGTTAAAGGAAACATTAATTGTCTTTTGCTTATTTAGATGTATTCGTCCCTCAAAATAAAAACTAATCTTTTCCTTCCACTCCTCAAAATATTCTTTTTCACATTCTTACATTTCTTAGAATTTTTAAAAAATTTAGAGTTTACATTAATGATTTCAAGAAAATTTTTCTCTAATTTTCCCGTTTATTCATTCTTAAAATAAATAGATTCAGTTTACTTTACCTGCATAAAATTACAGTGATCGGAAAACTTCTACATTTTAGACAGGTTTCAGTTGTATACATTTTTCAGACATGTATAAATTATATCTATATGGTATTCGTTCTATCGGAACCACGAAATTTTTCTCAAGACAGTTTTCTGTAATAGACACGTAATAGACACAATTCAACATTTTGCTGTTGGAGAAGTGGAATTCGGTAAGAATCAAAACATTCATTTTTTTTTAAATGAATTTTGGAGAAGTGATAGTTTAAGTGCTGTGTTTAAAACCGGGACATTAAAGAGATGTATTGGGACACCCAGACATTATGCCTAAAATTGGGTCTCTCTCGGAACTTCTAGTCATCTTAAAAATTTCAATGGCACAATGAATAGCAGTGGTGCCGACTTATATGGGCCCGTGGGGCTTTAGCGTCGAGCCCCCCCCCCAATAATTTGCTCCCCTGACCCACCTAATTTCCCTTGTTTTATTTCACTACGTATTTATTTAAATTTTTAAATCTCTGAAACAAAATTTCATTTTCTATTAGTGGACAACAAATAAGAGTGAAATATGCCAGCCCAGGATATCGTCGGGATAGCTCAGTAGGGAGAGCGTTGGTATGGCAAACCAAAGTACCCAGGTTCGAGTTCTGGGCGTTAGTCCTGTGTGCCTTGGATATAATTTACTTATTCCTCTATTCATTATGAAAATTTCATTTTGTTGACGTTGAAAAATAGCATTGACATCCGTAACAGAGACATCAAGAGCACTAAATGTTCTTCAGTACACATATAATTATTAAATTTCTCTCAACAGTTCAATTTCCTATATACTTGATCAGCAGTATTGTTGTCGTACGTAAACCAAAAGGTAAATGCTAGAATCATGTGAACTTTAATGACTATGCTATTGAGAAAGAGAATGTATACGGAGCATTAAAAAAAAAAAAAAAAAAAAAAAAAAAAGATTTTAAAATGTATACGGCGAGTAACTTCGTATACCCTCCACTATACCCCTTTTGATCAGTGAGTATAAATCAGGGAGTGAACATTATCTATATTTTAGTGTCCTAATCCTGATAATTATAAAGCTCATAAAGGACTGAAATGCTTTGCTTCTTGTGTTTTTACTTTTATTGATATTTATGATATTATAGTAAATATTAACGTTATTATGCAAAAGAATTCACGAATAACATAAGCAAATAATAAAACGTGCCGTGCTATTTTGCTTAAAAAATTTGGGCCCATACAATATATTTCAAAAGTTGGCTCCATTGATCAATGGCATTCCTAAATAATAACCTTGATAATAAGTTGTTTCTAATTTTAAGTCAAAATTTTCATTAAATTAACGAGTTTGGTCTCAATGCAGTTTTTTTAATATTCTTGTACGTATCAGTGGCGCAGCCAGAATTCTGCTCAATGGGGAGGAGAGGTTTGAATTGTTGATAATGGTGGTCGCTGGTTACTTGAATCACCGGCTAATCGAATCAGTTTAGCTAATGAAGTAATAATCATTTTTTTCCCTCGAAGAGTAGAATCAATAGTTACGTTGACCATAATTCATTTCAGCAACGTTTACTTATATAAGAGTTGGAAAACATAAAATGCACCAATGAAATAACAAAAAACTGTTAGATTAATATAGTGTTTGAAAAATGAGGAGGCAAACTTAAGAAATGGAAGGGAATAGTACAGCAAACAATTTTTTGTACAGAAAATCAGGAATCTATTTTTAAATCAGAAATACATAGGATTTCATTCCAAGACAATCCCGAATTCTTGTTCTTAACTTTAGTAATAATAAAGCAATTTTAGAAAAATTTCCAATAGACTTTACTTTGCGTCAGATGTAAAATAACACGAGAAGAGGTAGAATTTATTATAATCCGCGTCCAAACTAGGTATTCCATATTTTAGGATGTAGTTGACATTAAACGCGGTATCGTTGACTGAATTACTGACTGTGCACTTCCAGCACTTTATTTGACATCTAATTTCGTATACAGTATACTGAAAATTTCGTTAAAATATCTTCATAATTATTAAAGATCTCTAAAAATACTTGGATTCGACTTGACTTCCTATATCCTATATTTTTCACTAAATAAATGGATCCTGGTTTCCTATACAAAAATCTTTAATTGTAGTGTGCTCTACCACCTTTTACAGATTGTCCTACTTTTTTTTTTTAAACACATTGTTTATGTGTTAAGTATGTGTGCTTTCTAAATATTATTTATTTTCAACCTTTTTCATGATTTTGGAGAATATTTATCTATTAAAACACACATAAATAACGCCTGCATTCAAGTCTAATACACACAAATATTATACACACATACAAACTATAAATACAATAACCCCAACAAGTGTGAAAAATCAGCCAGAGCCAGGAATCGAACCTAGGACCACAGCATACAAGACTCATGCTCTAACCACTGAGCTACCCCGGCCACCTGGGTGTGCAATTTATTAGTGAGAAATTGAAGACCCAGGTATTGGCCGGGGTAGCTCAGTGGTTAGAGCATGAGTCTTGTATGCTGTGGTCCTAGGTTCGATTCCTGGCTCTGGCTAATTTTTCACAATTGTTGGGTTTATTGTATTTGTAGTTTGTATGTGTGTATAATGTTTGCGTGTATGAATGTTTATCTATATTTAGTTTTCTGTTAGAAACACCTATGCAGAATGAAAGATAGGTTGTACCTGCCTTCTTGCCGTGGAAAAAAAAGAAAATACATTATAATAACATTTTTGAAAAAAGAGGGTACTTTTTAACTTTCTCTGCCCCTTCCTGAAAGTAGGGGCGAAAGGATCTACTTATATATACTTTTATTTAAATGAAATACATTATAGCTAAAACTCTAAAATGTATTCCAGTTTTTACTTCTTATCTGATTTAAACACGACTGTAATTTTGTCCACATGAAAAACAATATGTCATAATTTTGATGATATAGAGGCAGCATTATTTAAGATTTAATAAGTGTAGATCAATGTATAACTAATTTATTACTTATTAATTTCCGTTAAAGCATAATTAGCATAAGTTTGTGTGTAATTATAGTAAATTTTATAAATTCTATGAAAATTCTTTTGAAAACCTTGCTCATAGGCATGTATCTGTAAGTCAAAGTCAATAAAATTGCAATCAGTGCTTCTTTCCTCCGGGGAACGCGTGGCCTGAAGAACATTTCGAGCTACCTTACTAGCTAATGAACTACACTCTTTAAATATATAGCCCCCCCCACCCCTCAGGAACAAATTGTTCTAATGAAACACTACAATAATCTATTCAATCAAAAACACGTTTTACATTTATATTCTTTATAGCGCATTTTCTTAATTCTTACTTTGTCAAAGATTTTTACCTGCATCACTCACATACCTTGGTCTTAGAAATAACTGATAGCGAAAACACAAAAGAAGATGCACATGCAGAGGTCTGTTTGGGGTCGGTCCTGGCCCGAAACCGGACCAACCCACGGGCCAGTCTCCGGCCTATTTTCATTCATGGCGATCGGACCGGGCCTGGCTTCCTTTTTTCCAGGCCGGGCTGAAACTGGAATTCATTCTCCCTAAAGGTCTAGACGAGTTGAAATTTTTGGGTCCTGTTTTTATCAAGCCCATATGAAAATAATTGGCCCTGCCTATCCTGACATGACCCATGCAAAAATCAGTAAAATTTCGATCGGCCCAACAATTTTTGCAAAAAATGCATATATTTTTAAATTGTCATTGTTCTATATTAAAATTTTCAATTTATTCTTTTAAGAATAGTTCATTTTCTAGGCAATTAAAATTAAAGTACAATAAAGCGTGTGAAAAAAAACCTGTCCATGACAGAATCCTGTTTCAAACGGAAAAATGTATTTATCCATGCAAAATGAACATAATAATACGTGAGAAAAGAATGTAATATATTTACATCCGGCAGTGTATATGCTAAGAAGGTAACTTTCCTATAACGGATATTTCTGTTCTCCTACGTGATTCCGTCTTAGACATTTTTACTATACTATAAGAATATTCAGGTTTTTAAGTCTCCAAGCCATGTAATATGGATTAAAGTTATTAATAACAACTGAGTCATTTGCATACAAATCGAGATCCAGTAACAAAATAAATATCTCAGCACAAAGCGTTTTTTAAAAAACGAAGAATGCAACAAACAACATGTAAAGAAAAACTAAAATAAATATTTTTGTCAGAACTCCTCGTAGAAGACAATTTTTAACCATACCAGTGTAAAAATATGTTTTTGTTGAAATTCAGGCGAGCTGGGACGGGATAATTACGTTTTTGTATGAGCCAGGCCGGGCTCCGGCCGAGGTTCTAGCTTTTATACTGGGTCGAGCCAATAAACTATGTGCATGGCCCGGACCGGATTAGAGTCTAACTTTTAGCTTTTTTTTGTGCCAGGCTGGCCTAATATACATACATATATTTTTTACGATCCGGATCGAACTTTTAACTTTTATACCCGGCTGAGGGGCAAAAAAATTTCTACAAGTCGGGTCGCGCTCGAACCTAGAAATTTCTCCGGTGCAGACCTTAACAGAAAGTCTCAAACTGAGAAAAACCTATAAACATATATTTTATGTTTTTTTTTTCCTCCTGGAAATTGATGTCTATTATCCTTTTGAACATGAAGCAAAGACAGAAATTCAATTTAAAAACTATCCACTGTATAATACTCAAAGCGTATGACGGTCGAAATAATGATTCTTTTACTGTAAGATGTCTGAAAAATGTAATTGCTACCCTTTTTCAAAACAAATGACAGTTTTCACTTAACCAGTGCATCTAAGATCTAATATACGCTTCCACAGTTTAAATATAATATTCGCGATCTAATTGAATCACATTGTTGAACATAATTTGATTCAACAAAGCTGCGAATTTCAAATAAACTAAAAAAACTTAATATTAACTTTAGTTTCGATTCATAAAAGCGTCTAATTTGCTTAACTAGTGATTCATATAAGCGGCAATTATAATATTTTTTTAACTCTGGAAGGGGTTTTACCCCTCTCCCCCCCCCCTTGGGCTGTGCCACTGGACGCATACACACATACAAAGGACTTATGAAGTTGGGGGCCTGTGCCCACCCCAGAAAATAGCTCTAGTTACGCCTATGCTTACAGGGTTGGTGTGATTGCGCATATGGGTAGGAGAGATTGTTATTAATAATAACTACAATTAAAGTGTTAACAATAATAATTACACTTATATGTCTTAAGATTTTTGTGAAGAAATATTGTTGTATTAGGAGTGAATACTTGAACCTAATGATTGAAGAATCAGGAAAAGGAAAGAATTTTAAGAACAATTAAAGAATTTTAATTAAAGACAAAAAATTAAAGAATCAGAAAAAGCAAGCCTAGAAAAGATTACAAAATATCATTAACAATTACAAAACAATTATTACAACAACAACAATTACAAAATATCATTAAGTTACATGATAACACGTTTAATTTAAAATTAGTCCATTTTCGTTTCCACAGTTTCCATGTTTTCTTATTTGCTGACCGAAGTTGTCGTCGTCCACAATCGATGCACTTTGTTGTAAATGGTGCAGCTTTCGTGCAACTACCTACCACAAATAATACATTGAATCCAGTCACCGATCGAAGTTGTATCCTGGTACATTTCTCGACATTCAGTGCACTCATCCTCATTACCCTTCGTTTTCTTTCTTTCAGTTTTTTTTAATCTCATTTTTTCTTGAAGTATCTTATCTTCAGCTGTTTGCTTTTTTTGTAGCTACTTCCTCCTTAAGACTTTTTTCATGTATATTTTGTGGATCGGTAACATCCGTTGCACTGTGTTTCCTTTTTGATTTCGGTGGCATTAAACTATTTTGAATAGTAGGAGAAAGCTTTTCCAAAACTTTCGTAGGTGTATTTCTGAAAGTAACATTAGGTAATGGTTAACAAATACATGTAGCTGCTGCAATGGAATGCGAGGATAGGACTATAATATGAGAAGTTTAGGTTTCAGTGTACTCACGAGTACTGTTGTTGAAATGTATTGGTGTGGATTCTGGTGGTAACTCAACGGTTTCAGGGACAGTTTGATTCATGCCTTGATCACACCCTAGCAAATATGCGTGTTCTAGAATCACTTCAATATTTGAAGTGTTAATTCCAAGTTTCGATAATTATGTGTTTTTCGAAAATTATTTCAAAATTGATTCATTCATATGTTTTACGTGTAGTTTAAAATTTATGCAAATTTACCAATAAGCTGCCTAATCTCTCCTAGCATGGAGACTAATGGGAACTATGCGCCATCTCTCCTAAGTTTCTAAAGTAGCAGATCGCAAACTCTCTAATTTCGGTAGGAGAGATTGCACGGTATATATTTTTTTTTTACACATGGTCGCTTCTAAAACTAACCATTGACGTTCACACCGTTAGTCTAGGTTTGTAGCTTATGAGAAATCGTTTAAGTTTAAAATATTTTGTACTACTGTCATTCTATAGAAATTCTGACAAATAGCTATGAAAATTCAAGTACTTACCTTGAGAAAATAAAACAAATTGCAATGATTCATCTTAGACGCTTGAAACAATCAACGGGCACATTCAAGTAAACACTCCAGTACTGTTGTTGTACAACTACCTTGAGTCGCTGCGTGCGCACTCTACCCCTAACACCTTAACCTCTTTGTGCGCAGTCTCTCCGACTGCGCCATCTTTTCCTTATATACCGGGTGATTATAATAAAAGTTACGATTTCAAAAATCGATAATTTTAAAACTACTGGTCAGAATGACTTGATATTTTAGCAGAACAACCGTGAGGCAATGGAATTTTATTTGGCGAAGGAAAAAAATATTTCTAAAATGTGCCGATAGATGGCACTGTCAGGGTAATGTCAGGGGAAAGACCAAAAATTTATTCTTTAAACACAGGAATGTTGTTAGCCAAAAGGAAAAAAAAATATAGTTCAAGGATTTACTAAAAATGTATTAGCGAAAAGACAAGAATACGTGTTTACAGCGACAACAGCAATAATGGCAAAAAATGAAAAAAAAAAAGCTTTATGGAACAAACACTTTACGATGATGATTAAAGTATAAGTTGTTCGATATGCCCTCCGCCTTGTTCCGCTACTAATTGGAAGCGCAAAACGGCATGCTCCACAACAGATCGGAGGGTATCTGTACTGATGCAATGGGTGTGGTGTGTGATTCTTGTCTTCAAGTCGGCTAGATTCTCAATTCGCCCGCTGTAAACAACATTCTTCAGGTACCCATAGTTGCCACGTATTAGTAATTTGCATATCTCTAGACAATCTGAACCATGACAGCGCCATCTATCGGCATATTTTGGAACTATTTTTTTCCTTCGCCAAACAAAATTCCATTGCTTCACGATTGTTTTGCTATAATATGAAGTCATTCTGACCAATAGTTTTAAAATTATCGAGTTTTGAAATCGTAACTTTAATTATAATCACACGATATATATATATGTAAATTTTCTCTTAAAAACGGCTCTATCGATTTTGACGAAATTTTGTATCCTACCGTTTTAGGGTACAATAACATCATTGGACTGGGTCAGATGTTCGAGAAAATTCGATTTGATGGTCCTTTTGGGTCACTGCGGGTCAGGTTCAAACTCATTTTATCTAAAATATGGCTCAAACTATTTTGACTAAATTTTTTATACTGCCGTTTTGGATTATGGGAAGAATATTGAGCTAAGTCACATGTTCGAGAAAATTCTATTAGTGGGTCATTTTCGGGTAACCATGGGGCAAGACAATTTTGACAGAGCACAGCTCGGTCTTCCCCGCTGATAATTATATAAGTATCAGTAAAGAATAACTGATGATACCTGGATTTTTAATTAGCTTTTCTCTTGCGCTTTTCCCATAATCATGGTGCCTTTAAAAAATAGGAGGGGATTTTCTTGTTTACTTAGTGCTTTGAATTTTACGTGAACGATGTCAAAGGCAAATCCTATATTCTCCCATCGAAATTGCGCATGCTAATAACTTTTACATCGAATTTAATATATCCATTAAATTTTATCGAAATTTAAAATTCTGGAAGAGTCTACCGTAAAAGAATGTTATATTTATGTTTTGGCAACCAATAAATCCTGTGGAAATTACACTACTTTGTGTAATTGCTATAAAATAGTAATATTTTCTGAATGTAAGCCAGCACAGGATTTAAAATATGACGACACTTTCACTGGGGATAGTTTTTCCTATGGACTGATACCTGTCTAGATAAAAATATATTTATCTTCATGAATCATGTACAAACATGCGTTTCAATATAGATAATGTGAATATTTATCAACAAACTGGTTTGTTGCGTGTCTACTCAACTTAACGTAGGCAAAACGTTGAGCTAAATTGCTTGAAGTTTCGCTAAATTTCTTGTAATTTTCCAATAGTCAGAATATATTATGTGTAGGAAATAATACATTATGAATTACTAACCCTGCAAGAATTGCTACTTATTGCCTAAAATTAGGTGAGAAATACGCCCTTACTTGAGTGCGTGACGTCTCATGCACATTATCTATTTAAAACATGAAAGCGCTTAAAGGAACATGATATTGTTGTACACATAGAAGAAAAAATTAACATTAATATTATTAAAAACTAAATTTAACTAAGAAATCATATTTACAATGTAATTTAAACAGTATTTGCTAAAAATACGTTTTGAATTTTTTTTTTCCTTTTTTAAAAAAAAAAACTACATTGTTCTTTTAAAAATTGGATTATAATATCGAAGCTGGTGAAATGAAAATTACGCCACTTTGTTGAACTTATAAAAAATATATTAGTATTAAAATTAAAATGAATGGTTTACATGAAATAAATTACGTCATTTTTTTTTCACATAAGCCCTTTTACTTTTAATTCCTTTTGTTTTAACAGCCATCTTTAAAGTATATTTAATGGAAAATACTATATATTTTCCTTTAAATCCAATTTTTATTAAGTGGGCATTTATTGTCCACCTAAATGCAAGGAGCTTAAATATGCCTCTGTGGTTGAAGCTAAATCTGAAGAAAGTTGCAATGTAATGACTTTTAAATGTTTATAGTTGACAGACGGTTTTTGGCTACGTAGAATAAATTTAATCATTTGAAACGCAAAATATATTTTCATTTGTTGGAAATTTTACTTTAATATTAACAAATATTTGAAATTTTGTGTTTTTTCTGTTCAAATAAAACGTCGTATTCATCTTCTTCTTTTCTTCTTCTTTTCTTTAATTCATTTTAATTTTTCACATGGAAATTTTTCATTTGAAATTTATTGTTGAGGAAAAAATATCATTCCGGGTTTATTTATTGGCAGCGATAAAGTAAAATGGTTAAATTTTATGGGAAAAGTGTGCATTGATTCTCTATGAAAATAATCAAATTTCGAATTATTAAAAAAAATATTTGAAAAAATAAATAAATAAAACACAGCCTATGTTCATTTCTAGGTTATAATCCAGCTATATCCAAATGTACAGGGCCATTAAATCATCCGTTTTCACATTTACTTCAGCCAAACAATCATACACTCTTTCACATTTATAACATAATTAGAATTACAAATTAAACAGTTAAAAAACAGAACATCCTGTTTTTATAATGCCCGTTACTTAAATCTTACTTTAGTTTTACCATTCCTCAGTCATTAGTATTTATTTATTTATTTATTTATTTTCAAGAGGAGTATTCGTATAAATGTGTCTTATTTAATAGTACTATTTGTGTCTTATTTAATAGGACTATAGTCTTATTTAATAGTACCCTGTACATTTGAGAGTCAACACGCACAATATCATTTCGATTATATTGATAGAATAAGCATTAAAATAAAGTTAGCGTCAGATCTTTATTCTGTTCACTGGGTTCACTATAGAATTAACATTAACGTGAGCGTTTCTGCCCGTGACAGGTGCAAATACATCATTTTGAATAACGCAAACAACTTCTCTATCGCTTTATTGTTTGACAATGTTTAACGATGGATAACAATAAACATTTTTGTCCTGTCGTGCAACAAAGCCTTGGAAAAATTAAACACTACCAACAATGCAATACAACATTACAATAAATCAAAATTTCCGAGCATTGTTGAAATGCATTGATATTTGTAAATTCTTGTTACAAGTCACTTTGATTTATCCTGTAAAGCGATTTTTCAAGGTCTTTTAAGTGAATTTTCATTTTACTGAAATATTGAATTATTGTGATTACTTTTTTCGGAAAAGTTATTTATGATTTAGTGACTCATTTATTTATTTAAAAATGTATTGTGCTCGTGAAGCAGTACAAAAAAACGTCATCACAATGGATGAGTATAAAAGAGTTGCAGTCTTGGACACCATTGCGTATTTGAAAGAGCACAATGAATATGAGTTTGTCAAGAATGTTGGCCACGGTACATACGGAGCAGTCATAGAACTCCAATGTCCAGATAAAACTTACAATGTCGCAGCGAAAATTAGCTGCAGGAACTAGTTTCAAAAAGTGAAATACACACATGGCCACAATTGGCCCATGAGAATATATTGCCTTTGATCAGCGTGGAGCATATCACGCCAACATATTGTTACGTTTTCATAACTCCTCTGCATCCTACCTCCTTAAACTCTATGGTAGAAGGGTATGACCTGGGTAAAGATAAAAAAAGGATTTGAAAAAGCCATTGCATGGCTATATGGAGTACGTAGAGGTGTACAATATCTACACAAGGAAAAACTATGTCACCTGGACATTAAGTTATCAAATGTACTAATTAGTGACGAGGGTACAGCAGTTCTGTGCGATTTCGGCTCCCTCACCCGTACGGAGGGTCCGGCAGACAGGTTAGAGATGCTTTTGTATGTCATTATCTCAAACAATTTTTTATTAATTATAAAGAAAATGCAATACTGACTGTCAAATTAAAACTTGTGAATTACCAAACCCTTAAAAAATTACAAAAAGTCAACGAATTTTGATAAAGTGATAGTGCTGTAAGTCCCTAATTTTAAAAATTAGCTTACATAATGCAAAGTTTATCCACTATTAGTCTAGAAAGACCAATTTAAAAGAAAATTACCCAAAACTGCCCGTATATAGTACTAGCAGATTATTTACTACTTTTGAAATCGTTATCACATTTTTAGTAAATCATTGGTTATTTAACATTTAAAAAATGCAGTTTACACCTCTATGACATAAACGAGTTCATATCTACCCTATATATATAAAATCCTAATGAAACGAATTTGCGAAACGATTTTATGAAACGAATTTATGAAACGATTTTATGAAACGACTGATTAAACGACTGATTATGTTTCAGGGCTATTTTTAATAAAATATTAAACTCTTGATGGTGAAATTAATACCAATTGTCCATAAAAATCCGCGGATGTCAAAACTGGTAATAGAATTTTGAAATTGGAATTAGTTTTCGAGATATTAATTTTTTTCTAATTTTAATGACATTTCTGTAATGATGGCAACTAATTACTCAGTTTTTTTGGGACAAAAAAGGGAAAAAAATGAAAAGGATCCCGATAGGGATTATTGATTTCTTTTTATTCCTCATTTTCAAATTGAAATTGAATTTATCTTTTATTTCAATCGATAATAAAGACAAGATTGTGATTAAATTATGTTTTTCATGAAAATTTGAAAAAAAATCACATTTCTATCGTTAGGATTCAATCGTCTGTCAGCATTTAATTTAATTTATAAACTGAAAATATTTTGAATAAATTCGTCCACATGACGTCATTTATGTAAACGCAAAAGAAAGGAGCAAAAAAATATTTATACAATTTGTTTAGCGTAAAATGTCATTTATCCTATTTTATATATATAATCAGAAGTAATTTGTATAGAAAAACAATAATAATATACGTATAATTAAAATACGCATATAAACAAAAAAATCGTCGAATTTGTTTCCATGGCTGTTTATGTCATTTGGCACCAAATCTCACTTTCTGATGCCCGAATTGCGCCAAGCTTTTTAAAAAGGCGTCAAGACCCCTATAATAGAAAAGCACCAAAAGTTCATTGGGTTTGTTTTCATAACTTTTGGCAACAAATCTATGTATATTAACGAATCTATCTCTTTTTGAAGCTCGAATTACGCCAAACCTAAAAGCAAAGGATCCTATACTGGAAAAGTACCCGATTTCCTTATGGACAATATTCAAGTGACATAAAATGGTGTAAAATTATCGCGGATAGCAAATTTGTTTAAATATCTCATCAATTGATGCCGAATAAATACAGATATGCATCCCCAAATTATTTAATTAATTGTGTATGATAAATAATTATTAGAAAATTCGTATATACAAATTAATTAAAATAAATAATTTACATATTTAAAATAACATGAAAATATGCATGATGGTGTACTAAAATAGAGAGAAAATTAAAAGCTGTTACTGAAAATGTCTATAACATAGTACTTTTCAATACCGTGGTTCTTAATGTTATTCACAAGCAGATGGAATTTTTCTCAAAGGAAGAATATAATACAGATAGTTGTTATAAAAGTCCGAGAGGTAGCCACAATTTAAACCTAACCATTTTATACAAGCTGGTTTTCAAGTTGTAATTGATTTTACTTATCAATTCCGAAAACAGTCGTCATTTGTCGCAACAGCTGTGTATAGCAGCGTTTACAATATCACTTGGTATCAAACCGGATTTACAGGACGTGTTAATATGCCACTATCGTTCTGCTTTCATTTTGCACCCATTTACAAACGCAAGCATAAAACCCCTCCCCTGCAAAAAACCGGAAGCTGCGTAATTTTTCCTTCTGAATTATGATTGGCTGATTAGTGAACTGCGGTACAAACTTCCGGTGTAAACATAAACAGAAACCGCCTACAGTCCTTTCGCGTGTGATAATCTTCGTTCTTTTGCTTTATTGAGAATTAAAATGTCTGACCGCTTTTTGTAAATGAAAACTTTGATTGACATCTTTGTAACACCAGAGCCAAGACCACCGCTAGACAATTTTCTGCTTGAGGGGAGCATTATTTTGCCGCTCTTATGACGCAATCGTTTTTTCACCATTACTCAAACTTTTTTTAAAAATAAGTAAATAATACGATAATTATAATTTTTTTTTAAAAAGAAAACAAATGTATAAAATTTGTTTACATTTAAGAAATTTAAAATAATCAAACTACGTAAGATTTTTTTTTTTTTTTTTAAATACTACTAATACTGCTAACTTGGCATTAAATGAATAAATCATATTCTACTAGTATTTACAAGAAAACCTCATACAAAGAGTAAAACTTACACTTCAAAATCCATTTTATAGGGGGTCCCAGAAAAGACTAAAATTCCATTTTATTTCTTAAACCAAAACTAGAATTTTAATTATTACAAATAAAACATTTTCATCTTAATTATAAAACATTATCGACATGCTTAACATTATTTATCTAAATGAGGACACATAATGTTAAGCGAAGACAATTAATGGCAAGCTAATGTTAAAACTGTGGGAGCATTTTTGACTAATTTCATTATCTGTGAAAATGAAATTTTGGCGCCTGGGGCACAAGCCTCAACTGACCCTCTCTAGTTTCGGACCTGACTCTGCCCTACTCTCCCCCCATGGGGTCGCTACGGCCCTTTCAGGGCCATCGCTACGAAATTTTAATGGAGGGGAAGGGGACCTTAGCAAGTGAAATTTCAGTATCTGCCAACCCATTGGCAAACAAAAATAGATAGTTCTTGACGTTTGCCAATTAGTTTTATAATTTTGCCACGTTACTACAATTAGAAAATATAAACAGTTTTTATTTGTAAAAAGCTTAATAATGTTCACAATTCTATTTCTAATTTTGCCAAGTCCATGAAAAATAGAAAGTGTATTATAGTTTTTATTAAAGTTTTAAACAAATTTGCCTACCAAGTTTGTAAATTTGCCAAGTGTAACAGCATTCGCGAAAGGTTGGGGGGGGGGGGGGGTGCTAAGGGCTCTGGCTAAGTTTAATAACAGTATTGAGCCAAAATATGTCAAACATTTAATCAATCAAATTATGTATAAAATTTGTGTATGAATTTCAAATAGCAAAATAATGATATCAGTAACAAGTTAAATATCTTTTTGAAATCGTAATATACAAAACAAAATCCCATTATATGTTAATTTATATAATATGTTATAAAGGTCTGCACGGGCCAACCCGACCCATAGAAAGAATATATATATATATATATATATTCTCGGTATAAAAATTAAAAGTTCGGCCCGAGCCCGGTTCGGCCCAGTATAAAAGTTAAGTTTGGTTCGTGCCCGGCATGGTCCGTAGAAAAAATTATTGGTTCGACCCGGTGTAATAGCTAAAAGTTCGTCAAGAGACCGCCCCGGACTAGAAAAAAGTTAAAATTTCATCGGCCCGGCCCGAGCTAATTTCTACAAAATGTTGATTTTTACGTCGACTTGGTTAAAAATTTGTCTCGTACGGGGAGGGGAGTTCTGACCAAAAGCACTTATCTAGCTTTTTTTTTTTTTTTCATGTTTATAATCTTCATTTTTATAGAAATGTTGTAGTCTGCGATATTTATTTTTTTAATGAATTTCTATTTGTTGTATGTAAATGTTTCAGTTATCATTAATATTGTTAATCCATATTCCATGTATTGGAGAATTAAATATCTGAAAAATGCTGTACAGTAAAATCTTCTAAGACGGAATTGCACAGGAAAAAAAAAAAAAATGCGTTATAGACAAGTTCCCTCCTTCGCAGGTGTAAATATATATTATATATTCTTTTCTTACGTATATTCATTTTGCATGGATCAACACAGTTTTCAGTTTAAGACAGGGTTTCATCATAGGTAGGTTCTTTTTTCACACGTTTTACTACATTTTAATTTTTTTTTTTTTTTTTTTGAAAGGACGCCGAGACAATGATTTTCATACGTGCCGGGGCAAAACCGGGGCTAAAAAATTTCGGCCCGTGAAGAGTAGGAAGAATGAAACCAGTGCCGGCTCGGTACGGAAAAAATAAGTTAGACCGGCCCGACCCAATTCTTCAGGAAAACAGTAAGGCCCGAGCTTTCAGAAAAAGTATGACCGGGCCTGGCCCGAGTTCGGCCCGTGCAGATCTCTGCCATGCTACTGGGCTTTATTATTATTGTGGAGAGCAACATCAGTACAAACCCTTCGTTATATATTATATTTTTTGGTAATTACAAAAACACACCATTTCTCTCAAAAGATTTTTCTATATAGTCTGTAATAATTTACATTTTTGACTCTCATTAAAAAAATATTTAGTTACTTAAAAAAAAAAGACGAAGTGCCTGTATTGATGTTGCTCTCCATAATAACAATAATGCCTGATAGCATGGTATATCAATTAATATATAATTATAATACGTGCATTACATAAAGCAGATTTTTCTGTTAATAAACTATCAAAAATCGCCTATTGGTAATATTTAAAAGAAAATAGCTATTAAAAATAAGGTAAATCTTTAAGACCTAATTTTCCTTTATTTTGCCTTGGGGAAGTCTCATTTATTACGATATCGAAATCAATATTATAAAGCAATCAGAGATTATCAAGCTAAAAATAAATAAATAGATAAACCTACTGGAGCAAACTTCACAATATATTATTGAAATTAAATAGAAAAATTATGATATGCGAAGAAAATTACCTTATTATTTCAAATTATCTATATGTAGATTTAATTTCACAATAGTAATACTATTTTCAAAAACACAACTATCAACAATGAAGTATTTAACTCGATAATAAATTCATCTTGAATTTTCTTTGTCAAAGGAGTTTTTTATATCGCACTAATCAATATAGAAAATAATCTTGAAACCAAATTACTGTTACGAACATAAAATAAATAAATAAATAAATAAATAAAAATATAATCGCCGCAAAACGCGGGATAAAATTCCAAAAATCCCTGTACGTAATTGCGAATAAACTTTATTGAAAAGAGAACTTCCTTTTTTTTTTTTTTTTTTATTAAACTTAAAAATTAAAACCGGATTCCTTATTATTAATGTTGAAAAATCGCCGAGAAAACGAAAAAAAAAAAAAAAAAAAAAAAAAAAAAACCCTTTAATTTTACTTTAGTGAAATTTACTACAGTTACTTTGAAATTTACTACAGTGAGAGCTAAAACATTCTAACAGGAATTCGTTTTTCAATATAAAAAAAATTGGCGCAAAAGCGCAACAACGCAAAAAATCGTATTAAAAATCGCGGGAGACAAAATTTATTTTATTATGCTAAATGTTTAAAACATAATTCTTTTTGTGGTTATCAAAAAATGATCGCGGAAAGAAAAAAAAAGGGGGGGGGGCTAAAAATTGCATTGAAAATTGCAAAAACTTCCAAAATCGTGGCGGACAAAATTTACTATATTAGGCTAAAAGTTTAAAACAGATTTTTTTTTTATTAACGATTGCAAAAAATCCCAGCAGAACGGAAAAAACCCCGCCAAGAATCGTATTGAAAATCTTATTAAAAATCGGTAAAAAATCAAAAACTTGGGGGCAAACTTTACTATATTAGTTTAAAAGTTTAAAAACAAATTATTTTCCTGAAGATCAGAAAAATCGCTGCGGTACGCGAAAAAAGCTAAAAATTGAAAAATCGCAGAAAGCAGAACTTTCGACCGTCCATCGCGAAGAATTGGCGTAATTTTGCATTTTTGAAAACAAAAAAGAACTTAAAGTTGTAAAAAAACAATAAATAGCGCAAAAATAAAAGCACTGGCAAAACTTTCAAAAGATGGAGACACCAACACCCTAACCGGTGAACTGGTTTACCCGACAGGAATCATGGGTAAATGCTGGACTAATGCCCTAGGAGCTAGCAGGGGTGAAAATGACCTAGGCTAGTTTAATCTTCATACCGGCTTTTTCATTGTATACGGGGTCGGAAATACAATGATGGTATCGGCGTGGATTGAATCGGGATTAGAGTGTAGTATGTAAACGACCCTTATGAGGCCATGGTAATCAAAAAATGCCCCATTAAAACGTTAAAAGCATGGCAACCCAATTACAGATTTACCAATATTTTTAAAACAAAGCACGCTGTCATGATTTTAGAGGCCTCGAAGTCTGAGCGGGGGTTGGCGAGCGTAGCTCGCAGGGGTTAGGCTCCTTAAGTGTCTTTATAAAGGAGTAAAGTTGCAAGTTCTGTAAATAAAATAAAAATAAAACAAATGCCCTAAGAAAACTTAAAATTTTTTATTTAAATTTAATGGTAAATTATTAATGGTAATTAATAATGGTAACGTCAAATTAAATAAAATATTATTTTTCCAGCATGAAACTTTTTTGGTGTCTTAATGAATGTAATTTAAGCAAATTTCAATGCAAATAATACCACATTTTATCAAATTTCTATGCTTGGCCTAAAATGGGTTAAATAAGGCAAAGCTTACAGTAAAAAATAACTGGTGGGAATAATAAAGGATTTTGAGCATCTTGAGAGAAGTCTGAGCGGGGGTTGGCGAGCGTAGCTCGCAGGGGGTAGGCCCCCTAGTATTTTAATATAGAAAGTATTATGAAGGGATTTCGTAATTTTGTTGAATTATTCGTAATTACACTACATAAAATAGAAAATCTGTACTTTGTAATAATTGAAAGATATAAAGTCTATATATAATTTTCCGTTAAAGGAAATCACCATGTTTTATCATCTACATGTAGTAAAATCATTAGCTTATCATCTAAGTTTATCTAAGATTTTCTGCCGTCTGCTGGAAAAAGATTTAAACCTTTGAAATATAAAAAAAAGTATTTCTCTATTAAAAACATTTTCACGAAATTTAACGTACGGCCTTATTTTTGCGTTTTATTACCAACACATCAATGTAAAAAAAGAAATTTCGATGAAATACGCGTTAGTTAGTTTGAATTTTATGAAATTTTAACACAAAGTGTGATTCAGAATTTAAAAAATTTCATTTTTTATAAAAGTTTCTTTTTGTAGAAAATTATGAATGAAATAATCAAGACAAACCAAAAAATTGGAGAATGTTTGGTGAAAAGTATGAATGTAGATTCTGTGAAAATTAATTAAATAAAGAATGTGGCTAACGGGGCTAAGGGTGGTGTGCTATAGTTTTTTTTTTTTTTTTTTTTTTTTTTTTTTTTTTTTTTTTTTGCATACAGTCTTTAAACGCGTGTAATTCTTAGCGATATAACAGCAGACATTCTCGACCTCGTGACTGAAAATGAAATAAAAGGAACTGAGGTACATTAGTTTTCATTTTCTTTGAGTAAAATAACAAGAAAGTGATTTTCAGCAAGAGTTGTAACCCATGGTTTATCTACCCTGTAATAAATTCTTAATCTAGGGAAATGTAATGTAACCACAAACAGTAATATGCAATAACCTCTTCCAAATTCTTCCGAGTTCTAATATCTTCTTCTTTCACCTTATTTAATGTTGGAGTTAAGATACAGTTTTCTGGATGTGTTAGAAAATGATTCATAATGTATACTTGATGCATGATTTTTCGTCATAGTCTTTCCCAAAATTTGTCTTGAAATTTGAAATTATAGACTTTCCGAAAAACTTTCTTTATTTTTAGAAATAAAGAAATCAATATGTTTTCACACATGTAAACACAGAAATTAATATATTTTCGAGATTTAAAGAAGCATTTATAAAAAAATATTTTTCTGGAACTGGTTTTCGGTAACGTTTCCGAGTTGTTTTTATAGTGTATTAATCACTTTTTTCAACACAGAATATAGGTTTTTCGGATGCTATCTCTTCTCAAGTAAACATTTTTATGTTCAACAAAGTTGTTTTACAGATAAATATGGTAATATTAACACATTAACATTAAAATTAAAAATATTTTGTTGCGCTTGCATGCATAAATTTATTTACGTGTTGAAAATGTTTTTTTGAGAATGGAGAGCCTCCTAAAAATCAATATTACTGTTTCAGAATAATAACGTTTCTGTATTATGACAACACTTCCAACTGAGAATTAAAAATTTTTTTTTTCACTTTTTTGGTTTGTTTTGGTTATTTCATTCATACTTTTCTGCAAATATGAACTTTTATAAAAATGTAACAACATTTCTGTATTATCACTACAGATAATTACAACTGAGGATTTAAAAATACTACAATAATACAATGTAACCCTACAAAAACTACTTGGAAACGTTACCGAAAATCAGAGGCTGGAAAAGAAACTTTGTGTTTATAAATGCTTCTTTAAATCTGAAAAATGGATTGGTGTTTGAGAATTTCTAACCATAAAGGTCGTATTTTAGAATCGGTATTAACTGGGTTAACAAATTTTTTCTTGGTTAACAAATATTTTTTCATGGGTTCATTAAGTTTTTCTACATTAATAAACACATATATATATATATATATATATATATATTTTTTTTTTTTTTTTTTTTTTTTGACAGTGTAGAACAGATATTTTTTATGCTGATTCAGACTTAACCAGAGTATTTGGACCAAACTGGCCAGAAACATAAAGCCTTCTAGCCAGTATCAGATTCAAGTATACCAATTTATATTTATTGTATAGTCCATCATCTTAACGATTCGAGAGTAAAAGTTTTCACCTAAAAAATGGCAAGAATAGCTTTGTATCAAAAACTGAAAATCAACAAGCATTAATGCAGTTTAGAGACAAGTTGCAAAAATGGGATATTCATAGTTTTTTTTTTCTTTTAAAGAAGTTAAAATAAGTATTCAGTTGATTATACTAACATAACTTGACATGCTGCACACAAATCATATTTAATATATTTATTTAGATTTGTTTATATTAACATTACTTGACATGCTGCACATAAATCATATTTGATATATTTATTTATATTTGTTTAATGATGAGCGGGAAAACACATTTTGATACTTAAAGTTAAGAAGTCAGTGTATTAATTGTTCCATCTGCAGTAAAATATTTATTTATTAATAAATATTTGTTTACTAATATTAATTGCGAATGAATGTAAAATATAATAACAGAACCCCAATTTCTCGTCTAAAACTGGAAAAATCGAATAACCGAAAATGCGAAATAATATAGACAAATGAAAATTTGGGAAAAAAAGTAATACATAATATTAAAATAAAAATAAATTTTAAATTCTCAGTTGTAATTCTCTGTCATTACATTTTTATAAAAGTTCATATTTGCAGAAAAATATGAATAAAATAATAAGACAAACCAAAAAGTGAAAAAAAAAAAAAAAAAAATTAGAATAAAAATAAATTTTACATTATCCTTTGGAGCTGTAGTTGTAGTGTTAATGCAGAAATATTATTGTTACTACCTCCGCACATACATTACAAATACACGCGATTTATAATTTCAATATTGGCTTGTGAATAAAAAATGGCATTTTGCTGTAAATTGTAGATCTTTTAGGTGAGAAATTAATAACATTTGTTCACCAATTTCTCATTCTTTGTAATTTCTAATTCTGTGTATTTCAGAATTAAGTATTAGGAAAATAACTCTTGACACTAGTTCATTAAGAGGCTACTTAAGCTCACGCCAAAACACCTACTGGCTAATGTTAATCCTTTGGGACAGCTCTTTTAAAATCTCGATTGCATTTGCTACCAAATGGGAAAAAAATCGTTTTAACATATTGAAATGCATGAGACATTTTAAAAGAATTTTTCCATAGGGTTAACATTAGTGATCGGTTGTTTTCGAGTAATTGATGTAGCCTCTTAAGACAAAAAAATATATATATTAAGTGGGGAGAGAACAATTGCGAAATCCTCTGGATCTCATATTGGTGTGCCTTTTTCTCGAAAAATACTGAACTAGTGTCAATATTTATTATTTTTTTTATCTTAATAAATTTCCGGAATAACTTTAAATTTTAGCTACTGTCAAAACCAATTTTCAAAACATGGAGTGACCACACTTGACTTAGCAAACACTAGAATACGTGTCCCCCCTCCCCCCCCCCCAAAAAAAAAAAAAAAAAAGAAGACATATTTGAATCGAATTGATTTTAATGCCGGATTTCCCGTTTTGAAACGAGAGACGTTACCTCTCCCGTACTAATACTTGATTACATCGCGACAATATTAAAATATCATACTCTGTCCGATTTTCTGGATGATTCTCCCTATAGAATGGTTTGCAAAACTGTCTCAAAATGGTTACAAAATGAATTAAACACGTAATCCGTACGTCGATTTTTACAAAATATTATATAGTTTTTGCAAGATTGGTCAATAACACATTTGCCAACTGCAAGCTCAATCGGAAGTATTGTTTGGAAGTTATGATGTTCACACACACTCTCATACATATCATGCTCATACAATTCTTTCTTTTCACTATGTGTTCGAAAGTAAATATAATTTGCATCGATCAACGTTGACTTCTGAAATAATTTAAATAACTGAATATTGAATAATCTTGACTCATTGTAAACAAAATAAAAATTAAAAAACACACTGCAAACTGTATTTTTTCTTTTATAGATACGTCAGCCCATTTATGTATAGACCTCCAGAATGTCTGAAGAGCGAAAGTGGCCATAAGGCAGTCTATAATGGATTCAAATTTGACATCTACTCTCTAGGCATGATGTGCTTGGAACTCTTCACAAAGGAAGCATTTGGCAGATCGGAAAAATGGGAGAACACACAGCACAGCTGGATTAAAGATTTCTATCCTAAAATTTTTGATATATTACAAGTATGTATTGATTTCCCTTTTTTATTCAATTGTTCTAGTTTCTAGGATATGATGAAGTGTAAAGAAATAATGGAATGACTTTAAAAATCATTTCAAAACAAAAGTTCATTAAGATGTTGTAAAATGTAAACCTTAACACACACTTCGTTATTTGTATTATATAAATGCTTTGATATTCTGTGCCGGAGTGCAGAGACTATTGTAACATTCAGCAGAAAACCTTTTAGTCACTTTTAAAAATACCTCGGTTAGAAAGAGTTACCATAAATGTTTAAAGTTCCAACTAAACTACATCATTCTTCATTTGGAAGCTACCATCGATTCTCCTCTTTTGTTAATAGGCTCTCGTTTTACAGTAATCCAGCTTGCGTGTCACTGAAACGCGCTTATTTCTTACCCATCATACGTAGTATAGGATAAGTCTTGTAATCGTTTTGAAATTCGAAAAAAAAAAAAAAAAAAAAAATGACGGATTTACACGTTTCAGACATTGGGGGACTCCAAAAAACATATTTAAAAAAAAAAAAAAAAAAAAAATTGCTGTCCGTCTGTCTGTGTGTGTGTCTGAAACGCTCTATCTCCCGAACAAATTGAGATACAGACTCGAAATTGGATATGGACTTAGTATGTAATAATGGAAAGAAGCTTATTGAATTTCAGTAACCTCGATGATCCGGAACTTTTTTTTTCCGTACTCTTGAAATATTCGTTCCGATAAAAGGCATATAAAAATTTTCGTTTTTTTTTTTTTTTTTTTTTTTTTTTTTTTTTTTTTTTTTTTTAAGGAGAGAATATAAAATACAATAAAAAAACAAATTTTGCATTAAGAATGAAGTCGATTGGATAATGAGTGGCCGAGATATTTATAGTCACATTTTTTCCACATTCTTTGATTTTTCATGACCCTGTATTTCATTCAAATTTCAATTCAAATATATATTTTAATTAGTAAAGAGACCCTTAATCCGATACAGTAAACTGTTAGTTAATAGAATTATAATTTTTAGAGTTATAAGGATGTTACTCTTACGCAATTTAGTAGTACAGCATTTAAAGTTTAGGACGTCATCAACTACGATATTATTCGAATTGCAATGCATTTTATAAATAGTTTACGCATGTTTTATTTTCATATTTTATGTTATGCATATCCATGATCGGCAAGTATTACGGTGGCCCCCAACGACTAGTTTTTAACCTGTAGTGGATACAGAGACAATATAAAATGCAAAATTGTTAAAAATTATGTAGGAATTCAGATTATGTTGATGAAGTAGTCTTGCAAATAATTTTCAATTTTTTCAATTTTTTTCATTTTTTTTAAGATCTTATAAGTTATAACTATTAACACTTTGTAGACACATTAAAAGGTCTATTTTACTACGACCAAAATTTGTCCAGTTATGATACTTTGAATTTTTTGAAATTTTAAAGCGGGCGTTCCGAAAACGCGTTTATACGGAAAACTCCAATATTTCATAAAATCGAAGTGTCTTAACTCAGTAAATTTTGGTCGTACAAGAATGATAATTTTTCTGTGAAAATTGTCTGACCGTGGAGAAAATTTTCCTAAATAGAACTTATAGGACCTTGACATTTAATAAAATTTAAAAGCGATAAATTTTGAACATTAGTGACAGGAATCCACCATCAACATAAATTTATTTCCCACCTTATTTTAAACACTTTTGCATTTTACATTGCTTGTAATTCTTTACCAAGTAAATATTTAATAAGCGCCTCAATCATTTTGGGATAACCTGTATAATGGAAAATATAAATGTTAAAATAACAACAGGAGTGGGTTCGATTGCGGTTATTGTATGTATTTGATATGCCAGCTGATTTGCTTGAAAATACAGCAAATGTAAACGATCTTTTGCATTTTATATTGCAAAATGTTTCCAGACAATTTACAGTAAAGTTTCTTTTCATATAATAGAAAGTTTTCGCGACGGATATACTAATACAAAGTTAAATTGACATAGTGGATATTTAAATTGTATACTTTATGCACATATTATGCTAGATAATTGTTTTTTACGAATATACTTTCTTATCATGGTATATGACATCATTTTACAGTTAGTGATACTAGTGATACTTTTTTAGTAATCGTACTGGATTCGAATGAAAAATGTTTAAATAGAATTTGGAAAATAAATTATAATTTATTATGTTATAAGATATATATTTTTTAAATTTTGAAACAATTTTGCCGATGATCTTTTGTTATTTCCAATATTTAGAACATAGTGCGATTTATTCAGAAATCTACCAGTATTTAGGAGTAATGATATTCGCCTTATTTATTGACAAAGTAAAATGAAGAATATTATTTTTCGAAACTAGGGATAGATATTGAATTATAGAAACTTCCAATTGCCTCCCACCCCCCATTCACGTAAAGTTGTGAAAGTAATTTTATTTTATTTACCAGAGTATTGGTACATGTAATGTAAAGTTTAGTTGATCACGAAGATATTAAAGAGCAGCCTTTTGACAAACTTGTCATTATTGTCAAATTAAAGTTTGTTTACTACAGCAAACTTTTTGCGTTAATTTGTCCAAGCGAGTACCGCCACCGTCTGTAACGTGGGTTTCCATAATTTGGAGAAAAATCTTTTAACCTGACTTGTGCATATCTTGATACTCTATCAAATATATAAATACCCTATGTAGAAACAAATTTTCTAGCTCGAGAATTTTCGATTTCTGCAAAAATTTTTGATTTGTCTAGAACTAAGACAATTCAAATCTAAATAGATACAGATTATATTCCCTCAATAATTCAGTTTAAATAAATTTTGCAAGAATTTGCATCTTATGAGGATACTTCTTTTCACAAATTGTAATTTCAAATTGCGTGTAAAGATATTATCTCAGTGGATTCGAATTCAAGTATTTTTTAAATGGCCCTAGAAGTTGTTTAAAAATGACGAATTCTCCTTTAATAATATTGTACATTTTTAATCTTTTAAATTTAATAAGTCGCTCAAAAGAATTTCTTGTAATCCATGCAGACTGGAAAGTAGCATAAACTATTTTAAACATTAACTGTTAAAACATTACATTAACTGTTTTAAATTACTAAATTAAATCTTCAATTTTTTAACAAGTTCAAGGTTTTTTGATAATGGATGGCTAACCGACAGATTACGCATTGAGACTTAATCATCAGAGGTTTAACTTTAAATATCCTTCATCAGAAAATCTGACGCAATGTATTAATTTTCTATAAATATTTAAAAACGTTTCGCTAGCAAATACTTATAATTTTATAAACAACTTATATAATCCGGCGTGCAGCGTCACATTTTGACAGCCAATTTTAGCGTCAATGTGTTTGTTATATGTGATAGATTCAATGATATAAAAACGAATCTGCCAGCCACCTGTCGCATCAGTGAGGCATGATTACATAGCAACATCCACAGCTGTCTATAATGTAAAAAGAATGGCAACACAATCACAGATATTTCCTCGACTAGGTGATATTTTCAGTAATCGGGTTATTGGAAGTTGCTACGGAAACGCCTTGTCACATTTACGAAAATCATCGACGCTAAAATTGGTTGCTTAAAAGTAATGATGAATCCGAGCTCAAAGTATTGAAAATTTGTATTCATTAATATTTGCTTTATATTTTCAGAAGGAACAATTTGAAACGCTTGTAAAAAGTGCGTTTCCCAAGTCCAAACTGAAAAGAAAATCGTTATGTGAGCTGAGGGACTTCATTCGTTCTTCTATGAATCTCAATCCTGTAAAACGCCCATCCATTGATGAATTGCTGCAGCATAAAATATTTGGAGGAAAGACAGATTTCCGAAAAATGAGATATGATGCTTGGCTAAAAAGATTTAAGTAATGATATACTTAAATATTAAATTTAATTTCTTAATGAATCAGTCTAGTTTATGATCAGTTACAGTTGTATAATGTGTATCATTAGATATAAGCGGAATATTAAGATTATTTAAAGAATGCCTGACAAACAAAAATATCTACAAAAACAATTTAAAAAGTTATCTATGCTTTAGGTTATATGCCTTTGATATGAGATTTTTTTTCCTTTGTGGTATACTTATTGATACCGTACGTATGGTATATCCATTGGAATACCATTTCGTATCTCCCTAATTTACAAAAATATTGGATTTTTTTCTGCTTTAAATGGTAGCAGATAGCTATATCGCGATTAATAAATGTTTATATGTCTAAATATATCTAAGAATTAATAATAAAAATGTCTCACCTGCCTTTTAGAAAAATAAAAATAACAGAAATACTTTAATTAATAATAGTTAAAATTTTGCGTTACTAGTAATAGGCTTCCAATCAGATTAACAATTCTTTCAGTGGCCACGAGTGTCAAGTTCAGTGTCAAGTTCAGTGTCAAGTTCAGTGTCAATTATAATATTGTGATGTGATTGATCGAGTCCTTGCAAATTACATCAGTCTAGAAGCTTAGGGTTTTTCATTTGCTAAAAGTTCTCGAAGGGAATTTTGTATGTTGTGAGAAATACCTGTACTGTACAGATAAGTATTTAAAAGAGCTTTTCATAATTTCAGAAACATGCAGTTTACATCTTCATCTGATAAAAAAGTTACACCCCTGAAAAGCTTTTTATTATTCATTTGTTAAAACTTGTGGAAATGAATTTTGTAAGTTATGAGAAATATCTGTTCTCTGTAGATGAATATGTATGAGAGATTTTTATAGGTACAGAAACATGTAGTTCACATCTTCATAACTGATAAAAAAGTATGATAAAAAGTGTTCTTTAAAAGTGAATTTGTGTTTAAAACGCTAAACATACCTCGAAAGAAATATTAAAACGTAGTTCGGTATTTTTCAAGATCATTTTTCGTAAATACAAAGTATTATTACAAAATAGATTGTGCTACGCTTGTACTATAAACCAAAAGCAACTCAAAAATAGTGAACTGCAGAAATTCTGACCTCTCTCTGAATTCTGAACGACTGCGGAATATTTTATGAATTATTGTTTTTTTGCATACAATGAGAGAAATTGTGAAATATGTCTGTTCTTTATATCTTTTAAAGGGGATCAGAATAAATTAGGGGAATTATTGATTATGGAATTATGAATTTAATAATTTATGGAATTATGAATTAGGGGAATTATGAATTATTGTTTTTTTGCATACAATGAGAGAAATTGTGAAATATGTCTGTTCTTTATATCTTTTAAAGGGGATCAGAATAAATTGCAGTTTCTCGTAAATTTATATATCGGCCAAGCTGTTCAAATGGAATTTAAGTCGAGTTCACACGACATAAAAGTTGAATCTCTTGATCACCCGACACAGAATATAGATGGCAATGAACACCTTCAAGTGGAAAAAGAAGACATTTTGACAAGTTCTGAAGAATTCACCATTGCATGGCTTTTTGAGAATGACGAACAAGAGAGTACCGTGGAAAGTAAATATGTTGATGAAGAGAAACAGAACATCAGCAACACCGAATTCGATCATATTAAGAAGAAAGTCAGTTCATCAAGTTCTGAAAATGAGGGAAAAGAAAGAATCACTGAAAGCGATTCACCTCTTGAAGTGAAGCCGTTCGTCCGGGATAGTGAATTCGACCAAATGCAGATGGAATATGTTGCATCGAGTTGTGAGAGTTGTAATAGTAAAGAAACAGAATTCGTCGAAATAAAGACAAACAAGAAGTTTTTTGATTGGATAGGATCGGGACTCATTAAAGTCTTTCATCGGATATGCTGCTGTTGTTGCAGAAAATAGGAACTGGTAAGCTATTTTCATTTTCCTTCGAAAGTAGTTTAAATGTAATTAGACGTATTCTGTTAGAATGATATTAAGTCCAATTGAAATTTTAGAAAGAGCAGAAGACTCTGCTTTTAAACCGAGCAACATATTTAGAGATCGATGAAATACATTCCAAATACCAATTTAATCTTTCTAAAAAGTGGTTTTAGTTAATTTATTTAACTCGTAATATAGAGGTTATTTCCCAAATTTTTTTTGAAAGAATGATAGTGGTACTTAAACTATTGGTAAAGTATACATTGCCGTGAAAAGCACAAATAGTTTTTAAACAAGGAAAGTGTAAATGCTCGTATAGTCCACCAGTGGTAATACAGGCGTTAAGTATCGCCAATTAAGACGAATTTCCTTTAAACTAGCCTAACAATAACAACTAACAAATAACAGACTCTGGTTTCTGATAATAAATTGCATTTTTAAAGTTAATATTTGTATTCATAACTTAATTTTCCGTAGTAATGCGAACTCTTTCAATGTCATCAATCAGCTATTTTCATTCAAGTTTAGGCAAACATTTGTAGAGTTCAAGTTTGTGAGTAAATATAAATCTGGTTTTCGCCATGATTGGAGCGTGATTTACCGTAATCAAATTTTGGTAGCTTACATTTACCAAACCACATAAACATCGTTTGAAAACGGGGGTTTATATTTACGATACAGGGGATAAATATCACTGAATGTATATATTTTTCTTTTAATTAACTATCCATTTTAGATCCGGGCAGGAATAGGAAATTCAAAAAATCTTACCAGCCAAAGATTTATTTCACCAGCTAGTAAGATAAAAAATACGTATAGCTGAAAATTGTTATAGCAAAAAATAACGCAACTGCGTAAATAATTCCTTACTACAATCCATTTTCGCAGTAACATTTTAGTAATTTTCTTCAAATATAAAACTACAAAATATATGAAACAAAGGAACGTTTAGTATAGGATAGAATTTAGTATGATGTATACATCGCAGCAATTGGTAAAATTTCAAAATATGGTTAACAAACAAAAATATAAAGACGTTTTTGGTATATTGTGCAGTGAATCTGTGGCAAATTTCAGTAGATGTGACATTTGTTGAAAATTTAATAATTATATCATCATAAATCAGAATAAACTTATAAATTGTTTTGAGTAGTGTATTTCATTTCCATTCTATGCAAATAAATAAATAAAAAAAAATTGAAAGTTAAAAAAATCTTTCCGCATTAATTGTATCAAACTTATAGTAGCAGGGGACCACTTTGTGCCAACAAAGAGCAGCTGTTGGGGGGTAAGTTCTACAAAATAACCACGTTACTACCTAAAATTGAATTATCATAGACATATACATTAGAGTAAAAGGGTTAGACCCTTTAGTACCAGGATTTTGTTCATTATAGGCATACATTAAATAAAGAAAAAGGATGGTCGTAATATTTCCCAGTTGAGAGGGTTAATTAGAGTGATACATTTTTAAAAACATAAAATTTAAAATAAAAAAAAGAAAACTACTCTAATTATAAAGAAGTATAAAGGACATTGTCATTGTGAACGTTTTTTCCAAGGCTCTCAACTTTTGGAAAAAGACTGAAACTAGACATTTGATTATTATTAAACATCTAGGAAATTAAAATAAAATTCAGTCTAATGCCTCCAAAGACGAAGTAAGACTAATTAAGAAATATATCCTTACTATTCTATGCAAAAATCAATTAAATAAAATATATTACTAAAATAACACACAAAGGGAATTAAAAAAATTAACAAGACAGTTTATTTACAAAACTACACAAAATACAGTTGCATGAAAAAGAATTGATAATAGTAAAATAATAAGATACAATAAAACTTCTATAAGATTTCCAGGACAACATATTTACATTTAAATTCAAAGGTAAATAGAATATGTGATTAATATCCATCATAATTTTAATTAAATTTACTGGAGTCTTACTTCTGACAAGGCAAGACACTAACTTTACCAACAATAAATTCAAATGTACATCAGAAAATGAAAGATCGTAAAAATACAATTTTTTTCTTTTTAAAGTTAATTACAATCAGTTTGATGAAATTCTATTATTTGCTATAATTTGGTACAGATTATATTTTGGTGTATATCGCTGTACAGGGGTGCTGTTCTGTTGTGTTTTTCATGATTTCCAAGACAGCTATAAGAACTAATGCATAGAATTTTATCAAACTGTGTGTTCAGCTTAGCGCGACATAAATTATTGCTAAATTGCATTTTGGTGTACATCGCCTAACAGATGGCGCTGCTATACTGAGCTTCACACAATTTCTATAATAACTATATCCCAAGAATTAATGCTCAGAATTTGAACAACAGTCTTTTACAAAATTATTAAATTAAGTTATTAAAATTTTGGTTTTGTTTGAATTATAACAGAATATGAAATACTAAAGTTAGTACGGTATTAGTTTGCTAAGGTAGAGTCATCATCAACAGTTAGTGTTGCTTTTATATTTTGTTTTTAAGATAGTTTATTGACAAAAAAATACATCGGTTTTTAAAAAATTCAATTCATGCTGGAAAATTGCTTTAAAAATCCACAAAAATTAGCAAATTGAGATACAGTTTTCAAAGAAATTGGATTTCAAAGTACATTATTTTCCGATAAAAATTAAAATTTGTGCGATGCTTCATAAAAACATTGAGACAAAAAGAAATTGATTGCCCAGGTCTTCGCCACTGTCGATATGATGTCAGCATTACTCACCGACATGCTTTTGCTTTATAATGCACTAGCAGCCCATCCCGGCTTCACGCGGATGTACAATGTGTCGACTTCAATGTATTTTCCGTTTTAAAAATGTCTTACGCAAAATATCTAATAAAAAATCAGCAACAGTTGTCTTATTCCTCTAATCTTCCATAACCGGGTTCATATCCGATATATGTTTAACCCGATTGGTGATTTTTTTCAATTCGCTGAAAAACGTGTTTAACTATTTTTTTTTAGTAGGTTTGCTATCCTGAATTTTATGAACGTACCTAAAACTGCTGCTGAGATATGGCGAAATGACCTAAAACGTTCGACTCCTCCCTCATTTAACCCACTTAGTGGGAAAATTTCTAAAATCGCTGAAATACGTGTTTAACTATTTTTTTAATAGATTCGTTATCCTGAATTTCATGGTACTACCTAAAATTGCAGATATGAGATATGGCGAAATGTCCTAAAACGTTCGACTTCCCCCATTTAACACCCTTAGGGGGTGAATTTCTAAAAATCGCTGAAACACGTGTTAATAATTTATTATTGTTATTATTAGATTTGTTATACTGAATTTCACGCTCCTACTTAAAACTGCAGCTGAGATATGACGAAATGACCTAAAACTTTCGACTCCCATTTAACCCCCTTAGGGGGAGAATTTTCAAAATTCCTTTTCAAATTGCTAGCCTAAGTCATAACAGCAATCTACTGTCCAAATTTCGTGATCCTAACTTTAGTCGTTTCAGCTGGGCGTTGATGAGTTACCCAGTTAGTCAGTCAGGCGTTCTATCTTTATATAATAGTATACATATTGTCCCATTTCCATATGTTGTTTGTCAAAGAGACTTACTATATACACCCTTACAACCTCATATCCCCAAGGGTTATGCATACACACTGTTGAAAAACACTATTATGCAATTGAAATATTCCATCTTCTGCTAGCAATTATTCGGAACACTTTATATGACAAGGTGCTCTGTTATGTTAAATTCATTTTCTGTCATCATATATATTATTTCTGTTGTCAACATCTCTTTTACTATGCATTTAGAAAACGCACAACAATGCATGAGGTATCATTCGAAAGGTTTCTGAACCGGCTTCTGACGTAGTACGCTCATATTTTGTTAAAACATGTTTTTTGATTAAAAATTGCCGTAAATTAAAAATTAAATCATCATTGTTTTCATAAATGAAATAAAAGGTTTTTCTCAAATCAATGTTGCCACAGAAATAAAATACCTAATTATATTGTGTTTAACAAGGATTATAAAGTAAATAAATTGCATAAAAAGATAAAGTGAGACACAGGTTTATTTATATTTGTAATTAAAGAGCAAAATTTGAATTGAAATGTTTATAAGAAAAAGACACCATCAATCGATCGAAGCAGTGGTATTTCACGTGCAGCCAAAAATGTATGCTTTGTTATATTAAATTACATTGTATTTTATCTGTATTCAAGGTATTTCACCGTAAACTGAATCCTGTTTTTCATTGAAAGTTTTAACAGTAATGAACATAGTGTGACGAAATTTTCAATATATTTCTTTACATTATGTAAAATGTTTAGACATGATAATTAACGGAAGTAGCCTCTATATGCTTACAAAAAACATCAAGTTACACGTTCCGCATTGCAGATAGCATATATTATGTCACTGACAGAATGACTGTTCACCCTTAACGCTTGTGGTGGTATGATTCCATTTCAGAACAAACACAACAAGGCTATTAAAATTCTTATTGCAATGTTTTTAATTTTGTTAAAAGCATAACAAAATTCTAGTTTAATTTTTAATAAGCGATCTTTATTTTTGATCGAAGTGCTTTTAAAAAGACATTAGAATCAGATATTTAATAAAATCGCACAGAATACAAGATAAAATAATATTGTTAACGTTTAGAGCTTTAAGAAAGATCCTCATCAGTACAAGAAACGATCGACTGCCATATCTAACATCAAGTAACTTACAATTGAAACACGCATCCAACGTCCACATCCTGGATCATATATTTTTCTGTACTGATGAGGTGCTTTGGTAAAGCCAAAAAACGTTTGTCCTTTTATCTTGAATTTTGTGTGCTTTTATTAAATGTCTGACTTTAATGTCTTTCTATTGATTTATGACTCAGGCGTATTATGTTTGTCTATTTGAAATAAGAATACGCTATTATCGCTATACATTGGATAGCGATATTAGACCCTATGTGGAAATTATTGTTCGCTTTATTGAGTTCTACTTTCCCTCTTTCTACCTTTTTTTTTTTCTCTTCTACGTGTTATAAATGTCATATTACCTAATGTGGACATTTTATTAAAATAGAAAGATATTCAAATGGAATGTCTCCTCACATTTTTCTATATTTTCAATAATAAGATAATACGTAAATATGTTTAGGAAATTCTTAGCAACAATAAACATGTTAGCTATATCATTCATCCCCCAATACTGATCCAACATTTTATGAATAATGCGCAATTGTTAGGTTTACTATTAGATTAAACAAAGAAATCCAACAATACATTTTCAACACGATGATTTTTTTTTTTTTTTATCATTCGACAATACTTAAAGTAATTCAATAATTGAAACAACAATGATATACTGAACAATATAAACTCAAAGACGGGCAAAAATATGAAATATTTGTTGCAATTAACATTTTGTCCTTTATGGTGTTTGTGTCACTATTTTGTGAGTGAATTTAATTTGATAATTTAAACGATTTATATACAAGTGATTTTGATTTTTGATTTAAAAATCTTATTTTCGTACATGATGGATACCACGGACACATCCGTTCGTGATGTCGTGGGATTTCTCAAAAATAGCGGATACCGCCAAATAGAATATCTTGGAAAAGGCGGATTTGGTAGCGTTTTGTCAGTCACATTGCTTCATGAAGAAGCTGTTGCGATTAAGATCGTAAAAAAAGAAATGTGCTGGGATTTAGAAGAGCGCATTTGGCCCCGATTACATCATAAGAATATTCTCCCGTTGTTAGAAATGATTGAAGTGGAAGATCTTAACCTCAAGTTATTTGTGATGCCCAAGCAGCCTTATGTGCTGCATAAAGTACTTTCAAGTGATAGTTTTCTCTCTGATGAAAATGGCCTCTTACGAGTAAAACATTGGCTAGTTGATATTTTGCATGGTTTGAATTATTTACATTCATGTGGCTATGCGCATTTGGATCTAAAAAAAGACAATGTGTTGATTAGCGCTGATGACACAGCTGTAATTTGTGATTTTTCCGGGCTTAATGTGGTAAACGTCCCAATTAGAAGATTGTGTTCGCCCAAAAAGTTAAGACCATACCTGAATGGTATAATGAGTGTACATACGAAACCATCGAAGGTTGTACGTGTGATCTATGGCTATTCGGTTTAATGACACTTAACATTATGACAAGTAATTGGCCATCAAAAACAATGGGTCATGTTATAAAGCCGATGGATTGGAAAACCAGCGTAGAGCCAGTTTTGATCGAAGCTCTTAAAGATAGTAAATTTTGCCCTCTTATGAGAAAATCATTTCCATCCGTTGCTATTCCTGATGAAGAATTGCTACTTGCTCATGGTTTTGTGTCGTCGATTATGCACTAGGACAAATGGAAAAGACCATCTGTTCCTCAAATTCTCAGTCATCCTTTTCTGGCTGATTTGAAAAGTGACGCCAATTTATGTGAATTTAATGCTAAGACTGACGAGGTGAACTCTGTCTTGACAAGTCCTGTAACAGAAGAATTGATTAAAACAAAATCTACGCATGAGTCATCTAGTATGAATGTGCCAAAAACAAAAAGTATTGAGAAATTAACCATTTTATATAATGATCATCAACAGCATTTCGAATATAAAGATCCCTTGCATGAAAAAGGTGACGACGTTTTGCCAGAAATTAAAAAAACGGATGAAAATGTCGCTATCTTAAATGATCATCGTCATCAGCATTTTGATAACAGAGGATTCGTTCTTAAAGAAGTTGATATTTCGCCTGAAAAGTCCGATAACGTTTTAAATTACAATCAGCAAGAGTTTGACGTGGACGAAAAGTGTGCTATGGAAATTGGTAAGTGTGTAATGGAATTTTAAATTTTGTATGAAGTTTTATGCATTTTTATTTGATAATTGCAGTATAATATTGTATACGATGTTTATAGTACAAGAAATTTTATATACATGGAAATAGCTTTATTTATTTTCTTTGCTTCGTATGTATAGTTTTAATTACTATTACGAAAATCTAGTTATATGTATCAAAAAAGGTCGTCTATAGCGTACTTTTATCAGCGATAAATGCCAGTAAATTGTGGTTGATCGAAAGCACATTTTACATATAGACTGAGCTTCGAGGAAAATGAAGCCCGCCGTTGTCGGCAAACTAATATCTGAAAGTTTTTAAATGTAAAAAATATATAATTTTCCACAAGTGAATTTATTTTATCGAGTATCGCCAAGCTATGTAATGTACGAGTGAAAGTCATTAAGTAAGTCACAAAAGATAATTAAATAATAACTCACAATGATATTCACTTCAAAACTATTTTTAGTTCTCAACATATTCTCCACCACTATTTATGCAACTATAGCACCGTTTTGTCAGCGTCCCAAAACCAGCTGCATAACATTCTTTGGGTCGCTGTCTCAACCATATTTGGACTTCAAGTTGAACCTTTTCATCATCTGTGAACATCATCTTGCTTCTAAGAGGGTTTTTTAGTGGACTAAACAGGTGAAAATCGCCTGTGGCTAAGTCGAAGCTGTATGGTGGATGTTGAAGAAATTGCCAACCAAACTTTTGAACTGTCTCCTATGTCCAACTTGAAGTCCTAATGTGGCTGAGACATCAACCCAAAGAATGTTATGCAGCTGTGGTATTAGGGCACTGATAAAATGGTGATATAAGTCCATAAATATTGGTGGAGATTATGTTGAGAAATAGAAATACTTTTGAAGTGAATATCATTGCAAGTTATTATTTAATTATCTTTTGTGACTTACTTAATGGCTTTCCCTCCTTTGTTGCCATGGGCTAGACAACATAAACGAATCCGAACATGATCCTTGAGCTTCTGCCGTTACTCTATTACAGAAGTATTTAAGTAGTCATAAAACATTGAATTCTTAAAAACGCAATGTAAGTGTGCAACTACGGAGAAAATTTTAATCTAATTTAACAAAAATCAAATTCTTGTGAAGATATTATTCTTCATGCTGTACATGAGAATATCTGTATACCGATCATAGGTTTTCACCATTTTAAAAGTAGAATTATAAAAGAAAAATTTATTTATAAAAACTAAAGTTTCCTTTTAAAAATTTCTGATTTAATATCACCTGGGTCACGTCTTAATACCAAACTTTAAATATTAATAAATATAAATTTAGTTTGTACGCGGGGTACTTTTCTTTTGGCTTTTAATTAATTTATTCATCATGTAATATCTTGTATAGGATATCCATTTTCTGTCTCTTTCAATAACAATTAAACCATATTTTATTGAAAATGATAAGTTACAGTAGGCTAAATTCCTCATGTTGTAATAATATTAAAATAATCAGACAACAGTACAAACTGGAAACATAGATGTTTCAAACGTCATTTATAAATGGATAGAGATTTTCAGACTTTTATCAAAATATCTTAATTTTCTTAAACTTTTGAAACAAATTAAGATAGTCCTTTTTTATATAAGAGAATCGCTTTATGTTTTACCATAGGAGGTATTAGTAGAAAAGTCATGAAAAATTGTTCAATGACTTCCAAAAAAGGTTTATTGAATTCAGTATAAAATATACTATATCACATATATAGATTGAAATCAGGTCGCCTCTTTGACAGTTATTATTGGAAACCATGAAAGCGTAAAAATCCTATAAATCATTTTTAAAATGAATATTCAAAAAATTCAAAATCGATTCAAGCGGTACGTACACCTATTCATCTAGAAAAACAATTTAAATCTCTACGTGTGCTAAATTTCCCTGATAATCAGAAATACCAGAAAATGTGATTTTAGACATATTTTCCTTCTTTTGTAAAGGTTGAATTTTACGTGTATTTCCAAACGCTTTGTTTATTTGCCACTCTCTCATATAGTTATATATATATATATTGAGGCCTCCGTGGCCGAGTGGTTGACACCATTCCTCTAATCACTTGAGAGCGTAGGAATCAGGCCGGCGGGTTCGACTCCCGCCAGCTCCAATGCACGCACTATGTGGAGCTCGCGGTTGTAACTCTCTGGTGTTGTAAATTTCCTTGTGGCTACCTCGTCTAAGAATATTTATGTTATTGTCGAAGTCATATATGTGTATCTGTGAATAAAATATATATGGATCATTCGAGACAACAGCCTTTGTAGCTATAGGTCTCAAAGCATCACTCCTTCAAATGTTAAATGTACAAAAAATATATGTATATTACGACTAAAGCTCAAAGTTTGACCAGTAACGAAATACATCGCTAATGTCCGATGTACATGAAATGAACAGTGTACGAGCATCTCCTACTTTAGCTGGCCAGTTTCCGAAGTAGCTGGAATTTCCTGGCAAATTATCTGCTAATCCAAAAATGATCAATGGCGTGCACGTGGTAGAATGCAGCGTTCCATGCACATATTCTTCGTATTTCCATTGCATTTCCCATGAATATTATATACGGTTAGGCTATATTTATGTCTTGTTTCTGAACAAATTGCACATTAAATTTTTTCTTCTTTCTAGAAATAAACATTTACTCCTAAAACCTTTGAACAAAGACATCTGATAAGAAAATTAATTAATAAATCGGCGATTTTTCTTCGCTAAAGTAAATAAAAAGCAAGAAATAAAATGTGTGTTTTTCCTTTAACATGACGTCATTTTTACTGATAGAAAAAAATACTTCTTTCAGCACTTAGAAACCTTTGTAGTGTGCCAGGACAGATGACGAGAAAAGTCGATGTGTATTTTAAATGCAGTAAAACCTCCGACCGGACAACACGGGAGCGTCAAATTAGATCGTTATTCGGATGTGTCCGCTATTCAAATGTAAAAGTATGCTAATAATATTTTTGTTAGCGATTGAAAAAGTGTTCGCTAAATAGTGATCTTCGCTATTCAGTATCGTCCGTTATGGAAGTTTTACTGTATATACATAATAAAATAATGCATAAAAATATACATAACTTCTAAGTCTTCTCATGCATGTCCCTTAAATTTCCCGAATCATTAAAAATAATTGGCAAATCAATGAATTGTTATCGAATTGGCCAATTTCGCCAATTCGATAAGTGGACTATTGCAGGCTTTGGTTGTAACATATACACAGTTTGATAAAAATTGTGTTGTGTTTATATGAAACACGCAAAAAAGACTTCGCAGAATAAATCTTATAAAACATGTTATAGCATAATAACCTGACAAATTCTTCAAATATTTAAGAAATTATTTTTTCTATTATTAGTTCATGATAAGGTATATGTGTAGACATAAATGGTGTGTTCTTGTAAGTGTGAAAAGCGTATACATTTCACATAGAAATCTCATACTTTTTCATAGAAATTTGCCGTGCAAAATTGTTCGTGCGGCCTTGTTATTATGATTTAAATTTTTCATTACACAGATAATAGCATAAGAAAGCTATAAAAATGATTTTTCTCCTTATTTTACAGAAAAATCTAAAGATAAAGAGAATTAAAGAATGGATTGTAAAGAAATTTAATCAAATGTTCAAGAAGAAAAAGAAACACGTGAGTATTTAAAGTTTTCTCTTTCAGTTAAATATTATTATTATCCAGTAATTTTTAGAAACGTGAAAGTTAAAGAACGATTTAAAAAAAAAATTGTATATGAACTATTTCACTTCCAATAATGAAAATAAAAATACATTTTTAGTTGGTAATAACGTTTATTTTTTTTATGATTTGCTTTTCTGCGATGAAATCAAATGTTAAACATTCGATTTGTTGAGCAGTAACTATGTTTTCTGATCTTCCTTGTATTTCAGATCATATCCTAATGTGGGAAATCTGTGGCGGTTTTTACTTTCCCTTATTAGGTTCATGATTCTTTTTCAATTCCTACTATTAGCTCACACTCTCTATATATTTATATATCTTGTTCAAATTTCCAATCGTTAATAAAATACTTTGTATTCATCCACTCAAGTTCAAATACATTTTCTTAAACTTGTAGTGGATGACACTGGATGTTAATACAGTTTTTTTCAAATAGTAATTTTTAATTAAATTAAATTAAATAATTTTAGTTTTATATTTATATAAAAATCGGTGCTTTCTTGTTATAGGAGCTTCCGAGGTTTAATCGTCAAGCGACCGAGATACTTATTTTATGACAGAAATTAATCTGCAAACGATATAATTCATTTTACGGAATTAAAAATCATCAAGATCTGAATATTTATAGAACTAACTATAGTACGAACGCACCTCATTTGTTAAGTTTGACGTACAATTTCCAACTTATGTTTTTAATTAAATTAAATTAATTAATTAAATTAAATTAATTAATTTTAGTTTTATATTTTCAAATTTTCAATCGTTAATAAAATACTTTTTATTCACCCATTCAAGTTCAAATACATTTTTTTTAACTTGTAGTGGATGACACTTAATGTTAATACAGTTTTTTAAAATATTAATTCATTAATTAAATTTAATTTCTATTTTGCCACTTAATATTGTGATTCTGTCATATGTACATACATATTTATATTAATATTAATTATTTAATAAAAAGTAACTAAAATAAAATTTTTATTTGTCGACCTGAGTATGAATTGAATTTAAATTTATATTACTTGTTCTCAAATGCAACCGAACATTTAGAAAATATAAAGCTTATTGCATATTGCATATAAGTTATGTTTTCTCATTTTATTGCAATCTAAATTTATTTCCCCATTTTAAAAATCTACCGGATATTTTGAGTTTTTTCTTACTTTTTAATATTGGTGATTTGTTTTTCTGAGATGCAATGAAATGTTTAAAAAATATTTGGGTTTTTTTTTTTTTTAATACTAACTATATTTTGTTATATTTCTTGCAATTTTAGATCATTCCCTAATGTATGAAATCTGTCGGGGGGGGGGGGGGGGGGGTTGTTCCACTTGTTAGGTTCATGATTTTTTTAACCCTTTCCGACAATGTTGAAAAGTGTTTATGAATTCGGTTTACCTGTCTGTTCTAGCCTCTGTATGTCTTCATGCGCTAACTCGCGTAAATATGTTCGTATTGATAAATGTTGTTGAGGTTTACTGTGTCATGTACGGTATAGGAAATGAAGTGTGTAGCACTTGTAATAATTTTACAGGGACACTCAAAATATTCCGTCACATTACGGGCTATGGAAAAAATCATTCCGATTTATTTTAATGATGTTTCACAATTTCATATTTAAATTAATATATCTCAATGAGGTGCATTACAAGAGACTTAGTATAGAATAGGGTGTGCCTAGCACGTATCGTTCCTTTACAGGGACATTCAAAATAATTCCGTTACGGGTTATGAAGAAAAATCGTTTTTGGTTTATTATATTATAAATATTATTTATATTATTATTAATGTATTATTATTTTATTATATTTATAACATTATTGCAATGTAAATTTATTTCTCAGTTTTAGAAACACATCCGTTTTGTGTTTTTCTTCATTTACAATATTTTTGTTCAGTAAGATGTCTCAAGGCTTTTGAAAATATTTTGTGGACTAGATTTTCTCATAATAATTATCTATACTACCTATTACAACAGAGATTATATTATTTTAAAAACACATCAAAGAGCAGTGCACACGTCTATAAGCTAAAATAAAAACACTTTGAAAATTCACTAAATCTAGTCAATATGAATAAAAAAATTTTAAAATATTTTCACCTCCTGGTCCGGGGCATCTTCAGTTACAAATGTTCTGTACACAGACGAGATATAGACTTAAATATATCTGCCACTGCAATAGCCAGACTAAATAATAAATCTCCAATTGCAATAGACTTCAATAATGTCGAAAAATTTAACAAGTTATAATAATTTAAACTACGCATTACAGATGGAAGTCATAGAAATAGTTACATCCAAATCGGAAATATGCATTGATCACACTCTAAATTTGGGAAGAGTGAAAAGTTGATTCTTTGAAAGCGTGAAAGGCATTTTCACCCTTTTTGGAAGGAATTTTATAAAAATATACTCCTTAAAGAGTGAAAATTTCCACTCCCTAGAAAGGAGTGAAATATTTCACCCCGTTGTCGAGAATGAAATGTCTCACTCCGTTGACAAAAGTGAAATATTTCAGTCCGTTGACGAGAGTGAAAGCCTGGCATTATATAATTTTGTCCATATTCATTTATTGAGAGAAACGAAATTATCATTCTTTCTTAATGTTTTTTATTTCAATGTCTGTATGTTTAAGGGGGCACGGTACCTTTTACTTTCATAAAAATGGAAGTTTGGTGATCGCTGAAAATCTAAAATTTGTATCTCATGGAAGGAGGCATCTGGGACAAAAAAGATCAACGGATTTATTCGTTTCAGGTCCGTGTCTGTGTGTACGTACGTATGTAACGCTTTGCAACCCCTGTAGCTCCCAAATCAAGCGTCTGATCTGTTTCCGACTTTTTGGGTTTTGTTGGTCTCTGGGGTATTTATACAAAGTTAGATATATGGACTGTACTATACATCCAACTTTGATTTCTTTCAAAGGGGGTGGATGCAACTCTACAAGTTTTTCTCAGCCGATAGGAATAAGTATTTAGACATGTGTATGGAAAAGTTCAAAAATATTCCCACTCATGGTGCGCATGCATTTGTTTAGTAGTAAGATTGAAAAAAAACTAAAAAAGCCATTGGAATAATAAATGAATAGATATAATAAAGGAAACATTATTAGCAACAAAAAATGAATGCAAAATAAATAACTGCTTTATTGTAACAGAATTTTTGTCGTAGCAGATGTGCGGAAATGTATTATATGATACAGAAAAAAGTTGCAGTTTTCTAAATCACACAGTTGAGAATCACCACAGATATTTCTGATATCTGCACAATTCTTATTACAGCGAACGGCCATACTATACTGAACATACTGGATCTCGTTCAAACAGTATTGAATGCGGTTAGTATTTGGGAGGATGACAACCTGGGAACAGTGCGTGTTTCGCACTGTTTTTGCAAGAGTTAATAGACAAAAGACAAGAGAGTAATAGACATAGGAGTCACTCCTATGAAAGAGTGACTCTCGTCTCTATTTTTAAGATGCATAAGTTATAAGGGATAAATCTTTTTTATGGGTGTTCTCCAATCTCATAGCAATATAATACAATTCTTTCAGAAAAAACTCAAAGCGCACCGATAAAAATCTTTCGATCATTCACTGTTACGACACCATTTTAAATTTGAGATCACTGATGCACAAGAACAGATTTTTCGGGCAGATTTTTTAAAATTTTAAACTGTCTATTTGTTAGAATGTACTTAAAAAAATACGACTCCCCTGCAGGTTTTATTTGCGAACTAGAAAGTTAAATTGTATTTTATTTTAATGCAAAAGAAAAAGTATTTGTTAATAGTTATTTTTCTGATTCGTAAATAAAATCTGTTAAGAAGAATTGCGTAGGGATTTTAACTATTTTTAAATTGTTGTCAACTTTTTAGTTTTTTCGAATGACTATCTTAACCTTTTTTTATTTTCTTTTAGGTACACTTATTAGAAGAATCTGAATAGAAAACTGCTTTCACAAAACATGATTTTTCCTGACTTCACGAATTTGTCTACATGTGCCGAGGCATTCTTTAATGGATTTGTGTTGATTTCCTTTATTACTATGTTGATGTCTGTCTACATCCGTGTGGTGCCCGGATCAGAATAGCGCCAATGTAAGCCCATGCATGTCGTAGGAGGCGACTAAAATCGGCAACCCCCTAATTCTAAGGTGTCTGGGACCGTGCCGAGAGATTTGAGGCACGTGGGGCAAACGGTGTCGCTAACGGTCCCCTTTTGTTAATCCCAACGACTCGTGTCTTTTCTTTGTGAATGTAGAACAGTTCCGTAGCCTTTGTTGCTGCGTGAGACATATGAACCATCTAAGAATGAAATAGTCATCATCTAAGGCGGGAGATTGAGGGTGGTGGGTAGGAGGGAACCCTCTAAAATTAGAAAAAATTTAATATATTAAGTCAGATTAAATGTAGTATTATCAAACTTATTCTGACTTACTGGCATAAGCCAATGTATATTGATGAAAAAATAGCAGGAACTTTATGATACCTTTTTTATTTTTTATATTTAGCACACTTATGTTCCAGCTAATATTTACATATATGAAGCCTAACAGGAAGATCTAATACAAGGCTATTGGTATCCCATATAGCACCAAAGCTCCTGAAAACCTCCCCAGGAGCTCCAGTTCTTCCCAAATTCCTCCTGAAACTGCAATGACGCTATCAGGCGTTCCTGGGGAAGATACTTTAATCAGTTCCCCAGGACTGACCTCCCAAATTCTTCCCAGGGAGCAGTCTCCTGGGGATGATATTCCTGGGGAAGTACCTAGGAAGAGACGGTGCTGGTGCCATCTCATGGGTGATTTTGACACTAAAATAACTTATTAAAACTTTTTTTTTAAATATACTTGATTTGAAGTGATTCGATTTTTTAATTAATAAAGTTTATATTATTATTTGATTTATTTTATTTCCTAAGCACATCTGGTTATTGTTTAACTTTTAATTATTGCTATAATATTTAATTATCCTTATTTAGATATATTTTCAATTTATAAAATGCAATCAAAATGTAGTTAAATAAATTGAATTTAGAAAACATAATTTAATATTCCACATCATATATTAATAATTAAAATAAATTTATCTTTAAATATAAATTGAAATTTTTTTATTTTGTTTCTGATCTTTTAAAAATTAACTTATATTATAATTTATTTTATTATTACATTCATTAATTATTTTTTCTGAACTTTCAACAATTACTTATATAGTTATATATTTTTACTATTACTTTCTCATCTAACTAATACGTAATTTTACATTGATTTCACTTATATACGTTCTTAGTTTCTATAGAAATAATTTAATTTTAAATATAAAATTGATTTACTTTCTCCTAATAAATTATTTTTGTTTTCATTTAGAAGAAATCAGAATTATTTTTTTCGAAACACGAAATTTATTAATAGTTTAATATATATATGTATATAACCATATTTTATAAATTACGGATTAGAAATACCTAGTAAAATTTATTTCTTCTGATCCTTTAAATATAGTCTTATATATTAAATTATTATTATTATTTGTGTTAAATAATTAATCATTTCATATTAATTTGAATTATATATATAAATAATTTTTGGATCAATATTTAATTTTAAAATATAAATTCGATTTATTATTATTTTTTTCTCTGACCATTTTAAATTATCATATATATATATATATATATATATATATATATATATATATATATATATATATATATATATTATCATTCCTAATAAATGAGTTTTTTTTTTTTTTTTTTTTTTTTTTTTTTTTTGTAACAGTAAAATATAAGGAATCAAAAATTTGTTACAAATAAGGATTTTATCAACAGTTTAATATATATTTACATATTTGTACATATTCAGAATTTGCCAGTTAATAGATTAGAGATAAGCATTTTTAAATTAAACAATCTGTTTAAAAAAATCTTATTTCGATTGTAAAAGTTAATTTTCATGTAAGTTTCAAAATCGAATCATATTTAAATTATATCGAGCATATTTACTTTTATCATTATTCTTCTATTAATTTTTTTTTCTGATCTTTTTAAAAATTACATATATATTTATGTATTTTATTATTACATTTTCAACTAATTAATAATTTTATATTTTATTATTCTGTCTTTACCAAAAAAATGGAAAACATCTTTTGATTACAAAGTTTATAAATAAGAACACCTGCCAATTTCATGAGTTTCCGAACAAAAATGAACTAAAAAATATATCATAAAGTAGCCAATTTGGATTTGAGAACAACCTAGCATGCTTAAACTCAGAAAAGCTTTTATAGATATATCGTTTAACAACTTGTAATATTGTAATATCAATATTAGAAATCAAATTCAGTTTTGCTTATTCTAATTTTAAATTTAAAATTATAATATTTCTAATTTTTAAAAAAGTGCATTTTGAATTTGTTTTTCAACTTTTGGTTTATAAAAACGTCAATTTTTCTCTTATTTTGTTTAATTGTGATTATTTATAATTTATAGTTTAATTTATTTAATTGTAAATATTTTTATTTAATTGGCCCCCTTATCATAGACCCCTGACCCTGATATATGTGGCTCCTAACTAAAATGATAAAATGCAATGTTGTTGCAAATGATAAAATACCCCTTCCCTTTTCCCTTTTATTGTGATGCCGCGTGGGAAATTCGGTTCAAAACGGCGACATTCAGAGTGTTTTCTAAAAGATCTGCGTCCCCCCCCCCCCAAAAAAATAAATAAATAAATAAAAAATAAACGTTTTTGTAGTATTAAATAGTTTCTAAATAAGACCACCTGCCAATTTAATGCATTTCCGAACAAAAACGAGTTAAAAAATGTGCCAGAAAGCAGCTCCTTTGGGTTTGAGAACAGCCTTAAATAATTATTGATACGCTTTTTTTCTAGTTATCAATTTAAAACTGTATTGAATATGTATCAAAGGATATGTATGTTTATTTGTAAAGTTACAGAATTCCTGCAATACGAAGCTTAAAAATATGCAATTTTTCGATTTACTGACTTTCATAAGAGGAGAAAGAAATACATGAATACCTTATAAACGACTCACGTACAACGGCCGTGTAGCGTAATCACTAGAACGTGTTTCTCGTATGCGTAAGTACCCAGGTTCAAATCCAGTCGGCGGTAAGAAAGTTTATTCCGTAAATTCTGTACCATAGCTTTTATGTGATTCTGTGTGCGTGATTAATAAAAGTAATGTCTGTTATATGTGTTATGTAAATTCTTTTAAAATAGTGTCCATATTTATTAAAAGAAAAAAAATATATTTTTTACATTACGTCGAATAATAATAACTTCGGATGTTTTTTACGCACATTAAGTGACCCTGAAGTCTCCCAAATTCCTCCGGTATTACTTCCTGAAATCTTCCCTAGAACAACCCGAGGAGGAACCTGAAGGAGGTCCTGGTGAGCTCCCCGGGATGCTATGAGGCGGACATTTTCGGTTCCTGAGGACCTCCTGGTGACAAATTTTTGCATCCTCAGGGATGCCTGGGGGATGTATGTCAATCTTCCTGGGGATGTCCTAGGGAAGCACATGTGCTATATGGGATTGCGATATAATTAAAAAATTAACTAAAAATATCAGATGCTGCCACTTCTAGAAAGTTCATTATCCAGCAAAGTTTTAAAACAACGTAGATGTTGAAAAAAATATTTCAAAGAATATAATAAAACGCCAAATATAAAAGTTAATTCTAAATTGGATACGTTAAGTTATAGATTTTGTTCAGTGAAATAAATACATATTAAGAACCAAAAGTCTTCTGTTTCGATTTAAAGGCAGATACCATTCATGAATACTGCACTACGAGTCATGCTAGGCGAAACGGAGGCCGCAACAACATTCTGTCCTCCAATTTATTCCAAGATCACTGTAAGAGTACACGTTTTACCGGAGACTTATATAATGAACCCCTGTTATAATCTCCCTAATACTCGCATAGACCCTTACATGCCTGTAATTTTCATGTTACAAAGACAATGCTTATTAGCCTCGCCACCAGAAACATTCTTATATCTGAGATAAATTCCAGATTTTAAATTTTAAACATGTGGCGAATAAGCTAAACATGATTGAATGCAATCAAAATTATATTTATAGTGTTTAATCTAGATTTATATTTATTTAAATATGTATACAGTAATCTTTCAAGATATTGTGAATTTTTTTACCTCATACACAACTTACAACAGATAAGCATATAACATGTGCAAACCTTTCTCTTTCAGGTTCTCTTTTTCTTTCTTTTGGTTTGACCCCCTCTTCATTCGGTGCACATTGGCTAAAGGCTGCAATTTTTTAACAGATCCAATGTATGCATCTAAGGATATATATTTTAAAATATATAAATGTGTTAGAATTCAGTTTGAAGGTTCTATAAAATTTTGAACATTGCAAATATTAATTAAGCACAATCTACAGTTTACGTTATAATATTTAAACCTAATATTAGTAATTCATGAAAGTGGTTTGAGACGCGAGACACAGAATATTGCTTGGGTTGAGCTTGTGCAACAAATATTCCTTTGGTGAAACTTGCACTGCAAGTCTTACTGCCATGGCATTTTCATCGGCAATGTGCACCAAATATTCCTTTGGTGACACTTGCGCTACAAGAATTAAAGCTTGTCATTCTCATCAGCAATGCTCACCGAATATTCCTTCGGTAGAGCTTGCGCTACAAGAATATGTGACAGAGCTTCTACATTGCAATTCTCTCCGAATATTCCTTCGGTAGAGCTTGCGTTCAATGACTAAATGACATGGATTTTTTTTATCGGCAATGTGGACCAAACATTCCTTTGGAGACAATTATGCTACAAGCATAAAAGCATGGCATTCTCATCGGCAATGTGCACCGAATATTCCTTCGGTAGCACTTGCGCTTTTATGCCATGGGAGCATCGGCAATGCTCCCCGAAAAACTCACGTCTTGCATTACTTTCATGAATGTCTATATATACTTAAAATATTACTACATAATCTGTAGATTGTGTTTAATAAACATTTGCAATCCTTACAGAGTTTTAGAGTACCATGATAGAGTATTCTAACACGTTCAATATTTTCCTTCGGTAGAATACATAGATATTTTTGCAAAGAAACGTTCCACTGTTTATATTATCAACGACTAATTCCGGCCAGGCAGCGTGGTTGGTAACGGAGGTGACCGCCACGGTGAGGGTCCGGGTTAGAATCCTGTTAAGGCATGGATGTCATTGTGTGGGTGTCTTCAGTGCTGTCTACTTCCTTGTGTTTATCCCGTCCTCAGGAAGAAGATTTATGTAATTTGTCAAAGTCCCGTATGTATATCTGTGAATAAAAAATATGGATCATTCGAGACAGCAGCCTTGTAGCTTATAGTTGTCAAAGCAATCTCCGTCAAATGTCAAAAATGTCAAAAATGTCAAAAAACGGCTAATGATGATTCGTTTATATGTTATATGGCACTTAACTTTTCCAATGGAACGCATGAGTTTAGTCAGATTACCCTGAATTGCATATACAAATGAGTACGAAATGGATAAAAATTTAAAAGAAAATCTATTATTGCTTCCCATACATCATAACTGTAAATTTCACTGTTTACATTTGGAACAGTGTGTAGCCTTTAAGCTTTTTTTTTTATTTTAAGGTCACGGATATCTGAGAGTTTACTGTATACATATATTTATACATAGTGTTAATTTTTTTATATTATGTATATGTATTTTTTTTATTTATGTAATTTGTATGTTTTTTATTTTTAACTTTATTTTATCAACATAGAATAGACTGATAGCACAGTCATGCCTATTGTCATGCACCATTTTTTAACCCGCCTAAATCGAAGACGTTTGTTTTAGGGATGATTTATGCATAGTATTTTGCACCTAAAACACTTGCCGTTGATTTAGTCCAGTCCCAAGCCTGGATAAAAGCGTGAGGGAAAAATGGTACAAATATCCTGTGCTCCTATTTTTCCCCAGGTTTCAATTTCACAGATCTTTGTAAAAAAGACAAAACGACAACAAGACCGCATTCCTAAGTAGAGGCCGCTCCAATATTTTCCACACACATATATTCTGATTAGTGTACGAAATTTCGAGGCTTCGGGATAATCATCAACTAATAGACAGATAGCAAAAGCGAGGGATTTTTATTATCATAAAGAAATTGAAGATACATCGAAGGAATTTTCAGAATTGGAAACCAAAGCGGACGTATTTACATACGATTGAGGATAGAAAACGGGCACCTAGGGAAAGTTTTAATAGCCCTGGCGCGCCGTGGCTACTAAAGCTCACGCCCATGTGCTACTCCCGCGCCCTGAGAGAGATTTTTTTCATCGGTTCTTAGGATGAAATTTTTTTATGTTTTAATCTAGTATCAAATATTTTGCGTACCCTCCATTGTAGTACCCAGGGGACCTTGCGCCTTTTTGAAGCCGTCCCTGAATGGACCTATAATTAAAACCATACTTCTCGAAAAAAGCAACTTTATAAAAGAAAGAGATAAATATTAGAAGGCAAAAACGTTTTGTGTGGATTTTGTTGTTGACTGCAAAACATAACTTTTCGAGGAATAAATACAACCTCGATGACACTTCTGAATTGCAATTCTGCAAGCTGGGATCGCGCGGCCAGCGCTTTTGCATTCAAAATACCTACCAAAATTTTCGTTTAACTTTATTTAATGACAGCCTTTCCGTAATTAAATAACTATTCCGAAATTCTGGTATGTATTTTAAATAAAAAAATCGATGATTACTATTCAGAAACTTTTGTAGTTTTTTTTTTTTTTAATTATAAAACGCTGGCAGCAAAATCCTGCCGCTTGCTGGATTACAATCCCCGGATGATATCTTTCAATTATGAAAATTTAATTTCCGTTGATCTCTAACTATGATAAGAAATTTGCAAATCATGGGAAGAGTGTGCTGAGAAAAGTAAATTTACTCAATTATTTTAGCTATTTAAGGCTACTTACTAATCGCTATTTTCGAAGTCATTTTTTAGTAGAAACCTTTTTATAGTGCGATATCAATTCAGCATTTTAAGAATGCGTAAAGTCATTTTTAAGTAAACAAAATACCTCTCCCTCCTCCTGCCTCTCCTTATCCCAAATGCTGCAAGTGTAATATTTTCAGAAGCAAGTGTTATTTCCCCATTCAAATACCCCTATATTTGGACATTCAAATACTTCTATAATATGCAATACTTTTTCAAAAAAAAAAAAAAAAAAAAAAAAAAAAATCAAGCATGAGTTTTAGTTTTAAAATTTCTGTTTCTATACTGAAAGCACATTTTTGTTCTCGATATAAATATTTTTTGAACGAATTTTGCATACTGAATCTTTATTTTGTATGTGTGATGAGGCAGACATTGTCAAAGACGACATTTAAAGATTCTACTTTACTACAGGAAAAAAAAAGGCTGTAGTAAATAAACAGTATTTGATGTCAGATTATATTAGAAATTGCATCTATACCATGTTTATATAATTCATGACTTGATAACTAATTCATATTACGTCAAATAAATATATATTTTTTAAATAGAGATTGTAGGTCTTAGCACTGATATTCTTGCATTTTAGTAGTCATAAAAGTAAAATTTATTTGCATAACAGTTTTAGAGATATTTGTTTATTTGTTTAAATACAAATGCAAAATGAGGAAACATTTCTTAAACCAAGGAAACCAAATTAGAAGCAATTTTAATAGGTAATTCTAGAAGTATAATTAATTTTTGCCTAAAAAATAAAATAATTGGTTGAAGTTTCTAATTGAAATAGGATCAATTATTTGCATATTTTAATATATTATTATTAGAGCAGTTTTTCCAGCAAACAAAACTGTTGGTCAAATGGGAACTCATATCTTTAGACCAACGATCAGCTAACCGTTGGCTTAGCTATTGGGAACAGCAAACGAAGCTAGAAAACAATGGACTAATGGCATCCAACAATTCTGTGTTGCTTGAGTGAAAAAAGAATTGTATAAAAGGGAAGAATTGGTCAAGTCATACCTCACAGTACGATGACGGATTAAAAAAATCATAAATATCGTTAAACTTGTAATAATGTCTGAAATTGCTAAAAAAGTAAAGCTTTTTTTTTTTTTTTTTTTTTGCGTAAATGGACACGACTATGGATATATCAAGTGTGTTAATTTTACAGTCCTGGAAAAAAACCCGTGATCATCCCCTACCAATTCTTTTAAAACTAATTGTAAAAAATCTATATGTACTAATCGATTAGAAATAAAGTCTACTAATTAAAGGTAAGGATTAAGTATGTTACGGAAGGAGTCGTCTACATATTAAAAATTATACCAACTTTGAATTTTAAAATAATAACACCTATTTTTGAGACCCTATTTGAGTTCCTTGGATCGAGATAGTCTGCGAAAAGGTATAGTTTAAATACTTTACGTTAAATTTTCATAGAGCTAGAAGAGTTTAAAGTTTGAGGAAGCTAATGTTAAATCCATTTGACAAACTTATAAAAATCATCCGATAGAATTTTTATTAATTTTTATAATGAAATACACTTAATAGATCCAAACGTATTCTAATTTTTTTTTTAATCAAAAGACATATTTTTAATTAGGAAAATTATTAATAAATTCATATTAAAAAATTATGAATTATCACCTACATTAATTTTTGTATAAATAAGCAACTGTGTGTAAGTTTACAGCTCATTTGAATAATTAGCTTTCGAGATGCAGAGAATCCTCCTACAGTCTAAGGGGATCGCCTTCTGTTTTCAAAGAATCTACAGAAAATAACACGTAGACACTTACCAGAAACATTTTATAGTATCATATATTATAATACGAGCAAATCTTGTGTGTGTGTGTATATATATATGCAAATTTTATTTTAAAAACGGCTCTAACGATTTTGATTAAATTTTATATCCTACCATTTTCGGGCGTGAGAAATCCATTGAGCTAGGTCACATGTTCGAGAAAATTCGATTAGTGGGTCATTTTGGTTCTAGGTCGTTGTGGGTCAAGTTATTTTTATTTTAAAAAGGTTCAGACAATTTGAATTAAGTTTTGTATGCTACAGTTTTAAGGAACGAGAAGACTATTGGTCATATGTTCGAGAAATTTCGATTAGTGGGTCATTTTGGGTCAAGCTATTTTTATCTTAAAAATGGCTCAGACGATTTGAACTAAATTTTGTATCCTACGGTTTTTGGGCACGAGAAAATCATTGGTATAGGTCACATGTTCGAGAAAATTCGATTAGTGGATCGTTTTGGTATCACTAAGCGTAATGCGTTTCAATGGAAATGAAGCATGCAACAGTTATTAACCCATTAGGCGCCGCTATATATATTAAGCAATTTTTTAATGAAACAGTTGTTTTTTATTTATGAATAGAAAGTCTTTAAGGTATTTCTGAAGAAAAAAAATTAAAAAAATTCGAATATTTAGAAAAAATAGCATGTTCCCAAAATGGGAGCAATGGCGCCTAATGGGGGTAAATTTTTTCACAAATTTTACTTATGGCTCCGTGCATTTATGTTTGTTATTTCTCAGTTTTTTCGCTATAAAAGGGATAATATCATTCTGAAACTGATATTTTACGATTAATTCATATAAATTAGTCCAACATCTACATTTATAATAAAAATAAAAAATAAAATTTCCAATTCCATAAGCATTTTTACTATCCACCTCTTTATTTTTCTTCAATACATAATTTTTGTCCTACTATTTTACATGAAAATGATTGAACCTTTTTATGCAGCATTATATTACATTTTTTTCGTTTTCTGAAATTGGTTTTTTAACAATATTTTTTTTTGTTTTTGCATTTTGTTTAGTTTTTTCCATATTCCAATTTGAAGTTCGCCTGAACTTTCATCTAAAATATCAAGCCTGTGTTTAATACTTTGTCTTTTTTAAACACTAAATTAGATATTTCTTGATTGTCTCTTGATTTAGAATTTACAGAAAGTTCTGCTCCACCAAATATAACATGGGATAAATCATCACATAAATTATTTTCTATTACATATGTAATAGAAAATAATTAATGCGACATACATATGAGGAAGATATCTTCCTCATATGTTACAATACTGCAATCGAGTGGCAAACAAACGATTTCCGGAACATCCGAAAAATCATCCAAATCTAAAAAATTGTTCAATCATCTTCCATGTAAAATAATCAGAAAAAATTATGAAATGATGAAAAATAGAGAGATGGATAGTGAAAATGCTTATGGAACTGGTAATTTCATTTTGTTTTTTATTATAAATGTAAAAGTTGGACTAATTTATATGAAATCTTCTAAAAATATTAGTTTCAGAATGATATTATACCTTCTATAGCTAATAAGTTGAAAAATAAATACCACAAATGCACGAGGCATATGTACAAGTTTTCAAAAACCTTACCCCCATTAGGCGCCATTGCTCCCATTTTGGGAACATCTTATTCTTTCGGTAATTGTGATTGATCTATTATACATATTAATTCCGGATTGACGTTGTTTAACATAATACACTGTTATGAACATATTTTAACTAAAAAATATAATTTTTATTATAAAGTTTAAAAAAAAAATTTTTTTTTTTCGAATACTGCCAAAAAGCTATTTTTTGCCTTTTTTAACACGTTTTAAAAAATAGAAATTTCTAATGAAACTTAACAAAAAAATTTCAGATGTCATCTAATATATTCAAAATGCAAATAACATGAACCTTTTAACAATTTATAAAATACGCACTTCAGAAAAAAATCTTAAAGCAATGTTCCCAAAATGGGAGCAATGGCGCCTAATGGGTTTTAAGTTGTTGAATAGCTGGCAGTAAACGAAGCCGGAAAGTTGCCATCATTTCGTCAAATTTGGAGAAATATTGGTGACATCAGGCTGGAAAATTGACTTTTAAGATTACCAATGACAAAGCACATACTTAGCGCAGATTGAAAGATATTTCGTGATATTTGAACTCAAAGCTAATTTTGACCGGTCTTCCCTGCTCGTTTACTTTTATATAAAGAAAGTTTATTATAAATTTAAAGTTCCGGTATAATTTTACTGCTGACTAAATGAGTGTTCAGTACTTTTTTTTGTAAAATTTAAATTTTATTTTCCGAAATTTTTAGATAAATTCCTAACACATTTTCTTTTATAACTCTACGAAGAATTAAGATAAGTATATTCCCAGGCTGTCTTGATCCAAGGAACTCAAACAGCAGTATTACATTTTGAAAAATCAACGTTCGTACATTTTTTAATATGTAGATAATCCCTGAAACAAAATTTTCGAATAGAATTTAATAGCAGAAATTTTTCCCAATAAATTGGTACCTATGTATTTTTTTATACCTTATTTGCAGGATAATTAATAAAGAGTGATCACTTTTATACCATGACTGTTCTAAGGTATCTATTGACAAAAGAATAAAGTAGGATACAAGGTAATCTGTATTCAACTTTCTAGAGTTTTTGAATATTACATGACATATAGTGTGAAAAACTGTGTAGCATTGTGCAGATTTCATGTAACTTCAAACATGCACGGGGAATATAGCGAAGTCGTCTATCTAAACTGAGGAACATAATATTAAGCCCTTTTCTTACTTGGTGCTATGCGAATGTGATAAACTTTGTCAAGTAAGACACAACACAAGTAAGTAAAATTGATTTAAGTTCGTTAAAATTTTCGCGCCCTGTAAAAATCCAAGGTCTGCGCCCTTTCCCCTGGCCCAGTCCGACCCTGTACACCACTCATGGATAATATTAGTATTGGCTATGCAGCTGCCTATGATCGGAGATGTGAATTTTCACAAATGAAAACATCTATAAGACTCCTGATTTTTCATCAGTTTGAAATTTTTTTCCCCTTACTATTTACTGCATATGACATTTTTTAACCCACCGAAAGCAAAGAAATCTGTTTTAGGGGTACCACATTCATAAAATTTTGCACCTGAAACACTTGCCTTTGATTTCGACCAGTCCCAAGCCTAGACAAAGTTGTGAAGGGGAAATGTCCGTTGCTCCTTTTTTTTCAGATTTCAGTTTGAGTTCTTTGTAGGGTTGACACTGAAGGAACACACTAACGAAGACAACGAAGGTAAATAAAAGAGGTAGTTTCTATATATGTAATTTTTTACACAAAATTTTTCGGATTTCTGCCGTTGGTTGGGTCAGAATATTAGCGTATGTTCAAATAGTACGTAAGATAGGGATTTGAAAATTGATACCGGTCCTTTTCGTATTGCGACATGCGAATGCAAATAATTAATAAAAGGGGAAGGAGGGGAGAAACAACTTTTTATTAAATATCGCATTTAGTCCACATGACAGCTGTTATTATGATAAAGCAGAAAAGCAGGCTTTGTCTGCTATCAGGCCCCTAATTAACATCAAGGTTTTCTTTAACAGATTATTCGTTATATTTGCGGAAATGGGGAAGGGAGATGATAAATTCATTTTATTAAATATCTCATTTATTGTACTTCACCGTGCGCCCACTGGCGACGGTTTTTTCCTTATTTGACACCTTGTTTGACAAAAAGCAGTCTCATGTCCCCTCCCTCCCCCTTCCCTCCTTCAAGGTTTTTTTTTTCTCTAACTATGCCTTGTTTCCATAACTCAGCAACAAACTTTGCAATTTTAACGCAACTGATTCCAAACTTTAAAATTAACTTAATAATCACCCTCTATAACATTAAATTGAACTTATGAATTGTATGTACCAATCCCTTCCGAATAATAACTAAACTTTTTTTTCTCTAAGTATGGCTTATATCCATAACTCAGCTAATGATGTTTCAAGCTTCTCCAAACCAGTTCTATTTTGCTAAATTAGAATAACAAAGAGCATTTACAGCTTCAGAGTGCATTTCTAGAGAAATGGTACCGGAATTTTCGAATAATAATTTAACAAAATTTGAAATTAAGACCCTAGCTTAACAAAATAAATCAATCTTTAAAGATGCATAGTGATCCTCCTAATTAGTCATTTAACGAAGGGCATTTGACCCCCGCCCCCCCCCCCCGGGCACTTCCTTATGGTTTTTACTCAAACTGTGCGTTGTTTCTTATCTCAGCAACTAACTTTACTATTTCAACGCAACTGATTCCAAGCATTATAATTAACTTAATAATCACCCTCTATAACATTAAAGTAAACTTGTGAGTTGTATATACCACATCTCTCGAATAATAATTTCATATTTTTTTATTAAATTTCAAAGTATCTCGGTTGATGATAACTTCTGTACATATTTCTACTTAAATCTAATTATGATTTTATGTGTCATACATATAAAAATTTCGAAAACTATGGTAACTTGATGGATTACTATGGTAAACAACTTTTGAATTAGATTTTTGAATTAAGATTTTTGAAAGATTTAATCTTTTTTTTTTCTTCAAACATTTGAAGGACTTTTATCACAATGAACAGAAAAGCAGGTAGCGTGAAGAAGGCATTGAATTACTTTCAATTGACTGCGGAAATTGAAAGTGTGGATTGTAACTATTTCAGTTTTGGAATTGAAAGTAATTCAATTCCTCCTTATGTATTTTATGTTTTAAAGAAATTTCTCAATTGCACAGCCAGTCAATTTGGCATCACAATTATAACAAATGGTCACAGTCACAACAATGAACAAAATGTGTCATCGTTATTGCGTCACAATATGGTTCTCAGATGACCGTGACTACACACTGAAATCACCGTGACGAACGTTTGAGAAATTTTCAACTTATTACATAATGGGACATTCTAACTGCACAGTGACATGAATGCAACTCATTTTACGCGTTATTTGACAGCAAGGTGGACAGTAAGATTTGAATTTGGGTTGTAGAGTACTTTTACATTTGGGTCATAATTAGGTCACGATCCACGATGCTATTAGAATTATGTTCGACTGTACTGTTTTTTCACCAATAATTTAAACATGAATTCGCCGTATAGATTATGTCGTATTGTTATTTGCTATGTTGCCATACACGCACTATTCACCAGAAAATAATATTTGCCTTATTTAATCTCCGATTATCTCCAATTAAATAAGGCAAATATTTCTGTAAGACTTTTCTGGATGAATAGCAGGCACCAGATTGGACAGCCCTGGTGTACTGCATTAACCACTAACCTATTTTAACTCCTTCTGCCATCTTCGCTAATATTTAGATATTAGTTACAGGTTATTTAAATATAAGGACTTACATATTTTTGTTTACGCAATTTCCACTAATGTTTTAGTAACACATAAATTACCTTAATTAAAAAAAATTTTAGCCACTCCGCCTAAAATTTGGTACATGGTATAATAATTTCATTGCTGTATTTTGATTTAGTGAGCTGAAATCTCTATAGGTATCAACTATTATTTTTACAGGAAGGATTTTTGAGCCAACCAATGTTATATAACATAATATTATTTTATTACACAATGCATTTACTTGTAGAAATATAATAAAAGAAAAAGCAAAAAAAAATCTCTCTTATTCAGGAAATCGAAAATTATAGACCTCGAAGAGAAAATACTGCTATTTTCTCTCCCTCAAAAATTTTTCTTTATATACTTTCTACACTGATGTATTTCCCATCTGATGACGCAAAGATGTTCTTAATACTTATCTTGCTTTGCTAAGCACAAAATTCACTCAAGATTAATTAAGATCGTAATCGCCATGTGTAAGGAAAAGAGCAAAAACTTCGAAGCAGATGTGAGAAAAATCGAAAGAGAGATTCATTCTGCATCTAAAAAAGGGGGAAAATCCTACAAAACAGACTGACTTACTGATTTAGAAAAAAAAAAAAAAAACATAATTTGAAACAAAATCTGAAGGAATTTTTTGTTGTTGAAATAAAAGTTTTCAGCTTATGAGGAGAAAAAAAAAGCAGTTTTGACTATGTTCAATATGTATGTTTCAATGTATGTTGATCTGTGATGACACAACATTTTTTGAGCTCGACTTGTAAATCGTCGGACTCGGGCGAGCTTGGGTTCCAAAAAAAGATACCGAACTCGTTTCTAGCGAGTTTTATAATTCTCTTCTATTAGGAAATGAGTTAAAAATCGATTAAAAAATTCCCTGTTTACATACAATAATTCGTTATTTAAAGAAAAAAAAATGAAAAAACTCTACCGATTAAAAAAAAGATTTTTAATTGCCAAAAGGTGTTGCCTTCTTTTAAAATAACAATACCTTTGGAAGTGGTCTTTAAATCGCAACATTTCGGATAAATCTTTTCACCGTAAACGAGATAGTCAAATTTATAGGCATCGTATTCTGCCTTTTCTTTTGAAAATGCGGTAAAACACACACCACTTTGCTTTTACAGATCAAGAAATGTTAAATTTTTTATTGAATCTGGGACGTTGGGACATATGAGTTGGGGGGGTATATGAGTTATTTATTATTAATAAGTAAAAAAGGGCACAATTTGCTTAACAAATTGAAAAACATATAAAGGTTTAGGTTTAAAATTTATACTCCGCTAGGAGGGAGAAGACAAAATTTTAGGGTGGTTGATATTTTAGGGTGGTTGAAATTCAATAATTAAAAAGAAAAAATACACTGAAAAGGACATTTTCACTCACATACATTAAATACAATAATCCAACATGAAGTGAAAGCCAGGAATCGAACCTGGGTTCACAGCGTTCTGGGCTGTTGCTCTAACCACTGAACCACTCCGGCCGATTCTGAGTCTGCAATTTCTCACTAATAAACCATATTGGAGAGAAAGTCACCAGCCTTGGATGACTGGACAACGGTGAATAGATTTTTACTATTCCACCGATCTACGAATAAATATGTATGTCTGTATAATAATTGTATACCTTTAAAAAAAGATTATCAAGATTGTTTTAAAAGAAAATTATTAAAAGGTAAAATATAATTAACTATAAATAGCTGCTAGATTAAATTTTCATTTATTAAATTTTATTTTTTTTTAAAGTATAAGAAAATTTTCTGTCCCCCCTCCATTGCATAATTTAGATTCTGAACGCTGCATGCTAAAAGTAGGCTAGAATAATTTGTATTGCAATAAAATACCTTGAGGCATATTTGCTTGCATTTCTATCTTTGGCGACATAACTTGACAACAAGTACGAAATAACGCCAAGTACAGCTGCAGAAAGTATTTAAACGAGTACAGTTTGAGAGGTAAATAAGTGACTACGACAGTACATTTATAACATATAGCAAATAATATAAGGAATTTAAATAAAATAATTGCAATAAATAACTTTAAATTAGTAAATAAAGTTCTTATCGGCAGTGGTAAATAACGAACTCCGAAGAGAGAATTTGCGTTTTTCCTGTGATCCTTTGACGAATTTCGTGTTTTTCCATGATCCTTTGACAAAATTTGCTTTTTTGCGATCTTTTGACGATATTCGCATTTTCTCTGCTGCCTTTTGACGAGATTCGTGTTTTTTCAGCGATCATTTGACGAAATTTGCTTTTTTTGTGATCCTTTAATGAAATTTGCGTTTTTCCGCATCCTTTTGTCGTGATTCATGTTTTTTCAGCGATCCTTTGATGAAATTCACGTTTTTCCTGTGATTTTGATGAAATTCGCCTTTTTCTGTGATCCTTTGACAAAATTTGTTTTTTTTTTCGTGAACCTTTGACGATATTCGCATTTTCTCTGCTGCCTTTTGACGAGATTCGTGTTTTTTCAGAGATCCTTCGACACAATTCGTGTTTTTTCAGCGATCATTTGACGAAATTTGCTTTTTTTTTTGTGATCCTTTATTGAAATTTGCGTTTTTCCGCATCCTTTTGTCGTGATTCATGTTTTTTCAGCGATCCTTTGATGAAATTCCCGTTTTTCCTGTGATCCTTTGAGGAAATTCTCGTTTTTCAGTGATCCTTTGACAAAATTTGCTTTTTTCGCGATCCTTTGACAATATTCGCATTTTCTCTGCTGCCTTTTGACGAGATTCGTGTTTTTTCAGCGATCCTTCGACAAAATTCGTGTTTTTTTAGCGATCATTTGACGAAATTTGCTTTTTTTTGTGATCCTTTAATGAAATTTGCGTTTTTCCGCATCCTTTTGTCGTCATTCATGTTTTTTCAGCGATCCTTTGATGAAATTCGCGTTTTTCCTGTGATCCTTTGATGAAATTCGCGTTTTTCAGTGATCCTCTGACAAAATTTGCTTTTTTCGTGATCCTTTGACGATATTAGCATTCTCTCTGCTTCCTTTTGATGAGATTCGTGTTTTTTTTTCAGCAATCCTTTGACAAAATTTGTGTATTTTCAGCGATCCTTTGAAGAAATTCATGTTTTTTTCTGCGATCCTTTGACGAAATTTGAGTTTTTCCATGTTCCTTTGACAAAATTTGCTTTTTTCATGATCCTTTGGTGATAATCGCATTCTCTTTGCTACCTTTTGATGAGATTCATGTTTTTTCAGCGATCCTTTGACGAAATTCACGTTTTCCAGCAATTCTTTGATAACATATGCTTTTTTCGCAATTTTTTGACGAAACACAATATTTTCCATTCAGTTCTACAATTTATTGCATGTTATCCGTTCACCGTTCTTGGGGACTAAAAATGTAGTCGAAAACATTAACAGGAAGAAAGATAGTAAATAACAATAAATACTCAAAATTTTCGCTTCTTTGAATTCGGCGTAAGCTTTCAACTGATATGCCTGGCACTATCAAAACATTCAGCAAAGTGCAATATATATGTTTTCATTAAGATTTCTTATCAAATATGGGAAAGCGGAGAGATAAGATTATTAAAAAAATAAACTGAATGGAAAATCCCAAAATTTTTTATTAATCCCATCGCTTATGTACATTCTTTTAAACGTGTAATTTCAATGTCAGACGTAAAGGCGCCTCTATCCCCAGATTAAAATAATAAATTAAAAGCCTATTGATAACCGAAGAATCTGAGCTAAGATGTTTACACTGCATTATGGGTAATTAAAGTTTTTTTATTAGAATGCCGGTTAGGTATTATAATGGGAAAAAGCGGGCTTCGCCCGCTTTCGTATCGGAGCATTAAATATAATTAAGAAACATTTGTAATATTTTTGTGTGAATGGCGAGATGAGGGGGGGGGGGCGATGACTTTTTATTAAATATCACATTTATTCTACATCAACTTTGACTCACCACCAGAGGGCGCTTTGCTATCTCTGTTTCTATGGGCTGAATCACGACGGGGTATGGCTCTTTCCACTCAACATCGATAGAGCTTACCGATTTTAGTTCAGATTTTCAACATCAGGGGGCGCTTTCCTATTTCTGGTTCTGTGGGCTGGATCACGACAGGGTACGGCTCATTCGACGCGACATAGATAGCCTTAAAAATTTTAGTTATGTTCGTATAGAACAGATTGTGCCCCCTGGCGATGGAAGGTGTAACTAAAGGATTTTGCAGCTAACTCTGGTTTTATGGGTCACATCACGACGCGGTTTGGCTCATTCGACTCGACATCAATAGAGCTTACCGATTTTAGTTCTGAGTTTCACCACCAGTTGGTGCTGTCCTATCTCTGGTTCTATGGGCTGGATCAAGACGGGGTATGGCTCATTCGACTCAACATCGATACAGCTTATCGATTTTAGTTCGTAATTTTCACCACCAGGGGCGCTTTCCTACCTATGGTTCTATGAGCTGGATCACGACGGGATATGGCTCTTTCGACTCGACTTACAGTAACATATGGGAGTGTGCATGGCACGCAAAGTGTATGCTGTCTAAGGTTGTGGGGCCCACAACATTAGATTTGTTTAAAAAAAAAAATTCAACACTTATTTCAGGTACATTTAAGGTTGTTGGCACGGGCAACGCCGGGCGGGTAAGCTAGCTAAATATATTTATATAGATTTATATATATACCACGTGGGCCAAAAGTTCGTTAAAACTTTAAAACTTTATTAAAAATAAACAAACAATGCTAAAAAATTGCGGTCTGGAGGAATGGGATTACAGGGAGATCGGATTTTTTTTAATAACGAAAAAGTTGTTGTTAAAACTTACCGACAGATGGCGCCGGTGTGCATAATATGAAACAGATGAATGCCAATTAGGCTTATAATAAGAGACCCATTTCAGCAAAGCGTGTGACAAGCTTCGGTATCCCAGCACATGAAACAGGCCCTTTTCTCGTCATTTTATATATATACTAGCAGGCTTTGCCCGCTACGCTGGCCGGTTTCTCCAAACGAAATATACCCGTAACCCGTGAATTTGATCATCTTGTGTTTTAAAGCAATATCACCTTTACCTTGATTGTTCTTCGAAATGCTGTAAAACGAAATAGACGCCATTGATCTGTTATATTTTCTATTTTTTGCACAAAATTTGGCTATTAAAGACCAACTTCTTTATTTAATCATTTAGAGTATGATTTGCTATACAACTATGTAACAATATGCAATATGCTAAAATTAACCCTGAAAAATTATTAATGCAAGTTCAATCGAAATCCATTCTGCAGTATTTTTTAAAAAGGCTATGTTTCACGGGTTCAACTTATTACAGAAATTTCCCCCGTAGTTCTATAATTAGACAATGTAGAACTATTATACGATAATCGTTACAAAAATATGCATTATCTCATGAACAATAGAACTTAGAAGAATGTACTTTATACCATTCGATTCAGCATACAAAAATACATTAAAATATGTTATTTTTTTCACTTAACTATAATACTCGATTTTTAAGGAATTTTTTTAAAGTTTGTTCATTTTTTTTACCCCCTTTAAGGGTGGAATTTTTGAAAATACCGTCTTAGTGCGCCTCTACATACTAAGAAGTATTTTCCCTCCAAGTTTCGTGTTTGTAGGCTCAGTAGTTTGAGCTGCGTGTTGATCATCTATCCTGTCAGGACTTTCATTTATATGTATAGATTTAAAATTTTGTTTGTAAAAAAATTAATAATACGCCTTGTGCGAATGGGTGTACCTGCAAGTGCGCGCCGTGAAACTACAATCGGGCGACCATTTTTCTCCGGTCACAAAGCATCTGATACAAATTGGGTAGCCAAATTATGAAAAGTCATTCAATTCTCTGGAGCTTACGCCAATATTTAGTTTAAAAAGTTGATTTTTGACAAAATGGTGGTTACTTGAACAAAAAATGGTAATTTTTTTTAACCTTTTGTGAGCTTGAAAAAAATACTTAATCAATAAAAATTATAATTTTTGGTGGTATAAGTTCCAGCAAAGGCTAGTTTTGTTTCACGAAATTCAATTTATTTCAGGCATCCCTCATTTCGGACTTTTACCCAAAGGAGTAAGTAAAGCCTAGCCTTTACCGAAATACCTTGGTAAAAGCCCGAAATGGTAGCGTTAACTTTTACAAACTCACTTTAGTAAATACCAGGATTTACCAGACTTCAGTCTTTTACAGTAACATATATATGTTATTATTTTCTTTCATCATCTTTGAAATTTGAAATTGCAGCGGAAAAAAATCAAACTCTTAGAGGGTAAACTCTCGTCAAGAATAATGTGGAGTACACCTATTTTTTTTTTTGGGGGGGGGGGGGGGCTTTAAAAAAATTATAAATAGAATTATGTCTTGCGTTAAATGGGCTACAAATTTAAACGCATATGTAGTATTAGTGTTGTTTAAACAAAAGTCACCCCGAATAGCAGAATATGTGGATTTCGGGAATGATTACATACAAAGTCTGGGGGATAAAATGGGTGATAGAAAGATAAAATTTCTACTCATATTTTTTCTCTTGTTTTATATTTTTTTGTTTTTCATTTTGTACTTTTGGTTTGAGTTTGTTCTGTGCAAATCGTCTATCTAAATATGTTTTTTTTTCATTAAAATATGGATCAATTGGTTTCTGGTAATTTTGCAAAAATTTATAATAGGTGTATGTGTTGTCACTTTCAAAAGAAATTTCTATAAATTGTAGATAAAGAAACAAAATTTATTATAAATGAAATTTCCCTCCTCCATACTTCCTTCCCACCTCCCTCCCCGTCAGAAAAATATTATTTTTTGCAAGAGTCATTGCAGAGTGTCACTAAACAATGTTTTGATACCTGGAAAATTCAACAAAGTAGTGAAAAAACCCCTCAACAATGAAGCCAAAGATCTACAACAATGATTGCAATTATAAAAAAAAAAGCTTATTGTTAAGTAACTCAAAAATTATTTTACAACACTACTAACAATAGAAAATGACAAATTAGGATTCATCATCAATCTAACAATGAGTAACTAAACAATGAAAATAACATCCTATAGTTTTATGGAATACAAAGTTTTCATGCTTATGTGCTCTATAAGTGTCTCTTAAAATACTATTAAAGTTTTATTAAAGAGTTATTTGTGACAAAAAGTTGTACAAAGTTTGAATAAAAGTGAATTTTGATTAACTAACAACTATTGAAAAGACTTTTGGTGTATAATATTTGTTTTAACAAAATGGCTTCTGGGGAATCATCTCTATTTGCCGATGTTAAAAGTATTCTACTTGATAAAAATTTCTGCGATGTAAAACCTTTGGGAACAGGAAGTTTTGGAGAGGTTGTATCAGCCGTTTTTCCACATAAAAAACATGTTGCTGTAAAAATTATCAGAAATGCAGATGCTTGGCATGTTGAAGAATCAGTATGGCCTGTTCTTCGTCACAGAAACATCCTCCCTCTTTTGGACATAATCGATGTAGAATCCAGGCATTTCAAGTTATACGTGACGCCCAGGCTTCGCTATGTACTGGATAAAGTGCTGCGTAGCAGACGTTTCCTTGCTGATTGCAATGGTTTTGAGAGTTAAGCGCTGGCTTGCGGATTCACTTAATGGACTGCATTATTTGCATAACACTGGTTTGGCCCACACAGATATCAAGACAGATAACATACTCGTAGCATCAGACGGCCGAGCTGTATTGTTTGATTTTTCGGGCCTCACCCATACAGGAGAACCATTAAAAAGGTAGGAAACTGTTTAAAAAATTACGTACTAATACAGAATATGGTTTTGGTACACAATGATGCTGGTCGATTTTTGTTTTCTAAGAAAATATTTTCAAATTTATCAGTAAAATCTAAATATTCTCATTATTGATTACCAAAAGAAAGTAGAATTAGGATTTGTATTAAAATTTAAAATTTTTTAACCCTTGCAGGGGCATGCACTTGTGCCCCTGTAACGTTGAATTCCCACCGGAATTTAGGAAAGAATTTAGTTCAAAATAAGAATAAACAATTTTTCAACTTTTTCTCGTCAAAGTTAAAAAAGTAAAATTTAATTAAAAGTTTCTGGTTTGAATCGGATTAAAATTAGGTGGTATATAATATATACCACCGCCCCTCAAAGGGTTAAAATGAATAACTTCAGGGAGACGAATATGTTATGTTATCTAAAGAAAAAACCCGAATTTTGGAGCTATTTAAAATTTTTTTAAAAATTTTTGCTTTTTTCAATTAATTTTACAGCATAAAAATTTACATTTTGGATAAATTATAAGATCGAAATTGATTTGAAATTTATAAGGTAATAGCTTCAAGTTCGTGAACAAATCCCAAATATTCTTACACCACTACTGATTATCGGGCTCAGGGAATCAGAATTTGTGTTATTATTTTGAACCAGTTGAAAAATCTCATAAAAAGATAAATAAGTTTATTATATAATAAGTATACTTCATAAGAACTACTTCATAAAAATAATTTTCTTAACTTATATTAACTTACATTAATAAATATATGTTTAAAAAAATCTGTTTTTTCCATTTTATTGCAATTTTTTTACTAGATGATAGCACTATAATTGATCTTATTCAATTATTTATGGCTTCGTGACAATTACTTCATTTCTGTGATGTCATAGTTGAATCCAAGCTATTCGAGTTGTTCTTCTGTAATTTTATACTTATCCTGAATAGTCAAAATGTTTTGACAACATGTGCAGATATGCTGACACACTTGCCTTGGATTGAAGGGCGCCATTTCAGAACTTTGTTGGGGGAAGGGGGGCAAACTATTCTTTGACGGCAGTAGCATAATCAAGGGTGGGGTTCGGGGGGACTGTAATCCCCCCCTCCCTCCGAACGAGAAACATTTACTCAATCATGCGTACAAAAGAAGTGAAAACTTCAAATATAAAATCGAAAAAAAAAAAAAAAAAAAAAAAAAAAAAACGATGAAAAGTTTGTTTTAGCAGGTATAATTTCAAGATGCTGTCTATGAAAGTTTTCCATTATAGTTACCTTTGTTAAAGGTAGCCTCTAAAACAGTTAAAACATTACTTTTATAATGCACCTCTGAAGAGCATAGGTGTATTACAATAAAACTTGTGAAAAGAAAACCAGTCTATAACAAAATTCTTCTCAACCGAAAAAAAGTTTCGACAAAAAAGCACCATACCGGCTAAGACGGCGAACTGTATAAAATAAGGGTTTTTCCAGCCCTTTTCGACTAATTCTCTGCAAGTTTTACTGCAGGGGTGCCATTTTAAGAGTTCTTTGCGAGGGAGGAGGGGGGACTTTTCTTTGAGGGATATGGTTTGAAATAGCACGTGGGATTGCGCAAACCGCACACAAAATAAGAAAATCCCACACAATAAAAAAGTCTACGAGATTTTGCCGTCTTAACTTCTTTCACAGACCATGAATAATTTTTAATTTTTGTAAAACTCTGCGGCTTTTTTTTTTTTTTTTTTTTTTTTTTTTTTTTTGCAGAATTATACAAAATTAGCTAATTTGTCAATCGATCAAAGAAAAAAATAGCAAATTTTGCCTATTGAACTTGGAAAAAAAATAGCTAATTAGGCAAATTGTTAGCAGTAAAAATCACTAATTTTCTGAAACTGACATAGAAAAATATTGCGAATTTCGCCAATGATCGCAGAAATAAATAGCTATTTCTGTCAATCGATCGCGGAAAAAAAATCACAGAATACAACATTCATTTGCAGAAAAAAAAAGTACATTTGTCCATCGGTAGCAGAAAAAAATCGCAAATTTATCAAAAGATTTTTTTAAAAATCGTAAATTTTTTATAACTATCGCTGAAAAAAAATCACGAATTTTGTCAAAAAAAAAAAAAAAAAAAAAAAAAAAAAAAAAAAAAAAAAAAAAAAAAAATCGAGAATTTCATCAAAAGATTGCGCGAAATAATCGCAAATTTTGTAAATCAGTTTCGAAAAATAAATCCCGAATTTGAACAAACGATCGTAGAAAATAATGTCGTAAAAAGATAGTATAAAACAAGTACAGAATTTCGTCAAAAGATAGCAGATAACAAGTAGCGAATTTCGTAAATTGGTCGAAAAAAAAAAAAACCCATGAATTTTGACAAATGGTCGCGGTTAAAAGTCTGTTTCGTCTTTCGTCTATCGGTCGCAGAAAAAATCGCGGATTTCAGAAAATGATCAAGAAAAAAAAAATTATTTCCGTGAAACGAAACCGACACAACGAGCCGGGTTCATGCTGCTTTTTTTCCACTGCAGGCCAGGTCGACTTTAACCGTTTGATTACGGTAGGGACATATGCGTTCCAGTGTACTATTTTTTTATTCTATTATTACACTTTTGAAAACTAATCTCTGCCATACATTTATATTAGGATATTTTCAAGAGAAATCTGCCACAAACAATATTTTTTCTCTAGATTGGGGTACGATTGCACATAAAAATAGTTACTGATCCTGGCTCGTAATCAAAGGGTTAATTGTTTCGGGTTCAGGTTTGGTTTTCACTATTTTGTGTCGGGTTCATGTTGACCCGATTTTTCAAAGAAATTCTGAATATTTTTTTGAAGAATAAAACTATATATTTGAACATTAATGAGCATACATGTTTTCATTTACATACATAAGCGATAAAATTGTAGACTAGTTTTCCATAAATGTATTAAAATACAGGTTTAGTTTCTTTCACTTCGGGTTCGGGTAGGACTTTTTTGAATTTGGGTTAAAACGGTTCGGGTCGGGTACCACGCAGTACTCGCGTGTCAAGCTGTGGAGATTATTAAGAGTGTACTGTATGTAATATGATTTAATAAAGCAATTGATTTGATATTATTTTAATTATTGCAGAAAATACTATAGTGTGACACCAATAATGCAAAACTAAAAAAATAAATATTTAAGAACGTTAATTAACCGAATAATATCTCCAGCTCCCAAAAAAGACCCCCTCCCCCCCTAATTTTTGGGCTAAAAGGGGAAATTCACTTCAAAAATTCTAGCCAGGGATTGGTTTTCTTTTCAACATGTTGCACACGTATACAGTTGAGAAGCAATTGAGAGTTTTTTCTGACATATATTTTTTTAAATTAGCCAAAATACTCATCCAAGGGTGTAAAAATTGGGCGTCAATAGGCCGATTTTCACCACTAAATTTTATAACTGTTCTTCCCCTAAATTTTACTAGTATACTTCGCCTAAATTTTATCAATATTCTTATTAGGCGAAGACTACTAAAAATTTAGTGGTGGCAAACGGGCCAGTGACACCTAGATTTTTACACTCCTGTACTCATCAATGATAAATGTCCCATTTTGAGAAAGTTGGAATAGCAAGACTTTAGGAAACGTTTTTGATATTTATTAGCTTTTGTGCTTAAAGTGCTAATTTAATGCTTATGTTTTTATTGTAATCAAATCTGATAAGTTATTTTAATTTTTGATTTTTTTTTTTTTTTTTTTTTTTTTTTTTACCTGCGATGACGGATAAATTTTCTGAATTTTCAAATTCCTTGGAAGGGGGCAGTTTCTCCCCACAGCCCCCTCCTAATTGACGCCTCTGCTTGGATTATTCATGCGGATTTCATTACTTCTTCTTCTTCTTTTTTTTTTTTTTTTTTATTCACAAATTTCTGGTTTATTAATGTCGATTGCGCAAATCTTGTACTGTTTTAGATTATTATAGCTCGTGTAATGATTAAATTGTATTCATGTTTTGTCTGATAATTTTGTCTAATAATATAATTTTTACCTGATAATTCTACCATGGCTTAAGGCTGCTCTTCAGTAAACATCCCGATTCCCCTCGCTAATGTTATTCCTATGGGCGTAGGATGCATTCGTATTTGTTGTGTCTCTTCCTTCTTTAAATCAAAGAAGTATCTGTTGTGACTTACCTCTCATTAAATTAACACACAACAAGATAACTAAATTACCTAGACATTCATTTAAATTAAACTTTACTCAATTACTTAATTAATTTACTACTTCAAGAGAATTATACCAATTTATTATTTACTCTTACTTTATCTTTTTCACTCAAAACTGAATTTACTTTATTATTTTACATTATAAATTTTGACTATTTAGATTGACATTTACATTTAAATAAAATAAATTACATTGGCCCCAATTACAATATTAAGTTAATCACTAAATAAAATTATAAGGAAGTGCGTTGTGTTATCAAAATATTTAAGTTATATTAATTCCAACAATAACTCCAAGTGCGTGGTCAAAGTGAATCATGACTTAATAAAATCTTTATTCAATTGTAAATTCTTCTCTCTAATTAAAAGTTAATCTTCCTCTCTTCAATTACCCACAATTACTAAGAAATGAGACAATTTTAGTTCAAAAATTCAAAACAATTCAACAAAACAATTTGAAAGTTAAAACACCTGAAAATTCAATCCAAAAAAATGTAATTTAAACTCTTACGAACTTCAATGGTCTCATTTCATTAGCAAACTCAAAATTAATCTCCATCATAAATCTTCTTCCTGAAATAAATCTTATATCTGAAAGGTAAAATGTTCTCCTGAAACATAACGCGATGGAACTAGTTGATTCAAAAAAAAATATATAAAAGGTAAATCATCATTATCTTACAAATTCAATATATCAAAAATATCTCACAATTCTCCATCAAAGATAAAAACCCAATTTACCTCAACTCCATTTCAAAACATATACATTATCTCCATATCAACCAGTTCCAACGGTTATTCTCTAAAATCTGATTTATTGAATACAGACAACTTCTTAACAGAAAATCACGCGAGAGATAATTAAAATTAGACTGTACTAAATTTACATTCTTACTATTAAAATTTATACTTAAGAATTAACTAAAATTAAACTTTACATAAGTTGTCTGTATTCCCTTAAATATTAAAATAATTCCTTCTTCTAAGGCTGAAATAAAATAAATAAAAAGGGATGCACTGCAAGGTAAATGAAAATGCATTTTATACAGGAATTAAATATTTTATTGCACATATAATTATTTTACAGCAAACAAATTCCGTTAATTTAGTTAATCTCAAAAGGCTTCATCTATAACAATTAATCACCACTTTATCATATATATAAAATTATTTCCATAATCAAATTCACCATTATATTATAATTCAAACAATTAATATATTCAAACTAATTCCTGTAATATTTTGTTAATGTGATAATTTTGGAGCTACTGGCAATATTTACAAAAAAAGGATTATCTAATTGGAGTCATTTTAGAGAACTTAAGTTAAAGTGAATCTTAATTCACAATAAAAAAAATTAAATAAAATAAAATAAAAATAAATAATTATCGATAAGTTAGTTCATGCATGATAAAATTAATTATGAGAAGGAAAGGAAAGAAAAAGAACTTAACATCATCATGACAGCTCCGGAGCTGATTCACTTTTCTTAACCTTACATGTTCGCTTCTGGTCTCCAACTCATCCTTTTGAAATTCCCACGTAAAGCTCTTTGATTTACCTTCAACTTCTTGTCACATGCGCAACGACAAATAGTGCCCCTCAAAATGACACTATGTATAAAGAAAGATGTTGACCTGCGCCATATTATTTAAAAATATTCACACCATCTTTTGCAGTGATTTCAAAATTGCATAACTTAACTGAATTTTTAAAATGTGTGAATCAATGCGCTCTCTTCCGGTCACATGGGGACGCGCTGTTGCGGCGTGGTCACATGGTGACGCTATTCTTTGTGCGGGAATTGGTTGTGTTCAGGAAAGAAGATCGCGCGGCGCGCGCGCGATGGAGAGAAGGGTTATGGAGTAGGTCTTATCGGAAATTTAAATAATTTAATATATTGAAATAATTTAATTATTTCAATTATTTTAAGCTTCTGTGGCTCGGATTAGGTGAAACTAGCGACTACACATCTTTATCCTCCAAAAAAAATGGATCTTATAATAGGAATATCTATTTTTATTTCATCATAATAAACCCCTGAAACATTCATGAAAAGCATCACGTGATCAGATAGCCCGATCCGCGTTCATAACCTGCAAATTTTTAGCGCGCGCTGCGCGCGGGTGACTCACAAAAATTCTGTGGGCGATTTGATCACGTGATTGGGCTTTTTTGTGTGCTTGGTTTGGTAGGTTGATTGATACAGCTGTAGCAACATGATCGGATATCTGAAAAATTTAAAATTTTTAACATTCTAAACTGATTTTTTAAGCCTTTGATCCAACATAAAAATAATAGAATACTAAAGTATGATGTGTATATATATATATATATATATATATACACCATATAGTTACATAACTGCTGTCAACTTATATGTCTCTTAAACTACAGCACCTACTAAAACTGATATATTAGTTTAGTTGATAGCAGTTACATAAATATATATATTGTACAAAACAATGCATATAATATTATAAAGTTAAATTTTCTATAACCAGTGCACCTTTAACTAACAAGGGAGAGGACGTTCGGATCACCGAATTCCTGAAACACGGTATTGGTGGTTACAATAAAATTAATGTAAACTCTAAAAAAAAAAAAAAAAAGGTACTTTTTGGTTAACCGGGCACCAGTGAAACAAATATAAATATATACACAGACACATATATATATATATACATACATTATACATATATACACAAACATATATGTAGATATATATTTATATTTTTTTTTCACTGGCGCCCGGCTAACCGAAAAGTACCAAAAATTGTTATGTACTTTACTGACGTTTGGGTTGTCCTACACAGATGAACTTGAAAAGTATGGATACAAAGTGAATGCTCGCCGTTTATTTCCGATTTTCTTCCCCTATTTTTATTAATTTAAAAATTATTTATCAGTTGTTTTATATTTTTTGGGATAAATAGAATGTTAATAAATCAAGGTCGTGATACCAACATATGTTGGTATCACGACCTTGATTTACGATAAATCTTTTAACATATGTTAAAAGATTTATTTCTTTATTTGTAATAGTAAAATAAAATCTTTGTTAAAATTTGATAAAAAAAGCTTTTAAACATTTTATTAAAATATATTTTTCGATAACAACCTTGTTGAAACATAATTATTAATTTCTAAAAATTTATTTTTCTTGAAGTTCATTTTTCGATGTAAATTGCATTATTTATTATATTGCAATAAACATCATAAAACACGAAAAACAAATGCTAAAATACTTGTACATTCAGTAGAAAATTTATAAACATTCTAACTATATTTTATTTATATTCATTACGAAACTAGACGGTAAACCACATGTATTTTACCTCTTTACAAAAATAGGTACTGATATTTCTAGTTTAAATAATGTATATCGTTTACATTTTATTTTTATAATATTTTTTACATTGTAAAATATGCTTTGCATTCTATTCGTACTAAAAATTCACTGTTGAAGTACTCATTATAAAAACATGGAGAAATTCGTGCAAATTGACTATATTTTCATTTCTTATTTTACATTTGCTAAAAAGAAAATAATAATAATAATAATGTTTAAATATTAAAAGACACTGTAATGTAAAATTTTAATCATAAAATAGCTGAATTTGTCGTATTTAATTAAATAAATAATTGTTAATAATATCAAATTTTGCTTTTATAAAATATATTCCATTAATCATGAAAAATACCAAGCAATTGCTTTGTATTTTTAATCGGTTAACCTATTAAACATTTTTAAATGAAAAAAAAAAAAAAAACAGAAAAAATCAAACAGAAATTTTGGGGGATCGAACCCGCAACCTCCAGAATCAAGAGCAGTGCTCTAACCATTCGGCCACCAAGTTCACTTCTTAATATAACAAAATATCATTAAAATACGCTAATTAGTCAAATGAAGGACCGTGATCATTATCATTGATTTGGATGTCCAAATCAATGATAACGAACGCAGGCCTTTCAATTTCAGTCACAGTATAGACTCACTCTATATTTAAATCTCCATCGCCCGCGCGCCGCCTGATCTTCTTTCCTGAACAGCCCCATTGTGATCTTGTTGCCATTTTGAAGAATAGGAAAACTTAGGAAAACAGATAAGAATGGAAAAACACATTACAACAAAAATGTTAATAAAGATATAAATGGACTCCGAAAACGTTAATAAAAATATTAAAACTCCAAAACGTTAATAAAAATATTAAGACTCCAAAAGCTTCTAATTAAACTCAGTAGCTCCATAAATGTTATTCAAACACAAAAAACTCCAGTAACTCCTAATTTCAAAATTATTGCATGACAATTATATCTTTGGAAATAAAAACCACAAATTAATTAGAGAAACATAATACCTGAAAATTTCACAATTGAGAAGAAGAAATTGCGCATTTGCATCCTCCCAAGAGCCAATTAAAAAAATATCAATTTCACCAACACAATTGCTTGGTTACTAAACCCAAATGATAATTGTATAATTAATTCATCATAGATTTTGGTAGACAGTGTGAGAATTATAAACAAAAATTCTGTGCCAGAAGAATATAAATAAAAATTAAACAACTTTAGCTATTAAATCAACCTGCAAACCATAACTGCAACTTTAACTTTAACTATAAAAAACAACAATTAGTATTATAAATAAACAAAACATCCCATAATTACAATATGTTTTAACAGTTAAAAAATGGACAAATTAGAAATAAATTAAATTAATTAATATTTAATTTTAAGTTTTGTTAGCGACACAACATATTTTTAAAATATCTCCTCGGAAAATTAATATTTTAAACTTCTGTTTTCTTTGTACTATTCTTAAAGAATGTCTCTTTTTTCTTAGTTGTCAATTTTTTTCTAAAATATATACTTAATTTTATATGAAACGTTAAAATCTTATTCAGTTTCGCTGAGATTTTAAAACAAAAAAATGTAAATTAAGCACATAATTTAGAAATATTTTGATAACTAAGAAAAAAAGAGACATTCTTTAAGAACAATACAAAGAAAACAGAAGTTAAAAATATTAATTTTCTGAGGAGATATTTTAAAAATACGAATTCATCATACGCCCATAGGAATAACATTAGCGAGGAGAATCGGGAAGTTTACTGAAGAGCAGCCTTAACAAATATTTCGCTAGTTCATTTTAATTTCAAATCATTTTCTAGATATTTTTTTATATTATTCATAACAGATATGTTTTCATCTTTTGCCCCCATATGTGTATGATGAAGTCCCCGCTATCTCGTAATGGTTATATATATACACTGCTCAAAACAATTAGAGGATATTTGAAGTTTTATATAAAATAAAGATATAAACGAAATTTTTTTGCCGAAAATAGAAGAAGAGAATCACAAATGCAAATTTTTCTGGTTTTCAAACTGTGGAGTATGCAAATTTTGAGTTCGACGTCAAAAACGTCGCTTCAGCGGCAGCGAATGAAATTTGACTTTCAACTGGATAAAAGAGAATGAAGACAAGGATGATCGGCATTCAGTGATTGCTTTGTTTCGATGAGTACGATATCTCAGCGAAGTCATTTGACAGATTCAGAAGCTTGGAGAATTGTTGGTAGGTTAGAAGGGGGCCAAACTCAAGCCGAAGTAGCGCAAGCCATTGGAGTGTCACAAAGTGTCATTTCCAGGATCTGGAACCGTTTTTTGGAGAGTGGATGTGCAGGCCGAAGACCAGGGCAAGGTCGTAGACGGGCAACAACGCCCAATGAAGATCGGTATTTAGCGTTAACAGCTCGGAGACACCGAAACATGAACGCTACTCTTCTCCAACAACACCTTCGCTCGGCTACAGGCACCACGATTTCAACTCAGACTGTCCGAAACCGGCTCCATGCTGTAGGTCTGTATGCTCGCCGACCGATGGTATGTGTTAGATTAACATCAAGGCATCGTCGCGACCGCAGGGAGTGGGCAACCGAGCATGTCAACTGGAGGAGAAATGAATGGAGCAATATTCTGTTTTCTGACGAGTCCCGTTTTTCTGTGCATCCGGATAATAGGCGTATTTTCATCTGGAGGGACCGTGACAGTAGGAATAATCCTGCGTTCGTGCACGAAAGTGTCAGATTTGGCGGTGGAGGAGTGTTGGTGTATGGTGGCATCTCCATTGACGGGCGCACTAACCTCTACATCATTCGAGATGGAGCTCTGACTGGTCGCCGATATAGGGATGAGATCCTCAGACCTATTGTAGTCCCTTACGCTGGAGCAATCGGAGATAACTTCATTTTAATGGACGATAACTGCAGGCCACATCGTGCAAACCTGGTGGAGGATTTCCTTTTCGAGGAAGGAATCGTTTGAATGGAATGGCCAGCGTGTTCTCCAGACATGAATCCAATCGAGCACGTTTGGGACGCTCTAGGAAGACGAGTTTCTGGCCGCCAACAACCCCCACAAACTCTTCAAGAACTGGAAAGAGCTCTTCTGGAAGAGTGGGGCAGAATACCCCAACTCGTCATTAACCTCATTGAGTCCATGCCTCAAAGGTGTTCAAGGTTGCTGGCCGCCCGTGGAAACCATACCCCCTACTGAAAATGATTTTCTTTGAAGAAAACACCTTTTCTTATTCTTTTTTTCTCATATGCACAAATTGTGTTTTTTTCCTTTTGTACACAAATGCGCAATAAAATGCATTTTTTTCTGCCAAACATGTGTAATTTATTCTCATATAACCTACTATGTCTGTCGACCATGTATCAATCAGCTAAAAAGTTTCCCAGATACAAAATCAACCTAAAACTGCAATATCCTTTAATTGTTTTGAGCAGTGTATATATATATATATATATATATATATATATATATAGTTATAATATCTATGAATTTCAAAAAACATATCAAGTTCTATTATCATTCTACTTAAATCTCCAAAGAGATAATTAATGATATTGTGTATACAGAATACCACATAGCTAATAATTAACATGTGCAAACATAATATTACCATAGCTTGTGCTTCAATGGTAATTGGCCAAATTTTACTCATACCTAAAGAATATTGAAAAAAGAAAAAAGAAATAGAGAGAAAGGGGGAAAATATATATATATATATATATATAAATTGGAGTTGCAATTAAGTAAATACAAATGGATTAACAAATTAAATATGAACCATATACAATGGAAAATTGGACCACATGAGAATTAAATATGAATTGGATATGAAAAAACACATGCACATGTACTCATCAGCCTGGATGCACCCACATGTGTTTTAAATAATAATTCAGTGTTTCATAATTCTACTGGCATAATGCTAAGATCAGTAGAATCATCCAGGTACACTGAATTATTACCAGACAACAATTGGAAATATTAAAATTTGGAAATATTTAAATAGGAAATAAAAAACCATTAAGAATATACAATATATTTCACTCACATCGATTATCCCAAAAACTGTATTTAACACCTCACGAAATTACCACGAGATAACAGTTTTGAAATAATAAAATTGGAAATATGAACGCTTAAAGTGTAGATAAAATATTTTACTCACAATAATTATACAGAATCCTTAAAATGTCACAACTTCTGCATAATATTCACATCCACATGGCAATGCATCATACATGTTGACTAAGTCGAGTTGAGAGAAATGATTTGAAAGACAAGTTGAGAGCACACTTTTTTTAAAACAGAACCCCATCGATGACACCCAAACACAAAATGATTCAAAAACACACAAAATAATTCTGGTTTTAATACACTTATAACAAAATTATATCCGTGAATATATCTTACTCCATCCAATTTTAATTCCTGAAAGTAAAATTAATATACAATCAATAGCTCCCTCTATAGTTAAATTAAATATAATATTATCAATATTATCAACAATGAGATATTTCATCATCATATTAGCCATACATTGCTAAAACATATGATATTGGGACTACATCTCAAATACAATGATTCAAATCAGTGATAAAATAAAAAATAAAATACAATATTAAAAAGGAAAGAAGCCATACTTATAAATTACAGAGAGAACATTTAATAGAGACATTAAGTATAAAATATAAAATCCATAAAGATGAAAAGAGATATAAATAAGATACCTTGCAGTTCATGAACCATCATGAAAACTGCAACATGACTGGGGAATGAATTGCATAAAAAATCATAACATGTTGCCAATTTTAGAAATATAAATTGCTATGCAGTGATGCCAGAAATAATGTTAAAATATAATGGATTATAAAATAAACAGGAACATTAGTGCTGCCATCTATTAGTAAAAGTGAATATAATCTGAATCGAAGGAATTGGATGGAAATAAATGTTTCATAATTCAACCAAATTACTATCTTAATTGATACCAATTAGTTAAATAATAAATAAATGAAATTAATTAATAAATAGAAAATCGAATTACATTAAAGGATGTATTAATGAATAATACTATGTTATAAATAAGTATTAAGATGGAAAAATTAATAATAAAAAACAACTTAAAATAGTGCTGCCCTCTAGTGGTAAAAGTAAATATAAAGGAATGGATGGAAATTAGTGTTTAATAATTAAACCAAATTCCTATCTTAATGATAGCCATTAGTTAAATAATAAATAAATGAAATTAATTAATAAATAGAATGTTGAATAATATCTAAGTAATGGATGTATAAATTAATAATACTATGTTATAAATAAGTAGTAATATGGAAAAATTAATAATTAATGCAACATTAAAAATGTACCATTAAATGACAACAACGATTAAATAACTGTACTAAAAATGCAACATCAATTAAAATAAATTAAATTAAAATACTAAAGATTTGAATTAAGAATCAAAAAATTTAAAATTAATAATGATTAAATATTGAAATGAATGTAAGTCATTTATGAATGTAAGTCATTTATGATGTCTTATTTATGATATCTTTTCATCTTGAATCTTAACAATTCATTTTGATATTTTTTCTTATACATTATGGTATTGCATATATATTTTTTAAATATATTGATAATGGTGCTAATTGATATTAGCAATCTTTTAAATATATATATATATATATATATATATATATATATATATATATATATAATTATACTTTAATTTATATATAAATTTATAATAGAAACCCAATTTGACAACATTTATAATCTATGTTTTTACAGTTACTTTTCTACAGACTTTCGGGTGTTTTTTTTTTTTTTTAATAGGACTGCTTTTTATTATTTTAGGATAATATGTATTTTGGTTACTTTACAAGTAAGAAATATTTCTTTTTTCAAGGCTTACATACTTAAAATCTAAAAATTAAATAAGTAAGATTTTCAGAAAATTAATTGAATCTTTTCAAGAGCAATTACTATATATTAATTGGTTCAAAGAATTATGTAGTTTTAAGTGGCTATTGAGACATCATATTAGACCTCTTCTTTCTAAAACAGAAAGAGAGCCTCGAATCCAGGCCTCTGTTTTCTTTTTCTTTTCCTTCTTCCATCTTCTCTGATATTTTATAATAAAATAGACGAACATTTGTTTCACTCACTTCTGTAAAAATCTGAAAAGCAGGAGAGCGATCAAAACATTTCGTTGCAGCTTCATTCTTCCATCAATAAAATTCTAGCAGTAAAAGAGTTAACAATATTTTTATTGGATATATCTTAGCGAACATTAAAATATTGGTTTGAAATATTACTCCAAATTTGGGATGTTTACATTTACAAATATTGCGCCAATATGAACAGGAAATACTTAGCCATTCTTCTTTCACAATTTTTAATGTTAAACTTGTGCAGTAGATATCTGATTAGCTGAACTCCAATCAATCGAATATTCAATTATCTGAACATCTTTCATATACTTTTCCTTTAAATAAAAATGCATTTTCTTTCTTCATTTAAAGGGGGGGGAATTAAAACCATAAAAATAAATAAATAAGTAACACTACATGTTATTTTATGTAAGAAATTGAGATTCCCGTGTCTACGCTGCATTTAATGTATTAAATTTTTTAATCGAAATCAATTTTTAAGAAATGCTAGTGGGTAGATGAATGAAAACTCCTAAAGGTGCTATATAAAGGACTTAATTATCTTTGGAATCTCATCCCTCCAAAAATCAAGAACTTTATCCTGGAAACAAAAATTTTCACAAAAAGGGCAATGGCAGTACCTCTTCAATAACAATGAACATCAAACAGGTGAATGGGTAGATGAATTAAAATTTCTAAAGGTGCTAGAAAAAGGACTTAATCATCTTTGGAATCTCACCCTTCCAAAAATCAAGAACTTCATCCTGGAAACAAAGCTTTTTTCAAAGAGGGCACTGGCAATATCTCTTCAGTAACAATGAACATCAAACAGATTAATGGCTAGATGAATGAAAATTCCTAAGGTGCTATAAAAAGGGCTTAATCATCGTTGGAATCTCATCCCTCCAAAAATGAAGAACTTTATCCTGGAAACAAAAATTTTCAAAAAAGGGCACTGGCAGTACCTCTTCAGTAACAATGAACATCAAACAGATTAATGAAAATGCCTAAGGGGCTATAAAAAGGGCTTAATCATCGTTGGAATCTCATCCCTCCAAAAATCAAGTACTTTATCCTGGAAACAAAAATTTTCACAAAAAGGGCAATGGCAGTACCTCTTCAATAACAATGAACATCAAACAGGTGAATGGGTAGATGAATTAAAATTTCTAAAGGTGCTAGAAAAAGGACTTAATCATCTTTGGAATCTCACCCTTCCAAAAATCAAGAACTTCATCCTGGAAACAAAGCTTTTTTCAAAGAGGGCACTGGCAATATCTCTTCAGTAACAATGAACATCAAACAGATTAATGGCTAGATGAATGAAAATTCCTAAGGTGCTATAAAAAGGGCTTAATCATCGTTGGAATCTCATCCCTCCAAAAATGAAGAACTTTATCCTGGAAACAAAAATTTTCAAAAAAGGGCACTGGCAGTACCTCTTCAGTAACAATGAACATCAAACAGATTAATGAAAATGCCTAAGGGGCTATAAAAAGGGCTTAATCATCGTTGGAATCTCATCCCTCCAAAAATCAAGTACTTTATCCTGGAAACAAAAATTTTCACAAAAAGGGCACTGGCAATACCTCTTCAATAACAATGAACATCAAACAGATGAATGAGTAGATGAATTAAAATTCCTAAAGGTGCTATAAATAGGACTTAATCATCTTTGGAATCTCATCCCTCCAAAAATCAAGAACTTTATCCTGGAAACAAAGATTTTCACAAAAAGGGCACTGGCAATACCTCTTCAATAACAATGAACATCAAGCAGGTGAATGGGTAGATGAATTAAAATTCCTAAAGGTGCTATAAAAAGGACTTAATCATCTTTGGAATCTCACCCTTCCAAAAATCAAGAAATTTATCCTGGAAACAAAGCTTTTTTCGAAGAGGGCACTGGCAACTCATTTTCAATAACAATGAACATCAAACAAAACAAAGACTTTGCATGTCAGAAACGCAAAACATTTCTTATCTTATGACATGATTATGACCTAGAGTATATTGACAATGAGAACAGCTGAAATTCTTGCTGCAACTTGAATATTTCACAGCAGTGCACTTTTGCGTTTCTGAATTGGTACCGATCTCGAATGGTTCTTACAATCAGCACTCTACTCTATTTCTGTAACAGTGGCATCTCATTATAAACATTCCCAAATGTAAATCCAATATTTCATCAATACTGATGTTGCATTGCAATCGTTTCCGATTAATGAAATAAAGCGTAGTATTCTCCAATGCAGCCGTACTCAACCTTTTTTTTTTCGCGGGCCGCAAACGTATATTTGCGAAGTTAGGCGGGCCGCAACACAAACTTGTATAATAATGTAAAAAATATATAAATTTCTATAGCAAATGCGAAGAATGTTGTTTTGAAATAGTGATATAAAACTTTTTACTGCCAATTTTTTCTGCGAGAAATATTTAACCCTAATAAACCTTATCAGCTATATGATAAATATAAAACGTAACAATACAACAATGCAACAATTCGAAATTCTCAAAAAAAAAAAAAAAAAAAAAATCTAAGGGATTTTTTTCTAATAAATCAATTATTTTCTTAATGCAAAAACTTTTTTTTTAATGTAGAAATATATAGTGCAAATTAAAATTAATTTGGAGTAAGGTTTGTTTTAGTGTTCAGGATTAAGAAATGTGTACACTACTGTAGCACAAGTAAAACTATAAGTAAAAAGATCTTTGACTAAGGAAACGACATTTAAGATAATTTAAGGAAATTTTAAATTAGTAATTATAAATAACAGGAAATTGTCTTCCCATGAAAATATATAAAAGAGCAATGAAAATATTAAAAAATTTTTATACACATCTCAATTTATTTTATACATAGTGATTAATGATTGTGTCTCGGGCCGCACATAAAAGGTCGCCGGGCCACATGCGGCCCGCGGGCCGCAGGTTGAGTATGGCTGCTCCAATGTAACTAACATAGGTCTTTATTATTTTTAACTCAATCATGACTGATTGGTAAAGATATCATACGAATTGACATTTTTCCAACTGAGTGTAAATGTGTCCAGAAACCCAAGACTTTTGACTTAAATTGCCGACTGTCTGTTTATTGAACTTACCTGGACCGACAACCAGCTGTTTAATTCACTCAGATAACCTTATTGGCAATAGCATCTGGTCTGTCATATGCACAGAAGTAAAACGCAAAATACATGATCGATTGCATTATGTTTCCCTGTGACGCCTTTGATAGTATCCTGTGTATCATCATTGGCCGTAGCAAAAGCAAAAAAAAATCGATTAAACGTTAAAATAAATAAGAAAATATCGAGGGAAAGACGTGTCAAGCAAGCGATAAGTACGACATACTATCCCACTGTTTAGGTATTAGTTCCGGTAGCAGAGACAAATTTTAAAAAATGCGGTAGCAAACAGGCAGCAGGGGAGATCCTTTGTAAAATACTCTTATACTCCTTCTGGTTCTTTCTTAATTCTATGGTGATGTGCATGGTCTGCCATATAAGTGTTAACGAAATCATAATAAATAATTAAATTAGTAGAAATTACAAAATTATTGACACTTCTATATATCATATCTAAATCTTTTGTTATTTTCCCTTGTTAGACTTGTTGCTCCCCTGGTATATAGACCACCAGATTTTTATGATCCTGCACGCCATGAAAACGTTGAAGGCTGTGCCTGCGATGTATGGCTCTATGGAATGATGTGCCTGAATGTTTTGACTGGAGACTGGCCGACGGATCAAATGAAACTTGTCATTGATGCAAAATCCTGGAAAACGAATGTGGAGCCTGTTCTATTTCAATCACTTCAGGTAAAATGCTTTACAATATATATCTGCTCCACTTTGTGCTGGGCAATAAATAACACGCAAAAAATGTCGTAATAATCGTAAATACCTTCGAAAATATATCATACCTTGAATTTATTATACTTTGAAATTATATCATAATCTGTATAATCATAATCTGAAAAAAAAAAAAAATGCTCTACTATGCAATAACGAAAAACATGTTATAATTATCGTAAATACCTTTAAAAATATAGCATACTTTCACATTTATTATATATACTTTGAAATTATATTATACAGATGTGGATAAAAATGATGAATATTAAAATAAATAAATTCTTAAATTTATAGGAATTTCAACGTATGACATAAATTTCTAAAAACAAATCTGCGAATAAAATTTTGCATAATAAACTAAACCGCAAATAAATATAAATAAAAATCCCCCCCTTTTTTTTTCTATTTCAGTATGTATTATAAATAGCGCATATTTTACTAATGTGCAATACATGAATGTATTAAAATATGAATGTATTATAAAAGTGTTAATATTTACTGTTTCTTCTATTTTTTTTTTTATTAATCTGTCTGCAGTATTAAAATAAAAAGCATATTTTTGGAGAAATAATATTAGAATGAATTTGCTTTCCACTCTCATACATTGGTAAAAGTTAAACACACGATAAAAGAAATTAATATTTTTTAAGATTTCATCTTTAAGCAATTCTTTTTTTTTTTTTTTCATTATTACTGTTATAGCTATTTCAAAATTTAAATTGAATTAATTAAACTAATTTAGGAAGCACTTACAGAAGACGAGCTGCATCTTGCTCATAAATTTGTAGTGTCCATCATGAAATGGAATCAGGAAGATCGGCCTTCTGTGCAGAAAATCAAACGTCATCCATTCCTATCAACTGGTACAGAAGTAGATGGAAAAACTACCAAAAAGTCATCTCCAAAAGAAGAAAAACATGTCAGCACAAATCTTATTCTGGATGGATGTAAAGATCCAAAAATGAAAATGGAAGATGAGATTGTCAAAAAAGTGCCGATAACTGAGTGCGCTGAGAAAAAGACCAGCACTGCAAAACATCATGGATCGCCGGACATTCAACGATCAAAGAATGTTCCTGAACATCCTGAATCGGGAAAAAATATTCCTGGTAAAGTTAAAGATTGGTTTAAAATGAAGTGGAAAAAGACTTTCCAGAAGCCAAATAGATACGTAAGTATTAATACATTTTATATTTATGATTTCATTTTTTTAATTAAACATGATATATAACAAGAAAAACTTTAATTTAGTTTGCTCATGTGACGTCAATGTGAATAAGTGTAAAATCAAAGCATATTTATGGGGAAATAAAAATTAGAACGAATTTGAACTTCCTTTCCACTCATGTATTGGTAAAGGTTAAACACACTATAAAACTAGTCGTTGGGGCGGGCCACCGTAATACTTACCCATCATGGATATGCATAATGTAAAGTATTAAAATAAAAATGTGTAAACTACTTATAAAGTGCATTGCAATTCAAATAAAATCGTGGCTTAATGACGTCATAAACCTTAAAGGCTCGATTACTGAATTGCTTGAAAGAAACATCCTTATAACTCCAAAAATAATAATCGTATTAACTAGCGGTTTATTGCATCTGATTAAGCGTCACATTTCCAATTAAAATATATCTTTGAAGTGAAATTTGGATGAAATACAGGGTCATGGATAGGAAAATAGGATTCCAAATATCTCGGCAACTCATTATCCGATCAACTTCATGCTTTATGTAAAATTTATGTTTCGTTATTGTCTTTTATATTAATTTCTTCAAAATAACCAATTTCGAAAATTTTTATATATCTTTTATCAGAACGAATATTTGGAGAGTCCGAAAAAAATTGTTCCGGTTAATCGAGGTTATTGAAATGAAATAGGCTTCTTCCCATTATTACATACTAAGTACATACCAAATTGCAAGTCTCTATCTCAATTTGTTCGGGAGATAGAACGTTTACAGACACACAGACGGACGGCAAAATTTTTCTGAATCTCCAGTGTCTGAAACGTGTAAATCCGTCAAAATTTTTTTTTCGATTTTCAAAACGATTGCAAGACTTACCCTATACTACGTATGATGGGTAAGTAATAAATTAATATTTTTTAAGATTTCATCGCTAAACAATTCTTTTATTTTCATTATTATTGCTATAGATATTTCAAAATTTGAGGGAGGGGGATAGTTGTATATAAAATAAAATACTTTATAAGTATGTATGATCTTGTAATAATGATCTTCCGTTGTCCAATTCAATACATAGTAGTGTTTTTCAGAATATAATTAATATCAGAGTCGAGTCTGTTGCCACTTGTGGACAATGTCCATTCAAAGCATAAAAAAAAATATTTATGAGAGAAAAATTAAGAGAATGAAATTCATGGTAAAAGACATTATTTTAGCTGAATTATTGTCATATTTGCATTGATTTTTGCAAAGTCAAATTAACCACATATCTTATATATCATAATATTTAACACCTACTTCCTCTAATCTATTTCATAATATTCCTAATTTCATAATTAAGTTATATTTTAAACACAGCTTGCTTGAAAAGATGACAACCAATTTATCTCTTTACTTTGTGATAAAGTATACAAACAAGAACTTTTTTTTCTTAAGTGTGAAATTTTGAAAACTGGCATTTGACTGTTTATGGAAGATTTCACAAAGAATGGATGAGTCACACGTAAATATAGACCTATTAGCCGGCCGGGTCATACTTTTTGTTTTAGACGGATAGGGATTCCCATAGCTTAGGCAATAAAAAAAAATTCACTGTTCTTATGATGGGGTGTTTGCATGTAGAAATTTTCAGTGTACGAAACGCTTAATATCATTCCGTTCGGATTTCTGTTTATGATAACAGTAAACACCAGCAGCACAAAATTGTTGGGCCAATATTGGCTAATTCTGGAGTCCCACGTTCACCAACAGTAAAAAGTGCCCGTTTTGCAGAGTTGGACCATTGTCAAACGAAACATTTGAAAGCAAATCCCTAAAAGTTGGCCGAAATGTTAGCTGCTCAGGTATCACTACAATTCGATGTTTCCGACAAAATTATTGTTGGTTGATTGGACTAATACTCCAAATTAAAGGGCTGATGGCTTGTTTTAATTATAACACTTCAACTCTGCCATTTCCTCCACAAACATAAAAAATCTGTGATACTTGTGAATGGAAGGTTAGTTTTATTTTAATGCATCACTCTTATCGATATAAATTCTTCTCTTTGATACAAGCAATAGTAAGACGATTATTGAAAAAGTAGGTCATTCCCTATGAACATAGGATGTAATTTTAGCAACTTAAAAACGTGTAACTATACTATGCATGAAAAGCATAAATATTGAGAGGAAATCTCGAAGTTGCACCTTTTAAACTAAACTAACTTTTGAATATTTTTTAGGGGGTGGGGGTGGGGGATTAACAATTTATTTTTAAAAGCAAATCGCCATTACATTTGATGAATTTCAAAGACCAATTAAAATATAGATAAAATGCTTAAGTGATACAAAGAGGAAACACAAAATGCGTATAAAAACCTTTTAATGATCGACATATGTTTCAGCGCTGATATACAGCGCCATTTTCAAGATATATAACGATAAACAAAAATATTCTCGTAAATTTTTGAAAATAAACTTGAAAAACATAAATCACGAGATCATATATGTAAAAAAAAAAGCAGGTTCTTCAAATAGTCAACTGTAAACGAGAAAATTAATATTTCTTTATTGCTTTTTTTTTAAACTGAAAAGTACCTCATGCTAAATTTTAGGTAATTCAAATGAGGCGGTTTCATTTTTATTACACATCTGGAAGCACGGGAATGCTTCCGCCAAGTCGAGAAAGCACAGCCGTAAGCATCCTTTTCTGGAAGCAACTCAGGGCGCTTTTGACCCTCCATATCTTTGCCCTGGAGTATCCCAAAACCAAAAACCTGAAACTTCGTTTATATAGAGTATGTGGCACACAGGACCAAAATTTAAAATTCCACGTTTTTGTCTTTTTTAGTTCAGACGAAATGTGAACTGAAATTTTCGATTTTTTGTCACTTACTCACTCACACACTCAAGCGACATCAAAAATATAACGTAGATCCCGTAGTACTAGAAACTTGATATTTGGAATAAAGGTAGTGTTTAGGATTCCGAATAAGGAAAAATTAAAAACACAATAAAATTCGAAAATAAAATAAAAAAATCGAAAGAATCGAAAAATAAAGAAAATTTGAAAATAATTCGATTTTATAGCGCTACAACATAGATTAATGTATTTTAAAAACACATCAAAGAGCAGTGCACTTGTCTAAAAGCTAAAATAAAAACACTTTGAAAATACACTAAATCTAGTCAATATGTATAAAATATTTTAAAAATATTTTCACCTCTTGGTCCCAGGCATCTTCAGTTACCAATGTTCTGTACACAGACGAGATATAGACTTAAATATATATGCCACTGCAACTGCAATAGCCAGACTAAATAATAAATCTCCAATTCAATATACTTCAATAATGTCAAAAAATTAGCAAGTTATATCAATTTAAACTACGCATTACAGATGGAAGTCATAGAAATAGTTACATCCAAATCGGAAATATACATTGATCACACTCTAAATTTGGGAGGAGTCAACGGAGGACGTGAAAGGTATTTTCACTCTTTTTGAAAGGAATTTTTTAAAAATATTCTCCTTAAAGAGTGAAAATTTCCACTCCGTAGAAAGGAGTGAAAAATTTCACCCCATTGTCGAGAATGAAATGTCTCACTCCGTTGACAAGAGTGAAATATTTCAGTCTGTTGACGAGAGTGAAAGCAGGGCATTATATAATTTTGTCCATATTCATTTATTGAGAGAAACGAAATTATCATTCTCTCTTGATGTTTTTTATTTCAATGTCAGTATGTTTAAGGAGACACGGTACCTTTTACTTCCATAAAAATGGAAGTTTGGTGATCGCTGGAAAATCTAAAATTTGTATCTCATGGAAGGAGGCATCTGGGCCAAACAGATAAGCGGATTTATCCTTTTCAGGTCGGTGTCTGTGTGTACGTACGTAACGCTTTGCAACCCCTGTAGCTCCCAAATCAAGCGTCTGATCTGTTTCGGACTTTTTGGGTTTTGTTGGGTCTCTGGGGTATTTATACAAAGCAATCCTAGGATACCTAGGATGTACTCCTAGATATATGGACTGTACTATATATCCAACTTTGATTTCTTTCAAAGGGGGTGGATGCAAACTACAAGTTTTTCTCAGCCGATAGGAATTAGTATTTAAAAGTGTGTATGGAAAAATTAAAAAATATTCTCACTCATGGTGTGCATGCACCATGTAATTAGTAGTAAGATTGAAGTTAGTTAGCATGTTTAGTAGTAAGATTGAAAAAACTAAAAAAGCCATTGGAATAATAAATGAATAGATATAATTAAGGAAACATTATTAGCAACAAAAAATTAATGAATAAATATATAATTTCTTTATTGTAACGGAATTTTTGTCGTAGCAGATGTGCGGAAATGTATTATATGATACAGAAAAAGTTGCAGTTTTCTAAATCACACAGTTGAGAATCACCACACATATTTCTAATACTGCACAATTCTTATTAATGCCAACGGCCATAAAATACTGAAAATACTGGATCTCGTTCAAACAGCATTGAATGCGGTTAGTATTTGGGAGGGTGACAACCTGGGAACAATGCGTGTTTCGCACTCTTTTTGCAAGAGTTAATAAACAAGGGAGTAATAGACATAGGAGTCACTCCTATGAAAGAGTGACTCTCGTTCCTATTTTTCAGATGCATAAGTTATAAGGGATAAATCTTTTTTATGGGTGTTCTCCAATCTCATAGCAATATAATACAATTTCTTTCAGAAAAAGCTCAAAGCACAGCGATAAAAATCTTTCGATCATTCACTGTTACGACACCATTTTAAATTTGAGATCACTGATGCACAAGAACAGATTTTTCAAGCAGGTTTTTTAAAATTTTAAACTGACTATTTGTTAAAATGTACTAAAAAAATACGACTTCTCTGCAGGTTTTATTTGCGAACTAGAAAATTAAATTGCATTTTATTTTAATGCAAAAAGTATTTGTTAATAGTTATTTTTCTGATTCGTAAATAAAATCTGTTAAGAAGAATTTTGCAGAGATTTTAACTATTTTTAAATTGATGTCAACTTTTTAGTTTTTGCGAATGACTATCTTAACCTTTTTTTATTTTCTTTTAGGTACACTTATTAGAAGAATCTGAATAGAAAACTGCTTTCACAGAACATGATTTTTCCTGACTTCCCGAATTTGTCTATATGTGCCGAGGCATTCTTTAATGGATTTGCGTTGATTTCCTTTATTACGATGTTGGTGTCTGTCTACATCCGTGTGGTGCCCGGATCAGAATAGCGCCAATGTAAGCCCATGCATGTCGTAGGAGGCGACTAAAATCGGCAACCCCCTAATTCTAAGGTGTCTGGGACCGTGCCGAGAGATTTGAGGCACGTGGGGCAAACAGTGTCGCTAACGGTCCCCTTGTTTTACTCCCAACGACTCGTGTCGTCTTTTTGTGAATGAAGCCATAGCCTTTGTTGCTGCGTGAGATATGAACCATCTAAGAGTGAAATAGTCATCATCTAAGGCGGGAGATTGAGGGTGGTGGGGAGGAGGGAACCCTCTAAAATTAGAAAAAATTAATAGATTAAGTCAGATAAAATGTAGTGTTATCAAACGTATTCTGACTTGTTGGCATAAGCCAATGTATATTGATGGAAAAATAGCAGGAACTTTATGATACCTTTTTTATTTTTAGCACACATATGTTCCAGCTAATATTTACATATATGAAGCCCAACAGGAAGATCTAATACAAGGCTATTGGTATTGCGATATAATTCAAAAATTAACTAAAAATATCAGATGCTGCCACTTCTAGAAAGTTCATTACCCAGCAAAATTTTAAAACAACGTAGATGTTGAAAAAAATATTTCAAAGAATATAATAAAACGCCAAATATAAAAGTTAATTCTAAATTGGATACGTTAAGTTATAGATTTTGTTCAGTGAAATAAATACATATTAAGAACCAAAAGTCCTCTATTTCGATTTAAAGGCAGATACCATTCATGAATACTCCACTACAAGTCATGCTAGGCGGAATGGAGGCCGCAACAACATTCCGGCCTCCAATTTTTTCCAAGATCACTGTAAGAGTACACGTTTTACCGGAGACTTATATACTGGACCCCTGTTATAATCTCCCTAATACTCGCATAGACCCTTACATGCCTGTAAATTTTATGCTACAAAAACAATGCTTATTAGCCTCGCCACCAGCAACATTCTTATATCTGAGATAAATTCCAGATTTTAAATTTTAAACATGTGGCGAATAAGCTAAATATGATTGAATGCAGTCAAAATTATATTTTTAGTGTTTAATCTAGATTTATATTTATTTAAATATGTATGCAGTAATCTTTCAAGATATTGTGAATTTTTTTACCTGATGCACAACTTACAACAGATAAGCATATACCGCGTGCTAACATTTGTCTTTCAGGTTCTATTTTTCTTTCTTTTGGTTTGGCCTCCTCTTCATTCGGTGCACATTGGCTAAAGGCTGCAATTTTTTAACAGATCCAATGTATGCATGTAAGGATATATATTTTAAAATATATAAATGTGTTAGAATTCAGTTTGAAGGTTCTATAAAATTCTGAACATTGCAAATGTTAATTAAGCACAATCTACAGTTTACGTTGTAATATTTAAACCCAACATTAGTAATTCATGAAAGTGGTTTGAGACGCGAGACACAGAATATTACTTGGGTTGAGCTTGTGCAACAAATATTCCTTTGGTGAAACTTGCACTGCAAGTCTTACTGCCATGGCATTTTCATCGGCAATGTGCACCAAATATTCCTTTGGTGACACTTGCGCTACAAGAATTAAAGCTTGTCATTCTCATCGGCAATGCTCACCGAATATTCCTTCGGTAGAGCTTGCGCTACAAGAATATGTGCCATAGCTACAACATCGGCAATGCTCACCGAATATTCCTTCGGTAGAGCTTGCGCTACAAGAATATGTGCACAGAGCTTCTACATTGCAATTCTCTCCGAATATTCCTTCGGTAGAGCTTGCGTTCAATGACTAAATGACATGGATTTTTTTTATCGGCAATGTGGACCAAACATTCCTTTGGAGACAATTATGCTACAAGCATAAAAGCATGGCATTCTCATCGGCAATGTGCACCAAATATTTCTTTGGTGACAAAGGAATATATAAAGTGCTAAGAAGGTGAATAAAGGCACTAATAAAGGAGGTGAATAAAGGCGCTACAAGAATTTATGACATAGCTTTCTCATCGGCAATGTGCACCGAATATTCCTTCGGTAGCACTTGCGCTTTTATGCCATGGGAGCATCGGCAATGCTCCCCGAAAAACTCACGTCTTGCATTACTTTCATGAATGTCTATATATACTTAAAATATTACTACATAATCTGTAGATTGTGTTTAATTAACATTTGCAATCTTTACAGAGTTTTAGAGTACCATGATAGAGTATTCTAACACGTTCAATATTTTCCTTCGTTAGAATACATAGATATTTTCGCAAAGAACCGTTTCACTGTTTATATTAGCAACGACTAATTCCGGCCAGGCAGTATGGTTGGTAACGGAGGTGACCGCCACAGTGAGGGCACGGGTTTGAATCCTGTTAAGGCATGGATGTCATTGTGTGGTTGTCTTCAGTGCTGTCTACTTCCTTGTGTTTATCCCGTCCTCGGGAAGAAGATTTATGTAATTAGTCAAAGTCCTGTATGTATATCTGTGAATAAAAAATATGGATCATTCGAGACAGCAACCTTGTAGCGTATAGGTGTCAAATGTCAAAAAACGGCTAATGATGATTTGTTTATTATGTTATATGCCACTTCATTTTTCCAATAGAACGCATGAGTTTAGCCAGATTACCCTGAATTACATATTCAAATGTGTACGAAATAGATATAAATAAAAAATAAAATCTATTATTGATTCCCATACATCTTAACTGTTAATTTCACTGTTTACATTTGGAACGATGTGTGGCTTTTAAGCTTTTTTTTTTATTTTAAAGTCACGAATATCTGAGAGTTTACTGTATACATATATTTATACATAGTGTTATTTTTTTTACGTATTTTTTTTATATTATATATATTTTTTTATTTATGTATTTTGTATGTTTTTTTAAAAATTTTTAACTTTATTTTATTAATATAGATTACAAATGACTGATAGCACAGTCATGCCTGTTGTCAGGCACCATTTTTTAACCCACCTAAATCGAAGACGTTTGTTTTAGGTGTGCTTTATGCATAGTATTTTGCACACTAAAACACTTGTCATTGATTTAGTCCAGTCCCAAGCCTGGATGAAAGCGTGAGGGAAAATGGTAAAAATATTCAACAAGACCGGATTCCTATTTAGAGGCATACACCACTCATGGATAATAGTAGTAGTGGCTATGCATCTGCCTATGATCGGAGATGTGAATTTTCACAAAATGAAAACATCTATAAGACACCTGATTTTTTGTCAGTTTGAAATTTTTTTCATTAATATTTACTGCATATGACATTTTTTAACCCAACAAAAGCAAAGACATCTGTTTTAGGGGTACTACATTCATAAAATATTGCACCTGAAACACTTGCCTTTGATTTCGACCAGTCCCAAGCCTGGGCAAAGTTGTGAAGGGGAAATGTCCGTTGCTCCTTTTTTTTCAGATTTCAGTTTGAGTTCTTTGTAGTGTTGACACTGAAGGAACACACTAACGAAGACAACAAAGCTAAATAAAAGAGGTAGTTTTTATGTATGTAATCTTTTACAAAAAATTATTCAAAGTTTTGATCCAATGGTATAATACATTCTATTTCAAACTGTAACTTGCAACATAAAGCTACTTTGCCTTCATCCAGTAATTAAGTTAGTCAAACTAAACCCTGCCATGCAGATAGTTATTTAATTATTATAGCTGTAGTTTCATACCTGGAGATTTATTTTTGGGGGCGCCTAAAATCTTTGAATTTTTGTAATCCCTGATTTTGCATTTAGATTACAGAAAATTAAAATGTAATAATAATAAAAATAATAATGCTCAATGTGAACTAAAAGCTTCCTGTTAAGTCATAGTTATTGAAGATGTTTAGTATCTATTTAAATTATATTTACTTAGTTAAAAAACTATTAACATGCTGTCAAAACATACAACTTTACAGTAAAGAAATAAATAACAGTATTAAGAGTGATATGTTGACTGCACTTATCGCAAGCAAATACAAAAATACAAAAGAAAAATCATTCTTCTAAGTAGTACATATGATACACTCCAAGCACGTGTGTTAAAAATAAAAACAGTCAAATTAGATATTATTTAGTCAAAGCAAATATCTCGCTGTTATCTGTACATTATTGTACTGTACAGATTAGTACTGTACAGAGACAACAGTACATTACTGTACTGTTATCTGTACAAAAGAAGGTTTTGCTCTGTTTGTGTGTCGGCGGTGGCTAACAAAATCAACCACAAATAAAAGTTTGAAAATTTGGGTGAAAACAGTCCAAGGCAGGTCCTGATGCTCTGAATTTTATTTTTTTGATAATAAACCGAGATATTAATTAAAATCTCATTGAAAATGCATTTTTTTTCCTGAAAATCGACAAGCATGCTCACACATGCCCAGAACCTGATTTCAAGCAAGAAGGAATGGCGAATGAAATGCTGTCATTTTGTTTTTACCTCCATCGGCCAAACTATTTGAGAAACATAAAACAGAAGACATTCTTAAAGTACATTCTGTTATGTCTTAAACTCCACAATCAGTTTGAAAAAAAATGTAAAAATTTTCAAAAAAGGCCGTTTTTTTGGTTGATGCTTTCTTCCTTATAGAAATGCTCCCCCAGGAAACAATTTTAGAGTTACTGACAAACAAAAAAAAGACTGTTAAAGCTGAAACATTCTTCTTCTTGACAGTGCAATTACTTTTCAAAAATATGAATTTTAATCCTTTCAAAAACATTGAAAACTGCAGATCACTTTGCACCATCCCAGTATCCTTTGCATCTATTTTCTACGATAAAAGTAACTAAACATCCGTATTCTGACACAATCTTTTTAGAGCATCTTGGCAGACCAGATTTACATCATCTGTAAAAATTTCAAAACGTTTGGACGAGTAGAAATATTTAAAAAAATTTTTATAAAATCTGAGAAATTTTCAATGAAAACGGTTAAACGGGGGCTAATTCGGCACAGCTTTAGCTATGTTTTCACTAAGAAATATACATATTTTTTCACAAAAGTTTACAGAGGGCTTGAATACAGTTATATGTGTAACTGATTAAAATTTCAGAGAGTTCGGATAAGAACTTTTCTTTGTTTTTATGTTACAGGATCTGATGCGAAAACAAAAAAAAAGCGAGAAGAAAACATTTCTTTTACAACTATAGATATAATTTTTTTTCACGAAATTTTTACACAAGCTGCAAAACTCTTAGAGTTATAACAGATAAAAATTTCAAAGAGTACAAACAGCAAAATCTTTTTTTTAAACTATGAAATGACCCTATGTGAAACAACAAGAGAATGTATTCTTACAAGCACTTTTACTGCTAAATATTAATATTTTTTTTTGTAAATTTTTCATTTAAAATATAAATTCATACAAAATCGGGTTCAAGATATAAAATCATACAAATTTTATGGTTATTTATGGTTATTATCACAGGCCAACGCAACGTTGGGCGGTTAAGCTAGTTCCACATTATAATTAAAGAATTATGTCTCTCTGTGTGCAATGGCTACGAAAATCTACCATGTATAGAGGTCTGAAAACTTGGTTGAGGATAGTTCAACGCAAGTTCTAACATACCTGAGGCTCAGATTTTTCATTTTTTTTTTTTTTTTTTTTTTTTTTTGATAAATAGATAAGATATTAATTAAAACCTACAATTAACGCCATTCTTGAACACAGAAGCAGAGAAGATTCAAAAGTGTTAAAGGAGTCTAATTCAAAATCACAGAGGACAAAATTTGCCATAGCAGTAAATAGCGGGCTAAAACATTATAACCTGAATTATTTTAAGAATGTCCAAAAATAACTGCAAAACTTAAAAAAATTATAAAATCACAGAAGAAAAATATTATTATATTAGGCTAAAAGTTTGAAACCAAATTCCTTTGCCTGAATTTGAATGTCCAAAAATCTCCACAAAACATGAAAAAACTCTAAAAATTGCAGAACAAAAATCAATGACTGAATCCTAAATAAACTTTATGAATATGAATGAATATAAATTCAAATAAAATGCATATTAGATACATAATTATACATTATTAATTCATAATTGGATTTAAGTACAGTATTAATTTTCTTTCATTTTGTGTGTGTTCTTGTTCAGGCTGGGTTGCAGGTCGTCAAAAATTGTCTTTGGTGGTTCATGGTCTATGATTTCTTTTGTGGGTTGACTTCAAAGCAATTTTTAGAATTAGGGTCAGATTAATCTTTGTTAACATGATGAGAACTAATTCTCAAAAGAACGGTGCCATTTTCATGTATCCTGTGTCCTCTCTAGATATATGCTTAAAAAAATATGTACTGCATGTATTTCCAATTTATAATTATTTTTCAAATTATGCTGTTGTTGAAATGTTTGCATAAATTTATATAAAAATTATAGATCAGAGGAATAATTAATTCAAAATTTCTTCATTTACAATGATAACTGAGATCCTGTTGGGAAAGTAATACATAAAAAATTCCCCGACTTTTCCCTGGCCTCTTCAAATATTAAAAAAATTCCCTGACATTTCTCTGACTTTTTGTCTCAATTTTCAAATTCCCTGACCTGCAGGAACCCTGAGATATCATAATATCACTGTACAATTTTTTACTATATAAATTCATTTACTATATAAGTACTGTATCTTATAAACCAGAGCTAATTAAAAAAAAAAGTTTTCTCGATTCCAAATTAGTAAAGATTGACTATTCTCATTGAAAAAAGTAAGCAAAATGTTTTTTTTTTATTATTCTTTCTAGTGTTATAAAACAAAGTTTATAAAATTATGTCAAATGCATTGAAATACGGGATCTTTTTCAAAATAATTGTACTTCTTCCTAATTTATGATGGGTTACAAACTTAGGGAGAAAAAATCTCATGTTTTCAAATATTTATCTATCCTTCTAAACTTTCCACCCAAGGCCAATAGATGGAAGGTTAAGATGAATACATATGTTATTTTGGTAATTTAGTACCATTCTGCAGAACAAATATTATTGTATTGCATATAATGTTCAGGATATTTAAACATATCATAATTTCTTGAATGTAAAATTTGCCACAATTTGAAAATAAGGAACTTAAAAGATAACACATATTAGTAGTGACATCATAATAAAATTAAAGTACAGTCAACTCTGTGAAATCAACCGATGTATAATTCGCAAATGTGTGTTATCCGCACTACATGTTGGAATGTAAACAATGAAAATTGCAGTTAGTGGTTAAGCTCATATATAAAGTTAAATGTGATGTTTTTTTCATGAATTATAATTTTGCCAATGAAATAAATGGTGATTGAAGAAAATCCATACATTTTGTATCCTGCATTCAAAAGACAGTAATTTGAGCTGAGTAAAAGGGACAACCAAATCAAAATAGCCATTTTCCCAGAAAACAATTTTTGATTTTTAAAACATTTTTATAACCCTAACATGTAAATGACTAGATGTTTTTTAAAGGCTTTGTCTGAAAGGTTTGCAAACATCGTAAAAAGCATTATAAAAGGTTGCTAGTTGACACAATCTGAGGTACTTTGTAAGTGTTTTAGGACAAGCATGCCAAAATGTAGAAACGTAAGGCTAGTTACAGTATTTCATATTAAGCATTGTAACAAGATTTACAATCAAAGGTAGATAATAATGCTTTTATCATAAGCATCTTCTATAAAGGAAATGAAAAATGTTTTGATTAATCTGTTAGTTTTAAATCTTAATTGCCAGAGGCATGAGATTTTCATTAAAATAACTTGACTTAGAATTTTTTTTTTGTTTCTGTGGGAAATTAAATTTTAGCCTAATATTTATATACTGAAAAAAAAAGGCTTTTTATTAGCTCTTATTATATTTAAGAAGTCATATTACATAGCAAGTTACATATTTTAATTAATATATTGTTTTTTTCCCTTTAATGTATTTGCTATTTTTTTTTTTTTTTTTTATTATTAATACATAGCTTTTTTTCTAAGTAATTGCTAAAATTTGAATATATTTTATTTTTTAAGTTTTACTGAGTGTTTCTTTTGTTTGTGTGGGAAACTAAATTTTAGCTTAATATTTATATGCTGAAAAAAAAATAATAATGATTTTTATTAGCCCATATTATTTTAAGAAGTCATATTACATTTAACAAAAGTTACATATTTTAATAAATATATATATATTTTTTCCTTTAAAGTAATTGCTAAAATTTGAATATATTTTTTAAATTTTACTAAGTGGGCTTTTCTTTTGTTTCTGTGGGAAATAAAATTTTAGTCTAATATTTATATACTAAAAAAAAAAGAAAAGAATAATGATTTTATTAGCCTATATTATATTAAATTAAGAATTCATATTACATTTAGCAAGTTACATATTTTAATAATTATATCGTTCTTTTTTAGTAATTGCTAAAATTTGAATGTATTTTATTTTTTATATTTTAATATATTGCTTTTTTCCTTTAAAGTAATTGCTAAAATTTGAATATATTTTATTTTTTAAGTTTTATTGAGTGTTGAACATTGTACTCAGGGGTGCCATGTCAGAACTTTCTTCGAGAGGGGAGGGGGGGGTGTTTATTTTTTTAATCTTGTTGTGGACAGCCTAGAAATAATTGATAAGTTTTTCTTCATATTTTTAAAATTAACCAAAGTACTCATTGATGATGTGTCTCACTTTGAGAATATTGCAATAGGACGGATAATTTGTGCGCTTAAACTTTATTTAATGCAAATGTTTCTATTCTATTCAAATCAGACAAGTTATTTCAGAGTTTATGTAATTTCTAATTCTTTAAAATATATATATATATATATATATATATATATATATATATATATATATATATATATATATATATATATATATATATATATATATATTATTCTGACATATTTTGAAATATCAAATTCCTTGGAGTTGGGGGAGATAGCACTATTTGTACCGATTCTGTCCAAATATATTTCTTACTATGTATGTGTGTATAATATATATATATATTGAATATGTAATCAATCCACTACATTAATAGATAATATTTTCATATTCAAATGTTCCTAAATTAAGAAGTTTTGTTAAGAAGTTTTCTTTAGGAAAATTTATTTTATTATTTAAAATTATTCTTATGCACATTTGTGTAGAGTTTTGAAAATTATTGGTGGTGAACTTGAACATAACTTTTTTTTCACACACATGTGTGTGTAAAAGACATTACTTACAGATTCAATGTTGCTTTTTTAACTACCTTTTAAAAAAATTAAACAGAATTGTATATTTATAAATAAATCACATTAAGACAATGTAAAAATTCAAATATACAAACCAGTTTATAAAATGATATACTCGCTGTCATTCACGAATCTTTTATAATAAAATTATAATGAAAATTGACTTTGAATAACATTTTTTTAGAATATGAATTCTTTTCCTATTTTTACTTCTTATATGGGTTTTTGGCTACAAAATTTCAAATGAAAAATAAATAAAATTAGGTATTAGTGGAAGATGAAATTTTTCTTCTAATGTTGTTTATCTTTGTAACAAAAGAAAAAGAGGAAATTCTAAAAATATATATATTAAAGGGGAGGGGAAGTATTTTTTTAATTATTGGTTGGATTCGGACATATACAACTCTACTCTACGCCTACATACATAGTAAATGTGATTATATTTTCAGTTACTTACCGTTTGAATACAGTTCACTGGTACAGGATCAGCTAATTATACATTGTATGAGGGGGAAAAAAAAACCTGTGTTTACTCACAGTGCTACACAAATACCACACCAAATATGTAGAATTTCAATATACCGTACATTATACACTGTTGCAATATGTATTCTAGTTGAAAGCTAAGAATACTTTAATTTAAAAAAAATCTGTATTTCTATGTAGCTATGATTTTTTTTTTTTTTTCATTTTGTCTACAAGAGAAATACTTTCCTATATGTGACAGAGCAAACACAAACTAATGTTGTTACTTTTATTTTCTAATATAACTCATTTAAATTACTGTTTTTCTTTTATAATAATTTTTAATAACTTTCTCTTAAAATGAATTCTTTAATGATGCAAAAAGAAACTTTTTTATATATTCAATGATAATCTTCTCAAAACATTTTTATGCTAAAGTAATAATTTCTTGCCCATTTAATAGCTTCATTAAATAAATTTTACAGATTGCAATGTGACAAATAAGTATTAAAAATATAATTTTTAATCTACACCCAAAGATTACTTTAACTAATAATATTTTTTAATATTGTAATCTTTGCATTTCCTCATCTAATATTCCATAATTCCTTTCTAGTTAAAAGCTAAGAATATTTTAATTTAAAAAAAATCTCCATTTCTATGTGACCTTGTTTTTTTTTTTTTTTTTTTTTTTTTTTTTTTTTTTTACAAGAGAAATACTTTCCTATATGCAACAGAGCAAACACAAAGTAATGTTGTTACTTTTACTTTCTAATTTAACTCATTTAAATTACTGTTTTTTCTTTATAATAATTTTTAATAACTTACTCTGAAGCAAACAAAAGTATTTCTCAATATCCAGGCAATATTTTCTAAAACAAATGAAACATTATTCAGTTTAAATAATTCTATTTATTTACATACAAAAAATAATATAATAATCAACAGCTCGAGTAAAGTCTATTTTCTTCTTGATTCTTTCTTTTCTCTCTAGCAAATAAAAAGATAAATAAATAAATAAATATAGACACACGCATCAAATATGTATAGTAAAAGGAAATAAACTATACAATAAGCAGTAGCACAGCCAGGATCCCCATCTGGGATTGTTACTCATTAAAAAAAAAAAAAAAAAAAAAAAAAAAAATGTTGTGTGACAAAAAGTAATGAAAAACACAAATAGCCGTAATAAACTTAACATTTGTGTGCTTAAAGGTTTCATAAAAGAGCATTTTCTTTAGACTTCAGAGAAAAAAGAAAGAGGAATGCAGTAACATAGGGCTATTTTACTGCTATTGCTCCTAACCTAATCTTTCATTGATTTTGTGTTTAAATAGAGGCCCCTATTACAAAGCATTGAAACTGTTGAGAATGACATTTTATGCTGCTTGCTTATACTTTTCTTTACTTTGTTTTTTACATAACATTACTTTACCTTAAGACAAGTGGTTTTCTATACATCTTCTCAGTTTTTCAAATACTCTGGAAGGGATTTTAACCCCAAACTTGCCCCCTTTGCTAAGCTAGTGCAATAGGTGTACAGAATTCAATAGTCAAAATATGGTATGACATGCACTTTATATAGGCTACTTCACTCAAGCGGAAAAACTCGCTCGCTAATGTTAATCCTATGGGGGAAATATTTTACGATATCTCATTCGCATTTCAATATTTTTAAATGATTTTTTTTTGCATTGGATAGCTGAGGTCAATCTCTATGCTGCCCTTTTTTTGCTTTTCGATTTTTGTTGCAGTTTTTTTTTTTTTTATTGAGGATACTTTTACATTCCAAACCGTTTCCGAAAGTGAAAGTATCTTAATAAAAAAAACTCGTAATCAAAATTGAAAAAGTACAAAGGAGCATGCATAGAGATTGACCTCCGTTATCCAATGCAATAATTTAAAAATATTGAAATGTGAATGAGATATTGCAAACTCCCCCCCCCTCCCCATAGGATTAACATTAGCAAGAAGTAGTCTTTTAAAAATCTGCATAGCTTGAGACAAAGTGCTTTATAGATTTCTGATGTAGATTCTTTGTTTATATTTTAAAATATTATTAAACTAGGCATTTTTAGAATCCATTAATCAAATATAGCAATCTTGTTTTTGTCACTGTCTTAATGGAAAATTTCATTATTTTATATTGTGTTTGATGTGGGGTTCTTGCAGTTGCATATTTTTTTTAAGTTTGATATAACAACAAAAATGTGCCAAATGGTACATTTTTGTGGGGTTAGCCTGTATTATTTAATGCAATGTATAAGCACCTAGACAAAAAAAAAGCTTATATATAAATGGTCTAAAAGGATAATTATAGTGATTATTTTTTAAAGGCATGTGTGTACCTGTTAGGCTTAGCTTGCTAATTTTTTTATTTGTTATAAAAAATGGTACTTCTCCATTATCCTGTCGACCACTGTTCATAAACTGTGCCAAACTGTAACGCCAAATAAACAAATGAAAGAATGCTGCCATTGGAATCTCAAAATAAATAAATAAATAAATGCGAAGAAATTCTGGAAAACCCCACTCTTCAATGCGCCAACTTAGTAAGCTTGAGCAATAAAATTTACAATATATTTATAAAAAAGTTTGCAAAAAAAAAAAAAAAAACTTTGATATTTATTCATTTACATTATTTTTCCTAATTATCCCTCTCAGCTGGTGAATAAAAGTTTTTGGCATCAGTTGAAACTAATCTATTGTATGTAACTATTCATCGCAACATTTTTCAATGCTTTTTCTCTTTTAATATCATGATACTGCCATTTAAGGACACAATAACTTTTTGTATTAACGAAAGAACTAATAAATCAGTAAAACATAATGAAAGATACAGGTAAATGTCAAATTATAGCCACTTGATAACATAGCAAACACATGCAACACTTCTGAGTCAAGTGAATGTGTCGCCACAATAATGCATCTTTGGCCTTAAATCCTATAATTTGACGATAGCTTTTTTCTTATGAAAAGTGGTCGATGGGATAATGGAGGAAGTACTTAAAAACATACAATTTAATTGTAAAACACATATAATTTTTATTATAAACACACAAAAATAAATTTATTATAAAACACACAATGTTTAATTTAATATAAAACACACACAATCTGCTCTACCGGACTGCCATAGGAAGAAAAATCTTACCCAAATTGGTGGATTGCCCAGGCATTAAATTGCCTTTTTGGCACCAAAAATATACTCCAGTGCGTCAGTGACATATAATCAAGGTTGATAAAAATCACGATTAAAAAAATTGATTTATTTGATTTAAATCAGATTTTTTAAAAATTAATATTATTTGTGTACTGTGCATGAATTTATTTTTTCTGCATACATTTCTATTAATTTAATTACAGTTCCTAGATAAAAATTCAAAATAATTTAAATTAAAAAAAATTGTTGCAAACAAATTCAGATTTATCTAAAACTTAAAATCAAATTATTCTACTATTAAATTGTTATAGATAATATATACGTATGTGTGTTGTGTGCATAAATATCTAGTTAATTTAAGTTATTAATTTTTTCATTAAGGCATAACTCCAATAATATCTAATCACATAGTAAATGCGGCAAAGAATGCTAAATACATACGTGTATTTCAATCAGGGTTTGGCCAATTTTTGTCTAAGTGGAAAAAACTGTCCTGGCAAAAATACTTTTTGCCACTGGCAAAATTTACTAGTATTTAAAAATAGGGTTTTAAGGATTTTATTTTAATTACATGATTTCAATGTTTTAATCATAATTTTAACAGATTAAAATCAGTGATTTATATTACAATCTTATCCTATTAAATACTTTTATATTGAATATATTTAACTTTAAAACTTCCACATCTAACTTGCAAAAATGAAGTGATCTAGGAAAGACAAAAGTTTAAAAATGAAAGAGCATTTATATCAGTATTTATTTTGTGATGCACTAAGGACAAATAATATTTTAAATGTAGTGTTGCATTTAATTTCATAAAATAATTATTTTCAACTTATAAAAGTTTTAACATTATTAAACGGTAATTTTTAATCTGGACATGAATGATGACATTTATTTGAATACGAACGATTAATTTAATCCTTATTCAGCTTGTAAATATCAATGTTCAAAATACTGATTTAAATCAAAGATTTAAAAAAAATCATTTGATTTAAATCAAACAACCCTGCATCTAATAATACCAAAACATTACCCACACACACACTTTCAAAATAATAACAATAATAATATCCTAATAAATATCTCTATAATGAAAGCAAGTCAATATTTCGGAGAGAGCAACAATATAAATATTTAAAATTTTCTTTCGAAAGCTGATGAAAGTAACAAACTCAGAGGCATACTCCAGATTCACCCCACCCCCACCAGTGTTGAATTCAAGGGGTGGCACGGGGGAGGGCATTGAAATGTCCACCTCCCCAGAAGTTTACAATGTACCTCCAGAGCCATAAAAATCCCTCCCGGAGAAAAAAGACACACACACAAAAAAAAAATTAATTTATTATGTAAATATAGAATTTATGAAGAAAAATTAAATGAGTTCAGAAACGGTTATAACCATATCAATTTATCACAAGGAAAAAGCAAAGATATCTTAAAAATAAAAATTCGATATGTATGCAAGAAATAGAATGCACAATACAGTTTCTTTCTTTTTTAGTATTATGTTATCTTTCAATTTGAATAAATTTATAAAAATTCAATTTTAAAATAAAAAATAATGAAATAAATAGTCAACTGAAATTATTAAAAATAAATTTTATAACATTAAATTTGTTATTATATATGTGTTAAAATCATTTTTCTTACCTTAAAAAACAATCACCAATCCTGTATGAGCTTGTAAACATGTCTTTTCGAGGAATTCTGTTGTAGTTCCTTCTTTTAGCAGCTTTTCTGTTCAAGAAATCACATGCTGGCAACCATGGACCTTGACCAGATGATGTCATTGGAATTTGTAACTACAAAAGGCAAAATAAAATAATGACAACCAAGAAATAAACTTTAAACCCTTCATGACAAGCTTCCCTGCACCATTATTTCCAAATAATATTGACCTTATTTAATGCTGTTTTATTAAATAAGATGAAAATTACCATTCGGATATAGAAATAATAGTTAAAATCAAGGACTGTGTACACATCTCCTGTCATAAATGGTTTTAACATTACAGTAAAAGTCTATGCATTATGCATACTTCATGCTATTTTAATTATAATTATATTTTAATAAAAGAAATTCATTTTCTTTTGTTTTATTATTTTATGTTCATTTCGATACAATAATTTATACTATTTAAACATTTAGCATAAAAGCAAAAAAATATTATTTTCCAAATGTCATGTTTGTCATAATTGCACTGTAATGCACTGTAATTTTAAATACCTCATTTGAGAAAAAAAATTCAAATAAATTTTATTCAATTAAAATTTAACATTTATTATTAATATTGTACATTGTTCACAATGTTTTATGGTGTTCTTCATGGTTTTGTAAATTTAAACAGAAAATGGCATCTAATGATTTTAAGCAGTGACCAGTGGTCATATATATTCAGAGAACAGTCAAAATAAAAAACCCCCAAAAATCATATTGCACACATCTCAAATTTAAAGAACATTTTGAGATGAAAGCAAGAAAAAACATTGCTGTATGATAAACTCTAGTTATTTGGATCCACGACAACAACAACAACAAAACATTTTAAATCAGTCCTAGTTTTATTTTGTTGAGTATTGATATAATTCAACAATACTCTGTAAATCATGTAAATTCTTTCAATACAATAGGACCCGAGACTAATTTAAAACTTTTTTTTGTTTGTTTGCTGTTGTGGGCCCCACAAACCCCAGTTTAATTTAAAATAAAAACAAACATAATTTTTGATGTATTCACAAAAAAGTTGCATTATCACACATAATATAAAAAATTATTCAAGGGGCTGATTTAATTTATACAGGTAAATGTTAAAACTTCAGGTTAATGGCCAGATTATTATAAGGCTATTTTGTAATGCTAATACAGATAATTCTGGTGGGGGGGGGGGGGGGGGGGCAAGAACATTTCATATTTACTAACTTAATAATAATTTTTAAAAAATCAAAAATTTTTATGTTGTGTGAATTTTCAGAAACATTTAAAATAATTATGGTACTTTTCGGTTAGCCAGTGATATATGTATGGCGGCTTGATATGCTAGCCACTCATATTTGCAGATGTCATCATGTCATCTTATCAAAAGGCACAGACGAGGTGTGTGAAGGTTTTAGAATAATTAGAAACCACAAGTTTAACTTTAAACAAACATTATATTATTATTATTCAAGCAAAAATAAGTAAAAGATGAGATCGTACTGTCGCGACCAGATAGTCAACAAAACTCCGCAAGCGGCAATAACAGACTGCCTGTTCCGTTGCGGTTACAGTTAAAAGTAAACTCATGCACACTGAGTTGAGTTGTATGAAAAATGTAATACAATAAAGTAAAAGTTAAAATTGCAGTTAACATAGTTCATGTTCAAAATGGAGTTAAAATTCAGGAGCTAAAGTTGATAAACAGTTCAGGGTTACAGTTAACCCGCTACAGTATTCCCCCCCAAGTACTCAAGGTACTGACAACTTTACAAGTAGCGAGGGTTAAACCGCACAGTTCTACCAGAACGGGTAGTTGTTTTAGGAGGCTGAGCTGGTGCCACCGTCACAGGTTCATCTTGACTGACAGTCTGAGCTGGCGGGTTGTTATGACTAATTACCACTGGAGATGCAGGAGTTAAATCCTCTTGAATAAGGAATGCAGGTTTGAGACGGTCGATACCAATCACTGCGTCTTTTCCCTTTATGACAACAGTAAAATGTTTAGCTGTGCGTTTTGTCACTCGAAAGGGTCCATTGTATGGTTGTGTTAGTGGTGCTTTGACAGTGTCATTGCGCACCAAAACATGGGTGCATGTATCCAGTGAAGGGTGCACAAAAGGAGTTCTCTTGGCATGTGCTGATGTTGGCACTGGAGTTAACTGATGCATGGTGTCACACAAATGCTGGAGGAAAGTTGCAGGATCAACACGAGACAGTTCTGAGGGGTTAGAAAAGGCTGCAAAAAGTCAGCAGGTAAGGAGAGTGTTGTGCCATACAACATCTCAGCACAAGTACCCTTAAGGTCTTCTTTGTAAGAGGTGCGAATGCCTAGAAGAACAATGGGTAAGGACTCTGTCCATCTTGCATGGTTGTGACACTTCAGGGCTTGCTTCAGCGTACGGTGAAATCGTTCTACAAGGCCGTTACTGGCTGGGTGGTACGGAGAAGTCCTGATGCGGTGGATGCCTAAGATTTTCCTTAAAGAAGAAAACAGAAAGGACTCGAATTGTCGTCCTTGGTCTGTAGTCACAAATTTGGGGACACCAAACCTTGCAATCCAATGGTTTACAAAAGTTCTGGCAATGGTGTCAGCAGTAATGTCCTGCACTGGAATCGCCTCTGGCCAACGAGAAAAACGGTCTACAAATGTGACCAGATAAGTATATCCTTCTGAAGGAGGTAACTGTCCCACGATGTCAATATGGACATGCTCGAATCTTTCTGATGAGACAGGAAATTTTTGTAGAGGGCTATGAGTATGCCGTTGGATTTTGGATTTCTGGCAACTCATGCATGATCGTGCCCAATTGGAAATGTCTTTTGCCATCCCATGCCACACAAATTTCTGCTGGATCAGTCTCTGAGAAGCTCGGATGCCAGGATGGGATAAATTGTGTAGGCTTTTAAAGACAATGTGGCGGTACTTTTCTGGTACGTATGGCCGTATCTTGCCAGTACTAACATCACAGTAGAGCATTGTTTCTGGGGAAATATGCAGCTTTTGGAAACGGAGAGATGTGTCAGGATTTGACAATAAGTCAGTCAATTCCTTGTCACTGGCCTGTTCTTCAGCCATGGATGACAAATCAACATTGGACAAAACTATCTCATTTATGCGAGATAAGGTGTCAGCCACAATGTTTTCAGAACCAGGAACATGTCGAATGTCTGTGCTGAACTGCGAAATAAAATCTAGGTGTCTGAGCTGACGCGGGGAACTGGAATCTGACATTTTTGAAAAAGCATAAGTTAATGGACGATGGTCGGTATATATTATAAAATCCCTTCCTTGCAATGTATGCCTAAAATGTTTAACCGCCGAATAAATTGCAAGGAGCTCTCTGTCATAGGTGCTGTAATTTTGCTCGGTTGGGCTTAGTTTACGTGAAAAAAAGGCAAGAGGTTGTAACTTGTTGTCATTTACAACATTTAATACAGCTCCGATAGCAGTATCCGAAGCATCAGCACTTAAGGTTAGCTGCTGGTGCGGAGCATGATACGCGAGAGTTGCACAATTTATAAGGTCTTGTTTACAAGCCTCGAAAGCCTGCATCAAAACAGTATCCCACGGTACCAGACGTTTGTCATTCTTTTTTGAATCTTTGAGTAGCTCATGTAAAGGGGCTTGAGTATGGGCAGCATGAGGAATGAAACGTCGGTAAAAATTTACCATTGCTAAAAATCGTCTCAAGTCAACAATTGTTTGGGGTTTTGGGAAATCGGCGATAGCTTGAGTTTTCTGGGGGAGCGGTTGTACACCAGAAGGTGTTATAAGACAACCTAGGAAAGAGACAGAAGTTTTTCCCAAAATGCATTTCGCGGGATTTAATTTTAACCCATGCTGCTGCAGGCGATCAAGGACTTGCCGAAGATGGCATTCATGTTCTTCTTCATTTTCTGATGCAATGAGGATATCATCCAAATATGGGATGCAAAAATCTAATCCTTTTAAGACTTCGTGAATATAACGTTGGAAAGTCTGTCCTGCATTTCTTAAGCCGAAAGGAGTATATACAAATTCGAAAAGGCCAAAAGGGGTAGTTACTGCGGTTTTTGGGATATCCTCGGGATTTACTGGAATTTGGTGGTAGGCACAAGCCAAATCTAGGGTAGTAAAAAATTGTTTCCCATGAAACAGCTGCGTACAATCCTGGATGTGGGGTAATGGGTATCTATCAGGTATAGTCGAAGCGTTTAAACGACGATAATCTCCACATGGCCGCCAGCTGCCATTGGCCTTGCGAACCATATGGAGCGGACTGGCCCATGGGCTTTTTGAAGGCCTAACGATGCCCTGTGCCATGAGGAATTCAAATTCTTGACGGGCTGCTTTTAAGAGCTCTGGCGAAAGACGACGCGGTCTAGAAAAAACAGGAGGGCCTTTGGTCTCTATATAGTGATAGATGTGTTGAGTTTTACTCTCCTTGCTTACGCTTGAAGGGTTAGTTAATTCGGGAAATTCCGTCAAAATTTTGTCAAATTTGGTAGGACCGACAAGTACACTTAGGCTACTGCTTCCAGGTAGAACTCGAGCAACTTTTCCCTGAGACGACAATAAGGTTTCTGCGTCTATTATGCAGTTGTTTTTCGCGTCAACAAGTAAGTTGAATTTTTTTAGGAAATCAACGCCAATAATAGGTTGGCTCACTTTCGCAATAACAAAAGACCAGGTGAAATTTCTTCGTAAATTTAAATCGAGGGTCAAACGTTTTGTGCCAAATGTTTGAATTTTTATGCCATTTGCTGCATAAAGGACTAAACCCTCGTCTGCAGTGCTTTTTTTAAAGCAACTTGTTGGCAAAACAGAAATATCGGCCCCGGTATCTATTAAAAAATTGAATTTTGATGTAGGGTCGGCCAAAAGAATGCGATGAACCTGGCGGTCGCGATTATGGCCATGATGCGATCGCCGGTCTAGTTTTCCGTGCGAAAAGAACAAGGGGATGTGCACTTTCTAGCCTTGGAGCCAAAATTTGTATGGTAAAAGCAAAGATTATTTGCAGGCTCTTTATAGCGCCCCCTAGAACGACTGCGCCGGAAATTACCTTCGCGGGGACGATGCTCTCTTGAGCGACTCCGCTGATTAACTTTCATGGTTAACTCACTAACTTGTTGAGTTAACTGTGCAATTTGAAATTCAAGGGATGAAGCATGGGCGGTTGGGGTGGGTGGAACGTTAGCTGTTGCATTTATTTGAGGAAATACTCCTAAGTCGTGGATTTTGTCGGCAACAGAAGCAAGTTTTGGCAATTCATCGCTCAATGCGCCAACAATGCTGCGCGTAGTTGTGGGCAGACGTGACAGCCAAAGAGATTTCAACAATGCCTCTCCTACTGTAGTACCAGCCAGGGTTCTCATTTGAGCAAGTAACTGAGATGGGCGTAAGTCACCGATCTCCACACCCTGCAATAACGTGCGAATTCGCGATTCTTCACTTTCAGAATGTGAATCAATTAGTCGTTTTTTCAGAGCCTCATATGGTTTATCGCCCGGAGGATTTGTGATAATGTCGCTGACAGAGATGAGAATATCGGCGTAAACTGCCGCTACCACGTGATTAAATTTGGTCGTCTCGCTTTTTATTTGGGCCAAAGCAAATTGGGCTTCCAGGCGAAAAAACCATAATGATGGATTTGTCTTCCAAAACGGTGGGGGTTTTACGCCTACATGAGAAACCTGACTAGTGCCAGCACTTTCGTTTGGGGGATCGTTCGGCGGCATGATTAGGAAATTATATGCATAAATACAATTTACAGTACAAAATAAATACACAAAATTATATACAATACATTATAACAAAAAAATACTCTTGCATGCTAGGATTGGTGAAAATGAGCCGAATTATAGCACCCGTGACAGAGCGAGAAAATTTAACATGTCAATAAACGTGATTGGCGTAAAAAATTACTGATATAAAATATGGGGACAAAATATTAGGAAAAATTGGACTTACCAACCACCAGAACGCTCAAACACATTTAATCGCGCACACGGCCCCGCACACCGCGTGTTTTTTTTTTTTTTTTTTAAGAAATATCGCTGCAGATGGATGTAAAAACATCTTTTACGATGATGGAAGCAACAATCTTGAATAATCAAAGCATCCTCGTCCAGATGGCATCGGATCTTGTTTATAGCGTGTTCAGCTGCTAATAAGGGTCACCACTATGGCGGCTTGATATGCTAGCCACTCATATTTGCAGATGTCATCATGTCATCTTATCAAAAGGCACAGACGAGGTGTGTGAAGGTTTTAGAATAATTAGAAACCACAAGTTTAACTTTAAACAAACATTATATTATTATTATTCAAGCAAAAATAAGTAAAAGATGAGATCGTACTGTCGCGACCAGATAGTCAACAAAACTCCGCAAGCGGCAATAACAGACTGCCTGTTCCGTTGCGGTTACAGTTAAAAGTAAACTCATGCACATTGAGTTGAGTTGTATGAAAAATGTAATACAATAAAGTAAAAGTTAAAATTGCAGTTAACATAGTTCATGTTCAAAATGGAGTTAAAGTTCAGGAGCTAAAGTTGATAAACAGTTCAGGGTTACAGTTAACCCGCTACATATGTATATATATGTATGTATATATATGTATGTATATATATATTCATACATATATGTATATATATGTATGTATATATATATTCATACATATATGTATATATGTGTATGTATATATTTGTATATATATAACTGGCGCCCAGCTAACCGAAAAGTACCATAATTTTTATTTTGCTTTCATTTTTTCCATTTACCAGTACTAACTAAAAGTATTGGTAGGTAATCATAATTAATAAGTTAATTGACAAACATTTAAGACTCACGATCATTATATTAAGGATTTTGCCAATTCTCAATCAACTGGCAATTTGACACATCAAAATTAATTTCTGCTATGAATGTATTTGTTTTTTATTTTTAATAAGTAATTTGTTAATCCACCAATACATATATAAAACAAAGTTATTCATGTTTTGAGATGTAATACAGGCATATGATTAAAAAAAAAAAATCAGAATAACTGTAGTGCAATTATTTGTGTTTGCAGACATTTTTTTACTTTTATTACCCATACAGCACACTTTCATCTCTAGAACGTCGCATATACATCGCACTGCGACGTTGTGATGTCCCGCGGAACGTCTCAGAGATGTTCTGGCAATGCGCAAATGTCCTTTTTCAGCGACGTCGCATTGCAACATGTATGAGCCATCGCATTGCGATATCTGTGCGATATTGCATTTTATCATCTACAGTACATCGCACAGATGGTCTCAGAAATGTTCTGGCAATGCGCAAAAGTCCTTTTTCAGCGACGTCGCATTGCAACATCTATGAGCAATCGCATTGCGATATCTGTGCGATATTGCATTTTATCATCTACAGTACATCGCACAGATGGTCTCAGAAATGTTCTGGCAATGCGCAAATGTCCTTTTTCAGCGACGTCGCATTGCAACATCTATGAGCCATCGCATTGCGATATCTGTGCGATATTGCATTTTATCATCTACAGTACATCGCACAGATGGTCTCAAAAATGTTCTGGAAATGTGCGAATGTCCTTTTTCAGCAATATCGCAGTGCAACACCAATGCGACGTCACATTGTAACATCTACAGTCTACAGGTCTCAAATTGTTACCACTACTTCTGATTACCAATCTGAATCTTATTTAATAACAAATTTATATCCTAAATAAAATTAAAATTACTAGTCGGAAATAGTGATGACAATTGGCCTGCTGATATGTAAATTTACCCTGACTTTTTTGTTGATGTATTTTTCTCTAATTTAAAAAAAAAATTACTTTTTAAGGACCTCACTTACTTGTAAATCAAATTAATTACCCAAGGTGTGACTGTTATTCAAAGGTATTGCAAAATAACTCAATTTCATATTGCTGTTATTTTTCAATTCAAGATAGTCATAGTAATATAAAAAATTCCCTTCTCTGAATCCTGCAACTTCTTGAATCATCTAATAAAACTGAGATGCATTCTAGTAATGAATTGGAAATTCATGTTTTAAGAGCTTTCCTAAGAATTATCTATAATATGAGAAAACACATTGAATACAAGTAATCTGAAAACAGTACTCTTCTTCTTTCTCAATAATCTATTTTTCCTAAGTATATTTAACAGTTTGAGTGACTGTACTACCCTACTCTAAATGTCAAAAAATTAGCTTTGATGGACTTGTATGGCTTTATTCTGGGTATATAAATTATTCTACTTGTGTTTACATACTAAATTTGTAATCAATACACTTTAAAAAAATCCCTGACGGCTCGGCCTACAGGCACAGGTAGATTTCGAAGACGCAGACCGTGGGGCGCCTATTTGTTGGGAATTGGGGAAGAAATGACCTTTTTGCCATGATGCGGCAGTTGGAACCACCTACTTCAAAACCTAACTTGTTTGCAGGTGGAGCCAGCAGGTATTTTTTTTTTTTTTTTTTTTAGTTCTATAAAAAACTTGTCAATATAAAAGTTTTAGATAATATTAAGAGGATTTATAATAAATTTAAGCGGATTTGATATCCTGTAAATTGACGAAGTTATGATTTTTTTTCTTCTAAAACACCCCCTTCCCCCCCCCCCTTATGGGCATTTATAATTATATCAAAAATCTGTCCTACATACATTTTCGGCCCTTCTCGTAGAAGTACTAATAACTTTAAACAGATTCGATACGTATCATAATTAAGAAATTATAGGTTTTTTTTTGTTTTCACAAAAAGCCCCCCCCCCCCCCCTGGTTCGATTTTGGCCATGAACGAACTTGACCGAGATTTTATGCCCCTTAATTTTATGTATCAGTTTGGAAGCGATTTGTGCAGAATTATTGCAGTTATTGTGTCCATAAAAAAGTGACATTGGTATATAGATAGATAAAGTTTTGAACTAGGGTTGTTTTTGGGTTCTGGGAGTCATGATCGGCATAGATCTGCAAAAATGTTTCAGGAATTCCAACTTAGGGGAGAATGTAATAGGTAGTATTTCTTACGAAATCTACCTAAAAAGACATTGCATAAGTAAAATACTTTGTTAGTAAATAATTCATACTGCAGGGTCCCAATTAACTTAAGCAAGCCCAAGTAAATGTCAAAAAGTTCTTCTTTGTTCCTAAATCATCTTGCATTTAATAAAATCTTCCATCCTTTAATGACATAGAAATACAACTGTGTTATTATATTGTGAGTTTGTGTGACAACTTTCTTAGGATATGTCTATATCTGAGAAATGAGGCATCCAGAATACACTTTTAATGAACACTTTTTGAAAACACACTTTCAGCAAATTTGATACAGAGTTAAAAATTTGGTGAAAGAGTGTGTATTCTTTCTAAGTATAAACAGTCTAAGTTGCTTTATTATCCTAATTCATTCCAAGACCTTTAACTAAATCTTTGTTTAAATTTCTCAAAATAAGTTTTTTGGACTTGTATCATTTGTATTCTGGGTACCTAAATTATTAGAATTGTATCTGCATTGTAAAATTTATAATTGGTAATAACTTTTTTAAAAATGCATGTGTGATATTAGAATTTACTGTAGAGATAAAACCATGTTAATACATAATTCAAGAATTTCTCATTACACACTTTTTTAATGAAAACTCATGCAATACATGATTTATGATGAGTAATAATATTATATAATAGTATAAGACAAAGAATTGTATTAGTGTTTATTCGATGTTTTTTTTAATTTTTCTCAGCTATTTTAAACAGAAATTTTATTCAACCCCTTTTATTAAATATTCCTTGTTTTACATCATATATGTTTCACTAATTCAATCGATGAATTTTACTGGTTCAAACTTAATTATTTAAAAAAAATAAACTCATATTACTGAATGCAAGCATTTTACTTCTGATAAAAATCATATGTTAATTATAATTAAGAAAAGATTGTCATAAAATGTTAACTCTTACACGTTACAATATTTGCATGCTTTATTTATTTTTTTTAAATCAAAAGTTACGTATTAATTTCTTTAGTATTATTAAGAAAACTTATTAAGGAATATATTAATCCCCCCCCCTTCCAGCAGAGTCTTTGGGGTTAAAAGGTTAATTTTGTAGTACTCTGTACTATAATATAATAATGTAAATCAATAATTACTTGATTAATCATAAAATTCCACATATCTGCTGATTAAAATAATTCAGCTAAACAAGTTTCAAAATATGCTTCTCTGAATATTATAAAAATGTTATTAATCTTTTTGGATGTACAAGAATTTTGCATCCTCTAATACAGATGTAATTTCATTATTTACAATAATTATTTTTATTTAAATTATTCAATAGTAATTTGTGGTAATTACTGAGGAAATCTTTTGATAATTTCACAATTATCATGTGGATAAAACAATATGTTTCTAGTAAATAATAATTCATTAATTATTTCTCATGTAGATGTTAAACATTTTGTAACTTTCAATAGTTTTAATGCCTAATGAAAAGTTTAAATTTATTTATTTGTAATTTATTCTTCATTGATGAAAAAAAAAATTATGAATAATATCAATAAAAAAAACTCAAACATCATTAAACTAATCAGGTTTAAAATAAAATATTCCTGCTGATTTTGTAATGAGAATGTTTAAATGATAAATGACGTCTGTCGCATCTATAATCACAATACTTTCATGAGTACTTATTGTGCAAAAATATCAATGACTAATACAGTTTTATTATCTTTATATTTATAATAGTAGTTTACATATTCAAAGAAGTTTTGTAGAAATAGATCAAACTCCCTGATAAGATCTGTTTATATTCATTTGTTTTTGTGTCAGAGGGCCAACTTTTAAAAATTTCAGTGATTGGGGGGAGGGGGAGGGCAAAGAATTCGGGTGATGGAAATTGCTGAAGGGGAATTTTCAACTGTGCTATGCGTTTCCTAACTGAACTACATTTTAACATACTAAGTAGTATATATACAAATCTACAGATCATATACAAGACTGCACAAAATAATGCAAATATTTTTTCCACAATTGATAATAACTGCTGAAATTGGGTTTTCAAAATTGTTATGTGTTTCCAAAATTGTTTATTTACACTTCAACTTCCACTTTATTAATTGGTAAAGTATTCTGGAAATGTTGGAAAGTGTTTCATAATCTATATATGAAGCAGGATTTTTAGTTTTTATTTTTCTGTAAGTTTGTGTGACAACTCGGCAACTTCCATTATGATTATTGAGGCATCCAGAATACATCTGATTCAAAGATGAAAATTTGCTGAAAAAGTGCTTAATGACTATGTTCTTTCTAAGTATGAACACTGCTGCTTTATTATCCCAATTCATTCCAGGACATTACCATTCTACTCTAAATTTTTGTTTACATTTCTAAAAAATTAGCTTTCATAGACTTGTATCATTTGTATTCTGGGTACCTAAATTATTGGAATTGTGTTTGCATAGTAAAATTTATAATCAATAATACTTCTTTTAATGTGTGTATGTATTGAAATTTACTTGATGAGACTAAACTCCATTCTAGTTCATAGTTGGTGAATTTTTCCTGAAATTTTCTTAAAAATCAAAACTTATACAATAGATTTATTCAATGTTTATTTCCAATTTTTCTCATCCATTTTAAACCGAAACTAAAACAACTTTTTATTTTTAACACTCCTGTGGCTGCTTACATTACATCATATGTCATATGTGTCACTATTTCAATTTATGAATTTTACTGGTTCAAACTCAACTGTTTAAAAAATCATATTTTTTAATGCAAACATTTTGCATTTCATGAAGATCAACTGTTAATCATGATTAACAGTAATAGAAAATTATATATAAATATCTTACTAAAAGCAATCTATTGAATATCGACCCCCCCCCTTTCCAGCAGAGTATTTGGAGTGAAAAGGGTTAAACTTTGCAGTTTGTTGTACTAACTATGGTATCAGAAATTAATAATTACTTTATTAATCATAAAATTCCACATACCTACAGATTAAAATAATTCAGTTTAATATTAAAAAATTGCTTCTTTGAATCGATAAAATGCTATTGATGAATCAATCATTTTTTCATACAAACAAATTTTACATCCTTTAATACAGATAGAATTTGATTATTATATTTGTTTTAATTTCAATTATTTAAAAGCAATCTGTGCTAAATGCTGAGAAAATTTTCTGATGTATACCAAATTTGCAAATTTTAACAATTTTCTTTATTGACTAGAAATTAGAAATCAACATGTGCTGCATTAGAATTAAAGAACTTTATCATCTCGATAAAACAACATGTTTCTAAAAATAATTCCTCATGCCAGTGTTAAATATTTTTTAACTTTAAATAGTTTTAAAATGCATAATGAAATGTTTAAATTTATTTTTTCATTGCTCAAAAATAAATTCATGAATAATATTAAAATATAAATAAACCAACCTTATTATACTAACCAGGTTTAAATTAAAATATTGCTATGTTTTTCTATCAAATCATATTTAGCGAGCATTTACAGAAATGAGAAAACTTTGATGTCCCTATTGTATAGCACAAATATATATTGATACAAATGTGCTCTTTTTTTTTCACATTGAAATGTCCTATTTTTAATGCATATTTAAAATTATCTTGAATTTTGGCAGTACATAACTTTAGAATAATAATTTAAACAAACACAATTAATGCAAAATAATCCTGCAGCATATGAGCATATAATGTAAAATCCATCGAGAAACTGAAGTTATCTTTATTACTATTATTTTGTTATCTGACCTTAAAGATATTACTACCTAAATCTTCACAATTTAACAAATATATTCTGTGTTTAATTTTAAGAAAATACTGCATGAGTTTCATTGTAAAAACATGACCCCCCCCCCCCCCCAGCACAAATAGATGAAAGAAATTTCAACTTATGATGCACTCTCAGTTTTTAAGAATACATAGTAATTTCACTGATGTAATACATCTTAATCCTTAAGACTTAATCCTCACAGATCTGAACTATACATATTTGTAAAAAGCAATACTCTTTTAAGAAAATAAAATTAAATAGTCCTTTTAAAAAGGAACAAAACAAATTCTAAGCTTTATATAACTATTTTTGAATGAATGGTTCATTTTTACATTAAATAAGAAACTAAAATTATTATTTTTTATACCGAAAAAAAGTTCAAAAGTGCATGCAACTTGAATACTGACTCATTGCATTGTTGTTTACACAATTACCATTTAAAAAAAAAAAAAAAAAATGTTTAGTATTGCATGGATGGTGGATAATGTAAAATGTTAATTTTCTACAGTTTTAATTATATTTTTTACTTAAAACTCGCAACACATTTTTCTTTAATATACATTAAATAAAACTGCAGAATAAGCTTCATAAGACATTTAAATATATTTAAGAAAATGTAAAATGTATAAATACATAACACGATAATAAAGTTTAATAAATTATAACACTTACCTTTCAAGATCTCTCAACTTTTGCAAATAATACTATTATTTTTTATTAGAATAGATCATTACTCGCGATATTGTAGATTTATATATATTACTATAAATGTTTTATGATGTTTGCAATGAATTGCAATGAACAATTGTTTAATTATATTTTTTAACATAAAAAAAATCTAAATAAAGTACAAAAGGTAAACATAAAAAAGAAATTTTATTTAGATACCTAAAAGCTGAAAATATCACATATAAGTAAAATAACTATAACATCGCAAAGCGTTTTTAATATGTTTTGCTATGACAAACTTTTCTATTATGACAAGTTTTTATTATTATATTTGAAGATTAATATTTTTGAGAGTTCCTCTGGATATGAAAAATAATGCAAACAGCAATCTACTTTAAAATTGCGAAAGGAAGTGCAGTTATCAAGCCTGATTATATTAATATAATCATTTATATGTGCGCTTAGTCTTCAAGAATAACCATAGTTTTTTGATTTTTTCCTAAAAACTGAAGAAACATCACTCAAATAGAAAAAAAAAAAGGACAGAAATCCAACACACAGCAAACAACATGGCATGCATACACATCCTTCACTATGAATTCGCTTTGCATTAGACGCCATTTAGCTCGCACATGCATGAATGACCATCGCGTATTTGCGCATGGGCGAAAACGGCAGCTTGCGTCTCCAGGCTATCGCAAAGTTACATCTCAGTGGCAGCCTGTTTTGTTATCTCAGAGATGTTTCATGTACATCACACAGAGACGTGATGATAATGAGACTTTGCTATGTACTTGAGACATCACTGGAACCAAGTGTGCTGTGTGGGTAGTATAGGAAAGGGGAGGGAGGAGTTCATGTAATATAGGCAAATGTTGATATAGATGAGATATTATCAAATATAATTAACTAATGTTTATAATGTTTAACTAATGAAACATTATTATAATCATAGCATTATCTTGTTTACTATTATGTGACAAAACATATGTTTTTGAGGAAAGAGAAGGAGGGGGGGGGGAAGTAAATGATTTTTTTAAAAATTAAAGTACATTTTTCTACGAATATATTACGGAAACAACTTTTGAATATAGCTACTTTTAATAATGCTAATATATTTTAAAAAGAGAGTTTGTTTGAATGTAATTTGTGGAAGTTCAAAGTATGTTTTCATTTATAAATCGGTCATAAACGCCGACCAGGGGTGGTGGCGATTTTGAAACAAAATATATAATATTTATTTACCGACATAAGTTAATTAATCACTAAAAGCAAAATTATGATTAATGTTAGAGTGCTTTTAATTCGATCATAATGAAAAGGTTTATTATTAGTTGACAATAAAACATGTTAAACACTATCCCTGATTTATTTTTTGCCTCAAGATTTCGTGTTTTACCGTTCGCCCATGTACTTTAATATTTATACGTAGTAAAGTATATATAATGGGAGTTCATTCATATATGAAGCACTCCTGTTATGCATTTCCTGAAATTGAAACCACGTTTTAAAAAAGTGTGATAATTAAGAAACGCTAAGGTCATAAGTAAATCATGTTTACATAAGTTTATGTAATAATAATTAAAAAAAAAAACTTCTAATCATATTTTTCCCTGTGTGCAATTTACACTAAAGCATAAGATAAATTTCATTATTTTATGAATAAGGATTAAATCTTGTTAAAAGAAATACATTATTCAGTTATCATAGATTAAAAGATTTAACTAATAACAATATACTAGTAACAAACTTACCGTATTTTCTGTAAATATTGAACACATCTTTTACACTTGACAAGATTATCAGAATGACAAAATCAGCGAAGCGACATTTTGTTTTGGAAAGCAACAGGCAACGCTACGGCCACGGCTGCGACAGTTGGTTGCGCATGCGCGAAAATCAGATGCGTGAAGTTTGATTTGAGAATATTGGTTGCCTGAAGCTTATCTCCAAAACGGAGTATTGCAAACATTCCTGCACCCATGGAGATAGAAATAAGAAGGAGAACAGTGAAGATAGGCTTTCAAGATCACAACATGGACCGGGAATTAGTACCCAGTTTGTGGCGCTGGTGCTTCCAAAGGCCGGTCATGTGACCTGTCAAACATGACAAATTGTCGTCTGCTCTTCCTGCATTTTGGTTTCGAGCACGGTAAAGAGATAGAGGGCGCTACACTTCCTAAAGGCCCAAAAGACCAGAAACGCCGCCATACTAGGTAGCGCTTTTAGTTCCATAAGTAGAAACATTATCTTTGTTCTCCTTCTCTCTATCTCCCTGCCTGCACCCATCCCAGATAACAATTTTTGATTTTTAAAACATTTTTATAACCCCAACATGTAAATGACTAGATGCTTTTTAAAGGCTTTGTCTGAAAGGTTTGCCAACATTTTAAAAAGCATTATAGAAGGTTGCTAGTTGACACAATCTGAGGTACTTTGTAAGTGTTTTAGGACAAGCATACCAAAATGTAGAAACGTAAGGCTAGTTACAGGATTTCATATTAAACATTGTAACAAGAATTACAATCAAAGGCAGATAATAATGCTTTTATTATAAGCATCTATAAAAGAAATTAAAAATGTTTTGATAACCTGTTAGTTTTAAATCTTAATTGCATTAGATTTTCATCAAAATTATCTGACTTAGAAATTTTCTTTGTTTCTGTGGGACACTAAATTTTAGCTTAATTTCTATATACTGAAGAAAAAAAATGGAAAATAGGAATTTTTATTAGCTGATATTATATTTAAGAACTCATAGTAAGTTATATATTTTAATTAATATATTTCTTTTTTCCTTTGCTAAAATTCCTTTCCTATGTAATTGCTAAAATTTGAATATATTTGATTTTTTATATTTTAATTAATGTATTGCTTCTAAAAAAATATTAATTGTTGATTACATTAATTTTTTTTTTAATCTAATATGCATTTTGTTAGAATGAACTATAAGAATTAATTTACAGAAGTTTTCTAACTTTTGTTTGAATTTGATAGAACTAATTAAAATAGATAACTTTTTTTGTATCTTCTACCCTTCAGTTTTAAAAATAAAGTCTAAATTATACCGGGGATAATATTTTCCTTTTAAAGTGAATTCGGGCAACAAGAAAATTTGTATATTATATTTTTTCTTAAGTCCTACTACATTATCCTGAAAGTTTCACAATAGTTTAAATTTCTGAGTTGGGAATTGTTTATGTCTTGGTTTTTATGTTGCCTTTACTTTTGTGTTTTTATATTTGGAAAGTGATAATGGTTACCCACTATCAATTACTCTTATTTATTAGTTGATTGGCAAACTAAAGTAAGTTAAACATTACTGCATAATTTAATTTCATAAAGATTTAAGAACTATATAAAACCAAATTTTGGTGTTTAAATAATTACTAGAAAAAAAATACAATTTCCATATATAATATTTTTATATCATAAGCATATTACCTATTTGTTTATTTTTAGTCTACTTTAAGCATGTTTTCATTCTACTTAATACAGAAGAACAATAATTTTTCAGAATGATTTATCTCTGAATTAAATCTATTGATGCTCCGTAATTAAAAGTAAATAATAATAATCGGTTAACATTATTTAGACTTTTTTTATTTTCCCTTTTTTCTTTAAAATATAAACCTTCATTTTTAAAATCTTTCATAACTATTAGTATGTACATTGAAATGTCAAAAATTAAAATAGTTTGATTTCATTAAAACTCATTTTTTTAACTTCATGAAAATAAAATGTATTAAACAAAGTAATAAAATAACAATACTTTAAAATATTGTAGCGACGCATACAATAAAAATTTTATATCTTAAACGTACATAATATAAAAGCAATTGTCATTGAATGATATTTTTAAATGAAATTTTATACAACATAAATTACTAAAATATAAGAAAATAAAACGTATGTGCAAAAATAATTAACTTTGACTAAATTACAGTTTAAATACTAGTACAAAATCTATTATTATTATTATTACGCAATATTTCAAACTTTTGACGGTAATTTTTAAGCACATGAACTATAAGATGAATATTTTAAAATTGGGGAGCATCAATAGATAATAACATAAACGATAATAATATATTTTAAAAGATAAACATAAACAAATGTTATTCTCTATTGTATTTTGTAATGAAAATATGTGTAAAGAACTCGCATTAATTCGTTAAGAATAAAAACATACTATAAATGGAAATTTCAAGAACTACAACAGAAATATGCATGTGTATATAGTTCTTACAACGAGGTAAATCTTTATGAAATGAAATTAATACAAAATAGTTTAACATACCTTAGATGGAGCATGATTGCAAATGCAAAGCCGCCACTTTCAGACCGGTGCTACGACGTGACCTGCTCGCACATCATATCACCTTCAATGAGTCATGAAACGCAAGTCGCAAGCACAAGGACAATTTGCAGCGCGAAATAAGTTGCGCATGCGCGGAAAATGAATGTGCAAAGGATGATTTTAGACCGTAGGTTTTCTGACGGTTATTCCAAAAATCTAATATTGAAAATATTACTGTGACCGTGGTATACGGTAAAGATAATATACCTTAGCAGAAAAATCGAAAGAAAAGGAAAAAAGACCGTTTTCGGAACCTTGCTTGCTATCTGGGATGCTATATGGTGAAGATAACTCACCTTTGCAGAACAATGGAACGAAAATGAAAAATGACCGTTTTCGGAACCTTGCTTGCTATCTGGGTTGTAACTAATTTTGAAATATTGTTTAAAATTGATATTGGTCCGGAAAAATCTGCGTCCAGCAAAAGTTAAAAAATACTGATACACATTTGATATCGTATACAGAGCATAGTCTTAAAGTTTTAGAAACTTGTAAATTGCAGTGTAGATTTAGGGATAAATTATATATATATATATATATATATATATATATATATATATATATATATATATATATATATATTATATATATATATATATAACTCTTTTGATTGACCCTGTAAATGAATAACAAATGCTTTGCACCCCAATCTTAATATATATATATTTTTTTTTTTTTTTTTTATGGATATTCAAGTAATAACAAGATCGATTCATAACAATTTTTTTAAATATGTTATAGATATATTTAATATGTATTTCTTGCAATTTTTATTGCTATCAAACAAAAATGGCAGTTATTAGTAAAATGTTAGATACTGGCAATTTAGGCCTTGGTGGATCCAGGACTAATGCTCGGTACAGGAAGATTATTAGGGATCTTCCTGGATCGTTATCAGATAACCTATTCTATTGTCCCAAGCCTGTACTATGTTTTCGAGAGTGTGAATCTAAGCGTTGTCTTACATGTCCATTAGCTGATAAGTCACAGATTTCAAATAATAACAATCTTAATTTGGTAAAATTTTGCAAAGCATACAATGTAATCTATTCATTGAAATGCAATTCGTGTAACATGGAATATATAGGACAGTCTTGTCAAAAATTACATAAGCGGCTAAATTTACATCGTTCTCATATTGATAAATTTAAAATTTTTAAATTTCAAACAACTCATAATATTGAATATACTCATTTCAAAAATCATGATTTTAAAAATATTACTATTAAAATACTTAAAATACAAAAAAATTTTACTGAACGACTTTTTCTAGAATCTAAATATATAAGACATTTTAATACTACATATCCTTATGGATTAAATCAATTAGTATACAAAAAATCACATCCTGTATTTTCAGATTTAACTAAATATGAAAATTATAAAAATCTTTATTCCGGATTAAATTTTTCAAACTTAAAAAAAACTTCAAGATCTGGTAGAGGTAAACATAATAACAAAAAATACACTGATGATATTGTGATTCAACAGGAGCTTGATAATCTTGAGGCACAATTTTGTAATGATTATTGTTGGCTTGCTATAAGAAAACATGTTTTTAGTATAAAAAAGAAATATATAAACCAATATTTCAAGGTATTTAAAAAGAATCAATATTCTCCACATTTTTGTGATATCTTTTATGATATTCTACATTATAGAGCAAACCTATTAAATACAAGTCTTTCTAATAAACCTAAATATAAAACTAATAATACACAATTAATTATAAATTTTTCCAATCATGTATTTAATAATATAAATTTACACAATATAATAAACAACATTAATAATAATTTTCCAATAAAAAATTTTACCATTCACAAGACATATAAATATAATCGCACACTTGGACGTAAAATATTTAATTACAATTCTTTTGCAAAAAATTTGGTCTCTTCAAAGAATTACCCATGTTATTGTAATGACCCAAAATATCAAAAGTATATAAATACAACACATGGTCATATCATTACTGGTGATCTTAATATTGTAGAACAACCTATTTTACAAAACTTAATGCATAATGGAACAAAATTTCGTCTTCCATATAAGTGTAATATCAAATCCATAATATTGCAGTTCATTCAAGATATTGATTTGTTTATATATAAAATTGCTGTTGATTACAATAAACCAATCGAATATTTCAGTGAATGGAGATTTTCTGTAATTGATAAATTAAAAAATGAAATTATAAAAAATTATCATCATATTACACATGCAGCTTTTAAAAACATAAATAAACATATATCAGAATTACAAAACAAATTTATAATTACTTATGTAGATAAATCTCCAAATAATTATGCTATCATTTGTAAAGAATACTATAAAGTGTTAATTCACAATGCAATCAACACAAGTAATATTTTTAATAAAACTAAATTAAATATTGAAATAAATAACAGAAAATTATTAAATTATCACAAATTACTAAAAATCAAATGTAATAATTTTAATTATCCTTATCTTGTTATAATTCCAAAATTTCATAAAAATCCTATTAAATTTCGCACTGTTACCATCGGTTGTAACACATATAATAAAAATGCAAGCAATTTACTACTTAATATTTTAAAGCAGATATATGATATAACGTTAAAACATAATAACCAACATTGCCTAAAAAATAGTTTTCAACTCATTAATAAAATACATAATATCAATCCGGTAAAATTCATAAAAACATTGGATTTTAATGATTTATTTAATAACATTGATATAAAAGACTTACATAAAACAATGTGTATATTATTTAAAGAATTTAAATCTCAATTAAAATTAAAAGAACATATTTCAGTAAATTTTTTTAAAACCTTACTAAATTTTACATTGCATAATAATTACATTATATATGACAATATTATTTATAAACAATGCCAGGGAATTCCGCAGGGCGGAACCGCATCTAGTATTCTCTCTGACCTTTACTTATATTATTATGAAAGAAATATAAGTCCGAACAATGATTATGTATTTTATCGCTATATTGATGACATTATCATATTTTATTTCAATGAAAAAAATTGCACATCACCACTCAATTTTTATCCTACTCAGCTTAAATTAAGCGAAAATGATTTAATTAATAATAATATAAACTTTCTTGACTTAAAAATTAATATTACTAATAATTATAAATTAATTTTTGATATTTATGATAAGAGATTTGATTTCCCATTTAAAGTAAATATTTTTACCAATTTTTCTTCATGTTTACATAAATCTGTTTATAAAAATATAATTATCAATTATCTACATCGTATAAAATACTTATGCTCAGATATAAATTAAAACAAAAATATTAGATATATTCGAGATCAAGCAAAAATATATGGTTATCCAATTTTTATGATAAATTCAATCATCAACTCTTTTAAATAACATTTATTATATAATTTAAATATAAACATGGTATGTAATAAATTATTGTTTTAGTGTGCGATAACATATAACAAAAGATATAGAAAATAATAATTATAACATATATTATTACAATTATAACATATTAGGAAATTTAATATTTAATATTTGTTTGAACATTATATACACTTTACATAGAAAATTACAATTATAACATACATAATTACAATTATAACATATTAGGAAATTTAATATTTGATTGAACATTATATACACTTTGTATAGTTGTGATTGTACGTTGCCGATCACCTCTGTTTAAGGTGTTATTGATGTGCAGTTTTCATACATTTATAAATTAACTTATACAATAACAAATTAAATTATACATGGATAACATTGGTGATTATAACTCATAAACATATATATTTGCAATATATATAAATATAAATATATATAGTTTTTATTTTTGTCTATGAATAATTAAATTTAACAAGTATTTTAATTTCTGCATTGCATTAATTTGATTGAAAAACAGTAGTAATACTATTAATTATCAATATTATAAATTTTGAGATATTTTGAATTGTTTATGAATTATTTAATTAGATATTTAAATTAATCTATGAAATATAAAATATATTTACAATGTAGTATAAATTAAACATTAATTATTTAATAACAAGTCTAATATATATTTAAGTAGTAGTAAAAATAAAACATTAATTATTTAATAATATGTCTATAATATTAGTGGATTAACACAGCTGGCAGCAAAAACAATTTGAATTAAAATAATATCCCTTTTACATAATATATTCAGAATATCTGAAATGCTGTGCAAGTTGAATTAATTCTGTGTAGATTTATTCATATAGTAGTATTATATTTTATTTGAATTTAAAGTAAAACTACAAGTTAGTATTGTTTTTTAAAGTTTATTTATATAATTAAATCTAATGAAGTGAGTATGTAACTAATAAAGTGGATATCTAACTAAATATTAATTATGAATTATTATAATACCAATAGATGGCGACACTTTACCTTTCAGGTAGTTGTTGATAATATTGTTAATATTATATTTAATTTAAGTATAGAGGGAGCTATTGATTGTATATTAATTTTACTTTCAGGAATTAAAATTGGATGGAGTAATATATATTCACGGATATAATTTTGTTATAAGTGTATTAAAACCAGAATTATTTTGCGTGTTTTTGAATCATTTTGTGTTTGGGTGTCATCGATGGGGTTGTGTTTTAAAAAAAGTGTGCTCTCAACTTGTCTTTCAAATCATTTCTCTCAACTCGACTTAGTCAACATGTATGATGCATTGCCATGTGGATGTGAATATTATGCAGAAGTTGTGACATTTTAAGGATTCTGTATAATTATTGTGAGTAAAATATTTTATCTACACTTTACGCGTTCATATTTCCAATTTTATTATTTCAAAACTGTTATCTCGTGGTAATTTCGTGAGGTGTTAAATACAGTTTTTGGGATAATCGATGTGAGTGAAATATATTGTATATTCTTAATGGTTTTTTATTTCCTATTTAAATATTTCCAAATTTTAATATTTCCAATTGTTGTCTGGTAATAATTCAGTGTACCTGGATGATTCTACTGATCTTAGCATTATGCCAGTAGAATTATGAAACACTGAATTATTATTTAAAACACATGTGGGTGCATCCAGGCTGATGAGTACATGTGCATGTGTTTTTTCATATCCAATTCATATTTAATTCTCATGTGGTCCAATTTTCCATTGTATATGGTTCATATTTAATTTATTAATCCATTTGTATTTACTTAATTGCAACTCCAATTTATAATTTTTTTTTCCCTTTCTCTCTATTTCTTTTTTCAATATTCTTTAGGTATGAGTAAAATTTGGCCAATTATCATTGAAGCACAAGCTATGGTAATATTATGTTTGCACATGTTAATTATTAGCTATGTGGTATTCTGTATACACAATATCATTAATTATCTCTTTGGAGATTTAAGTAGAATGATAATAGAACTTGATATGTTTTTTGAAATTCATAGATATTATAATTATATATAGTATATATATATATATATATATATTTATACAAACCATGAATCAAATGCCTTATCATATCTAGATCATAGTATTGCTGCAAGCTTGGTTCAGAATTTTAAACAAGCTATGCCACGAATAAATAGAATCTTACTTAAATATTTCCTAAGTATATAATTAAAATGTAATTACATTTCGATTGAAATGGAAAATTTTTAGGACAGCATATTATGCAGCATATGCAGATTTAATCTTCTCCAAATATTAACATTTGCTGCACTATACGTACATGGTTCATGAAGAAAATTAATGCATAAAATACCTTATAAATCCCTATAGTAATTAGCCACCTGTAAAGCGCAAAGTAAAATAGGCTTTGATACAAACTTGGCATTAGACTGACTCTTATACCATTCTATATAGCTTCATGGAACATTTGAATGAGTACTGCTTTGAGGCCTATAGCTACATAAGCTGTTGTTTCGAATGATCCATATTTTTTATTCACAGAAACACATATATGGGTTTGAAAGGGAGGGGGGGGGGGGTGAGACTTATAGCTGCACGGCTGTCGTCCCGAATAGAGAATGTGCATGTTTGTCAACAAACTGGTTCCTCACTAGACCACGCCTCTTCGGTAGGCAAAACATTTCCGCTCAATGCGCTATTTCCTACGGTTTCCTATGAGAAAGCGAAATTTTTGCATTCAATTTATGGATCATATTTATTCAAAAAAAAAAATTTCTTTTATCAGATTATGCACAGAACTTAGATTCTGTTGCTAATCAAGATTATTTAACAAAGCTTAGATTTGTCAAACCGAATAATAGTGTTATTATTTTAGATGATCCGTATATTATTGTGGATGCAGATTGGAAAGCAGATATGGCTTTTTGGCCATCGGTTGCTTCATCAGATATTGAAACTTATTTAAAAAAGTTTCCAGGGAAAAATTCAAGTGCTCAAGAAGCGTTTCAACTTGTTGTAGCTGGTAGGAGAAAGATTTTTTTTTTTTTTTTTTTTTTTTTTTTTTATTATGTCGTAAAGTTAACGTTTTGTTTACTTTTTTTTTCTACTTGTAGTTCAAGTTGTTCTTGTTCGTATGGTAACTTTTTATTGCTTGAGCTAATCGGAAAATGTTTACAAATCTCATTATATTCAGATTAAATGATCGATTAAAATGATACCTATGAGTGTTCTCAAATCAAAACTGCTTATTTTCTGAAACATTTTTCTGAAATTTGTTATATTTTTGTGAAAAATAACATTTTGTAACAAAATATGATATCCAGTTACTCAAAATCGAACCAAACATTTATTAATAACGAACTGACTAGCGCCCGTGATAATAAATTAAAAAAAAAAAAACTTAAGTTTTCAATATCGAGTCGAATGAACCAAACCCTGTTGAAATCGAGCCCTTAGAACCCAATAAAAAATGAGTCCCCAGGCGGTGGAATATGCACCCCTGTAAATTTAACGAATTTCCTTTAACATTAACGCGATATTTAATTTACAGATGCATTCCCCCCCCCCCCCCCCACTTTCTAAACTTAACCCCTTATCTTTAACAGTAACGCGATTTCTAATTTACGACTGTAGTGAGTAAACGTAAGTTGATGCCGAAAAAGAAGATTAATATTTAAAAAAATATCCTTGACAGCTTGGCCTACAGGCACAGAAAAATTCGAAGATACAATTGCAGAAGAAATGACCTTTTTGCCATGATGCGGCAGTTGGGACCGCTCATTTCGAAATCTACCTGTGTCTGTAGGCGGAGCACACAAATTTTTTTTCTGTAAGGGTTGGTTTTATAAAAAAAACTTGTCAATATAAAAGTTGTAGATAATATAAACTCCTATTCTCCCCACCCCCCAACCACTTGAGGCCATTTTTAATGATATCAAAAATCTGTCATATATAAATTTTCGGCCCTTTTCCTAGAAATAATAATAACTTTAAACGGATTCGATACGTATCATAATTAAGAAGTTATGGTTAACGTAAGGGGTCCAGGGGCCCGGATCTTGTCCGAGAAATTTTTGGTCATTCATGTAGCAGCTGGAAATCCTAAGAAGTTATTAGAAAAAAAAGCTAGCGAATTGGACGATTTTTAAGGGAGCTATAGTAGGGGGCCCAAAAGGGGCCGCTGATAGTTTTGAGCAGGGCCCTAAGATGAACGGCCTACTTGGAATGTAGAAATGGGGAAATAACTAAATGGAGAAAACGCCCCCAAAAACGAAGATCGAATTAAAAGGAGACAAGGTATTAACAATTTAGGGAACAATAACTTCGAGGGGCCCAGATCTTCTCCTTTTTCTTCTTCTTTTTTTTTTTTTTTTTTTTTTTGTCGTTTATGTAGTAGCTAGAAGTTCTAAGTTGTTAGAAACAAAAAGTTAGTGAATCGGACGATTTTTAGGAGAAATATAGTAGGGTGCCCAAAGAGGGGCCAGCTGATAGTTTTGAGCAGGGCCCTAAGATGAACGCTCCTAACTGGAATGGGGGAAAGAAATGGGGGGAAAGTTAAATGGAGAAATGGCCCCAAAAACGAAAATCGGATTAAAAGGGGACAAGGTATTAACAATTTAGGGAGCAAAAACTTCAAGGGGCCCAGGGGGCCCGGATCTTCATCGAATTTTTTTGTTTTTGTTTTTATTGTTCATGTAGTAGCTGGAAGTTCTAAGTTGTTAGAAAAAAAAAGTTAGTGAATCGGACGATTTTTAGGGGAACTATAGTAGGGGGCCCAAAAAGGGGCCAGCCGATAGTTTTGAGCAGGGCCCTAAGATGAAGGGTCCTAATTAGAAAGTAGCATTGGGGAAATAACTAAATGAAGAAAAGGCCCCAAAAACTAAGAAAATCGGATTAAAAGCGGACAAGTAATTAGCAGTTTAGGAAACAAAAACTTCAACGGGCCCCGTACCAGGCCCTAGGGGGCCAGGGTCATAACTAGAACGTAGAAATGGGGGTGAAAGCTAAACGGAAAAAAGGCCCCAAAAACGATGAGGATCGGATAAAAATTGGGTAAATTATTAACAATTTAGGGCAAAAATCTTAAAGGGACCCCAGGGGGCCGGGGTCTCAAAAAATAAAAAATCCGAGCCTCAGGTGCATCAGGACCTACCTTGGGCTATCCGCTGCAATTAAGAAAGTCAAAATTAATGAACAATTTAATAAGCATATAACACAGCTAACTATACAGTAGGCATGCGTATGTTTTGCCTAGTTTGGAAAAAAAATTATTATACAAACTTACGAAAAATGCTTACGGCAACTCCGTGAGGCACCCACGGAAGTTGACCGAATATTTATTTTCTATAAAAATTTACCTGAAGTTTCTCGTTAATTTTTCTTCTCTCTAAATTGTCCGTTTTCCGATCTACCCCCCCCCCCCCCCCATTTGGCAAATTCCCAGCCTCAACGAATTTGAACTTTCTCTCTGTTGGCATATGGAACGCCAACGGGCTTAAACGCCAGGCCTCCGAGTTTAAGGATTTTATTGTTAGTAATAATTTAGATATCATGTTGGTCTCTGAAACCAAATTCCAGGGTAATGCCGTCCGGGTCGCCAACTATGTGCTTTTCAATGTAGACAGACCACCTACAGTTGGCGCCCGTCCTAGTGGTGGCACTGCTGTGTATTTTAAAAATGGTCTTAATGCAACCCTCGCTAAAGTCCCTCAATTTCATTGCATTGAGGCCACTCCTATTGTTTTAGAATTCCCTACCATCCCCCACCTTCTGATTGCAACCATCTACAATCCCCCTTCGAGGGATATGCGTCTGCTTGCACAAGAACTCTCTATATTAACCCGTACTTTTCCAAATTTCATTATTGCGGGTGATTTTAATGCTCATCATTTTTCCTGGGGTTCTCATAGCTCCAACAACACTGGCTATAAATTGCGCAGGTGGACAGATCAAAATCATGCGCAAATTTTAGCGCCCCTTGAGTCCACCCGCCATAATCATCACTCCATCATTGATTTCGCCATTATCCGCAATTTTCCCTTCCCGCACACCATTCAAACGGTGAATGATCTCTCGTCGGACCATCTCCCGGTTGTGCTTAGATTCGAAGTGGGCAATTTCAGACTCGACATCCCCCAGGCCTTCTCGGTCAATTGGGAAGACTTCAGTCATGTCCTAGAAAACATGGACACCCCGCCCACTGAGATTCACTCTGCCGAAGACGTAACTTCTTCTATTGAAGCATTTGGAGACTCACTCCATAATGCTTTCCAAGAAGTCGCGAAACCTAGGCAGAGGGTGGTTGATGCGTTTCGATTACTGAGCACATCAGGGATTTGAAAAGAGAGAGAAATCGTTTAAGACGGGACTGGCAGACGTCTAGGGACCCCCTCTTAAAAACTGCTCTTAACAGAAAAAACCACCAGGTTTCTACTGCAATCAAGGAGTTTAGTACTTCACGTTGGAACACATACATACAGTCTTTATCGACAGCTGACAACACAATTTGGTCGGCAACGGCCCGCATTCGTAGGACACGAACACACATTCCGGCCTTAAATGGCCCAAATGGTATGGCCTACTCTAACACAGACAAGGCTGAGCTCATTGCAGACAGTCTTAGAAGCCAATTTACACTCAATAGCGATGTCGTTAACCGTCAAACGGTCGACATCGTCAACACAAAGGTTGAACGTTTCATTAACTCACCTCACACAAATACACTCAAACCTGCTCTACCCTCTGAGGTAATTACCTATCTCGGGAATCTCAAAAAGAACAAAACGCCTGGCCTTGATAATATCTCTACCAATATGCTCCTCCATCTTCCTCTTAACTTCATCTTCTTTATTACTATCCTAATTAATTGCATGCTTAATCTTCGTATGTTCCCGGACGCATGGAAGAAGGCGTTGGTTGTCCCGATCCCAAAAGCGGGACAGGACAGGCATGCTCCTTCTAGCTTCCGACCTATCTCTCTTTTATCTTGTCTTTCTAAGGTCTATGAATACATCCTTGCAAACCGTCTGAAAGAGTTCATTTCCTCCAATTCGATTATGATACCCGAGCAGTTTGGGTTTCGGCCCAAACACTCGACTCAACACCAGCTTTGGAGAGTAACTGAACTCATTCATGAGGGTTTATACCACAGCCATAAAACCGGCGTTGTATTCATAGACATTGCTAAAGCCTTCGATCGGGTCTGGCATTATGGACTTATTTATAAGTTAATTCTGCTCAAGGTTCCGCCTCAACTAATCCTAATATTCCTTAAATACCTTAAAGATAGATCTTTCTCTGTTAAAGTTAACAATACAATCTCCACCTCTCGATTTATTGAGGCAGGCGTACCTCAAGGGAGTATTCTAAGTCCTTGGCTGTTCAACCTCTACATTAATGATATTCCTCGTTGTATTCCCGACGTCAAATTAGCACTTTATGCTGACGATACTGCCATCATGACAAGCAACATGTTACTCGACACTGTGCTGACTAAACTCCAAGCTTATATTTTGGCCCTTCAAATTTGGCTAAGACATTGGCGCATCAAAGTCAATGCTTCAAAAAGTGCCGCCATGATCTTTTCAAACAAAGCTATCACCCCAATTGCTAAACTCTCTCTAAATGGTGAATTCATACCCTGGGTCGCCAGTTATAAATATCTAGGCATTTATCTAGATTCAAAATTAACCTGGGCTAGGCAGATTCAAGACGTAATTGCCAAATCTACCAAAGCTCAAGGATCCCTTAAATCTTTACTGGCTTATCACAGCCGTCTGTCACTCTCGAATAAATTGTTACTGTATAAATCCTTCATCAGATCAACCATGACCTACGGGTCAGTTATCTGGGGGTCAGTCTGTGAAACTCGGATGCAGAAAATTCAAATTTTTCAAAACTCTTTGTTACGTAGGATTTGCAAGGCGACAAGGTTTGTCCGGAATGACGTCATCCATGCTGATCTCAATATTAGGCCTATCTCGCAAGTTATTAAAAAACTTGCACAAAATTTCCACAGAGATCGACTTTTAATACTCAACGAAGCGTTGCGGTCCATTCAACCTTACATGGTAAATACCAGTAGAGGGAAGAAGAGACCGCTTGCCATCTTGTGTAGAGATGACGGCTTTGCTCCGCCTTCCAAAAGAAGGCGAAGGGAACCACCCTAAACACTTCGTTGTGCTATTCCAAATTCATAAAACTTTGGTACCTGCATTGTTATTCCCATTTGACATTCCTACACTAAATTTTTCCTATTGACGTCTTCCCGCCTTGCTTTTGGCATCGGGTTCTGCTAACTTTCCTTCTTACCTCTTTTGCAATTTTAAGGAAAAAATAATTATACTTATATTATTTTTTGCATCTTAATTGTATTTATTACTTAATTATCTTTGCATCTTCAAAATTTAATTATTTGAATCTTATATAAACTAATTGTTTGCATCTTATCTAAATTAAATTGTTTGCATTAGTTTTTTAGATTAAAAAAAATATTAATTATGATTTAGAAAAATTGTCTGGCTCTGATGGGGCCTTCCCCCCCCCTCCCCCCTATGCTCACCATTCCGACTCCAATCAAAGTATCAAAGCGCACATCCAGATTGCTCCTACATCTGCATCACTCCACCGCAGCCTGCTGCGAGAGAACTTTTATATTTTTGAATCTTCTGATGCCATCTCCATAGACTGTTCTCATCTAGATGTGAAGTAAACGTGGGCATTACGCCCCACGTAGGCATTCTTCAGTAATCGTCTTTGATCTTTGACGCCATATATGGGTGGAACGTGAATCAACGCCCCCTAGAGATCTCTAGGGGGTCCGAATAGGGGGTCCTTTTTATCTCTAGGGGGGGGGGGGGCGTTGCGTGAATACGACAAAATACAAACAAAATAATCGATATCGAACAAAAAATCGAACAAAGTTGTTTCTAAAAGTCGATATTTCTTCTAATTATTTATATAAAAAATAGAATTTGTTTAAAATATAATGCTACCTTATTAATTCTTTAAAAAAATTCTAACATAGTTGAAGACCGTTCTATTTTTTTACATTTACAATTTACAATTTACAATATATATATCACTCGGCTGTTGTAACGAAAAACCAACCAACTTTGGCCTTGGCGAGGACCAATCAACTTACCAAACCACAAAATTACAAACAATGGCGGTGTTTTGGTTTTCAAAAAAGATAAAATAGCCAGGAAAAAATAGCGGGTTTCGTCAATTGGCCTAGAAAAAATTGTGAATTTCATCAAATGAACCAGGAAAAATATTGCGAATCTCTTTGATCAAGCCATGAAAAAAACCCTCATGAATTTCATCAATTCATCGCAGTTGAAAATCACGAATTTTGTCAATTAGTCACGGAAGAAAATTGTGATTCGGTCTCAAAAAACAATTGCGAATTTCATTACTTTTTCGCAGAAAAATAGTGAGTTTCATTAGTCTCAGACGAAATCATGAATTTTGTCAATCGGTCAGGGAAAAAAAATTGGGAATTTTCGTCAATTGGTTGCAGAATAAACTTGCAAATTTCATCAAATGATCATGTTAGGAATTCGTGAATTTCATCAAACAATCGCTCAAAGAAATGGCGAATTTTGTCTAGAAATCGCGAAAAAATATCGTTAAAATCGGCCATCTGTCATGAAATTTTCAATTTATTTTCTCCATAGGGATAAAAAAAATCCTTAATGATTGAATACCAACAAAAGTTGCAACAAGGCTTATAGGGTTTGATTTTTCTCCATCCACAGTATGAATGTGAAATTTATTTTATTAAATTCTTCAAATATTAATAAATCCTCTCCATACTGTGGCACAGATGTCATATATGCACAACGTTGGCGCGATTGCAACAAAATGTCAATTTTATGCCTCACATGGTAACTTGGTTATTTTTTATTTTAATTCTATAAATTATTTTTATTATGTATATCAATATTTATTTATATCAAACTATCATTTATTTATTTTTATTTCCTTTTTTAAAATAATAGAAGCTATTTCATTTATTATGTTATTTTATTTTTATATTGAAATTAAAAATGTGCTATTATTGCATGCTATTTGTAACTAATATTCAAAACAAAGTTTTTGCCAAATTGGTGAAAGAAAAAAATTGCGCCTATGTGGTTGTAAATGATATCTGTGCCCATATTTCTTGCATATATAATAAATTATTTTGATTTTTATAACATCTGTTTTGTCATGCTAATAAATAGTAAAATTCATCATTGAGCTCATTGAATCTATAGCCTGGATTATCTCAATGGATACAAAAAACTGGGAACTAAAAAAAAAAAGTTTAGCTGCTAAATAATATAAGTTTTCATGCATGATGCCAGGTCCCTCGCTAAGGGGGACGGGATGGGGGTGGGGGGAACCTCCCCCACCAAACGTTCCTGAATGCTGTTACACTTGGCAAATTTAAAAACTTTTAGTTGGCAAATTTGTTTAAAACTTTAATAAAAGCTATAATATACTTCCTATTTCTGATAGACTTGGCAAAAGTTATAAATCTAATCGGGAATATTATTAAACTTTTTATAAATAAGAACTATATTACATTTTCTAATTGTGGTAACTTGGCAAAATTATAAAACTTGTTGAATTGGCGAAAACTTTTCATTTTTGCTTCTCAATGAGTTGGCAAATGCTGAAATTTGAGTTGGCAATTTAAGGTTCTCTCCCCCCTCAATAAAAAGTCTTAGTGATGGCCCTGCATGATGCATTAAAAGTGCAAATTATAACAAGTTTGGAAAGGGGGGGGGGAACTGTTTAAAAAATATATGAGACTTTGTTTTCTTTCAGGTTTTAAGCTAGTTGAAAAATAGTTTATTTTTTGTTTATAATTTATCTAGTTAATTATAAACAATATAGTTTACAAAATTCATGCATAAATGTTGTGAAAAATGTCATAAATTTTACTTCACCACACGTAATTTCATCTTTTTTGTTATTTTATGAGTGACATCCCTGAAAACTATTTAAATCTAAAAACCACGGTAATAAGTGGCAGCTAACTTGGCAGTAGTGGCTACTAAACATACAGCCTCTACTACCGGCCACTGGCTACTAATGCAATTATTAAGGTTATTGAATTTTAACCTTTATAATTAAGAAAAAGTATGTAAATAAATAAATATCCAAAATATTATTTCTTTCTTTAGTAAATTTTATTGTTTAAAGTTACTGTATTTTCGGGCGTATGAGTTTAAAAGTATAAAATAGTCTAAGTGCGGCTCTTATGCCAGGGCGGCAGGTAAGGGGATTTTTTTTTCATACAGATGTTTTATAATACCTGTTTTTTTCCATACTGATATCTTACAATGCCATTTTTATCTCTTTGATCAACCGTCACATGCTCTCAAATTTGTACCAAAACATTAGAAAACTTCTCTTAACCTCGGATGTCCGCGAAAGGTTATTTGCTTATTTTTGAGCAATCAGTGGGGTGAAAAATGTTGGTCTCACAAGCTCTCAAGTTAAAAATTATTGTTTTCTGTGCATCCATCAATAAACACTGTATCCTTGAGATATTAGAATGGATATAGAGCCGTCACGACCTTTTTTGCTAATGTTGGAAATATTTTGTTCTAGCGGTAAGTTTAGCTTACCATTTGCTCAGATATTTTCCTCTTAAACTATGTGCTCCTCACCCTTTCAGAGAATGTACTTTTGTTTCAGCGCCATTGCTAGTTTACCTTTTTTCACCAACACTTTTTCTAAAGTTAGTTGTTTTGCGATTACTTCATCGTGTGATAAGTTGTATTTACAGGGACTATAGGTGGTGCTGGTGTTCCGCGATTGCATGACTCCGTACTTTATATGACTTAGGCTGCACTGTGATTCGTCCGGGCAACTAACTGTTTGTTTCATGGTTCATATGCAAATGTCATAGAAATTTTAACGTGTCTTTTGTCAAACAAGATCTCCCTCCCCGTTTAAAAAAGGGGAAAAAAAAAACAGGAATGCTGCTAGTTATGCTGACATGGTTTCGGCAAAGTCACTATACGATGTTTTTTTTTTATATATTTATTTTTCCTGCACTTTAAGTAAAAATATTTGGTTGAATCCTCAAACAAGGGCGATGCTTGGCTGCGTCGAATTTGGCAAAGCGATAAATGAGTTTTTCTTGCTACCGGTTTGTTCCTTGCATTTCTTCCCCGCCTACTACGGTTTGATCTAGAAATTTGATTGGTTTATGAGTGAATTACGTTCGTTTGGTTGGGTTGGTTGGTTTATTGTGTGCCGTATTGTTGGATTCAGAGAGTGATGAGTTAGATAGAGGTGCACTATACCGTAAAAATGTCTTTGAGAATGAAACCGATCATTTCGGAATTTACTAGGCCCAAAAAAGGAAGCATACACTGTTAAAAATATCGTGAAAAATTACCTCTGTTTTTAAAGGCTCTCTATTTTCTGACCAATGAGAACGCCAAGGGCGTTCATGTAGCATTCTCATTGGTCAGAAAATAGAGAGCCTTTATAAACAGAGGTAATTTTTCACGATATTTTTAACAGTGTATGGAAGAAGGGCTGAATTTATTGGACAGTGAGAGGTTTTCAAATCAAGTCCCAAGTTGTTTGGGCCGACTTTAGTGTTGCATCACGGCACATCGCATGTTTATTTTTGTTTGAACTCTGGGATTTGCGAAGTGAAGTGAATTTAATCTTTTGACGTGTTGTTTTTTTATGAAGAATTCGGCGAAGCGGCAAGTGTGAATTTGAAATAGTGTGTGTAGTGTGTTGTTAATGAAAATTTAGGATATTTTAGGTGTTTTTGATAGATTATTTAGAGGTAAATTTGAATTTTGTCCTCTTGAGTGAGCAGTTTAAGGGTTTGTTTGTTTGTTTGTTTGTTTCTTGAGAAGATACATCTGACTTGTGTGCTTGACATCAAGTAACTGCTTATATCGTCAATATACATCAGTTTAAGGGTTATTTTTGTATAAATACTGCTGCCTCATCAGAAGTGATCGGCGATAGTGATTATGACAAACCGAAGCCTTAAAAAAAAGGGTAAATTTGAAAAATAAAAGTAAGTGAATTTTTATTGATTTTATTTGATAAGTGTGTGTCTTGCATTTTAGATATTACTGTAGAGGTAGTTTCGTGCATCGAGTGTTGTTTTTTTGTTTTTGATAATGTGTACAGGATACATACATAAGTTATTGATTGCTGTGTGAACGAATTTCGTACATTCTAGAGATTGCTGTACAGCGAGTTTCATGCATCCAGTGATGTTTTATTCCGGTTAATGTACGCGAAGCGTACATACATAAGTTATTGATCGCTGCGTGAATGAGTTTCATGCATTCTAGAGATTGCTGTACAGCGAGTTTCATGCATCCAGTGATGTTTTTTTTCGGTTAATGTACGCGAAGCGTACATACATAACTTATTGATCGCTACGTGAATGAGTTTCATGCATTCTAGAGATTGCTGTACAGCGAGTTTCATGCATCCAGTGATGTTTTTTTCGGTTAATGTACGCGAAGCGTACATACATAAGTTATTGATCGCTGCGTGAATGAGTTTCATGCATTCTAGAGATTGCTGTACAGCGAGTTTCATGCATCCAGTGATGTTTTTTTTCGGATAATGTACGCGAAGCGTACATACATAAGTTATTGATCGCTGCGTGAATGAGTTTCATGCATTCTAGAGATTGCTGTACAGCGAGTTTCATGCATCCAGTGATGTTTTTTTCGGTTAATGTACGCGAAGCGTACATACATAAGTTATTGATCGCTGCGTGAATGAGTTTCATGCATTCTAGAGATTGCTGTACAGCGAGTTTCATGCATCCAGTGATGTTTTTTTCGGTTAATGTACGCGAAGCGTACATACATAAGTTATTGATCGCTGCGTGGATGAGTTTCATGCATTCTAGAGATTGCTGTACAGCGAGTTTCATGCGTCCAGTGATGTTTTTTTTTCGGTTAATGTACGCGAAGCGTACATACATAAGTTACTGACCGCTGCGTGAATGAGTTTCATGCATTCTAGAGATTGCTGTACAGCGAGTTTCATGCATCCAGTGATGTTTTTTTTCGGTTAATGTACGCGAAGCGTACATACATAAGTTGCTGAATGAATTTTATGTATTTAAAAAATTAGGAATTTAGAGATTTTCTCCAATTATAATATCTGTACTTTGTGGCAAAGAAGTGATTATTTACACAATTTCTATGAGAGTTTCTTTCACGACGTAAACGTTGCTTTTATTTCGTTTTGTTGCAATTTACAAAGTTTAAGGGGTATTTTCTTAGAGATTTTTTATTTGTTAGGAAAAAATTGATTGTTAAATTTGCGAATTCTTTGTAAAAATCGGGAGGAAAAAATAGTTAAAAATTTGTAAAAATGGAAAAATGTGTAGGAAAAAATAGCTAAAAATTTATAAAAATGGAAAAATGTGGAGGAAAAAATAGCTAAAAATTGGTAAAAATGGAAAAATCTGGGGGAAAAAATAGCTAAAAATTTATAAAAATTGGAAAAATCTGGAGGAAAAAATAGCTAAAAATTTGTAAAAATGGAAAAATCTGGAGGAAAAAATAGCTAAAAATTTGTAAAAATGGAAAAATCTGGGGGAAAAAATAGCTAAAAATTTATAAAAATGGAAAAATCTGGAGGAAAAAATAGCTAAAAATTTGTAAAAATGGAAAAATCTGGAGGAAAAAATAGCTAAAAATTGGTAAAAATGGAAAAATCTGGAGGAAAAAATAGCTAAAAATTTCTAAAAATGGAAAAATCTGGAGGAAAAAATAGCTAAAAATTGGTAAAAATGGAAAAATCTGGAGGAAAAAATAGCTAAAAATTTGTAAAAATGGAAAAATCCGGAGGAAAAAATAGCTAAAAATTTATAAAAATGGAAAAATCTGGAGGAAAAAATAGCTAAAAATTTGTAAAAATGGAAAAATCTGGAGGAAAAAATAGCTAAAAATTTATAAAAATGGAAAAATCTGGAGGAAAAAATAGCTAAAAATTTGTAAAAATGGAAAAATCTGGGGGAAAAAATAGCTAAAAATTTATAAAAATGGAAAAATCTGGAGGAAAAAATAGCTAAAAATTTGTAAAAATGGAAAATTCTGGAGGAAAAAATAGCTAAAAATTGGTAAAAATGGAAAAATCTGGAGGAAAAAATAGCTAAAAATTTATAAAAATGGAAAAATCTGGAGGAAAAAATAGCTAAAAATTTGTAAAAATGGAAAAATCTGGAGGAAAAAATAGCTAAAAATTGGTAAAAATGGAAAAATCTGGAGGAAAAAATAGCTAAAAATTTGTAAAAATGGAAAAATCTGGAGGAAAAAATAGCTAAAAATTTGTAAAAATGGAAAAATCTGGAGGAAAAAATAGCTAAAAATTGGTAAAAATGGAAAAATCTGGAGGAAAAAATAGCTAAAAATTGGTAAAAATGGAAAAATCTGGAGGAAAAAATAGCTAAAAATTGGTAAAAATGGAAAAATCTGGAGGAAAAAATAGCTAAAAATTTGTAAAAATGGAAAAATTTGGAGGAAAAAATAGCTAAAAATTTGTAAAAATGGAAAAATCTGGAGGAAAAAATAGCTAAAAATTGGTAAAAATGGAAAAATCTGGAGGAAAAAATAGCTAAAAATTTGTAAAAATGGAAAAATCCGGAGGAAAAAATAGCTAAAAATTTGTAAAAATGGAAAAATCCAGAGGAAAAAATAGCTAAAAATTTGTAAAAATGGAGGAAAAATAGCTAAAAATTTGTAAAAAATGAGAAAATCCGGAAGTAAAAGTAGCTAAAAGTTGTAAAAATTAAAAAATCTGAATGAAAATATTGCTAAAAGTATGTAAAAATGGAGAAATCTCGTAAAAAAACTTTTAAAAACTTTGTAAATAGCAGTAAAACGAAATAAAATCAGTATTTACTTTGTGAAAGAAATTGGCCTAGGAACTGTGTAAGTAGTGACTTGTCTGCTGAAAAGTACGTGTTCTGATTGGGTGGAATTTGGAGGTTGCCGTTTTTTAGGTTGGCGCGCGTCAAAAAAATCGCCAAATCGGGGGTCGCCCTTGTTTGAGGATTTTGCCAAATATTTATATATGTATTAAAAATGATACGATATTTCTTTATATTTAATTACTAGTTTAATTCATTTCTTTGTGATGTTTAAGTGAAAATATTTATAAATAAATTTGAGTTTCTTGGGTGAGGATACGCAGATATACTTTAAAAAAAAATAGATTTCCATAGATGAGGCGCTTATGATGGTGCGGCGCATATGTAGATATACTTTTTAAAAAAAACAGATTTTCATTGGTGCAGCACTTACGATAGGTGCGGCAGGTATTCCAAAAAATAAGGTACTGGACACTAGTGAATGAGGCTTTTCCGAATGTCTTCTTTTTTTTTTTTAAGATTGCAATGGCAACAGTCTTCCATTTCTTTATCGGCGTTATAGTTTGGCGATAGTTTTTTATGTAAAATCGTCGACGGGATAATGGGAAAGTACATTATATTTAATTAAACATTGACAAATCATCACACATCAGAAAGAAAACATTGTTCTTGCATATTGCTATTGTACTTTTAAAATTGATTTAAACTACATAATTTGGTACTTTTATGTTAGACGGATGCCAGTGATCTCCAAAATTTTTTTAATCTAGCCAACTCTTTTTTTTTTTGTCAATCTTTTTAATATTTAACTAATAACAAATGCTCAATATGTTCATATTGCAATAGGATACTTAAAAAAAATTACTTAAAAATAGCTAAAATATAATCATGATAAAATATGTAAAAATGAACATCAATACAGTTGCCTAGCAACCAAAACATTTTTTTGCTGTAAATATGCAAGATTTTGTTCAGCATTAGATTTCTGCAAGCATTGCATGCCATCCTTTCCTTGGTATTAAGAATGTGATGGAAAAAGTTCCAAATAACATAGTTTTCTTCGATGAAATCGATGCAAAACGATATCAACACACACTTATAAATTGTTCTGCAGAAAGTCTAGTGACAGCTGAATGTTGTCTGCCCAGATTTTCCATAATAAGACTATTTAAATTTAATTTTAAAATACAAATTATTTTTGTATTTGATTACATAGATAAACCTTCAAAATAACTACGATAAAATATTTCTGCCACATGTTTGGCATCATTTGTGACTAAGCAGACCAGGATATTACTATAGTACTAGATCAATGGTTCCCAACGGGGGCCGATTCCCATCAGAGCTCTTGAGTTGCTTTGATGGGGTGCGGCCAAAAAAGGTTGGGAACCACGCTGTACTAGATGAAGGCAACATTTTCCATATTTTGATATTCTTGTATTTACATAACTTAGCATAAGCCTCTAAAAATACATCGGAAGTGTGAGATTACTCTCACATTGTTTTCATTTTTGTCTGTGCCGTTTTTAGTGATAATGATCTATCAATATTTCACCCTTTTGCGAGGCCAGCATTTCTCTGTTCCCCTGTAAGCTTAACATAGGAAGCGGCAGTGCATTCATCTAAACTATATGAAGTCTGTGCATGTGCCTGGTTTTACTGATCCTGAGTGGATGGATTTCATTACATTTTTTCACATATTAGGTGTGGCTTTTGCTAGTTAATCATATTAAATTCGTCGTATTATTTTTAAATTAATTCGATTTGTTTCTACATAATTTCTTTATCAATTAATAAATTAATCACTTCAAAATTTTCCGTTTATTAACCCCCGTTTCATTTGTATTTATACGGATGTAATGTAATTTTTAGTCAGAAGAAAAGGAAATTAAATCTTGCAATGTAGTACTTTGCTGTGTGTGTTTTGTTTTCGGCACGAGTCTCTGTTGGAACTTGCATTAATATGCTGAAATTCAAATCACTTGAAACAATCTTAAGATCTGGTGAAATGATAAAATTTAGTGATATATTGCAGTATGTTTTTATTTTAAATTTTAAAGAGTTTTACGTAGTTTTTTGATTAGTTATATTTTTAATTAATTATATTAACAAGTTATTGGTATATTAATTTATGGTACTTTTCGGTTAGCCGGGTGCCAGTGATATATACAGGGGTCTGTCCAGTCTTTTTTCCCAGGGTCCTGTGTTTGTGAAATTGTGAACAGCTTTTTATATTTGTGAAAAATCTAGTCATAATTTTGTGAATTTGAAATGATCGTTATATTCAGGTTCTTGTTTATACATTTTTAAGAAGATATATGGATGTAAAATACATATTTTTTCTTTATATGTGTATAAGTGACAGGTCAGATTTTACTTTTAAATGATTAATTTGTGAAATGTTTAGTTTAAAAATGAAAAACGTTTGTGAAAAACCTATTTTTAAGATATAGAATTTTGTGAAGGGTCCTGTTTTAGGAAAAATAGTTTTGTAAAGGGTCCTGTTTTAGGGAAAATAGTTTTGTGAAGGGTCCTGTTTTAGGGAAAATAGTTTTGTAAAGGATCCTGTTTTAGGAAAAATAGTTTTGTGAAGGGTCCTGTTTTGAAATAAAAAAAATTTGTGAAGCGTCCTTTAAAGGACCCAATCTTTTCCTAAACAGATCCCTGATATATACATGTATATATATACATGATATATATACATATATATATACACACACATGTGTATATACATATATATATATCATCTGCATATAGATACATACATATGTATATATACATTTCATGCAGGTTCTTCAGGTGCAAGGTTTCTTATTTAATCTTTATGGATTTTATGCTTACTGACTCTATTAAATGTTTTCTCTGTAAATTATAAGTATGGCTTCTTTCCTTTTTAATATTGTATTTTATTTTTCATTTTATCACTGGTTTGCTTCATTGTTTATGAGATGTAGTCCCAAAATCATATTTTTTAGCAATGTATGGCTAATATGATGATGAAACATCTCATTTCATTTTATTTGTGGTATTTAGGCATTTGGGACTTGATAATTCTGTCTAAATTCCACAAATTTCATTTAATTTCATTCATTTAATTCTATTTATTCAATTTTTAATTTATTATTCTTTTAATAAGTTTTTTTTTCCATATTAAGTGTGTTGGGGAATCTTTCATTGTCAACTAATTATTTCATACTTAATTATTATCTCATTGTTTAAGTTGGTGTTATGATAATGTTTCATTTATGGTTATATATATATTTATATATATACATATGTATTTATATATGTACATGTATCACTGGCGCCCGGCTAACCGAAAAGTACCTAATTTATTTTAGTTTAGATTAAATTAATCTTATCTTAGATCTAACTAAATATTAAGATTTCTGTAAAATGATCACTCAATAGCATATGTGAAGTGAACTGCCAATCCTAGCATCAAAATCAAATATGTCTGGAATTCTGCAAAAAGGCAGACACATCACTAGATCTAAAACAACATTCTATATTAATAATGTCCAACTCAACCATCTGAAGACATCCTGAAACAAAAGAAGAGGGGGGGGGGGGGAGAATTAGCTGTCAAAATAAAATACATTAATATATATTATATTATATATCCTGAACACTACAGAGTTCTCATGGTAATTAGATCTATAAAGTGTTATTGCTTTATTTGTATGTTGGTCATTCCTAAAAATCAACTGCAACTCTTTCCAATGCATAAATTTATTTATCAGTTTATAACTCCAAATTATAAAATTGGATGTGTATGTTATATTTCATACTTTTTTGGGTGTGAGAAAAATAATTTAAATAAAATATTGTGCAATTTAAATTGAAAATTATTTTTTGACTTAAAAATGTCTTTTTTACTATAGTTTGCAGATTACTCTACTGAACTGTGGGATACCGAGATGGCCAATGTCTGAAAAATTGCATGCATTAAAGTCCGTTTAGCAGCCTTCATTCTGCGAACCTCTACAAACTGAAAATAAATGTAAAGTTTATTAATTTCTTCCTTGCTCTTTTTTTATTATTATTATTAAATTAAAAATACCTAATGTCATGAATTTTTTTTTTTTTATATATACTTTACAGATCAGGGCTTGAATTTCAAGGCAGGATTCGTGCCGAAAATTTTGAAATCCCGCCCAAAAAAAGATCGTGGGCGGGAGCCTCCAGCCCAAAAAATTTCACAATTTTTGGAGAAATTTGTGTTATTTAATTTACCTGCAATTTTTTTTTAATACCTTTTTTTAATTTACCTCTAATGATTTCATCGTAGAGAAAACGATGTTTTACTAGTTTTAGACTATTTGTTTCGTGTATGTCTGCTTGTTAGTTTTATAACCCTGATGACGAGCTAAGGTTGCTCGAAAGTGCTAGGTTTTTATCATTGTTTAATACAGTTATGTATGTTTGAAAAACATCTTAAGTAAAGTTTTATTAAATGATGCATATGTGTTTGTGACATTTGTGTTGTTTTAAATAATAATTATAGTACAAAGGTGAATGTAGATTCAAATGAGTGTTGTTTTTTCATAGCTCAAGTTTATTTTGATTTTACATTAAAATCTACTGACAAGTATTGTTTGATATGTATTTAAACTGGACGAAATTTTATTTTTGATTACAATGTACTAAAAGTTTTTTCACCGCACATACACATTATTGGTACTTTTAAATTTTGCTGGCATTCATGAATGATGAGTACAATGTGTTGGCTAGTCTACCTTAGCTAGGCTTTGTTGAATAATTTGGATAAATGTGACAAAAACTTTGTGATTTGGAGACAAATTTTCGCACTTTTATTTAATAATAATAATTTTATTTTAATTAATGAACTGTCTAATTTTTCTAATGATAAACAAGCCCCACCAGTGGCTGAGAAGTTCTGCTCTCAAAGCTGGTAGATGGGAGGTGCTGGGTTCAAACCCTTGTCACGCTCGTCGACCTAACCGTTCAGAGTTTTTCGTAGTTTTCTTCAAACCTTCCTGTAAATACATGTTAGGATCCCTTAGAAAGACCCCTCCCCACAGAGGGCACTTCCCCCTAGGGCCTATATCCCTCGAGTTCATAATTGGCCGTCATAAATCAACCATCTAACGATAAACATTAATAGTAACCAAACCCTGAATTCAAAATTTGGAAATCGGGAAATTATAAACTGAGTATGAACAGAAAATATCAAAAAAAGAAAAAAAAGTGTTAGTTTTTTCATTTTTTACTCATTTTATGCCTTTAACCCTTTCAGGAGCAAAGTATTTATGTTTCTAAAATGTTGAAATCATGAAATCGTGCCGGGATTAAAAAGAAAAAAAAATCCAAATATGTAAAAGTGTTTCTTCATGTATATTATAGGAGCAAAATTTTATTCAAAAGTTCCGGTGTCATTGTGGCATTTGGAAATTAAAAGTAAGTGGGATATATTATATCCCACCACCCTTCAAGGGGTTAAAATTCGATTTAAAAAAAATCTGTTTTTGTGCAGCATTTGAAATTAAAAAATAACATTTATTTCAATAAAAAGATGTGTAGTTATCCTCGGTCAACATTTCCTTGGTAATGTTTTCTATTTGAAACAGTATTTATTCGTTATCTTGGATCACAAATCGATTTAAAAATAGCTTAGATATCAAACTCTTTAGAAGATTTATCCGAAAATCCAATTCTTGACACAGTGATCTATAACATGTCTATTAAATTTCAGCTCAGTCGATTAAACTGTTTGGAAGCTATCCACTCACACATACATGCTTATATAGACATTGTAAAAAACCCCAAAAGCAAATTCTGGAGACATGAAGAAAGTCAACATACACACTCTTGTACAGAATCGTTGCAAACAATATGAAAATCGCAATCAGGGGACTATAAATTTTACCTTATTCATTTATTTATTTATTTTATTTTTTATCATGATCACGATACTTTCCTTATATTATTTGTGTCCATAAGGAACAATCGCAGTATTTTTAAACAAATTTCTTAAAAAACCATTTTGTGTGAATTAGTTTCTACAGAATTCCAAAATGTTTCAGTCATGAAATAGGGTTCTTAATCTTTAAATTATATGAAAGCTATTTACTGAGTTGCAACAGGGGTGACAACCCTGATCTACATAAAGGAACTTGAATTAACTTAATTTACATTAAATTAAATTTACTTTAACTTTTCAATGACTTTTATCTTCAGTTGAAAATGAAAAGCAAGATGCAAACTCAAGTTTACCGGTGTGACACATGTTCAGGACTACGAGCGTCCCCCTACTTTTTTTCCCAGGACTACACCACTGTTTGACTCTTAATTCCTAAAGTCTGTTAAACTAAATAAAATAATTGTCAAAAATCACTACTTTGTAAATGATGAATTACAATTAAAATTAACATCTATTAGAAAACAAATAAATTGTTGATTTGGTTGTTTGTACTATCATTTTCTGAAAGATAGTCTCTGAAGTATCCGCCTTCAGCGTACTCATTATCAAGAATCTTGTACAAATTATTAAGTATTTAATTGATGTAATAATTTGATTCAATAAATTATAGTTTATTGTTCTCTTGATTGGGTAAATAGTAGAACAAGATGACTTATCTGTTACTTACAAGAACCATGAATTGTCTTTTATTATAATATAAAGGTATTTAATTGGATAAACTTTTAAAATTTTATAGCTAAAGTCATTCGCTAATTAATATAAACTATCAAATTGACCATCATTAAAAATTATCTAGATATCTGTATATTTACACTTGAGAGTCAATTTACCTAAATTGAACTCAAATAGAAAAAAAAAAAAAAATTAATTTAACTAATGTTAATGTAAAAGCAATATATATCTATACTAATAAAAGAAAGTTTCGCTCTCTCTGTGTATGTGTGTGTGTTTGTTTGTTTGTGTGCTTGTTTGTCTGTCTCTCTGCGATGGCTAGCAAAATCTAGCCCATCTAAAAGTCTGAAAATTTAGGTGTGGATAGTCCAAGATCTGACCATGTGCACCTGAGTCTTGGAATTTTAATATTTTGATAATTACTCAAGATATTAATTAGACTATCATTAAACATAGCATCAAAAATGCCATCTTTTAAATCAAAATGGCTAAAGATAAGAACTTCTGTTGTGGGTTTGCAAGCGGAAATGAACGAATTCGAAATTATTTTACTAATTAATGAATTTTAAGAAAATTAATTAAGATATCAATTTAAAAATTTATGAGCGTATGTAAAAAAAAAAAAAAAACTCTGCATCCGACTATGTGATTTTGGAAAAATTTGGCCAGTAATTTTTCTTAATTTATGCAAAAATCTGGCGGCGCCAGTGAAAAAAGTCCAAGAAAGTTTCAGACAGGGATCTGCTTTCATTAAAAACTGAAGTACAAAGTGTTGAAGGGGCGAGGCCAACGAGGTAAGCGCGTAACATCAGAATATTAAATTCTTCAAATTAAAATTAACTCTGGTCTTCAACATGCAGAAAGAAAAGGAATTGCTTACCTTTTCTAAGGTCTATCCAATTTATGAAATATCCACTGGTTTATATATTTCAACTATTTGAGAATTTATTATAAACACTTCTTGAATAATCGTGTAGATGTACCACTGCTGAAATAAGACTTGTAAAAAAAATTATATTAATGCACAATTCACATTGAATAAATAAGTTCACGTTTGGATTGATTTTAAAAATTATATTTTACATTACTTAAAATTTTAAAAGGTTTACATTTAGATTAATTTTAACATCAGGAAACATTTTTTCCTGTGACTTTACAGAATGAAGGATAGTAATACACTGACTCATTTTCACAAAGTTTGGAAAGTTACGAGTAAAGTTGCATCATTTCTTTGAAACAAATTGACGTTGAATAATTGTCCTTTTAAATGTTTTAGTTCTGTAATAAGTTTATAATGGCATAATCACAAATAACAAATTATAAACATATTTCACATTATTAGAAGAGAACGATTATAACGAGGTAATAAATCTCTATTGCTTGATAAACTTGAAACTTAAGAGTCATAAATTAGGTCACTTGTTTTAAGAGATGAGAGAAAAATTATCGTTGGGTTTTTATCTGCGTGCTTCATCATTTTCTTTATTTATTTATTTTACTTTGAGTGGAAAATATTAAGTGATTGAAATGAATGGATTAGTTTTCTACAATTTCCCCCTTAATCCGTTCATGGGGATTAACTAATATTTTCATTGAATTTCTGTGTTCGATGAATCGAGGCTTGGGTAAAGGTTTGGTAAGTGCATCAGCTGTCATTTTTTCTGTTGGAAGATATCTTAACTCAATTATGCCTTCTTCGCTATATTGTTTAATGGCATTAAATTTGACGTCGATGTGCTTTGATCTTTTCGTGAATTTTTCTGATTCAACCATTTTTATGGTACTTTGATTGTCTTCATATAAAGTGATTGGTTTTTGCTGCGGAAAGCCTAGATCGTCAAGTAACTTCAATAACCAAATTATTTCTTGGCTAGCATGTGCTGCGGACACATATTCAGCCTCTGCTGAAGATAAGGCAATGCAACTTTGCCTTTTCGTCGTCCACTGAATTGGGTTGTTGCCCAACATATATAATATTCCCGATGTTGATCTGCGGGTTTTGGTATCACCTGCCCAATCGGCATCAGCGAATACTTTTAATATTGGTTCTTCATTAGTGTTAATTATTAATTTTAGTTCTTTAGTATGATATAGATATCTTATTATTCTTTTTACGGCTTGCCAGTCTTTTTCGCGAGGATTCTCATTTCGTCTGCTTAAAATGTTTACTGCTGCTGAAATGTCAGGTCTAGTTATTGTTGTTATATAAAGCAATGAACCAAGTGCCTGGCGATATTTAATATTATTTGGCATTAAATTATCATCATCATTTAATTTGTTATATCCTGGTTCCATTAGAGTTTTGCACGGTTTGGAGTTTTCAAGATTGAACTTTTTCGCTAAATTTTCAATCTTAATTTTTTGATCAAGAGAATAACCGTTAGGTAATTTCTGAATTTGAGTACCTAAATAGTTACTAATATTGCCTAGATCCTTTAATTCGTATTCTTGTTTTAGAGAATTTACGATTTCTTCTATTATTTCATCTTTGCTGGCGATGAGTATATCATCAACATATATTATTATTCATTAACGATTGTATTTCGTTTTCAGTGGCTTTAAGCCAGTTTTTCTTTTCTAGTGGATTGTTTATTTTGATAAGCTGTTTCCAGTTTTCAGGTTCTGTTGTATCGCAATCATTTGCTAAAGCAATAAAATTGTCGGAAGTATATCTTTGAGGTGGTACTCCTCTGTTTTGTCTTTCAGATCTACGAGGTTGATGTGTTTCTGATTGTTTGGGCGCGTCAGGTGTACAGGGTGTGTCACCTATTTCTATTTCAATGTATTTTTTATCTTCAATTAATTGTTCGTGATCATTAATTTTCTCATTTAAATTGTTCAGTTTTTCTTCCAGAAATTTTACAGATCTGGAAATTATTATTTCACCATTTTTAGTGAAAACGCGGTATCCCTTTGTATTATTATCATAGCCCATGAAGATACCCTCTTCTGCTGTGTCATCTAGTTTAGATCTTTTGTGTTTGTTTATGTAAGTGTATACTTTACAGCCAAATACACGTAAATAATAGAGATTTGGTTTTCTTTTGAACCAAATTTCATATGGCGTTTTATTTGTCAATTTAGTGGGGAGCCTATTTTGGAGGTGATTAGCAGTATTTATCGCTTCACCCCAGAACCTATGAGGTAAATTTGCTTCGGATAATAGGCTTCGTGTCATTTCAATTAAGCTTCTGTTTTTTCTCTCAGCAATGCCATTCTGGCTGGGACAAAATGGAACTGTGTATTCATGTTTTATACCATGTTCCCTTAGAAAGGCTTCTGTTTTATTTCCTATGTATTCCCCACCGTTATCCGATCTAATCGCCGTCGGATATTTTCCTTGTCTGGTTTTGACCATTTGTACATAGTCTTTTATTTTTTCATAAACTTCATCTTTACTTTTTAATAAGTAAATAACTGTGAATCTAGAACTGTCATCTATGAATGTAAGGAAGTAATTTTTTCCTCCTATTGTGGGTGTTTTAAAAGGCCCACATAAATCAGTATGTACTAAATCTAATACTTTTGTTGTTTTATTTTCGATAGATTTAGAGTACGGTGCATTTGTTGACTTTGTTTTTATACAGGTTTCACAGTTTGTTTTATGATTACAGTTATTTATTTTTATCCCACTGGCCAAGTCATTTTTGACTAATTCTTTTATACTTTCATTATTTCTGTGGCCAAGGCGTTTATGCCAAATTTCGAGGCAATCTTTATTTCTGCAATCATGTGCAATGTTTATTTTATTTTGAGAACTTTCTTCTAGTGTTTCAACTTGATATAAGTTATGTTTCTTTAATGCTTCTAAGTATATTTTTCCATTGCACGATAGTATGTATTTTTCATTTTCGAAAAATACTTTGTAGCCATGTTCTGTGGCTTTACTTACGGAAATTAAATTTGATTCCAATTGTGGAACAAATAACACATTTTTAAGTGTAATTCTATTTATACATCCATCAGATGTTTTTGTCATTATTTGTGTTTCGCCGGTTCCGTAAGAATTTAATGTATTCCCATTAGCAATTGTTACTGTAGTTTTTTCAGTATCGTTGAATTTTGTAAATATATCCCTATCGTTCGCTATATGCGAAGACGCTCCTGAGTCAATTAACCAGGTTTTATTAGCGGGATTGACAATTATGAATGCTGCATCTTTATGTTCACTTTTATTTATTTGTACCTGTTCATCTGTTTTTGATTCATTCATTTTATTTTTACTATCACCTTTTGTATTTTCAAAACACAACGATGTGTACTTTTTGTATTTGTATTGTGTTTTAGGTGTAGTGGTCTGTGTGTTTCTGTTCTTGAGATGCCAGCATTGTTTGTAAGTGTGATTTGATTGTTTACAGTAGGTACAATATTTGTTTTGCCCTTTATAATCTTGAGTGTATTTCTTTTGTGTTTTAAACACCTTTTGTGAGTTTTCAACTTGCTCACTATTTTCTACCCGTTTATTAAATTCATCAGTAAGTTTGCTCTTGATGAATTCGGGAGTTAATTCAATTTCATTTCGGGCTTCGAGAGCTGTTATTAGAGTATTATAACTCGCAGGTAACGAGCACAATAGAAGTGCAGATAAATGCGAGTCGGTTATGTTCTCTCCTATTGCGGAGAGCTTATCTTTTATTTCCAGTATATTAGTAATGTGTTTGTGCATGTTCCCATTTTCGGGAAGTTTTGCACTATACAATTTCCGTAACAAATACAATTTACTGGACAAATTGGCTCTCTCATGAATATTTTTTAAACTATCCCATGTCTGTTTTGCTGTTTCTAAATGTTTTACATGAACTATTTGCGTATCGTCTATACTCAGGTTTATTAAAGCGCGAGCTTTTGCATCCTTTTTTCTCCAATCTTCGTTAATTGGTGTAGGGGGTTCCTGAGTTACGAGTTCGTACAAATCTTCCTTAATTAACAACATATTAATTTTAAACTTCCATATAGAATAATTATTATTGTTTAATTTATCTACTAATTGCATTTCCTTTATTGTCGCCATCTCGGAGAACTTGTTTATACAGTTTTTAAAGTTTTATTAGTTTAAATAGTTTATTAAATTCAATTATGTTTTCTTGAATTTTTAATCTAGCATAAGAGCTGAGTATTATTTTTATTAATTAGAGTCAATTATTAATCCTTAAGAATAAATTCTGAGTTCATATATTCATCAGGCTCATGATCACTGTTGAAGGGGCGAGGCCAACGAGGTAAGCGCGTAACATCAGAATATTAAATTCTTCAAATTAAAATTAACTCTGGTCTTCAACATGCAGAAAGAAAAGGAATTGCTTACCTTTTCTAAGGTCTATCCAATTTATGAAATATCCACTGGTTTATATATTTCAACTATTTGAGAATTTATTATAAACACTTCTTGAATAATCGTGTAGATGTACCACTGCTGAAATAAGACTTGTAAAAAAAATTATATTAATGCACAATTCACATTGAATAAATAAGTTCACGTTTGGATTGATTTTAAAAATTATATTTTACATTACTTAAAATTTTAAAAGGTTTACATTTAGATTAATTTTAACATCAGGAAACATTTTTTCCTGTGACTTTACAGAATGAAGGATAGTAATACACTGACTCATTTTCACAAAGTTTGGAAAGTTACGAGTAAAGTTGCATCATTTCTTTGAAACAAATTGACGTTGAATAATTGTCCTTTTAAATGTTTTAGTTCTGTAATAAGTTTATAATGGCATAATCACAAATAACAAATTATAAACATATTTCACATTATTAGAAGAGAACGATTATAACGAGGTAATAAATCTCTATTGCTTGATAAACTTGAAACTTAAGAGTCATAAATTAGGTCACTTGTTTTAAGAGATGAGAGAAAAATTATCGTTGGGTTTTTATCTGCGTGCTTCATCATTTTCTTTATTTATTTTACTTTGAGTGGAAAATATTAAGTGATTGAAATGAATGGATTAGTTTTCTACACAAAGAGATCTGTTTCTTGGGCCGATCCCTCTATTTAGTTTTTGAAAATGAAAATGAAATAATTGCCAATTTTTACTAACGAACAAAAATTTAGATAACTAATTAAGCTATAGATCTGAAATTGAGTATGGGAAGTGTTGTCATCTGCTGGCTATTTTAGAGTAGCGTCTTTGTTATGTTCTAATTATCAGGAAAATTTAGTTCTTTTTTTTTTAATGATCGCGTTAATGTAGGTGAAGGTGGTTTTCTTGAACACATTATTCATTATATTTGCGGGTATGAGGAGGGAGGGGGTTAACGCCTTGCTCTGAGATTATTATCTCGGGCCCAGGCAACGCCAGGCGGGTTAGCTAGTATTAAATAAAATACTTAATCAAAGTTTTACATAAAATTATCTGTTAAATCAAAAGCTGAAATCTGGTTATAGCAAGCTTAATTCTCTAAAATTCACAGTTATAAAAGTAAAATCTTATGCAATTGTAAATAAGTAAACCATCCCTTTTCCACATAGTAATGTTATCTTTTTTTTTTCAGTAAAGTGTAGCCATAAAAGCTGGAGGCATAATATTCTTTTTGCATAAATTAAATAATATTGTGACTTGATTCAACACCCCCAGACTGAGAGGAGCAGTTATGTATGCATCCTTTGTCTTCAGCTAAACGGATAAGCGGACAACCCTTTTTGTTTATCGATATCTTGTATATCGATTCCTTGTATTTGTGACCAAATTGAATTACAATTCGCATAAATGTGAATAGATTATTTCTTTATTTATGTTGAAAAAAAAATATATATATATATTTTAGATGTTCTCTGTTTTTCTATGTTTGTTGAATTTTTTTTTTTTTTTTTAGTTCTTTTTGGTACTTTTATGTTAGCTGGGTGCCAGTGATAACTTGTCAAATCTTGTTTCATTTGGCATCATTTGAATTGTAACCTTTTATGTGAGATTTTGTTATTTGTATTGATATGTTTGTGTTTACATATTTTAGCTATTTTTAATTCAGTTTTTTAAGATATATTGCAATTTTAAAATATTGGCTAGTTGCTATTAGCTAATGTTGAAAGATTGGCAAAAACAGGAGTTGGCGAGATTTAAAAAATTTTAGCGATCGCTGGCACTCAGCTAACATAAAAGTACCTCCTTTTTCGAAACGTTATTTCTTCTTCAGCTCTCATTGCTTTACTTTTTAATTCAACATAATATAAAATTTATATTTAATTGACTAAATTTAGAGTAGGAAAAAGAAAAAAAAAATTATTATGAAATTTTGTTACTTATTTATTTATTATTTCACTGTGTCACTGAAAATGCATTACTGTACATTGTAGAACTACCATTTTCAAATAGTGGCTTTTTATTGTTTTATTTATTTTTTTATTTGTGCCACAAATTGTGCTCACTCAAGCATCATTATTTATATAAATTTTGATATCTACTTTTATTTACTTTACTCATTGTTATTACTATATATATTTATATATATACCATAAAATTCCAAAAATAACCCTCCTCCCCAATTTTCAAAAAAATTCTATTTGTAAGCTCTCTTGCCAAAAGTTTTTGGTTGGAATTTGTTTTCACCCACCCCTTGATGATCAAATTTTTGACGGTGTCGATAAGTGTGCCATTTATATAAACAGTTTTATTTATATGACATACCTTGTGTTTTTACCATATCCCCAAGTTTACAGTAAAGTAATTGAAGCGCCAGTTCATGCTGGCTTTCTGGCAAATATGTGACTTGTTCATGCTCTAGCACTCTGACTGTCACATCACTGTTAGTCATTGTTCAGGACAGTCACTTGTAATTTTTTATTTATGTAATCACATGTGAGCCAATGATGTTTTGCGCATGATTTTCGCTTTTAGCAATGACAATATGTGATATGTACATTCATGGACCAGACTTGTATAAATGATGGAATGAGTTGAATTTGACAGTATTTTCTGAAAGATCTTCTTCTTTACCAAAAAATAGAAAAGAACTTTCGATTACAAAGTTTCTAAATAAGAACACCTGCCAATTACAAACATTTTCAAACAAAAATGAATTAAAAAATACAGGCCTCCCACATGGTTCCCTTTTCCCCCCCTCAAGTCCCCTTTAATCCCTTTTTATGGATCCTATTTATTTTGGTCCCCTTTCAGTGACAGGAAATAAAAAAAAAAAAAAAATCACTGTGGAATATGGAAAAACCTATAGAAAATCTCTAAAAATTCAAAAATCGCTGAGGAAAAAATTTACTACCAGTTCTGCTTGACCAGTCTTCTAACACTTGGCATGCTGCCAAAAAAAAAAAAAAAAAAAAAAAAGGCTATTCAGAAGAAAGGAAAGCATTGGATTAGGAGACTAAAACACAAACTAAGAAAAATGAATTTAAAGATTGCAACTCTAAATCATTTGAAAGAAAATGGAGTGAGTAAAATGTCTTTTTGCATATTTTTAATTATCTGAATGCAATCAATTTCTTTCAAGCAAAGTTTCCCAGTCATCCTTTTCAGATGATTTTCTGTTGAATCAGAATTAAAATATTTCTTCCATTCTCGTTATTTATTTTTCATGCCATTTAAAATTAGTTGATAATGTATATTTTAAATAAAAATATTACATATTTAAACATCTAAGTTATCATAGCATGTTTCTTTAACTTAAATATATTCAAAGAAGAGAAAGCTACAATTTTGATGAACTATTACCATATAAAAAGCAAAATCCTTTGTTATAATCTTGGAGACAGGTAAATGTCAGAATTCTCCTATTCGTTCTCCACAAAACAAAAATTAAGGACGGGTTCCGTTTCATTGCCCACTTTCCCATTATCAAGAATAGACTCATCTTATTCACATCTGTTATGCACATGACCAGTCTTTAAAGCTTGGTTCAGCAATGCATAAAAATATTTAAAAAAAATTCAAAAATCGCTGTACGAATTCTGAATAAATTTTATTGAAATGAAAAATTTATTAAATTGGACAAAAGGAGTGGAACCCGATTACAGAAGATTCATTTCCAGTTCTCATCAATATTGAATTTGAATGAGAATGTTTCCAAATTATTCAGTTATAGCGAAGTTGGCTTCATTTATGGCAACCTATTTTGTTGTCAAATTTGTCAATATTTCGCCAAATATCGTAAAATTTGGCAACATGTAGTGAAATATCGTCAAACTTGGTGAGAATTTGACGCTGGCTAATATGTAAACATATGAGTTAGAACAATGATTACAACAATGAAAGAAAATTTGCAAGAAAGTTCACTAAAACTATAAATTAAACCCTTTGATAGAGGAATCCTGTTGTCTTGTTTCAAAATGTCAGCCACTCTAAAATTTCAAACTGCTGTATCTCAGCCATTTTCTAAGATAGATGCAAAGCAAAAATTGCTCCGTAATCCTTGGATTTTGAATTTTAAATTTTTAAATGGCTATTACAGCACCCCCTTCCGGCAGAATATCCCAAATTCAACTGTGACCTGCAGTCAATGGTCAAAAACATAAACAAAAAGTTTCGTTTAATTCTCTGCATAACTTCATGCACTTTCTGATGATACAGTAATGAAAATGGAACAAAAATCACTATCACATGGCCCCCTTTCGTCAGAATATCCCCAAATTCATGTGAGACCTGTTGGCCATAGCCAGAAACAATGAAATTTGGTTCAGTTCTAGGCATAAAGTCATACACTTTTCGATGATACAAAGAGGACATACACATGGACAGACAGACATTTTGTAAGAATATGGTTTTCGAAATCTCTGATCACTAAAATGTGTAAATCTGTCGAAAACCGGAAGTCAAAAAAAATTTCACTTACAGTACTTTCTTCATTATAGATAAAAGAAAGTAAACATGCTAAAATTGCATTAAAAAAAAAAAAAAAACCTAATCAAAAAAAATCCAAAAACTAACTTTAGACACGCAGGTACCTTTTGCCAAATCTTGTAGCTCTACACACAATGGTCTCTTTCAGCACACAGACAAACTTCTATCTTCATTATAATAGGTATAGTTTTGATTTTGATGTAGAAGTATATTCTTATTAAAGGATATATTCTTAATTACATTTTTTTAAAATACTTTCATTAATATGTATTTACAAGTGTAAATGCCCCTCCTAGGACGGTGGGTAGAAATCATGAATTTCATTTAGAATTTGAAATAATTAATAAAAAATATTCCTATACTATTCATCGACAATAAGGAAAACTGATCTGAAACGGGTCATGATCTGCTGCTCAGGATCTGATTAATTAATGGACTTCTGGGGTTTTAATAACACATTTTTAAATCAATTTTTATGTAAAAATGGAGAATTTTTTTTACAATAATAATATACCATCTGCAGATCAGACAGACTTTTAATATTTTCAACTGATAATTTCTTTATGCTTTCTTTATTCCTTTTCTATAATTGTGATGTCTGTTCCTTTTCCGTAATCGGAGATCCTGTTCCTGCTGTAAAGTAACATACCCAATCAATCCTTTAAAATTAAAATGTAGACAAATGCTTAAGTGATTAAAAGAAATAACAAAAGGCTTATAAAAACCTTTTTAATGATTCAACATACGTTTCAACACTACATTTCGGCGTCATTTTCAAGAAAAATATAATGATAAAAAAATATTCTTGCAAATTTTGAAAAAATAACCTTGAAGCCATGAATCACGAGATCAAAATATGTAAAAAAAGAGAAAAGCAGGCGCTTGAAGTAGCCAACTGTAATCGTAAAAATTATATTTCGTTATGGCTTTTTCAAACGGAAAAGAATCTCGTGCCAAATTTTGGGCAATTCAAATGAAGCGGTTTCGTTGCAAATGTTTGCGTTACGCATGTAGATTTCTATGGATTCACGGATAATGGAATTTCTTGAAAATGATGCCGAAATGTAGCGTTGAAACGTATGTTGAATCATTAAAAAGGTTTTTATAAGCCTTTTGTTATTTCTTTTAATCACTTAAGCATTTGTCTACATTTTAATTATAATTAGTGATATTATTTTATGGTTATGTAATCCTTTAAAAGTTATAAAATACAATATATTTATATAATACGCAAGTAAACAATTATGATTTCAAACTTTTTTTTTTCGTTAATTTTAATAATTTTAATTTTCCTGAATTCCTTTACTTTTCTGAATTCTTTATTAAAAATTTAATTCATCTAAACTATAATTTATTTTTTTAAGCTATCATTAACATGTACTCAAGGTATACAATCAAGATGAAGTAATTAATAAAGCTTCCATTCAAATCCATAATCTTAATAATTAAGAAAGGAAAAATCTGAAAATTACCTCATATTAACGTAATCATATAAATTTTTCTGTTTAGTTTTTGAAACATAAAAATAAATTTCAAGCTAAGCATAGCAGCATTTTTATTTTGCATGTTGAGCAAAAACCATGTATTGAAACTTCTACTGCATTTTTTTTTTTTTTCTTCACACTCACTTTATTTGTTACTAGTGGCCCGTCCCGGCTTTGCACGGGTAGACAATGTAATTTTTTTATTACATTCGTTTTCCTGAATTTCGGGCTCTGACCTAAAACTGTTGCTGAGATATGGCGAAATCACTTAAAACTTTCGAATCCCCCTTTAACGACCTTCAAGGGGGGGGGGGGGGGAATTTCTAAATTCACTGAAATACGTTTTAAATAATTTGTTTAGTAGATTTTTTTTTCCTGAATTTCATGCACCGACATAAAAAAGCTGCTGAGATATGGCGAAATGTCCTAAAATTTTCAAAACCACCCCCTTTAAAACCTTTCGGGGGGGGGGGGGGATTCCTAAAATCACTGAAATGCGTGTTTATCCATTTTTTAGTAGATGTGCTTTCCTGAATTTCACGCTCCTACCTAAATCCGCTGCTGAGATATGGCGAAATGACCCGAAACTTTTGAATACCCCTTTAGCCACCTTCTGGGGCGAGTTTCCAAAATCGCCGAAATACGTGTTTAACCAATTTTTTAGTAGATTTGTTTTCCTTAATTTCGCCCTCCTACATAAAAACTGAGGTATGGCGAAATGACCTAAAAAATTCGACCCCCCCCCCCCCCATTTAACCACCTTCTGGGGGGAATTTCCAAAATTGCTGAAATATGTGTTTTATTCATTTTTTTAATAGATTTGTTTTCCTGATTTTCGCGCTCCTATCTAAAACTGCTGCAGAGATATGACGAAATGATCTAACACATTCGACCCCCCCTTTTAACCCCCTTTGGGAGAAAATTTCTAAGTTCGCTGAAATACGTGTTTAACCAATTTTTTAGTAGATTTGTTTTCCTTAATTTCGTGCTCCTACATAAAACTATATGAACATATGAAGTTAAACATATGAAGTTAGTCTTCCATGGATACAGAGCCACCCTAGACTACCCAGTTATGAAAATATCGCTCGACGTAGATTAAAAACATGTGTCGATTCATTAAAAAAGATAGGAAAATTAGGTGATTATAATCAAATATTTAATGAATGGTTAGACGAGAAAATAATTGAAAAGGTTGATCAGAGGAAAACGTTAGGTAGTGAGCATTTCCTTCCTCATAGAGCAGTGTTTAAAGAAAACTCCACTACAAAGGTGTGGTCAGTTTTTGATGATTCAGCTCGGGAAAAGGACTCACCATCGATAAATGATTGTATTGAAAAGGGGCCTAACCTCGTAGAACTGATTCCTTCTGTTTTAAACAGATTTAGATTGGGGAAAATAGGGGTAATTGCTGACATAAAAAAGGCTTTTTTACAGATTGGCATTAAAGAAAAAGATCGATCATTCTTGAAATTTCTATGGTATGAAGAAGGGGACCCTCAAAAGTTGATAACACTTCAACATAGAAGAGTAGTATTTGGCATTTCATGCAGCCCCTACCTTCTAGGTGCCACGTTAGAATATCATTTAAAAAATGCACCGGAACAATTTAAAAACACTGCGTTAAAATTGTTAGAGTCATTTTATGTAGCCAACTGTGTTACGAGTGTTGATAATAAGGAACAGCTAAACAGATTTATCGAAGAGTCAAAAACTCTTCTTAACAATGCTAAATTCGAGCTTCGCGGGTGGGAGCATAGTTTTCGAGAAGTTTTTACAGGGGAAAATGTCCCTGTTTTAGGGCTAATGTGGGATTTTAGAAGGGATACACTAGCAGTTGATTTAAAAGAAATTTCAGAGGATGATCGCCTTGTAACTAAAAGAAACATTTTATCGTCTGTACACAGAATTTTTGATCCTATCAGATACACATGTCCTGTAACATTAGAACCTAAAATATTATTACAGGAGTGTTGGAAAGCTAAAGTGACATGGGACACGGAATTACCTGTTTCTATCAAGAAAAAATTTGAAAAATGGAAAAAACAATTAGGAAAATTAGGGACTATTGAAATACCTAGGTGTTTTTCTCGAGATGCAGATAAGTTGCATTCATTACACATTTTTTGCGACGCTAGTAAAGTAGCATATGCTATGTGTATATTTATACGGACCGAAAATGAGAACGGTGGTTTCTGTCAGTTGGTTCAAGCAAGAAGCCGAGTTGCTCCTATGAAAACAATTTCTATCCCGCGGTTAGAATTATTGGCTTGTAATATTGGGGCTAGATTAGCAAGTAGTGTTAAAACTGATTTGAAATTAGATAACATTGCCATTTTTTATTGGACTGATTCGGCCAATGCGCTTTACTGGATAAAAAGAAATGAAAATTGGGCACCTTTTGTTTACAACCGAGTGACCGAAATTCGCTCATTAAGTGATCCTTCAAAATGGCACTTTATTCTTGGCCAATTGAATCTTGCTGACCTGCCTTCAAGGGGTTGTACCGCTGAGGTTTTAGCCCGAGATAAATGGTGGGAGGGACCGCAGTGGTTGAGAAAACCAATGGACGAGTGGCCAAAATCAGAAATGTTTCCCGATTTTGAGACTATCGATGCAGAAAGAAGAAAAACAATTATTAGTGCCAATGATGTAGATGTTCACAGTGAACAATTTTACTCTAGAAGTTCTTCCTACTGTTATGATTTAAAAATTTGACTCTTAATTTATTCAGTATTTTTACATTTAACTTTAATTTATTCATCAATTTAATTAAACTCATTAAATTCATTTAAATTAATTAAGCTAAATTTCATTTTTTGCATTTTAAATCAAACATTCTTTTTAAATTGTTTACTTTTGGTGAATATAAATTAATTTCAGAATCTTTCCATTACATATGTTTTAGGATATTTATTCATTCAATTTAATTTACATTTTTATTCACTTTGCAATATTAATTAAACTTCATTTCAAATTATCTAAAATAAAAATATTTCTGACTTACTTTTTCTAACTTTTAAATAATGTCCATTTTTCTTAAATAACACACAGTCTAAATTTAATAAATTATTCTAAAATATAGTGTATTTCCTTTTTAATAATATTGATTAAAAATTGGTTAATTGTTAATTTTATTCTTTTCAGAAAGTTCAAATTCATTTATTTTTAATTCAGGCAAATTCTTTCAGAATAATGAACTTTTCCATATATCATTTCAAAATTTCTAAGTCCAATAATCATTTTTCAAAATTTCTTAAATTAAATATTTTACTTTCAAAAACATATCTGATGGAAAGAAATTTTAATTTTATTTAGATTGCTAAAATTTCATTTGTTTTCGTTTTCATCCATTAGTTTGGCAATTATAGATTTTTAATTACTTTCGTTTTTTCTGTTTTGAATTTCGTTGAGATTTGCGATCAGACGCCATTGATGAGTATTTAGATGTTTCGGGTAAACAAGCAGGCGTTATTTCCGAGTTCCCGCGCATTTGTATCTGGGTCAGTGACTCACGAGAGGCAAGGTCATTATCAGTCCGATTCAAGGTGACAGATGGAAGCTCATAGAACATTCGCAATGACGTGTCGTCAACAGTTAATATTTGACTTTGACCGCGTGGGTGAGCTTCTTCAAAAAATCCATCAGGTGGTGTCACGAGCGCGACAGTTAAATTTGCAACCGTTGGGAAATGCTGCTGTCTGATTGGAGGGATTTTTAAAATCGTAAGTTTTCCAGTATTATCAGAAGTGCCGTGTGAACAGACTTCTCAACGAAACACCAGCATGTAAAGATCATCCTTTTTTAAGCTGCCAGGCCTCTGGCCTAGCAGCGGGCCGTAGAATGCCGATCCAGCGAGCGTCAATTTAACATTTTATTTTAAGATTCTCAACATTTAAGAAGATCTCTGTTTCATCTTTATTATTCTAGACAAATGATTATATATCAATCATCCTACCAAGATTCGTTTTTCAGTGTCATTCAGCATTGCTTTCGATGATGTGATGGGTCCACAGCTTATAGCCACCAGATGATTAGGAGTTAGTTTTTTTTCTGGATGCTTTCTGAACGCCTCATCTACGCCTATATTCATTTCCCAGTGAGTGTGTTGATACTCTGCTTAGAAGTTCCTAATAACAACGTTATGGTTGGTTCTACTGAGTCTAATCTACAATGATCCTCCATCCGTACAAATGTCTTTCGACATAGCCCATTTAACTTTTATAATAACTTTTGCCTCCTATGAACTTAATTTTCTTCATATGAACATTCGGAAAGCTTCTAGTGATGCAGCTACAATTTTCAGAAACTAAATAGATAACCTCCACGATAAATTGAACAATTTGAACTTTGCAGAAATCAAATTATTATTTAAATTAACTGGAAAATTAATATTACAAATTATCAACTTACTTATGTGAACTGAAAACTCCAAAATTTTAATATGGTTATAAATATAAAAAAATGATTGATTTGAGAAATATTATATGATATCTATTTTTATGGTGAAACAAGTGATTTTATTCAAATGAAATATTAATATTTAAATGCATTGAAGATGTCAATAAAAGTCTGGTGAGTTCTTTTGTTTTTATATTCTCCTTTTACACCAGGATCAAGTTGATATGCAGATAAACTTCAGAATAATTTTTATGATGTACATATACTGTAAAATCTAGTCTTTGATTTTATATGCTAAATATATAACTTTAACTTTGCTTAATAGGTAGTTAAACGTAATACTATGAATTTTAACTTAATATTTTTATTACTTCTCATGGCTTCGCAACGTGTGCTGCTACTTATGATCATGCCTATAATGGTGTTTGGGGATAGTGTTGAATATATGTTTTGTCTAAATTTTTCTTGGTACTCGGAATCACTCCGGTGCCAGTCGCTGGTGATTCACTTTTCCTTAAGTTTTTCCTATATATTCATCGCGATCCCCAAATACCGTTATACCTACGATAAATTAGTAAAAGTAATCGCGTGGATATACAGATTTTACAAAAATTGTAAGAAAGCTAAAGAAGAGAGAGAATTTAAAATTTTAACTGTAGAAGAGCAGAATGAAGCTGAAAATGTATTGTTGAAATTAGTTCAAAAATCGTTTACTGGTCCTGAAGATAAACGTCTAAAATCATTTCAGACGCGGCTGAAATCACACATACATTTGAGAGATGATATTCTGAATTTCAGATTTCCATTATTCTTCCACATGACCATCCTGTAGTTGAAAAATTAATTAGATCTAGACATTTGAAACTAGGACATGCTGGTGTACAAATTATGATGTCTAATTTAAGGGAAGATTTTTGGATCTTAAAATTCTGAAAAACTGTCAGAAAAATTATTAGAACCTGTGTAAGATGTAGACGACACGATTTTAAACCAGTAGAAATTTCCACTCCTCCTTACCTGAGATAGAGTAAGAGAAGCTGCCATTTTCCAAATTGTTGGTCTGGCTTATGCCGGTCCGCTTATTCTTAAAGAAAATAGGAAAATCTGGCTAGTAATATACACTTGTGCTGTTTTTCGAGCAGTTCATTTTGAACTAGCTACCTCATTATCAACTGAAGTGTTTTTACTAACGTTGAGAAGATTCATAGCCCGTAGAGGCAGACCTTCTATTATCTATACAGATAATGGTAAAAATTTTGTAGAAGCGGAAAATTTGTTGAAAGAAATAAACTGGAATTCAGTACAAAATGATAGTATATCAAGGAAAATTATTTGGAAATTTATACCTCCTTCAGCTCTGTGGTGGGGAGGGTGGTGGGAGCGATTGATTGGCCTAACCAAGAGAATACTCAGAAAGGTTTTGGGAAAAAGTTCTCTGAATTATGAAGAAATACAAACCATTATATGTGACCTAGAAAGTGTTATCAACAGTCGTCCCCTTACTTATGTGTCAGAAGATTTAAATGATCTCGTACCTCTCACTCCGTCCATGTTCTTGCTAGAAGTGAAAGGTAGTGGTACACCCGATATTGATATTCTAGATGCCAAATCATTGAACAAAAGGCTTGTTTATCAACAGAAAATAAGACAAGACCTTCGTAAACGATTTAGATCAGAATATTTAGGCCAATTGCGACAACCTAGTAGATGGAAGAAAATACAGAAACCTTTAGCAATAGGTGATGTTGTGATTGTTTCCAGTGACAATAATAAAAGAATTGATTGGCCTCTGGCCAAAGTGACTGAAATTTTTCCATCTAAGGATGGACACATCCGCTTAGTGAAAATAAGAATGAAAACTGGGGAATATTTAAGACCTACAAGCAGGTTAATACCCTTAGAAGTATCACAAGATAACGACAGTATGAGAAACCATTTCAAGGACATTAAAAAGAAACAAGATTTTAATGAACATAAAGGTGCTAGTAATCCTCCTAGTGGTTCGGTCAGTGACAGTACATCTGACGTTTCAGTTCATCGTTCCAGATATGGGCGTGTCATAAAATGTCGAACTGATTGGAAAATTTGAGTTTCAGACCCTGAAACTTAAAGGTAGGAGGATGTTGTAATTGAGAATTCACTTCCTCTTGCATCATCCAAAACCCCTTTTTCTTCTCAAAGTTTTGAAACATAAAAAAAGCATCTACGCAATGTAGAGGTAGGAATGTGCTCTGATTAGCTGAAAAGAGACTGACGCATGCGCGCATCATTGTTGTTTTTTTCTTCTCTTTCGTAACTTTTTCAAGAACATTTTATTATTAGAACTCTAAGTTTTAGTTTAGTTTAGTTTCTGATTATGATTGTTTTGAGAGCGTTTTTCGCTCAGTTAAAAGGCTGTATAAAATGATTTGTGTTCGTGATGTGTTTTGTCAATTAAATCGTGATGTCTTCTAATATCTTGAATTTATTTGAGTCAATAGTGTATTCATGCTGAAAAAGGATTTAGTTTTTTGAAATATAATGAGCTTTGAAGAACCGGAGCACCGATGTCCCACTTTGGAACTTAAAGGTAAGAAAGTTTGTTTCTTACTAATTTTATTAGAAATCAATTACATTAAAATTGATTATTTATATGTCGGCAGCTTAGACTGCATTTTAATATAGGCAGTCGGAGTTGCCACAACCTAAAACATTCGACCACCCCCCTTTAACCCCCTTCTGTGGGGAATTTCTAAAATCGCTGAAATAGGTGTTTAATCATTTTTTTAGTAGATTTGTTTTCTGGAATTTCAAGCTCCTACCTATAACTGCTGCTGAGATATGGCAAAATGACCTAAAACATTCGACCACCCCTCTTTAACCCCCTTCTGTGGGGAATTACTAAAATCCCTGAAATAGGTGTTTACTCATTTTTTTAGTAGATTTGTTTTTTGGAATTTCAAGCTCCTACCTATAACTGCTGCTGAGATATGGCAAAATGACCTAAAACATTCGACCACCCCCCTTTAACCCCCTTCTGGGGGGAATTTCTAAAATCGCTGAAATAGGTGTTTACTCATTTTTTTAGTAGATTTGTTTTTTGGAATTTCAAGCTCCTACCTATAACTGCTGCTGAGATATGGCGAAATGACCTAAAACATTCGACCACCCCCTTTAACCCCCTTCTGGGGGGAATTTCTAAAATCGCTGAAATAGGTGTGTAATAATTTTTTTAGTAGATTTGTTTTCTGGAATTTCAAGCTCCTACCTATAACTGCTGCTGAGATATGGCAAAATGACCTAAAACATTCGAACCCACCTTTACCCCCTTCGGGGGGGGGGGGGGGGGTAGAATTTTCAAAAATCGCTTCTTATTGCTTGCCTAGGCCATAACAGCAATCTACAGTCCAAATTGCGTGACCCTGACTTTAGTAGTTTCGGCTGGGCGTTGATGAGTCAGTCAGTCAGTCAGTCAGTTACCGTTTCCTCTTTATATAATAGTATAGATTATTATTGATATTTTGTGTCTTTTTAAATTTTCTTATAAACTTGTCTGCCATCCATGGCCTCGAATTTTCATTTATCATTTTTAAACAAACTTTTTTTTTTAATACATGAAATTGAGATTTTCCAGTAACACTTTTTATCCCCACCCCCTACTTTAAAAATTGATTGATAAATCTAATGACAGCTGTTGATTTGCTTGAAAACTTTGTGGTGAAAACTGCATTCCAGTGACATGTTACTGTCATTATGAGAAAACAACCAGAATTCTCACCTGAATTTTTTTTTTATGAAATGCAACTTCTTTTTACTATTTATTAAAATGTATTTTCTTTACAACAATTCACTAATTTATGAATCTGTGGTTGTGGATACTGTTTCAAGTTAAAATCTGTTGTAGGACCTTTAAATTTGCTTTAATCCATGACATAAAATATGGTGTTTTGTGATAGAATGCCTGTCAGCCATTACCTCGCCTTAAATTTCACTGATTAGGAAATATATATCAAGCTTAAGTCTCCAATCTGCATCAATGAAATTTATAAACAGTATATGCCCATTACTTGCTGCATATTGGAACTCTTGCAAACACTATGTTCTAAATGAACTCAGAAGTGAAGCATATTCTAGACTGGAAAAAAAGTCAAAATTTTCTTCACATAGTCTTTCAATTTTAACCTGTTAACCTAATATGAGCAATTAATGAAGCTTTACCTTTTCTCATATCATACAATGGGATTTGAAGATCATCACCCACAGGTCAACCAATTTTCTTAAATAAAACATTTATAATCTTCATTTTTTTTTTCTTTTAAATATGGCTCAAAAAAGGATAAGCTTCTTCTGTTGTTTACTGTAATTTTTGTAATGTATATTCCAGAATTAAATTTATTTTATATTGTGTTTTCCCTCACCATTCAAGGAAAAAAGAGTTTTTTACTGCTAACACCTTATAGATCAGTTTCTTTTTTCTGCTGTGTATTATTTTATATTTATTCTTCCAAATTTGCTGCTTACTATCATGAATTCTTAACTATATTGTGGGTTACGGGGGCGTGGCCTCGTACCACAAGCCACTTGCTTTGGAAGCGGTGAAAAAGCAGAGTGTAGTATTTTAAATACAAGGTTAAATTCACTGATATATTTTGTTTGGAGAAACTAACCAGTGAAGCCTGCCAATTTTAAATAAGAGTGAATAATTTGATTACTCAAACAAAGTTATTTTGACAATGTATTTTATAATAGATTTAATTATACCAATTTTAAATTAAATGCTTTTTATGCCTGATAAAAAGTTACTGTTTACAAGTGTTTGGATGTAATATTAGTTTTTTATGCATACTATAATTTATTTGTTTATAATTTGATTATGATGGGAAAAATCCTCATGTAAATACATTTTGAACTAATAGAGATAATTTATTATTCTATAATGATGTTCACATAATTTATTACCTTATAATGACTTTCATATAATTTATTATCTTATGATTTTCATCTAATTTATTGTTTATAATGTTTTGATATAATTTAATGTTTATAGTAGAAATATAATGATTTGAAGATCATTTAATATAGATTTATTAGCTTTATAATAATTTTGAAATCTTAATGATGATTTATTAATAATTTAATGACTTTGGGATTTCTTGATATAAATTGATGAGGGTTATATTCATTTTGGGATCATTTAAAAAAGATTTATTAGTTTTATAATTACTTGATGTCATTGAATGAAGATTTATAGCCTTTTATAATAATTTAGATCTAATTTAATGTGTTTTATGATATTGGAATTGAAACTGATTATAATCACGCGTATTGTAAATTTATTTTGATTTCTGTTAAAAGGTTCAGTCTTGACTCTGCATCCAGACAGAGAATACATGTTTTTTGGCTCTGTTTAATACTGTGAATTTGTACTTGAATATGGAAAGTTCAGCATTTGAAACTGAACTAATTATGAACAAAATACAGTAAACTCCCGATTATTCGCGAGTCTAAATTTCTTTTTTTTTTTTTCTTATCCTTGAGAAGAAACTTATTTCTGCGATGTAGGATGAGTTTTCGATACTTTTTACTAAATATGATTTCCATTTGAAAATGTGGAAGAATTACGTGCACAAAGCAGGTGCAGCTAATCTTGAGGGTGTCGCAAGGCCACACACCTGTTGATAAACAATGTACGGGTACTGAAAGTCATCCTTTGCCCCCCTGTTATGATTTTGTTTCTCCCATTTTTCATAAAGCGCATCAGTTTGCTTGTTTTACCTGAGCTGTGAACACGTGTCTTACAGAAGTTCGCGTTTGTATTTAAATTTTATAGTTCTGCAATTTCAATATTTGAAAAATATCACAAAAAAGAAAAAGAGTTGTGTTAACGATTCAAGATAAATTAGAACTGATTAAAAAAATTGAAAATGGTGCTACAAGAAAACAAATAAGCTTGCAATATGGAATTGAAGAATGCACAGTTAGGGACATTTTAAAACAGAAAGATAAATTGATGCAATTTTCAGCCTCATCAGACAACTTTTCAACGATAAAAAAAAGAAAAAGTATGAAAAGCAGCACTTTTGAAAAATTGGATGCAGCACTTTTACGTTGGGTAAGACAAGTGAGAAGTGAGGGAACGCCTGTTTCAGGGCCTATTGTTGCTGCAAAAGTAAAACAATTTTTTGAAATGCTGGGATTAGAGGGATCATTTGATGCATCATCAGGATGGCTGACAAGATTCAAACAACGACACGGGATAAGAGAAATAGATCCTTGCAGCGAGAAATTAAGTTGCGACGAACAAGCTGCAGAAAATTTCAAAGAAGATTTCGTACAATTTCTTCAATCAGAAGGAATTTCTTTCGAACAAGTATACAACGCTGATGAGTCAGGACTGTTCTGGAAATGTTTGCCTACACGAACTCTGGTATTTCAAAGCGAAAATCAAGCTCCAGGACATAGGTGCAGTAAAGAGCGTCTAACAATATTGCCTTGCAGTAATGCTACAGGATCCCATAAACTAAAGTTAGTAGTGATTGTAAAATAAAAAAAAACGAGATCTTTTAAGGGAACAAGAGCTGAGAGCCTCCCAGTACATTATTTCAACACAAAGAAAGGTGGGATGTATCAAACAATATTTATAAAATGGTTTGAAGAAATGTTTATTCCCGAAGTTAGGAAACATCTGGCGTCTCAAAATTTACCCCAGAAAGCTGTGTTGCTAATTGACAATGCCCCATCTCACCCTGGAGAACTACAATTGAAATCAGAAGATGGAAATTTTTGCAAAATTTTTGCCTCCCAATGTTACAGTTCTTATCCAGCCTATGGACCAGGGCGTAATCGCTTCAATTAAGAAAAAATACAGAACGAAATTACTGAAAAAAAGAATTGAAGAGGGAGATGATCTTAAAAGCTTTTTCAAAGATTACATGATTCTCGATAGCATTTATGATGTAAACAGTTCTTGGGAGTCGATAGAGAAATCCACATTAATAAAATCCTTGCGGAAGATTTTGCCAAGTATAGAAAAATCTCTAAATCAGAAAAGGAAGAGGAAGAAGTTCCCGTTCATAATTTAGCAAAATCTGTTGCTGGTGGAGAAAATGTCGATGAAGATAATATCACTGAGTGGATTAATTGTGATGCTGGCGATCCAGGCTTCGAACATGCAACTGATGACAAAATTATTGAAGAAGCGTTAGGTATGAATTTGGAAGAGAGTGACGAAGAAGATGATAAGGTACAAAAGAAAATGAGCCACGACGCAGCTTTAGCTCACGTTCAAGGACTTATCCAATATCTAGAGGAAGAGGATGACGCGTCACTTTGTGATAAAATAGTACTTAAAAAACTTCAATCGCAAATAAAGAAGTGCTTCAGTGCAAAAAAGCAGACACTTTTGATGGATTTTCTAAAGAAATAAACCTACAAGTTTGTAAGTAATGAATAATTTTATTATTCCTGAAGAAATAAGAATCTTTATGTTACCCATTGTGCGTAGAAACTGTAAAATGTATGCTTGTGTTACTTATTATGTGTATAAATTGTTCAAGTACATATTTGTGTTGATTTGTTCCCTTTTTTCAAAATTTTGTGGATTATCCGCGAAATCAGTTATCCGCGATAGTCGCGCCACTCAATTCCGCGGATAATCGAGAGTTTACTGTAGTTCAAACTAATTCTTGAATACTTCTTAAATTTTATATATCTTTGATAATTTATATTAATCATGTAATATAATTGTGCTCTCCCATCTCCTGAATTTGTGGACATACTACTTATTTCACTTGGATACACGAAACACATATGTTTTTTTGCAACAAGCTTTATTGTACTTTATTGTTCACAAATTGAAAAGAATTAAGCTTTTTAATTATTTAATGTTTCTTTTATTTGTTCGGTCCCCAAAATATCTTTAGAAACATTGTAAATTATCTTCATCTTAGATTTTAATAATTTTTCCAATCATTTTCAAAATTAAGAAAATGTATGATTTTAATCAATTATTAAAAAGAAAAATCATCTGATCAAAATTACAATTTAAATCACATATTTAAATTGCCTGATTAAAATAGTTGACATAGCTATCAGTTCTTGGTAGCACATATGTATATTTTCTCATATTTCAATATGTTGTGAACAGTGTTATGTGTTGCTGCAGCCTTTTGCGCTCTTGAGTGCTACTGGAGGGATAACTTATATTACTTTTATGTTTGAGTACTACTACTAAATGAGATAACTGTATAAAATTTCTTGTTATAAAATTAAATGTTATGTGCAAATATAAATAATTAAAATATTTTTTTATGAATCAAATGAGAACTCTCCGATTCTACTGTGCCTATATATATACAATCTGTCTCTGATCTTGTAATTGAGGCATACATTTCTTGCCTGTGTTACTTAACTGTTTTACTGTACTTTAAAAAAAGTATTGATGTGGCCCTCAAGCATGCAGAGTTGAAGACTATATGTTTCAAACTATCTTTTGCTTTTTCTAAAAACTTTGGGTTTCTACTTTCTAGTTTCTTCTATAAATGAAAACTTTATTTTATTCTGTTTTGTTTTATTAAACAAAATAATACTTTATTTTATTTTAGTCACTTTATTTCAGCTGTTAAACATATTTTTCTGTGAAAAGCAATCCAATTTCTGTAAGCAAACAGTTTCTTCGTGTTTTTCTGTGCCTTTCACAGGCCATTTTGGTTTGTTAAGAATGATTTTGTCTTGTTTGTGCCTGATGGAAGGTTCATGAATTATTCTGATTTATTAAGTAGCTTGTATGCACTTAAACCTGATAACTTTTATTCTAAGCTTGTTTGAGCCTGAAATTTTGGAGTACAGTCCTGCATTCCTTGAGTTACACCCGATCCAAACTTGAAAATTCTATTATGTCAACCCCATGGAGCTGTGAAAAGAAAGGAATAGACATATCGATTTTCTCCTGTTGAAAGCATTGAAGCCAGAAAACGAGTTCTTTCCTCCTCTCCAGCATCTGCCCTATTCGACTTTGACCAATAGCAGTCCAGTCTCTAGTGCAAGACACATTTAAATATGGCAGATGCAGTAAGGGGTAAAAAATAGCCTCAAGTGATGTCATTTATGACTACTCCTTTCTTTTCATAGCTCCATGGTCAACCCAAACTAAACAAAAATATTTTCATTGACCCAAAACCTCATTCAATCCTGACAAAATACTTTTCATTGACCGAAACCTGGCACACTTTAACTCAAACCTGCCCAAAGTCTGGAAGGAAAAGAAATTAATCCTTTTTTAATACAATTATGAAAAAATAGTCTAAAATTTTACCTCAAATATCTTTTATGTTGAAAAATAAGTAGTATTTACCTCTTTCATATTCAAATATATATATTTTTTTTTCATTTAAAAAAATATTCTGCACTTTCAGTTGAAAAATCTCGTTATCCTGAACCTGACCTACAAGAATAAAAACTAAACTTGCTCCTGAAATATTTACAGTCAACCCAGCCCACATTAAAAAAAATTTGTGCCAACCCAAACTGCAGATCAGGTTGGATTAATGTAAAATCAGATTACCCACATTGATGTGGGGTAACCTAATTTAGAGCCAGATCCAGAGTTCATCTTGTATGATTTAGGAAGTAATATCAGACTAACATGGTTTGTGTTTGGGTCCGTAGAAAACACCACTAAAATATTAACAAAACGAACATTTATTACCGGACATCACATAACTTACGTAGAACAACATCATACATCAGAATCTTAGAATACCCAACAGAGTGAAAGTTGTAGTGTCTTTTTAGAGTCAAAGTCAAAGTCGCTTTTTCACGCCCTCTAACGGCTGGATAAATACATAACACTCCTTCCCCCTAGGAATAAAGCACATAGTCGTCTAAATGTTTTGGTGAGGTTCAGGAGCGTTCAGAACGTCGTAGAATAGGAAGATCTGGTTCTTCAGTTACAGGATCACAGACAGGATCGGACTCTGTGGGTGAATTAGGTGTCACTGGATCATTTTCTGGAGATGGCGAAGATGGAATCGCAGAAGACTCTGTTGACGTTTCCGCATCTTGTACACGGCTGCGAACCTGGTCAACATGACGTCTGTGGACAATACCGTCCACTAAATCTTGAGTCTTATAGGATAATGGCCCTGTTGTTTCTATAACTTTTGCAGGAATCCATGATGGGCCCGAACTGTAGTTGCGAATATGTACGGGTTCGTTTTCTTGAAACTGACGTAGGCGTTTGCTTTTGTCGGACTCAGCTAGTTTTTCTTTCTTGAACTTCATCTCTTTATTAAGATCAGGGTGAAGCCTATCCAACATCGATGTCAAACGACGATTCATTAAAATTTCAGCTGGTGATTTACCAGTAGAGGTACTTGGTAACGTATGTTGAGCAAACAAAAGTCTAGCGAGACGTGTTTTCCAATTACCTTGAATTATCCGTTTCAAAGCTTGCTTCGTTGTAGCCACCATCCTCTCTGCCTGGCCATTGGAGGAGGGATGATAAGGAGCGACAAAAATAGGTCGAATCTGGTTTCGTGCTGAAAACTGTTGAAATTCATCAGATCTAAATGTTTTACCATTATCAGATGCAACTGAATCTGGGAGTCCATGAGTTGCAAAAATAGATCTAAGATTGTCAATAGCAGCCGAAGACGACATGGAGGAAACTGGTACAACCTCCAGCCACTTGGAGTGAGAATCAACTAAAATGAAAAATGTTTTGCCTTGAAAAGGACCGGCGAAATCTACATGAAGACGAGACCATGGCTTTTCTGTCCATTCCCATGGATGTATGGGAGCTTTGTCTGGAGCTTTTTGATTCTCTTGGCACAGTCTACAGGTTTTAACTGTGTTCTCAATGGCACCATCAATGTTAGGCCACCACACATAACTGCGTGCAAGACCTTTCATTCTAACTATGCCGGGATGTCCATTATGAAGCAGGACGAGAACTTGACTCTGGACGTAGTAGGTATAACAACTCTACTACCCCATAAGACACAATCTTGATGAACACTTAACTCGTTACGTCGATGAAAGTATGGTTTGAAACTATTGTCAGTCATTTTGGAAGGCCAACCATTTAAAATCATCAAAGAAATTCTGGAAAGGATCAGGTCTTTTTTAGTAGCCGAAGACAGCAACTTAGCATCTAGTTGTGTGACAGGAGAGGACTCTAACAACAGAACTTCAGTCAGGGCAGGAATATCAAGTTAAGGAGTGTGTAAAGGCAGACGACTTAGAGCATCAGCATTTGCTATTTGTTTACCTTTCCTATATTCCAATTCATAGTCGTAGGCAGCTAAAATTAAACTCCATCTAAGTACACGGGGTGAAACCATTTGTGACAGAGGTTTGTGTGATAAAGATATATCACAGTTTTATCTTTTTTAATTATTTTTATTTCAGCTCAACGTATTTCTATTTTTATAGCCTTTCCAGTTTAATTTGCCATTCCTTAAAAGCTATTTATCGGCAGTCGCACACCTTGTACGTTGCTTTTTTGGCAAGGCCGTCTCCCCCCTCATTGTGCTTTGCGTTCGTTGAATCGGCGATGTTGTTTTCTCTGCGAGGCTTCTTCGCGCTTTGTGTTAGTTTCAGTCGGCGCTGAGCTGTGACGTCATCGTCATTCAGCGGCTCTCGCTCCGCACGCGTGTGTTGTGCGCATGCGTCACCGCCACTCTTGTTCGGTATGTTTTCGGGAGCTGTTTTGTTTTGCCGCTGTATGCGAAAGGGGCGTGTCTTTCAAATACAAATTAGAATCGTTCTTTTAATTATTAAATGTTAATTTGTTTCTGATTTGCTCTTTTAATTTTCACGTAATTCCTAATCATCAAATTAGTTTAAATTAATCTTGCTGCCACATTTGTGCACCCCTTTTATGGGTATTTATACTAATGTAGCGCATTTTTCCAACAGATAATAATAAAAATGATGCTGTAAATTTATGATAAACGTCGTATGGTCTGGAGGCCCGCTGGCCTGTGCCGGGGCTCGTATCCTAGAATCGCCGTAGCGCTGATTCTTTGGAGATCAATTTCGCGTTTTCAGTTCTTAATTATTCTATAAAAATGCTGTTGTAAATTTTAAGTTTAATATTTTAAAAGTTTTAAATCAACTGGTAAATTGACTTCTGAATTAATTCTATAATTCTTCATGGACGCGGCCAGAAGGAATATTTAAAGATTCTTCGAAATTTACGAAATTTGAGCCAGTACTTTTTAAAGACTTGATGTGCAGCTTTCATCTCATCCTTCCTCCTTCAAGAAAATGTAATAAACATTATTGGATCCAACATATGGTATTCATCATTTATAGTCTGCATCTATTTCTTCACTCAAGTAAGACCGTTTAATTTATTTTATATTTTTTTATTCTCTTCTCAAAGAATATTGACCAAAAGAACGTCATGCATTTTTTGCATTGGGTTATTGCTCACACATTAATATTCCCATCAATTGCTCTCTTAAATATTTTTTATGTCACATTTGGCGCCGTGTTTATTCTTTTATGAAGAGAAAAGTTGAAAATTTTACTTTGTTCTTAAAAAATATTCTCAAATTTTGAAACTTATAAAATAGAATATATTTGAAGATTTGATGCTCTATTAATTAATTCATATTAAAAATGAAATATTATTTGAAGAATTGCTGATTTTGATTAAATTTTTATAAGCTTAAAAATATTCTTGTGCTCCACAGAAGATCGATGTTTGCAATACATCGTTAATTTCGGAACTTTTATTCTCAACTGGCTTGCATATATTTAATAATTTATTTATAATTGAAAAATGATATTTTAACAGAAATTAATTTTTATTCTGGTATTATTCCATGAGATTTATTGAATCTTTTATGCAAATTTTAATGAAGAATGAAATTTTTTAAAAATGAATTTATTCTTTTTTACAAATGAAAAATTATGGTGCTTTTTATATATATGTAAAGTAAAAAAAATATATATAATTCATGATGAATTCAAATATTTTGGAAAAATGTGAAAATTGTTCTTGTTCTAAGTTTTTGAGAACAAAATTTAAAGAGGCTATGGTTGTTCTTATTCTTATTTTGGGTTAATTTTTGGTAATTTATTGGCACTTTTAAATGAAATTGATATTTTTTTATGAATATTAAATATTTTATTGAAGCAAATTTTATTGGAATTAAATTTATTGAAGCTATGTTCTCATCATATTACTAATTTTCCTGCACTTATTCTGAATATGAAATGCCTTCATAGAAGCTCAAGTTTTCATGTGATTTTTAGTTGTTTTATCATACATAAATTTTTTTGAGTTCTTGGTTGCTTCTACAAAAGTAAATTACTTATTGCAATAACACTACAAGTTCAAGTTCATTGACTCTCGCCATTTTTCTACAAATATTTAGTATGATTATGATGTGCAAGCAGTCTGTGTTCTTTCTAGAAATTAAAATTCAAGAACTGTATTTATATTTTGAAAATATTACACAATAATTTGCATTTTGAGAACTCTGTTTTTTTTTTTTTTTGAATTTCAAGGAAATGTTGCTTCATCTGAATATAAATTTTACATTACACAGCATCTGCATCTTTTTATTGAAATTCTCATACCATAATCACAAAAAGGAGAATGGTATTATTATTATTTTTTCTTTTTTGAGAAGTAGTCATTACCTAACTGCTGCATATTCTTGTTCCGGAAATAGTTACTGTCTACTCATGCTACATTTTTAATATTCTACAATCTGAATATATACTGACAACTTCAATAAACTGGTTATTTTTATCATCTGACTTTGCTTACCTGGTGGAAAAGTCGTCAGAATGTGTTATATCCATTGTTGGCTGATTTTCTCTGCTGTCTGCAAATATGATGGTTCCTGATAGTACAATAATTACTTACCTGCACTCTTTTGCGAGTTGAAGTGACTGTTGATGGTCGCCATTCATATAAGGCAAATATATCCATATGATTGCTCCTCGTCAGTCCTCTTCATCTTGTAGAACTTGTTTCTCCCTCATCAATGTTACTCATTTTTATGGATCTAAAGTATTACAAATTACAGCTGTGCCTATTTGCAATAGTTTTCTATCTTTTTCTACCCTCTGTTGCAAAACTCGATTATGAAAGTGTACTGTCATTTATTTTAAAGTTCAGTTTTACAGCATCTACAGAAATTGCTGCTTCCTCAAATGGAACTTCTCAAATTTGGAAAAATTATTATTATGATTATTTGAAAATTTTTAGTATGCTTAAATTATAGTGCCTTTTCTTTTTATTCTAGTAATATTTCATAACCCAAATGTTTTCTAAATCATTTTTACCATATGCCTCACTTAAAGAAAATTATTTTATAAATGAAGAAAATTTATAAATGAAGAAAATTTTTTGTTGCATTAAAATATATTGCAAATTTACATGCAAAGCAATATTATTCTTAGAACTTTCCAGCACATTATAAAGAAATATTCTACCACTTGTGAAATAATTTTGGTGAATATTATTTTCTTCTAAGAATCTAAAATGCTTTTATAGTCTTTGTGACTTTCTTCAAACGTCACCAATCCCAATTTTGTCTTTAAAGTGTGCAAGTAGTGTTGTATTGCCTCAAATCTGCAATTTCTGCCTGCTTGAATACACCTATACAAAAAATGTATATAGGCAACTTAGACTTTCCAGCGCCTCTCAACAAGAGTCTTGTGCTCTTTGTATTATTCTAAGTGCCACTTCGTCATATTATTCCTCAACATCATGGAACCACAGTTCATGATTTATGTCTGCTAATTACCTGATGTGTCTTCAAATGCTCTTACCTGCTGTGTCTTCAAATGCTCTTACGTGATGTGTCTTCTTCATCATTGTTTAGTGCTAAAATCTCCTGATAAAGTCTTCAATTTTATTTTAGTGGTGTGTGTTTCAGGGAAAAGGCCAATTTGCTGCTACACTCCCATTGTGTCAATCAACCAACCAGTGTGCCACTTAACTTGCAAACTTTTCAGCAAGTAGTTACTTTTTTCTGAATATAATCATCTTTTTAAAATCAGACTGATTTTAGAACTTTTAAAGGTATTACATCTGATTATTTGTTATGTAAAAGCAGAACGTTTATATCCTTCATCTGTAAACAAACAATTTTTTTTTTCCCTTCAAGCATTTTATTAGCAATATTCATCTGTTTATTTACAATAGTTTTAACAAGAATGTTGTATGTTTTTGTCTGGTTTACATACTTGCTAATGGTTTAACGGATCGCTATTGGCATTTTTGTAAGTTTTGATGAATTTATATTATGTTTTATGCTTATTTGATTTGCAGATTCGTCATCGGTTCTGGAGATCGCCTTTGACAGTCTTGTAAGTTTTGGTGTTTGTTCGATTTACAGATCTACTAATTGTTTATAAGGGGGCTATTAGTGTTTTGTGAATTGTAATGAATACATATTAATAGTTTATATTTATTTGATTTACTGGTTTGATAATGGTCTCAAGGTAGTGAGAGGCTATTACCACTTTGGTAAGTTTTGTAAATACCACCCAAATAATTCATATATTGTCAATAGCTGATTTTTCTATAGGATATATTATCCTTTTCATTAATGTTATATAAATTTATGATTATAACATGCTTTACATAATGGTGCACTGTGTTTGTTTTCATAATTCTCATAAAATGTGTCATTTGATTTTAACTTGTCTTTCAATGAAAGTTAATGGTTAAATTATTTTTTTTTTTGAGGATCCTCATCATCTTTTCTCACCTTTTTTTATTTTTTTCTCTCATTTTTACACAAAAAAAAAAAAAAACCATGGTATATTAGAAAGAAAATTTATTGTGTATGAAAAGAAAATTTATTGTGTATACTAAAAAAAATGAATTGAGTATTATTTGAAAGAATTTTGTTGAATATTTCAGAAAGAATTTTATTGAGTGTATTTCATGAAAAATCATTTCTACTAAATATTTACGGAAAAATTTTATTGAGTACTTGCAAGTATATTAAGTATGAAGCATTACTAAAGAAATATGTCATTTGTTGTTGGTTAAAACTTATGCATTATTTTGTTATATTTTGAAAAGTTTTTACTAAACCCAACTATTTTGATGAATTTACTTATTTATGACAAATGAATTTGAATTTTGTTGCAACATAATTTTATGCAAATTTCATATAGATTTTGGGTAATAATTGTTATGCACTTATATATATACTTTGTTAGAATTGATATCAGTATTATGTGCATTATGTTAAATACTTAATTTTATATGATTTGAATTATTACTAATACAAGGCCTCTTTGAATGAATTTAAAATCCTTCAATGGATTGTTTTTGTGCACATTTATGCTATTTAGAGTTAATTTTATATGCTCTATTTTTAAAAGTCCTAGGCATCAGTCAGAATTTAAAGTATTCTTGACTTTTTGTTGCTTTAAAATTGCAACTTATTATTATTATAAATTTTTATGTCTAGACAAGTCGGATAAGAAAGATATTACCGACTCTTTTTATGTTGCTTTACTGTTGCAACTATTTTGATATGATCTCATTGCTAATTTAAAGAAAATATTAGCTTGTTTTTTTTTTTATATACATGATGATATTTGTTAGAGATCAAGATTAATGGAAGGTATGCCTTTCTTTGCTAAAAATGCAATGGGGCTTCTGTATACTATGTTATATTGTATACTATAACATTTTGTATAATTTGTGATGAGATTTTTGAATGTACTACAATGATGTATATTCTTTCTCTTTTTCTTTTTGGTCGCTGCACATCACATCAAATTTTATTTAATTTACTTTTCATGGCTCTAAATTTAAGTTATTATGTCATTTTACTTTGGCATTTAAAAATTTTGTCTTCCCTTTGTCGAAAAAGGCTTTTACTGTTTTTAACACTTTTTCTCCTTCTGGTCAGTCAAAATTTTTGTCGGTGAATGGGGGTATTGTGATAAAGATATATCACAGTTTTATTTTTTTTAATTATTTTTATTTCAGCTCAACGTATTTCTATTTTTATAGCCTTTCCAGTTTAATTTGCCATTCCTTAAAAGCTATTTATCGGCAGTCGCACACCTTGTACGTTGCTTTTTTGGCAAGGCCGTCTCCCCCCTCATTGTGCTTTGCGTTCGTTGAATCGGCGATGTTGTTTTCTCTGCGAGGCTTCTTCGCGCTTTGTGTTAGTTTCAGTCGGCGCTGAGCTGTGACGTCATCGTCATTCAGCGGCTCTCACTCCGCACGCGTGTGTTGTGCGCATGCGTCACCGCCACTCTTGTTCGGTATGTTTTCGGGAGCTGTTTTGTTTTGGCGCTGTATGCGAAAGGGGCGTGTCTTTCAAATACAAATTAGAATCGTTCTTTTAATTATTAAATGTTAATTTGTTTCTGATTTGCTCTTTTAATTTTCACGTAATTCCTAATCATCAAATTAGTTTAAATTAATCTTGCTGCCACATTTGTGCACCCCTTTTATGGGTATTTATACTAATGTAGCGCATTTTTCCAACAGAATTTTAATAAAAATGATGCTGTAAATTTATGATAAACGTCGTATGGTCTGGAGGCCCGCTGGCCTGTGCCGGGGCTCGTATCCTAGAATCGTCGTAGCGCTGATTCTTTAAAGATCAATTTCGCGTTTTCAGTTCTTAATTATTCTATAAAAATGCTGTTGTAAATTTTAAGTTTAATATTTTAAAAGTTTTAAATCAACTGGTAAATTGACTTCTGAATTAATTCTATAATTCTTCATGGACGCGGCCAGAAGGAATATTTAAAGATTCTTCGAAATTTACGAAATTTGAGCCAGTACTTTTTAAAGACTTGATTTGCAGCTTTCATCTCATCCTTCCTCCTTCAAGAAAATGTAATAAACATTATTGGATCCAACATATGGTATTCATCATTTATAGTCTGCATCTATTTCTTCACTCAAGTAAGACCGTTTAATTTATTTTATATTTTTTGATTCTCTTCTCAAAGAATATCGACCAAAAGAACGTCATGCATTTTTTGCATTGGGTTATTGCTCACACATTAATATTCCCATCAATTGCTCTCTTAAATATTTTTTATGTCACAGTTTGTTCGGATTAAACAGACCCAAAAGTGGTTTATGATCAGTTATAATTTTGAATTTATGCCCCTGAAGATACTGATTAAATTTTTTTACTGCAGAAATTATGGCAAGAGCTTCCCGATCTGTTTGACTATAATTTCTTTCAGGTTTTGATAAAGTACGAGAATGGTAAGCTATAGGGGATTCTTTACCATTAGGTAAAACATGGCTCAAGACAGCACCCACTCCCTTAGAAGAAGCATCGCATGTTACAATTACAGGAAGTTTTTCGTCAAAATGAGTTAATACGACATCTTTTTTTAATAATTCTTTTGCTGCTGTATAAGCCTTATCGTGTTTAGGCGTCCAATGTCAAACTCTGTCGTTTCGAAGTAACTGATGCAATGGTTCTAAAACATCCAATCTGTTTTTTAGAAAACAGCCGTAAAAATTCAGCATTCCTAAAAAGGCTTGCAATTCAGTTTTATCTTTTGGAGTCGGGGCCTCATGAATAGCTTTTATTTTATCAAAACTTGGCTGGATACCCTCCCGATTTACACGAAATCCTAATAATTCAATTTCGGGACATGCAAATTTACACTTTTCACGTTTAAGATGAATGCCAGAATTTTGCAGGCGCTCTAGAACTTGCTTTATCTTTAAATTATGATCCTCAACATTTTTTCCTTGAATAAAAATGTCATCTAGGTATGGCAGTATGCCATCAATACCTGCTAGTACTTCTTCCATTCTTTTTTGAAAAATCGCAACAGCGACAGAAATGCCAAATGGAAGTCTATTAACTTTGAAAAGTCCCTTATGGGTATTTAATGTTAGTACTCTGGAAGTTTGTTCGTCAACTGGGAGCTGCAAATATGCTTCAGAAAGGTCTAATTTTGAAAAAACTGTACCGCCCGTCATAGTAGCAAGAACATCATTTACTGTGGGAAGAGGATAAGTAAACTGTTTTACTGCCTGGTTTACCGTGCTGCGGTAATCGCCACACAGTCTAATACGACCATTTTTCTTTAAAACAGGAACTACGGGCGTTGCCCAATCAGAATAAGAAACAGGTTCTAAAATTCCCTTTTTAAGCATCTCTTCTATTTCACTAGTTACTTTATTTCGTAGGGCGAAAGACACATTTCTAGCTTTTAGAAATTTCAGTGAACAATTTTCATCAATTTTAATTGATACCGGAGGTCCTTTAAATTTCCCCAGAGATTCATTAAAAACATTACAGTATTCATGTAATATAGAATCTAAAGAGCAAGTAGAAATTTTATTAACATTTGCATTAGATGTTAAATTTAAATTCAAGGCTTCAAACCAACTCCTGCCTATTAACGATTTACCTTTCCTCTCAACGACTAAAAGAGGTAAATTAACACTACTAGAATTATGTGTAACATTAACATCAAAATATCCAGCAAGGTTTAATTTTTCAGAACTCCATGTTTTAAGACATTGGTCAGAAACAGAAAGTAAATAAGGAGGATTAACAGGCCATAATTTAACATAGGTATCATAACTAATAATAGAATGCAACGAACCGGAATCAATTTCCATTTTATGTGGAATTCCATTTAATTTAACAAATATGTCATAAGGGGGATAATCAGTAACAGTACCTATAGAATTTAAATTATTAATGCAATTATACTCATCATCAATAATATCTGACTTACCTGAATCGAATTTCTGCACCTTAGATGTTTTGGTTCCTTGTTTATTTTTTCTAGAATTACAAACTTTCGCGATATGGCCAACACGACGGCAATAATTGCACGTTGCTTTAATAAATTTGCACTCACCATAAAGATGATGGTTGCCACATCGATGACAGGGATTTTTATTATTTTGCTTGCCCTTACACTCCTGAACATTTTTGCCTGACCCTTTTGGCTTCACGTAATTTACGGTACTAGGTAACGTACCTCGAATTTCTGTAGATTGCTTTACTGCAGCTTCTCCCGCCAGGGCTAAATCTAAAGCCGAAGTTAAGGTAAGTTTAGGATCTGACAGAAGTTTATGTTGAATTTCTTCATCAAGAACACCACATACTAATCTATCTCGAAGCATAGAATCTAGCTGTGTTCCAAAGTTGCAATTTTCGGAAAGTCTTCTTAACTCGGCCATGAATTCAGATATAGTTTCATTTTTCCGTTGGTCTCTTTTATTAAATTTAAATCTACATAGAATTTCAGAAGGTTTAGGTGAGAAATGTTCATCTAATTTTACCAACAAATCGGCAAAATCCACTGAATTCGGACTATTAGGAGTGCACAAAGATCGTATGACAGAATATAATGCTGGACCCGAAACACTAAGAAAAATTGCCCGCTTTTTATCAGCTTCAGCAATACTGTTAGCGGTGAAAAAGAAATCCAAACGCTCTTTATACTCAATCCAGTTCGTTTTCCCTACTAGAAATTCTTCGAGCTTGCCGAATGACATTTTGAAGAAATCGAAACTAAGAATATGCAGTAATTACACAGTTCAGGAAAACGTTGAAATGAATCAGAAGAAATTGTCGCAGTTTTAACTCGTCGCCAATAACATGGTTTGTGTTTGGGTCTGTAGAAAACACCACTAAAATATTAACAAAACGAACATTTATTACCGGACATCACATAACTTACGTAGAACAACATCATACATCAGAATCTTAGAATACCCAACAGAGTGAAAGTTGTAGTGTCTTTTTAGAGTCAAAGTCGCTTTTTCACGCCCTCTAACGGCTGGATAAATACATAACACAGACCAATAAAATAGCTGCTTTAAAATCAATAATAGTTTTCTGACACTATCTGGCTTTGATAAAAATATTTTATTATTTTGGATATAGTATTTGTTTACAAAGTTTCATGAAAAAAAAAAAAACTGTTGCATCAATTCCCACCAGTGTTCAGTCTAATGGGAAATTGACAAGAGGATTATCACTTGTATTTAAGCATAAATTATCACTGTGAAACGATAAGGAAAGCATTTAATTATAAATTTTATCTTTTGTAACTACATTCAACTCTTTCTAAATTCTAACTCTTTATAATCCATAATTTTTTGCAATCCACCATTCACTTTGATTATAAATAATGCAAATCACACTTTACAGTTCAGCTCATGGAACTTATTTATATGGCAATAAATTTCATTAATTATGAATTCCAACTATCAATTCATAATATTTTTGATCAACTTCAACATCAATTTCCACAAAAAGAAAGTTTTTTTTTTTTTTTTTTTTTTTTGCATTTGCTATTACTTTACTTTAAACCATTGCAGAAGCAGGATATGCACTAACCACTAACAGAAATATACAAAAGTCATAATTATTATTATTTTAAAATGTCATATGGCAGAAAGACATAAGTTCTATTTGTTAAAACTAAATTGTGAAATGCACTACATAAATATGTAGCAAAGCAAAGTAAGAAGTGCAGTTAAATAGTAAAAATATCATTCAAGTAAAATGAACAATCTACATATTACATGTCAAAATATAAACATAAACGTACTAAAAAACAGAAACAGAATTTAAAGACAATTGCCAAACAATAAAATTCAAATAAACAATTATAAGGCAGGTTCCACATGAACACATAGTTCACATCCCCCCCCCCCACACACACACACACCAAGCTGTCACATTAAAAATGATTCTATCATACATGTATTTAAACTTAGTCTTGCTCAATGGCTGTATAAACATAGCTGCAGTCATATTATCAGATTCACAGTACTTTAAATCAAACAAACCTTCTTTATACAGTTTACATATAAAACGGTAACGAACATTGATGTGTTTAGATCTTTGACGGACACGCTCATATTTAATCCTAGCAATACAACCTTGATTGTCTTCATAAATCGTAAACTCAGGGTTCCTACTCATCAGGGGATTATGGGATTCAGGGGATAAATTTCTGGCTGTAAAAACTAGGGGAATCTCGGGGGATAATCCAAAAAATTCCTCAAACCTGGGGAAAAAGGACAATTGCTGTTATTCGTGTGCTTTTTGATGTCATAATGAAATCAAACTAAGACACACCTTCTAACATCTTGAGATATAGAATTGGAAACTAGCCACTCCTTCTCACAGTTTAAATATATGTTATATTTAATCTGAGTTCCTTCTAGTGTTGGCAGCATTCATTCAGATACTAGACACACCTAACATCGTGAGGTCATGAATAGTGATGTAAAATTAACGTCTAAATGAATACCCATATGTATTCGTTACTTCCAAACTCGCTACCCGTTAGAAAGTATTTGTTACTTGTTACTTTTGTAGCTATTTAGAAAACGGATATTAACAATCATCGTAAGTACTACAGTTTTAAGTACACATATTTGGTGTGTTTTCTAATTTTCAGAGGGTTGTTTCAATTATAATTGACTTTTATTATTCAAAATATTAAATCTATCTGGATACCTGCCTTCATTTAACATTTTAGAAAATGTAAAACTAAGCGCTTAAAGTACTTACATGTGAAATATATATTGACAGAACTGCAGCAAATCTAATTATGTACCGTGCATGAGATCTTTGGAAGAATTCTTTACTGTTACATAGACCTGTATCCACAACGGAATCTTGTTACTACACAACCTCTCCGTAACGAAATTTTGCGTAAAAATGAAAACAATTAAAATATAATAATAAATACAATACAACCTGTGAAAATAGAATTATGTTTTTAATAGAAATATTCCAAGGTCCATTTCCACGAAAATAATACAATACAATTTCATCTGCTAATACGGAAAATGTATCCAAAATGGATTTTTCTGCAGTTTCTTGCGATTCCATCGCAGCAGGTTTTACGGTATATATTAAAGAAAAAAACACCTATTGAGTATTTTTAATAGAAATACTCATTGTTTACTGAAAACAATAAACCTACGACAACGGAACATGTCTTTAACCGAAGGTAGCATTAAGGCGGTTCTCAAAAGCACATTTTCCCCCGCTCCACATCGCAAAACTTTGACACATTCATGGACTCGTTTTAGTACATAAAATCATAAAATTAGCAGCCATGACAATTGAAATAATATGGAATAAAAACAGCATTTTTCAATAAATTCATTAAATCTCGAGTTATGACTGCTGTTTTATGACGATCCTTCCATTACTGTCGCATCAAGAAATTCGGTTCAAAACACCCATTTTGACAGCATCTCTTGAAAAATCTTTTGCATTTAAAGGAAAAAGAGAAACGTTAATAGATTTCATAATTTATGAACAAGAGCATCTGCTGATTTTATGCGTTTACGAAAAAAAATCAATAATTAAAAAAGTTATATTTCATAGAATCGCTTTATCATTCCTTAAATGTAGCTACAACAAATATTTTATTTTACTATAAGGTTCTGTTCTTTTTAAAGTAAAATTATTAAAAAATTTTAAAGATTAAATGCATAATTAATGCTAAATTAACATAATTAAAATCCTACAAGAAAAAGAAACATATCTTGTCTCCCTATTTCTTCGATCCATGCTTCTTTAATGTTTTATTTTTTCTGAAAACACATGCATGGAAATTTTATTATTCTCATGGTCACAATAAGTTCTATAAGTTTCTTCTTGTGCAATCAATTCTACTGTTTATGTTTGAAAGCATCCAACACTTCATGTCTGCGAGAATTAAAAAAAGGTGTAATCCCTAAAAGAATAAAGCTATTTTTTCTGCTATTGACCATGTGACTTCTAAAGCTTCCTTCCAAAACTTACACACACATTTTTGGTGAATGAACAGGTCTTTCTTTACTAAACCAGTGTAAGTAACGAAACTATTACACGAACACCCGTATCCATATGTGATACCGATACGGAAACAACTAACGTTGAATCTTTCGAGTCCGAAGTCCAAAGAGAAACTCTCAACTTTTCCCACCAGACTATACGGCTAACGTTTCAAGTTTGTTTAATTTAGTTCTGAATAGCATTGATGCAGTAACGACTCGTGTTCCAAAGTATTGATTCAGTACTTCGTATCAGAGAGAATACTCGTTACTCAGTAACGAATACATGCGGTTTGAAATAGCTCTAGTCATGAAACTAGATACATGTCTCCTTCCTTCAAGACATTCTTTGAATTTTGTGGGGTTTTTTTTCCATGGTAATTATTCTTCATTCATCAAGTCTGCATTCGGCAATAGTTTAAAATTTCTTTTGAAATCTATGCACATTGTTTATGAATTCTTGCCTGTAATATTGGGCAAATGTGTTTAGATTTATTTGTTCAAAAACATGAAAAATGTTTTCAAAAAAGATTATATTTCTTATTAAAATGAGCTGATTGAAAACTGTTTTTAATTTGAACTGATAAAAAATTAAAATGAAGAATATGCATATTGAGTAAAATGTATTGAATATGATCCGTACAGATTTCCATGTCGTTTTTGCCATAAATCATTTTTGCCTATTAACATGGCGTGACAATCTCAGCAGCCATGCAAAATAAGAAAAACATAAAAAATGAGTAGTGAATTATAAAATAACCCAGCCTAAAAATCTTCAACTGCTTGAATGTGTTAAACGATGACGTGAATAAAACGAAAGTATCAATGGAAACAATACCCAAAGTCACTGAAACCGTCGCACAGCCTCATTTGTAAAAAAGTTGCTTTAAGAAGTTTCAAAATGGCATATTTAATGCCTTTTGTATTATTTCCCTTTTCTTACAAAGAATTATTGGATAATATTGACAAAAATATCAAATTTATGATATGTATAGATGAAGCTCTAAATAAAAATCCCCCCCCCCTCCCCCCGAAAATAAATAAATAAATAAAATAAGATAAAAATATAGATGAATAATGATAATTATTAGATATTGGCTAGGCCAATTCAGTAAGGTGTAGGTGAAAGTTTTAAATTCTGTTTTTCTTGACCACTCTACAGCTGAAGACTTGTATGAAAAATTTATTCATGGTTCTGCCAATTTGAATTTATCAAATCTGTTGCAACTAAGCCTTGATGTTAATATGAAATTTGTAAAAAATGTTCAAGAGGAACTTGAAGAAAAATAAAGGACGTTTTATAATTGATATTGGCATTTGTTACCTTCATATAATTCTTAATGCTTTTCAAAGAGGTAATACAATCACAAAGTGAAAATTAAATTAAATTCTTGCAGCAGTGTACTGAATTTTTAATTATAGCTCCGCAAGGCGAAAAATTAATGTTTTTCCTTTAAAATTCTGTCCATGTTGTTTATATTATGTGATGTATAAACTTTATTTTAAGATCACATTGTTTTTATTGTATTTTATTTTTCAGGCGGCGGGGTGTGTCATGATACTGGTTTTAAAATGTCATTAGCTGTTGACATGGGAAAATTATTCATTCCGTAAAATACATCAGGGGATTCTCAGGAGATTTTTTCTTGGAAAATAAGTATGAACCCTAAAACTGTCTTTTCTGAGTATCCTCAATTTCATACAATAATTGTGCTAACCATACACCCTCTTTAGATGCTTCAAACACAGCAATAAATTCAGCTTCAGTAGAGGGAAACTGAGTGTTGTTTTCTGCTAGAGCATATTACAGATGAATTTCCCAGCATAATTATCTGCGTGGTTGTTTATTTTAGACCTCAAATATTTCCAGTGGCGGCGTTAGGCGTCGGCGAATTCGGCAACCGCTGACGGCCTCGCGCCTGTGGGGCCTCGCAAAAAGTTTTTCAAGTTGTTAAAAATTTAGTTATTTAGTTATCCGTATTTATTTCCGTACGAGTGTAGTAGTATTTATTTAGAGTCATCTGGCAACAGTATGAAAGTTAGGCGATTCCGCGTTCGATACTCTGGAAATTCCCGAATCGTTAGTTTTTTCAACTTCATTCTGTCATCTGTCACAAAACTCGGAGACTCGCATGCGCAAAACTTCTGACTACTTTTCTTTTCATTACTAACATAATTTTAAAATTGGTTATTTGTTTATTTTAAAGAAGTTACATTTTTATACATTTATCATAGTGTTGTGATTTATTTCATACTAGCTGTACCCGACCACGCGTTGCTTTGGCCCAGCCTGGTTAAATAGAAAATAAAGAAAAAAAAAGTGCATGTTCCTAATACGTTTAATTTTACAATGCTTGTGCGTATACAATATTTTTTGTTGTTCTATTGTCTGTGCAGATATAGAGATTGTCTGGTTTGCCGACACTCTAGAACACGCAACATATAAATAATTGTTCATGTGAGAAGCAATCCGTGTCTACATCTAAAACGCATGATTTTAAAGATTGCCCCTGAGCTTTAATGATGGTGACTGCAAACGCCAATCGAATTGGAAATTTCAATCTCTTGAAATGGCATATCCGTTGAAATCATAGGAATGAGGACATCTTCACCTTTGAAAGGTCCTGTCAAGATTGTTGCTTCTACGATGTTGCTCTTTTTTTTTTTTTTTTAACTGCAAGTCGCTTGCCATTGCATAGCTTTGGCTGGTTGATATTTCGTAACATGACAGTTGGCACGCCGATATTCAATTGCAGTACCTGCGATGGCATCCCTGGCAGATCGAGTGAATTCAAAAATTCTGTTGGATAATTCATCGTTTCATCTGCTTCCACAACACTGTCGACGGATGTGACTGCCTCACTTTGAATGTTATTTGATGTTACTGAATAATATTTTTAAGTTCTTAGACATCTGTTTTCTTTGCCGCAAGAATAGCTCGTTCACTCAACCAACCGTGATCCTTATAATTTGTTTAAATATTGGAAAACACCTTCTCAAGCAATTCTTTTGACGTCACTAAATTGCAGAAATTATGAGGCAATGAAATTCGTCCTGAGGTCAGATTAACCGGCACCTTTCCGCTTCCAATTTCCAGCAATTGATGTGAGAATATCTCAGCTGATCGATCGTTTTGTAGCTGGACACGCATATTTGTAGTTAATTTTAAAGTCTTTACGTGTCGCCACAAAGTAAAGTATTTCAGGCAAGCATTTATTTCGTCTGCTGGTGTCGATGAAGAATTACATGTAATGTTTGCCTGAAATCTCCTGCAAGCAATATTAATGTGTTCCCAAATGGTCTGACGGCTGTTTTCGTGATTCGTTAAAAAAGATAGTAGTAATCAGCTGTAATAAAATGGTTAAAGTTATTCTAAAATGACCTGCTCAACAACGCGGCTCATTTTTAAATGTAAAAGCATTTTGATGAGGTTTTTAATTAATATCTGTCTTAATTAAGGGCCGACTTCTTTGAAAGTGTAATTCCAGAAAGCCTGAATTTTTTTTACACCAGAAGCTGCTCACTCTGCTCAGAGAGTTTATCCGTTCACAGATACACAGACATTTCCAAACATTAATAATAATAACTTTTGTGAAGGAGCACTAAAAAGATTCCAAATTTTGCCTGGATCAACCCTTATCTAAATAGTATTTTGCACAGAAATCACAAAACAATATACGTTAATCTGGTTTAAAGTAAAATTAATTTAAAATGTTAATAGAAATTTAACTAAGAATAAGTTGTTATAAACATAAAAATATTTTCATTTAAAAATTAAGTTTAATAAACATTACCTTCTACCTCCCCCCCTCCCCTTTATGCCAATATATGGGAAACTTTATTTCTGGGACCCAAGTTAGCTTTTACCGCTTCTGCTATTGACCTGATTATGGAACATTAACCATAAGGTCAGATTAATCATAAGATTATTAATAGTTTAAATTATTTTATTTATTGTTATAGTAAAATTTGAGATTTTAAGTCGTGACCATTTTATTTTCACTCTTTTTTTTTTTTTTTAAGAGGAGGTGAAAGAATGGTTTGTTTGTATGCAGACTATTTTTCCCAATAGAGGATGATTATGAAAAACACTGGGAAAAAGTCATATCGCTCAGTGCACAGAAAAGTAAAGAACGAAAACAAACAGTGAACACAGAATGAAACAGGTGAAATTTCTGTAATGTGTATTTAAGTTAGTGTAATTTTTTGTCTTTATGGCTTTGCTTATTCATATTTGTTGGCATTGTAAAAGAAGTAACCCTTAAAATTGATATTTTCAGACATTTTCGAAATTTTTTAAACAATTTACTATGTTATCTTTAAGTAATCATTTGTCTAGCTATTTTGTTTTTCCAGTTTCACATATATAAACAAAGTGTTGTGTTGTATAAGAAATGCACCTAAGCCATAATAATTATTATCATTGTAAAACAATGATATGATGTCATAACAAAGATGTCAATAGGACTATCGAGTTACACTGATTTTAACAAGTTTGATGTCACTATTGGATTAATGTTCAGCTAGTCGTATGTGTCTCTAATTTTTCTAAGAAGTTTTTGGCTATGTCTTGTAAGATCATTAAAATTTATATAGTAAAGACTAAGTAGAGGGTAGGCTTTCTATCTGATAGCTATATTTCCTGTTTATTTGGCGATTCTGTAACCAACTTCTTCAAATAACTCAAACAGAGCTTTTCCTCCCCATGTACAGAGGGTGTTTGCACATTTTTTAGACAATTTGGCGGTGTTTTTTTAATGTTTAAAATATGAATATTGCTTTCTGAAATAATCTATGTGATAATCTTGTTTCTTGATTCTAATTCTGCGTAATGCTTTCGATAGTAGAAGGTTTTTTGTAACATTTACAGGGTTATTGCTTCCCATGCCTCTTTGAAAACTTTCCCGATTCGATCAAGCATGAGGTGGTTTTGCACTTTGAAAGAGCTCTTTTCAGCAGGCCAAATGCACAATAAACCATAAGAGAAACATCAGGTGACTTCTTAGGAATATGTTGAAAGGTATAAATGCAATACCTGTGTAAGTTTTTAATGTTTTCAACGAATACAGCGGTAGTTTTTGAAGTATGAGCGGTAGCTTTGCTTTGATGCAGTTTCACCCTTTAAAAGTCGTTGAAATAAAGAAAATAGCATTTTTTCTGTAAATATAGGATGTAACACATTCTCTTAATAATATAATGAATTGATTGTAACATTTTTGTCCAATATTCTTATTTTCATTTTCCCATTGTAAGATAAATTTGCGACAGTCATAAATCCTTACCTGAAACTTCGTTTTCAGCCTTGAAATGGGCTCTTTTTTTAATGTATTATTTTTTCATTCTGAATCTTTTTACTAAGAATAAGTACTGATTTTCGGGATAGCTCTTTCCAATTAATACTGATGCAGGGGTCGGAAAAACTACTTTTTATTTGTAGCGAACTACAACTACTTTATGAAAAATGTAGTTAACTACAACTACTTGTTTTAAAAAGTAACGACTACAAACTACTTTTCAAAAGTAGTCACTACTTCACTACTTTTCGCTACTTTAGTTATCATCGCTAATTAAATGCACCGCAAACGATTTTTCCCCATAGACCATAATGTAACAGAATTCTTTTGAATGTCCCTGTAAGCAAGATATAAATGCTACACACTTCATTTTCAATACCGAAGATTCTATGGTAAACTTCAATAACATATAAAACTTTCATAGCAATCCGAGTATATTATCGAGAGTTAGAGCACAGACAGACGAACAAAGCGAATTCATTGACGCGTTTTAATTATGTTGGAAAGTGTTAAAAAGAGAAAATTTGAAAACAAAAATTGTAATAATTTTACAAATTTATGAGAGTGATATAGCACAGTAGCGCTTAAGGTGGTTCTCAAATTCCTTGCTCAACAATGCGGAACTTTCTGAAGCATTATCTGACTCATTTTTAAACACAAAGGCATAAAATTGGCATGCCTGTCTATAGAAGCGATTTGGAATCAAAATCAGTTTTCCATTTTTTGATAAATAAATTACTTATCGGGTTATAAGCGATTCGTGTCACGTTTTTTCCCCTTTCTCCTGCTGTGGCGTCGGAATTCGGTTGAAAACGCCGACTTTGACAGTGTTTTGTGAAAAGTCTTCTGTCTTTACCAAAAAAATAAAATAAAGAATAATGGAAAACGTCTTTCAGTTACAAAGTTTCTGAATAAGAACACCTGCATTTTCATGCATTTCCGAACAAAAATGAATTAAAGAATATGCCATAAAGTAGCCAGTTTGGATTTGAGAACAACCTTAAGAGTGGATAGCCCTTGGTAAATTTGAATATACATTATTTTTTAAAAATAGAGCTAAATAGTCCTATTTCTTTACAATTTATAGTTTCTGAAAGCAATTTAAAAATTGAACAAGATCATACAGACTTGTATAAGTTAAATCCTAACTTTTGTTTTCCTTTCTATCTCTTTTTGTTTGTTTCCCTTTGAAAACCCGTATATCAACATATTGGTCTTTAGGTTCATTTTGGAGACAAAGATCCAGATATTTCATTAAAACACCAAAATAACCAATATCAAATCAAATATAAAACCTTACAAATCAATTATTTTAGTGATAAAAAATCTGTGCGGCTAAAGTAAAAATAAATACAGTAGAAAGCCACTAATCCGCAAAGCTTGGTTCCAAGTGTTGTGCGGATTGGAGGCTTTTTGCGGATTACAGGCCATGTCTATTTAATCTTTGTTTACATTTTTTTAAATTCATATTTTGGACAAATTTAGATTGCTAATACTAAAAAATAAATAAATTACACATTTTAATATATAGATAAAGTAATAACTATGTAAAAAATAATTTATTATTTTTTAAATTTCTTAAATATGGCATCAATTGTTTTCTGTTTTAAGACATTTGGTTTATAGTGTTGAATGTTATCTTTAAGTAAGAGTTCAAAAGCAATATATATGTATTTTTTTATGTGTTTTTCAATTTTATAATTACAATTTAATGATAAAATAAATAAATTATAAAATATATTGTCTAAATAAGGATTTTTTATCATAAAAAAAAAATCACAAAAGCTCAAATTGTATTTTACAAGTATTGTATGAAGAAATAAATATATAAAATAACATGCTAATTAAATGTGCTTTCATTTTAAACTACAAAGAAGAATGTTATATGATATATAATACTATAAAGATAAGAAAAATGTTCAAATTGGTGAAAAAAATTTTCAAAATTTTGCCACAATTGAAGCATTTTTCAAGAATTAAATTTCTTTGTTTACATTCAAAAATTGATTGCGAATTAGAGGCCTTTGCGGATTAGCGGCGCTCTACTGTATAGCCATAAATATGAAATTAAACATTGTTAGGCATTTTTTAAAATAATATATTTTTATTTCCAACCACCTTTGTTTTATCTATTGGTATCTTCAAAGGGAAATATGCAGTAAATTAATTTGTATGCATACACTGGACAAATATTTCACAACGATCAAAAGACGTATGAATAAAATATTTTTTTGCAATAACAAACAGTTCGATAAGAATATTTTCTGAACCAGGTATCTTAATTCGAAAAAACTCTTTTTAATGATTTATGAATTTTAATGATTTAGATATTCAGTGCCAGATGCGATACAGTAATTATTATTAATAAAGAAAATGTTAACTCACCTCTATGTGAAACTTCAGGTTGTAAGCAAATGATTTTGATACTGATAACTTCTTATTAATTGGACAAAGTTTACATGTTAGAGAGTAATTACCACTTTCTTGTTGTTTTATAACTTCAAAATACAAAATATTCATTATATGCCGACCAGGGCAGTTTTATACTATTTTTGTCTGTCATTCTATTACACCAATCTCAAAAGAATAATCCCCACATTAAAACACTAGATCTAATAATGAGTAAGAAGACAAAGAAGTCCAAAAGTCAGTAAGAAAATTAATTTTTTTGATGAGTGAGTACTTTGTGGTTTTATCAGCAAATAATAGCTGGATGCTTTACGTTTCAGCTGCTAGTTTGTTTGAAGGCAGAAATCATTCCTTCCTAGTGCACTTTTCTCTAATAATAATATAGTATACTTGTTCTTTTTCGAATCCTATCCTAATAATATTATAAATCTGATTGTGTGCAAATGTTAGGCTGAAGCCAGCGTCAAAATGAAGCATTTAATTATCCTGTATCTTTGCATATAAGTTGATTATAACCAGGGTTGGCAAGTTTTTGATGCATGACGGTTTTTACCGGTTTTAACCATGGTTTTTACCGTCATGTCAAAAACCTCCGTGTCAAAAATGTCAAAAACTGTCAAAAACCCATTTTTTAGTAGTTTGTTTTTACAATTTTTTTTTCATTCTATCTTTAATATTAAGTTGTTTTACATAAAATATTCAGAATCAAAAAGACTCTAAAGTATATTTATCCATCCAAGAAAAAAAAATAAAGAATTGCATTAGAATAATACGTATACATCTCTGTTAGAAGATCTCTACAATAATCTTAAGCTATTTGGCTAAGTCTAAAAAAATTAGATTTTTTGAAGAAATCCTGTAACCTATAAGCATTAGATTAAACAATGTGTATAATTTCGGTACAACTTATTACATTGTTGAAAACAAAACTTTAAGATTCTCCTTATTGAAGTGCAAATGAAAATCACCATAATTGCATTTATGATAATACATAAGATATGCATTTTAAAATATTATATCGAAGAATATTCAAATTTATTCACTACTAGTCTATGCTTAACTACAGAGTTTCTCCCAGGTTTTAAAAAGGGCAGGGTGCTGCTGGTGAGAAAAGGGCACTTTTTTATTCATAAGGGCACTTTTTGGATTGTTGAAGGCACTTTTCTTATCCTTAAGGGCGCTTTTTTAATTGTTAAAGGTATTCTTTTGGTTTTTAAAGCCACTTTTGATATTTAAAAGTCAGGGCACTCTTTTTAAGACAACATTGAGTCAATTTTTACTATGAAAGCAAATTTTTTTATGCAAAAAGGAGAAAGGGCACTTTTGTACTGTGGGCAAGAAGGGTGCTAATTATTTCACTGGGAGGGGCAAGAAGGAAGATAATTATTTTTATGAGGGTCAAGAAGGGTGCTATTTTGTAAAGCAAAGGGCAGGCAGTGTGCAGCACCCTTCTGAAACTGTCTGGGGGAAACTCTGCGTTAACATCTATCGTCATACAATGTAACAGCATTTTTGCATCTCTAAAATAATTTTAATGTACTTTATTAAAAATGTATATTGAATGTTATTTAATAATTATTGTTGGTAATATATCAAAAGATTAATATCCGGAATTAATTTCTATGACAGTTTATTTACATCATTTAAAAACTCATCCCGATAAAAAGTAATTATCTAGAATTTCAAACAGGAAATGAAAGTGCCTAATGCAAGATGAAGAGGTTTTTACAGCACGTGCTCTGAACAAGGAAGTGAAAGACTAAAATACGTATTAGTGACGTAAATTGACTTTACGTCATTACCATCCAATGAAAAAACTTAAAAATGATGTCACTATATAAGGACTAAGACTGTTGCATCTCTGTTTTATAGAACTTTAAGAGATTCTTTTTGATTCGCGATGGAAACGGACATTATGTCGTTTTCCCTTAAACTTAAATTGAAATAATGTTTAAAACTAAATTTTATGTAACTATTAAATGTAAGCTATGTAAATTAAATAATTTAACAGTATTATGAATATGTTTTATTAATTAATAATATTTTAACATTACTTAATCAGTCTCATGGAATACCAAGGATTATATAGTGAGTGTATGCTAACCATAAAGGATTAATACAAATTCTGGTGATCATGGCCTAGCGGTATAGTGAGGACGATTGCTGGAAAATAGAGGTAAGCAAATATCTTACCTATCTTTTGTTCCGAAAGTTGAATTATAATTTATATTGCTTTAGAAAGCGCAAAATTACTGACTACCGAGAAAATAACACTAACAAAGATTCTGAGACGTGAAAAATTCTAAAGTATATAAAAAAATAAAAATAAAAAAAAAGTGTCCTAGAATCCTCGAATACTTAAAAGAAATTAATTAATTTTAGATATATTCTAAATTAGAAAAATGGCAACCTTCAAAGAAGGAAGTATAATTGAAAAATTAAATTCCAGTAACTATGCAAACTGGAAATTCAAGGTGGAGATGCTCTTGATAAGAGAAGAGCTCTTTGAAGTTGTCACAGACGACCCACCTAATCCAATAACCCCGGAATGGTCGAAGAAAGATAGAAAGGCAAGAGCCTTGATTAATTTAAGTATTGAGGATAATCAAATCATCCATATTAAGCATTTACAGAATGCACGGGACACATGGAACACGCTTAAAAACATCCATGAGAGATCAAATCTGTCTAGCAAACTCTTTCTCCTCAGGAGACTTTACGGAACGAAATTATCAGAAGGAGGCAACATGATAACTCATATAACAAAGATATTAGAAATTATTGATAAGTTATCAGCCATAGGCGAAGAAATTAAAGCAAATCATATTTCAGCATTATTGCTCTGCTCTTTACCTCCTTCATACGACACCCTCATAACCGCATTAGAAGCCAGACAGGAAGACGAATTAACTCCAGAATTTATAAAGAGTAAATTAACAGACGAATTTAATAAAAGAAACAAGCATTCTAATAACAGTGATAATTCGAACAAAGCCTTTAGAGCTGAAAGAAAATTTAAAACCACAGGTTTTAAAAAAGAAGAAAAATACTGCACGATTTGTAGACTAAAAAATCACAACACAGTTAATTGCTGGCATAACAAACATAAAACAAATAATTTTAAACAAAACAACAAAAAACATTTCTCTTCTTCGCTAGTCTTTCAAAAAGACGAAAATAATTTAAGAAGCGCGGACTCAAATAAACCGAAAGAAAAAAGCACAGCTTATTTCGGAACCGAAGAAAAGAAAAATTGCGCATTTTTAACGAACAAATCGAAAAATAACGCATGGATTATCGATTCTGGCTCATCCTCCCATATTTCAAATAATGAAAATTTATTTTATGAATTTACAAATAAAGAACATACCAACGTCGTAATTGCCAACGGCAATAAATTAAAATCCTATGGTTCAGGTAATGTAAATATTACCACAATAACATCCGACGGTAGAACACATGAAATAACATTAAAAGATGTTCTACTAGTACCGGAAATTGAAACAAATTTATTTTCGGTAGCTAAAGCTACGAAAAACGGATGCAAAATTACATTTGAAAATAATCAATGTTTTCTAGAATATGAAGGATCAATACGCTTAGAAGGGATAAGAAAAAATAATCTGTATGAAATTCAGCAAACAAACATAAACACAGATGAAAATTTTGTAAACATGATAACTAATTGCAAAAATAAAAATTGCATAGAACTGTGGCATAGAAGATTAGGACATAAAAATGTCGCGTCGATTAAAGAATTAATGACGAAGGAATTAGCATGCAGAATAAACATAAATAATTGTTCCCATAGCACCGAATGTGAGCCTTGCATTAAAGCAAAATTAACTGACGCACCTTACCCAAAGAAAACGGAATTGAGAGCAAATAAAATTCTGCAATTAGTACATTCAGACGTGTGTGGTCCTATTCAAACTCCAACAATAGGGGGAAAAATTACTTTTTAACCTTCATAGACGATTACTCTAGATTTACTATAATTTATCTACTACAAAATAAAGGTGAGGTATTTGAAAAATTAAAGGAATATGTTGCACTGGTCAACAATAAGTTTGGCAAAAAGCCTACAGAACTCAGAACTGATAATGGCAAAGAATTTAAAAATTCTAATATTGATAATTTTCTAAAAGAAAATGGAATTAAGCGACAGCTAACAGTACCATATTCTCCCAGCCAGAATGGTATTGCTGAACGAAAGAATAGATCATTAATTGAAATGACAAGAACATTGTTAAGTGGCTCTAATTTACCATTACATTTCTGGGGAGAGGCGATATGCACCGCAAATCACCTACAAAATCGACTGCCGACTAAAGCCAACGAAAAAACTCCATATGAATTATGGACAAACAGAAGACCAAATCTAAAATATTTAAGAGTCTTTGGCTGCAAAGCTTATGCATATATTAACAAGCAAAAAAGACAGAAATTAGATAATAAAGCAGTAGAAGGGATCTTCGTGGGATACGATAATTATTCCAAAGGATATCGTATCTATACGAGCGGCAAAGATATCACTATAGCCAGAACGGTGAAGTTCTTAGAAAACTATCCGATAAATTCAAATAAAGAAAAACGGCTAGAACTAAATTTAGATGAAAACACTAATGCCGAAAACGAAAAATCGGAAAACCCAAATCTGATAAAAATCGAAATTTCAAATGAAAATGATAATCAGAATGAATCTGAACTAAACCAAACCGAACCAAGAAGATCAGATAGAGTAAATAAAGGGGTTCCCCCAGATAGACTAATTTATATGGTTAAAGATGAAAATATTAATGAACCGAAAAATTGGCAGGGAATAATAAACATGGAAAACCCAGTAGAAAAAGAAAACTGGATCAAAGCGACACAGGAGGAGATAGAATCTCACAACAAAAATAAAACTTGGACATTAGTTGACCCCCCGCCAAATACAAAAATAATAGGTTCGAAATGGCTCTTCAAAACAAAATTAGACGATAAAGGAAAATTACAAAAATATAAAGCGCGTTTAGTGGCGAAAGGCTATTCGCAAAATTTTGGTATTGATTACTATGAAACTTTTGCTCCAGTGGTTTCACATACTACAATTAGAACTTTTTTAGCAGCCGGCGCCTATCATAAACTAGACGTAAATCATGTCGATGTAAAAACAGCATTTTTGTATGGAAATTTAGATGAGGATATATACATCACTCAGCCGGAAGGCTATGTCAAACCTAATCATGAAAACAAAGTATGCAAATTAAATAAGGCTATATACGGCTTAAAACAGGCAGCTAGAGCCTGGCACATAAAAATTTCAGAATCATTAGAAAAGTTAAATTTCAAACCATCAACATCAGACACGTGTTTATTCATACGTAATACTAAAAACAGTAAAGCATATATTATTGTCTATGTAGACGATTTATTAATATCAGCAAAAGAAAATGAAATTAAAGAAATTATACAAAAACTTAAGATTGAATATGAACTAAAGGATTTAGGTCAATTAAACTACTACCTAGGGATTAAAATTGAAAAAACAAACGAAGGGTATAAACTGAATCAAAAAGGTAAAATTGAAGAATTAGTTAGAAAATTTAAATTAGAAGATGCGAAACCATACAAAACGCCCATGGAAACAGGCTATTTAAATTTTGATAACGAAGAAATACCATTGCCAAACAACATCGATTATAGAAAGGCAATTGGCGCACTTTTATATATCTCAACTGTCACAAGACCAGATATTTCAGCTGCGATTAACATCCTAAGTAGAAAAAACGAAAACCCTTCACAGAAGGATTGGAAAGCAACTAAAAGAGTGATTTCCTATTTAAATCACACTAAAAACTTTAAATTAGAAATAAATACAACAAAGCAACCAACTCTTGAAGTATACTGTGACTCAGACTGGGCTGGAGACGTACAAACTAGAAAGTCCACCAGCGGAAACCTATTTTTATTAGGGAAAAACCCAATTTTATGGATCAGCAAAAAGCAATCATGCATAGCCATGTCAAGTGCTGAAGCCGAGTATATTTCAGCAGCAAATGCATCACAAGAAATTTTATGGTTAATTAGACTCTTAGAAGAATTTAACTTAGAACAGACATTACCCATAACTATGCATGAGGACAACCAGTCCTGCATAAAAATGATCGAATCAGAAAAATACACCCGTCGCACGAAACACATTGATATAAGGTATCATTCCCTTAAACACCTAAAGGACAATGGTACAATTAATGTAAATTACTGTGAATCAAAGAACATGATAGCGGACATCCTAACCAAGCCCACTCCCAAACCTATCTTTGAAATTCACAGAAATAACTTAAACTTAAGAAATCAAATTCCAGAGATTAAGGAGGAGATTGTTGGTAATATATCAAAAGATTAATATCCGGAATTAATTTCTATGACAGTTTATTTACATCATTTAAAAACTCATCCCGATAAAAAGTAATTATCTAGAATTTCAAACAGGAAATGAAAGTGCCTAATGCAAGATGAAGAGGTTTTTACAGCACGTGCTCTGAACAAGGAAGTGAAAGACTAAAATACGTATTAGTGACGTAAATTGACTTTACGTCATTACCATCCAATGAAAAAAACTTAAAAATGATGTCACTATATAAGGACTAAGACTGTTGCATCTCTGTTTTATAGAACTTTAAGAGATTCTTTTTGATTCGCGATGGAAACGGACATTATGTCGTTTTCCCTTAAACTTAAATTGAAATAATGTTTAAAACTAAATTTTATGTAACTATTAAATGTAAGCTATGTAAATTAAATAATTTAACAGTATTATGAATATGTTTTATTAATTAATAATATTTTAACATTACTTAATCAGTCTCATGGAATACCAAGGATTATATAGTGAGTGTATGCTAACCATAAAGGACTAATACAAATTCTGGTGATCATGGCCTAGCGGTATAGTGAGGACGATTGCTGGAAAATAGAGGTAAGCAAATATCTTACCTATCTTTTGTTCCGAAAGTTGAATTATAATTTATATTGCTTTAGAAAGCGCAAAATTACTGACTACCGAGAAAATAACACTAACAATTATAATAACCTTTTATTATAATTTAATATTAATTGCAGTTAGTAAAATCTATATTAGTGAAGATTATGACAAATATTGTTCTTTTCTTTTACTCTTGTATTTTTAAATCTTTCCCATATTAGGAAATGATCTTCTTTTAAATAAATTTAACAAATGTAATTGTAAATAATAATAATAACAAGAACAACAAGGTAAAATCATTCTAGAAAGGTATTGTATGCTACACTTACACCATAAATTGGAGGACAATCGAAAATGATATGTTTTTGACGGAATAAACCAGTAAAAACACGGTTTTTAACACTGTCATGTCAAAAACCCAACCCTGATTATAACCCTCAAATGAACATAGAATGGTTTTTGTTTATTTTATTTCAATATTTTTCTTAACAATTCAAAATTTCATTATTTTCATAGAGAATAAGTGGACATTTTTTCGTATATTTTAAAATGGTTGGTTGGTTTGGCCCAAAGGGCCCGGTTTTGCAGCTTTTTTTAAAATGGTTAAATTTATTTTATCGTTGCCAATATAAAATAAAACCCCTGAATAATAATTTTTAATCAACAATTTATTTTCAAGTGAAAAATTTCCACGTGAAAAAGGAAAAGGAAATGAATTATTTAAGAATTAAACAGAATATGAAATGATGTCATATTAGAAACAAAACGTGCGTTTTCAAATATTTGATAATAATACAAAGTGCAGAAATACGAGTAAGTATGGAAAGCAAGCGAATATGATGTCATATGTAGAAAAATAAAACAGATTTGTTTTGATGTTGAAATAAAATGATCTTGGGTTATCAAATTATTTGTGATTAATTTCTCTTTTGTTTTCTTTTTCTTTTTGACATGAAAGGAATTATTTTAAATGTACGTAATATATGTATTTTAAATGTATGTGTTGTAAATTAAAGTTCTGTGTTTTAAATGAAATGAGTGACAGATTTATATTTTTAATGAATTCAATACGAATGATGGGATAGGTTGGCGATTTATCGTCTGCACACGGCTAACATAAGGATACCATATTTTTAATTTAAATTTTAAAAAGTAAAAAAAAATATATAAAAAAAAATTAAAAAAAATATTGGATGGCAAATGTCAGTGATATGCATTGCAAAATTATCCGTATCGAAAATCAGAAAATCTTAATAAAAATAACTATATTTTTTAAAAGAAAGTTGCTTTTCTCATAAAAGCTAAAGATTTAATATGATTGTGTCGAAGTAACAGCATTTTTCCTCTGTCATTTTCCCACAATCGAAACACATTTGTAAATCGTCATTTCGAACCGGAATTTAATTTTACATTTCTTTTAGTTTTAAAATAGGAAAAACTTTGTTGTCGTTTTTAAATATAGCTTTTTTTAAAGTTGTTTCATAATAGATTATTGTAAAGTCTTGTAGGATAAGAAAAATTGCATAGATTTTAAAGCAATGTTTAAGTAAAATTACAATATTTTTTAAACTTAAAAAACAACAATGTTATCGAAAAGAAAATCGATTTTACCAACAAATTCGCGTAATGCAAAAGCAAAGAAGAAATCAAAAAGTAATGAATCTTTTCTTCAGCCGAATTGTGTAAACTTGAACAAGCCGATCGTGCCAATTCATAACATTATAAACGTGAAAGCGCGTTCTATATAGTAGAATTTTTTTTACATATATGTAGAAAATTTCCGAGAATAACAAGGTTAGGGGTCTGTAATTAAGTCCATAGTCAATTTGCTTTTTTTTTATCAAGTGAAATTTGGCGCAAAATTAAATACATTGTTGTAACCAGATTTGTTTTTTTGCGTGGTAAACACTTAATGGTATTTTAGATGATCATTTCCCCGCTCACCTTTGATGCCAACTATGACTGTAAAACATATTAAAAACTATTAGCCGATAATTTTATAATTTTCTTATTGCTTCATGATGGTTCATACTTGAATCGGTCATGCTATTGTCGTTCAATTTTTATTCCTAATCCTAACCCTAATCGTATCCTATCCTAATCCTGATAATAACTTTAAAGAATATTCTTTGACAGGAATATGTAAATTAAATCAATATCCATAAATGGTATGAATGGAAAATAGAATAAATAGAAATGGCAAAATAAAATAACAAGAAAGTACATTTATTCGACACCTAACCCTAGAGAAAGCGTAAAAAATTTCAAGCGCATGAAATAAATTAAAATAATCCTATATATACTAACAAAAATATGGAAATTTAGATAATCAGATTTGTGTCGTCGGTATTTATTTGCTAATAGTGTTCTTGACGCGATAGAGAAAATATCGAGGTTAAATTGGGCAGAATTTAAAGTACTTTCTAGCAACCTTTATTTACATTTTAGAATCGCATCAGATTGTTATATCTTTGTGAAATATCTATCAATGTATAAAATCCACAAGCAGTTTGTTCACTATTTACACCACTTAGCGTGAAACACTTAATTTAATATATACATAAACAAGATAATGTAGTAAGAAATATATAACATATGTCTATGCAAATAAACAATATAATAATGCCCATTTTACAATGCACACATATACAAATTGTACACCAAATACCACCTAAAATGCACTGTTGTATAGAAGAATTCTGCCAGTGTTGTTTTTCGTTTTACGAAAAGGAATTCCTCGATTTTCACGATTTTACTGGGTCCTCCTTTTTTCATTATAGTTGCAGTTTCATTTTCGCGATTGTATATATTATTTGGCATGAAATTTCACTTTTTTAAAACTGGGTTATGTCAAGGTCCCTATAGCAAAGAAATACCGTATGATCTCCTATAAAATGTGATAAAGCTTTGGTTAATTATATATGTTGTTAATTAGGTAGATTTCGTAAGAAATACTACCTATTACATTCTCACCTAAGTTGGAAATTTTGAAAAAATTTTGCAGATCTACACCGATCATGACTCCCAGAACCCAAAACCACCCCCAGTTCAAAACTTTATCTATCTATCTATCTATCTATCTATCTATCTATGTCACTTTTTTCAGACCACGATAACTAGAAAAATTCTGCATAAATCTCTTCCAAACTGATACATAAAATCAAGGGTCATAAAATCTTGGTCAAGTTCGTTAATGGGCAAAATCGAACCAAGGGGGCTTTTTGTGCAAACAGAAAAACCCTCATAATTTCTTTATTATTATACGTATCGAATCCATTTAAAGTTATTATTACTTCTAGGAAAAGGGCCGAAAATTTATGTATGACAGATTTTTGATATAATTAAAAATGGCCCCAAGGGGGGTTTTAGAAGAAAAAAAATCATAGCTTCGTCAATTCACAAGATATCAAATCTGCATAAATTTATTATTAATCCTCTTAGTATTATCTAAAACTTTTATACTGACAAGTTTTTTATAGGACCAACCGTTATAGCAAAAAAAAAATTAAAAACAAAAAAAAATCCCTGCCGGCTCCGCCTGCAAACAAGTTATTTTTCGAAGTAGGCGGTTCCAGCTCCCGCATCTTTTCGAAACTGATACATAAAATCAAGGGGCATAAAATCTTGGTCAAGTTCGTTAATGGGCAAAATCGAACCATGGAGGGGGGGGGGGGGAATGGGGGGGGGGCTTTTTGTGAAAACAGAAAAAAAACTCATAATTTCTTAACTATGATACGTATTGAATCCGTTTAAAGTTATTATTACTTCTAGGAACAGGGCCAAAAACTTATGTATGACAGATTTTTTATATAATTAAAAATTGCCTTAAGGGGGGGAGGGAAGGGGGGTTTTAGAAGAAAAAAATTCATAACTTCGTCAATTCACAAAATTTCAAATCCGCTTAAATTTATTATAAATCCTCTTAATATTATCTAAAACTTTTATATTGACATGTTTTTTATAGGACCAACTCTTATAGCAAAAAAAAAAAAAAAATCCTTGCTGGCTTCGCCTGCAAACAAGTTTGGTTTCGAAGTATGCGGTTCCAACTGCAGCATCATCGCAAAAAGGTCATTTCTTCCGCAATTCCCGACAAACAGGTGCCCCACGGTCTGCGTCTTCGAAATCTACCTGTGCCTGTAGGCCGAGCCGTGAGGGATATTTATCAAGTGAAACGTTTTGCTAAATTAATGCATTTATTCTTTTTTTAATGTTACGTGAACGAAGTCACGGGTAACAGCTAGTTTATATATATATTTAATTAGAGTTTAAACGATTTTAAACTGGCAGGAAGCGAGCAGAAATTTTGTTCAAATAGGAATATTTTCGATGATTGATTATTTATTTAATGTTACTAGACAGCAAATAATACGGAACGTAAAAAAGAGTTTTAAATTTTGTACATGTAGAGGTGGGGGAGATTTTAGGAGAAGGGGAATAATTTATATTACTGATTATTTATCGTCACTACAGAGCACTATTTAGGGCAGAAGATTTTTTTAATATAAAAATATAAATAACTTTAAGATTTTAGATTTATTTGTATGCTGTGGGGGGGGGGCGAAGAGTAAATTATGGGAGGTTAAAGGACAATTTAGATAATTACATATATATTATTATTAGGTAAAAACAAATGTGGCCATTTTTTTAAATAAAGAGTTTTAAATATTTAAAACTGTATGCTGGAGGAGGTGCAAAAAGGGAAGCGTACATTTTGGGGACAAGGAAATAATTTTTATTTATTGTCATTAGAGAGCAATAAATTCAGTGAAAGATTTTATTTTTGTATAAAAATAAAGACTTTTGTATAAAAATAAAAGTTTAAACTCCTTTGTATGCTACTAGGGGGAAGCATGAATTTGAGAGGTTAGGGATAATTTAGATGATTTATGTTTAGATGAATCCATTCTGTTTCTTTTTCTTTTCTTAAAAAAGAAAAAAATATTAAATAAAGGTTTTACATTCTTTTGCTTGCTGGAGGGTGGGAGGCAAAAGGGAGAAGAAATTAGTCAGATAAAGACTTAACATAGCCAGACGACTATATTTTGGTAAAAACAATCGTAGTCGTATAAAAATACATTATATTGAGAAGATTTCTATGGATTTAAATGACATTACACGAAGTTTCCGACACCCAAACTGGGAAAATGACAGTTAATTTGTGACCGTTCCCGTCGTCTATGGAGAAATCTATGTCACTGCAACTGAGATTTGTCGTTGACATTCGCAAATTGTTGCAGAAAACATATTTCGCACAAAAGAAAAGTGTTATGATCACGTTATTTGAAGATTGGCACTTTTTTCCTTTCTCCTAAAGTAGCGTCGATGCTCGCTACAAACTACTGATATTTTGTATCGCGCTACTCGCTACACTACAAACTACTAGAAAAAGTAGCGGCTACTGTAGTTTCGCTACTTGTAGCGCACTACTTCCGAGCCCTGTACTAATGTTTATTTTGCCCTTAGAAATTTTTATACTATGCGCTTTACAATCATTGTAAACTTCCGAATATTTCTTTTTGGAAAACAAAAAAAAAGTATCCTCTGATTCACAGCTTGTTTGAATGCGCCATCTTGATGGAAGAATAAATTTGAAAGCAATAATATGAATTATATGAGACAATAATATGAATTACAAATAATAAGTTGTTGAAAGAAAGTTTTCCTCTAAAATAATTCCATTTTTTAAAATCATTTTTCAAATTTGTCTAAAAAATGTGCGAACAGCCTCTGTATATCTTTCAGGAAGCTGGTTTATGTGTTTTATCAATTGATATGCTTGCCGATTGTGTTTATTAAACTCATATTACTAAATTAAAGTGCAATAAATGAATGAAATTTTGTGTAAGAAATGTATAACTTTTATAGATTGTATTACAAGTGAGAGGAAGAGGAAGGGGGGGGGGGGGTATTCAGATGATTGATTTCTTATTGTTACAACAAAATAATAAATTAAGCAGATTTTTTTTTTTTAAGTAAGGAATATGATGATTTTAAACTGTATGCCATGGAGGTGGGGTTGAAGAAGTGGAAATTTTCTGTGAATAATAATTTAAATTATTATTAGTAGTGTTCTTATGTTTGTATAGTAACAGTTAGAGCAGATACAAATTTAAAACCCAGTTTTAAAATGTTTGCGATGGGAGACTAATTTAGATCTTGATAATTTATTGTTACTAGAAAAACAAATACGGTAGAATTATTTTTTTTAATTAAAGAAATGATATAAAGTTAATTTTAGTTCTAAGATAATTAGAGCAATAATTGTAGTAAATTGTGTGCTAAATTACCGTTCTACTTACTTCATTACAAAGAAGGCATTTTCAATGTATGATGGTTAACATAGTGAGCAGAAACGTAAAAACTCTCTGTTAATGAGTCTTTGACAAGTTTCTAGATCTCGTTATTCTGTTTTAACTTTTAACAAGACAACAATAATTTCACTTTCAAGTGATGGTTCATTTCCTAATGAAATTCCAGAAGAAAAACTCACATATCAGCTTTTTTTTTAACAGTAAATTTTTCAGATGGTGACTTTTTTAGATAAAGATTTCAACTATTTACTTCATAAATTTTCATGGGAAAATTTTTTTATTGTCTGTTTTATGTTAGCAGATGAATTAAAACAGTGTTAAGTGATGCAAAACAGTTTTTAATAAAATTTTAGCTGCTCTCAATGACTCAATTCGCCACCCATCAATTCTAAATATTTTTGTTTTCAAATTCAGATGCAGGGGGGTCATGATCCCTTTTGAATGATGAATGTTCTTATACAAAAAACATATTTTTAATGTAGTGGTGTTTCTCTCCGCTCCCATCTCAGAAAGAGAAAAGAAATAAAATCCTGCTGAACAATGCAAATGTTTTGACAATCATGAAGTCATTTAAAACGGAAAGGCATAGAATTTGCAGACATTACCCTTTAAACACCTCGAGAAAAAGCTTTTAATTTTCTTATATATGTGATATATCTTTAATAATAACTAATTGTTCCCTCACGAATCCATAAATATTGAGTCATGTAAATCTTCTTAAAAGGTTTTTTCTTAACATTTGCTAAGAGATTCTTTGATTTATAAGGTAATAGGAAACTATGCTCGATTTCTTATATTTGAATATAACTCGCAAATTTCATACATTTACAAATATACCTGTAAATTTTATGCATTTGTAAATGAAATTTATGTACATGTTATAAAACAGCTTGTTTGGAGTTGTGGACAAAATTAAGATATTATGAAGAAATGTAAACCTCCCCCCTTCCACCACCGTCCCAAACATAAAAAAAAGAAAAGTGATTCCCTTCTAAATGAATTTGGCTATTAATTATTTTTATATATTAAAAAAAAAAAAAAAGAAACTGTTTATCTTTAAGGTGGTTCTCAAATGATCTGCTTAACAATGCAAAGCTTTCTGACACATTTTCTGACTCATTTTTAAATGAAAAGAATAAAATTGGCAGACCTGAGTATTGAAGCGAGTTTTCCATATTTTGATAAATTACTTATCAAGTTATAAGCGATTTATGTCACGTGACGACACATTTATCCCCTTTTTTGTGCTGCATCGTCAGAAATTCAGTTCAAAATGCAGTAATTTTTTAAAGATCTTCTGCCTTTACCAAAAAATGGAAAATGTGTTTCGATTAAAAAGTTTTTGAATAAAAACACCTGCCAATTTCATGCGTTTCTGAACAAAAATTAATTAAAAAATATGTCATAAAGTAGCCAGTTTGGATTTGAGAACAAACAGCCTTAAGAGAGCAATAATTGAATTAAAGAATTAAGCTTCTAAAGAGTTTTTCATAGTTTCTTTAATGTATTCTGTTGATAAAATTTCCTTACAAATTATGTTTATATATTATTTTAATAGTATCATAACATTTTAGAAATTAAGAGAATTTATGATTTTAATCAATGATTTAAAAATACAGTTGAAGTACTTTATAACGAACTACGATATAACGAAAAGCACGATATAACGAAATGCTCATAACCATTTAGTTGGTCTGTATGTTAAAGAATACTGAATTCGAAATATTTATAACGAAAAGCACGATATAACAAAAATAATTCGAGCATGAAAAGTGAGAAAAAAAAAACAATATAGTAATTTTTTTACTTTTTTTAAACCTAAAAAATGGCCGGGAAATAGAATTTTATTTCTTAAATACCAGCTATTTTTTTCATGAGATAACCTGCAATCTTTTTCTCTACGACCAATCACATATTTTCAATATTTCCAAGAGAGATTCGGGGGAGAGGCAGTATTTTAAGACAGTCAGAGGGGCGATTGCTTAGCTGAACTGGAATTATGTTATTTTTTATTTGATGACTGATTTCATTGACATTTGCTTTTCCTGTAAATTTATCGCATGTTAATTTTTAAAAGTGTTTGTAAGCTGGCTGTGTCTGTCAAAAAAAAAAAAAAAAAAAAAAAAAAAATGTTGGAGTTTAGAAAAGAAAGTTGAAATTATAAAATGCGTTGAAAATAATGTTAAAATAAGTGATGTAGTGAAAAAATTTGGGATTCTAAGTAGCACTCTTAGCAATTGAAAAATTGAGAAAAAATTATTAAAATATTCAAAAAGAGTGCAGTTTTCTCATCGTTTAAACGTATATGCACAGCGAAATATGAAGATATGAAGGAATTATTATTTTCATGGTTTAAAGATGCAAGATCCAAAAACTTCCATTTTAGTGGAAGTATTTTGCAACAAAAAGCATATGCGTTTGCCAAAACACTTGTATATAAAGACTTTCATGTAAATGATGGTTGGTTGTGTAAATTCAAAACAATATATGAAATTGTGTATAAAAAATTAATTGGAGAAACAGCCTCTGTTTCATAAGAAACAATTGAAAGATGTGAAAACGAAAACTCAAACATTTTTTAGGATTACGATTGAAAATATATATTTAATATGAATTCCTGATAACTTCATTTTTCAAACCTATATACGTACGTAAAACTGTCCTTTAAGAGAATTAAATCAATAATATTTTACATTTAAATTTGCCCAATTTTTTTTATGTTTAGCATAGTATGATATATATATAATCTAAAATTCAGTCATCCAGATCTATCATTACAAAATAAAAATTCTGTGTTATGAATTGTACGTATTTATTCGCAAAAATATGATTTGCTTGAAATTCCTTTTTAAATCAAGTCCTTTCTTCTCTTTTCTGTTTGTAATAAAAATGATCCTTACTATGGAGGCTTAATATAATAATTGTTTAAAATTATTATATTATGTATTATTATATTATTATATTATTATATTACTTATGGCTTAATATAATAATATGAATACATAAGGCCTATCTCTTTTTATTAAACAAAAGTTATTTTAAGAAATATCTTTATGTAATAAAACGTCCTCTTTTATGATAGTCTCCAATTTATGAAATTCTGCATACTCAGATTACGTTTGGACTATATTAGTCAGGGTAATTGCCATTCTTACTATATAACGAAATAATTCATTATAACGTTTTAACGAAAGCACGTTATAACGAGCAAATCTTTTGAGCACTTTCGATTTCGTTATAAGGTGCTTTGACTGTATATCAAATGATTAAAGCCACGATTTAAATTATTTTATTAAAAAAATCACTGACACCATTTTTATAATAAATTTACTTAATTTTTTAAATGTTTATTTTCACCCATCCATGAAATTTCTATTTTAAAAATAGAGATTAGAAGTCAAAAATATATTATTTCACTTCAGCAATTTTAAATTATGAAAATGATATTCAAAGCTCTTCGGATCTAATGAAATATTTCATATTTTAAAAATAATTTATTTAATTAAAAAATTCTTATTCTACAATTGTTAATGTTAAAAATCTTGATACGAACTTTAAACTTCCGTGAGACAATTTTTTTTCTGTTTGTAGTTTTTCATCCATAAAAAGTTTATATATATATTCAAATAAAAGATGTCAAACCTCATTAAAATCTTATATCATGAGAAATATGATATAGTTGAGTTTGGATGATCCATCCACATCAAGTAAATGTTAATTAACTTTTTTAAAATGAATGTTGTAAAATGAAGTGTGGACCCACCAAAGAAATGAATTTTCTTGCTGGCAATACTTGTTTGCATATTTGCTACCAGGCTTCTTTTTTTAATGCTGGGTTCTTTCTGTTAGAATTGCTTTATTTACAGATTTATTTATTGTTTACATTTAGAGTTGTTTTTCTGTAGTTCTATAGACTGTGAAATTAGACAACTCAGTATAACTAACATATTAAGAGTATGTTGGAAAGTTAAGTAATGAGTCAACACTAATTTAATATGAATTTAATTTGAATAATTTAATTTGAGTCAACAATAATTTTTCTTAAAAATAATACATGTATATGATTTATGCAGTGTATGGTTGTGCATAAATATAATATATATATATATATATATATATATATATATGCCTGTGTTTAGTGATGCTCCTATATCTGGTTACTGATGAAAACCAATATCCTTTTTAATCCAATTGTATTTCGTACTTTATGATTAAATTTCACTGTTTTTTTCTCTTCATTATGGGTAAGGTTTCTTTCCTTTTTAATATTGTTTTTATTTTTTTATCTTTAAGATTTTTTCACAGGTTTTTTTCTTTGTTATGATGTGGTAGTCCCAAATTCATATTCTTTAGCAATGTTATGGCTAATATGATGATGAACCACACATTTTATTTGTGGTATTTAAGAATTTGGGACTTGAAAATTCTGTCTAAATTACACAAATTTCATTCATTCAATTTCATTCATTCAATTATTTATTTAATTTCTTCTTCTTTTAAATAAGTATATGGTATTTATATTCAGAGTGTTGGGGAACACTATCGTTGTCAATTAATTATTACATACTAATTCATAATTTCATAGTGTTTGTTGGTGTTACGGTAATGTTTCATTAATGGTTATATATATATATATATTGTACTATTATACATAGATATATATTTATGCACAACCATAATAGTAGCCCCTCATTGTATCGCTCGTTCAGATATATAGCTCTGTTATAGCCTCCTGATACAGCCTTTTCCTCCTGAAAAAATAATCTGTTGTTTAACTGCATTTTTATATAACTATATTTAGATGTTGATTGTATTATGTATTATATATCTCTCTTAAACAGAGGTTTGTCTGGAAAACTTTAAAACAATATATTGAACGGGTGAGTGGAAAAAGGGGATAACATTCCAACTGATGTAAATGTTGAAGAAACACAAAAAAAAAAAAGCATTTATGTAAAAAAAAAAAAAAAAACTATAAATTTTAGAGAAATGTTCACCATTATTTGATTGTAGCTCTAGTCTGTGAAGGTTCATCCTATAAATTTCAAAGAAAAATACTCATTAATTTATTAGACATTATTTCTTAAACTATCTCATTTAATTTTTCATGTTTTTGGAATGTTATTCTTTTACCACTCATCCATTCAGTTGCTTTTGCCTTTTTTGAACTTTTTATAAGTGTTTAGAATAAGTTGTGAAAACCGTTTTTTGTTCCACCCAATATTTAAGTCATGACAACCAGTTTAATGGACCAGTTCCACAGTTGACAACAAAAACTTTAAGCACATTATTCTTGGAACAAGCTTTTTTGAATTTATGTACCTTCTGATGCCGAAACCGTTAAAGCCATCGATATTTTGTGTTTTGCAAATCAAACTAGTCTTTATTAATTGGATGACAAATCTTTAAAAAAAATTAATTTTTAATGCTTTCAATTTTTTAAACAGTTTTATTTGAAAATGAAAAAAATTGTGCCAAAAATTGACCTCAATCTCCAAACAGCCACTGTTTTGTGAAATTTTTATTTGTCTTAGCGATTTGAAGTTTGTGTCATAATGAATTATGCCATTTTCTCTATTCATAATTTATTCAATCAGTTATTTATTGAAGAATACTTTTATTTAAAAATCCCCTCCTCCCTATTCAATATTTCTTTTTTTTTTTTTTTTTTTTTTTAGAAAACAAAATGAATAAACTTTCTTAACTGATTTATAAAAGTTAACAAAGCCTAATTTTATTAAAATTATCCACAATAAATATCAATTCTAAGTCATAATTAAAAGTTCAGACATGAAGTTAATTGTCATAAATGTTAAGGGTGTTCATTAAAAAATTGAATAAGTTCTTTTTTTTTTTTTTTTTTAATGAAAAATCATAACATTTTGGAATTATTTATAAACTTCAATAGTTTTATATTTTAATCTTTAAATCGCAACGCATTTCACTCAGATCACGCTATAAATTAATTTAACTATCATAAAATAACTTCGCTTGTATTCAAATAATTATAACTACTTTATTCGACTTAATTTGGAATTATTTGTACTTAAAAGTAATCCTTTCATTTTTATTCGTATCTTAAAGTATTATTGAGGATGTTAGCATTTATTTCATGCCTTTTCTTTCTCTAAAAACTTCATTTTTCCCGCAACATAAATTTTTTATTTATGCTAACTCTTTATTTCAGTTTGCGAAGCAGAATCATCGTTTTCAGGTTTCCAGTCCTAGCTATTTTGAAGATGCGAGGGAGGAAGCGGTTGCTGAGCTTCTTTCTCAAGGAACGTGTCATTAAAGGTTGCCGGGGACGCTATCATTGGCACGATAATTCAGACAGCTGCATTATCGCATTGGGCGGTTTATCGTTCAGACGTTCCAAGCTTCGGACACTGTCAGGAGAAGCCTCCAAGCAATAGAAGAGGAGGGTGTTTGGCGAGCAATTTGATAGAGTCTGATTTCCCGCGCTGTTTTTAAATCATTAATGTGTTCGACCCAGAAGAGTGAGGTGGCCTTTTCCAAATTGCGAGATAGACTACAGTCTCTCTTTATTTTTTAAAAACTATACAATATGTTTTTTTTATTTAATGAATTGTTATAAAGTTATTCTATATTTTCCCCAAAATTACAAAATAAATTAAGAGAAACCTCCACACCTCAATTATTCCCCTCCTTGGGCAAATATGGCCACAGAAGTAGTTAAATTAAAAGAAGTTTGCAACTAAAAAAAAAACTGTTGTCTCCAATCACTTATTAATATTAAAATTTCTTTCCACCAGCCAAGGTAATAGAATAGTGCAGCCTTCCTACAATTTTCTTCAAGTTATTCATGGCTACAAAACAGGTATGTTTGACTTTTTCAATCTTTTGTAAATCATAGTGAATATTGTGACATTAAGACAACTTATCGGAATCTGGGATGTAAAGAAGTATGATATTACCATCATATCTAAGAATACTTCAACAATCACCAAATTATTTTTACTATATTATGGTGTAAAGTTAAAAAAATTTCATGTGGTATACTCAAATAACATAAACAATGTAGTAGATTTGCGGATCCATTTAATACAAACTTAAAGAAAAAAATTAATCTCTTAGCTAAGCTATAAATTAAAGTGTCAGAGGGTAGATTGACAAGCAAAGTGTTGACAGCTGTCACGATATCAAAATGGGCAAAAAAAAAAAATTCTGAAGTCGACTTCATACACATTTTAGTTATTGTATTTGTTTGTGTAGGTGTTTATGGTGTATAAGGAAAAAAAAATGCAAATGCTACAATTTACATGCATCTAATATTTTTATTCATAATTATTACAAATAATATTTAAAAGGAATTCATGCGATTATTTTAAGATTATTAAAATTGTTTCAACTTTGTAATTTACGTCAAGATAGTAAAAGGATTTGAAATCTATTGTAATGAATATATATATATATATGTATGTATTAATTTAATATGCCATATTTCATGCTTTATTGTTTTACACACACATGGTGTGTACACCATAACTGTCAACCCCGTGTAAAAGAATATATTGGTGGTGTGGTAAAGTTGAATTTTTTGTTTCAGATGATTATTAAGGATGCAATCAGGTACAACAATTTACTGTGCACACCGTACGTAGTGAAATTTGGAAGTGTTTGTGTTTAGATCGAAAAAATATTAACATTTTTATGTGACAATATTCACACACTTAGATGAAAGCAGAATAAATTCAATGCCAAAATTAATTTTTCTCTAAAATCCATTCTGCCAAAATCAATTCCTACTACCACCGCTAAAAAAAAAATGTCCTATCTGGGAAACCTCCCCATAATTTCACTAAGAAATTTGTTATAGTAGAGGACCTATTATCCGGAATCCTCGGGACGGAGGGCTTTCCGGATTTTGGAATTTTCCGGATTTCGGGTCCTTCCGAAAATCCCCTCCACACCAAAAAAAAAAAACTTCCAGAATTTTTAAAAAACATAAAAATATCAAAATTAAAGCAATGTCAAAATATCGCGAAAAAACGGCAAATTTTGTCAACAGATCGCGGGAAAAACATAACTTTCGTCAGAGAATCGTGAAAAAACGGCAAATTTCGTCAAAAACATTGCGAAAAACAGAAAATTTCTTCAAAAGATCGCGAAAAACGGCAAATTTCGTCATAAACATTGCGAAAAACGGCAAATTTCTTCAAAAGATCGCGAAAAACGACAAATTTCGTCAACAGATCGCGGGAAAAACGTGACTTTCGTCAGAGAATCGCAAAAAAACGGTAAATTTCGTTAAAAACATTGCGAAGAACGGTTAATTTCGTTAAAAACATTGCAAAAAATGGTTAATTTCGTTAACAAACATTGCAAAAAATGGTTAATTTCGTTAAAAACATTGCGAAAAATGGTTAATTTCGTCAAAAAAACGACAAATTTCATTAAAAGATCGCGAAAAAACGATAAATTTTGTCAACCGATCGCAGGAAAAACGTAACTTTCGTCAAAGAATCGTGAAAAAACGGCACATTTCATCAAAAACATTGCGAAAAACGGCAAATTTCTTCAAAAGATCGCGAAAAAACGGCAAATTTTGTCAGAGAATCGTGAAGAAACGGCAAATTGCATCAAAAACATTGCGAAAAACGGCAAATTTCTTCAAAAGATCGCGAAAAAACGGCAAATTTCGTCATAAACATTGCGAAAAACGGCAAATTTCGTCAAAAGATCGTGAAAAACGTCAAATTTCGTCAACAGATCGCGGGAAAAACGTGACTTTCGTTAGAGATCCGCGAAAAAACGGCAAAATTCGTTAAAAACATTGCAAAAAACGGTAAATTTCGTTAAAAACATTGCGAAAAATGGTAAATTTTGTCAAAAAAAACGACAAATTTCGTTAAAAGATCGCGAAAAAACGATAAATTTTGTCAACAGATTGTGTAAAAAACGTTACTTTCGTCAGAGAATCGTGTAAAAACGGCAAATTTTGTCAAAGAATCGCAAAAAAAAACGGCAAATTTTGTCAACAGATCGCAAAAAACGGCAAATTTCATGGAACACACACAAAAAAAAAGTGCTGTGAGTGGACCCCCCTCTCTGTTGTAACTTTTCAGAATTTTTTTTTTACTCAGAATCACCCCTGGGCGAAATATCTAACAATTTTTTTTTAATCAAATCGTAATATAAATTTATTTTAATCTAAAATTTTGTCAAAATAACGTTTTTTTTTTTTTTTTTTTTTTTCAATTTTTTTTTTTGTGTGTGTGTGTGTGGGGGGGGAGGGGGGGTTCGCCTGAAATTTAAATAACATATTTTAGTGGTTGCACATTGAAACAATGGACTAAAGAAAAAAATAAATAGAAATTTGTAAATTTTTTGAAAAATTTCAAAAATTAAAAAATTTTAGTAAAAATCTACAAATTTTGAAAATTTTTGAAAATTTTTCTTTTCTGGATTTCGGGTCCTTCCGGATTTCGGAATTCCGGATAATAGGTCCTCTACATATGTGCACAAACTAACACTTTAGAAACAAACACAAAGCATTTTCTTGCATGTTATCTTTCTTAATTTTTTAATGCCATGAGTTATGATTGTATTCTGGCACACATGGTATAATGATGGGCTACTGTATTACGGAATCCATGTCAAAATTTGGTCTATATTGAATCCTTTGACAAATTTTGATAATAGTGAAGTAGTGACTACTTTTGAAAAGTAGTTTGGTAGTTGCTACTTTTTACTTACCCATCATACATAGTATAGGGTAATTCTTGTAATCGTTTTGAAAATCGAATTTTTTTTTTTGACGGATTTACACGTTTCAGACACTGGAGATTCAGAAAAACATATTTTTAGAAGAAAAAAAAATTGCCGTCCATCTGTGTGTCTGTAAACGCTCTATCTCCCAAAAAAATTGAGATAGAGACTTGAAATTTTGTATGTACTTAGTATGTAATAATGGGAAGAAGCTTATTAAATTTCAGTAACCTCGATTAACCATAACTATTTTTTTCGGATTCTCGAAATATTCGTTCTGATAAAAGGTATATAAAAAATTTTGAAATTGTTTATTTTAAAGAGCGATGTAAAAGACAATAAAAAAACAAATTTTGCATAAAGCATGAAGTCGATCGGATAATGAGTTGCCGAGATATTTGGAATCCTATTTTGCACACTCTTCGATTTTTCATGACCCTGTATTTCACCCAAATTTCAATTCAAAGATATATTTTAATTGGAAATGAGATGCTTAATCAGATGCAATAAACCGCTAGTTAATAGGATTATTGTTTTTGGAGTTATAAGGATATTTCTTTTAAGCAATTCAGTAATCGAACCTTTAAAGTTTATGGCGTCATCAAGCCACGATTTTATTCAAATGGCAATGCATTTTATAAGTAGTTTACACATTTTTTATTTTAATATTTTACATTATGCATATCCATAATGGGTAAGTATTACGGTGGCCCCCAACGACTAGTTAAAACAAGTAGTTGTAGTTAACTGCATTTTCGATAATGTAGTTGTAGTTTGTTACAAAAGGAAAAAGTAGCTTTCCTATATTTTTGTTTTAAAATTTTAGCTAATGTTACACCAAAACAGCAAGCTAAAATACAAAAAACCCAATTACTAAAGATTCGTTAATACTGAATTTGAATAAGAAATTCTCCAAATTAGTCAACTATAGCCAAGTTGGCTTCAGTTATTGAGACTTATTTGGTCACCAAAGTTGGCAGTATTTCACCAAGTGTCGCCAAGCTTGATGAGAATTTGACACTAATAAATGTACAGTTTTATGTATATGATTGGGAAAATAATTACAACAATGAAAGATAATAATTTGTGAGAAATCACATTTATTAAAACCCATAAATGTTTGATTTTTGTGATTTGCTGTCTTATTTCACAGTGCCAGCCACCCTAGAATTTCAAACTGCTATATCTCAGCCATATTTTAAGATAGAAGCAAAACAAAAAATGTTCCAGAATTCTTGTATCAAGGCCTAACACTTAAACAATAAATGAATTTTGTTTATTTATTTTTTTTATGTATATTTTTTTAGTTTTAAATATTTTAGTGGCCGCCATTTTGAAACAAATATCGTTTAATGTGGCATCGGGTCCAGTGGGGGAGTGTTTGTAACATGCTTTCAAATGCTTTGTGCATTTGATTTACGCATTGCGACACTCTGGCCGAAACCCACTGCTACTATTGCACTAATTTATTTTACATTTTTCGTTCTGAAATATGGCTGTTATTTTACACTATACCCACTGCCGATGAGGCCACAGCCTTTTACTTCTGGTTTCTTGCTTTAATTTGATTAGTTAACAATTTTCTCTTTGGTGTTTTGCTGGTTTATATTTGTTAATGTTAAATTATGATGTGGAATTCTGGGTCTGCCAAATACTTACAAAATATAATCTACTATATATATATATATATATATACACATACATATATTGTATATTTATTTTAGATTAATAATCATTTTATGAAGTTCTTAAATTTTAATCATTTGTTGCATATTAACAATTAGTACACTGATATTGTATAAATTTGCTGTCAGTACTGTACCTTTTTATTTATATATAAGGTTTCAGTATGTCTTTGTGTCATGTCATATATTTGACAAATTAGGGAATTTCAGCATGTGAAATATTTTTATTTCAGTATCTTTTTTTTTCTGAGAAAGTGTATTAAATGTACTTTTTATAAACTTGGTATTTAAAAATAAATTTCATGAAATTCTATTTTTTTTTTTTTTTTTAATAAATTGAAAGTTTGCATTGTTTCTCTTTTTTATATATATAAATTTGTTGTCAGTAGAATTTACAGCAAATTTTTAATAATCTACAAAGTCTAAACATTTTTATGGCATATATTTGAGGACGTGAGTTTCAAAACTCGCCTTATCCAAAATTTTAAAAAAATGTGTTTTCTCTATGAATGTATTCTATTGGTAAATCTTCACTGAAAAAACACTACAATCTGCAGAAAAACTAGTTTTAGCACATATTTCTGATGTTCTAAAATCTTGGTTTACAATGAAAACCAATAGAAGCAGTCAGAGGTTTTTCACAATTTCCTCAAATTTGATTTTTTGGATAAGGCGAGTTTTGAAACTCATGTCCTGATTTGTTTTATTAAGAGGCTAACTTCACTCAGTTGAAAACACCCGCTTGTTAATGTTAATCCTATGAAAGAAATAATTTACGATATCTTGTTCGCATTTTAATAATTTTAAATGATTTTTTTATTATTATTGGATAGCTGAAGTCAATCTCTATGCATGCTCCTTTGACTTTTTCGATTTTGATTACAAGTTTTTTTTTTATTAAGATACTTTCACTTTCAGATCTGGTTTCGAAAGTGAAAGTATCCTCAATAAAAAAACTGCAATAAAAATCAAAAAAGTAAAAAAGAGTGTGCACAGAGATCGACCTCAACTATCCAATGCAATAAAAATCATTTAAAAATATTGAAATACAAACGAGATATTGTAAAATATTTCCCCTATAGGATTAACATTAGCAAGTGGTTGTTTTCGACTGAGTGAAGTAACCTCTAAAGTAAAAAACTTCAACAGTATGGTATTCATTCATAAACCATAAAATGAATTTAGTCTGAGAAAAGAAAAAAAAAAAATCTTTATATAGAATTAGTTCTTCCATTTTAAATATAAGTAAATTAAATACAGTGTGGTATTTTTCCAATAATAGCATTTTTTCCTGTTGCATCACTCACTTTAGATTTAGAGTAAAACTTTTATTCTTTTTGTGCAACTGTGAGAGAGCTGTTGATGGTATTATATGTCTGTGTATGTATATATAAAGTTTCAAATACTGCAATATGTGCACTTTACTAATTACAAATGTGGCTTTTCTATTTTTTCTTGGTTTCTGGCCTATTTAAAAATTGTACGCATCTCAATACTGTCATTGCTATTTTTATTTTTTTATTTATTTTTTATTTATTTATTTATTTTTATGAGCGAGTTGTTTTTCAAGTGTATAACCGTAGTGCATGAATTGGCAATTTTAATTCTAAATATATTGTTGTTCAAAAACAAATTGGAGCGGCTAAAAGTATTTTAAAACAATAATAAATCATATATTCTTTTTTGTATTCAGAATTGCATTCTTAAAAAAAGATAACTTTTAAAATGAAGATTATTCAATGTTGAATCTCTGCTTTTAGTAATAAATAAAAATTTTAACAAATTTGAAAATTTATTTATAAATTGCTAATATAATACGTATACATTATTTGGAAGCAATTTATGAAATTTTTAAAAAAGTTAGTTTCTTTGAATTAAAAGAACAATGCTATATAATATTGTTACAAGATAATATATATTTAAATTGAGTATTTAAAAAAATCTCAAACATGTATTTGTAATAGCTGAAGTTCTATATATTATAACTGAAACTGGTCATTTATTCTGAGAGAATTTTTGCATTTTTAAATAAAAGCTGTATATAATGTTATTCCTGTTACAAATATTAAAATTGATGATATAGATAATACATGTGTTTGATTTTAAGTATTTCTATTTTTAGATAATGTGCCTCCATATATGTATAGTATACATAAGTACATATAAGTACTTTTCTCTTCATTTCATTATGACATTATTTATTGATATATATATATATACATACGAGCTGAACATTTATTAACAAAATCATAATTACTTCGCTTTTAACTGGTGTAATAGGAGCATTTAACTACCTTGTTATAATTAAATTTCCTAACTTAATTTTTGTCATTTAAGATTAGATACTGTGATAATAGTTGTCCTTATTAAAAGACATTGACATGCATTTTTAATAAATAAATTTAAGGCAGTTTCTTTACAGAAGCAAATTGTAATATCCTATATATCATTTCTGTTGTCAGTATCTTTTTTCTGAGCAAATAAAAAATGTAGAACGATAAATGAGGTACCATAGGAAAGGATTTTCGAACTGGCTTCTGACATAGTACACTCAAATTTCGTTAAAACATGTATTTTGATTAAAATATGTAATTAATTAAAAATTAAATTTGTTATTGTTTTCATAAATGAAATGAAAGATTTTTCTAAAATCAATGTTGTCACAAAAATAAAATATCGCAACAATGATTATTTAAAAAAAAAAATCAATAAAGATAAAGTGGGACATAGTTGCTGCACAGGTTTATTTTATATTTATGATTAAAAAGCAAAATTTAAATTCAAATGCTATATTTATTTTTCTTTGTTCCATTTTTTTTTCTTCCGAAACAAATGATGTCACCCTCTAATGCAGTTAAAATATGATTTTTTTTTTTTTTTTTTTGCATTTGCATTTGCTATTTTTAGTCAATTTTTATTGTAACTTTGATGAATAAATGAGATGATATCCTGGCTTGACTAATGCACGGCTGCCAACTTCTACGCTTACTTTGAATCAAATAAATATTTTAGTACCGGAAATTTCACTTAACAATCGCAGTAAAGTATTAAGTACTGCATGTCATTCAAAAAAATTCAGTGTACAATTTATTAAAGAAGTTGGCAGCTCTGCTAATGTTGTTTGCAAATATTTTTAGTCCTTATTATTTTTTTTTTTAAGTTTAAACCTGCATCTAAAAAATATTGTATTGCTAAAAAATATTAGACTGCAGTGTGAAATCTTCGCACGGGTCCTCCGGTTATTCTATAATTTTATTATTTAAATTTTTTGTAATATTTAGAATGTTGAAAATATGTTGTAAAATATGTTCTTGCATGCAGTGGTATTATATATATATAAGGCAATTTAATTTTTGTAAGCATAATCTTAACTCCTGTTTTTATAAAATGTATTTTATATATAACTTATTATTAATTAATATGACTTACATTGAGTTTACCATAAATGCCTTTTGTAGTGCTGTAGTTTTTAAAGAATTGATCATTTAAAATTTCTACATAATCTGGCCAGTTTTAGTGTTAACCAGTGTTTATTTATTTATTTTTACTTAAAAGAAGCTCAATCACTTCAATTTGCAAAAAAGTTGAATGACATCTAAACTCATGTCCTTCATCAACATATTTTGCAGTGTTCAGGATATAATATTTATATTGATTTTATCATCCATTGAATGAATCTGTTTGCATGCAAAGAAATTAAAAAGGTATTCTTTATACTTACAGTTTTATTAAAATGCCCTTTTCCTTTCCACCACTTGGAATTACAAGTTTTTCACACTTTTTTTTTATCATGGTGTAACTATTATTTCAAAAATCACCAAAGCAGCATTAATCATTGTTCAACTAACTTATAATTTATCCTTTTTGTGTGTGTGTGTGTTTTTCCTTGATAAGAAGCAGCAAAAATCGTTAAAATGTTCAAATAAGTGTTTTGCATGGTGTATGTTTGGCATAAAAGCCCAACAGATTGTAAGAGTGATTTTGATTGTTTGCTCAGCTGTGCGAAAACCTTGTATTTTATTTTCAAAATGGCTGTGTGCAAATATGTTCAACTTTTTTCCCTTCAATTTGTGAGAGTTTCATTTTACTTCTCATTTCCCCCCCCCCCCTGTTTTTGATTATTGAAGGAAAAATTTGATTTTTCGTTCCCTCTGTGTTTATAGCAAAAACAGCTTTAGGGTTTTAGATTATTTTGCCTGTGCATGTATTTAATTTTTTTTTTATGTGTCATTTTGAAGCCTATTTTATATATTTTTAAGAAGTTTGTGTAATAGTCATACATATTTTCCCTTTTGCTTGGTAATTATGCACGCTAGTTAATTTTATTTACTACATTTTTCGTAATTTTGTATTAGTTATTATTTGCTTTTAAAATACATAGGCAATATTAGCAAAGAACAGTACAAAATAATGTAAAGTATTTGCTTTTCTGTAAAAAAAAAAAAAAAAAAAAAAAATCCTTTAAAAAAGGCAATGTTTTATACTTTAAAAGAAGTTGGTGAAAATAAACTATGTAGAATTATTCTATGATCTTTCAGGATTGCTTTTATAATAGAATGTTGATTTATTTCAACACTTAAAAATTAAACTGGATGAATAAACTTTATCCCTTTTTAAATTATAATCTAAAATTTCTAAAACATTGGGTGGTTTGAAAATTAAATTCAATAAAACAAGCTTCATTTACTACTGCATATTTTTTAAATAACTTTTTTCTTTAAACTAATTATTAGGGACAAACTGTGGTTAAATTAAAAATAAAAATACTGGTGAAATGTGTGATATTAAATTCTAACCATTATTTTGTAATGATGAGCTATTTATATATGCATAACATTGTTTGTTGCAGATGTTTAAAGACACAAGTGCAAATTACTATGCAATCCACTTCTTTTTTTCTATTTAATTGCGATTTCAAAAGTTTTGGTATTATTTCTAGAAGCAGCTCTTTGTTTTACTGAAATGTATAGTTCTTGTACACACACACACATACATATACTATATATAGAGATGTTCTGTGTGAATGTAAAGTACAGTTTAATTAAAACTTATTGAGTGTTTCTTATTTTGTCTTTAGTTATATGTACACATAAGATTAGTCATGATTCATCCAGATAAAAAATTTCACTGTTACTATATTTCTTTGCTAAAATATTTTGGTATGTTTTGGTACTTTTCGGTTAAAGCAGGTTCCTCAATTACGATTATGCCAAGATTGCAGTTATGATTTTAACAAAATCATCTCAATGTTTATAAATGCATATATATACTCCAAACGCTCACATATGTGACATATACATCATACATACATCATATATATCTTATAACTGGTACATATGAATCATGAATGTTATATACATATTATTATAATGTCATATATGCTTTATAAGTTGGCGATTCGTCCTTGGAAGCTGCTATAACACAAAAGTACCAATATGTTTTAATAGAATTGTTTGTAAATCTCACTTTCGTAACAGCCATTTCATGAATCAATTTCTTTGCTTTTATAGTTTGGTTATTTTTAATGAGATAAACGTTGACTTTTCTGAAGTGTTATCTGTTATGTCTCTTCTCATTTTACATCTAGTATTTCAAATACCAGCAGAAAAAATAGAATCGGAATCAGATCATATAAATGTAAGATTGTCAAAAGAAGAAATTAAGAAATAATTGAGTAACATAAAAATAGCACAAATGGAAATATGTGTAAAAAGCTGTTTCGGAGCTTCTAAAGCTCCAAAACAGCTACCTGCCTTTTTACACATGTTTACATTTGTGCTATTTTTTACGTTGTCCAATAATTATTTCTTAATATAACAGCACAAAGTTCAATCCTTCCATTTTAAAAGAAGAAATGTTTGTGTTCAGTCCCAGTCTTTAGCATTTTATGAAATATTATGTGGATTGTTTATTTAAGATTACAAATAGCAACAATGCATTGGTATCTCACACTGTAAATCTTTCTGAAGTATTAAGTAATAGTTAAAAAAGGAAAACGATCACATTTTGAAATGAATCTCCTTTAGATGATACTCGTAATGTCATAAAACATTAAATACTTTTGAACAAAAAAAGAAAAAGAAAAAGAAAAACTTTTATTTTCTGAGTTAACTTATGTTATACAAAAGCCAAAAGTGTCAGATATTTAAATAAAAATTAATACGCTAATTTCATTCTTTCATAACTCCTTTTTACTTATCTCCTTCAAAAGGTTTTCATTTCTATTTTTCATATAATATTTTCCCATCATATTACTTCTTGTAAATACATATTTTATACATATATTATATCATATTTATTTTGTTTATTACATACTTTTTTATGTTTGAAGGGGTTTTACTTTTAAATAAATTTTGAAACTTAAAAATGAGTTTGAAGGTTTTTGAGTGTTCCTACATATGAAAGTTGAAAATATATCCAATATTTATATAACAATTCTTATTTTGCTTATCTTTTATTAAGATGTGTATTTACTATCAACTCTTTTTATGACTTTACCACTTGTCATCTTCATTGCATTCCCAGGCACCTCCAGCCCCCTTTCTGAGCCAGATACTCACCTTACATGAGAAAAAATTATTGTGCAAGACAGTGGTATATAATATTTTGCTACAGTAAATTATCATAATGTGGAATATTAATTTAATCTTGATTACCTTTCACAGTAGATCCTACAAAAAATTACACCAATTAAAAATTTGACCCTACAGTATCTTTATTCAGCAAAATTTAATGTATTTCAATTATTTTGATTCTTTTTTCACATAAAGTACTCGTAACATCATTGTTATTCTTACATTTTCTTTAAAAAATTATTTTCATGTTAACCTGTATAAAAATTATGATGGTGTTATGATATATTTAAAAAATTTTAAATGAAAGATTAATCAGAGGAAATGTGATCAAAAATATGATCAAATGTGCCAAGGACGAGCACTTGAATCAACGTCAGGGCAAGCTGTATCAAGTATCTTGACAAATTATGGCCCATTGATAAAAATTTAGAGCCCTTAGTAAAATATTGAATTCTTTACTTTTTAAATAGTAATATTACAGTTTTGGTATTTGTTTTTTTTTTATTAAATATAGGTAACATTATTTAACAAATTAGCAGTACTTACAGTGGAATATAAATTTCCGATGTAATTTTGAAGTTGCAGGTTGAATAATTTAGACAAAAAAAATCTGCCTAATATAGAAAACAATGATCTAATATCTGCAAAAATCTTGGTTCTAAGCTGTGTGGATTTTAAAGAGTGTACTGTATAAAACAGGGTTTCTACACCACCTGGAGAACCTGGAAAAGTCAGGAAACTGGCCAAATAAGTCAGAGAATTTGATAAAATTTCATTGTAATCTCCAAAAAAGTGCGCTTTTGGGTCAACCAGTGATGAGAATTTTCCCTAATTTGGCAAATTCTACATTTAAAAAAAATCATCTAAATTATTCTTTCTTTGGAAATTTCTATCTTCATCTTCTGCCCTCCTCCCATCCACCATAGCAAATAGTTACCAATTTTTAAAACTTATTATTGCAGATTTGAAAACTTTTTTTTTTTTTCAGCAATGTATTTTATTTCAATTAATAAATAATTATCACAAGCCTCCATCTCCCCACTGAAGTGTCTGCTTCCTCCTCTTGTGTCTCCTGTTGAAAATAAAGTTTATCTGGACATTGATTTTGTGATGCAGTTGAGGAAGTGAATGGTGACTCATGAAATATTGTATAGCAAATTTTTACAGTTTGTAGAAAACTTCATTTCAAAGCTTGTAATGATCATAAATTATTAAAGATAGCAATTCCAATTGTAATCCTCAGAGCAAGTTTTTGTGGGATTTAGAAAAAAGCTTTTAATCATTATCATCAGCAATCAGGAAATTTTAGTGTGTTCGAGTAATACAGCATTTGTTTTACTCTCAGCGTATCCACTATGCACTACAGCATTAGACTAAAATTTTCTTGAAATACACCTGGAAAAGTCAGGGAATTTCATTCTCTTGTGCGAGTAACAACCCTGATAAAACCTTAAAACTTGATTATTGTGACAGCTCTGTTATAACTAGTGTTGCCAGATGTCTGATTTTCAAGAATACCAAGACGCATCTTGCAAAACCATTGCACAAGACACCAAAAGTCCAAATTTCTCATGATGCACAAATTCTTATAAATTTCTTTTAGTGTCATACTCTGTATCGTATGGAACTTAAAACAGTTAAACTTGTCACAACAAAAGAAGTCTAGAACAGAAATTTTTTTTTATCTTTCTATCGGAAGGAATACCGTGCTACCTGTCCAAGACTGAATATTTTTTTGTTCTCTGTCGATTTTTTTTACATGTTTTATTGTACTTTGTTTTGCAAAACTTGTGAAAACAGAACTTGTTTATAATGTAATCCTATCTTAAATGTAATAATTTCGTAGTCTCTACGAGGGAATACCATACTGTTATAAATCTTCAATCATAACGGAATTTGTTTTCGTCCCTAGTGATTCACTTTTCGTACATTTTACAACATTGTATATGTTTATTTAGTACAGTAAAACTTACTAAGACAAATTTTAAATTACCAGAGAGAGATTCCATTTTAAACAGATTTCCATCTTATCAGGTATAATTGTATGGTAGTCTTTCTGCAGGGAACAGGAATTTTTCAAATTTAACACAGGATTCCGTTATAGACAAGCTCTGTTTTCATAGGATGTACAGTATTTTTATGCCCCGATTTAGACTCTTATGACCTGCTTTTTTGCGACAGTGGACTTGACAACACTAGTTATAACCAGCAAGTGCTAGTTATAATATCCTAAAGCTCCTTATCAGTCAAGACTGCAAGTTACACCTCTTCAATTTTAATTCTTCTGGCACTTGCTGGGTACTGGTGCCAGTATGGTTTTTTCCTTCATTCTTTTTATAAAATAACTGTTTGACTGTATTTAACAAAACTTTCACATTGTTTTCATTGTAATGCAATGTTTTAGTGCCTTATTTGTATATTATTATTTTTTTTAAAGTATTTTAACAGCTTGCTTAATTATATCTTTATTTTAGGGGTTGTGATTGGAATTCAGTAATTGAATTGATGGGAATTCCATCAAGAACCCATAATCAGAGAAATCGTAATGGCAGTAATTCCAGCAATTATCAAGAGCCATCTAATGAACATAGTAGAAATACAGCCCAGTTACAGAATAGGAGTGACAGATCTTGACAAAGCGATTGGTCTAATAGCCCTTGGTTTCACAGTCCTCCACAACAGGAGGATGACAGACATCTGCGACAGAATAGGAGCCACACACCCCAACAGAGGAGTTCGGATGCCAGCCTCCCTCAACGGAATATGAGTAACAGATCTCCACAACAGAATTAGAGTGACAGACTTTGAGTTCATAATCAGGGTGGCAGACCTTCACAACAAGTTTCGATCGACAGCCCACCACAAAAGAGGGATGATGGACCTCTGCAGCAAAATAGAAGCAACAGACCCCCAGTATGGAATCAGGGTGACACACCTTCACAACGGAGAGGTGACAGACTTCCACAACAGAATAGAGGTGACAGATCTCAGCAACAGCATACAGGTGCTAGTATTCCATCTCATTCACCTGTCTCTAGTAAACACAATGATACATCAGTTGACATAAAATGTGCTATATGTTTAGATACTGAAGATAAACCTGATATAGAGTATCTTCCCTGTGGACATGGCTTCCATGCAAAATGCTCTCATGATTGGTTGTCAGTCAATGGTGTTTGTCCGGTGTGTAGGACTGCAGTTGCACCACAGAGTGACAATATGCAAAACAATCCAGGGGAACTTTTTGATAATGTGTCTTACAATCCAGGGGGACTTTTTGATGATATGCCTATAAATGTTTTTTTACGATCATCACGATTCTTATCTTTTTTTTCACGATTAACATAGCTATAAGAAGTTTGAAATGTATTCTTCATTGAACTGAGTTTAAACAGGTTTCATTCTTCAAAATCAGTTTCATCCTAAAGCTCCTAACCAGTCAAGATTGCAAGTTACACCTCTTCAATTTTAATCCTTCTGGCTAGGAATACATTAGTATTTTGCAAATTTCTTATCAGAAAATTGCTGTTTGACTTGTTTACTGTACACTCTTCTTAAAGGATGTTTCTTTGTTTTTCTTTTGGTAAAATATTTCTAAAATTCACATTTAATTTTATAGTTTGTGTGTCAAAATCCTAATGAGACTGTCGAGCTGAGAATAAGATTTTTTAACACTTGAAATAAAATTAAATGTCTATTTCAGAAATATTTTGCCAAGCGAAAAGGGAAGAAACATCCTTTTAAGAGAAAAGAAGCTGAAAATAATTATTTTCTGATGATAAATTTGAGAAATATGTTAATCGTATGGGCATTCCAAGCCCATGGGATTAACATTGAAGAGGAGAATTTTAGATCTGACTGATAACAAGCCCTAAAACAGATGCAACTTTAGATCTGTTAAAAAACTGCTGCAGCAGATGTATATACTATATATTTTTTTTAAACAAGGTATATTTTATTATTTTAATTAAAAGTGAAAGCTAGCTATTTTTATAGTGTTTTTTTAATAAAGTGTATTGTTCTTTTGATCATGTTGACTTGTCTTTTCTGTCTTAATTTCAAAAATTTTAGCCCATGTGAGGTATGAAGATGAAAATCTTTAATTTTAAAGCACTTTATCTTTTCTTCATAGACTGCACATTTGATTTTTTTTCACTTGTAAATATTTTGACTACATATGTAATAAAATGAACTGCGTGTTTCTTTTGCATATGCATGTTTCTTTTGCATGTGTGTGTTTCTTTTGCCAGATTGTCCTGTGTTTTTCAATCTATTTTCCTGTTCTATAGGAAGAATGTACAGAATACATTTGTCCTGTGTTTGTTTATAAGTATCGGACAAGTACAGTAGAAGATCTTTATAATGCAATTCTATATAGTGCAATTCTTCATATAACGCACAACTTCTCAGATGTAAACAATGAATCTTACAGTTAAGAAACACCTGCATTCCCACAATATAAATAGTTGTTATTCTGTAGAGGACTAAATTTGATACAACTTTATCTCCTTAATTCAGAACTTATTACTGAAAAAATTGCTATGATTTGATACAAGTATGTTTGGACAATGTTTATAAAGTAAATTTAACAATGTGTGGAATGATCTATATTATGCAAAATTATAATCTGCACCAACTCCTGGTAAGAAGAATGCAATATAAAGATACTCTAATGTATTTTGGTATGTTTCACATATTTGGCCATGTTTTACAAGCTAAATTTAACGATGTGTGAAATGTGATCTATATAACTCATAACCTCGTGTTTTTAGGTTTGCATTATAAAGATTTTCTACTGTATTTCAAATTTTTAAGCGATGTTGAATTCTTTGTGCAATTCCTATATTGAGTGACACTTGATATTCTTAAATTGCTAATTTATGTATTATATTTTATAATGTTCAGGGTTCTCACAGTTCTACCAGAAAATTAAGTTTTGTCTTTTTTAACTGCAGAAAAATATTGCAAATTCTGTGAATAAATGAGGTGGTTGCGAATTCTGTGCTTAAACATATAAATAGAAATTTTCTTATCATTAATAGTGGTGCCCAGGCTCCTTGGAAATTCCAAGGAGTGTGCGAACCTTGATGTTATGGCAGTTCTCAAATTCCCTGCTTAACGATGCAAAACTTTCTGACACATTTTTAAACATATAAAGGCATAAAATTTAAAGTGAAGGCAGGGCTAATTATTGAAACCATTTGGATTTGAATGGTGTTTTCTATTTTTAGATAAATAAATTACTTATCAAGTTATAGGCAATTGTTGTCACATGATGACTCGTTTTTCCCTCTATAACAGCATTGAAAATAAATGTAGTTACATTTCGTAAACATTCATTACAGAAAAAAAAATTTCTAACGTGATTATTCATACAAAAATAATTTAATTATTTGGGATAGTATATACATGTTAAACAAAATTTGATTTATTGTAACAAAAAGAATTTTACTTATACAATGATAATCAAATTTTAATTTTTTGTATGTCAAAGAAATTGTTGTGCTTTCTCAGTATGCATGAGTTCGACAAACCTGACTTAGAAGATTAAAGAGCAACATCTATATATTATCATAGAAACAGTAATTTCTTTAAAATAACCATAATTCAACCATATATAGCCATAAAATAACCATAATTTAAAATAACCAAAATACCATAACATTTTTTTAATAACCTTTTTTCATCCTTACAATTTACTTTGAAACTTAAGTCATCTCTCATATATTTATATCATAAAAACCAAATGCATTTTTTAATTAACTTATTACAGTCTAATTTCGTCAGTAAATCACCTTTATAAAACGTCACTCTGCATATTATGTCCTATTTCAGAAGTCCCAACCATTCTCATACACCTTTTCACATATTGTACCCCGCTTATTTCATCATTTTTTTTTTCAACTACTCCTGTTAAGACGTTGCTTTTAAGAGTGGCATAGACAAACTCTGTTTATTTTCTTTGTAAGTTTAACACCATTTCAGATGACAACTCTTTCCTTACAAAGATTGTCTGACATATCAACAAATTCTTTGAATGTAACAATAACTGAAATTGTAGCTTATGTTTTGGAGGCAAAGAATGGGCCAGCAGTAGAATCCAACAAAGATCATGAAAAAGAGGAACCTCCGAAACAGATTGTTGTAAAGAAGAAAATCCTTCATAGATAAACTAACAAGGAAAGTCTCCATAAGCGCATGCTCAGAAAATTTTGAAAAAAATACAGAATATTCTTCTCATGAGGATAGATACGTTTATGAAAAAAATTGCTGCAGAACCTCGGTATAATGTCCGTAAAAAAATTATGAAACTTTCGTGTTTTAGTTGCTGGTTGACGACAGAATGAAATAAAAAAAATAAGCTTTTATGAAAAGGCTCTTTTAGAAAAACTTTTTCTACTCTTCATACTGAACTAGTTTAAGTAAGTTTAACTTAAATTAATACACTTTTATAACTACGGTTTTGCCATATACATATATGTATATTTACAGAAAATTAGCATCGTATTCTATGGTTTAGAAAAAAAATTTAATTGATTAAAAATGCTTCAAACTAAAATTTAATGTCCAATTCTGAGCATTGTCAATTTGACTTTGATATTGTTAGTGTCGGAGACAACAAGAGAAAACTATTGTTGCCGTGGAAACAACTTATTCAATATCAAAATGTATCATGAGAGTGTTCTTAAGTAGGCGGTTACAGTTAAAGTACGTACATTTAAAACTTCTGCAGGCAGCGAAAATGGTAAAAATAAATAACTTCAGCAATACGCAACTTGTTTTTTATATATTATATAAGCTTATAGAAAAAATAATAAATTATTTAATCGGTAAAGTTAAAATTTATAAAATATTACGCATTTAAACACTCACTTAAAAAAGCAATTTCCAAATGCATTAAAATCGCTTGCATTTGGTGAGGAAAAAGTGTTGCTAGCCAAATCGTGTCTTTTTGCAGCAAATACTCGAAAGTTTTTATTTTTTTGCGGATTTTCTACTGGGATTCCACAGCTAAGTTTGATTGATCCTTTATTATGTACATGAGTAGTTGTACATAAGCCATTAGCATTTTTTTTTTCAAAATATTCTGAGTATGCGCTTTAAGGAGACCTTCCTTGTAAGGAGCTATATTTTGTCTTTGAATGACACTACAGATAGTGAATATAATGTGCCTTTTTCCTTACAGAAAAAAAATTAATTTCAGAAAATGGACAAATTAATAGCATTTTAAAATTGTTTCAAGATTATTTTCTCATTTAAAATTCTTTCCTGCATGGAAATAAATAATAATCCTGAATACTCCCTCATGACGACATTTTGTGATTTCCTTGTCCCTGAAAATCTATTTAAAATAACAAATTCGTTATTTATATCTATGCAGTGACAGAAATCTTCAAAAGTCACAATTCTTATCTTTTAAAATATCATTGTACAACTATGGCAGGAAGAGACGAGTTCTATTTTCCAGTCATTCTGGAAAAGGACTTCAAACAGAAAGTGAGGATAGACAAGGAATATCCCACAGTTTCTTTATGTTACTAACACTAACTGTACAAAGGCTTCAGAATCAGGATAGACTATTTCTCCTTATATCCTATCAAGAACAACTCAATTACCTTTCAAACAGATTTTTAAATGATTGTAAAACACTTTAAGAAACTTCGACTACATGCTTGTTTCTCATATAGCAAGTTTTTTAACCCCGTTTATGAATATATTAAACTAGCTGACCCGACTGGCGTTGTCCGGGCAGACTGTCATTGAAAAATATAACAGTGGAGTGGACTTCATAAAAAAAGAGATTGAATAATATTTATTTATACTAAAAGCTTGTAAAAAAATGAAGAGATAAAATTTCAAAAGTATAACAGTTTACGTTTAAAAAATGAAACGGCCAGGGAAAATTATTACACTTACTTTTATCTTTTTACTAAAAATCCCTTTTTAAAAATCATTGCTTTGTTTACATTTTAAATTTTATATTGCTAATTGTATTTTTAAATTATAAATATTAAATGCTTACAAAAATCAATATTTCAAATGAAAATGTATAAAAGTATATCTATTTAATTGTTAATGTTGACAAATTATAAATAATCAAGAAATCATTGTTTGTTTCACTTTTATTCCTGTAGGTGGCAGCACCAACCAGTGAGATGTGTTTCATTCAGACGTTGCCATTAAACAATTAACAAATAATCGCGATTTCTGTGCCATGTACGATAGCGTAATATATGTTATAGATTTTCACTTTGAGCCCAAAGTCTGGTATAAAAATCAAGCCTGAGCCAGTTTCATCTCTAGTATGTATGTAGATTTTTCTTATGTGTGCAATATGTGTTATTTAGAATAATAAATTGTGCCGAAAAACAGAATTCTTGAGTTAATGAAATAGACAAATTATTGTTCTTGCTTAAGCTTATAATTTTTTTTTTTTTTTTTTAAACAACAGCTGAACAAGTTTGTAATACAAGCATTGAGATCATGGTTGCCAATGCCAGGGAGATAACACAATTGAATTTTGAATATCTCTATTTTCATATAGTAATAGTCACCTTCTGAACACATGTATTAATAAATCTATATTTAATACTTGGAAAATTTTCCATAGAAAATTTCGCATGCCTTGCATTCATAATATTTAAATTTTAATTGCTTAATAGGCATAAAGCCAACATAGTGAAAAAGTACTCAAGCCAGGACTCGAACCCGGGTCATCAGTATAGCTCACTGACGTTCTACCAACTGAACCACTTGGGAACGATACTCAGCCTGGTACTTTTCTCAATATAACATGTTAGCAAGGCTACAAACGCAGCACAAAATGGAATATTTTCCTTGCGCCACCAACGCTGGGGCAAACATAAAACCAAAGAAAATCCAGCATCGATAATTGAATAAATCTATATTTAATACTTGGAAATTTTTCCATAAAAAATTTCATGTATTATTTTGTGGCAAATTAAATTGAGTGCAAGGGGAAAAAAATACTAAATTTCACAAAATATTTGAGCTATAGATATATAGAAAAGAAAATCATCATGCAAAATAAATAAATTTTAAGCAGTTAAAAGAAATACTCTTTTATAACCATTCAATGTTTATCTTAATTATATAAACTTTTCATCAACCTCCTCAAAAAAAACAAACTTCAAATGAAGCAAGTGTACTGCAGAAATTTTGGGTAAACTCCAACGCTATACAATTTTATTTTATTTTAAATTGATTGTTTATGTTATAAAAGTTTTTAACGGTTGAAACATTGCTTTTTCGTTTTCCTTACAACAATCCTAGAAACAAAACTGTATAAAGAAAGAGGACTTCCAACCATAGATTGTGAAACAGATAGCGCTATGTCACTTGATGAAAATCTTTGAAAAAGAAATATTTTAAAGATGTAAGTTTTTATTTATTTATTTATTTTTAGTCATTTGTTAGTTTTTGTTGAATTTCTAAAAATGTACTGAATCAATTTTGATGAAATTTAAATGAGACCAATTCGAGAGTATCCTCTCTTGGTTTAAAAAAAAAAAAAAAAGTCACATGAATCAGTCGCATAGAGTAATTTGCGAGCATACATTTAAAAAAAAATAAATAAAATGCATACATGTTGAATTGCGAACATCTTCTATTTTTTTTTAAGTTTGTGAAAAATCATGCCTAATTTCATGACTGTAATTCATAATTTTTCCAAAAAAAAATTCCATTTTAATACATTAGTTTGCCGTGGTTACCAAACCAGATTATTGAAAAATAACCACATTATTTTACACTTGGTAGAATGCACCAGCTAGTGAATTTATTAAAAGAATTATAATATTTATTTGGTTTCTTTTTTAACCTATGGCAACAGAAAAGAAAAGAAAAAAAGAAGTATTTAAACAATCTTTTTAGGATTTCTGAATTGATTTCTCATATTCTCTCTCAGTGTGTCATCATAATTTAATTAATATGAAACTATTAACTGATTAAAGCATATTTTAAAAAAATACATTTCACTGTTTATTTTTTATTTATATTTTCTACTTTTTTGTTTTTAAAATATTTCGTTGTTGCAGCTTTTCAGCTGGCCTTTTTTGGTAAATGTGTTTGGCGCATCATTAAACCTATTGTTGTTGTAACTTGTATACATTGTAAACATAAAGAATAATTGACGTTTTATTACCTATGGCAGGCTAATGGAGAAAAATGCCCAGAAACTAAATTATTACTTTATACTTAAGTTCTAAAAGTATTAAAATGTTGAATGATCATCGGAGACACACCTTTGTACATACACTGCTATCCAAAAATTAAGGGGCACTGACTGAACACTTTCACTTTTTACATAGTTTGTCAAATATCTACTGAAATTCTTGACATTGTCCTTGAACTTCGAGAATGTAAAGCACATGTTTAACTTCAAGAACAGTAGAAACAGTATAGTGCAATTAGAAAATCAATATATTGAATATTGGATGAGAGATGGGCATTTGTATGAAATAATTTTTAACTGTGCATGTGTGAATTATACAAAATATTATTTATCTTGATTTGGTAGTCAATTCTATAGAGCAATTCATATAAAAAGACCAGTCGAATATCGTGAAAACTCGGAAAGATATCGGCAATACAGTGAACTAATTAACAAATTGGGGGGAAAATTGAATTGGACGATAAGGGATCTTCCTCCTCCCTCAATTTGTTAATTAGCTCACTGTATTGGAGGTATATTTCTGAGTTTTCACGATGTTTGACTGGTCTTTTTATATGAGTTGCTCTGTAGAATTGACTACCAAATCATGAAAAAGAATATAGTATATAGTTCGCACATGTTCAATTAAAAATTATTTTATACACCTGTCCATATGTCATCAAATATTTAATATATTAATTTTTTAATTGCAGTATATTGTTTCTACTGTTCTTGAAGTCAAACATGTTCTTTACATTCTCTAAGTTCAAGGACAATTTGTCAGGGATTTCAGTAGATATTCAATAAACTATGTAAAAAACAAAAGTGTTCAGTCACTGTCCCTTAATTTTTGGACAGCAGTGTGTATATCTATATATATGTGAGTGTGTTTATAATTCTAGCATATCAAGAAGTGAGTTAAAAATCTGTTCCAAAATTCCATCTATACCTACAAAAACAAAGTTGAGTTAAATAAAAGAGTGTAAAGTTGCACTTTGGATGGTTTTTATATGGTATTTTATTTGACTTTTTATCCCCATTTCCAGTAGTCTCGATTTTAGACCAAAATAAATGTTAGCGCAGGACAGCTAATTTTGCGATTTTTTAAATAAATCTCACACACATCGTATTTAATTTGATAATATACACCTATTTAATAAGCTATTTACTAGCTTCCACAACTTCGAAGAATAAATTGACTCAATTCTATACTGGGAGAGGAATCGGCGATTCTTTATAGAAAATCTTTTATGTATCATACTGGATTTATTACAGTTTTTGACGACACTTCACACAGAATTATCTACAACGATTATTATTTACAACTAACTTTCTTTAAAGAGACAAAGAATCCTCGTTATTATAATTAGTTTTGTGGTGCATGCATCAAAACACGCCGTATTTAACGCTCTATTTCACAACCCTGTCATCCCATATCCCGGTGTACTCTAGAGCGGAAAAACCAAACGCATGATAACAAAAGAGAGTAGGGGACATGTGGTGCTGGCAAATACTGAGGTAATGTTTAACTATTGCATCTATACTTATAATTTATCTGCCCATAATTTACTTTATTTGCATTTATTTATTTATTTGAGGCATTAAAAGAGAGAGATTGGGACAGACAGCAGAAGACATGCAATGTTAGAGGTAGGTGTTACAGATGTAGGATATTTCTTAAATTCGAGATTTGTTAATGGAAAATTCTAGAGACTTTCTTGGTTTCAGCCCCACTCTGATATTTCATCGAAATTTTGATGCCAGAGGGAGAAAAATAGATTTATTTTTTAATTAGCAAAAAAATTACCTTCTCCTTTAGCTAATAACCAGAATATCGCATATCAAAATATACCATTTGAAAATTTATCACAGATGAGCCAAGAATAAAAAGTCTCAGAGTGGGTCTGGCAAGCCCCACCGCCCCGTCAAGGCGAAGTCCCGTCGATGGGGGTCCCTCCCACCACCCAGAAGAGCTGACCAATAACAGACTGTTTTATTTATTTATAATTTTTTTTAGAAAATCGAGAAATGTTACACATTCTAAGTATCATTTTATGAATTTCTATATATGTTGATCATGATAATTTTGGTTGTCTATAAATTGGAGCCAAAAAATACTAAGACCACTTAAGTATGTTAAAAAAAAATTTTAAGTGATTTTATTGCATAAAAATTATAATCTTTTATATCTTCTTAACATTTATTTTCTTGTATACTTCGATTGTCATCTAGAAATTGTTTTTCTCTAATACATTTTTTACTAAACTTTAAGTGTTATTTATTTCAAACCATTATTAATGATATTTTTATTTTAAATTTCACAGTGATTAAGAATTTTAACTTTTTAAAATTCTACAACTAATTATATAATCTTATTGACATGTATTTTCCAGTACACAGACTATCTTATAGATATTTTTTTACTGGTTCATGTTTTTAGAAAGTTTCTACTGGCTATAGTTGCACTTTAATTTATATTTATTTCTATATTTACATTTATTTATAACCACAGCTAAATGAGATTTTTATTTAAAACTTTGCAGTAAACAATAATGTTGAACTTTTTCTAAATTCTGTGATTTATTAAATGCTGACATTCTTTAAAATTTTAGCCTGTGAAATCCCAAAAATACTGCTTGGGTAAAAATTCCTTAAATAATATTTTAGAACTTAAATGATATTTCTAACCACAGCTAAATGAGATTTTTATTTAAAAATTAAGAAAACAATAATGTTGAAGTTTTTCTAAATTCTATGATGTGCTGAAACTCTTTAAAGTTTTTGCTCTGAAATCCTAAAAATACTGTTCGGGTAAAAATTCCTTAAATAATATTTCAAAATTTTCAGGAGGAAAATTTAATAAATTAAAGATTTATCTTTTTTTAATATATTTCTTTTTTATTATACAAATGAAATACATAAACTTATAAACCCGTTTTGGCCAGCTCTTCCGACCCCCTTTCCCCCCCCCCCAACTACTCTTTAACTGTATGCATTTAATTAATGCATTATTTGTGTACTTAGTGTTTAGAGTGTTATATGCATATTAAAAGTATGTTATGAACTGTGTGCCTAGCAGGTTAAAACGTTATGGAACATAAAAAACAAAGAAATCAAATTATTTTAAAACTCAATTTATTTCAAAAATACACATATACATTAAAAACCTATTCAAATATACATTTATTGATAATAATTAAAGAATTTGCATAACAAGTAAAAGAAAAGACAACATGTGTTATTTTTATGTAAAACTGATCAGTGATTCAGGTGAATGGTGAAGAAATATACTTAAGCATTTGATGAAGGTTGGAACCCTTTAAAAAATAATTTTCCCACTTATCTGAAATATGTATGATAACTTGGCAGGTTACCAGCGGCTTAAATGTACACTTATTAAACATTCAACATTGCACAGTCCACTGCAAAACGAAATCAATGCTATCCTGATTATGGTTTTTACTCCGATTATGTTGGTAGTTATGAGGAATCAGGATACTATTTGTTTCATTTACAGTAAACACTGATATTTCTAATGGATATTTCGATTTACGCCGACGCTTCTAAGTGTTCATTTTAAACCGCCGGCAATCTGCTGTGTAAGCAAGAAAAATACTTTTTTAAAGGTTTTCAGCCTTCATCAAACACTTAAGTAAATTTCTTCACCAGTTCTCGTTCTATAATATACACTATATTTCCAATGATGACCGGTCACTTTCGATTTTAGACGTTTTGTTAAATATCTGGAAAGATACATGAGGAATTATCCTGAAACTTCAGGAGTGTAAACAACATGTTAGACGTCACATATTTCCGCGAAGATTTTTTCCCGAAACCCTATAAGGGGCCATCAGCAAATTGAAGAAAAACGAATATCTTTTGGATAACCCTGTAAAAACTAATATTGCAAAAGCATTCAAACTGTAGATTATGATTAAGTGGCTTATTGTAATAATTTGGGTTCATTTTTATGAAGATAGCATGTATACTCGAAGAGAAATTATGGTTTTTATAAAAACAGTCCCAAATTTTACCAAGTTTTTTGCTTATAATTTGCAGAGTTTTTAATATAAAAACAAGTTATTTTCAGAAAATATGACAAACGAAATTGTACACAATTCCCTGCAATCAGAATTAAAAAATAATAAAAATTGTATGAAATATGTGCAGGTTTACTAAATATTGTTTCACTGCGCATTCGCAAATTCAATCAAAATAAACTGTGCATAATATATTAGCTAAATGTATAGACCAAATTTTATGAAAGTCTCAAAAACATAGCTTGAGAATTCTGATAGTAATCGTCGATAGAATAAGCTCGAAATTCGCTGTTCCCAAAAGGAAGCAAAAAGATGAGGGGTTGTATCAAATATACTAGCTTATGAAAGTTGACATAATAAGAATGAAGTGTTTCTCATTCTATATTAATTACAATAAGCCACTTAATTTATTACTAGAGTTTGAATGATTTTGCACTATTAGTTTGTACAGGGTTATCCAAAAGATATTCGTTTTTCTTCAATTTGTTGAAGGCCCCTTATGGGGTTTCGGGAAAAAAATCTTCGCGGAAATATATGACGTTTATCATGTTGTTTACACTCCAAAATTTCATATGATATTAAAAATTAGTTACAACACCGAACTGTAAATGTGAATTATACATTAGTAGTATTATTTTCCTCCACACAATGAATGGCAAAATAGACGTACATATTATATTTTTTACAACACACCGCTGTTTGTTTTATAGATTCTTTTTTTCCCTTTAAACATCCCACCCGCAAGATTTGCGAATTTGTGTTTAATAATGGCACATAGAAGTGCAATCCCCGAACTCCGCCCCCGCAGCCACAGAATTCTCTCCCGAAAAATAAATGTCTGATTTCAACACTGTTTATAATTATTCTCAAATTCAAATGAGCTTTTTTCGACTTGCATTGACGCAGCCAATTCTTAAACACGAATTATTCTTTTTCAGATGCAAAGAAATCTAATAGCATTTCCTATTTTTTCCGGTATAAGCCAATAAATTTTCACTGAAAAAAAATTTCAAATTAAATTTATTCTTTTAAAGAAAATGTTAGAGACACGTAGTCATCACTTTTAATAGAAAATGAAAAATGTTATTAGATTCTTTTCTATTTTAGTAATATATTTTTAAAAAATACACATTTATGTCTAAGAATTATTTTATGTATGTATCTGAATGTTTTGTGATGCTAAGGCCGGGGGGGGGGGGGGGGGGCACAATGGCTCTAGGCACAATCTAATAGCGTTTCTCTATGGTTCTAATAAAATATTCATTTTCATGTAAATTGTAAAATGTGTAAATAAAGTCACATTTATCAGTACATTTTTAATGCGGTTATATAATATGTATGTCTAAAGAAGGCGATTTACTGTTATATATTGTTTAAATCAGCATAGCATTTGGATATGTTTAACATATATATCTATATATATAATATCTACTTATCTTTGCGATTAAAAATTATATAAAATAACCATTAAATAATATATTTATTTTTATTCCAGTGATTCATATTCATTCGAAAAATATATTCGTTTAAAAACTTTTCATAGTTTTTTTTAATTGCATAAAATATAAAACATGCAACATATTTAATCATTTCACGTAAATCCAGGTTTAAAATAACGAAAATTATCTTATAAAATGTGAAGTAAAAATACTTTTTATTTCTTATAATAAAAATATCGAGGAGATTATACTGGGACACTGACTTTTAAACGATGACAGATTTGTGTTTAATAATGGCACATAGAAGAGCAATCCCCGAAATAATATTAATTGCCTAGTTTTAATTGCATAATTTTAATTGTTATTAATAATTAATTGTTAAGTTTAATTTTAATTGCATAAAATATAAAACATGCAACATATTTAATCATTTTACGTAAATCCAGGTTTAAAATAACGAAAATTATCTTATAAAATGTGACGTAAAAATACTTTTTATTTCTTATAATAAAAATATCGAGGAGATTATACTTGGCCACTGACTTTTAAACGATGACAGATTTGTGTTTAATAATGGCACATAGAAGTGCAATCCCCGAAATAATATTAATTGCCTAGTTTTAATTGCATAATTTTAATTGTTATTAATAATTAATTGTTAAGTTTAATTTTAATTGCATAGTTTTTTAATTGCATAAAATATAAAACATGAAACATATTTAATCATTTTACATAAATCCAGGTTTAAAATAACGAAAATTATCTTATAAAATGTGAAGTAAAAATAATTTTTATTTCTTATAATAAAAATATCGAGGAGATTATACTGGGCCACTGACTTTTAAACGATGACAGATTTGTGTTTAATAATGGCACATAGAAGAGCAATCCCCGAAATAATATTAATTGCCTAGTTTTAATTGCATAATTTTAATTGTTATTAATAATTAATTGTTAAGTTTAATTTTAATTGCATAAAATATAAAACATGCAACATATTTAATCATTTTACGTAAATCCAGGTTTAAAATAACGAAAATTATCTTATAAAATGTGAAGTAAAAATACTTTTTATTTCTTATAATAAAAATATCGAGGAGATTATACTTGGCCACTGACTTTTAAACGATGACAGATTTGTGTTTAATAATGGCACATAGAAGTGCAATCCCCGAAATAATATTAATTGCCTAGTTTTAATTGCATAATTTTAATTGTTATTAATAATTAATTGTTAAGTTTAATTTTAATTGCATAGTTTTTTAATTGCATAAAATATAAAACATGAAACATATTTAATCATTTTACATAAATCCAGGTTTAAAATAACGAAAATTATCTTATAAAATGTGAAGTAAAAATAATTTTTATTTCTTATAATAAAAATATCGAGGAGATTATACTGGGCCACTGACTTTTAAACGATGACAGATTTGTGTTTAATAATGGCACATAGAAGTGCAATCCCCGAAAACTTTTCATAGTTTTTTAATTGCATAAAATATAAAACATGCAACATATTTAATCATTTTATGTAAATCCAGTTTAAAATAACGAAAATTATCTTATAAAATGTGAAGTAAAAATACTTTTTATTTCTTATAATAAAAATATCGAGGAGATTATACTTGGCCACTGACTTTTAAACGATGACAGATTTGTGTTTAATAATGGCACATAGAAGTGCAATCCCCAAAATAATATTAATTGCAGAGTTTTAATTGCATAATTTTAATTGTTATTGATAATTAATTGTTAAGTTTAATTTTAATTGCATAAAATATAAAACATGCAACATATTTAATCATTTCACGTAAATCCAGGTTTAAAATAACGAAAATTATCTTATAAAATGTGAAGTAAAAATACTTTTTATTTCTTATAATAAAAATATCGAGGAGATTATACTGGTTCACTGACTTTTAAACGATGACAGATTTGTATATGCTGCCCGGAAACGTATTTACATTGGCTGTTAGTCACTGAAAATGCATTAAGTTATATCCCCATTTGCCCGTTATCGATTTGATTATAGGCAGCGGATGTGCTGCTGCGTCAGTTAAAATACATTAATGGTTCGATACAACTTGCCACAAATTTCTTTGGCCATAACGTTTGCATAACGTGGCCAAAAGTCTTGTGTTTGTTGGGTTATATCTTAAATTCTACATAAGTTGAAAGGACGTGAGCTCAAGTATTAAATATTTTTCAGAGAATTTCTCTTTCACGGCTGCATAAAAAGCTCACCAAAAATTTGAATTTGCGAGCTTGATTCATTAAACGAAATATTTTCTATTTGGAGCGGTTGTGCTGAACCGATAGATATCTAGAAAAAATTTCAATACAGACACTCTCGTTATTCAAGCCAGTGATTGAAAAAAAGTTTTTTTTTTTTTTAGTTGCGACCTACAACATCCACTTTTTACAAAATGTAGTTAACTATAACTAAAAATATTTCTTTTGAAAAGTAGTGATTACAAGCTACTTTTTGAAAAGTAGCCACTAATTCACTACTTTTAGAAGTCAAACGGTTCAATCTATACTCAAAATTGAGTATCTAATTTTCTTTTCTAAAAACCCTTCATAAAATCCTAAATTTTTATAGATGGAATCGGCTTTGCCGCATTGAATGAAAAAAGCGTTGCACATAATTGTTTCCTACGAATTGTGATGCACATTTATGAAACAGCAAATCAGACAAAAATTCAATCATTTTAGACAACTTGCATTTTTTTTTCTATACCAATACTGCAAAATTACTTTTATATATCTATCCTAACTGCATCGAATGATGGAATGATAATTTATCGATTTCAGATTGTTGGTCGACTTATAATTTTTCGAGCTGTGTTTAGAGGGAACACGGATGATATTGAATCGATGATTTCAAAAACTACATGCATCCAAGATTTAATATTTTCCAGGGATCAATCAAAACTGTGTTGTACACAAATGCTAGATATTTTAAGAAAAATTCTGTGCTTGCTATATTATTTAAATCTTTAATACGTAATAAGTTAATCAGTAATAAGTTATTTATTTTGTATTAATTAAAATTAAATAAAACCTTTAAAAATCTGTGTAGTTATGTTGTTTTTACAGTCAATGGGTTTTATTGCCGCACAAATGACACCAAAAAATATTGAATATAATTTTATGATGTATTTGATAAAATAATCACTTACATCTCTGCATATTAATCATTAAATACTCTAACAAATTCACACAGTATAACTTTCCGCGCTGTGTATTTTTTATAGTAACATGTATTTTTAAATTTCAAAGAAAATAAAATTGTTTTCAAAGATTAATTTTAAGCCCAATACAATTACCGTATAATACAATATTGTAATTAAAAAAACTTTAACATAGGCATATGTGATAATGTTTTCGAACAATGTGCATTTGTAATATACAAAAAATTCATATGTTTATTTATCTTTTGCTATTAAAAATTGTTGTTCACTGCAAGAACAACATTAGTCAATAATAAAACCAAGATATAATTCAATGGCCAACACGAAGAAAATGAGATGGGACATGATGGTGACTATGAATAAGTGCAATAATGAATAGTTGCCAAGTGTAAAGATATTAAGCACTGCTATTTTTTAATAGTAATCTTCTCATAATTTAATCGCAAAATTCTGCGATTTAATAAAGTGCATATTACTATTAGGAAATAATGGTATACAGAATCCGTAGTTTTTGACACATGTGCACTTCAGTCCTTAACAATGTTCTTATTTAAATTTGTAACATCCAATAGCATACACAAGTAGTATGTGTACAAATAATGGTGTAGACAAGTAAATGTACCAATAAATGGTATTCACAAGTAAGTGTACAAATAAAGATGTACACATGTAAGTGTACAAATATTGATGTGCACAATTAAGTATATAAATAATGATGTACACCAGTAAGTGTACAAATAAGGATGTACACAAGTAAGTGTACAATTAAATAGTGCACACAAGTAAGTGTACAAATAATGGTGTATAGAAGTAAATGTACAAATAATGATGTACACAAGTAAGTATATAAATAATGTTGTACACAAGTAAGTGTACAAATAATGATGTACACAATTAAATGTACAAATAAATAGTGCACACAAGTAAGCGTACAAATAATGGTGTATAGAAGTAAGTGTACAAATAATGATGTACATTAGTAAGTATATAAATGATATTGTACACAAGTAAGCGAACAAATAATGGTGTATAGAAGTAAGTGTACAAATAATGATGTACACAAGTAAGTATATAAATAATATTGTACACAAGTAAGTGTACAAATAATGGTGTACACAAGCGAGTAATTAAGTGTTAAGGACTGACAATAAGTGCATATGTGTCAAAAACTACAGATTCTATATGCCATTATTTCCGAATAGTAATATGCGCTTTATTAAATCGCAGAATTTTGCGATTAAATTATGAGAAGATTACTATTAAAAAATAGCAGTGCTTAATATCTTTACACTTGGCATCTATTCATTAAGGCACTTATTCATATTCACCATCATTTTCTTCGTGTTCTGTTGCTGGCCATTGGATTGTACCTTGGTATTGCCATTGACTAATGCTATTCTTGCAGTGAAAGATGATTTTTAATGGCAACAGATAAATAAACCTATGTAATTTGTGGCTACACACCACCTACCTTTAAAAACACGTTTGTCGCGCACACACACACACACACACAAAAAAAAAAATATTTCGAAAAAAAAATTGGACATTGGATTTTGAAATCGCAGATTCAATTGTGTTTCCATCCATTTGGAAGTTTGTCGAGTCCTCCTGCTAACTCCTTTATTTATCTGGGACAATCCAGAATTACAATAAAACAACTCTAAATACGAAATACAATCCATCAAACACGATGACCCATAAATATTTTACATGTTTCGATGTAACTCTTGATACCCAGGAATCGCATTGAATCACCATCGTTTCAAATGCCATCACATGTCATCAGTGTTGCCCTATCTAGCGGATTTTTTTTAATTCAAAAATTTCAAATTCTTACCAGAAATTTTGAACAGCTATTTTTAGTTTATAAAATGACTCCACAAAATAAATTTATTATTCAAAATTTTCAGGTATAAATTCGAATTTTCTGAATAAGAATTCGCCAGATTTGGCAACATTGCATGTCATACTATAAACATAATAGCACATAACTAATTTATCAATTTTTATGGTTCTTTCACCCCTCTCCCACCTAAAACCTTAAAAATACAAAGTTGGATCAAATATAAATGCGACCTTTTTAATAGATTATTTTTGAAAGATTATTTACCAAAAATATATTAATTTTATTATTCTAGAATGTTTTTTTCACCATCTAGATGCTTTCTTTAACATATTGGTAGTTCTGTTTTAATTCGTGTATATTAAAAAGAATCAGGACGTGTATGAATCATATTTCAGAAAAATTTGTTGTTCCGCTATAGAGATCTTGGCGTTTTTTAAAAAGATTCGCACAATTCAGACTTTTGAAAGTGATATTTGTTGCCAAATGGTATAAACAATTATGAAAACAAACCTGGTGAACTTTTATGCTTGTTTATGTATGTATTTATATATATAATTTTATTTATAGATGTATATTATTATTGCTGTTTTTACATACAATTTATGTATGACAACAAATGTAACAAATTTCTATTGATAATTTAGTGATAGCCTTTATATTTGATCCACCTTCGTACAATACTTCCACCTCGTGAATTTTTCGTAGCATTTCAGAATCCGGTAGAACAGACAGGGAGAAATTATATTTATAGGGTAACTTGGGGTGAGATGCCGTGTCACGTGGCTTTCTTATGCGCAGGCGCTGTAGGGAAACACACTCAGTCGTGTGGAAGAGGCTTCTCTACTGATATTTTAATTCCAGTTTGCGTTGTTTTATTTAAGTTTTAAATAGTGATTTTTTATTGCTATTTAGTCTTAACACCTTTGGTAAGTGTCCAAAATCTTTTACGCTCTTTCTTAATGTATTTCCTATGTAGTTGGCCATCTTACCCCAATATTGGGGTAAAATGCCGAAATACAAGCATTTACAAAGGCAAAATTTTTTATGCTTTCTATGACATTTGTAAAATGAAATACATTTTTAAATCATACATAAATGTATCAACTTTAACGAGAAATTAATGAATAACAAATAAAAACAACACACGATTTTATAAAAAAGTAAATAAAAAACCACGGCATCTTCACCCAATCTACCCTAATAAAAAAAAGAAGAAAAGTGGGAAATAAAAAATGGCATTTTCTCGCTCGAATTTTGATTAAAATATAAAATTATTCTGACCTTTCTATATATATGACTAAATTCTGTATTTAAGATTGAATTATGTGCATAATACTAAATTTTAGTAAAACTTTATACCGTGCCAAAGCCAATATTCGAAAATTGATTAAGCAGTAGATCTCAAGATAAACTTTGTCAACTGAATAAGTTTTGCTTTAGAAAATGATCAAATGTATTATTTTTTTAATTGCCAGTCTCCTCCACCCCATAAAACTGGCCCTAACCTCTCCGTTTTTTATGATGTTCAATTGTCAGTCTCCTCCGCCCCTTAAAACTGACCCGTACCTCTCCATTCATCGCAAGAAGCCCTATTCTTCGAGGAAGATTTTTTTTTACTGCCCTGAACCTGCACCTATGATCATTTTACTCTACAGCTGCCATCATTATTCTCCTGCATAAAAAAAAAAAAAAAAAAAAAAAAAAACGAAGTGAATCTCTCTCCCTCTCTTTGTGTGGGTGTGTGTTTGTGTAGTGTGTGTGTGTTATAGAAAGAGAGAGAGACTACCTAACTATTTTAAACTATTGTATTGTTTACTATTGAATGCCGTTGATTACTATTTTTTATTTATTACTATTAACTATTTATTGCTATTGTCTATTTATTACTATTGACTATTAATTACTATTGAACTATTGCTATTGAATTATTACTATTGAACTATTGCTATTATATGGAAAATTTTGATTTTAAGGCCAAAATATTAGATACATTTTGGGAAACAGAAGTATATTAAATAGAATTTAGTCATATATACATAAATAAAGGCCAGAATAATTTCCAATTTTACAATAATACAATGAAACTTCGATAAACTAAACTTCACCAAAGATGCACAAACTCCTGTTGCAAGAATATCCTGTTGTAAGAAATAATTAAAAAAAATTAGACATTAATTTCGAAACCGAAATAAAACTTTTGACACGATTTAAATAGGTTAATTTTCAATTAAAAAGGATCTGAAAATAAAATTTTAGTTAGATCTTAACCCATTTACAAAATTTAAATTCAAATAAAAGCGAAAACAGCCATTATTTTTTAATTTCTTAATTAAATCCCGTTCTTAGTGGTGTGCCAGTTTAGTTTAGAGAAGTTTCATTGGATTATAACTTAAGAACTACACTTAAATCTAAACTTAAGAACTACATACTTAAATACTAGGTAAATGCCACCACCTTCACCCTTCCAACCAACCCCACTCAACAGATAATTATTTCTTCATAACCCCTAACAGAAGGAGCATACACAAGAGATATCAAACGATATAGAAAGACAACACAAACAAAGTCACAATTCGGGTAAGTAAAAGTCACATCCGGGTAAATAAGTCACTAATATAGGAAAAACCAGTTACAAAAAAACTACCTGTCATACTTACTGTTCCACTTTAGGAGGGTAAAAGCAGAAAAATCTACGAAGACTGCGCTTCTTCTTCTTCTTCTTCTGCTTGCTGTCTTCTTCCACAGGACTGCTGGATGGAGGACCAACCTGTAACGACATACGTACCTCTTCAGCTGGTTCCTCGCTGGTCTCCTGTGAAGGCAGCTCCACTCCTCTGATGGCACGCCTCTTTCTGGGAGGAAGCTGGATGCTGGGCGTGGGAGAGCTACGCAGGAGGATGCTCACATCATCTTCGTCCACTTCCGAGGAACTGGATCCATCTCGGCCTTCTTCTGGACAGAGGAAGGCGGCGGAACCGGAAAAGAGATGGGACACGGGCACCCACTTACCTAGAGGGGCATCCACAAACTCCCCCTCTTCCTCCTCGTCGGCACGGGTGGCAGCAGCTGCATCAGGAACAGGCAGACTGCTTTCTTCATCTCCCCAATGCTCGAACATGAAAGCAATAAAAAAAGAAAGAAAATTAGCAAAAATCAAAAGGATAATGTAATACACAAAGTTAAAGAAAGATATTACTTCTTCCATGGTGATTACTAATCAACCTATTCGTCTTTTCAGCAAGTCAAACTCAAGACCTAGAAAGGAATAGTAAAAAAAATATTCAAAACTTAATGTTTATTCTTTATTTTATTTGTTGTTGTTAACAATGAGCATACAAATGATTTATTATTGTTGTACATTATGATATTAGACCAATAGCTTATTTGTAAAACATGCAACTCTGTCAAGTATAATGATTTTTACTGATAGATCATAATATAACAGAATTATTTTGTGTGTCCCTGTGTATAAATACTACTTATGCTATACCCCTGAGAAAGCATGTTCTAGTCTGCCTCAGTGATGCATATCAATCACATTGTGTTTCAAATTCCGTAACATCGATAAAATGTGCCGTAAATGATTTTCCACTATAGACCATAGTATAACGAATTTATTTTGTGTGTCCCTGTAACCAAACTATAAATGCTACACATTTCATTTTCAATACTGAACAGTATATACTAAACCTAAAATACACATAAAAATCCGAGCATATTTATGAGAATTAGAGCACAGACAAATCGAATTCATAAACACTTTTCAATTTTGTTGGAAAGTGATATAAATATTGAAATCTCTCCACTTTATTCCCGAGGAAAAGGTACATCCATATCAATTGTTTTACATGGGATTTCACAACTGTAGTCATCCTCTTAACGATAATGAAGATATTGTAACGAAAATTTCAACAGACTTATTTTCCTTTGTGTGAAATAGTGTGACATTGCAGAAACTCCTGGATGTGCATTGTAATTCGATGTGTTACACCGTACTTCCTGCAAGTACATTCTGAATTATGAAGCGTGTTTGGAAGTGAATGGCAGCCATCTCCAGTACTTACTAGGATGCCTTCCAATTTCACATGAAGCAAAGTAGGAAATTTTCACTAAAAATATCTCCATTATTCTTGAAATTATGAGCCAAGTTTGGTTTTAAAAGAGACATCTTGTATTTTTGATTTAATTGGTGATTTGTGACATCGTGCAACTATTATTTGTCGACGTTTAGTATCACTCTAAATGCTTTTAACCTTGGAATTGAAACATCCTGTATACTGGTGTCCTATACCTATCTAATCTCCGACCAATAGCTAATTAAGGCGCTTTTAAAAAAACATTACTACTAATAATAATAATAATAATAAAAATAAATAAATTCCCCCAGCATTTTCTCGAAGATATTCTGTTTTTATTGAAAAATGGGGAAAAAATGATCAATTACATAGTTTCTGAATGAGCCAATACAAAGAAAACAGAAATGAGTTGAAATATGGTAGCCAAATTGGATTAGAGAATTGCCTTAAGCTGCTAGGTTTAGCGGTATAGTTCCAATTGGAAAAATGTTTTAAATGGTGTGATTCATGCTATGCAAAGCAATTTATGTCAAATAAGTTTTTACACTATTTTACTTAACTTAGAAAACTAAGTTAAATAAAATAGTACAGCTGGAATTTTTTAATCGATTTTTCACTCACTACCTGATAGGATAGAACTATAGACATTATGTGCAAAGATGAGTTTACAATAACAATACAACATTTTAACATTTTTTCCCGTCAGAACTTAATTGTAAATTACTAGGGGGCTTTGCCCCTGCTCGCTACGCTCACCAACCCCCGTTCTGATTTCACAGCCTCTTAAAACATAGTAATGCATCCTGTTTTAAAAAGATGATGATGATGATATCACGAACGGCGACTTTCTTCTGTAATCAGGTTATAATGCTTTTTTATTTAACTGGTTATCATACTTTTTCATTTAATTCATCTTTTTTATTTTTAATATTCATGTGCAAACACAATTTTTATGACGTAATTTTCTTTATTTTCTGCTTTCAACACGTGATCATTTAATTATTATTTTAAACTTTCATTATTGTTTTTAATAGTCTCGCGCAAATACATTTTTTATTTGAGATAAAACATAATCCTTTGCGCTTATTTAGAAATTGGCAACAATATAAAAAAATGACTTTTTCAATAAAAGATTTTTTACTCGATTTTTAAGGATTTTTTGAGTTTTTATTGTCCGACCGTGATAATTTTTTTAATTTCTGAAAGCTTGTTATATTTCGCGTCTGGTGGTATGATTTTCGAATCCGTAGGATAGCTAGAAAAAAAGTAATAGCTCCTCAAAAAAGTCCCTAGTGAAAAAGAGATGAGAATAACCCGGAATATCTACGCAGAATTTGATTGGTCCATTTCGTTTTTGGCTCAGTTCCAGATTACTTTTTTTTAATATAGAAGGATTAATATAATTTTAAGGCATTTTTCCGTTAGCTCGCCACAGGCGGACACTAGCCTAATACTCTTTATGATTACAATTGTATACGACTTACAACAACAAAGGATTTAATGATGTGCCAAACTATGATGTGCTTGATCTTGAGATATAGCTATCGTTAAATATGTAGCACAGCAGCGCCACCTGTTGGGCGATTTATGCCAAAAACTAATCAGCACCGATCCATATCTAAAGTTTTATTTATTTGAAGTTTCTTGCATTAGTTCTTGAAATAGAGCGCCCACAAATTTTTTGGCTCATACAGACAGACAGACTTTTTCTAAAAACAGTCAAATCGTGTTCAAAACCCTTTAAAACGTATAAATCCGTCGGAAACCGGAGTTGGAAATTTTTCCCGAATCCAATACTTTCTTCTTGTAATGATAGAAGAAAATAAAAAGAAACGGAGCAAAAATGACAATTTTTTAAAAAATAAATTCACTAGCTCGCGCTTTCTGCCAAACGTAAAAAAAGTGGGGAATTTTTATAATCCTTTTCGGGGCTCACGCTTAATTAATATATTGTTTGGGATGTTTTTTCTTCTTCTTAAAAAAAATCATGAGGCGTGATTTTTAAGATGAACATTAAATGTTTATAAAAAAGTATATTTTTATTTATTATTATTTTTTTTTTAAATTATTACATTTTTACTTATTTTAAACGTACGAAATTTCAATTTTAACAAAGCTGAAAATCCATCACATTAAAAGCATTATAATTCAAGTTATGATCGTACAAAAATATAATTTTTACTATTTTACGTGTTAAGAGGATGGTGAAAGTTTTTCTAAATAATGAGTCCAGATTCGTATTAATAAAAACAAAAGCTTTTTTTCTTGACGTAAGTTAATGGCTTTTCATTAGGATGAAGAACAACATTTGAAGCCTTTTTGCAATAGTATAATATAACCATGAACTCCATGAGTATAACTATGCCATACAAATAGACAGAAAAAAATCTAGGAAAATCTATCCCTTAATCTAGGAAAATATATAATAACCTCATCCGAGTTACCCTATATTTAGAAACCAATATATTTTAGAAATTTAAAGAGGCATTCATAAAAACAAAGTTTATTTTGCTGCTACTGATTTTCGGAAATGTTTCCAAGCCGTGTTTATTGTGTATTAATCTGCGTTCTCAACCCGGAATATAAGTTTTTTAGATGCTGTCAATTCAAGTAAACATTTTCATGTTTATGCAAGCATGTTTGATTAACAGCATTTACATTAAAATTAATATTATCGTGTTGCTATTGCATGTATAAATTTAGTTACACAGCTGAAAATAGTTAATTGAGTATGGATAGCGTCGTAAAAATCTATATTCCGGGTTGAGAAAACAGATTAGTTGACCATCACGGCATTGCCGGGGTCCGTGATAAAACCTTAAATGAACCCCAAATAAAAAATACTGATAATTAGTGATGAAAGTGCTCGTAAGAAAACATGAAAAAAAAGCTTTTGTTGTTCAAACCTTTTGAAAATTTTAAATATATAAAGGTAAGGATTATAAATATAAAGGTTTTTTAGTCCATGTAAAAATTATGTCAAAAATGTTGTTATCTGGTTGTAAATTAAATGTTTTCCTCCTGGGGAAAAGGAACCTTTTTCAAATTCTACAGAAGAGAAACTCCCCCTCCCATTTCCCTTTCCATTCCTGCTTTCAAAAAAAGTGAAAGCGCCTCCCTCCCTTCCCCTTGCAATCACCAATACCTTTTGTTCATCTCTCTCTCAAACAAAGCAGGTGGAAGAATGAATGCTCCTTCCAGGAAGGGGAAATAGGAATAGAATTTAGAAGGAGTATTTCCTAGCGGTAGAATTGGGAGCAGTGAAGGCCAATAGGCGAGCTATTCTTTCCCCAGCATTCTTGATTCTTCTTAATTTTCTATTTCTTGCTTTATTCACCCTTCAAGAAAAGTTGAGGCATACACAATAAGGTCGGATTTGCACTGAAAAATTAAGACTTTTGCTTCTCGCTTTAAAACAGGGTGTCCATAAAAGAACTCCGGGGGTTTAAAAAAATCATATCGAGTTAACGGTATGAGTTAGATCAGGTCAATTAATTTAGAAGAAATCAGTAGCTCATCAAATTTTATCCACGCCAGTTTCATTTTTTTTTTTTTTTAACTTTGGTTGCACCAGAGGCGGATTACCAAATAGGCTGAGTAGGCTGAAGCCTAGGGGCCCGGCGCTAAGTTTGTGACTATTTTTTTTTTTTGTCCTTAAAAAATATGTATGTGTGTGTGCGTGTTTATGTTTGTATATATATATATGTTGTATGTCAATGTATATACATATAGAGCAGGAGGGGGGGGCAATGTGTTAAGCCTGGGGGCCCAGTAGGTGGTTAATCCGCCTCTGGGTAGCGCTGCGCGTCATTGACCTTGAAGTAACGTAGCAGACGCTCATTCCATTCAGTTAATGCAGTGCGATGGCGACGCAACAACAAAAGGCTCCGAGGCTAACGAAAAAGAAAGGCTACCGCGGTGCTTTACGCATATCTTTTTTTACAGACCGCGGGAGTCACGTGATGCTCGAATGCACCAATAGAGGTCTACGAAAAGAGCATCACGTCACTCTAGCGGTCTGTAAAAAAAGATAAGTGGAATGCACCGCGGTAGCCTGTGTTTTTCGTTAGCTTCGAAAAGGCTCAGTGTGCGTATGGTTTATAGAAACTGGATCTGTTACCATTGTACAGCGGAACTTTCGGCGCGAGTATGGTGGTAATGCGCCTACGGACAAAACCATTCGTCAATGGCTACGTGCGTTTAAAGAAACGGGAACAAGGCCCGACTAGCAAGTTTTTGTGCCCAGGGCACTTTCAATTTTTCGTGCCCCCTTAGATTGGTTGATTTACTGATAGTATTTTTTTTTTTTTTTTTTTTTTTTTTTTTACATATAGCACGCTTATTCAAAATGTGTCAACTCAAAAAACTACCCTAATTTCCGGTCTATAATCCACGGATCAAACAATTATGGTTCGACCCAGAAATTTTATATAATGTAGCTTACCAAACCGCTGTAAATATTTAACTTAAATTTTTAAATAAAATTTCTGGGTCATACATAATTATAGGCCGAAAATTACGGTACGTTTTCCGAAAAATTGAAAAACTGTTCCAGGAATAAAATAAAATATTTTTCTATTATTTATTTAAATGTACTTTTAACCATAGATCGAGATATATTTTTGTCATTTTATCGTATTAATATCTCAAATGTCACATTTTTTCAGCTGTGTCACTTTTCGAAAAAATGTGCAATATGATATAATTGAATGACTTGATAAATACAGCACATCAATTACTAGAAAATGTTGTTAAGAAGTCTACTTATTAATGATGTTATTATTATTAAATTATAAAACCAAGCTGATACTAAGTGCAAACAAAAGTGCTAAAAAAATAAAAACGTTGCCACAATTATGATTTTTTAAAATGGAATTTTAGATGAAATTATGAAAAATTTCGGGCCCCGGGTGCCCGTGGGATAGTAAGGGCCTGAACGGGAAGTTTGTTGTTAAAACAAACATCGCCTGGTACGCCACGAGTGTCAGAAGAGAATGTCGATACCATTTGGATGTGTGTCGTGAAACAAACACATTAAAACCTACTAAATGTTGTAAAAATCTTGATAAATTTACCTTTAAGTACATATATATGTTACGGCCAATTCGCGAATTGGCCGAGATTCCTGGCCAAAGCCCGAAGTATATGAAATGAATAATGCATTTCGGGTTTTGGCCGGCCAATTCGCAAAGTGGCCGGGTATCCTTGGCCAATATACGGGCTGTCCGATAGGTGACGCACACGTGCTTAAACGGAGGATACAGGGGGGCCTTGTTATATTTCCCCCTCTCTGATTAGGAAAAATAGTACACTGTTTCAATTCTTTATTTTTAATATGTGTTGTTATATTTTTGTATTTATGCTGATGTACTTAAAAATTGTTTTGCACGTAGAGTTCTGATAAAAAAAATAATAATGCATCTCGTTTATTTCATGTTTATATTCTCTATTTAACAGAAGAAAACTTGTCGGTTGTGCCAATCACAAAACATTCTTCTATCTCATACATGTTAATACTTCAAAAGTCGTATTTTTTTTTTTAATTATGTATATTTTCTAAGCAAAAAATGAGAAGAATTTTGCATTGATAAATAGGGCATTTTGTATAAAATTGTTTTTCGGGATCTCCGACCCCTGAAACTTTTAAATCCGTAGGAAACCGAAAGTCGAAAAAATTTTCCGATTACAATATTTTTTTTCTGTTATAGATAGAAGGAAGTAAAAATTAGATTAGAGTTACATCTGTTCGAAAATCTTACCCCTTCCTGATATTGTTCTGCGGACTCCCATGTTAACAAATAAATGTATCCAGTGTTTTGTATATGTAAAATTAGTTTCATGATGAATATCTAATAAATAAAACCAACATAAAGAAAAGCACAATCACATTTAATTTCGATCCTATGCATTGGCCTTGTTATATTTCCTTCTCCTTTTTTCCTTACTAAAATAAGTTTTCGTATGAAGTCTTGAAATATTTTAAACGTAAATTTACATTGTTCATTCTGCATTTTAAACGTCCCATAATCATCGTAGCGCAAGAGTATTTGTATTTATCATATTTTTCACTTCGTGCACATATATCGTTAATAAGATAATCACTGTAATGGAGTCACTTACAAAACGGGACCTTGTGCAATTCGCACTTATAATTTGTTAATACGGCAAGCACTCTAACATGGTTTCCTGAAAAATGAGGCTCCCTGCCAATTGCACTCGTAAACCGTTAAAATAATGATAATTAAAACGGACGCCTTTATATAATGGGGATTGTGGGCTTCGCGCCTATTAACCTTTTAAATTGTGATCAGTATAACGGGGTCCCTTAATTTAATGGGACTTTTTGTGCTTCGCGACCATTAAAAGGCTAATTTAATCACGTAAAACACCCGCTCGCTAATATTAATCCTATGGGAGATTTTTTTTTTTTAATATCTCTTTTATGTGTCAATATTTTTAATTAAGTTTCTTTTGCATTGGGTAGCTGAGGCCGTTTTTTGCTTTTTCGATTTTGTTTACAGATTATTTTTATTTAGATACTTTCACTTTCGAAACCGGTTCCAAAAGTGATGGTAGCCTCATAATAAAAAAAACCCTGTAAACAAAATTGAAAAAGTAAAACAAATGACTGCGTGGGGATCAATATCAGCTATCCAAGGAAAAACCAATCATTTAAAAATATTGAAATACAAACGAGATATTTAAAAAAATTCCCCTATAGGATTAATATTAGCCAGTAGGTGTTTTCGCGCGAGTGAAGTATCCTCTTAACTGTTACTAAAGCTATCACTAAAATATGGTTTTGTGCTCTTCTAGGCCTTTAATCTTTAATACGGCAATCACTGCGGGTCTCTACTCTTCGCGCACAAAATTCATTAATTTATGGCAAACATCAATTTATGGAAGAAAATGTGTGTTTTCTCTTAAACATGATTCCATTTTTTTCTGATAGAAACATATTGTAAAACATTTGGGTCTGATGTCAGTATCAGAGGAATGAAATACCAATGTAAATTTTGTCATTTGGACACAATCGTAGTCAAATATTGCCCTTTTCTGAATAAAAAAAAAATATTTTCAGTCGAATGTCTTTTAAAAATGACGTCATCATCACAGGTGAAAGCAATTTCTTCTATTGAAATTTTGGTACTTAATTTCAGAGTGGGCAGAGTGAAAAAATTTGAAAATAATTTCATTTTGACGCAATCATATAGGAAAATGCTGCAGTTTCATGAATGTTTTCTTTTGATATATGATGTTAGTTCAATTTTAATGCCCTTGACAAACACCATTTTTGCAAATTAATATTTTTTATCGTTATAATAAAATGTCATCAATGAAGATACAAGAAAGAAAAACCATATGCGTCAAGCATAGATTATGAAATATTGTGCAACACTTATAGAATATTTTAACAAAACCGTTTAATAGGGTGAAAAAGATACTCAAGTAAACATTTTAGGAAACACATTTTAAAGCCAGATTTCAGCCACTACTGTACATAGCCGGAGAAAAACTAATTATTTTGTGAAACCCTGTATATGATGTACTGATTTGTATATATTCTATATATAGTATTCTAAAATTTAGTTTAGTTAGAAAACGCATAACACAGTTGAAAAAACACCTTCAAAAAATTCTACCAATGGGCAGAAATGTGCGTGAATTATTTTGTAAAGACCAGTTTATTACCTACAGGTTTTTATACACGCCTATACACAATATTAAGCTACAATTTAATTTAGGCGAAAATACACATAAAACTACTGAAATCACATTTCCAGGAATTACTTTTCATAGGCAGCCAAGTATCAAGTTATTTGCATGTCCCTGTATATGATATAATTTATATTCTAAAAACTTCTCTTAGTAATCTAAATACTATATTTGTGCTTGAAAATGCATAATTCAAATTAAAAAGCATACTTAATGTAACTTTTTAAAATCCCAATAGTAAAGCTTAAGAATTATTTTGTTTAGCCCTGTATAGGATTAAAAGAATTTATACACACCACGTAGCATGCAAAAATTAAGTAAACTTAAAAACGCATAACTGAAAACGCACTTCCAGCAATCATCCCTAATAGATAATACTTCCGATACAGTACTGTATTCAAAATCAATTATGTGTCCCTGTAAATGAACAATGATTGATATACACATTATATTCTACAGAAAAAATTCTTTGTAGTAAAAATCAACAATGGATATAAGTTTCAGCATATTTCAAATAATGAAACATAATTAAAATACGCTGCAAACATTTTCCCCCGTACACCATTATGTAAAAGAATTATTTTGTGTGACCCTGTAAATCAATGATAAATTATTTGTGCTCCTTATTCTACAGAAGCATGTTTTAGTGCATCTCAGAAATTCATATTTTATTATGTTTGTAACAGTGTAACACCATTAAGGCACGCCGCAATTGATTTTCCCCATAGACCATTAAGTCGCATATTACTTTTGAGTACTCCTGTACATGAATTATAAACTCTACATACTTTATTTTCAATACTGAACTTGTCAAGCACTTACATTCAAACTGCCCAACTATTCATAGCTATTTCGGGAACTGGCCGACGGCATCTGGCCAATTCGCGAACTGGCAGACAGCCTCTGGCCAATTCCCGAATTGGCCAATCAATTTAAAAGGAAGTTGGCCAATTCGCGAATTGGCCGATTTCGGGCTTTGGCCGTAACATATATAACATTAACCTAATTTTATGATTTAACTAAAAATGTTTGCTTCAAAACTCCGGAGTTCTTTTATGGACGCCCTGTATCTTAGATAAAATATAATAATAATTTATGGTGTTAATTTATCATGCTCGTCTGCACAAAACATGTTTGTTGAACATGAAAATGTTTACTCCAGAATGGATAACATCCGAAAAACCTGTATTCCGGTTTGAGAAAACTGGTTTAATAATAGACTGTAAAAACTGCAAACATCTCCAAAGATCAGTGGCAACAAAATAAACTTTCCTTTCATAAATGCCTTTTTTAAACCTGGAAAATATATTAGTTTCTGAGGTTTCTAAAGAAACAGAACGGTTTTCGGAATCGTGGGCAACTCGGAAGAGGGTATTGTATATTTTTGACCTTTGTTATATTTTGTTTCGTAGGTTAACCCCTTCGGCCCTGATTTTTTTTTTTTTTTTTTCAATTTTGGGAAAAAATTACTGTTATGCTAACAAAATTAAAAATAGCTATCGGAATCACAGAAGTTAGGGTTTAATGAAAGTTAACGAATGCGTTCTTTGCCAAAACCTCACAAATGTAGCTATTTTGCGTGTTTTAGGTAGATTTCGTAAGAAATACTACCTATTACATTCTCCCCTAAGTTGGAAATTTTGAAAAATTTTTGCAGATCTACGCCGATTATGACTCCCAGAACCCAAAACAGTTCAAAACTTTATATCTATCTATCTATCTGTCTATGTCACTTTTTTATGGACACGATAACTGGAAAAATTCTGCATAAATCTTTTCCAAACTGATACATAAAATCTCGGTCAAGTTCGTTAATGGGCAAAATCGAACCAGGGGGGGGGAGGGGGAATGGGGGGGCTTTTTGTGAAAACAGAAAAAAAACCATAATTTCTTAATTATTGTACGTATCGAATCCGTTTAAAGTTATTATTACTTCTAGGAAAAGGGCCGAAAATTTATGTATGACAGATTTTTGATATAATTAAAAATGGACCCAAGGGGGGGGGGAGAGGGGTTTTAGAAGAAAAAAAATCATAGCTTCGTCAATTCACAAGATATCAAATCCGCGTAAATTTATTATTAATCCTCTTAATATTATCTAAAACTTTTATATTGACAAATTTTTTATAGGACCAACCGTTACAGCAAAAAAAAAAAAAAAAAAAAAAAAAAAAAAAAAAAAAAAAAAAATTTCCTGCCGGCTCCGCTTGCAAACAAGTTATTTTTCGAAGTAGGCGGTTCCAACTCCCGTATCTTTTCGAAACTGATACATAAAAACTCGGTCAAGTTCGTTAATGGGCAAAATCGAACCAAGGGGGGGGGGATGGGGGGGGGGGCTTTTTGTGAAAACAGAAAAATCCCATAATTTCTTAATTATGTATCGAATCCGTTTGAAGTTATTATTACTTCTAGGAAAAGGGCCGAAAATTGATGTGTGACAGATTTTTGATATCATTAAAAATGGCCCCAAGAGGGGGTGGGGAAGGGGGGTTTTAGAAGAAAAAAAATTCATAACTTCGTCAATTCAGAAGATATCAAATCCGTTTAAATTTATTATAAATCCTCTTAATATTATGTAAAACTTTTATATTGACAAGTTTTTATAAGTTTTAACCCTTATAGCAAAAAAAAAAAAAAAAAAAAAAAATCCTGCTGGCTCCGCCTGCAAACAAGTTAGGTTTCGAAGTAGGCGGTTCCAACTGCCGCGTCATGGCAAAAAGGTCATTTCTTCCGCAATTCCCAACAAACAGGGGCCCTACGGTCTGCGTCTTCAAAATCTACCTGTGCCTGTAGGCCGAGCCGTCAGGGATTTTTTTTTTTTTCATATAACAATAGTCTAAGGAAGAATTTTTGAAGACGTTTGGAAAATGTCGTATTACAACTAAATTAAAAAAGCATAAAAAATTAGTAACATTTTTTATCTTTTATCACAAATTACCAATTCAGAAAAGGATTCCCAAATTTTAATTTAAAGAGTGAAACGTATGTTTTAATTAAAAGAAATGCCAACGGCTTGCTAATAATTATGAAAATTATTATTATTATTATTATTACTAAATGCTAAACATAAGTGAAGTCATAATAGGAAATTTAGAGATTCATACTATCACTATTAGGTGCTGGAATTAATAAAAAATAATGTTTAAGACAAAATAATACTCAATAAAAGATATGTCCCATTAGTAGGACGTCAGGGCCGAAGGGGTTAAGAAACATTTTTTTCTATTTTTAGAGTGTATATCTCTAAATCTAATAACCAGTTTGGGAATTAACTTTTGGTCAACGATAAGAAGGGACACACTTGGGAAAAACAAGGTTGTTCCTCTTGGTATATGCTCCTTTCGGCGAATATTCAACAGTGATCACGACTCGTGTCACAAACTGCAGATAATATGTAAATAAACAAGTATAAATTAAAAAAAAATTCCCTAATGGCTCGGCCTACAGGCACAGGTAGATTTCGAAGACGCAGACCGTGGGGCGCCTGTTTGTTGGGAATTGCGGAAGAAATGATCTTTTTGCCATGATGCGACAGTTGAAACCTAACTTGTTTGCAAAAGGAGCCGGCAGGGATTTTTTTTTTTTTTTTTTTTTTTTTTTTTTTGTTATAAGGGTTGGTTCTATAAAAAACTTGTCAACATAAAAGTTTTAGATAATATTAAGAGGATTTATAATAAATTTAAGCGAATTTAATATCTTTTGAATTGACGAAGTTATGAATTTTTTTCTCCTAAAACCGACCTCCACCCCCCCCCCCTCCCTTTGGGACCATTTTTAATGATATCAAAAATCTGCCATACATAAATTTTCAGCCCTTTTCCTAAAAGTAATAATAACTTTAAACGGATTCGATACGTATCTATGGGGTTTTTCAGTTTTCACAAAAAGCCCCCTCACCTTCCCCCATTGGTTCGATTTTGCCCATTAACGAACTTGACCGAAATTTTATGCCCTTTGATTTTATGTATCAGTTTGGAAGAGATTTGTGCAGAATTATTGCAGTTATCGTGTCCATAAAAAAGTGACATAGATAGATAGATAGATAGATATATAAAGTTTTGAACTGGGGGTGGTTTTGGGTTCTGGGAGTCATGATCGGCGTAGTTCTGCAAAAATCGCACAGACCGCTGAGAGGTGAAATGAATGGTATCCCGTTTACTCATGTTACCCGACTAGAGTGGCAATCATCCATAATCGAGATATCATCCATTTCGCTTAGCAGTGGATTGTGCAACATCCTTCGCTGCTTGGTCAGCTGGCTGGCAACGTCATTATATGTACCATCTCTATCATATAAATACAAATCATTTAAGCGAAAATTGGTTGCAAAAAAGGGACTTTGCCTCCCACACTATAAATAAATAAAAATGACAATTCCAGCGGAACAGATGTCGCAGATGCACCGGAGTTGGCGCATTTTATTTTGGCGCTACACATTTTTATTACACACACATTTTCTCCCCTACACATTATATTTATTTACACACGCTTAATTTTATTATGAAACACACATTTTATTATAAAACCCTAGGTTGCCAAACGAAGCAAAAATTGCCGAATTACCAAACCAGTCAAAAAATCGCCATTTTAGTTTATCGCCAAAGTTTGGCTTCTTAAAGTTAATCTTCCGTAATCAGATCCGTAACAGCAGCAAAATGGTTTATTTGTGCAATTCTGATTTAACTCAAGTGGGGTTTTTAACACTATCCAACATAGTTGAAAAGAGTTTATGTAGGCACGCATCCAAATGGTATTCAACCTCTTCGACTGCGTCGTCTCAATGATATTTTCGATTGGGTTTGTCTGTCTGTCCGTCCGTGCTACACGGGTGGACCCACAGTGCCCCAAAAATGACCCACTAATAGAATTTTGTCGGACATGTGACCTACCCCAATAATTTTCTCGTGCCCAAAAACCGTAAGATAAAAAATTTAGTTCAAATCGTCTGAGCCGTTTTTAAGATAAAAATAGCTTGACCCATGACCAAAATGACCTACTAATCCGATTTTCTTGAGCATGTGACTTAGCCTATTGATTTTTTTGTGCCCCAAAACCGTAGGATACAAAATTTAGTTCAAATCGTCTGAGCCGTTTTTAAGAGAAAAATAGCTTGACCCATGACCAAAATGACCTACTAATCTGATTTTCTTGAGCATGTGACTTAGCCCATTGATTTTCTTGTGCCCCAAAACCGTAGGATACAAAATTTAGTTCAAATCGTCTGAGCCGTTTTTAAGAGAAAAATAGATTGACCCATAACTAAAATGACTCTCTAATCGAAAATTCTCGAACATGTGACCTAGCCCAATAGTCTTCTCGTTCCCTAAAACTGTAGGATACTAAATTTAGTTCAAATCCTCTGAGCCGTTTTCAATATAAAAATAGCTTGACCCATAATGACCCACTGTTCGGATTTTCTCGAACATGTGATCTAGCCCATCAGTCTTCTCGTGCTCGAAAACCATAGGATGCAAAATTTAGTCTAAATAGTTTGAGCCGTTTTTTAAATAAATTTAGCTTGACCCACGGTGACCCAAAAATGACCCCCTAATCAAATTTTCTCGAACATGTGACATAACCCAATGATTTTTTCGTGCCCGAAACTCGGAGGTTACAAAATTTAATCCAAAAATCGTTAGAGCTGTTTTTTAGATAAAATTAACTTGACCCGTGTTGACCCAAAAATGATCCACTAATCGAAAGTTCTCGAACATGTGACTCAGCCCTATGTTCTTCTCATGCCCGAAAATAATAGGTGGCAAAATTTAGTCAAAATCGTTTGAACTGTTTTTAACACTTTCCAACCTAGTTGAAAAGTGTTTATGACTTCGGTTTGTCTGGCCGTCTGTCCGTACTGTAACTCCCGTAAATATGCTCGTATTGCCTGCTATTTTTATATGTTATTGTCGTTATCTATAGCATGTTCCCTATTTCAACTGAAGTGTGTAGCACTTATAGTTTTTTTACAGGGACACTCAAAAGAATTCTGTTACATTACGTCTATGGAGAAAAATCGTTTGCGGTTTAATTAAATAATGTTTCACTATTTTAAACGCATTGAAATTTATGTATATCACTAAGGTGCATTACAACAGGCTTACTACAGAATATTGTGTGTATAATAGTCATCGTTCATTTACAGGGACACACAAAAGAATTCTCTACTGTCTGTTAACAATAATTCTTGGAAGTGCGTTTTAAGTTGCTGAACGCGATTTTAAATTTAACTCATTTTTTGTCTATTACTTGGTGTGTATAAATTCTGTAGATCATATACAGGACAGCACAAAAGTTCACGAACACATTTCCGTTTATTGACAGAAACTCCAGAAGAAGAATTTTAAACTGTGCTACGCGTTTCCCAACTAAACTAAAATTTAGCATCCTGTGTAGTATATATACAAATCTATCGATCATATACAGGGCTGAATAAAAGTATTCGGATATTTTTCCGAATATTGTATATGTTGGAAATATATGCTGGAAATTACTGAAATTACGTTTTTAAATATGTTATGCGTTTTCCAAATTGTTTACTTAGATGTTTTCTTTCAGCTTATTAAACGGTAATGATTTGTAAAATTATTTTAGAAGCGTTGGAAAGTGTTACATAATCTATGCTTGACGCATGATTTTTCGTTCTTGTTTAGATTCAATTAGCTTGACCTTGACCCATGGTGATCCAAAATAACCCACTTATCGAATTTTCTCGAACATGTGACTTAGCCCAATCGTTTTCTGATGCCCCAAAATGGTAGGATACAAAATTTCGTCAAAATCGTTAGAGCCGTTTTTAAGATAAAGTTTGCATAATCACATACAAGATTTGCTCGTATTAGAATATACAAGCAGGGAAGACCGAACTATGCTCAGTCAAAATTAGCTTTGAGTTCAAATATCATGACCCATGACCAAAATGATCCACTTATCAAATTTTCTCGAACATGTGACCTCAGTCTTCTCGAGCCCGAAAACCATAAGATGCAAAATTTAGTCTAAACCGTTTTTTAGATAAAATTAGCTTGACCCACAGTGACCCAAAAATGACACACTAATTGAATTTTCTCGGACATATGACCTCGCCCAATGATATTCTCGTGCCCGAAATTCGTAGGATACAAAATTTAATCAAAATCGTTAGAGCCGTTTTTTAGATAAAATTAACTTGACCCGCGTTGACCCAAAATTGACCCACTAATCGAAAGTTCTGGAACATGTGACCCAGTCCAATAGCCTTCTCGTGCCCGAAAATTGTAGGTTACAAAATTTAGTCAAAATCGTTTGTACAGTTTTTTAGAAATAATTAGCTTGACCCTGACCCATGGTGACCCAAAATGGCCCACTAATCGAATTTTCTCGAACATATGACCTAGCCCAATGGTTTTCTGGTGCCCCAAAACGATAGGATACAAAATTGCGTCAAAATCGTTAGAGTCGTATTTAAGATAAAATTTGCCTATATATATAACCACTATCACACACACACACACACAAGATTTGCTCGTATTAGAATATATGATGATAGAAGATGATCTTGGGAATGTCGCCGATTGTGCAAACGAAACTAGTAGGTCTGTTTATTAAATGATTTTTTTAGTCTTTATATGCAATGTAATCATTTTTACCATGTGTAATTTTATTTTGATCATATAATAAGTGAAAAATTTCTTATATAATTTTAAAACACGACTCTTTGATTTTGACAATGACGATTTTACCAGCATTTTACACTCAGAAAAATAAATTAATTTGGTTTTCTTTCTAGATTCAAACCAAGTTTGCTTAAAACATTCTCTTAAATTCTTCGTATCCAAAGTTAATTATACTTTGTACTTTATTATTGTACGGACTAATTTTCGAAACCAACTTTCATGTGCCCAAATTCGGTAAGACATTATAACAGTGATAACCATTTTTTTGTGTGTGGGGGGGGAGTGGAATTATAATATTATACCCAAGTATGGTAAAATTATGAATTTACACAATTCAAGTCTGAACTATGAAAATCAGTGGAGTCCGTATGATACGCAAGTATACCTAAAGAAGCACTTAGAAGGGAAACAACCCTTGTGAAATCCTATGGAAAATATCGAAATAGTTTTTTCTTTAGGAAACTACTGAAACGATTTAAACATTAAAAAAATAGTTTTAGCTATAACTAAACAATAAATTAGGTAAGAAATAAAAAAGGCAATTGTTATAAAATTTCACAAACACAAAAATTCTAGTATGTTTTTTCTTAATCAGCATTACTAAAAAGAAAATTGATTTTCCAGAAAAAACAAAACGATCCAAATATAGCTAAGTATAATACAATAAATAAAAATAAAATAAATAAAACAAAAATTATTGAAATCGCTTGAGTAGTTTCCGAGAAAAGGGTACGCCAATAGAAGGTGTTTTCCATAAGATTTCGAAACTGTTGTTGCCCCTTAAGATCTTCGAAGCAACAGCCCCAGGAGAGATTTGGTTACCACCATACCCTTCAGCCTTAGGATCAATTAATTTCCCTCCCATTCATTAGCGCATACCAGAAACACTCACTTTAAGATTAGTATTTAAGGTACTTTCATGTTATAGCAGCCCCCAAGGATGAATCGCGAAGCGACCAAGATTTATCGCCAAATTATAAAGCATATATGAAATTATTATTTCAATATATGATATCTCATCAAAAACGTCACCTGTAAAAATTGCAGCCAAGTCTCGTGACTCTTTTTCCGTAAAAAGTTCTGAAATCGTGTAAAACCAAGTTTAGCTATCTTATTAACTCTGAAATTTTCATTCACAAAATTTTCATTCACACTTTAGCGAAATCGTAACTGCACCCTTAGCGTAATCGTAATTACGGGGGCCGCTATAACAAGAAAGTGCCCTTTTTTCCTCCTACTACTTTCCTATAACCGAGTTCCAGATCAAGATTGGGGACAAAGAGGTTAAGTCTTCCATAATCGGATCGGATCCCATGCGAAGAGTTGTTGTCAAACGTGACCACCAATAGTATCAAATATGTAAATATATTACTGCATATATGTAAATACTAACGTATTATCCGGTTTAATGTATTTTAAGTTATGAAAAAATACTACAGTGTAAACAAATAAATACTTTATTAAAATATGTCAAAATATCAAGTAAAATTATGTAATTAAATAAGTAAAAAAAAAAAAAAACAAACATTAAATCACATTAAAAAAGATAATTTTATTTTGCCAGTGTGGCGTAGTAAAGAAAATCCGCAGCATTGTGTAAACAAAGCAGGTACATGAAGAAAGACTCTGAAATCCTTTTTATCATCATGTGTGGCTTGAAAAAATAAAAACAAAACAAAGAGATTAATTCAAAATATTATATTTAAGACTCTTATAAATTATTAGAATTAATGGTACTTTTCGGTTAGCCGGGCGCCAGTGATATATGTACATGTATATATATACACACAGATATATATATATATACATACACATATATATACATATATGTATGTATATATGTATATAAATGTATATACATATGTATTTATATATGTACATATAATCACTGAAGCCCGGCTAACCGAAAAGTACCGAATTAATTGATAGACAAAATTTATTTTATTTTATTTTATTGAAATTTTAACTTGTACAACTTATTAAAACTTTCCTCCCTATATTTTCTAATTTATCTCTGGTTCATTTTAAATGTCAAATCTAGGACAAAATAAAACGAACTCTTTTTTTTTTTTTCTAGAAAAATATTAAATTTAAAGACGAAACTTTTTGAATGTTGCATTATCTATAATGCAATAAAAGTATCAAAAAGTTTCGTATTTATTCCCAGAGTGACATATATTAAATGCCAAAAGAAATTTTCAACGAATGAATTGTGTTTAAATTTTAAGCATTCGGATTACAAAAAGTAAATTTTAAATCAAATTTCAATCCTAAATGTATCCCTCATATTTTTACTAAAAAATGATTAAAAATAAAAAAAATTTCCCCAGTTCCCAGATATTAAATTAATATATATATATATATATATATATATATATATATATATATACGAAAAAACAAAACAAAAAAAACAAGAAAACATAATGTATAAAACATTAATGCATTCAGAAATACATTGAACAAAAAAAAAAAAGACTCAATCTCTTACCGTTTGGCGATAAAAAAAATTGGCGATGAAAACCTCTCAATAATTCGCTTAAGAAAATTCAACAAGAGCTCTTAAAAAGCACGACCTTCAAGGTTAAAGACTTTGATGGAATGATGAAATACGTCAGATAATTCTTCCTTATATAGACCACAGGCCTCTTTAGACGTCGGTGATTGGTTACTATATGTCACGTGATAAATCCCTGCGTTTAGATTGGTTGATGCTCTATTATGCTACAAATACTGGCAACACACACTATGTCACGATTACGTCACACTTGTTGGTTGCCGAAATTTTTGGCAAGGAAATGGTCGCCAAGAGGGGCGATATATGGGGAAAACCCATTAAAAATACGCCAAATTAAGTTCAGGTCACAGGAATACTGTAAAATAAGCATTTTTCGTAGGAAATTATATTTATATATATTCAATTTCACACAATTTAAATAAATAAATTGTTTTTGTTCCATTTCCCACTCAAATTCATTAAAAATTTCAACATTTTTAATCCATGTATAACTTTGATTTAAAAATACTGCTATACACAAATAAAATGTCTAACTTTCGACAAAAGTATAAAATTTCTACATAATTATACAAACAGATGTAGATTTAAACAAATAACTCATTCGCTATTGCTTCAAAGTTCATTTTTAAATGTGTCATGCATACGCAATTTGAGTACGTTGACAACGTTTTCTAGTAATTTGTATCGGGCACAAAACGTATTAATTTAAACCATTGAAGCATGTAATATGTCAAAATAATTCAACGCTATTGCCATATAAACCAGTATTTCACCATAAACAGGTGAACATTAGGAAAAATAAGAATCTATTTTGGTTAATTATGTAACGGACATTTTCCTCACATTGTGAATACTCATGTATGAATTTTTTGCTTTTTACCTTTAAAATACTGAGTAACTTCAAGATAATTTGTAGTGCAAAGGGTTAACTTTTGCAATTTCCACCTTTAAAGCACTATTTAAACTTTAAAAAATAATTAATTACTTAAAGCGTATTCATAACTAATTTTTCGGGTAACTGTTAGGCCTAACTTACCGTTGCAAAGCATACATGTAAATTTCTAATTAAAAATGCTTTAAAGTCCCAAAATATTGATAAATTACTGCTTAAAATGTAAAAATCCATGTTATGTATCTGTTTTCATAATGTATCATACACTAGATATTTGTAAATAAACAGTTAAACATTTCCAGGTTCAAAATCATTTTTATCAATTTTCCTTAAAATGCGAAATCCAAAAATAATTTAATCATTTTTTTACGCGATATTTTTTAATAGTTTTAACTAAATTTGCATAAAAGATAATGGCAATCAATAAATAATAACATTAAAGTATTTCCATGATGGTTTTCTAGTGAAATTTGCATATATTTGAATTTATCTCTTAGACTTGCTTATTAAACCAATTTCGTGATGGATTTCTATAAAAAAACAAAACAAAAAATCGATATTCTGACAGCTGAAAAGAAGTTTGAGCAACGGAAAATCAGAACCTGATTTGTAAAAGCCAGTTAAATGAATTGATTAACACTTTAAAAAAAAAATTTGTATAGCCTATGCTATATGTTATAAGTAACATCATGAAACTATTCGATTTTAAACTGTGCAGCAAATTTAATGTAAGTACTCCGAATCTTTCATTTTGGATTTTCTGATCCTTTCTAGGTCTAATGTTTACAATTACATAACACCATTAACCCTTTAATGCACCCATTAGTTTAATTAACTGAACATACATAGCTTATTTTTGATGTAATTACTCCAAAAGTCGGTCCCATTAGCCTTGTGCTGCAATCTGTGACCACTCTCTAGTACTAGATGGTGAAATATGATAGATACGAATAGATGCAAAATTTTTGAAAAAATAAGAACAAAAAAATCATGCATGAAGCATAGATTATTAAATAATTTCCAACACTTGTTAATATTATGAAATAATTTCATTTTTTTCGTAAAATAAAATGAGATATCCAAATAAGCAGCTTAAGTAAAAACCCACAACTGAGTAAAAACCCATTTTTAGCAATTATTGCCCACATCTGGTAATGTTTGCAAATTCTTTTGTGCAGAACTGTATATGACCTATAGAATTTATACACGCCACTTAATACACTAAAAATTAGATAAGTTTAAAAAGTACACTACAGTGGTAAACGCACTTCCAGCAATTATCGATTTTATAGTCTGTCCTGCAATCGAATTCTTTTGTGTAGCCCTGTAAATAAACGATAAATGCTATGCACTCCATAATCTATGGAAAACATGTTGTAGTGAACTTCACTGATTTCAATATGTTTGAAGTATCATAACCTCATTAAAATGCACCGCAAACTTTTTCCCCCCATAGATCATAATGGAATAGAATTATTTTGTGTGTTCCTGTAAACGAACTATAAATGATGCTTATTCTATACTCCTGATAAATCATGTTGTAGTCCATCTGAGTGATGCATACCAATCTCATTGCGTTTGAAATACCTTAACATCAATAAAATGCATCGCAAACGGCTTCTTGCCTTAGACGATAGTGTAACGAAATTCTTTCGTGTAATCCTGTAAACGAACTATAAATGCTGCATACTTCATTTTCAATACCGAATATTCTATACTAAGCCTTGATAACATATAAAAATTACATGACAATCCGAGTATATTTACAAGAGTTAGTGTAGGGACAGACAGACAGACAAACCAAATTCATAACTTTTCATTTATGTTGGAAAATGTTAAAAATAAACTTCATTTGATACATGTAGCAGCTGACAGAAACGTGTAGTTAGCTGATCAACTACAATTTGTATTGAAAGTTAACCCTTTCCGGCACAGACAAAATCTGTTTGTAAAATGGGAAATTACTGACTGACACCGGAATTTACAAACGACTTTTTTAGAAAATAAGAACTCCTTATTTTAAGCTTTCACTGTAGAAACAAAATTTTATTAAATATTCTTGGTGTCAAATGCAAGTTTGGAATTAAAATTAGGTGTGCCTGGAGTGGGACCACTGTGCCGGAAAGGGTTAAATTGTGGATTTTAACAGTAACGGCATCTGCTATACTGTTGTGAAAAGGCAGAAGTAGCTACCGTGATGCCTTTAATGTTTATTAGAGTTATGAAAAACAAATGGTGAAACTCCTATTTTTTATCATTTAAAGTGAAAACCTTTATGTCATTTTGTCACCTTCTATTGCGGAACTTGGATATCCCGAAGCCTCAATCATATATTTTCCGAAACTTTTTTTTTACAGCCACATACCATCCTTGTTGATGAAAATTAGGGTACTTATACACTATCCTGTCCAGGTACACCAACGAAGACACTTAAAAAACTGTAATTTAGTTAATGCAGAACCATCATACTTTACATACATTCCTACTAATAAAAGAAAGTTGTTTGTCTGTGTGTGTGTCTGCGTGTGATGGATAGCGAAATCTACCGCAAGTAGAAGTCTGAAAATTTGGATGCGGATAATCCAAGGCAGGTCTTGATGCATCTGAGGCTCGGATTTTTCATTTCTTGAGACTCGGGTCCCCCTAAATTGTTAATAACTTTCCCCATTTTTATTCAATCCTCTTCGTTTTTGGGGCCCTTTCTCCATTTAATTTTTCCCATTTCTACTATTCCAGTTAAGACCCTGGCCTCCTATGGCTCGATACGGAGCCCGTTGAATTTTTTGTTTCCTAAACAGTTAATAATTTGCCCCCTTTTAATCCGATTTTCTTTGTTTTGGGGACCTTTTTTCCATTTAGTTATTCCCCCATTTCTACTTTCCAATTAGTACACTTCATCTTAGGGCCCTGCTCAAAACTATTAGCTGGCCTCTTTTGGAGCTCCTACTGTAGTTCCTTAAAAATCGTCCGTTTCACTAACTTTTTCTTCTAAAAAATTTCTAGTACTTCGAGCTACTATATGAACGACAATTTTTTTTTTTCGGAGAAGATCTGGGCCTAATTGTGTCATCATTTCAATGCATAACTTTAAAGTTGAGTCTTGGACTTCTCTCCTCGGGCCACCCCTCTCATATTTTTATTGGGTCCCTAGGGCCTTTTTTATGCATTCCTTTAAAATTTTATTCTAATGATTAATTTACACCCTATGCTTAATTTCGCCTAATTAAAGATCTAAAACACTAAGTACTAGGACCTTTTAAGATGTTTTCCTCTTAGGGTTCTACTCAAAACTATGAGTTGGCCCCTTTTGGGCCACCTATTATAGCTCCCTTAAAAAATCGTCCGATTGACTAGCTTTTCTTTTTTAACAACTTCTTAGGATTTCCAGCTACTAACTATTCGACAAAAAAAATTTCTCAGACTTCAGCTGCCACCAATTTTGAATATTAATCTCCTTCTTGGGGCCCTTGGTGCAGATTCTTTAAAAATGATCCGATTCTCTTGCAATTTTCATTAACATAGTTCTAGGTTACTCCAGTTACTTTATAAACTACTAAATAATTTTCCTTAGACCCCCAACCCAACTATCACCTTTTTTAAATATTAATCTTCTTTTTCGCCGCAACTTACGTTTACTCACTACAGCCGTAAATTAAAAATCGCGTTACTATTAAAGATAAGTGGCTAAGTTTAGAAGGAGGAGGTGGAAATGTGATCCGTAAATTAAATATCGCGTTAATGTTAAAGGAAATTTGTTAAATTTACAGGGGACACATTCCACCGCATGGGGGCTCATTCTTTTCTTGGATTCTATGGGCTCGATTTCAACAGGGTTTAGGTCATTCGACTGAATATCGGAAACTTTTTTTTTATTATTATCACGGGCACGGGCAATGACAGGCGGGTCATCTAGTATGATAATATAAGATAACCACGAAAGAAAATATACAATAACTTCTGCCGCGTTAAAACGCTTGCGAAAAGCGTTCTTCATCTTTAGAATCCTCAGAAACTGATATATTTTCGAGATTTAAGGAAGAATTTATAAAAACAAAGTTTCTTTTGCTGTTATTGACTTTCGGAAACGTTCCGAGTCGTTTTTATAGTCTATTAATCAATTTTCTTAACATAGGTTTTTCGGATGCTATCCATTCTCAAGTACACGTTTTTCTTTTCAACAAACATGCTTTACAGACAAAAGATGATAAATTAACAGCATTCACATTTATTTGGTTACTCTTGCATGTATAAATTCAATCAATTGCGCAGCTGGAAATGTTTAATTGAGAATTAGGAATTAATCAGGGTTCCGTATCTCAAAAGCAAAAAACGGAACCCTTATAATTTCTCTTTGGAAATCCCGATTATGGAAAATCACGTAATCCATCGACATGGAATTGAACCGGTCATTTCAAAAACCACATACGTCAAGTTTTTTCCAAATATACTTTTTTTTTTATCGCAAATGCTTCCTTAAAAGTAGACCCATGATCTGGGTGATAACCCCATAAGTCAGTGTATTCCCTCCTCTTCAAATAATATCTTCTAATTTTCGTTCATTACTTAAACGATATAAAGTCAGCGACTTAGGGATTTTTGCATGCAATACCAGATTACATGGGGATACCATATTACCATTTGCATACAATACCAGATTACATGGGGATACCCTATTATCATTTGCATGCAATACCATATTAAAACATAAAAATGTTCCTATATAAGTGCTATCTTTATTAATTTTGATTACAAACATGTTTAATATGACTGTTTTGTTCAAATAAAATACTACCTAACCTTGTTTCTTGCTAAAACAACATAAATCAGGAACAGTTTTTCTGTTATTCTTCTTTTTATTATTTATAAATTATAAAAATTATTCAATATTTACAAACTTTGAAGTCCAAAATCTATAATCAGCCCAAAAAACACTATAAAAATTCGTTTACTTGTGAATAATACAGTTTTTTTTAATTTCTGAAAAGTTCTGATTCTGTGACTTATGTGGTTTTTGAAACGACCGATTCAATTATAAATTAATGATTTTCCGATTTTTCCTTTACATGTGATATAAGACCTTCCTTCGTTCCAAATTTCAAGGTTCTAGGTCAACCGAAAATACCCTATAGGTTAAGTAGGTTCCTTATTCGATGAGTCTAAGCATTAGAAAGGAAAAATATATCGATTAATTTTTGACTTGAATCCAAATTTTGGTTACTTTACCTGTAAAACTAGTTTTGGTGCATGGGTAATGCAGAAGTGGGAAAAACTACTGTAATGGTTAATGAAACAAGCATATAACTGGGATTTCAATGTTTTGTCAGTCATTTTACCTGTCAAACTGATTTTGCTGTATGTGTAATATGAAAGTGGGACAACTAAATAGTTAACTTTTATTACTTTTATTATAACTTTTGCATATTACGTGCAAACTTAGAAATAAAATTTTAATTACTAGACAAACTAGCTTTTAGAGTTTTGTAAATAACAATAAAATAAAAGTTTCTTTAACTTTCAACAACTTTTGTTTAGTTATTTTTTTGCAGTTTATTTCATCTTTCATATAATTTATACTTAAGGGGGTTCTCAAATTCCATGCTCAACAACGCAAAACTTTCCGACACATGCTTTGTCTCATTTATAAACGTAAAGGTCTGACAACTGAAACGATTTGGAATCGAATAGCGTTTTCCATTTTTTAAAAGTAAAAAATAAATTACTTATCGAGTTATAAGCGATTCGAGTCACGTGAGAAGTTTTTCTCCTTTCTTGTGCTGCCGTGTCGGAAAATTGGTTCAAAACACCGACTTTGATAGTATTTTCTGAAAGATCTTCTGTCTTTACCAAAAAATCGAAAACGTCTTTCGATTACATAGTTTTTGAATAAGAACACCAGCCAATTTCAGGCGTTTTCGAACAAAAATGAATTCCGAAATGTGTCAGAAAGTAGCTCTTTTGGATTTGAGAACAGTCTTAAAATAATTTCGCCAAAGTGCCAATATTTTATAAGGTACAGATTTTTATGCTTTCTGTTAAACAACAACAAAAAAACTAAAGCTTTTGTTTTATCACTACCTCCGAAAGGGAGAGTCACATGTTTGGAATAATGTATGACAGCATATATATATAGGAGGATGTATACAGATAACAAAACTGCCAGTCAGCTGGCTCATCAGCGAAGGAGGGGAGGGAGGGGGGCGGTGTTCTATAGCAACAACACATAGCCCATTGTAAAGGGAAATGAATGGTGCACCGATTACGGATGTTATCACAACTACACAGGCATCATCCGTAATCGGGATTCCGTTTATTTCACTTTGAAGCTGGCTATTCCATGTTGATATGGCAACACCCCACTGGCGCGCCAGCTAACTGCCGATTTCGTTATCCGTACCACCTTATCTATCATATATTTATATACACAAATCATCGACGCTAAAATTAGTTGCGAAAATGTGACGCTGAATCCAAGACCACTAGCTTTTTTAAATTTATTATTATTATTATTATTTAAATTTAACAAATTTTATGTAATAAAATCGAATTATTGTCGTTATTCTTGAAAAGTAGCAATTTATTTTTTTTTAATCCTTGTGAGCAATTAGAGTACATATATAATGTTTTATTAACGAAAAAGTACATTTTCGGGAAAATACCAAATTTTTAATTTATAGTGTTGCGTTATTCCCCGACATCTGTTCTATAGCAACAACACATAGCCCATTGTAAAGGGAAATGAATGGTACACCGATTACGGATGTTATCACAACTACACAGGCATCATCCGTAATCGGGATTCCATTTATTTCACTTTGAAACTGGTTGTTCCATGTTGCTATGGCAACACCCCACTGGTGCGTCAGCTGACTGCCGATTTCGTTATCCGTACCACCTTATCTATCATATACAAATACACAAATCATCGACGCTGAAATTAGTTACAAAAATGTGATGCTGAATCCAAGTTTTTTTAAATTTATTATTATTATTTATTTTTTAAATTTAACAAAATTTCTGAAAAAAAAAAAAAAGAATTGAGATAAAGATATATTTTTCAAGCCAGAATATAGGTCTTTCGTATGTTATCAATTGTCAAGAAAACATTTACATGATAAATTAACAGCATTAACATTAAAATTATTATCATTTTGTTATTATTGTATGTATAAATTATGCTGCTGAAAATGTTAATTGAGAATGGATAGTTATCCTAAACACCGATATTCTGGTTTGAAAAAATTTATTATTACGCTAGAAAAGCTAATCAGAAACGATTCCGAAAATCGGTGGCAGCAAAAGAAATGCTTCTTTAAATCACGAAAATATATTGGTTTCTCAGGTTTCTAAAGATAAAGAACGCTTTTCGGAATCTTGGGTAACCTCGGAAGAGGTTATTGTATATACAGGGTGATTTTTTTTTGAAATTGTGAAAGTAAAACTCTATAACAACAGAACCACTGATTCAAATGACCTAAAATTTCACCAGTATGCTCCCAAAGCAATGGGATTTTTTTTTAGGCATGGCTAAAAAAAAACTTAAAATCGTACCGACAGAGGGCGCTGTACATGCAGTAAAGTCGGAAGACGAACTTGCGCCCGACACACGCACATTGGCGATAAGAACGTGAAGTACGCACAAATCGTGTTCATTATTCTATGAAAATCCTCGCAATGACTGCGCCATTGACGGACCGTGCGTTGTGAGGGAAACTGTATTATCAGAATTATGACAGCGCAGCAACTGCTCTTAAGAGATTTAGGACACTTAAGAATTTAAGAAAAGGTCCAATGACGACAGAGGGCCTACGGAAGATGGTTTCTCAAAGTACTGTCCATTGTTTTCCTCCCACAGACAATATTCTTTGTTTCTGCTACCTTACAGCGACATCTGTCGGTGCAATTTTAAGTTTTTTTTTAACCATACCTAAAAAATTCCCATTGCTTTGGGAGCATACTGGTGAAATTTCAGGTCATTTGGATCAGTGGTTCTTTTATTATAGTGTTTTACTTTCACAACTTAAAAAAAAATCACCCTGTATTTCCGTTCGTGGTTATATTATATTTTTGTAGATTTTGTCTTTTTAACACTTTCTGACATAGTTTAAAAGTGTTTATGAATTTGGTTTGTCTGCCTGTCTGTCCGTACTCTAACTCACTTAATTATACTCCGATTGTCATGCAATTGATATATGTTATTGAGGTTTACAGTGGCATATTCAGTATTTAAAATGGTGTAGCATTTATAGTGTCTTTACAGGGACACTAAAAAAAATTCCGCAACATAAGGTCTATAGGGAAAAATCGTTTGCAGTTTATTTTAAGAATGTTTCACTATTTCAAATATATTTAAATTGATATATATCACTTAGGGCATTACAAGAGGCTTACTGTAGAATATTGTGTGTATAACATTCATTTACAGGGACACATAAAAGAATTCGGTTAAAATACTGCTTGTTAAATAATTGCTGGAAGTGCTTTTTCAGTTATGGTATGCGTTTTTAAATTTAAATATTTTTTTGCCTGTTACTTGGTGTGCATACATACTATAGATAATATACAGGGCAGCACAAAGCATCTTGAGTACATTTCCATTTATTGACAGAAATTGCTGAAGGGAAATTTTCAATTGTGTTTTTTGTTGCCTAGCTGAACTAAATTTTAGCATACTATGTTGTAGTATACATACAAATCTATAGATCATATACAGGATAGATCATATCCTGATGATCATATATCATGATAGATCATATCCTGATATGATCCATAGATCATATCTCCACAAAAGAATTTCGATATTTTTCCGAATATTGTTGGCAATTCCTGAAATTGGATTTTTAAATGTGTTATGCATTTTCCAAATAGTTTACTTAGACATCATCGCATTTATTAAATGGCAGATATTAAATCGCCTTATTAAATGGTAAATATTTCTAAAAGTATTTTGGAAGTGTTACATAATCTATGCCTGACACATGATTTTTCGTTCTTGTTTTACAATGCAGAGAAAAATGAAAATCACCATTCGAATAGGAATTATGTCTAGTTTATGTTAAAAAAATAAGCTTAGGTAGCCGCCTCCACTTTGAAATTTTCGATATGAACACCCACTTTTAATATCTTATTCAGATTCTACAGTAAATTTTACTTTCAAATACTAAACAGAAAGTCATCTAGTAATGTATGTAAGGTTTGGAACTCCCAATGCTAATTTCATTTTTAATAACTGCAATGCCGGTAGTTTGTTAAGCGTAATAAATAAAAAAAAAATACTAGGTGAAAAGAGCTTTGGATTCACATATTTAAAGTGTCTAGCAACCGATTTCTGCTAAAAAAATTTATAGGCTACAATAAAATATTTTTCAAATATTATTTTCATAATTTATGTATTATGAAATTAATATTCAAAAATAGTAAATGTATTGTAACAAATGACTTCTTGTTTGGAACCTCAAGGTAAAAATGTATATCGAAGAATAAAAATAGGATGTCAAAATTATCTGCTCATAATGAAAATTTCAAAGTTTGCTACTATTTCAATAATTCCTAATCATATGGCTGTTTTTGTTTTCTTTGAGACAATCTGCCGCTGAAAACGTATGAAGGTCTCTTTTTTTTGGACCACTGTACACATAAAGAGAAGCCATTTTTGACATTTTTTAACCTGGAAAACAGTTTTCTTCAGCAACTTAAAATGTCTAACAAGTATTTTATAGTTTTCACCAATGCTTTTCCTTTGGAAGTGGGGGATGAGGGATTATGACAATAATCTTTACTCTTACGTACTCAGAGAAAACTTAAATATAAAGTTACAAAATGTTACACAATTATGGCCCCATTAACATTTGCATGAAAATTAAAATTAAAAATTCACTTTACTACAATGTTTTTGTTTCTTTTTTGGCTTATTAGCTAATATCTTACTGACATATTTTCACAAAATGAGAAATATTTTAGCAAAATATGAAAAAAAAAAATTTAAAGATAATTTTTGTGACCCCAATTGTGTTAGTTGCAATCAAAGCTATATAGGTCACTATTTATTTCTTATCTCCTGCTCATTTATCTTTCTCTGAAGGGTAATTTTTTTTTTTTTTTTTTGTCATTAAAAAAACAAAGCCATCATAAAGAGCCTACATTCACAAGTTAATGTAAGCTATCGTAATTGCATAACAAGCTAATTTATTGAAACGTTGTCTACAAATTTCTCATTTCCATTTCAATATTTTTAATCGTTCTTCCTGCATAGGATATCTATAGTCAAAGGCTCTTGTTTTTATTCATATTAAAAAAAAGGTTCCAAATTTTGCTGGTACAGATTTCACAAGGATATAAAGGAAACAATACTTTAATCAGAGTTTCCCCCAGGTTTAAAAAAGGGCAGGGTGTTGCTGGTGAGAAAAGGGTACTTTTTTATTCTTAAGGGCACTTTTTGGATTCTTAAGGGCACTTTTTTTAATTGTTAAAAGCTATTATTTTGGTTTTAAAAGTCACTTTTGATATTTAAAAGTCAGGGCACTATTTTCAAGACAACATTGAGTCAATTTTTACTATGAAAGCAAATTTTTTTTATGCAAAAAGGAGAAAGGGCACTTTTTTTACTGATGGACAAGAAGAGTGCTAATTATTTTTTTGAGGGGCAAGAAGGGTACTATTTTGTAAACCAAAGGGCAGGCAGGGTGCAGCACCCTCCTGAAACTGTCTGGGGGAAACTCTGCTTAATCGTCACCAATTCTGAAATTTAAACTGCTATCAGAATGAAATTGCAGCAGAAATAAATTTTAAAAAAACTAAGCTTTTATATTAGCCTTAGATTTCATATATTCTCCACAAAAAAAAAAAAGGTCTCATTTAAAAACAATGAAACGCAGGCAAAAAATTTGCAAAGAATGCATCCATTGGTTTAATATTAGCTTGTGAATGTCGTATGCTAGCAAGTGTAGGTCCTTAGAAGTAATTTTTTCAGTATGCACGAACAAAAACAATTCCAGTTGTCCAACAATTTGAACAATTTTTTTCTTACCATTCATTTGCTGATGACGTGTCTGCTACTCCACTCTCACCACACAGTTTCCTGAAACTTAAGCCATGCTGAAATTTAAATTTCTGTAACTAACCATCCGACACCTTGAAGTAAGGGTTGGCAACCACAAGCTGGTTGTTACCACTATTTCTGTTTAGAAAATTTAGCCTTATATAATTTTAAAACCAATGGCCTATTAGTTACCACTTTTTTTGAATAGGAATGCTCGTCTTATTTAATCATTTTATATAAAGACAAAAATTAATATTCAGAGAAGTGGTTAGAAGCAACACTACAATCAGGTTATGGTTGCTGGCCCCTACCTTGAAATCTTTAATGCTTGAACTAGGGGTGGAAATCTGCAATTTTTTTTTTTAAAGCACATTTCGATTGATTGTAATATTTCAGTTTATCAATTTTCATAAAATCAAGCAAAGTCTATTCAAAATTTGGGTGTTTTGATTCTCAAAAATATTTTCTACAGTGTGAATTTTTTTTTTGTTTCTGGTTTCAGTTCAAAAAAAATTATCTCATGTCTTTAAAATTATCAATAAGCTATTCTTTGGAATTTCAAACTTCTGAAAAATTAGCGTGTTGCTTAATATCTTATCATAAACTTGTTTTAATCCTCAATAAATAAAGATGTGTGTTTCTTCATTTATGGCATAACTAAGAAAGTTCCTAAGGCTGGCCCTAACCTATCAACAAAAGGACTTTACTAATTGAGTTACCAAGATAAAATAAAATGAGAAGAATCAAGCACACTCTTTAAAATTAAAGCCATCACCCTTTTAAGGGTCCTGTTCACTCACTTGAAAACACATGCTCTCTAATTTTAATATGATGGGGCAATAATTTTCTAATATCTCGTTTTCATTTCAATATTTGTAAGTGATTTTTTAAAAATTTTATTGCAGAGATCCTATATATTATTTCTGTTGTCAACATCCCTTTTTCTAAGCAAATAAAAAACACAGAGCGATACATGTTATACCATATGAAAGGATTTTAAAGTGGCTTCTGACATAGTACATTCACGTTTCGTTAAAACATGTATTTTGATTAAAAATTGCAATTAATTAAAAATTAAATCGGCATTGTTTTCATGAAAGGTTTTCCTGAAATTATTGTTGCCACAAAAATAAGATACCGCAACAATGATTATATAAAAAAAATGTTCAATAAAGATAAAGTGGGACATAGTTACTGCACGGGTTTATTTTATATTTATGATTAAAAAGCAAAATTTAAATTCAAATGCTCAATTGATTTTTCTTTATCCTATGGTTTTTTTTTTTTTTTTTCTCGAAACAGATGATGTCATCCTCTAATGCTGTTAAAATACGATTGATTTTTTTTTTTTAAGTGCAAAATTTTCGCTCGGATCCACTGCTCAATTTTTATTTCTGCTGTTGATTACCGCAATTTTCTTTGTGGATTTTTATTATTTTTTTTTTTTACGAAGATACTTTGACTTTTGAAACCGGTTCCGATTATTGGTGCTAATGTACAAAAAATAAATTATAGACAAAGATTTAGAATCATAAAAATTAATTAAAATACATTAAGCATAAAAATAAACTTTAACATAGGCTCCAGTAGTTGGTTCCAATGCCCACTATTGGTACAGTTTAAGAAATAATGACCCAGAAGTGACCATCTCTCAAAACTAATAAACTGCTCATTTTTTTAAGTTTTAGTCTTATTTAAATAATTATTTAGAGTTTAATAAAATGTATAAACAATATTTTAATGCAAAATGAAACATATTTTGAAAGTAAATTTACCTCTTAAAGAAACATAAAAAAAATTTGCTAAACATTTCATTTTTGTAGACATTTTAGAAAAAAAAAAATTCTTCATCAACAGAACAAATCAATTATACAAACCAATTTAATGGACAGTTAATCCAAACCGAAAGTATCCTTATAAAAAAAAAATAATAAAACAGCAAACAAAATCAAAAAAGTAAAAAACAGCGATTGTAGAGAGATTGACTTCAGCTATCCAAGGCAAAAAAATAGTTAAAAAATATTGAGATGCAAGCGAGCTATTTTTAAAAAACTGTCCCATAAGATTAACATTAGTGAGCGGGTGTTTTTGCATGAGTGAAGTAGCCTCTTAAGGGTTTTAGCCAATCAGATTTCTTTTGGTTGTTTTTCAAATATATGCTGGAGTCTTATTTTCAACTTTAAAAATTAGTGGCTCACTGTGGCACATGGCATACTATAGGTGTTTTTACCTTAGTTTTTTTTTCCTTCAAGGATAAATTAAAGAAAAAAACCACAATATATCTTTTGAAAATTATCATCATATTATGCTTACAGTGCTGGAAAAAAAAAAAAAAACAACAACAACGGATGTATTTGTGTGTTTGTTGTAGTATTTTGCTCAGAGTCATAGAGAAATACACAATTTCAACTTGGTGTAAAAACAAGGAAAAAATGATATATTTTATATTAAATGTAACAATAAGGCAATGCTTCACATTTTTATTTTTAATTTTCAGAGACAGTTGCAGACAATACTGTTTCAGTTCTGCTATATCAACAAGAAGGGGAGAGACAAATATCTTGTCTTTGCGTACCCCTATAATTAAAATATCTCAAGGTGTTAAAGTCAGGACTTTTAGGTGCCCATCGAGTCAATGGCATGTTATAGTCCACAGCTCCTCCAATCTATTAAGAAAGGAAGATGTTGATCAGATAATATTGCATGTTGCCTGACCAGTGTGGATCAGCTAATTGGAGAATACAACATGAGAACACATAACAGCTTTCCCACTACAAACATTACCGTTTTGAAGTTACACATGCACTTTTGCCTATGTCACTTCCCTCATTAACAAGACTCAAATTTTATGAGGACATTTACCGATTTGTTTGCAATTGTGGAAAGAGCAGATCCAAGGGGGAGGTCACAGGGGTCACAACCAGACTCTGAATGAAAAAAAGTTTAAAAATACGACAATACATTTTTTAAAATTTAAATACATATTAAGGGCGTTTAAAAAAACATTTCTTTTTGTTAACAATGAGAATACTTTCTATACTCATGGAGTCATTTAAAACAGAAATGCATGAAATTTGTAGACATTACTTTTTAAGTGCCAAAAAATTTAACAATGTTTTTCATTTTCTTATATATGTGATACATCTTTAATTATAACCAATTGCTTGCTCATGATGGTTTTTCTATGACTGCCAAGTCCCAAAAATGGGCTTACAATGCCAATTTTTGCAACATTTTCTGAAAGAATTTAACTTTATAAGAAAATGAGAAACTGATTTCTTGATATCTGAATAGAACTTTACATCATAACACAATATGTTTAGTACTTTAAAAAATGCACAGACACCGAAAAACACTGTAAAACATTATAATTTAATAATATTTTTAAAAATATATACAAAAATTATATATAAATAATGTTTTCAAAATTCATTTTCAAAGTTTTCACAACAGGCTGGTATTGAATTCAGTTTCAATGCTTCGTCCTCTTTATTTAATATAGGTCTTTTATGCTTAGCCACTTTGCTATCGTCGCAGGCAAGATCTTCAATAAATATGAGCTGCAAGAAAAAATTATATGCATGATTAGAAGCAACATTAAAAAATAGAGTAAACGAACTAGAGAAATTTATAGTCTCATAATAGTCTTAAAAGTTCTATGGAATGTTTAATAGTCCTATTTAATGGTATGCAAACTTATAAAGGGAAAAACACTTGCATGAAGTTTTGTTTATAATTTAAGTGCCCATATTATCTTCAAGGAAGTATACATTTATATATATAAAACGCTAATATACGTGGCAGCAAACACTCAGTTATTTCTCTTTTGCCAACGGCAACAAGTGGTTTGATTTAAAACCTAACTTCAGCCCACTTCATTATTTGTCATGATGTAAAATATTTTACCTATTTCTCACAAAAAATGAGTTACTTATAATGAAAATATTTTGATGCAATAAAAAGCTATGGTATGTGACAGCAAAAAAGTGGTTATTACTCTTTTGCAAATGGCAATGAGTGGTTTGTTTAGTAAATCAAACCTGCTAAACCTAACTTTAGCTGGCTTTGTTATTTGTTGTGGTATTTCTCACAAAAAATGAGCTACTTTTGTTTACAATATTGTGATAAGATGATTTTTTGATGATTTTGTTGATGTGACAGCCTGTCCTGATGTGACATTTCATTCATTGATTAAAGGAGTAAAAATTGATAACTTTTCGCTAATCTTTTGCTCTTTTTTTTTTTTTTTTCAAAAATGAGTTTACTTAGTTTTACACAGAAGACAACGACATGCCGCTGGAATGATTGACAGAAAATCCATTCGAAATGAAGTTGATAGGTTTAGGCGAGCCACAGAATATTTTGATCAACGGCAAAATAGACTTATCCAGTGAAGACGAAACTGCATGAATTCACAATTTGAAGTGAACATCCCGAAGCATAACTATGGAAGTATGACTGAGGCGTGCGATTTTTGTCATGCACTTTACTGGAAAAGTGAACTTAATACTAACAAAAAATATTAGAATGCAGGTGCTATGCGTGGAATCAGTTAGTATAGATTATTTCATATTCATTTTATGTTTTGTTTAATAATAACCTCTTTTGTTTAATAATAACCTCTTTTGTTTAATAATAAACTCTCTGATTTAAGCACCTGTTTTCAATAAGAATAAAAGATCAGTTGGTGGCACACATCTTAAACTCTCCTATACCTGTCAATCACTTCTAAGTTGACTTCAAAGACTGATAAAACTGACCTTTGAGATCAAGTCCCTAAAATTATTGCACACCTTGTTCGAAAGCATGGAAATGGCTGCAATTTTGGAAATGTTTCTCCAAAGCATGTGACTCAACATCACAAAAATATGGTCCGTAACTGCACTGTGGCATGCAACCTTTATTGCAAAATGAGTTGTTGTATAATTAAGGCCTACAATGTCGGAAATGTTTCCCCAAAGATAAAGTGAAACAAGACCTAAATTGGACACCTTATATTGATTCCAGTACAGCCCCCTTGCCTTTAACACATAAAGATAGAAACAATATTATTGTTAGCATGGTTGCTAACAGAAATGAGAATGTATAACAGAGTCAGATATAACAAAATTGTAACCATGAAATGCAGTTTGGCACCTAGAAAAAAAATTTTAGGCATCATTTCACGCCTTACTAAAAAGTTTTTTAACCTGAGTCATACCTTGGAATTTGGAAGGAGCCTTGTACCACTTTTTAGGACAAGAAAATTTCTAGTTAATATTTAAATCACAGAATTTGTAATTGACTCATTTATTCACAGAATGTGTAATACTTTTCTGCTGTTAAATAAGGCGAAAACTTCTATTAAAAAATTATGGTACAATTGTATGCACCTTGTAAATATAATTATTTATTTTTTTAAAAAAGCTAATCTTTTGAAATTGAATCCACATCCAAGTTTGGCATCAAATAGGAACAATGCTAACAATAATGTAATTTCAAGTGCATGTGAGTTGCAATAAAGGTTAGCGCAATGAAAAAAAAAATGCTCTAAACTATATCATCATCTGTAGACCCAATTACTGGTTAAAAAACATAGAATTGACTTAATCAAATTAAAATTTACATTGTTAAAAAAGTTAATTATGCGCGAAATCATGCTCACTGAAATACGTCAATTGTGTGTGGACGAATTTTCCTCCTTAACATGATTTTAGGACCAGTGCCTAATTAGGTTTAAATATGTCTGTCATTGTCCTGTGATTTTTCTACATCTACTAAATTTTACAATTTGACAATATTCAATATTATCAATATTTCTGACAATATTAGTGGGTAAACAATGAAATCACTGTTACACATACACAAAACTTGTTATATATGACATTCGAGAATCTTTACCTACTTTATCACCTGACTTAAACATAATTATTTATTTTTAAAAAAGCCTAATCTTTCATAATCAGGTTCAAATGATTATAGAACCTTCCCCTATAGGTTTATAACTAAGCAATGTAGAATGATGTGTTATACACTAAAACCACTTCTGAAAAATTATCTAACAGTGCAATTCCCATCATAATCCATTGAACCTTTTGTATGGACTTGTCAACAAATGGTTCCTTTTGTATGGAACCCAAATAAAAGTAGAAAGTAGAACCTTTTAAAAGAAGCTTTCATAATCGGGTTTTCACCTGATTATAGAATATATATATATACATATAATATGAGTGTGTGTATAGTAGTAGAGGTATCTCTTAATCATGTTCAACTGATTATAGAACTTTCCCTCTTACAACTAAGCAATGTAGAATGATATATTATATACTGAAACTATCCTTGAAAAATGATTTAACAGTCCCATAAGAATTTGTTCAGTAGAACCTGAGTTATAAACAGTCAAAATGAAATACGAATATCTTTATACATATATATATATATATATATATATATATATATATAAGATTAAATATTTATTTTGAGAGTAAAATTGTTTATTTCTCCCTTCCTCTACAGAATAAAATCTATTCATATGAAACAATTAAGAGAATATTTCTTTTTGAAAATTTTAGTTTCATAACATTGACTGAGCTTTCTAAACATGGTAAAGCAAAGTATTTTGGATGAAATATATCTTCTGTTATTAAAAAATATATTAAGTTCAAATTTTCTTTCATTGGAACATTAAGGGAGCATTAGTTAAGTGTGGAGGGAGCTTAGGTGGAAAAACTTTTAATACCCTTATCCCCCCTCGTCCTCACAAAGTTGAAATGAAAAGGTCTTTTAGCCTCATTGAGGGAGACTATAAATATGGAACTTGAGTTCATAGAATCCTCTGCTCTCCCCCCCCCCCCCTACACACATGAGCAGCGGTGATTTCTTATTGCTTCTTTTGACCCATGAACATAAAAATTTACAAGTTAAAGTATATGTGACAGAAATATATATATTTTTTCACATAAAAAATTACACTTTCATAACAAAATTATTAAAAGTTATACATTCTATAAATTTCTAAAGAACAAAATTTCAAGTATAAATTATCACATTGTTTTGGTAAGACAAGATGGATTTGTTTCTGTCTGAATTTTTAGGAAGTTTTTTGTACTTTTCAAGCTTGGGTGAAGAGGTCATACAATCTGTGACTAGAGTAACAAAGAAACTCAGTTTTCTGATACTAATTAAGACTTATTACTAACAATTAGTTCAGTATTTTTCAATCCTTTAGAATCAGTGACACATCTTGATTTTATAAGGAATTCTACGATACATTATAACATTTTAAACTTAAAATTACCAGACTTTATAAATGCATATGCATTCATGTGCATGTTTATTGCAGAAGGAATACATGTTTTAGAAATAATTAAATTGTTTAAAAATTATTTATTCACTAAATAAAAGTTATCCAAAAGTTTCTCTCTCTATATATATTTGAACTTGTTAGTGTTATTTTTCACCAAATACATGATTTGGGTGAGAATAATAATTTATTTATTTATTTTTTTAAAGGTTTAAATAAATTTTTTAAAAGCAAAAACAATGTGCAAAAGTATTGGAAACATTCAGTTTCTCAGTAATAAAATATGAAAGATAAATGAAATTTTAATGTAGTCTATACTTAATTTGCAGAAAGAGCTCATCATTTTATAGGATTAGTCACAACACTCTCACAGCACATTTATGTGTTATGACACACAGGTTTACAAACACTGAATTAGTTTATTACATGCAGAGGTAAGTCATCTCACAAAGAGAAAATGTAACCCAAGAGCTGCATTGTTTATTATAGTGTAGTAATATTTGAAGTAAATTGAAAACTGAACGTTTCCTTTCTTTCACTTGCCTCCTTGCTACAACTTCTATCCTGCATACATTTATTTAAAATTAATAATCTATTTCTTTTCTTAATATAGATACAAAAATTGCAAATATTCATTCAATAAATATAATGATCTATAAACAACAAAATTCTTCACTATGCACAACTGTTGGTCATAAGCTGTGAAGATTTACAATCTTCGATTATCCTTTATTCACACATGTTCAAACAAGTTAAATTTCTTAACTGATCATCATTTGCTACGTAAATATCCTAAAATATAAAACATTCGGCACTTTTCTTCTCAACGAATGCCACACAGTGTCAAGTGAAAATGTTGGCATTCAATCTAACAAAAACACCATTCACAAATATTACGAAAAGTACATGCAGAAACTAATTGAGGTAGAAGATAAAAATGGTAACATTAGTGATATATGTATTGTTTAATGAAAAGTATAACTATTTTATTGAATAACAAAAATAAAGGAAATTCACAAACAATTAACACTTCATTACACAGCTGCCATAAAGTTGATATTTCATTTTGCATTGTTGAAAAAAAAAATTATACCAATGGCACTATAGAAATTCAATAAAATATAAACTGAATTGATGGATGTACACCAGACGTATATAAATTGAACAGGAGTTACTAAAGTAATTGGGAATCTTGAAATGAAGTTTTGGTATGGATATCTTTGTTCCTTTATCAAATATGACAGAAGAGCACTATTTTAGTGTTTGAAATCAAGAATACATAATTTTATCACATGCTTCTATGAATAAATATCACAATATGAATTATAAATTTATTTGTCTTGGAAGAATTTAATTGTATCATTTGGCAAGTGCCAAATTGTGTAAGATATTAAAAAAAAAGAAGAAAAACAAAATGCCATATTCATCAAAAAAAGTAAATTTTGAAAGAAAAAATAATGAAAAAGTTACAATTTGCAATTAGGTTACTTCACTTGCCGCCAAAAAATAAGCAGTTTACTACATTCGACACAAATTGTGGCTGGTGTTCATCTAATAGAAAAGTACCAAATATTCTATACATATACAAGCAAAAGGAAATACATTTCAATACTAAATACAGTAAAACCTCTAAATAACAGACACCTCGGGAGCGCAGATATTGTCCGCTATTCGGAGGTGTCCGCTATTGGGAAAACTTCAGAGATTCACAAAATCGCTAAGAAAGGCTTAATGTTTCATTAATTGGCTATTATACGTCCGAGAACTTCTATTTTATGATTAATCAGACATTAAAATTACTTTTCTAAGCAATAAAACTGAAATGAAATTGTACATACATTTTTCCACTGTTTATTACATTCTTACGGAAAAAAATCAGCTACAAAAGTTTGCTTTTGCTTGTGATTACATGTAGTTAGTTTTTCTGTGTGACGTTTTAATGCTATAAGTAGTTTTAATCCTTCTCAATCATCTTTTTTTGCAAAAAGAAAAAAAAAATGTGTAACTGCTCACTGTATTTTGCCGCTTCTTGAAAATTCTCGATATTGCAGGAAACATCCCCTGGTTTCAGTATCTGATTCATATCACTAATAGAGTCAGCTTTTGTCGAAAATTCTGAAGGAATATAATCGCCTACGTCTGCAGTAGATCATCATCAATGTTGATGGACATTTCGGCATTTCTTCACTCCTGATACATTTCATTAATTCACTTATTGCGATAGTTCTGCATTTCTATCGGAAATAAGTGTTTCATTTTCTTGTAATATAAAGCCTGCTTTTCTGAAACAATGTCGTACGCATTCCAGTTATATGTGTTTTACAGCTGAAGAAATCCAAATTCGAGAGCATAGGTAATATTAACTAATTTTAGGCTCTTCTCAACTGTTTTCATAGAATCTAACTTCGAAAGAATGTAGCTTAATAAAAGCTTTCTCTACCAGGCTTTACACTTGTGTATAACGCCTTGATCAAGGGGTTTGCATATGGAAGTTTTTTTTTTTGGGGGGGGGGGGGTGGGGGAGGGGGGGGGCACAGTTTTAATATTGTCCAAATTCAAATGTTTTGGATGAGAAGCTGCACTGTCCAAAAAAAATATAACTTTTCTTTGTTCTTTCAGCCTATTATCAAAGGAAGTTAACCATTTAATCACTAAAAAACTGGTTATCCAAACTGTTTTTATTCGCTGTCCACATCACACCAAATTTATTAAATTGGATGTTCTTTGAGAAACTCATGCGTTTCAGAGATTTTTGAATTATAAGAGGGGTTTAAAGTTCACCTAATATATTGCAACATAATGAAATAGTGATTCGCTCTTTTGTCTTTTTTCACCGATACAGCCATCCTTTTTAAAGCACTAAGTCTTATTCGAAAAAATTCTGAAAAAGAGTCCACTTTCTTCGGCATTAAAAATGTTTCTCACCTCATAACCTTCACAAATTGAATGCAGTCATTCCTGCCAATCCTCCACTTTTTTGAGAGCTACAGATTTTGCTGTTCCACATATTGTTTTGAAAGAGATGGGCCGAGACCGGAATTTTTCCAGTCATCTACCCAAAGCCTTAAAATCATGTAATACGAGTTCTTTGGCGACTTTTACAGCCTTTTACTGAATCAAAGGCCCGCTGATAGGAATTTTTTTGAAAGAAGTGAAGTAAACCAATTCAGAATTATAGAATCAATTTTAATGGAATCAGTATACCCCAATTTCACATTTTGGCATTCTTGTTAGAGTTAGTAATCCACAAATTCCTTATTTCTTCTTTATTTCGTAAAATCTCTCCCACTTGTGTTTTACCTATTTTAAAACATTCGGCAAGTATCCGTAAACTCAATTTCCGTTTTTCAGATTCACTTACACTTACAATTTCAAATTTTTCTTTTAAAGTTTATCGCTTTCGTTTTGAGGTCATTTTTGAAACATTAATCACAAACAAGACACTAAATTAAGAATACACAGAACTCAATCTATTCAGAAAACGATAAAAATGGTTTTAACATATTTTGAAGCTTTGAATAATGTATGTCAATTAAATCTGAAGAATCAAACAGTAATCGATACAAAATACATACGATATTGGGGGATTCCCAGGCCACTGTGGATTTTCCTGAGACCACTCTTTAAATTTATCTATGGTCACAAAATTTGTGGCACATTGCCCTGATAAATTTCGAGGCTTTATACTTTTTTCCCCATTTTTTTTTCTCATTAAAAAATCATTTTTCATCCTGGATCGCCAAAACTACTGTCCGCTATTCGGAATGTCCGCTATTCAGAGGTTAAACATACAAAAATTTAGATTTTGGGAGTGGGGATTTGAAAAGTGTCCGTTAAATAGAGGTGTCCGCTGTTCGGGAGTGTCCGTTATGGAGGTTTTACTGTATAATCAATAGTGAATAATATCCACAAATAAAGGTTCAATACAAGAAATGAAGAAAGAAACACAGAAATGTAACCAAAGGAAAAATAAATACAAGACTATCACTAAAAATAAAGGCTAGAACTATTTAAATAAAAACTACAAATTTGACCAAATTAAACCAAGAAATTCCAATGCAAAAATAATGTGCTTGCATCAGAACAAGCAAAAGAGGTTAAATCGATTTTACATTGTTATTAAAATACAACAACCAGTGTCAATATCAAAATGAGAAGTAAAAAAGATTAAATTCATCAGGTAATAAGGAAAATAATTGACAATTAAAGAAATTAATAAAAATGAAATATAAAATTTCTTTAACATCACAAAAAGGAAATAAAAGTCATAATATAGTTGAATAAAAAAACTCTAAATCAATAATACAACTAAGTTACAGAGTATACACTTCATAAAATAATTCTGAAAATAAAGTTTATAATATACAATGGGTCCTAAATGTTCCCGTAATCCAACTTAAAAAACTCACTGTCTGTGATTTTTTTTTTATGTTAAATTTTATCGTCTGCTTATCATTGCATCAATTCTGAGTTTTTATCGTTTGGTTCTTTTCGCACTCAATTGGTGTGAGAATATAGTTCTATGTTATATTTTGTTCTTCATAGTGAAATGAGTTTATCATGCATTCAGAGAATTGCGCTGCTTGAAACTCATTTTGAATACAAATTGTATGAAAAGTGCAAAGATGTTTGGTGAAATAAATATCCAAATAATGCAATAACAAGCAAAGATATGCTATATTGGCTCGTTTGACGATTTCATAATACAGGTTAAGTGGAAGACAAACTCAGAAGTGGAAGGCCAAAAGTTGTTACACCAGCATTTCTGCAAAACACTCAACGAAGGACATTGCAAACTTCTCAAAAATCCATGAGATGTTTGGCACAAGAAAAGGGCTTATCTCGTAGATCAAAACATAAGGCTTTAAAAATTTGCATTTTTGTGCTTGTCATGTAAAAATGATACAAGATATAAAGCCACCAGACTTTGAGAAGCGGATTCATTATTGCCAGTGGTTCTGGAGATTTATTCGCAACAACATCAAGATTTTGGACAAAACACTTTTCTTCTATGAGGGATGGTTTCATTTAGGTGGTTACATGAACATGCAAAACTCTCGCTTTTGGGTGACAACGAATCCTCATTCATTAATGCAAAAACCTTTACATTCTCAAAAAATTGGCATATGGTGTGCTGTATCAAGCAAAAAGATTGTTGGACCTCTGTTTTTCGAATCAACTGTTGATCGCTATGTATACAGGGAACTTATCCAGCAATTTGTTGAATTGTTCGAAATGAATAAATGAGATTCTTGGTTGCAACATTACATACAAGTATTGAAACCATGGATATGTTTGAAGAATTTTTTGGCAATTGACTCATCTCAAAAAATCTTTGGCCACTTCGATCACTTGATCTGAACATCTTGGACGTTTTCCTGTGGGTATATTTAAAGAACAAAGTTTATTGCAAATAATCTTCAAACAATAGATGATCTGAAAATTGCCATTACTCAAAAGATACAAGAAGTCACTCCCAGCATGTTAAAACGTGTTTCTACAAATATGCACAAACGAGTTCAGCTTTGCCTCTTAGAAAGGAGTGGACATTTTGAACATTCATTGTAAATGTAGGTTCAATATTTTTTCCTACATGATATTAAAAGGCTTTTTATCATTAGCATAAAAGTAATCGTTTTAAGGTTTGTTGTTTTGTGAATAATAAATACATATGTTGTCAGCTTGGGAACTTTTATGACACTCTGTATATTAGTAATAGGTTTAATGCATTTTTCTTCTATAAGAATAAAAAGAAGTTGCTTTAAGAAAGTATTATTAAATTTTACTCCACAAACTCAGACAAAACTAAGGTTTTATTCAAGTATTGTGTCAGTCTTGCAACACATAACAAACTAAAAAAATTTCAACTTTAGTAACAAAAGAAATTAAAAAATGTAAATAACTTTCAGTATACTTACTCTTGGTGATGCTTTTTGACATTTTCTCAAAAAATCTAAAGCTTGAAGCTGGTGAGAGTTCAGACGAGTCTAGAAATAATAAGATTCATTTATTACATTGTCAAATAGGAAGAAGAAAATGCATTTGCAAAAGCCAAGAAATGTGATAATAAACAGGGCAATTAGAAAATTTTAAAACTTGCCAGAGGCTGATAAAACTAAAATTGTTTCACAGTCACTTTCTAAAGAAGACTTCTCTTTTTTACTCAATGTATGCTATTGTAATAAAAGATAATTTGGTACAGATGTCACAGATGTACTGAGTTTCTTTTTGGCGCCAAAATACGTCACGTCAGTAAATCTCTATTAATTTAAGTATTTTAAAATCAATATTTTAATTATTCTAAAATTAAATCATTTAATATTCTTAATTTCAAATGTTGATCATAAATTTCTCATTTTAATAATTCCTTTCTTAAATATTATCATAATCTTTTTTATTACATTTTAAATTCCCCATCTCAATGTAAAATTACTCTTCTTAAATATTATTCAAATAATAAATATTAATTTCATATCCCTTTCCTATTTATTCATTTAAAACATAATGTCAGCTTATTCAAATATCTCCCTTAACGCTCTTTAGAGTACAATCCGTTATCGGTGAATGGTCATTGCACTTCTACGCTCTTCCCAGTGAAAGTTATGCAATATACATTTTTTTAAATCGATTCCCAATTCGCTTCATCGTTGCAAATCGCATATATGGTATTTTGTTTTGGCGGTTTTTCGTATGGATGCTAGAGACGGGAGTTACAACAGATTCACTGCGTTCAACAATGGACTTTTTTGATTGGTTCGTCTTGCGGTTGGAAATTCTTCACTATGCGATTTGTTGCTAGTAGTTTTAAATCGACGTAGCATCCCCTTCTAACTTCCGAGATGTCAGGACGTTTCTAAGTATCGTTCTCGAGCGTAATTTCAACCGTAAGGGTGGTGTAGGTCATCCTAATGGTGGAGTCTTGAATTTAGCTTATAATGTTATTTCTATACCAAATCATCTAAAAGAAAGTGCAGATTCTTACAAATTAAATTATGAACAGAATCATTAAAGAATCTATCAAGGCAACTGATTGGTCAAAACATGATGCTAAATTATAAAATCTCCTTCCGAGAAAGAATGACCATTGAGGATCTCAGTGATGTTTTGATCCTTAATATATGAAATGGTTGTAACCATCATCGATAAAAATGCTAATCTATTATGGAATATAGACAAAGGTGTATCAGATGTGAAATCTTCTTGTAACAGGTAACATTTCTATTATTTTGGTATTATATGGGGTTGTCTCGAATTTAAGTTTGCAAAAAAAAGGACAGCATTTGGGATGAGTTGTATATTCCCTGCATGATTGATGAGTGCTACTCTTCAAGATACTGGAACTTTACGCATCAAAATGCTAAGATTGCTATTCTTCAATATACTAAAACTTTGTTTAAGTTCAGTTTATTCTCCAGAACTGTTTCGGAAATTTTACGTATCTAAGTACTGAGATGACACTTACATCATTAAACATTTATGCTATTCCATATAGCAGATATAATCTCCATAAAATAAATGAATATTTATTCCTTTATGATTTAAACATGTAAATATTACAATCCTTTTGTCATTTCAATTCTCAATAGTGAATTTTAAGTAAATAATATTATGATTATGAAAATATAATAATTATGTAAAAGGTTACTGCGTAGTTTTCTCCTCTTCAATATTTAATGTTTATAATAATAAATGAACATCTGGTATATGAAATGTGTTTTATTCATTTATATATGTTTACAACAATTTCTTTCATAAATATTTTTATTCTATGTGCCTTTTATAATATAATGAATTACATCAATAAAATAAATATATGAAATATTATTGGAAAATATCAAAATATGTAATTTAGATAAGGATAATATAAAAATTAATTACACAAATTTCTATAATCCTATATACATTTAAATGATATTTAATATTTTTAATTAATGTTATTAAGGTGTATATTCTCACAATATATTTAGACAGAAACAATTTGAACTAGTGCTCGCGAATATACGTTTAAACGTATACGAAGTTAAGCCTTTTTTCCATAGTATTCCTATCCAAAATTGTTACCGGTTACAGTAAGTTTTATACATATTATACGTGTGTATATTTGCGATCACTAATTTGAACACAATTTAACTTTAATGACACATCAATATTGTTGTATTATTGAAAATGTATTTTCAGTTTAGCTGTTACTTACTTCAGGTATATATTATTGTTTATTATCTCACCATGAACCTAAAAATTATATTTATTAATATTCACAATGTTTTTTCTTTCATTTGTACTTCCACTATAAACCATATTTAGATCACAGGCTTATTTCAAAATTATTCTTCTTTCTCATTTTGGTAATTTCTAAATTTGAAAATCAATCAATCAATCAATAATCTAAAATACCTTTAAATCTATTTCAGAATTAAATATTTTTCCCTTCTCTTCTTTCTTTCGCCCCTTTTTAATTATTTTAATATTTAAATTATATTTAATACCCCCTTTCTCAAGTCTTATGTAACACCAGCAATTTTTGCTTCGCACGGCAACCTGGTTTTTTATAATAAAATACGTGTTTTATTTATTATAAAATTAAAAGTGTGTGTCAAATAAAAATAATGTGTGCCTTAAATAAAAATGTGTGTGTAAAATAAAATTAAAAGTGTGTAATAAATAAAATTGACTGTGCATGTTTTATAGAAAAATTATAATATAATTTCAGAATAAAATAAAACTAACATGCGTTTTTTGCATTCTAGGCCTAATAGATATTCAAAAATGGGTGTTTCTCATCAAAGTATTGCAACAAAAAAAATGGCACCTACCCTGGTGCATGTGCGACATCTGTTTCAATAATTTTTTGTCAAGTTTAAAGCGTTCTTATAATTAAAATTCAACAAGTCCAATAAAATAAAATCTACCAGACAAAAAATATTGCACATAAGTTAACTGAATGCCCAGTCTTAATAAATCAGATGTTTTAGAAGAAACAATAATAATAATAATTTTGGTAATAATTTTGTTCAAAAGCTTGAATAGTGAATGTGTGAAAACTCACATTTTGTTACTTGCACCTTGTTTTACATCCAAACCTATAACTTATTTAGTTTCATTTAAAGTGCTGAGCTTGATACTTTTTAATAACATGTTTTGTAAGATTGAATTTTGTACAAACATACTCATAAGATTTTAGATGTGGCTAATTTTTATTTTTTACATTATGCATTAAGAAAAGTTTACACCTCACAAATCTGATAATCAGAATAAATATTTATATTGCATTTCTTTACAGTATTTGAAAATTCATTTTGAGAAATAACCAAAAAATATGATTAAATTAATGATTTTTTTTTTTTTTGCAGCACATATCTTTTTATGACACCAAGGACACAATAAAGGGAAAACCTCATTGGGGTTCAAATTGTCTCATTCAAAATTAAGACAATTTTCTTTTAAGTCAAATGAGTTGTTCATTCATCTCTGAAAAGAAAAGAAAAAAAAAAAACCTGATAAACAAGTATTGTAATTTCGTGAGTATGCATCACACCTCCGAAAATACATTGAAATTAGAAAAAATTCAGTAGAAAAGTTGCACCTACCATAAGCGGCACACTTGCGAAAATACATTAAAATAAAAAATTACTTGTAAGCGCTGCATCAATGGAAATAAACACTATATTAAAAATGAATTATTTGGGTAAGCACTTAAAAGAAATTGATTATGATAATTAAATTTGAAAAAAATATGTTTAAACATGGCCAGCACACAGCTTTTGTATAAAAAAATTGGTGTTTTTTCTTTAGCGAAACTCTGGTTGTCCGTAGACATATTAAACCTAACTTTATAAGATATGTGGATTCATGTAGGATGTACAGTCCCTAAATTTCTCTCTCCTTTTCATTTATTTTGTAATTTTTATTCAAGTCCCCACAACACTTTTTTTTTTTTTTTGGTTGCTTATTTATTTTTTTCAGCATGCAAACTGCCGATTCTGGGTTTGTTTTGATTTACTAGCAGCGCGGTTGAGTTGTTTGGTTGTGGCGCTGTTCATTTGCCACATTCGATAATTTTCCATTGCAATGGCAACAGTGATCATTACAATTTATTTCATATTTAAATTTATTTTAAGTCCATTAAACTTTAAAGCATCTTTTAGGCCATCTTTGGTATTTTAATACATTTTCTAAAGTTTTTGATTTTAAAAACTTTAATTTTTTAAATTCAAAAGTAAGTTATCATTGGGATTATGCAAATTGCATAGTAGTTTCAGATTAGCTATCACGATTTTTTTCTAATCAACAAATTCAATTTATTTAATTAATAACTTCCATTATTGATATTTTTCTTACTTCATATCTCCATGGAAGTAAATAAACAGTGAAACTAATCTTTTGTTATATTGCTTTTTGAGATTGGCAACAGTTGCATTTTGTTTATATTACTTACCTTTGTGTTTGTACACGTTATTTGTCAACTGTATACTCAAATTTAATATTATACTATATAAAATTAAATTCATGTAATTTAATTCAATTCATGTATAAATTATACACAATGAAACATGAAAACTATGAATGTGATCCAAGCGATCAAGTTCCAAAGACACATTATTTGAAAATTACAATTTTTAAAGGGGGGGGAAGGGGAGTGGAGAATAGGTGGAATGGTTTGAAAATATGCAACTAATGACCTTATTGAGAGTGGGAAATACTTACAGCAATCATTTGGGTGAGTTGATGAGGGAGGTCTCCAAAAACTACTATGGGGAGAAAAAAAAAATCACTGCACCCGCCACCCTATCATATGCACCGCACTGCAGATATTTTAAACTTTCAAACATGTATGCGCCGTTATGCTTTTTCCTGAAATTACAGTACTATAAATAATATTGATAACATTTGTAACTAGCATATATAGAGATCAGTGGCCTCAATGCCAGATCTGCAAATCACATTTTAATTTTTAATTTATTACATTTAATATTCTGAAACTTTCAATCAGTAGTTTCTTTTTCTTTGATGTTAGTTATAATGATAATGTTAGAACGGAGAAAGAGCAAATAAATATTAAATGAACAGAATTAAAAAATGATATATCAATCATTTAAAGATCAGAATATATCAAAAAGGAAACCAGATAAGCCGAAAAAAAAATATTTGCTCTAAATCCTACTCCAGCATATCACCACAGGACGTATTCGTATAGTGTCAGCTCACTACACCAAAGTAATAAATCTAGCACTTAAAAAAGAAAGTTGTTGAAAGTTAAATTTAATCTGAAATTCAGTATTACTAAAAGTTGTTTAATTATTATTATTTAATTACTTTATATTTAACAATTGATATTTTTAATGTTAAGTTGATGCTGAAAACTTTTCTAAAATTAAGCTGTTCAATGATGTTAAAAATTAATGCTTGAATCTTAAATCATTTGAAAAAGAAATAATATAAAAGGGACCTCATCCCAAAATCAGAAATGACCATAGAGATTGTAGCCAGTGAAACAAAATATTTTTTATTGACATATTGATCATTATTTTATAAATAAACTGAAGCTTCAAATCTTATATAAAATAGATATAATTAATTGTAGTTTTAGTAGAATGACATTATAATTTTTATATTGTCATATAAACAGTTCAGAATGTTTTGTAAAGAAATTAAATTTATGATGCTGCAACAACACATGAAGATATTGTTCTAAACACTAACAGTTCGTCGATGATGATGATCAGTCCGTAATATTAAAGTCTATAATTAATCTATTGCACTACTAACTAGAAGACATCGATCAGCTATGGAGCAAAGTTTTTTAGAGGAAATTGAGAGTTTTAAAAGCCCAGATGAGTCCTGCTAACACGAAAATAAAGGAGTCTTTCAGATGAACCTTGTAAAAGATTAGGAAAGGTATTGATATTTTTTTAAGTGACATTTTTTCGACTAACTCTGCCGACGCCTCGCTCTTTCTGCCGAGTCAGCAAGAGAACCGCTACTTCGCGTTGAGTTTTATAAGGATAAAATTAGTCGATTATCACTACCGAAAATGAAGAAGAATCTGCAATTCGGTGCATGTCGCTGAAGACTAGAAACAGTATGAAAGCTTTCTTGAAGTGAAGTATTTTGGCCTATATCGGGCAACACCTCACTGACACTGCGAATAATATTGAAGAACAACTATTTAGAGAAACTAAATTGCTATGTATTAGAATGTTGACTTATTATGCGGCATCTTTAACTTGAAAATGTTTAGAATCTTCTTCTTTCACATGTGTATACTATAGATCTTCAAAACTTAGGCCAAATATTATTCATAGAATTATGGTGAATAAAATAATAATAAAAGAGATCTGTCCATGAAGATCACTGTCCTATACTTCTTATGAAGTCGTAACTAAACTGCTTTCACACCGCCACAAATATTATTCATAGAATTATGATAAATAAAATAATAATAAAAGAGATCTGTCTATGAAGATCATTGTCTTATACTTCTTATGAAGTTGTAACTAAACTGCTTTCACACTGCCAGAAGAAAAATTTGGGAACTCTGCATTCCGAAATCAGTCATTAAAATGCACCCAGCCTAACGGCCTGACACGGCTTTTTTTAAAGTACCGTCCTACATGGTTCCGAGTTTGTTAAAAACCAACTCTTAAATTCAAACTAGCGACTTTCCTAACTGACACCAGAAGTTAAGAGAGCCAATCAGCATGGCGAAATATTCCTCTTCTTCAGCTTAACCGCCTTAATCATGACCGTAGCCTAGAAGAAAAACTAAAAGAAGCAACTCAACCCTGCATGAAGCGGAAGAAATGAATTTCCATGGCTTACGAGAATGTTCTAGAAGGAACTTCAAACCACCTTTTCCCCACCGAAGATCGCATTCATAACCTTGAGTGCCTATATGAGTAACCTCTAAACAAAAATGGATGACGAATAATAGCTATGTTGTTGTTGACGCTACTGAATCCACTCAAATCCAAAATGGCTAGGTGCCGTTCTGAAGCTGCGATATGTAAACATGGAAATTAAGAAAAATGTTTAAAAATGTATATCTGCCAAGATTTAAGTTGAATTTTGCTAGAATTTTGGCAGAATACATAAAAAAATTGTTTAATCTTTTGTACTTATGTTAGAAAAGATTGTGATATGATCGCAAGACTATGTCAAAATACAACGGAAATTTTGTATTTTTATCCAGAGACTTAAATGAATGATTTTATTTTAATTTCAAAATGATTATTGACGTTAAAAAGTGATTTAAATACATAAAGTAAATTTAATTTATAATAACATATTTTAGAAGAATATTTAAAAAAAAAAGAACATATTTCAACTGTTTAAATAACTACTATTAAATAATTAATTTGAAAGTTAATTAATATTATTAAATCATTTAAATATTGGTTAATTACGATTAAATAATTAATTTAAATAAATTATTGAAAATATTAATTTTAAAATTAGTATTACTGCAAGTAAAATTTTCAGTATATTTTATTCTTAGGAGTATTACAGGAAATATGAATACATATACTAGTACGCTAAAACTGTGCATTTTCTGTGAGAACTTTTATAATATGAAGCGGGGGGGGGGGGGGAGGCTCTGCTACACTTAATCACCTGTTGTCTCATAATTTAATAATAACAATTCTTTACAGTTTTTGGTAGCTTTAATCTCCTATCTAAAATAATTAAAATGATGATTTTGTGATAATGGTGCAAATGATTGGTATGGACAATTAATTCTTATAAATATTTTATTAATTATTGATAATTATAATTATTCAATTAATTTTAAAATGACTACTTCAGCTCATAATTTTTAATGGCTATGCAACTGCATAACACATAATAAGTAAGCAGTGCCGCAATGGTCAAAGAGTGATGCAGAGATTAATTACCGTAAAATCCCGAAAGTTAGCCCGAAAGTAATTATTCAATTAATTTTAAAATGACTACTTCAGCTCATAATTTTTAATGGCTATGCAACTGCATAACACATAATAAGTAAGCAGTGCCGCAGTGGTCAAAGAGTGATGCAGAGATTAATTACCGTAAAATCCCGAAAGTAAGCCCAGCCCCCTCCCACTTTTAAGCAATTTTGATTTTCTTTTCCATTCCTGAATATAAGCCTCCCCCCCAAAAAAAACGTAAAATCTCGAAAGTAAGCCCCCTTCCGACTTTTAAGCAATTTTGATTTTCTTTTCCATTTCCAAATATAACCCGACCTCCACCCCACCCCCCTCTCACATACAAAAAAAAATTTATGCACAAAAAATTGATTTTAAAAATCCAAGGGAGGCAATTTTCATTCTTTTGAAATTTTTGACAGATTTCCACTTATGTTTTTATATGATGTTAATGAAATCCTTCCTATCACATGAACTGACTGTTTCCTTTCTATGCCCTCTCTAACATAAAAAGTTTGAAAACTTGAGAATCTTAAATCATTTTGTACTTCTTTCTGCTCACTAGTAACATAACAATTAGTAAAAAAATCAATCCTCTACACTACAATCTCCCTTTCCATCCAAAATTTATTCCTCTTCTGCCTTAGCATATAAAGTTTAAAATCTTTAAAACTCTTTATAAAAAAAAATTATGCTCTATTTGTTGCTCTCTACTAACAATAAATAAATAATCAGCCATTTAAATTTTCTCTTTACCACCAAGATGTCTGCTTCTGCTCTTTTGCCTCCCCTCAGCAAAAAAATATTTAAAACTCTATTTAAAAAATATATCCTGTCTTACATGTTGCTCTCTAATAAAAATAAGTAAATAATCAATTGTATAAATTACCCTCCACTCTCCTTCCTTCCCTCCCTCTCCTCTCAGGATACAAAGCTTAAAATCTTTATTAAAAAATTTGCTGTCTAGTAACAATAAATAACTAATCAATCATTTCAATTATCGCTTTACCACCAAAATGTCTGCTTCTTTCACTTAGCTAACCCATAAAAAAAAAAATAAAAAAAAAATAAACTATTTATAAAAAATATCCTCTGTCTTCTTTGTTGCTCTCTATTAACAATAAATAAATAACGAATCATCTAAATTACAAACTCCTTCCATCGAAATTCATATTTCCCTCTCATCCAAAGAGTACAAAGTTTAAAATTTATAAAACTCTTATGTGAAGAAATTTTATGTCCTACTTGTTGCCTTCTAATTTGTCACCTATGATTTTTGTCTACTCCAAAAGTGTCTGCCCCCCCCCCCCCCCACACACACAAATTTTAAAATCTTTAAAACTCTATTCTTTTTAAACTGCTGTATTTATTTCTCTTCAGTAACAATATTAATGAATAATCAATCATCTAAATTACCCCCCCTTTCTCCCAAAAATGTTACTCCTCCCCCCCTCTGTCTTCTCACCCAGCAAATAGTTTAAAATCTTTAATATTATTATTTATTTTTTTTTTTTAATGTTGATCTATTTCTTATTTTGTAGTAAGGTAACTCATCTCATTTACATCATCTCATATAAGTATCACTCATCTAAAATCATCATTCTGTTTGAAATTTTTTCTCTGTCCTATTCTCCCAAAGAAGAGGAGTGGATTTCTAAATAAGTGAGAGGAAAGAGGAAAGCAAAAATTTTGATCTTTTTTGCAGTTTGGCTGTTCTTCCCTGAATCACGTGTATGTTTTATATTTTGAAATAAATATGTTCTCTAAAATAACTCCCCATCCATTCACAAAATATCAGCTGTGAGAACAGCCAAACTACAAAAATACTAAAATCTTCTCTTTGCCCTTCCCCCCCCCCCCCCCCTCCATGTCTAGAAATTCATCCCTTTTTCTGGGGATGGAGAATGGAACTTTAAAGGGAGAGTTAGATGATCATTTATTTATTGTTGCTACAAAGTGACAATACCACATAAAATCTTTAAAAAATAGTTTTAAAGATTTTTAAGTTTGTGTGCTGAGGGGGGGAGGGGAGGGGGAGAAGCCAATTTTTAGAGGTGTATGTGTGTGTGTGTGGGGGGGGAAGCAATTTAGATAATTATTTAATTATAGTTGCAAGAAAGTTCTAAATAGATAAAAAAAATACTTTTAAAGACTTTAAAGTATGTACTGTCGGGGGGGGGGGGGGGAAAGAAATAAAGAGGACTTTTTGGAAGGGAGGAGGGTATAATGTAGATCGTTATTTAAATATTGCTGGGAAAAAAATCACAAATAGAGCAGAAAAAATTAAGAAGAAAACTATGCATTTTTGTTACCAGAGGGGGGCAAAGGAGGGAAACAGTAATTTTAAGAGCAGATTTAGATTATTGATTATTTATTGTTATACAATAAAATAAGAAATAAAAAAAAATTATTTAAAGAATGATTTTAAAATTTTTTTCTTTTATTTTATTTATTTATTTATTTATTTATTTTTTTTTTTTGGGGGGGGGGGGGCAGGATTTATTGTTGGGTTGGGAATTTATTTATTTATTTTTTATTTTTTTTAATCTACCGAAATACGGAAGATTCTCACCCCCCCTTTTTAAATTTTACAAGATGCATTTGTAGGGGAGGATCTTCATGAGATAAGGGTGGGGGACAGAGGGGGAGAAGCAGGGATTTTAGGAGGATGGGTTAATTTAGGTGGTAGGTTGGAGTTATTTATTTTTAATGTAGAGTATTTAATAAGTCTGAAAAGAAGTTTAAAATTAAAATGTTATAAAGGTTAAACTATGCATTTTTGGTACCAGAGAGGGGGGGCAAAGGGGGAAACAGTAATTTTGAGAGCAGATTTATATGATTGATTATTTGTTGTTACAATAAAATAAGAAATAAAGAAAAATAAAAAAATAAAAATTTTTTTTAGTGGGAGGAGGGGCAGAATTTTATGGTTGAATTTATTTTTATTTTATTTAATCTGTCGAAATACGAAAAACTCACTCTTTTTTTTTTTAATTTTACAATTTTACAGATTTTTAATTTTATGCGATGCATTTGGAGGGGGAGGATCTTCATGAGATAAGGTTGGGGGGGGGGGGTGCAGGAGGAGAGAAGCAGAGATTTTAGGAGGTGGGGTTAATTTAGGTGGTAGGTTGGATTGATTTATTTTAATATAGAGTATTTAATAAGTCTGAAAAGAAGTTTAAAATTAAAAAGTATAAAGGTTAAACTATGCATTTATGGTACCAGAGGGGAGGGGGGCAAAGGGGGGAAACAGTAATTTTGAGAGCAGATTTAGATTGATTTTAGATAGATAGTATTTATTGTTACAATAAAATAAGAAAAAAAAAAAAAAAAAAAATTTTTTTTTTTTGGGGGTGGGGGGGGGGGGGGGGTGCGGCAGGATTTTAGGGTTGGGAATTTATTTTTATTTTATTTTATTATTATTTTAATCTGCCGAAATACGGAAGATTCTCGCCCCTTTTTTATTTCTAAATTAATGATAAAAACAGGTCTTTAAATGGTTTTTAGAAAAAATCCCGATTATAAGCCCCCTCTCAAATTTAACCTTTTTTGATTTCGAAAAACGGGGGGGGGGGGGCTTACAATTGGGATTTTACGGTAAACATACATAAAAGTAATACAATTTATCAGAAAGTAGTCAGGTAAGTTAAGATAAGTAAACTAATAATTGTTCGTACCTCTTGAGCACTTTTAGAACGAGATTGATAACTCAATGATGTAACAGAGCCCTTGCGATACAATATTCTTGGACTAGATACTGAAGCCTCGGGTACTTGATGCCTGGAGCATTTCAAACACACAAAGCATGTGTCTGAATCAGGCACAGCTTGAATGATAAACATGACCAGTGACCACACCTTTAAATATTGAGGGAGAAAAATCAATGAGATTTTCAAGATTTAGCTGCTGAAACATAACAGGAAATAGAAAACATATCTTATACACAATATGTAATAAACTACAAGAGTTTATATTAATTTTCAATGAAAAGAAAATTTTCTGAGTTTTGAAAACTTTGGATTTATCCCATGAAAATTCTCCAAATCCTTATGACCAAGATTTTTCCTCTTGATATTCTCTGATATCTATGTTCTCCCTGAGGTATATAAGCACTGTGCATTACGATCTTATTCAATGTAATTACATCATTCTAAACACAAAGAGAAAGAAAGTGTTTACATAAAGAAAAAATTATGTTACATTTAATTAATAAGCAGAATCAAACCACAAAAGAATGCTTATAGATAAAAGGAGCTACTACAGGTCTTGAAATTCAAACTTCCCAAGCAGGGGAGTTTCCTTCGCAGCATTTATAAATGGAGAGGAGTTGAACTGTTTGGAAGGGAGAAAAATAATCTACCCCCACTATTATTTTATATGCTATTTGAAGAGTTACATTAATACAGGCATGACAAAAAGAATTGAAAAAAAAAATTGAAATTGAAATGATAAATGTTGGAACGGGAGAAAGAGCAAATAAAAATTAATAAAAGAACTTAAATATTGATACATCAATCTCCTAAAGATCGGAATATATCAACAGGAATAAGTTGAGCCTATAAGTGTTTGATCTAAATCCTACTCCAGCACATCATTACAGGATGTACTCGTATAGTGGTAGACATTCACGCTGAAAATAATGAATCTAATACTTAAAAAGGAAAAAGATAAAAGTTAAATTTAATTTAAAATTTAGTGATACTAAAAATTATTGATTACTTTATATTTAAGAATTGATTTAATTAATGTTAAGTTGATGCTGGCAATTTTTCTCAATTAAGTTATCCAACGATGTTGAAAAATTTATGCTTGAATCTAAATTCATCTGAAACGGAAAAATAAATATATGACTCACCCAAATATGAAATTGACAGAGACAGAAGTAGGCATCTTACATGAATTTTATTAAACTTGTAATCACTGAATAAAACACAAGATGGAAGTTACTTCACACTTGATAATAAACGATGAATAACATATTTACTAACACACAATATTTTTTTTATGCATTATTCAGTTCAACTCATATTTCCCTAAAAAAATGATGATCTCTAAACTAAATGAAAATATTATTAATGAAGTTGAAATTGAATAAAGCTGTAAATTAGAATATTAATTTTAGATTTATGAAACACTCAAGTTTAGTAGAAGTTACTTCAGAATTTTAAGTGTTCGTAATTGTGGATTTAGTCTGGAAAGATTTAAACGACGAAAGTATTTCTCAAAGTTCTTTGAGCATGTCACGATCTGAAACGATGATTCGTAGAATGATTCTAAAAGTTCTTTGAGATAATTTCGTACGAAATTCTAGGCGAATTTGGCTGGGTGCAGCACCTGGTGGCCATTACTACCCTCTTGGTTCTTATACTTTTTCGGAGGCAGAGAAAAGATTGTGAAAAGTAATTAAAAGTAAAGTTTAAAAAGGCATAATTTAATACAGTTGATAAATGAAAATCACTTAGCTGAGATACGTTATATAATGGAACTATTGTTGACACATGACACTAACATTCCAACAAAACAAGAATGACAACTGAAGCTTGAATGCACGGGAGTTATATTCATATGAAGGATTAAATCGGCCAACTTAGTATAAACATGATATTCATTGATGCTAGGAAATATGTTGATTTTATAGTAGACATCTCAGGAGAAACCATCAGCGAAAAACGATATCAAAAACGTGATGGAAAAGTTCCTGTACGCTGTCTTAAATCATTCAGCATGTAAAAACCGAAACATCCCTCTTGCCTTCCTAAGACTAACATGAAAAATATCCTGGAAGCAATGAGAAAAATGGCAAAAACATCACACGCTCTTTGTACTTAAAAAGTTCACTTTAAATGTGACATCCTTCAAGAATGCACAGAAAAATAAACAGATTATTTTTACTCCAGAGCCAGCGGGAGCAGAGAAACATAAACAGTTCATGGCTTTACCGGGAAACTAGCAGAACAGATGAATAACTTCTTGACTTTACTAAAATGGTCATTTACTCAGAGAAAAAGGATTTAAGCTTGACAAAACACTCTCTTAATAATGTTTAACTTTAAACTTGCAGCCCTTGGCAAGTGAACGAAACTAACTTAAAATATACCAGATGACACAGGAGAGAAATAAACAAGCAAGAGAGAGAGTCTTCAAAGTCCACAGCTTATATCTAAATCAGATATGCCGAAAAGTAACTTTGATGCAACGCCCCCAATTGTCGGACGCTGATTGGTGGAAAAGAAGGCATGTCGTCAATTGTTGACACGAGATGCGATAGCCAAAGTTAGCGACGCCATCTAGTGGCGATTGCTAAACTAAAACCAGTTAAATAGAAAGCAGGACAATTGAAGTGTGAAGACAGATTTGAAGAATTAAATATATTGGAAATGTTGAAATAACAACGTAAAAACGATATAGGTACTTTTCGGTTAGCCGGGCGCCAGTGATATATATACATGTATATGCGTACACATATACACATATGTATGTGCACATATAGATACATACAAATATATATACATATATGTATGTATATACATATGTATTTATATATGTACATATATCACTGGCGCCCGGTTAACTGAAAAGTACCATGATATAAATAAATGAATAATAAGTGGTAATGAAAAAGGACTTTAAAGAAGAAATAAAAGTAAAAAGCTTTTAGTTTTTCAGGCAAAATAATATACATTGATATAGGAAACAAGGTATTGATAAATAGAATAAAATATTGGAAATGAAATTGGTAACTAAAGAATCGGTAATTGAAATAAAGGTCAAAATAAAAGTATAAGTTACCAGAGTGGGAATAAATCTCCAAAAGTGTAATAATGTGTGTACAGGGATGAGAAGAACTTAAATTTGGTTTCATCAGATAGGTTGTGGGAAAAGCTTGTGAATTTCATTGATCTGTCGTGGGAAAATCGCTGCAAAATTCGTCGATTGGGCACGGGAAAATATCGCGAAATCCGTCGGTCGGTCGCAGGACTCTATCATCGCTTCAAGAAACAAATTTCAAAATTTTGGCTGCGAATCCTGCCATACCATTGTGAAATTCAAGACCCCTGAGCTAGTGTTAAAAATTTATTTATCTGGTGTGTGCATAGCACGACCGGTATACGGTGCTGAAAGCAGCAGGGACCCGATCCGGACATTCGTTCGGTTCAAGGTTTTAGAAGATCCGAGATTTTCTACAATTCAAGACACCAACGTAAATTAGGGGCCCGCTAGCGGGCGAAGTGGGTACAGTAATCTTCAGTTTGTAAAGTCAAGGGAAATGACAAAATAGCCTTATTTATTATTATTTTTTTTTAATGTTAATATGCTGTAAATATTTTTATTTTGTTGTGTTGTGATTAATAAACTAAGTGTCTTGTTAATAAGCTACTCACTTAATCTTTCCCACATGATTCTAAAGTTTAATGAGTAATAGAATCAGAAATAGAAAAAAGTTTAGTATGGTATTATTCAACTTAATTATATGTATGCATAAATGATGACTAATAGTCGAATAAAAGAAAAATGACATCGCCCCCGTACCTCTTCCTCCAAAAAAATATTGTTAAACTTGTTCTTTCAATAAAAGGTAAAATTTACCTATGCATTTAAGAAAATAATTATGGCTTAGTTATTATTATTTTTTTTTTATGCTAAAAAATATAAATACTACATGAAATAAAAATACGATATTACCCTAATAGATACATTCTTGAAATAAAAGTTTAAAAAATGCAACAGCAATCATTTTTTCACAAAATTCTACAGGCATCCTTTTTAGTAAATAGTTTTTTTTTTTCCATTCAATAAATTTTTAAGGTTATTTGTCTCAAATGAAAATAAACATAATATAATTTATTTGATATTACTTGAGTAATAATAATAATAATAAGAATCAAATATATAAAATATGTAATAACATACAACATAAAAAATACTAATTTGTAATTAAAGTAATTAATACAAAAGTTAAAACCACTCAGGTACATTATAGAAGTACATTTTATAACTAAAATTTTATTCATTATTTTAAGAGACATTTCACCTAATTGTTGAGAATCCAGTTGAGTTTTTAACACTATGGAATCCAATATATCTAACCACAGCAATACATAACTTTTCATTTAGATTTTCAATGGCCAGCAACATATAAATTAAATAACATAATACGAAGTGAAACTCGTCATGATCGTTAACAGGTGGATGATCCCATTAAAGCTTTATAACTTGTTTTCTATTTGTTTATAAATGAACAAAATTGCATAATTTATAGCAGTACTTCAAGCCAAAACTGAACTAAAACCAGCTATTTTCAATGGCTAAATTGTTTTTCAGTTCTGGAAATGTAATGAACCAAAATTATTTTTCTGTCCAGGAACTGATCTCCAGCTTATAATCATAAGAAATAGTATCTGAATTCAACAACTCATCCACTCAGTGCAAAGAATGCTATTTTGTATATTTGAAAAATATGCACAAGCTTAGCAATCTGCGACCTGCTGGTGATCAAACTTGATCAGTTTTTTCACCAGAAAAATTAAAAGCTTAACAATATTATTATTTCTAAAAATATTTAAATGTCTTATTGGTAAGTACAGTGGCTAAAGTGGAGGATTCATGGGATCAAGATTTCCCACTGAAATAAAAGTTTAAAATATGCTTTTTATGGAAGAAAAAAAAAAGAAACATTTGTTTTTACATCTATACTTATATAAATAATTTCTTCACATCAAGTTTCTTAAAACTGAAAACGATGATGTATTTTATTTATTTAAGCTATGTGGTACGTCAAATCAGTAAATCTCTATAAATTTAAATATTTTAAAATCAATATTTTAATTATTCCAAATTTAATTCATTTATTATTATTCATAACTTCGAATGTAATTAATAAATTTTTCATTTTAAAAATTTATTTCTTAAATATTATCTTAATCTTATTTATTACATTTTAAATTCTCCATCTCATTGTAATATTACTTTTCTTAATTATTATTCTATTCCTAAATATTAAATTTCAACTTCCATTCTCAGTTATATAATTTTCTGATTCTGTCTAGACGTAAAAATATTCTCTTTTTTTTTTTCCTCTCCAAGTCAAAGTTTTTAAGTCTAGTTAACGGCTGCATATGGGGTTATTGACTTCACCCATATCATTGCCGTTCATGAACACAGAAATGGTTTTGGCGCGATCTGCTGATCGATAATGGAGCTTTCTTATTGGCTTATCTAGCGGTTGGCGACTCTTAACTGCACCCCCTTGCTCTTCGGTAAGAAAAAATTCGTGTGAGACAGATGTGTCTCTCGGCATCCATAAAATTTTGGGCCGACCGTTAGAACTACATAGCTTCTGTGGTCGGTAACATTTTTCAATACTTATTATATGGTATTTAAACTCCATCTTAAATACAAATAATATCACTACTTACATTTAAATATATGTTGGCACGGTGCAGATGTGTTAAATGCTTCTAACATCCTGGCTTTCAAGAGTGAGTTCTCTTCACGGATTTATCTGGAGTTACAACCATTTTATTTCTCCTGTATTGAGATTCATCAAGTAGTGAAGAAACTTATCACTATCTGGAGAAAAACAGTCATAAATTCATTGACAAAATGAAGAATGATTTATCGGTCATACAGTTAACTATGGAAAAGAAATGAGGATGAGTGATTCGCATTGTCAACAAAGTAATCTTTCTTGTGGCCGTTTTTTTTTTTTTATGATCTCAGGAATTAGTAAGAACTATCCATATTTTTCGTCCTTTTCTATGGTATAACAAATCGACTTCGATGATGTAGATTTCAGTGCACTTTAGGTTAATTCTTATCTTGAGTGGCACAAAAATTTTTATAATCATGATCGCTTTTACACCTTGTAAAGAAAATACTTACAAACTCTTTTAACAACTATGATGTTTGAGAGACTGTAATAACCTTTTGGGCAAAAGGAGCACGATAATTTAATTTCAAGAACATTTGCTATATTCTGCACTATATAAAAATATGTAATCTGTAATTTTAAATTAATCTATATACAATTTAAACAATCATAATTTGTATGCATTATGTTGTAAACTTAATAATCTTAAACTGAAAATTATCATTGGGGTATTTTGTTTTGAGAATCTCTGATCAGAAAATTCATATGATATATATATATATATATATGCTCATTTCAAGAAATACTACATTAATAAAGTATTTGATTCGTATAATTACTGTCTTTTTATTTTGTATTCTATTTTACATTATTATACCTGTACATATTTTGAAAATATTCTATGTGCCTCTGTTTTAACCTAAAAGACAAAGCTTAGTTAATAACTCAAATTCTGGTTAATTGTAATTTAATAAGTCGAAATTTTCAATATATTACAACAAAATATATGTTAAACAATATGGATAATAAGGCATACAAACTTACGTAAAGTACTTATATACAGTAATTTTAATGTGGTTCAAAAATAAATATAAAATTAATTATGGCACAAAATTTGGTATATTGAAAATATATTTTCAGTGTAGCGGTTATATATTTCAGGTGTTTGTGTTCTACATCAGGTATGTATGTTTATTTATGATTTCACCACGATTTATTAAATTATATTTATTAACGTTCACAATGCTTTTCCTCTTTCTTTTGATACTTCCACTATGTAATGTTTTTAGAGATCATTGGCTTATTTGAAATTCATTCTCCTTTTCATTTTGATAACTTCAAAATTTAAATATCTATCATTCTGTAATCCAAATGATTTTTATTTCTACTTCAGAATTAAATAATTTCCCCTAAAGAATAAGACTTTCTTCTTACTTTCCCCTTTTTAACTATCCCAGAGCTGCCAACTGCTATGAAAAAATCGTAGTTGTTACGATTTGGAGTTAAAAAGTACGATGCTACGAAAATTTGTCTAAAACTACGATTTTCTGCAAAAAGACGCGAATTTCGCAAAAGAATCGCGCAAAGAAAAAACGCGAATTTCGTCAACGTATCATTGAAATATGTTGAATTTTGTCAAAGAAATCGCGGGAAAAATGCAAATTTCATCAAAGGATCGTGGAAAAAACGTGAATTTCGTCAAAGAATATCTGGAAAAAAGCGAATTTTGTCAAAAGATCGCTGAAAAAACGCGAATCTCGTCAAGGGATTGCTGAAAAAAAGCACGAATTACATCAAAGGATAGCGGTAAATAGCACGAATTTCGTCAAAGGATCGCGGAAAAGACGTAAATTTCGTCAAAGGATCGCGGAAAAGACGTAAATTTCGTCAAAGGATCGCGGAAAAGACGTAAATTTCGTCAAAAGATCGCCGAAAAAACACTAATTTTGACAAAGAATCGTGTAAAAAAGTGCGAAATTTGGCCAAAGATCGCTGAAAAAGCGCGAATCTCGTCAAGGGATTGCTGAAAAAACGCGAATCTCGTCAAGGTATTGCTGAAAAAACGCGAATCTCATCAAAAGATAGCGGTAAATAGCACGAATTTCGTCAAAGGATTGCGGAAAAGACGTAAATTTCGTTAAAAGAGCGCTGAAAAGACGTGAATTTTGTCAAAAGATCGTTTAAAAACGTGAAATTCGGCGAAAGATCGCTGAAAAAACACGAATTTCGTCAAAGAATTGATGAAAAAACACGAAATTCATCAAAGGATCGCTGAAAAATGCGAATATCGTTAAAGGATCGCTGAAAAGATGCAAATTTTGTCAAAAAATCGCTGAAAATACACGAATTCCTTCAAAAAATTCTGAAAAAACGCTAATTTCTACAAAATTTGCTGCATTGGGTTAAAAAATTTGAAACTATATTCCTTTTACTAGAGCAGAAAATTCGCCACGAAACGTAAAAAAAAAAAATCAATTTAAAAAGTCTATTAAAAAATTCAGAAACTGGCTGCAAAGTGCATAACTTCAGACATAGCAGGTACCTTCCTGCCAAATCTTGTAGAATCTGTGCGCATCGCAGCAGTCTCTTCACAAAACAGCATACACAGAGACAAACATCTATGTTTATTATTATAGATATAGTTTTTCATCTGAAACAATATATTGAACAAACTTTTGAAAAATGAGATTAACCTGACCTGCAATTTACAAAAAAAAAAAAAAAAAAAAAAAGAAAGAAAGAAAAAGCACAGAAACGACATGTGGGCCTTACTTGACCTGATGCAGGACATTTTAGACAAATTTAGACATTTTTCTCCGGAAAAATATCGGAAGTGGCTAGACGTCCGACCATTCGGACTTTTAGCTATTTAGGCACAACGTCCGACCATCGTTTGCACATGCGTAGATATTTCTTTACAGCTAGAGACGTGTCAAGCGATCAGATGTTTTTTGGAGTTTGTGAAAATGTTAAGCAAGAAGTTTTCTTAGTTTGCTCACTACAGAATAAATATAATTATTAACAACAATGAATATTACTGATAAAAAACAATTTGTTAAATAGTATGAACATTTATTATTATTTATTTAAATAAAAATAATTGTATAATACAAAAAAATGCAAACAGTTTATAATTATATTCATAATATATAGTTTATAATTATTAATAAATAATTATTAAATTAATAATTAATGTATTATTATTAATTTAATAATTAATGTATTATTATTAAATAATTAATAATATGATAAATAATAACAGTATGAAAATAGAAACAAATATTTAGTTCACTTAATTATACATTAATTGCATTTAAAGAATGCAGTATCAAATTCGTATAAAATAAATTTTATTTGAAGAAGCTATTTAATAAGTAAAAACAATATCGTTTAACAAAATAATGTAAAATAATTGAAGACAAATATTACTAAATTATTATTTATTAATATACTTTACCTTTTGAAATAAAATTGTTAATTTAATTTCTTTTTAATACACATTAAATGAATTTATGCCATATTGGGCTCATTTGCTTTTAGAAGAAAGTTATTTAATGTATTTTGTATATTTATAAATACTAATTTAGTAATATTTGTCTTCAATTAACTAATTTAATTAATTTTTTTAAACGTTATATTGTTACACAATATTATTTTTATTTATTAAATAGTTTCTTAAAATATAAATTTATTTTATACAAATTTGATACTGCATTTTTAAATGCAGTTAATTTATAATTAAGTGTACTAAATATAATAATATGTTTCTATTTTCAAATTGTTATTTATTATATTATTATAGTTATTTATTATATCATTATTTAAAATTTCAAATTAAAGCATGTTGTTTAAGAAAATCTGTCCAAAATTAAAATTTTATCCAAATTTTTAGGTGATAACCTGTTTGTTCTTAACTATCCAACTTTAGAAAATAACGTTCTGCTGTCATTGATGTCTCGGAAATACAAAGATATTTGAGATGTAATTTATAAAGTTCTGACAAGGTTAACAACTTTAAAAGTTTACCATTAAAATTTCTACAAAAAAATCTCAACGTTAAAAAAAAAATACGCAAAAAGAAAACATTATGACAATTTTAATCTTCACCAGGTCTCAAAAGCATGAAAACGAAAAGAGATTGTTCGCAGTGCTGTGAATATTATAATATTATGTGAATGTTATATAATATACACGTTATCATTAATAAAAGTAGAGTGATGAGCAGAAAATAAACATTTGATTGACTGAAAACAAAAAAAAAAGACGATTTGTTACTACTCAGTACTCATTCAGTTTGAATACCCTATATATGAAACAATTTATTCTGTTTTTCATTTGGCAGATAACCATTATAAAATATAGCGGCACAGTTTAGTTTTTTTTTTTCTCTAGAAGTTATAAACTTATTCTTCTTCTTCTTCAAAAAGAAAAAAAAACTTGTTTATTGTGTACAAAAATATTTTGTACTGAATACATCGCATTATAAAACCAACATAAAGAAAAGTCCAAATGTTTAGTAATAATTTAGCATATAGCTTTAAAAGCTCTCACCCCCAATTGAGGAAGATAGTTTATTTTATTACTGTTATTAAAAGCAATGTGCTGAATTCTTTCTAATTTTTGTGCTTTTCTTTATATTGGCTTTTATACATCATGACAAAAGGGGTCTTATTTTTATTTATTCCTTTTTAATTAATTCTCGGTGTCTTGGAAAAGATTTAAATTTCTTAATTATCCCCCCCCCCCCCACGTGCGCCCCTTCCTTCTCTGCGCCTTTGGAGTGATAATTTGAAATATTAGCTATTTTAGAATTTCTTTAAATCAAAATCTTTTTATTTTCATAACATTGAATACACAGTTGTAAAAGCTTGAAAATAAAATTCAGCTCAAGCCAAGGAATAATCTCTGATTTTTTAGAAAAGGCAATTTTAAATATTACCAAACATGCAAAATCTTAAATATATATTTGTTTAAATGCACACTAAAGAATAAATATAATTATTAAAAATAATGAATATTACTGATAGAAAATAATTTGTTAAATAGTATAAACATTTATTATTGTTTATTTAAAATAAACTAATTATATAATATAAAAAAATTCAAACAGTTTTTAATTATTAAATTAATAATATAATTAATAAATTAATAATACAATAAATAAATAAAAAAAATATTATTAAAATAATGATATAATAAATAACTATAATAATATAACCCTAATAATAAAAACAATTTGAAAATAGAAACATATATTTAGTACACTTAATTATAAATTAACTGCATTTAAAAATGCAGTATCAAATTTGTATAAAATAAATTTATATTTTAAGAAACTATTTAATAAATAAAAACAATATTGTGTAACAATATAACGTTTAAAAAAATTAATTAAATTAGTTAATTGAAGACAAATATTACTAAATTAGTATTTATAAATATACAGTATACATTAAATAACTTTCTTCTAAAAGCAAATGAGCCCAATATGGCATAAATTCATTTAATGTGTATTAAATTAACAATTTTATTTTAAAAGGCGAAGTATATTTATAAATAATAATTTAGTAATGTTTGTCTTTAATTAATTATTTTACATAATTTTGTTAAACGATATTGTTTTTATTTATTAAATAGCTTCTTCAAATAAAATTTTATTTTATACGAATTTGATACTGCATTTTTAAATGCAATTAATTTATAATTAAGTGAACTAAATATTTGTTTCTATTTTCATAATGTTATTATTATTTGGGTTAATTTATTATTTATTATGACTATTAATTATTATATTATTAATTATTTAATAATTATAATATATTATTTAATAATTTAATAATTATTTATTAAAAATTATAAGCTATATATTATGAATATAATTATAAGCTGTTTGCAATTTTTTTTTATTATACAGTTAGTTTATTTTAAATAAATAATAATAAATGTTCATACTATTTAACAAATTATTCTTTATCAATAATATTCATTGTTGTTAATAATTATATTTATTCTGTAGTGAGCAAACTAAGAAAACTTCTTGCTTAACATTTTCACAAACTTCAAAAAACAACCGATCGCTTGATATGTCTCTAGCTGTAAAGAAACATCCGCGCAAGCGCAAACGATGGTCAGACGTTGTGCCTAAATAGCTAAAAGTCTGAATGGTCGGACGTCTAGCGTCTAGCCACTTCCAAAAAGATCAGTAGTTTTGTCAGGGGAAGGGAATCTCCCCTCTCCCAACCGCCCTAGAATCTTTCAGAAAATTCATTGTGAAGTTCAGAAATTTAGCTTAGGAGTGAACAGAGCATGAGTTGAATGGGAAGAATTAAATTTAATCAATCCGACCCACTACCAAAAAATTAGCAAAGACAAAAGAGTCTCCTATTTTGTATGCTTACGTTCATTACACATACATTCAGTTGATTAGTATTTATTCGCTTAAAATTTGCAGTGTAAAAAACAACCAACCAACCTCCAGATTAATTTGAATTTTGTGTGCTACTATTTTTCATTTTCAAAGGTTGGCAGGTCTGCTATCCCAATATTTAATTTATAATTTAATACCCCCTTTCCCTTTTCTCTTTGTAACACTATGAAAAATCCACTTCTTTTATTCTTTAGTCTTATAGATACACCCATTTTATTTATAATTATTGCAACAAAAATTTCTGACAAATAATATCAAGTTTAGAGCTTTGTCAAATAAAATTGAAACAAAAATTTATGAACTTGACAATTTATAAATTTTTAATGATTTAAAATTTTTATTGACAGATTTAGAAGCTGAATTGAGATATGACAAATGGGCCTAAGAAAAATCAAAATCTGTAAGCAATTGGATGTATCAGCGTTCAGTTATCAACTATTTACTTAACTTGAAATTTTACATTCTTCTCATTACAATATGTTTAGTTTAAAAAGGATTTTTCTGCTTAAAAAAGATGAAGGAACAATGAAAGTTACTTTCATTCAAACTGAAGGTCTTAGATTCTCCACAAAAAAAACCTACGCCACTGAGTCAACATACATTTGAAAACTTTAAAGGATTGAAAATTCACAATTTAATAATTCAAAATAAGTTCAGGCATAAATCAAATGATACATAAATATCATTTTTAAAGTAGCAATTAAATGATTCAGCATTCATATGTTATCCAACAGTGATCACAAGTCAACATGCAAGATTAAAATTATTATTGTTCATACTTACGATTTCTATATTTAATTTAATAACATAATTTCACATAATTAGTTTACTAAAACATCATCCTTTAAATAATGTTTTTGATAATTATAGTTTTATAAACATACATACATTTTGTTGACAGTGCAACTTGTATAATAATTAAAAAATTATAATGCTTTTTCTCTATGTGAAGCTAAGAATTTTTGTATGTTGCAGGGCCCAAAACAAAACAGCTTCAATTAACTGTAAATTTTTTTTTTTTTCGCTCTCTATGACAAGGAAAATTAAAAAAAAAGGGGGGGGAGGGGGGTTGAGACAGCAAAATATGTAATACAAATAATAATAGATGTCATTTAGAAATAAATAAGCATGATCAACTACCTTAATTAATTAAAAAAGCAAGTTATCCCTTACATAATCTATAAAAAATACCTTAAAACTACAATTTCGGCTATTTCTTCACTTTCTAAGGGTTTCTGACAGAAGGAACACAATTAAAGTTTTCTGGTTGTTGAAAGAAGAGTCTGGAATAAAAAAGGTATTTTAAGATTTGAAAACACTTTATACACTTTAATTTATGGCAAAGAGAAATACTCAAAAGAAATGGAAATAATGTCAAAGATACAGATAAAAAATAATACTCTAAAGAATTATGCCTGTATGCATGCATAGTTAGTAGATTATTTAAAAGCCTTGCATATGTATCACATATATATAAAGGGCTTAATTTCTGTTTTAGGCACTAATGGGCTGGTTCAAATAGGGTGCCTCTCTGCTCTTTGTTGTTTATGTCCAGAAAATTTGACATGATAAGAATCATTATCCATAACCAGGGCTTTACAAATTTGATAAAATCTGGTAGCCAAAAAAAAAAAAATTCTAGCAGCCAGTGAAAAATATTTACCACCCCCTCCTTCCTCGTCATTAATTTTCAAAAAGCACAAAACTTTTTATGAATTAATCGAGGAAAAATAATAACAGGCATTGTTTAGAATTATTAGTTACATAGTTTAGAAAGATAATATAAACTAAGTTTTCTAATCAAACTTATCAAAATCTTTCAACAAAAAACAAAAAAAAAAAAAAAAAAAAACTGTAAAGAGTGAATCAATTGACACGTTTGCAAAACGCTGATTGCCGAATGCTTCCAATGTCCGGATAGTTGAATGCTACAAAATCTACATCTGCTGAGGAGCGCATCGACGAATTAGTGAAGCGGGAAAACAAGTTTAGCCTATTTTTCTATCGAAGACTCAAATAATTCTGATTTGATTATCTTAAAATTTACATTGGATGAATTTATTTTGGTAAATTAAAAAAAAAGTTAAAAATATTTTTTGTGTGAATATAGTTTCAAAGTTTATTTTTTAATATTGGAAAAGGGGGTTTTTGTGCTCATTTTTAAGAAAACTTAGGTCAATTTTTGTACAAAAAAGAAACAACAATAAAAACCCTATCAGATTAAATAACTTGGTCACCAGATAAAAATATTGGATCGCCAGTGGCAACCTGGCGACCGTATTTGTCAAACCCTGTCCATAACTAAAGAAATTTCAATGATAGAAAACTTCTAATCATATTTCACATTCTGTACAATGAACCCAGGAAGAGAATTCTGTCAGATCTTCATATATTATGCTGAATGGTTGGTAAGACATTCACAGTGATAAGAATTCCTGTGCTAATCTCAGAGAAGTTTAAAAAGAAGCAAAATTCTTCATTATGTTCTGAGCAATATAAATAAAGTTTCCATTATTTGGGAGCACAAATATTTCATTTCAGTGTGACCATGTGATAATAATAATCACCACTATCTAGAGAACACCCTACAATACTTAGCTTTTTTTTTTTTTTCTCTATTTGCTACAATAAATGCTTTGAGTTATTTGCATTCTTTTAATGAATAATATTTATATAATATATCAGAAACACATAAAGTTTAGCAGTTTATGTTTCTGGATTCCATCTTGCACAAATTACATTCCTGAATGGTTGCATAAGGCTTAAGTCATCATCTTTACATGAAATAATTTAATTCCTCCCTCCTCCTTTTTTTTTTTTCTTTCATTCAGCATTTAATTTTTGAACAATATGACAAAAACTAGTCAAAATCTCATTCCCCATCTTGAATGTATTGCAAAGATACAGTAAAAATTGTACTAGAGGAAAGAAGTTGAATTTTGTCTGAGTTTTAGGAAACAATAACTCAACAATTGGACAAAGTTATAAAGAAAATTACTACACCCAGAGGCAGGCTAGAAAATTTGTAATGGGAAAGTGAAGGAAATCTAATTACTAATTCAGTTTGTTCTTTTAAAATCCCACACTTATTCTCTGTTATTATCTAGGAGACAACTATTACTCTTCTAATGAGAACACCTGGAACATCTTATGTCTCAGACGTAGTGAGAAATTTGCAAACCTATCATTATTGGGATAGGCTGATATACCAATAGTCCAAAGTACATTTTTAATAGATAAAAGACTTATTCCATATACAGATATACACAAATTTTTTTCAGAATTGCATGGAATTAATAGAAACTTAACTAAAAACTTATAAGCTGTTTACATTGCTTACAAAAGAAAAAAAAAATACAATGTTTTCTGCACATTGACAGTAAATTATAATGCAAATCATCAATCTTTAGATTGCCAAAACATTTCATAAATTATATGAGAGAGAGAGAGAGTAACAAAATAGACTAAATGCAATGATAAATATTAAAAATATTATTAAATTAGTAGCAACATTTTCTAAATTAACATACAGTTTTTTTCAAATAGAAATGGTTTAACAGTTTTTCTGTTTTTCTAAACATTCATTAAAATAGGTTTTTTTTTTTTTTAGTTTTTATCCATAACACAATGAGATTATTTCAATTATTTCATAATTATTCTTTTTTCCAATTTCTTTTCTTCTTAAAATGGTGCTCCCATTTATCAGATTTCATATGAGATGGCAAAGACCTATTTGTCTCCTCCTACAATCACCCAGAAATCTTAATCTGTTTTAGTATGCGCACACAGCTTTTCAACAGCCCACACAAAACTGAATGGAGCTAGCTGCTCAAATACAATGCGCTAGTCATCGCTAATTAAAAAAAATCCATCTTTTGGAGAAAAAGAGTGCATTTGTTTTTACAATGATTATTCTCTTTTTGGTATTATTCGGATGAAAAACTATTTTATTAAATAGAAAGTACTATATTTAATTCTTAAATAATGCTATAAAATGAAAATTATGCTATTGCAATTAAAAAATTTGTCACATAATCATAAAGAATGGAATATTTCTAAAAATGAAATACCATACATTGCCTTATCAAAAATGATGTTATATAGATTTCCATATTCATATTAACTTCAACAAAATAAATTAAAAATTTTTAAACCTATGTTTTCTATTTTATATGAATCTCTTTATACTAAAAAAATAAAATATAATTAATGCTGCTGCTGCCATTGTTGAAATTTTTATGACTGGGGTTTTTTTTCGGCTTTTATTTTTTTATTTTAACAAGTGCATATAAAAATGTGAAAACTGCTAGTTCTATCGAAATTTTTTTAATAAAGACGCTGAAGCAGGCAGTTTTTAAATCGAAGAAATATTTTGAGACCTATTTAAAGTTGAAATCAGTCAAAATATTTCAGTTAAAAAAGTTTTATAGGATCTAAACTATGCATAACAATTTAATCATCTTTTTCACACACACACTGGACTAAATTGCAATGTGCAGTATCCAATCTTTTTTTTTTTTTTTTTTTTTTTTCGTTTTTGTCTAATTTTTTAAGTTTCTGTTTTTCAATTATTTTTGTTTTTCAAAATTTCATTATCTCAATAGGGATTTATTTCACATTTCGAAAAAGTCATATTTTGTACCTACTGTTGTCAGGTTCTAAACAAGCTGGAAATTGTACATTAAACGTGACAAATGATGTTCGTTCATACTATAACTAGTTTTACAATGTAAAAAAAATCATCGTTATTATTTCAATGAAATGAATTATATCGTCTGTTGTTATGATATGATTAATTTTGTAATAAAATAAGTACATTTTAAATTGGCAATATTTTATCTTTTGTTGACATTTACTGAAAATTCCAGCTTTTTTCAGAACTTGAAATCCATATTTAGACTCTTTTTCCTTTTAATATTCATTTCTCCGGAAACATCTGTCCAAAAAACTGTCGGCAGATTATAGGATTGCTGTAATTAAACAATTTTAGTATACAAATTCGACTTTTAAATTCAGTAATACGGAAATAATAGGACTCCATCTTAAATATGATGTAATCATCATGGCAACCTAGAATCATTACCTATCATGAAATATCATTGAATTAATTACGTATGATAGGATTTAATAGAATGAAGGAAACATTTATTAATGTCTTTTTAAGTTTTGGTTCAATTTTCATAAAATTTGAAACGACCTTAAAAGTTCTGCAACGATTAAATTTCAAACCATTCATTTGGGTAGTTTTTGCGCTGTTATATGCGGACAGACCAGACAACAACTAGAAGTACTATGTATTTATGTAATTATGAACGCACCTAAAAAGGGCAAATAATATTTCCAAACATTTAACAGTTGAAAAATATATTTACAAATGAATATTAAAAGAGAAGGAAACCTTAAAAAAAATAAATTGTTACATGCAAAAAAAATTTAATGATGAAAATTACATCATATGTAAAAAGCGAAACAATATTTCCTAACTCTGTTCAATTGATAAATTTTTACATGTGATTATTAAAAGAGAAAGAAAATGTTAAAATAAACAATTTATTACATGCAAAAACATTAAATGGGGAAAAATTACGTCATATTTAGAACAATAAATTGAAAACGTCATATTTAAAATTATTTTCTTATAGCATTTAAAAGAAAACTTTTCTTCTATATTATAAAAGTACGGGAAAAAGCAACACTTTTTTTACTTAACCATTTTGTACAAGCTGATTTTCATATGTGTGAGAGATCAAGTTAATCAATCACAAGAACAGTCGCCATGATGGATAGCTTCAGCTGTCGTGAGAGCCACAAATGTGGCTTTGGGAAGCGAAAAATTCCACAGTCAAATTCAAATGAATGACAACCTGATTACAGAAGATGGTCACTGGTCGGGATAATAATTCCAACCTTTCGTAATCAGGTAATCTTTTCTATAAAAACGTAGCAAATTAGCATGCATTTAGAGGCTGCGGGAAGGGGGGGGGGGGTCTGAATGAAGACATCCTAGTTACTTCAAAAAAAAAAAAAAAAAAAAAAAAAAAAAAAAACACGGAAATGCGTATGGGTAGGGCAAGGTCGTAGCCAGAATTGTTTTCCGGGGATAGGGACAACCTTATAGATTTTGAGGTACAATATGTTACTTTTAAATGAATGTAAATAAATATATTTTTTCTAACTTATTTTCCAAGTAGTGTGTGTGTGGGGGGGTTAATAGATTGAAGATGCTTATAACTTACCACTTCTAATATCCCCATTGCAATGAGTATTCTTCTGCTGTTATTATTTGGTTTTCCTACAACACTCGCTCCTTTTTCAGTAGACAACTGAAAATTTATTTGTAAATACATACTGAAAAAATACAGGGGAAACCATCTTTAACCACTGTAAATTCTGAAAAAGCAAAGATATAATTTTAAAAAATCGCGAATAATCAAGTCAGATTCTTGCGAGAATTAAGTTTTCTGCATTTTCAAGTTCGCAAATAATCAAAACTCGCGAATGTTAAGGTATTACTGTATTTTTATGTTTACCTAACATTTATCTGTCGTAATATAGCAGCACTGATTTTCTAAATCATCATTTTCATACTTAAAAATTATTATCTTTCATCTCAGTTACTGCCTTTGCATAGTGGCACTAGAATGTTGTGAGCTAGTGATGACTGTAGCGAAATCTCAAGCCTCACCACTGGTTATTTTACAATACTGTAGCAAACAAATGGTTATATGATAGGCTTAAAAATTTTATACCTTACCCATCTGCATCATTTGGAAAAGTGAAAAATTGGTCCTAATCACCAAAAATGCTTTTTATTGTATCAAAATAATAGTAGTTCAAAACATGTAAAAAATAAAAAAATAAATGGTATAAACAAAAAATCCACAATTTTATTTAGCTCAATAAAGCTCATGCATGCCAAATCAATAGGGGTGTGTGACACTTTTACACATAAATTTATTTTGTACTTAAATTGTTTAAAGCCTAAACTTTTAAATTAAATACAGTAATCTCTTAACATTCGTGAGGGTTACGTTCCACGAAAACCTCGCGAGTGTCAAATCCGCAAATGTTAAATCTATCTCTCTGCACCAAAAAAGGAGTAACATTCTATAAAATTTTAATTAAAGTGGTACAGCCTTTCAAGAAAACAAAAGGATATATGTATTAACATTTACGTTATGTATAACATATATGTATGAATGTACAAACATATTCATATTTATTAAATTTATTTAATGAAGATAATTCCAATTAACTGACTGGAGAAATAATTACAGCTAAAAAGCATAGGGTTTTTTTTTTGTTTTTTTAATAAAGTAATTTCGACTCTCACTGTATTCGCAAAGAGATGATAATGTATGCAGCTTCAGCTCAATCTCTACAAGAATCTGCACAAGCACATTTTAAATTAATAGATTGAAGATGCCTATAACTTACCACTTCTAATATCCCCATTGCAATGAGTATTCTTCTGCTGTTATTATTTGGTTTTCCTACAACACTCGCTCCTTTTTCAGTAGACAACTGTAAATTTATTTGTAAATACATACTGAAAAAGCAAAGATATAATTTTAAAAAATCGCGAATAATCAAGTCAGATTCTTGCGAGAATTAAGTTTTCTGCATTTTCAAGTTCGCAAATAATCAAAACTCGCGAATGTTAAGGTATTACTGTATTTTTATGTTTACCTAACATTTATCTGTCGTAATATAGCAGCACTGATTTTCTAAATCATCATTTTCATACTTAAAAATTATTATTTTTATGTTATGACACATAGAAATTCTCTTTTTTAGACATGAAGCTGATGTTTCAGAAAATCGATGCTGCTATATTATGATATATAAATGTTGGGTAAACATAAAAATACTTAATTTAAAAGCTTGGGCTTTAAGCAATTTAAATACAAGCTAATTTTTGTGTAAAAGTGTCTGACACGTCCCCATAGATTTGGCATTAACTAACTGCCTAAACATGATTTCTGGTTAGAAAGTATATATATATAAAAAAATAATAATAATAAAATAAAAATAAATGAAAAAATAAAAAATTGTGCACATATATGCACTTTTGGTGATACAGACCAGAAAAATTCCATGCATATATATATGCTAATGATGCAAATGGGTTAAAATTTATTAAAAAAATTATCAAAAATCAATAAATTAAGATTTTGTCCTAATCAATGGAGTAAAGAGTGAAATTGAGTGACATATTTAGAGGCAAAGATATATGCAATCAAAATCAGAGTGCAGGTCACAACATTTAGTATAATATTCGGCTTAGTATTACTGATGTATGGAAGGAAGTACATGCAATCATTACAAGAGAAAGAACAGCACTCTTTGACCAGTCATATTGCAGATATACAAGATAAATATGTACACAGCCAAGGAACATCACTGCATATCTGGGTAAGTAATGTGGTAAAACCAACAAAAGCTTGAGATATCTGAGAAACTATTTCTTAAAGAAGTCATTAACCATTAAAAACCTCAAAAATTTATTTATATTACATAATTTGCCAATTTTCAGTAATACCACTAGACTTTTGGAATCTCAATTTTTTTTTGCACTTCCAAAATCTGTTTTAGTGGAGTTTTTTTTTAGTAATAATAAAAAAACCCAAGATATTTATTAGAAAATATGTCACCTCTACGATTACTAAATAAAGTTTCATTCCTTTTGGCAATAAAAGGAGGTTGGCAGTAATATGCATTCCTTTTTGTTAACATTTAGATCACACAACATTTTAATAGAAAAATGAAAAATTACACAACTCCCAATACAAAAACGACCAATATAATAGTTACAAGCTACAAATAAAGATACATAAAAATCAATTTTTGAATTCAATATAGTAGCTTCTGAGTATTTGGGGCACCATTTAATTGGGGCAAAATGTTTAAGGACGGAATAGCAAAACAGCATTAACTTTACTTCTGATAATTGAAGCAGCCGCTTCATCAGGACAAATCTTAGTAGAATTAATGTGTTCCAATTAAACAAAATCTACTGAATTTTTGAAACAATGATGTATCCACAAGCAAGTTGATAAGGATACAGCAAACCTTTGGGAAAAAAAGCATCTTTTTCTCCACTCAAGAACAATCATCACCATTATCTTAAACATCTGTGTCATATTCAAATCAATAAGCAGATTCAGAAAAAATATTTTCAGGTGAAATAAGATGATCTTGGGAAAAAAAAAAAAATTCTACAACATATTAGGTTTTTGGACTACACTAAAAATATCAAAGAAATTTTAAGAAACAGTACTTGCCAGCTATGTATTATGCAACAATTTATGGCTACATACGTATGGACAAATTCATCAATTTTTTCATATATGTAAGTCTAAAGTTAAAAGTTTTAAGAAAATAGCAAATACTAATTAGAAAAACAATTATATGTCTTAATATCAGCTATCTAAAGAAATTACAACAAAATATCACTTACAGGTGTCCATTAAAGTAAATAAAACAAGCTATATTTTAAAATAAAAACTTTCAGAATATATATAAAAAAAAATTATGTAAAATAATACACATAAGTAAGATAAAAACAAAATTCATAAATTAAGAAATATATATTACACATCTATACATTTGCAGAGTTTCCCCCAGGTTTAAAAAAGGCAGGGGGTTGCTGATCCACTTTTAGGTAGATTTCGTAAGAAATACTACCTATTACATTCTCACCTAAGTTGGAAATTTTGAAAAATTTTTGCAGATCTATGCCGATCATGACTCCCAGAACCCAAAACCACAAGTTCAAAACTTTATATATCTATCTATCTGTCTATGTCACTTTTTTATGGACACGATAACTGGAAAAATTCTGCATAAATCTCTTCCAAACTGATACATAAAATCAAGGGGCATAAAATCTCGGTCAAGTTCATTAATGGGCAAAATCGAACCAAGGGGGGGGGGGGGGGGCTTTTTGTGAAAACAGAAAACACCCATAATTTCTTAATTATTGTACGTATCCAATCTGTTTAAAGTTATTATTACTTCTAGGAAAAGGGCCGAAAATGTATGTATGACAGATTTTTAATACAATTAAAAATGGCCCAAAGGGGGGGGGGGGGGGGGTTTAGAAGTAAAAAAAATCATAGCTTCGTCAATTCACAAGATATCAAATCCGCGGGAATTTATTATTAATCCTTTTAATATTATCTAAAACTTTTATATTGACAAGTTTTTTATAGGACCAACCGTTATAACAAAAAAAAAAAAAATTAAAAAAAAAAAAAAATCCCCGCCGGCTCCGCCTGCAAACAAGTTATTTTTCGAAGTAGGCGATTCCAACTCCCGCATCTTTTCGAAACTGATACATAAAATCAAGGGGCATAAAATCTCGGTCATGTTCGTTAATGGGCAAAATCGAACCAAGGGGGGGCTTTTTATGAAAACAGAAAAAACTCATAATTTCTTAACTATGATACGTATCGAATCCGTTTGAAGTTATTATTACTTCTAGGAGAAGGGCCGAAATTTTATGTATGACAGATTTTTGATATAATTAAAAATTGCCTTAAGGGGGGGTGGGGGGGATTTAGAGGAAAAAAATTCATAACTTCGTCAATTCCCAAGATTTCAAATCCACTTAAATTTATTATATATCCTCTTAATATTATCTAAAACTTTTATATTGACAAGTTTTTTATAGGACCAACCGTTATAGCAAAAAAAAAAATTAAAAACAAAAAAATCCCTGCCGTGTCCGCCTGCAAACAAGTTATTTTTTGAAGTAGGCGGTTCCAACTCCCGCATCGTTTCGAAACTGATACTTAAAATCAAGGGGCATAAAATCGCGGTAAAGTTCGTTAATGGGCAAAATCGAACCAAGGGGGGGGGGGGGGCTTTTTGTGAAAACAGAAAAATCCCATAATTTCTTAATTATTGTACGTATCGAATCTGTTTAAAGTTATTATTACTTCTAGGAAAAGGGCCGAAAATGTATGTATGACAGATTTTTAATACAATTAAAAATGGCCCAAAGGGGGGGGGGGGGGGGGGGTTTAGAAGTAAAAAAAATCATAGCTTCGTCAATTCACAAGATATCAAATCCGCGGGAATTTATTATTAATCCTTTTAATATTATCTAAAACTTTTATATTGACAAGTTTTTTATAGGACCAACCGTTATAACAAAAAAAAAAAAATTAAAAACAAAAAAAAATCCCCGCCGGCTCCGCCTGCAAACAAGCTATTTTTCGAAGTAGGCGATTCCAACTCCCGCATCTTTTCGAAACTGATACATAAAATCAAGGGGCATAAAATCTCGGTCATGTTCGTTAATGGGCAAAATCGAACCAAGGGGGGGCTTTTTATGAAAACAGAAAAAACTCATAATTTCTTAACTATGATACGTATCGAATCCGTTTGAAGTTATTATTACTTCTAGGAAAAGATCCAAAGATTTATGTATGACAGATTTTTGATATCATTTAAAAAGCCTCAAGGAGGGGGGGGGGAGTGGAGTGGAATAGAGGTTTAAGAAGAAAAAAATTCATAACTTCGTCAATTCCCAAGATATCAAATCCGCTTAAATTTATTATAAATCTTCTTAATATTATATACAACTTTTATACTGACAAGTTTTTTATAGGACCAACTTTTACGGTAAAAAAAAATAAAAGCAAAAAAATCCCTGCTGGTTCCACCTACAGGTAGAGGTATATTTCGAAGTGGGTTGTCCCAACTGCCACATCATGGCAAATAGGTATTTCTTCCCAATAAACGGGTGCCCCACGGTCTGCGTCTTCGAAATCTACCTGTGCCTGTAGGCCGAGCCGTCAGGGTTTTTTTTTTTATATTCTTAAGAGCACTTTTTGAACTCTTGAAGGAGCTTTTCAGATTCTTAAGGGCACCGTTTTTAATTGTTAAAGGTATTATTTTGGGTTTTAAAGCCACTTTTGATATTTAAAAGTCAAGGCACTCTTTTCAAGACAACATTGAGTCAATTTTTACTATGTAAGTGCATTTTTTAATGAAAAAAGCAGAAATGGCACTTTTTTCACTGAGGGGCAAGAAGGGTGCTATTTTGTAAACCAAAGGGCAGGCAGGAAGCAACACCCTTCTAAAACTGTCTGAGAGAAGCTCTGCATTTTGAATAAACAAAAATCAAAATATTCATGACAATATCAAACAGGGGAGTAAAGATTCAAAAGTCAATTTTAAATTTTAAATTAAAATTTATTAGAAAAAAATGCAAAAGATATAAAAAGAAAAAAATCGGTATACCACATTTAGAAGCAAAATCGCTGTCCATAAATATAGTCTTTAATCTTTAATACCTGGTAAATATAAAATATTAAAAAAAAAAAAAAACTTTTATCAAACATACAACAGTTGCAGAAAAGATACTAACTAATAAAAATAAATGAGCATTTTAAAATATAAACTGCAAATAGTTTTTGTAAAAAAAGGCTAAATACTCTAAAATAAATTTATTTTACTATTACAAATAACAACTTAGGCAGCTAGACCTATTCCCCCTAAGTACAGAAATAGCATGAGAATGAAGATAGAGAGCAGCAATATGCTTTTTCAGAGCGTTCCATAATCATTCAAAAGTATTCATGTCCAGAAATCAAGATGGTCACTCCATACTCTTTGCTGCTAAAGATCCTCCTGTTGACTTGTAATCACATGCTGGATAGCATAAAAGGTGCATAAGGTGGCATCTAGGTATCAAAGGCATAATCTGTAATCTTGAACAGTCAATCTGTAGTTTCTTTGCTTAGGAAGTTCATCGTGAAAGTCGGTTATCGTAGCCATAATGCAAGCTGATTCTGCAAGAGACAGACATTGCAAAACAGCCCGATAACCAACCCAAAATATGAATGTTTGTTCCTAATATAAGTACCTGCAAAATTATATAGCTATCCTGTTTGCAGGTTTTCTGTGTTCTTGAATCCTGTCTGTGCCTATTCAGTTTTCTTCTTCAGCATTTCTGATGTGATTGGATTTTGCTGTTTGCAGATCTTTTGTTGCCATTCCAGCTATCCTGTTCATAGGTTTTTCGCTACAAGTCTAGATATCCTATTTGTAGGTTTTTCACTACTGATCAAGTTTTCATTTTTTTTTTTTTTTTTTAATACAGAAAAAAAAAATACAGTAAAATATCTTTATAATGCAAACCTAAAAACATGAGGTTATGCATTATATAGAATTTTGCATTATATAGATCACATTTCATGCATTATTAAACTTACCTTGTAAACATGGCCAAATATGTCTAAAACATATCAAAATACAGTAGAGTATCTTTATACACTATATTGCCAAAGGTGACCGGTCACTTGCGATTTTAGACGTTTTGTTAACTATCTAGAAAAATACATGAGGAATTAACCTGAAACTGCAGCTGTGTAAACAGTATAGTATACGTTATACATTTCCGCGAAGATTTTTTCCCAAAACCCCATAGGGGACTGTCAACAAATTGAAAAAGAACGAATATCTTTTGGATTACCCTGTAAAAACTAATGTAGCAAAAACATTCAAACTCGAGATTAGTAATAAGTGGCTTATTGTAATATACTGTGTTCATTTTTATGAGGATAGCATGTATACTCGAAGAGAAATTAAGGTTTTTATAAAAACAGTCCCAAATTTCACCAAGTTTTTTGCTTATAATTTGCAGAGTTCTTAATATAAGAAAAAGTTATTTTGAGAAAATATGTCAAACAACATTGTACATAATACTATGCAATCAGAATCAAAAAATAATAAAAATTGGATGAAAAATGAGCAGGTTTACTAAACAATGTTTCACTGTGCATGCACGAATGCAATCAAAATATAATATGCATAATGTGTTAGCTAAGTATATTATAGAGCAACTTTTGTGAAAGTCTCAAAGTCATAGCTTGAAAATTCAGATAATTATTGTCGATAGAATAAGCTCGAAATCCATTGTTCCCAAAAAGAAGTAAAAAGATGAGGGGTTGTATCAAATATCTGTTGATTAGTGCCAAGATAGCGTACACAATATTGCACGTACTACTATATTTGGATACAACCCCTCATCTTTTTGCTTCTGTTGTGTCTTATCACAACTAAAAATCACCTCTTCAAAAATATATTGGACTTCATAATAATTTCTTATTAAAAGTAAAATAATTGTTAATCATTTACAAACATTAATTACTTCTATAAATTTAATTTCTTAACTGATATTGAATTCAAATTCTCAATTATATTATTGTGCAATATAAAGTTAAAAGTGTTGAGATTTCTCATTTCCAATATAAATCATAATCATTAAATTCTCACTGAATAATCATTAATTCATTTCTTACATTTATTTCTTTCTTCTCAATTAAAACAAAATCACTTAATTCATTTCTCACTTTAAATCTATAGAAATTCACTTGCGTTGTGTTATCAAAATAATTTATAATTTACAATTACAATAAACCAGATGCTGGGCCTAGAAAAATATGAGGTGATCAAGTTTTAAATTATCATAATACTGATGATTCATTTAGATGGTTATTGGTTTACTCCTAAAACTGACATAATTTCCATGACAGAACCATTTATCAAAAGAGCCAAAAGAATATTAAAATTTATCAATTAATATCAAAGAATAGGATTAACAGAGCTTAACTAAATTTTTACTTCTATAAATTAACTTTAACTTGATTTTGAATTATAAGTGGTTCTGTCAGGACTAAATTTGTTTTCTTCATGATAGTTATTGAATATCAACAATCATAGGAAGAGTTATAAATTAAATAAAAATTGTTCAAAATAACATTAATTTACAAATTATCTAACTTTAAATTAAAATTACTAATGAATGAAATGTTTACTTATTCAATAGAAATTTAGAAAAACTAACTCTTCCGATGATCGCTAACATTCATCTGAAAAGGAAGGTACATATCCAAAACTAAAATAATGAGTAGCACTGCAGGTATTGAAAACTCAAATCATTTATGTAATTAAATTTTGTTTATTGTGAAGAACATAAGTAATTCAAGATACAATAGGACCTTTCAGAATTATCGTAACGAAATCTCCTTCCAACATATACTTCTGAATATTTCAACAATACATAGTCATGTCTAGGACATCAACAACTTATTAAACATTATCTGAATTACTTAGTAGCATTAATTTGACATTATTAAATATTCCTGAGAATCATTGAAAAATTACATTATTAATTATTTCTGAGAATCATTGAAAAACTACATTATTAATTCGGAGATGCTGGTTTGTTTAAAAAAAAAAAAAAAAAGATAACTAATCATATTTAAATCAAGCTTAATGCTTGAAGATAGATTGAAAATTTAAGAGTACATTAAAAAAAAAATGGAATTATTAGGGAGCATGCAGAGAAAATTAAAGAAAAGAAAGGAAAGACGAGAATAACTTATCATTCTGGTGCCCCGGGCCACTAAATACTGTCAAGGGGATCGATCTCAGACTTTTTGCCATCTCTACTGCATCGTCGCCGCTATCAGAATGGGACTCTACTCTTAGCTTTTCAAAAATCTCGCTCGCTTCAGCCTGTTCACTTTCTTTTGATCTCTATGCGCGCAGGGTAAATAGTTACGTGAATGTCTTGAAGAAAAACCTTAATTATGAGGAGCTATTGTGAAGAATATTGTAATCTGAGCAATAGAGCATCAGATTCTTAATTGCATTTCATCATTTTCTTTATTTAGATTTAATTAAGGTTTATTATTAACTATTGCATATGTACCCCGGCACACATATGTTCAACTCATCATCCATTCCCCTTTCCACTGCTCCGGAAGTACGTGACGTCAAAGATCACGTGGGGGCGTTAAAGGGGTAGTCACTCTTTGATTACTTTACCAGAAAACTCGCTCCGGTCCGGTGTTTGACGATTTGTTGAGAGAGAGATAGATAGATAGATAGAGAGAGAGAGAGAGAGAGAGAGAGAGAGAGAGAGAGAATTTTCACCACATGTAAGAAAGTAAATGGATTATCATTTATATTTAATTTAACCAGCAACCTCCATAAAAGCCTTTTAAAGTACCAGCAACTCCTTTCAATTAATATTAAAATACAACCACATATTTAAAAATATATCTGTTAATAATGGTGCAGTATGATCGTCCCAAAAATAAACATTTTCAAAATTAACGTTAAACAAGTTGAAGTGTGATTTAATCAACCGATTAAAGGCCAATTCCAAAAACATTATGTTAATAAACAACCATTCAGCCCAAATAATACAAATATAGAATTATACCATTATTTATTTAGAAACTATTGAACTTAGTGGACAGTGTGAATACTTTTTGTTTTGGTAAAATTCTGTGCCAATTTATTTTACTCAAACAAACTTTCCCCGTAATTAAATTATTAAACTATAATTAGAAAAGCACCAATAACAATTTAATTGATATTGTGACTTAAAATAACTGTCAATTTAGCAACACAACACTTCCTTTTGGGAACTATTAGTTATTTTTTATTTTTTACATTGCAAAAGTTAAAACTGTTTAAAGTATGAATATTGAAGTTTTCATTATTTAATTATAATATATCCAATATGATGTATCTGAAAGTTACTTTATCATTATTTTTATTGTTATTAAATTAAGTTATTAGTAGATTAAGTAGTTTAATAATAAGTATTTTAACCTTGAATTTTATGTATTTCAATTCTTTATTAAGTACATTAAAATTTGATACATTTAAATGAATAGTTAATATAAATTAGCATGCATAACACATATTGTCACAGTTAGGTTCTTTGCATGTGTCACTTAAGTTTTAACTACTGTAAATGCGACAAAAAGAGCATTACTGCAACAAACATATATTGTTTGTTTGGATTACAGATGATTCAATTTCGACAAAACAAATTAGTTTTGAATTAAAAGCACTGTATTAAGCCTCTTTCTGTTCAATAAAATATATACTTGTTTAATAAAATACCAAATATATTCCAAGTGTAACAAAACTGTGAAGAATTGAGTCTCATTTTGAAACAATGACCTTATATGGTTTCTATTGTTATCTTTTGAAAAAGATAATTTAATGCATTTCAGATCTAAACTTTAGACTATTTTTCAATTATTCTTAAGTTGTATTATAAGTAAATTTATGTTCTAAATAATTATAAGCAATTTAAATACTATAAGTAAATTTGTAATAGAAAATTTTCTTTTGATAGCAGCTTTGTTTATTTAAAGAGCGTTTATGCATAATTTTATTCTTCAGTAAAATTCCATTCAAAAATCTTTAAAATATCAAATGGTTGCAGTGAATTTGCATCTAAATAATACAGTTATTTTACAAGATCGGATATTTTAATAAAAGCAACTGAAGGGATTATTTCAAGACTTTCTTTGGAATGTGCAAAGATTGAATTATTGTTGCATAAATCCTATGTTTGTTAAATATATATGTGGGATTAAAAAAATAATACCCATCTACGCATCAATATCCACAATAATACAAATTCAAGGATTTAATTAATAGCTATGTGATATCGCAAAATTTTATGAGGCTCTCCAAAAGTTGAAGTTAAAAATGAAAAACGAGAGAAATAATGATTCCACAGCTTTGTATCCAAGTATGAAGGTTAATAATCTGGCATTTATAAAATAAAGGATTTAAAGTGTAATTCTAGGTAAATTCCCACTTATGTGTACAAAGATGTTATAGTATTGAGTAATCTCATCATTGTGTATGTTTAGTTGAGTAAGTAATATTGTATCCAAGTAGAGCTTTACAAATTTGATAAAATTTGGTAGCCAGCAAAAAATTCTAGTCGCCAGTAACAAATATTTAATATTCTCTCTCCCTCCTTTCCTCCATCATTAATTTTCAAAAAGCACAAAAGTTTTTTTATGAATTAATTGACAAAAAATAATAACATACATAGTTTATAATTATTAGTTACATAGTTTAGAATAGTACATAATTTAGAAATTTTATATAAACTAAGTTACCTACTGAAAATTATCAAAATTATGTATAACTGAAAAAAAAAATGTTGTAAAGGCTGAATTTACCAGCATGTTCGGGGAAATGCTTATTGCCAAATGCTTCAAATGTCTGAGTAATTGAGTGCTACAAAAAACAGTATCGGATGATGTGCATTTTTTCGCATTGTATCCAATTTTATGTGCAACAAAAGCTGGATTAAAACTATTTCTCACTGTTTTATTGAAACCTGCCTGCTCCTCTCCCCTCCACAATTCTAATTACATGACATTCTAGATGGCTAGAGCAGAAAAGAAAAGCGTTTTCTGTGCAGAGATGGAAAATGCCTTTTAAACTTTGTTCTTGCATTAAAAGTACAATGAAAAGGAATATCATAGCTTTCTGCACAATAGTAGGGTTGGGCGAGAGAAAAAATGCCTTTTATGCTCATTTGATAGTTCAATTTCTGTATTAAAAAAACAAAACAAAAAACAATAGTTATTCTCAAACAAACAATAGAAAATTAATTATTGTAGAAAGAATTTTAGTGTGGATTTTTAATTGTTGGCAACTGCTATAACGAAAAATGTTTAAATTTAATAGGAAAAGGCTGTTAAGATTTATGGTTTTTTATCTCTCTATATTAAAATAACCAGATTTTTTCATTTTTTATGATTTTGAGCTTCATAGTAGGTATTCAGCTATAAGTACACAAAATTTCAAGTCCGTAAGTTATATAGTTTCTGAGAACCGGCTCTGACAGACAATGTAGCGGGACGAATAGGGTTTCTTGAGATAAACGAAAACCTAAAAACAATGACTTGCAGAGCTGACATTGAGGCGCCTGATCTGCAGATTTACTAGTATGGTAAAGATTGTGAGTAGTGCTGTAAAAGTAATGACTAAATGACTACCCATATGTATTCGTTACTTTCAAACTCACTGCCCGTTAGAAAGTATTCGTTACTCGTTACTTTCGTATCTATTTAGAAAATGGGTATTAACAATCGATGTAAGTACTACACACATATTCGGTCTTTTTTCTAATTTTCAGAGGATTGTTTCGATTACAATAAACTTTAATTATTCATTAAAACAAAGATAAAATGTATCTGGATACATGCCTTAATTTAACACTTCATAAAATATAAAACTGAGAGCTCTTAAAGTACTTGCATGTGAAATATATGCTCACAGAACTGCATAAAATCTAATTATATACTATACATGAGGTAATTGAAAAACTGTTACCTAGACCTAGAAGCATAACAGAATCTTGTTACTACACAGCCTCTCTCTAACGGAAATCTGCATAAAAGTGAAAATAATTAAAATATAATAATAAATACAATAACACCTGTAAAAATAGAATTTTGCCTTGAATAAAAATATTCCAATGTCCATTTCCATGAAAATAATCCAATAAAATTTCATGTGCTAAGACGGAAAAATCTGCCCAAATCAGAATTTTTCTGCAGTTCCTTACAATTTCGTCTCAGCAGGTTTTACTGTATATATTAAAGAAAAAATACTACTTCAGTATTTTTAATAGAAATACTCATTGTTAACTGAAAACAGTAAACCTACAACATCAGAACCTGTCTATAACGAAAAGTAGCATTTAAATGGTTCTCAAAAACATATTTTCTCCCGCTCAATATTGCAAAACTTTCTGACACATTCATACTCATTTTTTTCATACATAAATTTGTCAGTCACGACAATTGATATATTATGGAATCAAACAGCATTTTTTCTATTTCAATAAATGTATTACATCTTGAGTTATCATAGAGTGCTGTCTTATGACGATTCTTACATCACTATTGCGTCTGGAAATCCGGTTCAAAAGACCCATTTTGACAGTTTCTTCAGGAAATTCTTTTGCATTTAAAGAAAAGAAGAGAGATGCCAATCGATTTCTTAATTTCTGATCATTAGTACCTACTGATTTTATGCATTTACAAATAAAAATTGACACCTAAAAAAGTTATATTTCATAAAAATACTTTACCATTCCTTAAATATAGCTACAACAAATATTTTAATTCACTATAAGCTTCTGTTCTTTTTACAGTAAAATTCTGAGCAATTTTAATTGATTAAATGCATAATTAATACTAAATTAACCTAATTAAAATCCTACAAGGAAAACAAACACATCTTGCCTCCCTATTTCTTAGATCCATGGTTCCTTAAAGTTTTCCTTCTTTTTCTAAATATGTGCATGGAAAATTTAATATTTTTTTTGGTCAAAATAAGTTTTACAAGTTTCTTCTTATGCAATCAGTTCTGCTGTTAATATTTGGAAAATAAATACAAAACTTCATATCTGTGAGATTACAAAAAAGTGTAATCGCTAAAAGACAAAACGGTCTTTACGCGAACGAACAGGTCTTTATGAAGCCAGTACAAAAGTAACAAAATGAATAAATGAACACCCATATGTCCGAAGTCCAAACAAAAACTCTCTTTATCAGACTGTCCAGCTCTATGAATGCAAGAGCTGTTACAAACCGTGCGTATTCCTTACTGAGTAACGGATATTTTCTTATGACTCGAGGTACCAAATCGCTTCATGAATGACAACGGATAGTTTAATGCGAAAAAGATGAGAGTGTGCGGTTGGGGAGAATTTGGTCTCAGCTCTTCCATACGGGGATATGGGTGTTCATTTAATCCTTTCGTCAAAAAAATTGCGATTCCAAGTAGCACTCTTAGCACAAAATTGAAAAATCGAGAAAATATTCTTAAAATTTTCGAAAAGGGTGCAATTTTCTCATTGTTTAAACGTATACGCACATCGAAATATGCAGATGTGGAGGAAGTATTATTTTCATGGTTTAAAGATGCAAGATCCAAAAACATCCCTATTAGTGGAAGTATTTTGCAAGAAAAAGCATATGCATTTGCCGAAAAACTTGAATATAAAGACTTTCATGTAAGTGATGGTTGGCTGAGTAGATTCAAATAAGTGGGTAAGTGTGATTGAAGATTGCTCAAAGGGTTTCGTTTAATATTCCTTTAAAAACACTTTATCCTTTCTTTAATAAATCCAAATAAATTTCATTTAGAGAGAAAAAAAAAAAAAAAAAAAAAAAAAAAAAAGTCATGTTTTTTTAAAGTAAAAATTTACCGGCCTATTTTTCTCATTTTTTCGAATATCTAAACCAGCCCGATAGCGGGCTAAGCCTGCTATTATATTCTGTCATGTGGACTAAATGCGATATTTAAAAAAAATTAATTTCAAAATTAAACATGTTGTACACCTTCAAAATGATAAAATATGCTAATATTTCTCTAATTAACAAATCTCTAATTATCTGAAATCCAATCATCCAGATCTATAATCACAAAATTTTAATTTTATGATACGATTTGTACATATATATTTGTAAAAATAAAATTAACTTGAAATCACTTTTTAATTCAACACTTTTCTTTTCACTTTTTTTAGTAAATGTGATCCTTCCTACAAAGGTTTTAATTTAATATGAATACATAAGACCTAGCATTTTTTTTATTAAACAAAAGCAATTTTATGAGATATCTTTATGTAATAAATCCCCCTTTTTAATGATTGTCTTCATTATCCGGACTGCTGCATCAGTGTTGAATTTAGACACTTTTCTTCGGGAGGGATTTCTGTGGCTCCAGGGGGGACATTGTAGAGTTCCGGGAGGGATATTGCACTTTTTTACTATTAAAAGCATACAGTCTCAAATCTTCCAGGGGGGACATTTCAATGCTCCGGGGGGAATGTGAATTCAACACTGCTGCTGCATACTCAGATTACGTTCAGACCACATTAGTCCGGATAATTGGAGTTCTTACTGTATAACAAAATAATTCATCCTAACGTTTTAATGAATTATAATATATATATATATAACTCCTTATAACGTTTTAACAAAAGCACACTATAACGAGCAAATCTTTGGAGCACTTTCGATTTCATTATAAGGTGTTTTGACTGTACAAGCTTTTTGTAACTAAGATACTTTCACTTTCTGACCTGGTTTCAAAAGTGAAAGTACATTTTAAATTTTTTAAAAAATGCAACCAAAATCGAAAAAGTAAAAAAAGGTCTGCATAGAGATGGACTTCAGCTATTCAATGCAAAAACAATATCAATTAAATATATTGAAATGCGAATGAGATATCGTAAAATATTTCCCCCATAGGATTAAGATTAGCAAGCGAGTATTTTTGCATGAGTGAAGTAGGTCTACATCGCCATGACGATTTCTGCAATGATTGTTAAGGCAAAAATGTAGTGGTAGATTGATTGATGGAAGTGTTTGTTTGTAAACATGCCCTTTCCTTATGTTTAGTGAATATATAAATATTCGTTGGAACTAGAGTTGTGGATTTTCCGGAAAATTTTGAAACAGAAAATTTTCTGGGAAATTTTTCTAAGCCACTAGAATTTTTCTAAGTATTGTAAAATTAAACTCTCGTTCACTAGAGGCTACAAATAAACAAAACTGGAGTATTTTCATCAACTCCGGATGTGATGCCCTTTTGAGTTTTCCCCTTCCAACAAAAAACAATAAGCAAACTTAAATAATTAACAAAGTATATAAATCGTGATTTATAAGTTTCCATTTATGCATAAAGCTGAAAAGCTAAAATATAATAATTCTTTAATAGCTATTATGCATATATAATGTTTCAGTAATTAATTAAAAAATACCATATTGGGCAAAATGTTTTATTTACTAAATTGATCTATGAATATCCGAAATGAAAACAAAATATGTTCTAAAATAACTGCATATTTCTCTATAACAAATAAAATTATTTTTTTTATTAATGATGCTGACACATTTCATAAAAAAGCTGAATTACTATAAAAATGTGTTAAAAATCAAAACAAATGACCAAAGTTTATACATTCAAGAATTTGTTGAAAAAAATCAAATATAATATGACTTTTATCACAATTTTTTCTACAAACATTTTACTAACTGTGGAAACACCAAGATTCCATGACGTTGATGTCCTAACTTTCTGGGTCACTCTCAGAACTGGCCAGCATAGGGTGACCTAAATGAGAATTGCTGCCACTAACGTAAGTGAAGATTCTGTGTCTGTGTGTTCCTTTAATAGATCAAGCTCAGAATCAGAATTTTAAAGCTTAACATTGTCATCGCTTATCAAATGAAAATTTTGTGAAACCGATACCAGCTCCGCAGTGCTTTCATCTGTCAACGTATTTCTCTATTTTGTTTTTATGTCGCTGAATGCCTTCCAATTGTGTTAACATGAAGCAGCTGTTGGGAGAATATTCAAAATTCTGACTGCAACCCTAGATAGTTCTCTTGTACTTCAATAACCGTTCCATCAAGTCGTTGAAGATATTTTACTGACAGCTTTCCAAATAATGTCTCTATTACAGAGCTTTTGTTTTGTCTGGTATTTTGCTACATCTGACATTACTGAAACTTAATTTATAACAGGAATGTTTCTAGCAACTTCGATTACGGTTTCAGTAGCTGTAATTCAATCATCTTCTGACAAATGCTATGTCCACAGTATCGTGGATTCAAAAGATTCGCAGCTAAGTGCACTGAGTGAAAACAAAAATCGTATATGATACTTAAAAACTAGATAACAGACTTTTCTTCTTCTTTGGTTAGGGGTGAAAAATGCAGGTGCTCGATTTTTTCTCATCACGTTTTTTAAATATAACTGTAACTTCTGAAATAGCTGGTGCACCACCTTCTAACTTCTGTATTGCTGCTGAAATGGGTAAAGACAGGGCGTGTGCAGTCTGAACTTGCACCCAAAATGTACCATTATCCAGTATCTGCTTTCGTACATTTGGATTTGGAGGCAGTGATATTGTGTTATCTAGAGCTGCATATTGTGAGCATTTCCTTTGTACACAGAAAGCTGTCAAAACATCTCGTTGCTGAACCCCGTCTAGTTTCTGCTGACAAAATAAGAGAACTTTCTTCCCCTCGTTTTTCTTTCTGTATTGCCTTCAATGTTTGATTGGCAACGTGGTGATTCTTAAACAATTTTACAATTACCTTGCATTTTGACAATATTGTTCGAATTTAATTCAAACTTATATCCTTTGCCAAAAGGTTTAGCCCATGAGGAAGGCAGCTAAATGTAAGCGAGGATATTTTTCCTGTAACATTTGCCAAGCTAATTTCATGTTCCTTGCATTGCCATTATTTTGGAAGGACCTACTCTTTCAATCTCTACTCTCAAAATTTCTGCTATGCATTCTCCAGTATGGCAAGAAGAATTTGTATTCATTGCTTTTAAGAATATTGGGTCAGGTGTTGCACTCATTATGTTCATCAGAGGATCTGTGGTGCCATCTTCTGACCTCTGCCACTACCACATTACTTTCTTTATCAAATAACAAGAAAAAATGGGTGATTCATTTTCTTTGAGTTCTTTTTTTATGAAATAGGGTGAATTGACTTGTTATGAGTTGTAAATTAAACAATATGACAAATCTTAAATCAGAATGAAACTAATTTTATTCATGTGGATTACAAAGTTGAAATTATAACCTGTAATTTTTGTTTAAATGGTATAGAAATTGACTAATAAAAGAAAATATGGAAAGTTCAAATATGTCCTATAAAAATTGCATGTTTGACATTTAAAAATTTCCGTTTTGGAAAATTTTCCTCCCCACATCACTAGTTGGAACACGTCTGAACTTATAAATAAATACTGCAAAGCCCATCACAACAGCGCTGCATGCTGTGTTTTGCTAGTTGATATAAAGACATCGTTTGCGAGCAGGATTTTTAGAAAATTTCCCACTCCTGATTTAAATTTTTTTGCTCTGTTCAATATATTTTATTATAATATAAATGCATATAGATATATTAGGCGAAATATATAAAAAAATTTCCTTTACTAAAGACAAAATTGTTTTAAAATTTGAAAATAATGCTTTGAAAAATAAATATGCGAGTGGAGGGCACAGCAGAATACACTATGCCTGTTATTACAGCAGAATATTAAAGCTCTGTTACTTTTTTTGCTAAGTCCTAAGTAATTAGTAATTAATAGGTAATACTAGTATTTAACAGGTATTCTAGTTCTATCAGTAAAATATAGAAAAAAATTTCACATGAGACATCGAGATATTTTTAATTTAATAATAATAAAAAGGCAAGGACGAAATTAATAAACTTTGGATTTACTTTCAGTTTGTAGAGGTTCTCGGACAGTCTCTGTTTAATGAATGAAGACTGTTGATCAGACTTTAATGCATGCAATTCTTCAGACAATGGCAATCTCGGTATCCCACAGTTCAGTAGAGTAATCTGCAAACTATAGTAAAAAGACATTTTTAAGTCAACAAATAATTTTCAATTTAAATTGCACAATATTTTATTTAATTTATTTTTCCCACACCCAGAAAAGCATGAGATATACTATACACATCCGATTTTATAATTCGGAGTTATAACTGATAAATAAATTTATGCAGCAATAACTCTTTATAGATCTCATTACCATGAGAACGCTGTAGTTTTCAGGATATATAATATACATTAATATATTTTATTTTGGCAGCTAATACCCACCCCCCTCTTTTATTTCAGGATATCTTCCGATGGTTGGGTAGAACATTATTAATATAGAATGTTGTTTTAGGTCTAGTGATGTGTCTGCCTTTTTGCAGAATTCCATACATATTTTATTTTGATTCTAGGATTGGCATTTCACTTCACATATGCTACTGAGTTATCATTTTACAGAAATCTTAATATTTAGTTAGATCTCAGATAAGACTAATTTAATCTAAACTAAAATAAATTAATACACCAATAACTAGTTAATATAATTAATTAAAAATATAACTAATCAATAGACTAGGTAAAACTCTTTAAAATTTAAAATAAAAACATACTGCAATACATCACTAAATTTTATCATTTTATCAGATCTTGATCTTAAGAATGTTTCAAGTGATTTGAATTTCAGCATATTAATGCACGTTCCAACAGAGACTCGTGCCGAAAACAAAACACACACAGCAAAGTACTACATCGTAAGATTAAATTTCCTCTTCTTCTGACTAAAAATCACATTACATCCATATAAATACGAATGAAACGATATTAAAGTTAATGAACGGAAAATTTTGAAGTGATTAGTTGATTAATTGATGAAGAAATTATCTAGAAATAAATCAAATGAATCTTAAAATAATATGATGAATTTAATATGATTGACTAGCGAAAGCCACGTCTAATATGGGAAAAAAAGTAACGAAATCCATCCACTCAGGATCGGTAAAACCAGGCACATGTACAAATCATCACCTTCATACAGTTTGGATGAATGCACTGCCGCTTCCTATGTTAAGCTTACAGGGGAACAGAGAAATGCTGGAGTCGCTGGCCTCGCAAAAAGGTGAAATGTCTATTTGATCATTACCGCTAAAAACGGCACAGACCAAAATGAAAACAATGTGAGAGTATTTTCACATTTCCGGTGTATTTTTAGAGGCTTATGCTAAGTTATGTAAATACAAGAATAACAAAATATGGAAAATGTTGCCTTCATCTGGTATCTACTATAATAACATCCTGGTCTGCTTAGTCACAAATGGTGCCAAACAAGTGGCAGAAGTATTTTTATCGTAATTATTTTGAAGGTTTACCTATGTAATCAAATACAGGAATAATTTGTATTTTAAAATTAAGTTTAAATAGTCTTATTATGGAAAATCTAGGGCGGCCAACAAAATAGTGTATTAGTTATAAACCACTTTTTCATAAATAAAAGGCTGGCTTTTTTAAATGGTTAAAGCTAAAAAATTGCGGCTATCTTTTTTTTGTGGGGGGGGGGGGGGGGGAACTGGCTAAAATCCCATAACCCTAACAAAAATGTAAAAATAAAATTAACCACTACATGTTCAATAATGAGCAAAGAATTCAAATAGTCACTTATACAGGGGTCATAGCGTATAGGAAAAATTTTATTGTTCCTACCACTATTTTGGAAGAAATTATGTTCGCGGTATATTTCTATTGCATACGGTAAAGAAATTTATTCTGAAGATTTTTTATTAGGGATACTGGTATGAACAATAAAATTTTTCCTATATGCTATGACCCCTGCTTATAGTACAGTAAAACCAGTAAAAAAATGACAGAAGAGTTCCAGGGGTGATTGTGGGTTCATGAAAAAATACCTGAAATTTTAGCGAGAAAACATTTTTGTATAGAGAAAGTAGGGAAGAAACGTAGAATTTAATCAAAGGGAGGTCAAATTATGAAAAATATGAATTTTAATTATGTTAAGCAATCATATGAAATTGAAATTTTAGTCTTATTTTATGAATTTAACTATCAGAAAAATCTGAATTTCGGTACTGAAAATGAAAAAAATACCTAATTCAGGTATATAACCTGAACACAATCACCCCTGGAGTTCATTCTAATAGCCAAAAGAGAAAACGCCACGGGTCACCGCCCCATATGTATCACGCGAAAAGCATATACTCATGGACGGTAACAAAAATGTAATAAGTAAGAAGCTCTGTCTGTTTCGAGGACTCTTGTTCTTCATTTTTGAAAACCAAAACAACGCCATTGTTTCTTATTTTGTGGTTGGTTGATTGGGCCTCTCCAGGGCTAAAGTTGGTTGGCTTTTCGTTACAACGGCCGAGCGATATATATTTTTTATAACAATGTAAATTGTAAATGTCAAAAAATAGAACGGTCTTCAACTATGTTAGCATTTTTTAAAAGAATTAATAAAGTAGCATTATATTTTAAACAAATTAAAATTTTTTTGCTATAAATTATTAGAAGAAATATCGATTTGGAAGCAACTTTGTTCGATTTAATGTTCGATATCGATTGTTTTGTTTGTATTTTGTTGTTGTTGTGTCCATGAAGCATTTCATGCCATGAAGCATGAATGTGACTATGTAGAAGTCCAAGTCCAAGTATAGAATGGTATAAGAGTCAGTCTAATGCCATATTTGTATCAAAGCCGATTTTACTTTGCACTTTACAAGTGGCTAATTGCTATAGGGATTTATAGGATATTTTATGCATCAATTTTCTTCATGAACCATGTACATATAATGCAATAAATGTTAATATTTGGAGAAGATTATAACCTAAAAATCATCCATTTCAATCGAAATGTAATTACATTTTAATTATATACTTAGGAAATATTTTATAAAGAAGGATTCTATTTATTCGGAGCATAGCTTGTTTAAAATTCTGAACCAAGCTTCTTTCCCTTCTTTCGAACAGTTTCTTTCCCTTCAGATTTTAAACTATCCACGTGCTTACTTAATTCCAACACTGATGAATCATTATTCTCTGAAGAATTACTGGAATTATTTTCTTAATCCTACACACAATTGCAAAGTGGTTTAATTTTTTACATTTCTTGCATATTTTATCTATCCCATGCTGGACATTTGTCAAATGCATGTCTCAATTTACAATTTGAACTTAACAGTTGTTTTTAAAATAAATTTTTTTATGCCCTTTATTCCTGTATCTTGAAGTAGTTTTCTGACCAGTTTCATTTTTTACTTTTCTTACTTTTAGTATTATCAACAGCTTCTGACTTCAATACTGTTTTAGTTTGTTGAATTTGAGCAATATGTCTCCAATTCTGGTTGCGTTTGGCGACCTTCCTTTCCTTGGCGTGGCTTGTGAGCCATATTGGTAGTACACTGATGTAACTCATGCTGGTACGACGTGCGTTTATTGCTGTCCAATTTATAAGTATTTTTTCTGCTATTAAATGTATAATCTAGATAATTATTGAGTAATCAATTCCTAATTTAAGATTACTGACAAAATAACAACATAGTTAGATTACAATTATATTCAATTAATAACTTCTCTTTAATTGCTAAATCCCATATTCTGATTGTCACCAATATTTTTACCGAACTCTTTTCTTGATATTTAAAAACAATCTTTAGCAAAATTTCCTTTAATCTGTCACAAAAGAATCAACACTTTCATTTTTCTGTTAGTAGGGGAAACATGGGAGGTCTGACCCATTTGTCACAAAAATATTTTTCTATTTTTTTTAAACATAATAAAATTTTCATGTTGACATTATTTGCTAGCTTATAATGTTTGGCATCATTTTATACTATTTTTTTCTATTTAAATTATAAACTATCCTTTTGATTAGTGATTTTTCAAGAGTCTAGAAGCTGTGTCAAACCTCCCCACTTGAGGGAGGTTTGACCCACTATGAAGGAGGATTGACCCACAGGAATTAAGGATTATTAAAAACTGTATCCAACAATAATTAAAATGTCTAAAGAAATGTTATTACAAGCTACAGGCAATAATTATGTCCACAAAATACCAAATAATTATTTAATGATTAAAAATAATAAATAATCTTAACAAAAATTGTTAAATGAATTTAGTTTGAATCAGTAAAAATTCTGATACTAGTTAGATATGTTGCAGTTAAATTTCATTTCTAAAACAATTCGTTTGGTGCCTACTCCATTCATGCAAAAACACTTGCTTGCTAATGTTAAGTCTGTCTGAGAATTTTTTTTAAATATCTCGTTTGTATTTAAATATTTTGAAATGATTTTTCTATTGCATCGGATAGCTGAGGTTGATCTCTATGCATGCTGTTTTTTACTTTTTTGATTTTGTTTAAAGGTTTTTTTATCAATTCGGATACTTTCACTTTCAGAACTGGTTCCAAAAGTGAAAGTGTCCTCATAAAATAACTGCAACCAAAATCGAAAAAGAAAAAAATAGCATGCATAGAGATCGAGCTCAGTTATCTGATGCAAAAAGAAAACTATTTAAATACAAACGAGATAGTTTTAAAAAATTCTCCCATAGACTTAACATTAGTGTCCGGGTGTTTTTGCGTGAGTGAAGTAGCCTCCGGACACTGCTGCAACATCTTTTTCAGGGTAAATAAAACTGAAACTACATGCATCAAATCTGAGAAAATTTATAGAAAAACTATCTTCATTTACTTTCATAGCACAACCATTATAATGCAGTAAACTAGATTTGGTTGTAAATTTTGCCATAACAATCTCTAATTTCAATTCCAGTTTGGGAATTTTCAAAATCATTTCATCACTTGAAACATGAAAATTTTCTGGTTCAGTTTCACTGTCTAAAGACAAATCTATTATTCGCTTTTTCATTTGTTTCTTCACCTTTTTATTATTTTATGCACTTTTCTTCATCTTTTTCATATTGTGTTTCTTTAGTTAACTCATATTTTAATAACCATAAGAAAATTATTATGCAATGTTCATTTTATAAACAATTTTAGAAGAAAAATGCTTATTTCTAGTTTAATTTTATTGAATTTTCATATTATACAGGGGTGCCCAGAGAGGGGTTTGGTGACGCAAAGTGCGTCATACAATTTATTTTTGGGGGGGAATTTAGAGAAAAAGTACATTTTGGGGGGGATTTTTAAATTCTTAATATTTCCTTTTTTTCCCACTATTACAAAAATTGTTGATTTTTTCAACATCATTTTAACTTTTTTTTCAACATTCAATTTCTAGAAATGTTCCTGTTTTTTTTCATTCGTTAAATTCTAGATAAGGGCAATAAGAACCCATTCTGTATCTTGTTATCTTTGAAGGTGCGGTAATAAAAAAAAAAAAATACTTGGAATACAGATGGGAAAATGTTTAACATATGCTGAAAGGCAATTAGGACCAGAAGATGTGATAAAAGGAATAGCTTTCCAGAAGTGTCTTAGGTAATTTATTATCTTGTTTGACAGGGTCGTATTGTACGGTCCGAGTGCAAAAATATATTCTTGATGGGTGGGATAAGAAAGAACAACAAAATAAGCATTTCAGAGGAAGAGACAACGCTAAATAAATTACTTGACCATTTTCAAGAAACTAGAATTTAAATACAGTATATTTTAGTGATGTTAGAAGAGTAGTATTGCATGTCATTAAAACAGTATAAGGTAAACAACCTGTACAGAGAAAAAGACTTCCAGCCACTGATAACTTTAGGGGGATGGGAGGAATTTAAAGAAAAAATATATTTTTGTGAGGGGGGGGGGGGGGGGAGGATTAATTACTAGTTAATAAGACTAAAAAATTATAGTGTGAAAGAAAAACATATACAGAATACAGGGGCTTACAATAAATTTAGGACTATGTTTTAATGGTACAGTGTCTGTCCTTTTATAAGAATCGGTACTGGTAAGAGTATATTGCATGTTGTTAAAGCAGTACAAGGCAACATCTTGTACTGAAATAAACGCTTCAATCCACCTTTTATTTTAAGGGGGGGGGGATAATTTAGAGATGTTTGGGGGGATTAAACTGTATGACTAGGTAGTATAAAAAATAAAATTGGTAAAATCTTAAGCATTAAGATTTAATCTTAAATAAGGGCGTATGTACATGTATATGTGCATACACCTTTGATATAAAAGACCCGTCTTTAATATTTTATTCTTTTTAAAACGATTTGCAATCTTTGTATTTAAGATTTATTTTGTAATAATTTAAAAGATTTTTCTTTTAAAAAGTTGTAAGTAAATATTTATTTTCATAAAAAAGTAGCTTTATTTAGTAAAACATTTTACTTTTAGTAGATAACTTAAATTATATAAAAGTTGTGAAAAATTGTATAAAAATATGTGAAAACAAATGCTTTAAATTTTATCGGATATCTAAAGAGTAGTCTTCTCTCTCAAAGAGAGGGGAGAAAGTTTAATCAAGAGTTTAATAATTTTTCTGAATATATGACAACTTCAGTGGCTTAAAAATTGCATTTTTTAAACATGTAACTCGCATTTCTGAAAATACTTTTTCCATCACATAATAATGTATTTCAGATTGGTGTATTCTTATACGCAAAATAATGAAAAAATGTAGTTTTCATATGTTAAACCGCATAGTCTGCGGAAAGAAAAAAATGAAGTTTATTATTATTTTAATTTACTTCTACTTGTTTTCAAACGTTTATCAAATTTGTTTTATAGAATAGTTTTCCTTTTCATTTTTTCCAGAATATGTTTTCTATACCGTAAAATCCCGATTGTAAGCCCTAACCCCCCCCCCCTTTTTCGAAACCAAAAAAGGGTTAAATGTAGCAGGGGGACTTATAATCGAGATTTAAAAAAAAAATCATTTAAAAACCCGTTTTTATCATTAATTTAGAAATAAAAAGGAGCGAGAATCTTCTGTATTTCGACAGATTTTCACTCAAAAATAAATAAATAAATAAAATCTAACCCCCCCCCCCCTAAAATCCCGTCCCTCTTCTCTTCCCCCTCCAAATTGAAATTTTTTAAAAATCTTTTTTTATTATTTTTCTTTATTTGTAATTTTATTGTAACAATAAATGAATCATCTAAATCCCCCTCAAAAATACTGCATCCCCCTTTGCTCCCTCCTCTGGTACAAAAACCCCATAGTTTAACCTTTATAATTCTTTAATTTTTAATTTCTTTTCAGACTTATTTAATACTCTATATTAACAATAAATGCACCTAAACTACCACCTGAATTAACCCCTCCTCCTAAAATCTCTGTTTTTCTCCCCCTCCCTCCAACCTCATCTCATGAAGACCCCCCCCCTGCAAATGCATCTCGTTAAATTTAAAATCTTTAAAATTCTTAATTGTGTTCTGCCTTATTTGTTATTATATTGTAACAATAAATCAATCATCTAAATCCCCTCAGAAACACTGCTTCCCCCTATGCCCCCCCTGGTACCAAAACCCCATAATTTAACCTTCATAACTCTTTAATTTTAAATTTATTTTCAGACTTATTTAATACTCTATATTAACAATAAATTAACATAATCTACCACCTGAATTAAACACTTCTCCTAAAATCTCTGCTTTTCTCCCCATGCCATGGGCGTAATCTGGCGGGGGCAAGGGGGGGCATGTGCCCCCCTAGTTTTTCAGGAGCAGGGGCAAGACTTACCTTTTGCCCCTCCAGTTTTTTGTATTGTTTTGGGGTTAAAGCCTTGTTTTGTATTTCATTTTTTTTAAAATTTAACCATTTATATGCTATCTGGAAGGCGAACAAGAATAAATAGGGGATAAATCAAAATGCCCAGAATTTATGTTTTTACGTTCATAGCAGTAATATCTATCTTTCTTAACAAAATTTTTAATGCCGTAGTCAAAGTTCAAGTAAAAATATTTTCTCTGCTCTTTTTTTTTTTTTTTTTCAGAAAAGTTAATCTTATTTTCTCTTTTCCATTATTGAGTTGTTTATATGCACGTGTGGGATACGATGGGATACTGTGTCAACTGTGATCATTGTCATTTTCTTTAGGATAAAGTAACCTTGGAATAATATGAATACAACTCTCTGACCCTCCCAGCTCTATCGTCCCCTATTTCAAGGTGCCAATCATAGATTGGTAATTAACGGTGCTCATAGAACTTTACATGATTTCACTGGGGAGATTCATCGTAACAGAAATATGAGGAACAAGTTCTGTTTATTGAACGATTCGTTGTTTAATAAGTTTTTTTATGTACTGAGCAGAAAAGGTGCAATGAGGCAGTCATCGAGCAGTTAGATTCAAAGGAATAGATAAATATGCGGTCTAATAAAGTTTTAGTATTCGCTCATTTTTGTGACGTTTACAAATTCATAAACCTAAAATCATATTTATAAATATATTTCGTATTTTATCTTATGAACAATTGAAGAATACGGTAAAAAAGAAATTATCTTTAGAGAAATCGAGATTGAAGTACCGGAAACTTGAAATTTTTTTCTTCATTCTTTCATCAAAATACTATAAATTTTATATAAAATTCTAGTTAATATTTTCAAAATAAAAACAATTTTAAAAACTGAATATTTTCATTTGGGTCTTTAAGGTTAATACACTTTGAAAATGTGTAAAATTAAAAACATTTCAATTAAAATAAACAAATTAAAATCAGTGTGATTTAAATTTTTGTATTGATAAATTATCTGGATTAATCTGAAACCAGTACGAATGGGACTTAAATCCTATAAAATTATCAACTAAATGTTACTAATTTTACAAAGTTCTGAAATCTCACCAATGATTAAAGTACAACATACAAGTTCTTTCAACCTCTTTTAAATTTCTCAAGTATGTTAACTTAAAAAAAAAATGAGTATTAAAAAACAAGGAATAATTATAACAGTTATAATTATCAAGTGCAAATTAAGGGAAAATGATAATAATGAAAAAAACTCTCCCAATTTGTAGAAAATATATTTATAATACGTTTATAAAATATATTTATAATAATTTATATACATTAAAACGAATACATATGTGTACTTTTAGGAGCATGGTTTTTTTTTAAACTGTCCTCAAATCCATACTGACTTCTTTCGAAGGGATTTTTTCATTATTTTTTGTTCAGAAACGTATCCCATTGACAGGTGCTCTTATTAAGAAACTATGTAATCTAACTGTTTTTCAAATTTTCTATAAAAGGCAAAAGATTTTTCAGAAAATTCTATCAAAGTGGGCGTTTTGAACTGAATTTCGGGTTGCGATAGAGCATGAAAGGGAAAAAAACTGCCATACTGAGACAATAATCGCTTATAACTGAAGATGTCATTCATTAATGGGAAAAAGAAAAAAAGTTTGAATACAGATCACTTCAACAAACTTCAACAATGATTTTATATTAAAAATCAGTTACATAACTGTCATAACTTTCAGTTATGATACGTTTTCTGAAAGCTTATTACTTTTTCTTTAACCACATTTATTTCAATTCTAAGAAATTTATCAGATTAATACTTTTACATAGTGCAAATGGCGACCATACGCTGTTCCCAAGGTATCCACCTTAGAAAACAAATGTGAAAATCAATGTAGTAAGGGCGATTTTCAAAATTTCTACATAAATATCTAAAAACAAAAAACGCATTACCATTTAATTTTAACCCCAGCGATCACTCAAAGGAAGTCGGTAACTCCCAGAAGAAAATCCGTGAACTACCGTGCACAAAAACTGCTTTAAGGTCTTTTCGTGTCATAAGATAAGGAGATTTAGAAGAAAAACTCGAAAGATATCAAAAGAAAGAAAGGATCATCAGAGTATATTAATATGCAAAATAGTTTGCCGAGTATTTTTTCACATTTTAAGAGTAATTTTAATACATGGGCCACCTTTGGAACACTATGGCGTCAAAGGTGGTCCACAAGCTACAATTTTCAAATTGTATTATAAAAGTAATTAAATTTTATTAAGAAAAGTACACTTGCTATGTGTTAAAGATAAGCGTAAAATTTTACAAGCAAAAATTCAGCCACACACACCCAACCAGAAAATTATAAAAAATCCTCAAAGCTTAACTATGACCACGACTCACCTACCTTGTGCATTATAGTACTTATACGACTGAATTTCTTGAAAACGTGCCGATGTTTTTGAAGCAAGATTCAAAAAGCACTTTTACTCATGCAAATATTTTATTTTCAGATTATGCTCGAAATGCATGGAATACAAAATATCAACAATAATAATGACCACTTAGACAATTACGTACATAAACACTGATTAAAGAAAAATGACTTAGACAATGGCATTCAAATGAAGATTCAGCTAGAAAAATCAACATATTTTAAAATGAAAGAAAAAGATTATAAAAGAAAATCATAATTTCAATGTCCTTCCGGCCTGTACCGGGAAGGGTTGGGTTGATTATTGACGGCCAATTATCTACACTAGGGATATAGGCCCGGGGGGAGTGCCCTTCGTGGGGGTCTTTCTAAGGGAACCTAATCCGTATGTACGCATGGATAAATCCACGGCTCGAAGAAAACCACGAAAACTCCGAACGATTAGGCCGACGGGCGCGATTGGGATCGAACCCAGCACCCCCCGTCTACCAGCTTCGAGAGCACAACCTCTCAGCCACTGGTGGGGCCTGTACCGGGAAGGAAAGATAGCTTTTATAGACTACGTTTTTAAAAATTAAACTCAATTTATTCGAACACCCGAAGCTAAAATGCTTAAAACCCGATTATAGAAGATTCAATCCTGGTGTTCGTTAATACTGAATTTGAATGCGAATTTCAGAATGAGAGTTACAGTATAACAAAAATCAGATTGTTTCAAAATGTCAGCCATTCTAGAATTTCAAACTGCCATATCTTAGCCATTTGTTAAGATAAAGCCAAAATAAAAAATGTTCCAGAGTCCTTATATCACGATCTAACATTTAACCGAAACAACGTTTTACTTTTATAATCTTTTATACATATTTTTGAATTTAAAATTTTTTTTTAAAAAATTAACTGGCTGTCATTTTGAAATAAGATGGCGCATGAAGCTGGCCAACGAACTCGGTCGAGACCTTCGTATGTTCTGTACACATGATCCGTCACATTCATATCGGTTCATAAATACGAGAGTTACAGCATAACAAATATAAGATTGTTTCAAAATCTCAGTCACCCTACAATTTCAACTATTTATATATATCTAGCTATATTTATATATATCTAGCTCTATATTAGCTATATCTCAACCATTTTTTACGATATAGCCAAAACAAAAAATTTTCCAGAATCCTTGTATCACGTTCTAACACTTAACGGAAATTTAGTATTTTTTCAATTTATAATTTCTTTGTATATCTTTTTAAATTTTAAAATTGTAACTGGCCGCCATTTTGAAAGAAGATGGCTGATGCAGCTGGCCAACGAACTCGGTCGAGAACTTTGTATGTCCTATACACATACTCAGTCACATCCATATCGGTTCATAAGTAAGAGAGTTACAGCATGACAAATGTCAGATCAACATAAATCAACATTTGAACTGAGGGTGGTTTTGGGGTCTGGTGGTGATGATTGGTGAAAATATACCAAATTTTTTTGGAATTGCTTTCCTCCGAACGGCTGCAATAGTATTTACAATAGCTTTTTGTAATGTAATTTTTTACCTAAAAGATAGATTTATAAAAATATCTCTCTAATTTATTAAACCAAATTAAATTTCAAAAGATTTCGCTAAACAAATGTACAGCATCACTATAATTTTTACAAAAATAAATAAACAAAATGCGAGCCCAACATGACCTCGGGGTGAGAATTTAGAGGTATACAGGGGACTGAGCCTGGCCTGAAACCAGCGACTTATTTCATTGGACCTGAGCCAAGCCAGGCCGGGTCCGAGTTTTAGTTTTGTCTGAAGACATGGGCCGGGTCTAGACTTCATTGTTCCTGGGTCGTGTAAGATGTCAGTCAGTGGCTATACCGTAAAAATAGAAGTTAAAAATTTGTGATATTCTATATTTCTTTAAAGAAACTTTTGAATAAGAGTATTATTGTGTTATATTTACATTGAATTTGGTTTAATAAATTACAGGGACACGTGTTAATTTATTTTATCTTTGTAGAGTTTAAGATTGTAATATTTTGAAATCGTGTACAAAAAATAAAAAATAAAATGTAAACTACTATATGCTCAGAACAACCCATCAGGATAAAATATTTCAATCTGAGCTAAACATATTTTCTGAAGGCCATAAATAATCAGTGCAGTGCTGTTGTCTATTAGGATAGAAGAGAAGCTTAAATTTTTTTTTAATAAATAAATAATTAGGGGGTAGTCCACTGTGTCCATAGGTCTAGTGTGTACCGGTCTCCCCTACACTAAATATGCAATACTTAGATAAGCTTCAATTAAATTGTAACAAGTAAACAAATTTTATTACAATTAAATAACCTTTAAAGATTTATGTTGCGATTAAATAAGAATTTTGTTAGATATTAAACAGATACATTTTATTTCTTAAAAAAATGGCAGTTCTCTGACCGTTATAGTACACAAGTACTATTTTATGTTCCACAAAATATCATCATGGTGATCCGCAGAACTAAAAATTATAAATTTACTGGTCTGTGAGATTCCAAAGGTTGGCGACCACTGATTTTAGATGACTGATTATTACAATAAAAAATTTAAATTTTGTGTGCTGCTGAAGGGGGGGGGGGAGGGGAGGGGGTAGATTTTCTTAAAAAAAAAAAAAAAAAAAAAAAAAAAAAAAACAGACATCTGCAGAAGTGCGAAAGATTCAGAGCTCTTAACCTGAAAGGTATGTGTAGTGATAGTTTGCTACAAAAAATAGTTTTTCTCAACCACTGACCATAAGAAATAATGACAATCTGTGGCCAGGACAGGTCTTAAATGTTTGCTTATTCACCTCCGACCAAAAAAAAAATAATAATAATAATAATAATTTTAATTAAATTTATAGTAGCAATGAAACTAGTAAATCTGCAGATCAGTGGCCTCGAACGTTAATTCTACAATTTTTTTAAAAATTATTTTACTTATTATTTAAAAAATTCAATCCGCAGAAAAATTTCTTTTATATTTGTAATACTAATTACAACAAATAATATATCAAGTAGTTTCGGGGAATTTAACTGTTAAAAATAGTGGGAATTATACGAATCTATGTAAAACTATTCCAAAACTTTTTTTGTTCAGATTTTTTTTGTTATCACCCCCCCCCCCCCCCCCACTCTCTCTCAATTTGACAACTGTAATTCCCTGATATTTAGTATTTTAAAACATCTATCTAAAATAATTAAAATACTGATATTGTGATAATCATTGATATCATAATTGGTAAATTTACTTTAATATAACTATTTTTTTTATTAGAATGTTTTCATTAAATTCTGGTACTAAATACAGTCATAAAAACAATTATATTTATTTTCTTTTTTGTGGGGTGTCAATTACTGGAATTTTGATATTTTTCTGTTATTTACAATTAAAGTTCGATTCATATTTTTTCTGTTATTTACAATTAAATTTTTATTTATAATAATAATGTACATTGGTCTTAAAACTTTAAAAATAAATTTTGTAAATGGCCGTGAGTATATAAAATTCAGTTACCAAAACAAACACATCCAAATTTTGAAAGAAAATATAGAATATATAAATTTATTAAGTGAAGCTAGCTCTTAGCATGTTCATTAAGATTTTCCCTGAAAAACAGTGGAACTTCGGAACATCCCCCCCTACCTCCCCATTCCCGGCGACACTTTAAAAAAAAAAAAAGTAGGTTTATTTGATGAGTTGACAAAGTTGTTTGGGTGAAAGTTTCAAGTTTACAAAAAAAAAATTAACCTACAAGAATAATCAAGAAAATGAATTACCGTCCACTTTCTCAAATAAGCATTTGTATAATTCACAAACATCTATGATCCACAGTTTATGTTGCAGAATAAATAAAGACGTCTTTTTCAAAACTCGCCTTATCCAAAATCATAAAAATTGTGTTTTCCCTAAAAGTCTGGTAATCAAGGGCCCGCCCGCTTAGGACTTACATATAGGGGAAGCCCGACGTCACACAGGGGGGGGGGGGGAGATATAACAAATTATTTGAAAACAATATATATATTATAAACAATATTATTTGAAAAGTATTTGATTAAGGAAAAAAAATAATCAGCCACATAATTTGTGGGCCCAGGGCCGAGGCCCGTGCATTAATCAGGCCCTTAAAATACTCTATATTTTGCATAAAAAATATTAAGAAAATGACAACTTACTTAATATTTAAGTTTCTTCCTGAAATGGCGACTAGTAACTTGCAACAGCGTCCTTTCCTTCACGTTATCGCATTTGTTTCTGCCTCGTTTCTTCATTTCCCGCCTGTCACGTGTGAGAATATTTATCATTGCGCATGCGTTTGGAATTTACGTCATCCGTTATTCCGGAGAACGGTATCTTCACACAGCACTGTGAAACGTTTCACCGGCGATGTGTGTTTTTAAATAATCAGAAGGGGTTACTCCAGAATTTGTGTAATGTTACACAGATAAACCATGGTAAACTTACACAAATGTTTTACAGTGTACCGGCGGGAAGGGTGGGGTAAGCAGGACAATTAAATTTCATTTACCTCTGATGATTTGAAAAAAAAAAGTAAAATTTATTGTTCATAAGTGATTAAGAATCTTTCGTCATGGGGCTCTGCATCCAGAATCCTAGTGGAACACTAATTGTCATTATGTTTTTCTTTTGCGTTTATGTGTTTCAAATTTATCTGAAACAGGGTCTCCAGGCGGTCAAGCTCCCTGGAGCCCTCTGGAGGCTCTAAAGGGATCAAGTCTTCTTAAATGTTCTGTATAGGTCTTTACGCTGATATGTTTAAAAATTGTCTTGTACGAAAAGTTCTGAAAAAAAAAAACTTATTTAATCTTTTTTTTTTCATGTTTATATTCTTAATTTTTAAAAAAGCGCCCTGAACTGCGAAGTACAGGCACATCCGTAACAAAATACTGACCCTCCCTTAGTTTTTTTTCTGCTTGCCCCCATGTAAACTATATTGATTTTTTAATGAATCTCTATTTGTATGTAAATATCTGAGTTATCATTAATTATCGTTAATCCAGATTTCATGGATTGGAGACTTAAAAATCTGAAAAATGCTATGCATCTTCTAAGATATAATCGCATCGGAGTGAAGAAATATCCGTTATAGACAGGTTCCATTCTTAGTAGGTCTGTTATAAAATTATTATATTCTTTTCGCACGGATGTTCATTTTGCACGCATCAACACATTTTCCCGTTTAAGACAAGATTCCGTCATAGACAGTTTCCTTTTCAGAAGTTTCACTGTACCTTATTATTATCTTTTTTTTCCTTTAAATGTATGTATTATATTATGTATATCGTTAAAAATAATTTTGTAGCATAAGAGCGATTTAAAGGGGGATTGTAGCATAAGGGCGATTTAAAAATATATGCATTTTTTGCAAAAATGTTCGGCCTGACCTCATTTTACTGATTTTTGCAAGGGCCATGCGGGCCTATGATTTTCATACAGGCTGGGTCGGGTCGGGATAGGGCCTAAAAATTTCGGCCCGTGTTGGCTTCTTGGAGGAATGAATTCTAGACCCGGCTTGGCCCAGAAAAAGTAAGTCTGTCCTGGATTGGCCGGAATTTGCAGAAAAGAGTAAGGCCTGTGGGCCCGGCCTGGAAAGAGTCGAGATCAGGTTCGGCCCAGACCGAGTCTCATAGCCCGAGCCTGTGCAAACCTCTAACGTAGATATATGCTATCGAGGCTTACTACAACGTATTCTCTATTGAAGATGAAGGATAATAGCTGTTATAATAGCTAATTTATAGTGACACAAAAAAAAAGTTTTTCGTTACATTATGGTCTATAGGGGGGAAATCGTTTGCGGTGCATTTTAGTTAGTGATGTTATGATGAAACATGATGAAATTTATATGTGCCACTGAGGCGGTCTACAACATTCTTTCTATGGAGTGTGAAGTAACTAGCATGTAATGTACTTAGTATATAGGACTGACTATGAACCATAATTGCTAGAACAGCGTTTTCAGCTGTGGTGTGCATTTTTAAAATTAACTAAATTTTAGTTCATTACGTTGTGAGTATAAATTCTAAATATCGTATGCAGAGCTGCACGAATAAAATGGAGGAGAATAAAATTCTTCCATGTACCTTAAAATGCCGCACAGCAAAATTTCTGAGTCATTCCAATCAGAACACTAGCTAGTGTTTTCATTATAAATTTCCATCAGTTGTTGCGACACTGATTAAAGGTTTTGAGCACATTTATCTCAACCTCATCATTTAAAAAAATCTTTGAAAGTCCAAGGCTTTGGAAAATTTTTATTAAGTTTGTTTGAACTATTTCCTAATTGAACATTGCATCAGACATAAGAGATATAACGGTCGTACATTCAATATTTTAAAATATTCCTTTAAACACATAAAATGTATATAACTTAGTATTTTTTCGGTTTTTGCGGGAAATTGTTTTCCCGCATTTAAATTTTAAACATTTAAATTTTATTATTTTTTTTATTTTAATTTATTTAATTTGTTTTAAACATTTAAAATTTTGTTTAAATATTAAAAATTTTAAGTATTTGATTTAAGTGTGTATGTACTAGAGATGTGTTAGGGCTCTCTTTTCGGAGCCCGGCCCGAGCCCGCAACATTTTATGTCATCAGAGCCCGAGCCCGATATCGAAAAAAAAATGCATAATATTAATTTTTTTAAAAGTAATATCTCATATGTAAAAAACTTCTTACATGAAAATAACTGTTAATCTGCAGCACATAATTAAATTTTATGGTAATTTACATTTAATCTGTTCAAAAAAGAAGTTTGGTATGAAATACAAATATACTTCCTATATAAAGATTCTCATAACTTTCTCACCCAACAAGCAAACCTGATGGACCCATCAATGTAGTCCGTTTTATGAATAAATTAATGAAATTTGCAGAAATTATTATTCCTATGCAGTTTTTCTTTTTCCTATATAATAGGTGTATTTTGTAAATTATAATTGATTCATTAATTAAAACAATATTTCGTGTTCCTGAAAATCAGCTTAAATTTAAAATTTGGCACCGTTATCTGAAAGATCCTATGCTTTTATAGACAAAGTGGAAACACTTTTCGATTTCTTTCTTATCGGAATAACAATACATGACAATTATTATGACTTACAAATGTGAGTGACTTCGTAAATGTTCAGAGCAGAGCTTTAACTTTAGCAGAGTTCATGATGAAAAATAGAATCTCTAACGTTATTTTCATATGAAGAGCCATTATGATTCGCACACAATAGAAGACTACAAATTTCCAAAACTTAAGCTAGTGCTGATTAACTACAAACAAAAGAAAGTATTCACTTCGCTTTAGATACCTAAAAATAAATAAATAAATAAACGTTCCAATTGAAAAAATATCGTACCTTTACAAACGAAAATCGAAATTATTCGCGCCTTTTTCCATTGGCGCCATATGACTCAGTCGTCACGTCAATGCCGCACATAAATCTACAAATATTGCAAATTTTCTCTTAAAGTAGCATTCTAAAACTGGAAAAGGAAAATATGATTTCTGCTTCCCCGTTTATTCATTCTGATCAAAATAGCATTAAAATGACTTAAAATGGAATATGTAATTTTTAAGGGGAAAAATTTATTTTTATTTTTTCTATATGAGAATAAATAAAATTGTCAGTTTCAGAAAGAATGAGCCCGGGCCCGTAGACTGATATAAAAATTGAGCCCAAGCCCGTGTCGGGCCTGGGCCTGGGCTCGGGCTGAGCCCGTCTTATCTCTAGTGTGTACGCGGTGATGGGATGAAGGGGGGGGGGGTATAAATTTTTACAAAAGGGCTTGGAGACTTTTGCCCCCCCAGTCTTAGAGCCCAAGTTACGCCTATGCCCCATGCCCCCCCAACCTCATCTCATGAAGACACCCCCCCCCCTGCAAATGCATCTCATTAAATTTTAAATCTTTAAAATTCTTAATTTTTTTCTCCTCTATTTGTGATTTTTTTTGTAACAATATTTAAATAACTGTCTAAATTATTCCCCTCCTCCTCCCCAAAAAAGTCCTCTTTATTTTCTTTGCCCCCCTCTATTTATAGCTTTTTTGCAACAATAATTAAATAATTATCTAATTTGCTCCTCCCCCCGTCCCCCACCCAGAAAAATTCTGCTCCACCCTTACACTCTCTTAGCACACAAACTTTAAAATCGTTAAAATTATTTTTTAAAAGATTTTTATGCTGTATTGTTACTTTGTAGCAACAAAAAATAAATGATCATGTAACTCTCCCCTTAAATTTACATATTTCCCATCCCCAGAAAATGGGTGATTTCTAGACATGGGGGGGGGGGGGGGGGTGTAAGGCAGAGAGAAAATTTTAGTCATTTTTGTAGTTTGACTGTTTTTACAGCTAATATTTTGTTAATGGGAAGGGAGTTATTTTAGAGAACATATTTATTTCAAAACATAAACAGTGGTCGATCCAGGGAAAATTTGGGGCCTATTTAGAGCCCCTTCACAAAAATCTATTTAATAAAATGGGTTCCTTCACAAAAATCAATTTGATAAAATGGAACCCTTCACAAAAATCAATTTGATAAAATTGGTCGCTTCACAAAAATCAATTTGATAAAATGGGACCCTTCACAAAATTCTATTCCATAAAAACTTACTATTTATTACTTATTTTGTGACTTTTAAAATGTGTAATTTGTAAACAAACAAGCTCACCAGAAAGGAAAATTTCAGCAAAAGGATTAAAAAATGGTTTTATTTAATTTGATTAACTAGATTTCAACTTTCGTTACAAAATTTTATTTTTCACAAAAATATAATAAATTTCACAAAAATAACCTTTACTTTTCACAAAATGGGCCCCAAGGAAAAAAACCTACATCGACCCCTGATAAAATATACATATGATTCAGGGAAGAACAGCCAAACTGTAAAAAAGATAAAAACTTTTGCTTTCCTCTCACATATTTAGAAATCCTTTCTCCCTTTGGAGAAAAGGTCAGAGCAAAAATTTCAAAGGGACTGATTATTTTAGATGAGTGATATTTATACGAGATGATGTAGCTGAGATGAGATGAATGATATTTATATGAGATGATGTAGATGAGATGAATTACCTTACTATAAAATAAGAAATAGAACAGTGTTTAAACAAATATATATTAAATATTTTAAAGCATTTGCTGAGGGGGGGGGGACAGTGGGGGAAAATGAAACTTTTGGGAGAAAGGAAGGTAATTTAGATGATTGATTATTCATTAATTGTTGCTAAAAATGAACAAAGACAGCGGATTAAAAAAAAATAGTTTTAAATATTGTATGTGTGTGAGGGGCATTTTTGGAGTAGACAGAAAACTTCGGTGAGAAATTATCTATTTAATTTTACTAGGGTGCAAGAAAAAGGACGAAAGATTTCTTCATATAAGAGTTTTACAAATTTTAAGCTTTGTATTCTTGGGGATAAGGGGGTAATATGAATTTCAAAGGAAGGGGTTTGAAATTTAGATGATTTGTCATTTATTTATTGTTAATAGAGAGCAACAAATGGGACAGAAGATTTTTTTTTATGAATAGTTTAAAAAAATCTTTTATAAGGGTTGCCAAAAAGGGCGGAAGCACACATTTTGAGGGTAAAGTGATAATTAAAATGGTTGACTATTTATTTATTGTTACTAGACAGCAACAAATAGAGCATATATTTTTTAATAAAGAGTTTTAAATATTTTAAACTTTGTATCCTGAGAGGAGAGGGAGGGAAGGAGAAGAGTACGTTTTAGACAGAGAGGAGTGGAGGCGGAGGTAATTTAGATGATTGATTATTTACTTATTGTTACTAGAGATCAACAAATAGGACAGAAGAATTTTTTAAAATAGAATTTAACGATTTTTTTGCTGAATGGGCAAAAGGGGGAAAGAGGTGGTAGAGAGATAATTTAAATGGCTGATTATTTATTTATTGTTACTAGGGAGCAACAAATATAACAGATATTTTTTAATAAAGAGTTTTAAAGATTTCAAACTTTGTATGCTGAGGGGAAGGAGGAAACATAAATTTTGGATGGAGGGGGAGATTGTAGTTTAGATGACTGATTCTTTACTTATTGTTATACTACTAGTGAGCAGCCAGAAGAATTTAAGATTCTCAAGATTTTGAACTTTTTTGTGTTGGGAAGCAGAAATTTCGTGTGGGGAGGATTTCATTAACATTATACAAAAGTAAAAGTGGAAATCTCTAAAAAATTTCAAAAGAATGAAAATTATCTTCCTTGGATTTTTAAAATAATTTGTTGTGCAAAAAAAAAAAAAATTGTTTGTGAGGGTGCGGGGGGGGGGGGGGGCTTATATCTGGAAATGGAAAAGAAAATCAAAATTGCTTAAAAGTGGGAGGGGGCTTACTTTCGGGGTTTTACGGTAATTGTTAACATACAGTGTGTTTTTTCTAAACGTCGACCAATGGATAATTTCTTAATCGTTAGTCTTAGCATATAGTTTCAATTGCAAAAGTATTTAAAATTAACTGAATAATTATGTTGGACACAATTTGCATAAAAAAATTCAATTCTGATGAGTAAGTTATAAAAATTAACTTTTAATACAGCCTACGGGTTATATTTGGTAAAACAATCCTGAAACTCTGATATATCAAATGAAAAAAAAATCATTTTTGTACAACCAAAGCTCACTGTGTTATGCGAGTTTAAAATTTAGAAATTTTTCGCTTTTAACAAGGTGCCCAAAGTGATGTCCGGTTAGATCGAAATCGTACATTATTTCAGGCACTGTGTTAAGTGCCAAATTTTTCCAAATTTGAAAATCAGTAACTTATGGTCGTACTAAAATGATTCTTTCTCCCGCATGTCAGAGCATGCGGACTGTTTCACTAAATACCACTTATAGGACCAAGGGACATATAAAAAGTTAAGTTTTGTAGCATCTTCAAAAATGCATTTTAGGTAGATTTCGTAAGAAATACTACTTATTACATTCTCCCCTATGTTGGAATTTCTGAAAAATGTTTGCAGATCTACGCTGACCATGACTCCCATAACCCAAAACCACCCCCAGTTCAAAACTATATATATCTGTCTATCTATCTATATCACTTTTTTATGGACACGATAACTTCCATAATTCTGAACAAATCTCTTCCAAACTGGGGCAAAAACCAAGGGGCATAAAATCTCGGTCAAGTTCGTTAATTGACAAAATCGGACCAAGGGGTGGGAAATGGGGGTGGGGGGGGGTTAACCCAAACGGCGTATAACATAATCCTTCAGCTAATTTTAAATATGTTTGAAATTGAAACTGTTTATCAAAGGCTAACGGTTCAGAAATCATATATTAGTCAATGCTTAAAAAGGACATATTTTATATTTTTTATAATATGTGTAGATTAAAATTTTTGATAAAAAAAAATTCTTTAAGTTTATATTGTATTTATTTGTTATTAAATTATTTAAAGATGAACCATTAAGTGTAATATATCGAGCTGTCATACTGATCTCAAGAAACAAGTACTGCCTTGCAAGAGCGATCCTCATGTCCTGCGGAAAGCAAGTCGCAAGCACTGATGTTGAGACGAATTTAAATTTTCATATCCTCCGGCTAACGAACAAATGTAATGTTGTTTTCTCTGTATTTAGTCTTAAATGCTGAAAAGAATTGATTTTTCTAACATGAACAAAAAATTGATTACGTATATGAATGTAATCATTAAGAGTATTAGGTATAAAGGTACACTTTGTGTGGTTATCAATACGAAAAAGCTAAAAACAACGTTGAAGCACACAAATTAAAAAACTTTAAAACACATACGGCCGTTTCAAAGATGCATAGATCCCCTTCATCAGTGTAAGGTGTGGGGAAAAAAAATGTTAAAAGGGTTCAAAAGACCCACGCTCGGCTATAGCCCCGAGTACTGGCTGTAATGGATTACAGCCAGTACTCGGGGCTATAGCCGAGCGTGGGTCTTTTAACATTCCCCCCCCCCCCCACACACTCACCTTACACTGATGAAGGGGATCTATGCATCTTTGAAACGGCCGTATGTGTTTTAAAGTTTTTTAATTTGTGTGCTTCAACGTTGTTTTTAGCTTTTTCGTATTAAGAGTATTAATCATTACTTCAGTCATTAATATTGCATTATATCTTTAGAATCATATTAATTGAAATAATGCTTGTATTGCAGTAAACACTGGAGCTTAGTGAACGTATTAACACGGGCTTGTCAGTCAGGACTTGTAAATGTGGAAACAACCAGATTGCTAATAATAAAATATAGACACTATATATTATGTTTGTGTGATAGTAAGTAAGGAATACTATTATTAAATTATCAGTAGAATATATTTTACAAATGATGTTCTGTTGGGAGGGGGGGGGGTCAATGTTAGTGTATGAAGATTTTTTTTTTGGGGGGGGGGGAATTTGCGTCATTGGGTTTAGGGGGATGGTCACCACTGATATTATAAATATAAAATAAAGGTTACAAAAGAAGAAATACTAGCTAGTGAGTAAGGAATTTAAAGATGGGTTGTTCTTAAAAGTCCTAACAAAGTTTTAAGAAAAACAGACTTCAGTTATATTTAGGTTGATCAGAATAATGCATTAACAAGAAGTGTTTCAAATATATTTATATTATATTCAGTAACTTTGAATATAAGAAAATATTTCTTCAGTTTGAGTTCAGAGAAACATTTCTATTAAAAACTAACTGTTGTACAGTTTAAAAATATTAGATCATCAAATTAAACTAAATGGGAGGTTTGACCCAGGCCAAACCTTCCAGAATTGATATGGGTCAAACCTCCCTTAATAGCCATTATGGAAAAAAAATGTAAAAAACACATTAAAATAAAAAGTAAAAGTAAAAAATAAGTAGACTCTCTTTTAGTATGTTAATCTAAGTATACAAACAATTCAACTAACTTTTATATATGTTAATGACAGATGACACAGGAGAAAAGAGCTTGCAACAGCAAAAAAATAATTTCTGGCTGAAAATGATATTGCATGTGATTTCTCCTTGATTCTGCTTGTAAATGGCAAACAGACAGAAACAATATGTTATTTTGCTTGATGCCATGTTGCCATCTGATACTCATCAGCTGAATAAATGTTTAAATATGGAAAATATAGGGTGGGTCAAACCTCCCATGTTTCCCCTATGTAACTAAAAAAATTATAGTGGACAGTTACAGTATTCTTCTTGGGCTCAAAATAATTATTAAAATGCTCAATCACTATATCAAACGTATTAGCACCTTCAGTAGGTAATTTAAAACTTAAATCTCTCTATACATTAGTCTCCCACGCAAAGCCATTTTTAGCTTAACAGGCTTATTTGTCTTTTCCAAAACTTATAAATATAGAATAAATTGTTGCTTAAATTTCAACCAATTTTCTGGGAAATTACCCTGTAATTTCATACAACTGGGCATTTTTTACCCATTTCGAGTAATAGCTATAAGATGTGAAACAAACTTTACATACAGTTTTATATGGAACACTTCATACCTAAACAATCAGAAATTTCTTATTTAAGTAGCACTGCTGCCACGATTATGTACTTATATATTTTATAAAAAAATAATACTATTTCTTAAAGTAAGCATGTCAAACACGTGGTCTGCACTGCCACACTTGGCCTGCCCAGTCTTTGACATTTTCCCCATGTTTATTTCAGTTCATTTTTGATGCAAAAAACACACTTTGCATGAAAGCACTTGCACTAACTATGGCTGTAATGTTGCCATGTTGGAGAATTTTTTATTCAAAATAACTATCAGTATTTCAGAATAGTAATCTTTGCTTTATTTAATGACAGACATCTCATGATTAAATAAAGTGAAGATTACTAGTAAAAAAACTGGTATCTATTTTGAATTTAAAATAAAACACAATCTGGTAACATTGGCATGGTGTTAGATATGGTAAACTTCAGAAAGTATGTGTATGTGGTCAGATCTAACTCATTTTAAAATTTCAGCTACAAGAGATTGTGGATGCAAAAATAACGAATCGGAAAGCTATAATGAGCACACCTTCAATCTAAAAATTTAAAGATTTAAAAAATTGTATATATATTTTTTTAATTGTTATGTGTTTTATGTTGAAACTAACACTTTATTTTGCTGCTGTTTTCGATTTACATGACAAATAATGCACAGTATTTATTAAGTACTAAATAATATATGGAAAAACTCTTATAATGTGGTGCTGCTTCACAATAATTAAAAGTTGCAAAAAAATAAAATAAATAACTTTCAAATGAGTAGCTTTGAAAATGATATGAATTCTCATCTTGTTTTCATCTTGTTTTCATCTTGTTTTCCTGAAACAAAATTGTATACACAGGGCATCGTGTTCTGACATAGTCGAACACGATGATTTAGGATTTGAGGTGATTAATTTTCCGTATCCATGTTAATAAATATGTCACTGTTAATTAGCCCTATGCGATCTTTATTTTTCTTCTTTTTATTTCATTTTTACAGAAATATTCGTACTTGCAGACATTTTAAGATTTTTCAAATTTTGTTAAAACTCTTAACCCATGTGAATAAGCATGATTAATTAAAGACAAGCATCATAAAATTACAAATGTCAATTTTCAATACATTTATATTCAAATATAAGCTGAAATTTTATGTTTGATATGTAGAAATTAGAGTTACTTTAGAGTTAGCAAAAAATGTACTCACAAACATCTAAAAAACCTTCAGAAAGATAAATTGTTAAATTTGAAACTCATACTTAATTTAAAAAATGTAATCAAGATGCATATTATAAGTAAAGTATCTGCTTAAAAAGGGATAAAAAAAAGCGTTCAATTGTATGCAAGTGAAAACTACATGCAGTACGTAGTACGCAATATGTACGTTTATGTAATTCTCTACGAAGTAGAAAAAATAATATCCGAAGCAATTAAAGGAATTTGAAAATAATATAAGCTAAAATATATGTGTCATGGCTAGAAAAATTCATGATATAGCTGGAAATTTCAATAATCATATAAAATCTATAATTTCACTGTATGTCGTATATTATAATGTAATTTATGGAAATACAGACGCACAAAATTCCACTCAGTTTTCATTCGCAGACATGTGTACTTAAAAATAAGCAAGGAGTTCCTGGAAATTATTCCTTTGCTCGATACAACCACTATAGCTGATATTTTTGACTCAATTATGAAAGTTTTTTGTTCAAAAAGTAAGTTTATACTATTGCAAATAATAGTGCGTCTACAACTATATGGCTTTATAAAAAGAAGTAATTACAAAATTAACAGAAAGTTGCAAAGATCAGCACACTTAATCATTTTTTATTGCGATTAAAATTTTTAAATGCCAGAATTATGTTTTAAATTTGTGAGTATGTGAACCATGCATTTAATTTTTTAAAAAATCTAAACCTATATTTGGCAACACACTTTTGTACATCATCCTTGCTATTTTAATTTTAAAAGTTTGGAAATGTTAAAATATATGCATTTTACTTCGAATATCAAATGTAAAAGTTCAAAAATAACCTGTCAATTTACCCATTATCTATAAATTATAATGGCTAGATGTAAAATTACACTGATTTAATATGATTTAGAATGTTCATACATTTGATTTTAAATGAGATCTGGAATGTGTATAAAGTTAATTTAATATCAGGGGTGCAAAAATCTAGGCGCCAATGGGCCGATTCCCACCACTAAATTTTTAGTACTCTTCTCCTAATAAGAATACTGAGGAAATTTACGCGAGGTATACTAATAAAATTTGACGAAGAATACCCATAAAATTTAGTGGTGAGAATCAGCCCATTGGCGCCTAGATTTTTGCACACCTGTTTAATATTTGTTATTAATGTTTGCAAAAACTCAGAATTATTCACTTTAGAATCTATACTATAAAAATCTGTAAACATCTATGTGTCTACAGACAAAGGGAGGAAAAATGCTCAGTTTTTTTTTCCAATTAGAAACTGCCACATGCATTTTCTATATCAAAATGGAGAAAAAATAAAATAAAATAAAATTCACTGATTTGAAGCAATTTTCCAGATCTAATGGTATCTTTTGTTTAAAAAAACATTAATATTTGCTCTTTGAAAAAAAAATTTTTTTTTTCTGAATAGCAATTACATGATTTCTGTTTTTCCTGCAGTTTTAAACTTCCACATCTACTTTCATGATATACAAGAACACCAAAAAATACTCACTTATTGGGGTATTTTCTTGGTTGTAATGGAATCCTTTGTTTAAAGAAATATTTATATTTACTATTATTCATGATACTGTATTTGCTGTGTGAGCTTTGAATTAATTTTTTTTTTTAATTATTTCTTTAGACCTGTACCTAAAGATGAAAATGAAATGATGTTATAGCTATCTTCGAATATATTGACAGAATATCCATCTAGTTTGCCCTCATAAACTTTTGTATATGGCTAATAGTAAGTTTTCAAATATTATAGTATAATGATTTTTCAATATTTAGTGGTTAGTATTCAGATTTTTTACAACATGGTGTATCAGTCATATCAATTAAATTATTTTTTTCTTTTTGTGGTTTTTAATAAAATTAAATCCTTATAAAATAATCATTTTGTAATTTAAAAAAATTGTACCACTCTAAAATTTTAATTATTTTCTTGAAAGAGATCTTACGGGTCATCCGTTATGGCATGCACATTTCATGTTTTATCCATTTCCTCTCCTTATGTCACTGGTTGTCACATCCAAGTGATAATTCAGGAACATGTTTGTGTGAATAGCCGTCTTTTAAGTGCAAAATTTAAAGGCAGAATAACTGGACAAGGGCAGTTTATGCCCCCTCTCCTCCATTCTTCATTGTTCTTTGTTATATAATTTTGTATTTATCATTCCTTAAAATAGAACATACACTGTAAAAAATGACCAATGTTTCTTATTTTATGAAAATATACTATAAACACGAACGAAAATATAATATAATCTTCTGAGTTTTCCGAATAGCGTGTTCCATTGTCTTTTGAATCTCCAGAAACAAACACATTTTCAAAATTTAAAGAATTATTTATAAAAACAAAGTATTTTTCGCTGCCCGTATTTTTCAGAAACGTTTCCGAAGGGTTTTTATAGTGTATTAATTAGTGTCCTCAGCCTAGAATACCTGTTTTTCGAATGTCATCAATTCTCAAGTAAACGTTTTCAGCCGCATACGTTAATTTATACATGAAAGAGTAAAGAAATAATCTTAATTTTAATGTTATTTTTAACGCTGTTAATTTTTCATGTTTGTCTGTTAAACATATTTTTGGAGCATGAAAATGTTTACTTGAGAGTCGATAGCATTCGAAAAACAGGTATTCCAGGCTGAGGACACTAATTTATACACTATAAAAACCCTTCAGGAACGTTTCTGAAAAATATGGGCAGCGAAAAATACTTTGTTTTTATAAATAATTCTTTAAATTTTGGAAATGTATTGGTTTTTGGGGATTCGAAAGACAATGGAAGACGCTATTCGGAATTTCGGATAACTCAGAAGATTATATTATATTTCCGTTCGTGGTTATAGTTTATTTTCATAAAATAAGAAACATTGGTCATTTTTTACAGTGTAGAAACTACTTATTTTTTATTCTGAAAAAGAGTGAAAGCCCTTCTAATGTTAAATAATGGATAAACTGCCTGCATGACTGTTACCACAGTTTATTTCCCATTTACCATAATTTTGGGAAGAAAAGCCGTGGCACATGCATGTTTCAAAGTTTAAAATATCTGGTGCAGCGCATATGATGGGGTGGCGAGTACAATGAATTTTTTTCCCCTTAGCGATATTTGGAGAAAATGCCATTTTCCCTCCTTCGAAATGACTTTGAAAAACTGATGACCCCCTCTAATGTTTGTTGAACTTGAAGTCCACTTAGCAGAATTTGCTGTGAAAGTCTGAGAGTTCATTAACAGTAATCAAATTCTTTGGATACATCCTTCTTTTATTTACCATACTTGAATTGGATACAATCTCCACTCAACACCAACATTTAAATTTATCATATAAACATAAAATAACAACTAAAAGACTGCTTTAAATCATTATTTTCAGCTTTAATCAATTTTAATATGATGTACGCAATGTTTAAAAACCGGCATATCTTTGCTTAAAGAAAAAGAAACATTGCAAGAGAAATCAAACTCTCTTAAATCCGTCGATTTTTGGCCAATGTCTTATGTTCCTTTTGGTGTTTACCTGTTTATTAAATTCACCAATCTTATAAGGCTGGTGTTGCCAAAAACTTCTTAGAAAATTTAAGATACATCGATTAGCCAAACATCGATCACATAGTGATGTCAAACCTTTGAAACTCGGTGTCGTTCGATAGTCCCATTGACATTCTTGCTATGACATCATATTGTCGGTTTCAAACTTTTAGCCTAATATAGTAAGTTTTGCCCTTTGTGTTTTTTGAAACTTTAGTGATTTTTTATAGAATCTTTAGCTTCTATTTACCCATCATACGTAGTATAGGGTAAATCTTGTAATCGTTTTGAAAATCGAATGTTTTTTTTTTTTTTTTTTTTGACGGATTTACACGTTTCAGACACTGAAGATTCCAAAAAACATATTTTTAGAAAAAAAAAAATGCCGTCCATCTATCTGCGTGTCTGTAAACGCTCTATTTCCCGAACAAATTGAAATAGAGACTTGAAATTTGGTATGTACTAATGGGAAGAAGCTTATTGAATTTCAGTAACCTCGATTATCAGGAACTATTTTTTTTCGGACTCTCAAAATATTCGTTCTGATAAAAGGTATATAAAATTTTTTGAAATTATTTATTTTAAGGAGTGAATATAAAAGGCAATAAAAAAACAAATTTTGCATTAAGCATGAAGTCGATCGGATAATGAGTTGCCGAGACATTTGTAATCCAATTTCCACACTCTTCGATTTTTCATGACCCTGTATTTCATCCAAATTTCAATTCAAAGACATATTTTAATTGGAATTGAGACACTTAATCCGATGCAATAAACCGCTAGTTAATAGGATTATTTTTTTGGAGTTATAAGGATGTTTCTTTTAAGCAATTCAGTAATCGAGCCTTTAAAGTTTAGGACGTCATCAAGCCATGATTTTATTCGAATTGCAATGCATTTTATAAGTAGCTTACAGATTTTTTATTTTAATATTTTACATTATGCATATCCATGATGGGTAAGTATTACGGTGGCCCCCAACGACTAGTTTTGTTTTACTGCAGTTTGTCAAAAGAAAAAAAAAGCTGTTTAACAAAATATTCAGATTTGAGGCTTTGTACTCCAATCACAATAATAATAATGCAGTATAATAATGAACTGCAATTCTTTAGCATCATTTGTTCCTTTTTAATGAATTTTTAAAGTTTTAACAAACTTATGGCACATCCGGTGTTTTAATATATTATTATTTCCGTATACATACATTTGTTAAAATACCTTTTCCATAAATTTCGTCCTTCAACTCTTTTTCAATAAATATTAATTATAAATAAATTTTAATTGCAATTAACTCTTAAAAAATACATCTATAAACTGGTTAAGTTTGACACTGTTTTTTTTTTTTTTTTTTTTTTTTTTTTTTTTTTTTTTTTTTTTACAACTAGGTTTTTAATTAACACAGATTTCAATCTGCTTCATGCATTTAAACTTTTAATCTCAATTTTAAATAAAAATGCAAAGTACAATTTAAGCACTCAAATGTCTCTCTTGCATCATTTATTATTGTTAGTAACTATTATGACTTTAGTAGAATTTTTTTGCATAAAGCATTTCAAGAAATAAAAAATAGTAAATAAAATTTGCGATTTCATGTAATTAAATAATTAGAATAAGAAATGCAGTTTTAAAACTTTTAATAATTATTTCTTATAATTGTTTATTTTATGGTTAAATATTTATTGTTGAAAACTGAATTTTTATTAATTAATATAAGCGATATTATTTTGAAACACTCCCGTTTACTCTGGTACATAAAAAGGTAACTGTGTTATAAATGATTTTATTATTATTAACGGTAAGTATTATAAATATTATGAATTTTTTTTTTAGTGTTTGAAATAGGAAAATGGAGTTTGGAAAAATATGTCATGTTATTATTATTATTATTCATTTTATAATGATTCCTTTTAATTTACACTGAATCATTTGTATTTAAAACTATATTAATATAAATAGCAAGAAATGTGTTTAAAAAATACAAGTAATGTGTATAAAAGCAGTTAATATTGAAGTAAGAAAGTAGATTTTTTTTTTTTAAATGCAAAGTTTTCATTATTTTATATTATAGTTTACACTGAATTATTTGAATTGAAAACTGGATCTTTTTTAATTAACGTACTATATTATCTGTAACACATTAATTTTCCTCAGCTACATGAAATCATTTCAATATTAACCACACAATATAGTAAAAAAAAAAAAGAAATATGTATAAGAGAAAATGCAAGAAATGTGTATAAAATGTAATAAATACATGAGAGATTAAAAGTATCGTCTAAATAACTATCTTTAATTAATACAAATACTTTTTTAAGAGTAAATTTTTAAAACTAATTTTTGTTTCTTTTTTTTTTAACATTTACCATATAAATGATTAAATGAAATAAAATATTTTTGGGAACATTCATTTTAAATTGTAAAAAATAAGTTTAATGGGTGTATGATACATAAAATTATAGCTGGGGAGAAAACTAAAAAATTGTTGCCATTGAGAAATTATTTTTTTTTAAATTAAAATTCTTTGTTTCCATTCATATATACAGTGTGGATTAGTGGTATTCTACTGAATACTTGTTTTCATATGTGTTGTAAAGGGATTCAATAAAATTTTTTATTTCTAAACTGGTGCCATTTATTTCACTGAAACCATAATACTGTTTTAATTTATTTATTGGAGTTCACCTAAAATTTTTCGATATTGGTATTAATTCTTAGATTTCTGTGTGCATCCTTCTCGAAGCTTATGAAATACATGCATGAAAATATTAAATTGCATCGATAAAATTAAAAAAAAATTTCACAATTGTTGTATTTTGTCTGATCTCTATTGTGTCTTCGATGCTTGCAATTTGCAACAGTTACATTCTAACAATTTAAATTTCCTCATAATTCTGTTTTTCAACCTCAATTTTTTTTTCTTAGCTTATTATTTTCAAAATTTTATGTAACTGATTTGATATCTTTTAAATGTTTACCTCTCGAATTTAGGCATTGTGTTTAAAAAGTACAGTTGATAAAAGAAATGAACAAACATATTGAAAAAAAAAAATATTTATTTCAACTTTTATATATACAATAATAATAAAAATAATAACACACATTGATACATCCACACAATCAATTATAATATAATATAGTATGATACATTCTATGATAACATTGTAATTTCTAATTCTCTCTCCTAAATGTAGAGATTATATAATAATATTATCTAGTGTAATTAAACATTGTTTTTGATCAATTTGCAGATTTAAAATAAAAATTACATAATAGTGTCGATCTATCACATTTTTATACACACACACATGTATAGATAAATTGTATGAATGTAATTGGATTGACTGATAAAATAATAATGTATATCATTCATTTAAAAAAGACATCCATATAGCATCAATGATGCTTAAATCCAGTTCTTTTTATCACAATTTTCGTTTTTTTTTCTCTAAAGAGGCTGTACATATATAACCTTATCAACATTTTGGTAATTTTGGACCCACTCCCCTCCCCCTTTACGATATCATGCGTTATCATTTCTTGACCCCCCCCCCCCCTCCTTAAATGATATCGTTATCAATGTCTAAAAATTCTTTTTATTTTTCCATCTTTTTATTTTTTGTTTGTTTTTATAACTTTCCAATGATATTAAGATACATTTATCATTAACATACTTTACGGATTCTAATGAAGAGGAAATGTCAGTAAAATATTACTGTTGTACATTAAATAATTTTATATCAAATAGCATCTAGAAGAGATAGTTACTGTTTAAATGTATTTAATAGTAGTTTATTGTTACATAATTCATTCCATAGTATTATTGTCTTCTTGCACTCCCCCCCCTGCATGGGGAAGAGGATAGCAGACTCTTCTTATCAACAAAAACAAGTGGACAGCATTCTTTCTTTTTCTTTACTAGTAAGCACAAATATCATTTCAAACATTTGTAGCACCTGTTTTCTCTAACAGCGAATTATATGCGCATATAGCAGAAGAACAGGAAAGCTGAATGCCGGGATAGTCCATATTTTGGAATGAAATTATTCTATATTCATTTAATGGCTCTATTAATAATCTTGTATTTTCATAAAAATAGATAAGACAAAAAAAAAAAAAAAGATAACAGACTATTTTAATGTAAAGAAAAAATTATTAAAAATAAAATAAAATTTTGGTTTGATTAAAAATGATAACGATATCAAAAGACAATCCCCCCTTCCCCTAGAGATATCTTATGATATCAAATGCCAGACCCACCTCCTCCCTAAAGTGATAATGTTATATATGTAAAGTCCCAAACATGTATTGTAATCTGTTGTATTTTTTTGCACCTTGAAATACATTTTTGTCAAAATTTATATTCAATTTTACATATATAGGACACGTCAGTAAATATTTTTATTGAAAAAAACCCCCAATAATTCTGCATGTAGAATGCCAGACAATATAAATAATATATCGATAGAGATTAATTACCAGTCTCATGCCCAAAATTAAGGACACAAACATGTTTTTAAAAATAATTGTAAATATCTACCAGAAAAATTGATAGAATTTGTAATGTATATATATTTTGAAGAACGGGTAGTAAATACCAACCTTTGGTTTGGAAAAAGAAGTTGTTTAGTGTTAGTACAGTAAAACCTCGATCAATCGTTTCTCAAGGGACCATTCGTTTCAAACGATAGTTACGGGAAAACAATTAATGCGGGTCAACATAAAATATTTTCCTGTGAAAAAGTATATCGCATAAATAAATTTATTACATTGAAATATAAAAAATTTGAAGGAGAAAAAATACTTACTTACTACAAAAAATTTACGAAGCCGAATAAAGAGGAATAGATCTATTTATTTACTGGAAATATTGGAAAATTTTAGCTTGTACACACTGTTTTCTTCTTAACCTAAACAATAAATTTTCGACATTAGTGACATCTTTCTGCTCTCTTTCGCGTAATGCATGTGAATAAAGAAAATTTCTCATTGTTTCAAATCCTTTAAGCGCTTCAACAAACGTTGGAACTTTTTCTGTATTGACATTTTCGTCTTCATCGGTATCATCATCCATTTTTTCATTCCCTACGATCATTTCTTGAACAAAAATCAAGCCACTTGTCGCAACCTCTTCATCAATTGATGCATAATTGTCAAAAGTAATGTTCGATACATTTGCCCCAAACTGTGATAAATCATTTTCCTCTTCATCGTTAGCATAAGCAGTTACATTTTCGAATTCTGTGACATCCCCCTTAGCCTTATTAAAAGAGTTAATTATAGTTTCTTGGGTTACTCTCTCCCAGGCAGAGACAACGAAATAAATGGCTTGTAAGACATCAATCTTGATGCTATTGCATTTTCCTTCATCCATCATAGCTAGAGCTTTTCTAACTAAATTATTTCTGTAATGGCGCTTGAAACCGTGAATAATACCCAAATCCAGGGGTTGAACCCTACTAGTCCAATTAGGGGGGTAAAAATGAACCGTCACAATTTTTAATGAAGATATATCCGGAGGATATGCTGAACAGTTGTCAATGAATAAAACTACTTTTCTTTTTTTTTTCCCACTGACTTGTCAAAATCATTCAGAAATTCAGAGAAAATCTCATTTGTCATGTTTTTCTACTTCTTCAATCATATGAATTTTTTCCTCTAAAATACGAATTTGTTTAGCCATGTTAGTCACAAAGAAGTGAAAAATAATGAAAACAATAGACACACAACAATAGCCTATCACAGCCAAAACTGAAATGAGAGCCTAACGTAAAGTGACAATGTCTTAACTTCCAGAAGCTATGACGTTTGCAGCTAACCCCCGCCCTCTCTGTCAATCATTCACTCTTTCAAATTTTTTCAAAAAACACACGAAGGATCTACTGCCCTCCTTAATTTCTTTGGTTGAAAGGCAGAGTTGCCAAGTGTCCGGCTTTTTGCACGCCAGTAATTATTTAGAGAAAAATGTTGTTCTTTCAAATCACAGAATGCTATAATTAAATAAAACAACATTTTCTGTACTAAAATACTGGTATCCAAAAAGCCAGAGACGTGGCAGGTCTGGAAAGGCCTTCATCCCCCCTCCCTCCCTCTCTCACTCTTAATGTGACTACTTTAATAAATACAGATACCCGACGCCACGTCGTTAACTAAAACTAAGTTTTTATTCTACTTCTTATTAAGACAATTCACTGATTTTACATTTTTTTTCTATTGCAAACTTTTTTTCATTCCACCTATACACTGGAGGGTTGCCACTTACAGAATGGCACGTTTATCCCCCGTTTGGGGATTGCATTTAAAGATCACCACACTCTCATGGAATCGATCTCGGTTTATCAATACGTACGTGCTTCAAAGGCAACAATTAGAACAACTTTTTTTTCTTAAACATGAATACAATGGGATAAATTCTCCATTTTTTTCGAAGGTCGATAAAATTTTTGAACAATAGATGCGGGAATCTGCATGTTTCAAAAACGACCTAAGCGAGTATAATTAACATTATTTAAATAATATTCGTGACGGGACCTTTAAAACTAGACGATACATACGGGATAACGAAAGATGTGGGAACAATGGATCGAGGTTCTACTGTATTTGCAAAACTACTGGAACTAGACCATTTAAGCATCTGGAATTTTTGCCTGCAGTTTTGTGAATATTGCATTAAAACGAACAAGTTAGCCTGTTTGTAGTGAGAATGAGTTCTCATAATCGTTTAGATGATTCCTTGAGATAGAAAGCCGGTGACAGGTTTGAAGCTGGCCAGTCTCGAGTGGAGGTGGCTTGATGGTTACAAGTGGCACTGAAAGTGGTATCCAGGTTGTGGAATCAATTCCAAACAAGTGGTACTGTCACCAGAAAGGCTGCCACAGAGCAACAATACCTGCACAGGATACCCACGGAAGATGAGACTAGTTGCTTGCCCTTCCATGCATGTCAACATTCGGATGCCGTGGAAAAGCAAGAGCCGTCGTGGTAGCTCGGCATATGACCTAGGGACTGATTCCCCCCATGGGGTTTCGGCGATGAAGTCGCCGGGTGTCCTCGGTGGTTGCAGTCTGTCCCATGTGGAAGTTTCTCCAGAGTGGGGTTGCTGTCATAACGACCTATGTCGTCGACACCTGGTAAATTGGCTTGGGGGTCCGCATTGGGGAGCGGTCCTGGGCCGGTTGCAGCGCTATAGCAAGACAAAGCTACTGGCGCAATAAAAGTCTTTTAGGACTTGGGCGCGACGGTCGGAATGCACGCCGATCGCCCCTGTGGGCGCCTGGTGGCGCAGCCTAGTTTTATACCTGCACAGGATCGCATCTGGAATAAGAATTGCCCCGCAGTCGTGTGTGTCCCTTTCACTACATCTAACAGGAGAGCCCGGTTCTTAATGGAGCCCAAGACATCAATCTTGGATACAGCAAGAATGGGTACGTGTTCTTTTCAGTGATGAGTCGAGATTCACCACGCAGAGTGATTCTCTTCGATTCTTCATCTGGAGAGAACACGGAGCTCACTATTATCTCTCCTACGTAAAAGCAATCGACAGATTTGTTGGTAAAGGAATCCTTGTCTGGAACGTCATAATGTTTGGCAGATCTACACCACTGCACGTCTTCGATGCAGGTACTGTCAACTCACCTTGCTATAGGGATGAAGTCTGTGAAGCCTATGTGAGGCTGTTCCGGGGTGCTGTAAGCCCGGACTTCATGTTTATGGTGAATAATGCGAGGTCACACAGAGCTCACAATGTTGACGATTTTCTTGAAGAAGAGGATATTCACTGCATGAATTGGTCCTCAATGTCTCAGGACCTCAATCCTATTGAACATGTTTGGGATGGTCTAGAAAGAGCCATTGCACAGCATAACCCTCTTCCCAGGATCTGCCAGTAGTTAAAAGCCACACTTTTGGAAGAATATACTTTGTTGCCACAAACATTTATTGACACCCTCATAAACAGTATGAGAGTTCGTTGTGAGGCTTGTATAGCAGTGCACGGTAGTCACACTCCATATTAGACAGACTTTTCCCGAGATAAATGCTTTATCTCTGATTCATGATTTAACACTTTTTGATATACCCTGTTTCTTAATTCACAATTAAAATCTTTTCCATATTGTTATGTTGGTATATTCTTTTTCCCATTGTAATAGACCTCTGTGCCAAATTTCGTGGCAACACAGTGAATAGTTCATCAGTTTTCACAGATTTTATGTTTATGACCTTAATTTTAGACATGAGTGTAATATATCGATAGAGATTAATTACCAGTCATAATTTCACTACATAAATCACATTATGGAACTTTTAATTTCTTTTCTTTCTTTTTTTTCCTAATAAATAAATTAAATAGTTTTTTTTAATCAAACTAAATTGAATGTGTGTTTATATATATATATATACCAACATTTTTTAACAATGTCAAATTTGCCTTTCCAGAATTCTATGAATATTTTAGAAAAACAAAACAAGTAAACAACAGCAAAAAATCAATAGATCGTTGAAAAAATTAATTTTTAATGAGGATTTACTTATTATTATTATTAAGTTAAATCTTCTTTGACCTCAGTTAATGAAGGATAATTATATTCTCTAATTTGACATATTTTATTAAGGTGTATTGTAGAATGTTTCCTTTTGAAAATAGAATGTTATAGTTTATTTACAGGGACACCTAAAAAAATTCCATTATATTGTGGTATGTGGTACAGTGTGTGAAAAAAAATCGTTTGCAGTGCATTTTAATAAAGTTGTATTCTTTCAAACGTACTGAAATCGATAAAACATTTTTGAGAATGTGCAGGAAGGAAGAGCATGAAATGCTATGGTATTTTTTTGTTTATTTCCAAATCAACAATAAATATTGAGTTGCATTATGAGAAAAAATTATTTATTTTGTTTTTCAAAATATGTTTCATACTATCAAAAATATTTCATTTTCTGATAAACAAGAGTTGGGTTGACAACATCTTAAGTTATTGTTGACTCATGCTGTCAGTTCTGTGGTGTAACATATGAAAATTCAGTTCAAAATGCTGGCAACAATCATTTATAATTACTGATTGGATGTTTTATCACTCACAATTTATCTAAAAATGAAGTAAACAAAAAATCGTCAAAAGACAAACTATTGTTTATAATTTAGAATGACTACTGTTTTTTGAGAGGCATAGACGAACAGTGTGCTCTAGAGTTGTTGGGTCAGGGTTCGTCATCTTCATGCAGAAGTATCAGAGGGATAAATCTGTAGACTTAAGAGAGGGTTCATTCCTGATTGAGGGGCTTTTAAAATCATAGTGATAACCAGGGGTGCAAAAATCTAGGCGCCAATGGGCCGATTCCCACCGCTAAATTTTTAGTACTCCTAATACTATTCCTAATAAGAATACTGAGGAAATTTACGCGATGTATACTAATAAAATTTGACGAAGAATACCAATAAAATTTAGTGGTGAGAATCAGCCCATTGGCGCCTAGATTTTTGCACACCTGGTGATAGCAGCTTTACTACTTGTTTTTCTGATTTTTTTCTTTCATTTTGATGTTTAAACTGTTTGTTTTTTCTAATAAACAATCACTGTTTCACAAATATTTGCTACAAAAATGTTTTAGAATTTTATTTCAAAAATAAGTGAATTAATACTCAATAAGTAAATTAATACTCAATAAATGAATTAATACATATAGCTTCGTTAATAATAAAGGTAGAAGTTTGTCTCTCTGTCTGTGTTCTGAAGAGACCGCTGTGTGCAGAGCTACAAGATTTGGCAGTAAGTCTGTCTACCTATATGTCTGAAGTTATGCACCTCAAAGCCGGTGTTTGGATCTTTTGATTAGATTTTTTAATTTAATTTTTTATGTGATGTTTAATTTTTTTTTTTTTTCATTCTGTAGAATTTTTTTCACATTAGTAAAGGAAAATTCGGTTTAAGTTTTTTAGCCCCATACAGTAGATTTTGTTTTCTTTTCAATAAAGTTCATTCGGAATTCGCGCTATGATTTTTGAATTTTCCATGAGTTTTATATTACTTTTTTATGCAATTTTTGTGTTTTTTCGCATTTTGTGGAGATTTTCTGACATTCGTAAAATAAATCAGGTTTAATCTTTTAGCCAATATAGTAAAATTTGACCTCTTTTTAAGAAAGTTTTATTAGGAAATTGTGCAGCAATTTTTTTTTATGCAATTTTTATTGTTTCTACGTTTTGCAGTGTTTTTTTCATTTTAGTAAAATAAATCTAGTTTCAATCTTTTAGCCCAATATAGTAAATTTTGACTACTTTTTTATTAAAATTTATTTGGGATTCATATAGCAATTTTTCTAATTTCTTATGCGATTTTTATTGTTTTTGTGCATTCTTTGGTGATATTTGACATTCGTTAAAGAAATCCAGTGCCCACTTCGGTCTCTGAATCAAATGAAGCTTGAATTATTGTGATTTTTTATTTTACACAGATTAAATTAAAATTTCAGCATCGTCGTTTACATTACTATAGCAACTAAAATAAAACAGACTGGAGCATGGATACCAACCGGTTTACGCATAGAATTTTCTTTTTTTCTCTCCAAATTTTCCCTATGAAGTCGAAAAAAATTTCAGCCTTTTTCCCTTGGTCTATTTTCATGCTTGATCTTGCGTTATGAGTGATTGCTGTCTAACAACAGCAGTTTTTGTCTGATAAATGATTTACATCTTGAGTTACAAGCGATTGTAACTGATTTTACATACGGTTTGCTGTCAAGAGACAACAATAATTCAAGATGTAATTTATTTGTTAGAAAATGAAATGGTTTTGATAGTTTGTAACATTTTTTGAAAAAAAAAAAAACATTTTATTTCTTCCATAATATAACTGACTTTTTTTGGTTTATTTGCAAATAAATAGATAAATACCAAGGCATTTCATATTCTTCCTTTCTGCAATATCTCAATGATGTTTTATCAATTTAAGTGATTTCGGTAGAGTATAACTTTATTCAAGTACACTGTGAACGATTTTTTCCACACACCCTATTATAGACCATAAAATAACTGAATATTTTGAGTGTCTCTGTAAATAAACTATAACATTCCATTTTCAATAGGAAACATTCCACAGTAAACCTCAATAACATATGTGAAGTTAGAGAATAAAATTACACTTATATTTTTTAAATGTTATTAACTAATAACGTCAAAGAAGATTTAATTTATTTTACAAGTATAAATCATCATTGAAAATTAATATTTTCAAAAGTCTATTGATTTTTTTAATTGTATATTTGTTTCTTTTTTCTAAAAGATTTTTACAATTCTGAAAAGGCAAATTAGAGCTACTTTTTTCGGATCTGTGACTTGAATAGAGACTACCTACATGGCTGCTTTCTGTGTGCAGTTGATTTTAATATACCATTTTTCCTGTGGCTGCAGTGAGGAAGGCCATTAACTATGTTAGGGGTTTTGATCAAATTCCTTCATATGCATAACTGGATATATTGATGAAAACTCATCGTTACTTCTGGATAATCATGTTCGTAATCTGGCGGGGGCAAGGAGGACACATGCCCCCCTAGTTTTTCAGAAGCAGGGGCAAGACTTATCTTTTGCCCCTCCAGTTTTTTGTATGGATTTGTGGTTAAAGCATAGTTTTCTTTTATTTTTTTTCTTATTTTAATTTTAATTTAACCATCTATTTGCTATCTTGGGTTTAAACTAGAATAAATAGTTGATAATTCTAAAAACCCATAATTAATGTTTTTGCATTCATAGTAGTAATGTCTGTCTTTCTTCCTAGCAAAATTTTTAATGTCGTAGTCAAAGTTCGAGTAACAGTATTTCCCCTGCTCTTTTTTTTTTCCTCAGAAAAATGGAACTTATTTTCCCTTTTCCATTTTAGAGCTGTTCATATGCACGGGTGGGATTGATGTCTTCATTATGTGTCTTGATCATTGTGATTTTCCTTAAGATAAAGTAATTCTCTGACCCTCCCGGCTATATCATTACGTATTTCAATGTGCCAGTAACAGATTAAGTAATTAACGGTGCCAATAGAACTTCACAGGATTTCACTGGGGAGATTCATCGTAACAGAAATATAAAGAGCAAGTTCTGATTATAGAACAAATCCTTGTTTAATACGTTTTATATGTACTGAGCAGAAAAGTTGCAATGAATGATGCATCGAGCAGTTGGATTCAAAGGAATAGATAAATCTGCAATCTTATTAAATTTTTTAATATTCATTTGTTTTTGTGACATTTTGAAATTCATAAGCTTAAAAACATATTTATATTTCGCATTTTAACTTAAGTACAATTGAAGAATGCGGGAAAAAATAAAATATTCTTTAGAGAAATCGGAACAGAAGTACTGGAAACTTGACATTTTTTCTTCATTCTTTCATCAAAATACTATAAATTTTTATATAACATTTTATTTAATATTTAAAATATAAAAACAATATTAAAAAAAACTGAATATTTTTATTTTGGTCATTTAATTATAATACAATCTTCCGTAATCGTTTTAGAGATGATCAAATCAGTGTGTTTTTAAAGTTTGTGCGTTGTAAGAACGACGGTTGGCGAGCGTAGTTCATAGGGCGCAGAGCCCCCTTGAATTTTTTAAAATTAAATATTCAGTAACATAAATGTACTTACTGGCTACTAAAGAAATTGTTCTCATTAGCCAGTAACTGGTTACTAAAAAAAATCCACCTATCGGCCAGTGGCGACTAAGCAAAATTCCTTATTTTCACCTTTATTTAGACTTATATTCAAATGAAGATTCAGTAAGAAAAATCAACATAGTTTAGAATAAAAGAAAAAGATTACAAAAGAAAATCATAATTTTAAAGCTGTACAAAGAAAAAAGGTAGATTTTAAAAATATCTCTCTAATTTATTAAACCAAATTAAATTTCTATAAATTTTGCTAAACAAATGTACAACATCACTATAATTTTAAAGGGACTGCAACATGGGCTCGAGGGGGGGGGGGGGGGAGAATTTAGAGGTCTGCAGGAGACTGGGACTGGCCTGAAATCCGAGATTTATTTCATTGGAATCGAGCCGAGCCAGGGCTATTGTTCCCGTTCTAGGTCGAGTCCGAGTTTTATTTTTGTCCGAAGACATTGGCCGGGTCTGGACTTCATTGTTACAGGACTGTGTAAGATATCAGTCAATGGCTATACCGTAAAAATAGAAGTTACAAATTTGTGTTATTCTATATTTCTTCATCAAAACTTTCCGATAACAGTATTCTGTTATATTTACAATTAACTTGGTTTAATAAATTACACGGACAATTTTTTATTTATTTTATCTTTGTAGAGTTTTAAGATTATGATATTTTGAAATCATAACCATATCCAGAATAGAGTTATCCTGTCACTTTGAGTGCTGGTCTTGAACAACATCTGTACTGTGGTCTCTGCTAGTTGAGGGTTCTTGATAATGGCTTAGTTTGGAACCAAAAGCGGTAGGAGAGTTATGTACTACTAAGATCTTATGTTTTAAAGTTTTTAAGACATTCTGTACATTTATTTTTGTCTTACGTCTATTTTAGTAACATATAGAATAAAGTAATTTTTCATGGAAAAATGTTTTTCTTATAGTTTGAAATCATCTTAAAAAAAAAAAAAAAAAAAAACATCTGCAAACTACTATATGCGCAGGCGGGAAGTATTGGGGGGGGGGGAGCAGGATAGTTAAATTTCCTTTACTTCTGATGATTTGAAAACAAAAAAGTAAAATTTATTCTTCGTAAGTGACATAAAATAATTAAACAAACAAACAACACTAACAAAAACAAAAAATAAGAATCTTTCGACATGAGGCTCTGCTTCCGGAATCCTAGTGCAGGATAATTTTGAATTATGTTTATTTTTTTTACGTTTATGTGTTTCCAATTTATCTTAAACAGGAGCTTCAGGGGGTCAAGCCCTCTGGAACCCTCTGTGGCCTCTAAAAGGGTCAAGCCTTCTAGATTGCTCTGTGTAGGTTTTTAGACTAATGTGTATAAAAATTGTCTTGTGTGAGGAGTTTGACAAAAATCCTTATTTTAGATTTTTTTTAAATGTTTATTTTTTTTATTTTAAAAAAGTGCCCTGGGCTGCGAAATATAGGTATATCTGTATCAAAAAACTGACCCTACCTAGATTTCTTTCTGCTTGTCGAGTAAATATTGATTTTTTAATGAATCTGTATTTGTATGTAAATGCTTGAGTTATAATTAATATCGTTAATCCACATTCCATGGCTTGGAGAGTTAAAAATCTGAAAAATGCTATGCAGTAAAATCTTCTAAGACAGAATCGTATCAGAGAGAAGAAAATCCGTTATCGACAGGTTCTATTCTTAGCAGGTACATCGTCTTTTGTAAATGTATTACATCCTTTTCACACAAATTCTTATATTCACTTTGCACGGATTAACACATTTTTCCGTTTAAGACAAGATTTCGTCATAAGCCATTTTTCTTTTCAGAGGTTTTACTGTAGTTTATTATTATTACTCTTTTTTGGCCTAGAAATGTATGTACCATTCGTTAAAAATAACTTTAATTGTAGCATAAGTTCAATTTAAAAGTATATACATTTTTTGCAAAAAATGTTCGGTCAGGCCTCAATTTACTGATTTTTTCAAGGGTTCAGTGATTTTCATACAGACTGGGTCGGGACAGGGCCTGAAAGTTTCGGTCCGTGCAGACTTCTAGAAAGAATTAATTTCAGAAGTCCTGGAAGTCCTTTTTTCCAGATCGGCCTGGAAAAAAGAAGTCTGTATCGGATTGGTCCAATTTTGCAGAAAAGAGTAAGCTCCGTCCCCGGCCCCGAAAGAGTGAAGATCAGGCTCGGCCCAGATCGAGTCTCGTGAATGGGAATTGATCCGAGCCCGTAGAAACCTTTATATAGATATACAGTGGTGGTCAAAAGTGTGGGCATTTTTTGAAAGTTTCATGTTTTTCAACTTTGTGTGCTTGTAGAATATATTAATTTTCACTTAAATACAAACGTTTATATATCAAATTGAAGGTAATTTAATGTAGAATTTAATAATAAAAACAGTATTACAATATTTGTATTACAAAAAAAAGTTATGCAACTAACAGTAAGATCTATCTTAGATTTGCATTTTTTTAAAGTGATACTTACACAATCAATACTTAGTAGGATAACCCTTATTTTTTAAGACAGCTTCACAGCGTTTTTTCATCGAGTGAACGAGTGTTTGGAGTTCATCTTTCGTAATCACATGGTGCCAAGAATCAGTTATAGCTTCAATAAGTTGTCTTTTATTGGATGGACGTTTTTTCGTACAAGAATTTTCAAACGTCGCCACAAATTTTCAATTGGATTGAGATCAGGGCTGTTTCCTGACCATGGTAATATATCTATGCCTTTATTTTGAAACCATGCTTTGCATACTTTTGCTGTGTGGCATGGAGCTGAATCCTGCTGAAAAATAAATGGTGCGTTGTTGGGGAAGAGATCCCTGATGGAAGGTATAAATTTTGGTTCCAGGACAGTTTCGATGTATTTTTTGGCATTCAGGATGCCATCAATCACTTGAATTCGGCCCACACCATCTGCAGACATACATGCCCAAATCATGACATTTGTTGGGTTTTTTGTAGTTGCTTCAATGCAATCAGGATGAAGTGCTTCTCCTACTCTACGTCTCACGTATTTTCTATCATCACTACCAAAGAGCGATATTTTACTTTCATCGCTCCAGATTACTTGCTTCCATTGATTTTCTCACCATTTAATGTGTTCTTTTGCCCACTTAACTTGTTTTTTGCGTTTCTTTTGATTTAAATATGTTGTTTTCCTTGGAATTCTAGCTTGTAGTCCAAATCCTGATAACCTTCTTCTTATTGTTCTTGAACTTACTGCTATACCCGCTGCATTCATTTCACATCTAATGGCACCTGATGAAATTTTTCTATCTTGAAGGCATAGCTGTTTAATTTTTCTATCGGCAGTAGCATTTGTGCATTTTTTTCGGTCTGATTTGGCCTTATTTTCCACTGATTTCGTTTTTTCATAACATAAACAGAACTTTTGTACACCAGAACAAGTCACTGAACCACCAACTTGTCTTGCAATTTCAGCATAAGAGAGGCCATTTTCTCTCAATATGACAATTCGGCTTCTTTTTGTAGATGTCCAATTAGTTCTTCTTGTCGATGACATTGTTTAAAATTAGTTTAATTAAAAAAAGTACTTTAAATATTCAAAAACAGCAATACTCTATTTAATTGTACTAGTATGCATCATTCCGCAAAATATTTCCACAACAATAACTTTTTTACCATCCAAATAACATAAATTATAGTTACAGATATTTGATTGGTCATCAGAACAGTGTTTGTGATTGGCTAGTACGCTTTTATTACAAAACACGTCCTTATTCAAAACGATTTGTGTTTGTTTGTTCTACTAAAATGAGCACAACTTTTTTTGTAATACAGATATTGTAATACTGTTTTTATTATTAAATTCTACATTAAATTACCTTCAATTTGATATATAAACGTTTGTATTTAAGTGAAATTTAATGTATTCTACAAGCACACAAAGTTGAAAAACATGAAACTTTCAAACAATGTCCAAACTTTTGGCCACCACTGTATGCTATTGAGGCTTACTGCAACATATTCCCTATTGAAGATGCAGTATATAACTGTTACAGCTCGTTTACAGGGATACAAAAGTTTTAAACTACATTATGCTATTTGGGAAAAATCGTTTGTGGTGCATTACATGAAACATGATGAAATTTATATGTGTCACTGAGGTGGGCTACAGCACTCTTTATGACTATACGAACCATAATTACTGGAAGTGCGTTTTCAGCTGTGGTGTACATTTTTAAAATTAACTACATTTTAGTATATTACATCATGAGTATAAATTCTACAGATCATATACAGAGCTCCACGAAAAAAAAAATGAAGCAATTCAGTTTATGGACGTGAATTTCCAATGTAGGTTGGGCATTTTCTCGTGGAATTATATTTTATTATTCAAAGGTGCTTATAGAATATAAATACTTGCATGTTGATTTGTGTTAAAATTAATCAGGTTAAATTTTACTGTATTATTCATTAATATATGGCTGCACAAAAGGATATTGATATATTGTCATCTGTATTATAGTAATAACGTTGCACCAAAGAATTCGCATAGATTATCTGCCATAGACATTAATTCTTGGAAATGGATTTTTCATTGCATTCTGTGTTTTTAAAATTGTTTATTTAAATATCTCATTTCACTGTATGAAAGAATGAACTTTCTTAACCCTCTTGCCGCGGGCGATGTTTCCATTTTCTTATATAAAACCGCGGCCTATTTTTATTCGTCACTTATAATAGTTATAAGGAATGAATGTCACCGGAATTTACAAAGAAATTTATTTCCAAATAACTAAAAGCAGTTTCTTCATGTACATTATAAAAACAAAGTTTTATTTCAAAATTCCGGTGGGAATGTGGCATTTATGGATTCAAAATATTTCAAAAACCGCAGAACTTTCAGAATGACCTAATAAATGAAATGATACATGTATTATAATTTGTAAACGAATCTCTCTATTTCTAAATAAAGTAAGATAGATTCAACGAAGAAATAGAATTTCCCGATGCTTAAGTATACTGTAAAAATTGTAGAGAACGTCAAAATAGCGTTCCCCGCGGAATTGTATAGAATAAGTGAAATGCGATAAGAGCGTTTACCCACGGCTGGAAGGTTAATAGTATTCTAATAATGTTGGAAAATATTTGGTAATGTGTAACTGATGCATATGTTTTCGTTCTTGTTTTTCTTCACTTGAAACGCTGTGAAAAGGTAGAGTTCGAAATTTTCGGGCAATATTAATTTTTAAATTCTTAAGCTAAAAATATTCCATGTACCTTAAAATGCATCACAGCAAAATTTCTGAATCATTCTAATCAAAATGCTAGCTAGAGTGTTTGTATTTAAAAAACTTTCATCAATCGTTGCCACTCTGAATAAAGGCTTTAAAGATATTTATCTCAACCACATTCCTCACCATCACCCTCACCATTAAAAAAAATCTGCTAAAGCCCAAGGCTTTGACAATTTTTTATTAAATTTGTTTGAATGTTTTTCTAATTGAACATTGCATCAAACATAAGAGATATAACTGTCGAGCATTCAATATTTTTAAATATTCTCTTAAAAACATAAAATGTGTAACTTAGGATTTTTCCTATTTTTGCATATATGGTTAAACATTTAAAATTTTGTTTAAATATTAAAATTTTTAAGTATTTAATTTAAGTGTGTGTGTGTGTTTATGCGGTGAAGGGATGGAGGAGGGGGGGGGGTATTATTTTTTCACGAAAGGTCTTCGAGATTTGCCCCCCTAGTCTTACAGCCCAAGTTACGCCTATGTGAATAATAATGACTCAACTTTCTGCATGTGAAATGTGTGATTTCAAATTATCAGAGTCTTATGAACCACATGAGGATTCATATTTATCTATCTGGCCATCTCTTTCTGAATTTTGTCTTGTCTAATGTCCCAAAAGTCTTCCATCACAGTTCTTTTATAGTGCCTCATAGTCACTATAATAAATTGACGTATTCCTGGTTTATTTTTCTCGGTGAGTTCTACTGTTTTACTTTTCAGTTATTTTTTGTGCTGTTTGTTCTTATTGATCAATTTGTTTCTGAATGAGAAGTTATTATTTATGATTTTCCCCCATAAATTTTAGAAATGAGTATAGTTTTTAATACTTTGTTACAAAATTTCTTTGAATCCAGTTTTCTATGATTTTAATTTCCTGCAAAGAAGTTCATTTACCCTTAAATATGTTTTTGATTAAATATAAAATATGACGGATTAACATAATTTTATTTATTGCAGCTGCATAAAGCCTTAAAAGGAGTTAAAGAGAAAATGTCACGTTGATATCCATCATATCACTCAAAGAAACAGAAATATTTAAAGTGTGAAATATGGAGCAAATAATTTCTTTAACAGAGCTTTCTAGGAAACCTTCTGATTTTCCAAAAGGAAAATCGTTTGTTTGTGAAATATGCAACAAGAATTTCTCTCAAAAGAAAGTTTTAAGCAGGCATCTGTTAATTCACACTGGTGATAAACCTTTTGTTTGCGAGATATGCAACAAGAAATTCTCTCAAAATAGTCATTTAAGCAGGCATCAGTCAATTCATACTGGTGATAAAGCCTTTATTTGTGATATATGCAACCAGAAATTCTCTCAAAAGGGAGATTTAAACCAGCATCTGGTTATTCACACTGGTGAGAAACCTTTTGTTTGTGAGATATGCAACAAGAAATTCTCACGAAATAGTAATTTAAAGCAGCATCTGTTAATTCACACTGGTGAGAAACCTTTTATGTGTGAGATATGCAACAAGAAATTCGCTTCAAAGGGAGAATTAAACAAGCATCTGTTAAGTCACACTGGTGAGAAACCTTTTATTTGTGAGATATGCAACAAGAATTTCTCTCATAAGAGAGTTTTAAACAGGCATCTGTTAATTCACACTGGTGAAAAACCTTTTATTTGTGAGATATGCAACAAGAAATTCTCTCGAAATAGTCATTTAAACCAGCATCTGTTAATTCACACTGGTGAGAAACCTGTTATTTGTGAGATATGCAACAAGAAATTCTCTCAAAAGAGTCATTTAATCCAGCATCTGTCTATTCACACTGGTGAGAAAACTTTTGTTTGCGAGATATGCAACAAGAAATTCTTTCAAAAGGCAAGTTTAAACCAGCATCTGTTAATTCATTCTGGTAAGTAAGCTTATGTTTTTGAGAAATTAAATACAAATTTTCTTTTAAAACAAAGCCATTTAAATAAGCATCTATTAATTCATGCTGGTGATAAAGCTTTTTTTGTGAGATATGCAACAAGAAATTGTTCAAAAAGAGTGTGTTAAATAGCCATCTGTTAATTCACACTGGTGAGAAACCTATTGTGTATAAGATATTTTCACAAAGAATGTGGGCTATTTTGACGAGAAATTTTCACAAAAGGGTAAATCAACCCTCTCTTAATATGAGATTTGTAATATCATAATGGTCTTAAGAGAGTGTGATTTCTTGCCAACATTATAAACAATCCCCAAGATGAAATGGCTGTCAATGCAAAATTTCTAATTTTGTACTGTTTATTTATGGTACCAATATACCATAATATTTTGTATTGTATTATTTTATATTTTATTTATGTATATATTAAATAAATTGTATCTCAATGTATATATGTTGAATGATGTAAATATTGAAAATATGCTTGTGTGTTTGATGCACCTGTTGTTATTTCATAAAGTAATAACAGTCTGATGAGGTTATAATATGTAAAAAGTTTGCTAGAAAGTTTTTAAAATCCTCCATTTTTTGTTAGGGTTATATAAAAAGAAAGTACCCTAATTTTATTATGATGTCACTACTAATATATTTTATGTTTTAAGTTCCTTATTTTCAAATTGTGGCAACTTTTACATTCAAAAAATTATGATAGTGTTTAAATATCCTAAACATTATATGTAATATAATAATAGCTGCTCTGCGGAATTGTACTGAATTACTAAAATAAGATATGTATTCATCTTAACCTTCCATCTATTGGCCTTGGGTGGAAAGTTTAGAAGGATTGATAAATATTGCATAGCATGTGATTTTTTCTCACTAAGTTTGTAATCCATCATAAATTAGAAAGAAGTGCAATTATTTTGAAAAAGATCCTGTATATCATACATTTAACATAATTTTATAAACTTTGTTTTATAACATTAGCCAGCAAAAAAAAAAAAAAAAAAAAAAAAACGAAAAAGAACTTTTCGTTACCTTTTATAATGAGAATGGTCAATCTTTACTAATTTGCAGTCAAGAAAACTGAACATGACCTCAAATTTTTTTTATTAGCTCTGGTTTATAAGTAGTGTGGTACTACTGCTGTATGAACTTATATAGTACAAAAATGTACAGTGTTATTATGATACCTGTAGTCTATAGTCAATCTTTACTAATTTTGGATCGATAAAATCGAACATGACCTTTTAATTTTGTTATTAACTTTAATTGTGTAAGATATAGTGCTATTGGTATACAAATTTATGTAGTAAAAACCTATATAGTATGAATATACAGTAACCCCTCGGTATATCGCACATTCAACTACTTCGCTCTTTTTTTAGTTGTCCCCTGATAAATTTCCGGTTTTCAGCAACTGTTCATGGATGGTTAAAACATGCAGTAAAACTACGAAATTTTTTGCAAGTCATGAATGAAATGCCCAAGTTAAAGAGAAAAAGAATGAGAGTCAGTGATGAAGAAGAAATTGACGATTTGTTTTTGTGGTTTATGGAACAAAGAGCCATTGGAGCTCCTTTATCTGGACCTGTCATCAAAACTAAAGCTAAACTTTTGGCTAAAATGATAAAAGCTGATCCAAACTACAATTTCACTGCAAATGATGAGTGGTTTTGGAGATGGCAGAAATGACATGAAATAGGACAACTTTCAATACTCAAAGAAAAACAATCTGCTGATTATGATTCCATAGAAAAATTTTCTGTTGATTTTAGCAGCATTATAAATAAAGAGAAGAAGGCTATGTACGTGAACAGATTTATAATGCTGATGAAGCAGCTTTATTTTGAATATGTTTGCCAAAGAAAACACAGGAAGTGAAAAGTGAACTGGAACTTCAGGTTACAAAGAAGTAAAGGACAGATTTACTCTCTTATTTACTGCAAATAAGACTGGAACTCACAAACTAAAGTTGCTTTCAATTGGCAAAAGTAAGACACTGAGAATTTTGAAAAACGTGAATTAGAAGACCTGACCAGTTTTGTATGATTTCTCACAAAACTGTTGGATGACGCAAAAAATGTTTAAGCGGTGGTTCGATGATGTGTTTGTTTCTTCAGTTCGGTTACACCTTAGAAACAAAGGATTAGAAGGAAAAGCTTTGCTCCTTCTGGACTGTTGCAAAGTCCATCCTGATGAAACAGAGCTCATTTCAAGGGAAAAAAATTTGCGCTATTTTCTTACCAGTGAACACAACAAGCTTTTTTGAACAAATATTAAATTGAAACCTCATAGTTTAATTTAAGGATCTTTATTTTCTATTTATAAGCACTCTTCTCGCCTCCCCTCGTTATATCGCTCCCCTCGGTATATCACACATTTTTCTTATCTCCCAAGTAGCACTATCCAGGGCTTACTGTATAAGATACAGTCAGAATTAGGATTACTTTTACTCCACTAAATGTACAGAATAATCATAATTGAGTTGTAATCATAATATATATTAACTGATAATACATAGTTCAAATCCGTAGTTTTTCATACATATTTCATAACACTTGGCTAACTCAAAATTTTAAATGTCATATTCGTTTTTCCCATGCCCGAATTTTATAGAAACAACTATTTTCATGTAAGAAGCATTTTCACTCTTGGTTATTCCAATAATAAAGAGAGAAGTGTGTCTCTGTGTTTGTGCTTTGTTCTGAAGAGACTGCTGCACATAGAGCTACAAAATTTGGCTGGAAGACAATTTTTGCATTATTATGTTTTTTTTAATACCGATTTTTAATTATTCCCATATATTTGACACAGCGATTGTTTACTTTTAATTGAAAAATTTGCTCCATTGTTGTAACTTGCATACATTTTAACCACATTATTATGACATCAACGTTATTGATACACATATTTGTGTTTTATGATATAGATTCATTTATCTACTGTTTTTTGAAAGTGCTAACTGATAAGTTTGCGAAATTAGACTTTGCATATTTTTTTGTAACTTCTAAATCAATGTAATTTGCTTTCCAAGAACATTACTTGGGAAACACTTATAAAATAATATATTCGAATGCACAATATATCAATGAATTCTATAGTAAATTTTGTTATTTCCATGATTAAGCTGAAGTGGGATGGTAGTATACCAAATCAGCTCAAGGTGAACAACAATGCTGAAAATTTTCATTTAAATCTCGGTAAAAAAAGCAACAACACAATAGTTCAAGGTTTGTTGGAATTGAGACCGGAGCAGGCATAGCCTGCATGGGCATATGCTGCCAAAAACAGTGAAACCCCCAACCGCAAGTTTGTTTATTTCAAGGCTCATTTCGACAAGTGAAGCAGGCAAAAGTCTGGTAGTGTTTAGTAAAAAAAAACATTTTTTTCCCTCGTAAATGAGCCATTTAAATATATCTGTGCATTGTTAATGTCATCTGCCTTGAATGCTTTAAATTCTTAAGTCAGCTCTTTGGGTAACTTGTGTTCTCAGTTATTAAAATTCAAAATAATCTTTTTGGATATCTTCATTTCTCAGTATCTGATTTCTCAATTTATAAAACAAGATACAGTAGACCATGCCAAATTAATGTATTAAAATGGAATTTTTTTGGAAAAATTATGAATTACAGACATGAAATTAGTCATGATTTTTAACCAAGTTAAAAAAAAGGGAAGATGTTATCAATTCAACATGTATGTATTTTATTTTTTATTTATTTTTTTAATCTATGTTCACCAATTACTCTGAAACCACGTGACTGATTCATGTGACTTTTTTTATACATGAGAGAGGATACTCTCGAATTGGTCCCATTTAAATTTCATTAAAATTGATTCAGTACTTTTTTAGAAATTCAACAAAAATAAAATGTAATAAAAACTTACATCTTTAAAATATTTCATTTTAAACTATTTTCAACAAGTGACCTAGCGCTATCTGTTTCGCAATCAATGGTTGGAAGTCTTCTCTCTTTATACAGTTTTGTTTCTAGAATTGTTGTAGGGAAACCGAAAAAGCAATGTTTTAATCGTTAAAAACTTTTATAACGCGTAAACAATCAGTTAAAAAGAAAACCAAATTGTAAAGCATTGCAGTTCACCCAAGATTTCTGCAGTACACTAGCTTCAATTAAAGTCTGTTTTTTTTTTTTGTAATAAACTTAATTTCTCAAAAACGTAACTCTGCCCATGGTCTCTTATGGCTTTGGTACCATATACCGAGCATGCTCGTACGCTCCGAAAAATCTTTTATTTCCCCCTTCCACCGCCAGGGGAGCATTCTATTCTAAACAAACCTCTTTCCGAACGAACCTCTGAGACAGGTCCCCACTGCCTACGGTACTGCATAGTAGGCGTGCTACAAAATTGAGCTGGTTTCGAAAAGATGGGAACATTATTAGCCGAGTTATTGAAATAAGGCACAGTTAGAGAAAATAACCTTGAGTGAGGTGCCGAGGGGAGGAGGTGTTCAAGTGCCCTTCAGAAAAGGACTAATTAAAAGGACCACTATGCATCTTTAAAAATTCGTTCGTTTGGTCAAGCTAGGAACTTAATTACAAATTTGGCTTAAACTATTATTCGTAAATAGTGATAACTGCTACTCATAAATTTACATTAATACTATAGAGGGTGACTATTAAATTAATTATAAAGTTTTGGAATCACTTGTGTTGAAATCGGAAAGAGAGTTGCAGAGATATGAAAACAGGGCATAGTTAGAGAAAAAAACGTTGAAGGGGGAGCAGATATTCAAGTACCCTTCAACAAATGACTAATTATGAGGACCACTATGCATCTTTAAAAATTCGTTCGTTTGTGTAAGCTAGGAATTTAATTACAAATTTGGCTTAAACTATTATTCGGAAATATTGGTAACCGCTACGCATAAACTTAGTTTAATGTTATAAAGGTTGACTATTAAGTTAATTATAATGTTTGGAATCACTTTCATTGAAATCGGAAAGATAGTTGCTGAGATATGGAAACGGGGCATAGTTAGAGAAAAAAACCTTGAAGGAGGGGCCGGGGGGGGGGGGGGGGCGGATGTTCAAGTGCCCTTCAGCAACTAACTAATTAGGAGGATCACGATACATCTCTAAAGCTTGATTCATTTGAAGCTAGGAACTTAATTTGAAATTTGGCTTAGACTATTATTCAGAAATACTGATAACTGCTTTCTAGAAATACACCTTGAAGCTGATTTGAATGCTGATTTTTACGATAATTTAGCAAATTGGAACTGGTTTGGAGAAGTTCGGGACATTATTAGTTGAGATTTAAAATAGCGGTATTATCTATATAAAACAGCAATTCAAAGCTACGGGTGAAGCTAAAAATGTTAAAATTGTTAAATGTATTTAGACCCTTGCCCCTCTCCATACCCACAAATATAACAAATAATCTGTTAAATAAACTTTTCTGTATTAATAATTTCTTTCATAATAATATATGTCATGTAAAAAAAACCCTTAAACCCAGCTCATTTTCATGAAGAAAACCGTGCTTATATATATATAATTAATATAATAATATATATTATTATATATATAATATTAATACAGTCGAAGCACCTTATAACGAAATCGAAAGTGCTCCATAGATTTGCTCGTTATAAAGTGCTTTCGTTAAAACGTTATAACGAATTAGTTCGTTATACAGTAAGAAATCCAATTATAGTACAGAGCACGGATTAATGTATAGTACGTATTAATTATAGTACGGATTAATGTGGTCTGAACGTAATCTGATTATGCATAAGTCCGGATATTGGAGACAATTATAAAAAAGTCTATTTCTTTAAGATCTCTTAAAAATGTTTTTGTTTAAAAAAAAAAAAAAAAAAAAAAAAAAAAAAAAAAAAAAAAAAAAAAAAAAGCTAGATCTCATGTATTCATATTAAATTAATGCTTCACAGGAAAAATTACTTTTACTAGAAAGAGTGAAAAGAAGAAAAACGTTGATTTAAAAAGAAATTTCAAGATAATTATATTTTTACGAATGTTATACGTACAATTCATATCATAATTTTTTTTATTTTGTGATTATTGATCTGAATAACTGGATTTCAGATAATTAAGAGTTTTGTTGTATCATTTTAACGGTATATGTCTAGTATATATTACTATGCTACACATGAAAAAAAAACTGGGCAAATTAAAAAATATATGTTATTGATTTAATTCTGTTAAAGGAAACTTTTACATACCTACTATATTGGTTTGAAGAATGAAGTTAACAAGCTCTGCTTTCTTTTCTTTACAGCATTATCTAATAATGTAAGCTCTATTTTGTCAACATACATATTAATTTCATTCGTTAACAAGTTTTTATTACGCATGTAACACATAATTTTCTGTAAATACTCGAGTGCATCAGATGGTAAAAGTTTCTGGCAAATTTCTACAAATCCTTCTTGCTCACTGACACTGCCATCAGACAACTCACATTTAACTTTTTTTTTTTTTTTTTTGCGCTATTCTCTTTATTCAACATTGTAAAGTATTGATCAAAGTTATTAAGTGATATGCTTTTTCATGCAAAATACTTCCACTAACGGGATTTTTTTGGCTCTTGCATCTTTAAACCATGAAAATAATACTTCCTCCACATCTGCCTATTTTGCTGTACGTAAACGTTTAAACGATGAGAAATCTGCATCCTTTTCGAAAATTTTAAGAATTTTTTTCTCGATCTTTCAATATTGTGCTGAGAGTGCTAATCCTAAATTTTTTCGCTACATCGCTTTTTTTAAACATAATTCTGGGAAGCATTTTATAATTTCGACTTTCTCTCCTAAACTCAACCATTTTCTTTTGTCAGACACAGCCAGCGTACAGTTTTAAAAATTAACACGCCATAAATTTACAGGCAAAGCAAATGTCAATGAAATCAGACATCGAATAAAAAAGAACATAATACAGTTCTGCTAAGCTGTCATCTTTCTGTCTGTCTTAAAACATTGCCCCTCCCCCAAATCTCTCCTGGAACTGTTGGAAATATGTGATTGGCCGTAGAGAAAAAGATTGAAGGTTATGTCATGGGGGAAAAAAACTAGTAGTAAATTAAGAAAAAAATATATTTCCCGCGTTAAGTAAAAAAAAGTGAAAAATTCGCTATATCGTTTTTATTGCACTGTTCATGCTCGAATTCTTTTCGTTATATCGTGCATTTCGTTATAAATATTTTGATATATCGTTTCGAATTCAGTATTCTTTAACATGCAGACCAACTAAATGGTAATGAACATTTCGTTATTTCGTGCTTTTCGTTATATCGTAATTCGTTATAAAGTGCTTCAACTGTATATTATAATACATAATATAATATAATTAATTTCTGTATAATCTAATTTCTACATAATCTAATAATATCTATTAATTTCTTATAAATATCTTCATAATCTCCTCTCAAATACCGGAAATGACTTAAGGAGCGGTCGCTTTTACAACCAATCAGAAAACGTAACAATCCCAATCGTCGATCGGCGGTGGAAACGGAAATTATGCTTGGCGGAGCATCATCTAGCAGGCCTCAGAGCCCCCTAGTAAAAACATAAAAAAATAACAAGCAGCATTACACGATTGTTGAAAAATATTTAAATTTAGTATAATACTTTGAATAAATTTTATGTCTGCTAAAAAAAAAAAATTAGTATTCTTCTAAAAACGTAGTATCGGAAAATATTAATATTTTCTAAGACTATTTTATGATATAAGCAGTTCTTTCGTTGCTTTATTTTACAAAATGGTTAATTTTGTTTCGTTTTATTTTCGATGCAGTGCGTGGTATCAACGTGAGAGATGCACGGAAATTCTTTCTGCCAAATTAGTTTTACATGCTTCAAAATAATTGCAATCTGTAAGAAATCTTTTATTCCAAGACTTGTAAATTACATTACAGGTCAAACTTAAATTTTTATCAGATGATTGAAAAAAATAATACATGATTAGTATACTATCATGTATCATCTAACAAATATATTATTTCTAGATTTAAAAAAAAATGTCTGTTAGAATAAATTTTGCTTTAGTATATTGTCTTTGGCCTTTTTCTGTTAACGAATAAATCTTTTTTTATTCTTGTGCTACGTCTCAATATTTCCCGATATTTTGCTTATAGACCGAAAGGCGGCAGCACAGACAATCACCTCATCGAGTTCACTGCTGAAATTCCAGAATTAGTTAAAACTCGATTCATATATTAAAACGCAAAATGGTCTGCCAAGTCATATCTTGGTGGAAAACACGTGAAAATCCGATTTTAGCGGTTGACTCGTAGGTTTACCATTGTGTTTTCCTGCACCCAAAGGTATGAAAACATGGAGGACTGGGAGCAGGAACACACAATGCCTAAACCTACGATTCAACCGCTAAAATCGGGTTTTCGGGTGTTTTGCATCAAGATATGACTTGACAGACCGATTGCGTTTTAACATGCGAATCAAGTTTTAACTAATTCTGAAATTTCAGCCATGAACTCGATGAGGTGATTGTCTGTCTGCCGCCTCCCGGTCTATTAAGGATGTTCTCAAATCCAAAGAAGGTACTTTCTGACACATTTCTTAATTCATTTTTGTTCAGAAACGCATGAAATTGGCAGGATTTCTTATTCAGAAACTATGAAGTCGAATGGCGTTTTCCATATTTTGGTAAAGGCAGAAGATCTTTCAGAAAATAGTGTCAAAGTCGGCGTTTTCAGCCGAATTCCCGAAGCGGCAACGCGAGAAAGGGACACATTTGTTGTCACAGAACAAGAATCGCTTATAACTCGGTAAGTGATTTATTTATCAAACATTGGAAAACAATATTCGAATCCAGATCCCTTCAACAGTTAGGCCTGAATTTTATTGCCTTTACGTTTTAAAGTGTGTCAGAAAATTTCCCGTTGTTGAGCAAGGAATTTGAGAACACAGCAAGAAACCTTTTTAGTCAGCATTACATTTTAAAGAGTGTCGTTTATTTCATTTTTTTTTAATTCTTAGCAACGAAGTCCTGTTTCTTTTATTACAGACTTGTTGCGTCTATAGAAACGTGCAGGCAACTTCTATGGACGACTGGAAAACAGAAGAAAAAATAACGGTTGCTATGTTATTAAGGCTATGATGTCTTACACTCACGTATATATTTTTTTAATCGGTTATAAAACGAAAAAAAGTCGCTAAATTTTGTGGATTTTTTCCTTTAATGGTAACCTGGCTATTGTATTGAGTTATTGGTTTGGCGCGGGCTTGGAAATCGCGTCAATCAAAAAGTCGCCAAACATCGGTGCGTGAGTGTAGCACATCTATGCCGTTATTAATTGTAGACCGGGAGGCGGCAGCACAGACATCATCGAGTTCACGGCTGAAATTCCAGAGTTAGTTAAAACTCGATTCGCATATTAAAACGCAATAGGTCTGCCAAGTCATATCTTGGTGGAAAACAGGTGAAAACCCGATTTTAGCGATTGACTCGTAGGTTTACCATTGTGTTTTCCTGCACACAGTTCTCCATGTTTTCATACTTTTGGGTGCAGGAAAACACAATGGTAAACCTACGAGTCAATCGCTAAAATGGGGTTTTAAGGTGTTTTCCACCAAGATATGACTTGGCAGACCGATTGCGTTTTAATATGCAAATCGAGTTTTAACTAATTCTGGAATTTCAAACTCGATGAGGTGATTGTCTGTGCTGCCGCCTCCTGGTCTATTCTCTTTTAATTGAAACCTCTGGGCCCAACAATTATGTCACGCACAGAGTGGTAAAAAAGTATAAATGGATGATGGCAGTAAGAGGCCTCAGTGCCTTTTATTAATAATGTTATTTAATTTCTTTTTTTTTCACATTCGATTAATTTCTGTAATTGGGTCCATTTTCATTGTCGTCATCATGGCTACAATTCCCTTCAAAGGTAGTGTAAATAGCATTAAACGTTTCAAACAAGAACGAAAAATCATGCGTCAAGCATATCTTATGAAACACTTTCCAACACATTCAGAATACGGTAACGAAACTTCACCGTTTAATAAGGCAAAAGATGATCTCTAAATAAACAAGGTCAAGGTCAAACCAGGCCTAGCTTTCGGCTTAAGCTCAACTAGCCCTGTCCAGACTCTAAATAAACAAGGTCAAGTCAAATCGGGCAGGGAGGCCTACCTTTCGGCTTAAGCTCAACTAGCCCCGCCCTGCTCTTAATAAAGAATTTGGAAAACGCATAACGCACCTGAAAACACAATTTCAGCATTTACCATCTATTGTCGGAAAAATATTCAAATTATTTTGCACAGCCCTGTATAGGATCTATAGATTTGTATGTATACTACATAGTATGCCAAAATTTAGCTCAGTTAGGAAACGCGTAACGCAGTTGAAAATTCCCGCTCGACCATTTCCGTCAATAAGCGCAAATGCACTTGACTTCTTTTGTGCAGCCCTGTATGCGGTCTATAGAAGTTATATACATCAAGTATTATGGAAAAAAATAGTTAAATTTAAATACGCGTACCACAAATGAAAACGCACTTCAAGCACTTGTTGCTCATGTCATAGACAATACTATAACCGAATTATTTTGTACGCCCCTGTAAATAAACTATAAATGCTATGCATACCTTATTCTATAGTAAGCATTTTCTAGTGCACCTCAATACTAAACGATATCAATTTCAATAATTTTGAAATAGTTTAACACCATTAAAATAAATTTCAAACGACCCCATAAACCACAATGTAACGGCATTCTTTTGAATGGTCCTGTAAACGAACTATAAATGCTAAAAACTCCATTTTCAATACGAACATACAATTGTGAACCTCAATAACATATATCAATTACATGGCAAACCGACTATATTTACGAGAGACAGTAATTTTGTGTAGACCAGATATTACGCGGACAGATGACCAGACAAAGTGAATTTATAAACACGTTTCAACTGTATTGGGAAATGTTAAAAACAACTCTTGCGCCAAATCGCATTTGCTCAAATACGCCATTTGGCTATGGTCTTTATTACGGAAGATTAACCATAAAGATAAGCGCACTTTAATGCTGAACTGAAACCTGTGAACTTTTTGTTCAGGTTTTTTATTATTTTTTTAAAACTGTTTTTATCCCTGGTCAACGATATGAATCTTTCTGATACATTCAACAACATGCAAAGTCATTTGTATCTATACATACATGAAATTTGCAGTCATCCGAATTTATGTGCCGAAGAACTCAACAATGTTTTTCATTTTCCTATGAAAGAATCAATAAATTTGAAAGAATTAATACTTTAATCTTGAATTAAAATCGATTGATGGCATTTATGTGCAGAAATTAACTGTGAAAATCGTCTTCATAAAGTTTAAACGGCCTTCTGTATTTTTTCAACTACTACTTGTAAATAATGTCTTTGCAATAATGGCTGGCCAAATGAAAAAAAATTGGCGACTTTATTGGTGAAACTTAGTGCTAAACATGTATTTAATTTTTTTTCTTTAATCCCGGAATGAATCATCTTTTATTCGCAGGACACGAATTATCAAAAACTTCCCAGATTAGTTTGAAAACGTTACAAGTTTTTCTCGATAAAGCAAAAGTACAAAGAGGAATGCTTGACAGTCAGTGAGGTAGCAGTTTTGTAACATAGTTTTTACGTTGCAAAGTGTTTTAAATTTACCTGTGATGCACTATTTTCCTCTCTTTTTTATGCTTGGAAAAAGTCATAAGAGCAGGGAACTGGTTGTTAAATCATTTGAATCCCTCCACTGGTTACAAGTGTAATACAGCAAAATTAACAATAGTTTTAATCTGTATTGTCAGTGCTTCCATCTAGCGCAGTCTGTATGATAATGGTATGTATCAAAGAATGGATTTTCAAATTTTCATCTTTGTCAAAAAAGTTATTAAAAATTTTGAGTACATATTTCGTTCACTTCGACATTTTGACAAATATTTGTAGTGCTGCCATCTTTTGCAAATCTAGGAAGTAAGCTACTATTGTGGTGCTGCCATCTAGTGCAAATATGAAATATGAACTACTTTAGTAAATTATGCATGGCTTGGAATCATGCTCGAGTCTGTCTGACACTTTTCGCGAATGTCCTGGTTTTTAATAAAACCTATAAATAATTCTGGTTTTCATAAAATCAACTAAAACGAAAATTTTATAAACGTTCTGTTCTTTTAAAGGGATTCTAGGAAGAAACCTAATTCACTGCAATAGTTTGACGAAAATTGGACGTTTATAAGCACGAGATCACCCGCAATATCTCAATGGTATTATTCTAAAACATATGTTAAAAAGTTAATATGAGTAGCAACATGGTATAGGTTTTGCCGCTTGCAAACGATAACGATGCCATGTTTAAAGATCTTCAGTTATAGCAATTAGTTGTTTTTTCAATCTAGTATTTAAAAATCTTTGATTTACAGGTTTACATTGTGGTCTCACTTGCATCAACATCTAATTATGCACTTTATGTTATAAAAGCTCTAAATAGTGGACACCTGGGGAGTGCGGGATTTTCCCGTTATTCAGAAGAGACGAACATTAAGCTCGAAGCCGCAGCGGTCATCAGAAATCTTCAGGGCTCCAAGCCCAACCGTTTCCGCTTTCCGGTGCATTAAACTTATTGAATTTGCGTTTTAAATTTTACCAGTGGCGGATTTATTTCGCGTCTGGACGCTGATCATTCGTGTCGGGAAAAAAGGGCATGGGGATGTTGGATGGTCGCGCACTTCTGAGATGTTCTGAATTCAGAAGTAAAATCACACAAAAATATAGCTTTGAGAGATTGAAAAAGCTTTCGCTGTTCAGGAATATCAGTTATGTAAGTTTTACTGGTTTTCCAACTTTTACAGCTGTTATATTTTTGGTAGTACTACAAATAGCTTTGCTTGGACTGGATAAAATCTCACGCATAATGAAATGTTTAGTATGCAAGTTCGACCACAATGTAAAAGTGTCGTGGTTACAATTATGATTAACCCATGGGCACAAGTAGAACTAGTACAGGGGGACTCAAATCTGCCGATAGTTTAAAAGAATGCAGTTTAGTTTCATTATTTTCATGTTGGATTATGGCAAAGATATTATTAGCAGATCATAAAAGTCCTGTCTAAAAAAATGTACAATCATATGCTTACATTATTTAAATGTTACATGAGTTCTCGTTTTTTTTTCTTTTCCTTCTCGCAAATGTTTTTGACATTTACAAAGACATTTTTGAACGTAAAATTATGAAATTTGCAGATATTAATTCGTTAAATGCCTCAGAAACGATCATGGTTTTTCTTATAATTATGATACATCCCTGAGCTATAATCGATTTTTCCCTGAATACTACTTTTCCCTGACTATCATGTTAGAAAATCGGTTCAAAATGGAAAATTTGAGAGCAATTTTCTTAAGTATTCTTTGCTTTATATCTATATTTATATATACACTTGTTTCCAAAAATTAAGGGAAAATCACAAAAATAGCGATAACTCGTTCAAAAAGAAAGCAATCCGTATGGAATTTGCATATATTGTTAAATAAAAGATGCTGAATAAAAATACCAAATGCAAATTAATGGCGCTGCAATTGCATTGCGTCATCTGTGAGGAACATAAAAATGCACGCTAGAGAGTAAGGCGGCAGTTGTCGCTGTGATAGTGATATTATAAATCTGGGATAGCCAATTCATTACAATGACCTCGAGGCATCATTTGCCCGCAGTGTTGCGATTTAGAGCTATTGGGAGATTGGAGGCAGGACAAAGTCAGACAGAGGTGGCTAGATGGCTAAATGTGAGTCATTTTGTGGTTCATAGGCTTTGGCAACAATTTCAAACTACTGGTTCGGGCTCAAGAAGGTACAGCCAAGGACAGCCCGATTTGTTTATTTTGAATTTTAAAATTGTTCAGGTGTACACTATAGGGAAGCATCCTTTTCACATCTTCTTTAATGATTTATTATGCCTTCCCGTGCTCAAATCACTTAATTTTTTATCTCAATCTTCATATTTTGTAATAGCAGAACTTTCTACACCCTTTAATTGGAACAATTAGCCTGTTTTATCGTAATGTGTTTTTTGTTTACATATGTTCAAGTGTACTAGAAATGGGTCGATCGCTAGTCCAGATACTATTCTATTCATGTACTTATTTATCACCCTTCCCGTCTTCAGACCGTCTTAAAATTTTTATATGTTATTATAAATAATATTATTACCACGCACAAAAATTTTCAAGAGAATCGATTATCATCTTGTATTTTTAATAAATTATTTTCTTCCTCCCGGAACATATTAGCTCCGGGTTGCAAACAGGTAGGCCACGCTACATTTATCTCCTGATATTTATATTAATTATCCTGTCCCAGGCTCTCTAATTGCTCATTTATCTTAATTTAATTATTAATAAAGGTCTGGTGCTGGTTATTGAGTGGTTTCTGTAAAAGTAAATGCCTTAAAATTGTATTCTAGTGGTTAGTGTATCATTCGTCCCGTTTTTTATCGTGACATTGTTTACTTTCTAATAGTGCTTTAAATCTTAATTAATTCTATTATTAACTATGTAAATTGTAATAATATGCTCATTTGACTTAATTTACTTAATTATTAAGGTCTGGAGAGGGTTTTTAAATGGTTTTTATAATGTAAATTGTCTCGAAAATGTATTCTGGTAGTTGGTGTTTCATATCGGAACCGTTATAATATGACAATATTTACTTTTTTTTTTTTTTTTTTTTTTTTTGGTGTTCAATATCCTGATTAATCTTTCATTATTAATTTAAATCTTAATTAAATATAGTGTCGGATATTTAGATTAAGTTTCGCTTTCATTTTGAGATATTTTAAAGTGTTAAATGGTTTAATATGTGCATTTTTAAAACTGTTCATTTTCTTATTCTTGACACGGTGATCGTAATGTAAAAAACGTATTGAAGCGTAACTATCTCTTAGATTTGTGATATTAATCATATTAATTAAAATATTATATTTTAACTGTTGTTTGATTCAAGTATAAAATTAACTGTGGATTCTAAATCCGCTTTTGTTTTTAGAATTGATGAATTATTAACTGAAATATAAGCGTTTTATATGTCAATATTCTATGATTTTTTCTAAATATTTCAAGATGGATGCCGTTTTTGGTTATGGTTCTGTTTTGCGGTGGAGTTTAGTTGAGTTGTCTTCTTTCGGCTCCTGCTGTTAATTGTTAGGGACAGGATACCTTTAAATATCAGTCCATAGCATAAAATATAGGAAGTTTAATAATTTTTATCTGAAAACCCATGGAGCTCTCAATTGTTTTTCTTGTGCCCAGTAAGTGGAAGATATGCATCCTGGGTAAATTATAAAATACAAAATAAAGATTTTTCCATTGGAATTATGGGTAAAAATTTTTCAATCCTCATGGCTATTAGTGTAACTTGTTGCCTACACATGGTGTAAGGCATTGTGGGCGTCCAGTTTTGAGTTTTGTTAAACAATAGTTAATTATTCAATCGCATAGTATTTTGGGTTGCTTATGGGGATTGCGTGGTGCATTATGGGTATAGTTATGCTGGGCCATGGATGCTAGGCTGACATTCAGCATTATTCTCTTGGCGCATGGAATTATGGGGCTTTTCCGTATATTGTAGATTTATACATCAATAGCTTTCCTTTTACACTCACTTAAATACTCATTGAGCTGGTCTAATGGGTCGTCCCTTTTAATATCTTTAAAAAAAAAAAAAAAAAAATGTATATATATATGTGTGTGTGTGTGTGTATATGTATATATATATATATATATATATATATGTATGTATGTATGTGTATGTATATGTATATATATATATAGTTTAGCTTTTACCACTTTCTTTCAATTATCTCTTAATATTAACTATGCTACCGTGCTTTTTACCTTAATTGATGCTTTTTCAGTACAGTATTCTATACTTTACCCTAGTTGGGCCTTTATATTGCTATTTACTATTAAACATTATCTTTTACACATTTGGTTTCGAACCAAATGTGACTTTAAAATAATTCTTTATTTTGCTCAGATTGGCCTGTTTTCCCTATTAGTAGGGTATTGGGGCCGCTGAGTCCGTTTTTGGGGTTTATTTTAATGCTAAACTTTTTAGGGGAGGCTCTAGCCCCCCTTTAAGGTATAAAATAAAACCTTGTCTAAACCCTGCCTTCCGACCACTGAATTTGAAGGTCTGACTTAGAGCTCTTCATATCTGATATTTTCTTAGCCCTTAATTTATGTGGGTGGCTTCCGGAAGCATTTTTAACTTTTTCAAAATTTTTAACTCCTATAAAACCTCATCCTCCGACCACTCAAATTATAGGTCTCGCTGAGACCTATTCATTCATATACATTAAAATGCTTTTCCTCTTAAAGGGCGGCCCCTGGACCCTTAAATCAGGGCCATTACCCCATTATCCCCTAATATTTAATCTCATTATCATTTTTCTCACCTTGTATCAATGGCCATAGGTTAGTCATTTCATCTTCTTGTATCACACTTAACTTTTTCTGTTCAGGATCGGCCCTGGCCCCTTATATAAGGGGCATCTTTCATAGATTTTTAAAATCATGTCATGTCACATATCCCCGGATAGCTCCTCTATTACAGTCTTTAAATCTTTCAATTATTCAACCAAATAGTACTTACAGCTCGTAGCGCCCTCTATTACTTTGGATTAGTTATCTCATTACTATACTCCCATAGCTCAAGTGCAGCATGGATCTCTTGATGTAGCTCCCATATGGGTAAGTTTGGTGACCCTTCCCTCCTACTGTTGCGGGAGCCGAACTTTGCACTCAGCTCAACCATATTATTATTTTTCTACAGCATCTGCATCCGTCCCAATTAACTCTTATTTGGTGAATTACTAACCTAATTCTCAATTAATACATTTTTAATTAATTGCAGTGTTCATATGGAAATTTGTTGTAGAGAAAAAAAAAAAAAATTATTTATTTTCATCATTATTTTTTTGTTGGTCTATAATCAAGGGTATTATTTTCTTAAGGACTGTAATTGTTTAAAACTAGTCTTCATTTTATCTGTTCTAGAGTATTCAGACATAATATCTAGCCAAAGTTAGTAAATAAAATCTGGTTTACAAATGAAATGTTGCTATATATTCATGTATATATTTGCACCTGGTGTTAATTAACTTTTTATAATAATTTTATGTCTAATTCACTATTAATAACAACCTCCAACAATTGCTATCTGAATATATCATGTTATAACTGTATTATACCATTCATTATAATAAATTTTGCGATCACCCATTTTTGAGCACGGGATCCATTACCGATTTGGACGTAGTGTTTTTTTTTTTTTTTTTTTTTTTTTTTTTAGGATTTTTCTATTTTATTTTCTAAATTATTTTCTTCTATTTTGGCGAGTCTATTAATTTCAAAATTCCATTTTTCATTACCATGTATGGGGAGCTAATGAGCCTGATCCAGTAATTAATTGAAATATAATATAACTCATATATACTGTTGACTAAAAATCATAAATAACAATAACAGATAAGTAAAATGGAAGAGAGTGATAAAGTTAGTGAAAATGAGGGTAATGCATCTCATGAACAACATCATGACTTAAACAAAAGAACTATGTATGAGAAAACCTCGATATTAGAACAAAATATTTCAATGACACCAACATTGGTCCATCTGAAAAAATCCATCGTAGATCATCAGTCGAGTACCAGTGAAGATGAAGCTGCAGATTTCGCTAGCGACTCAAAAATCACAAATAATAGAAAACCACGACTGGTCCCATCCAGATTCAAATTTACATCGACACCAAAAACAGAGGAATATAGATTCAACAAAAAAATGGCTCAAACGAAAAACATCCCAGAACTTATAGATATATACGTAAAACTGAACGCAAAAAGGTACAAGGGAGTGTCGAGTGAGAAAAAAAAGTGTTTCGACAAGCACCGATGACCGATATTTGCGGTTATGTGTACGAAGGAATAGAACCGCAGCCCTCTCTCATCTTAGATCCCCCCTTTCTGCAGCCACTGGAAGGTTGGTGTCAATGTCTACCGTACCTAGAAAGCTTCACGATTGTGAACTTTACGCGAGTCAACCAGCAATTTGTGTGTCGCTCACCTCACGTCACCGGGAGGAACGTTTGATGTGTGAACGTCAACATGTCCACTGGACAACTGATCAATGGAGGCGTGTTCTCTTCACGAATGAGCCCGGTTTAGCCTCCAAAGCGATGGTAGGCGTTGTTTGATTTGGCGAGAACAGGGAACACATTATCATCCATCAAACATTCGTGAAAGAGATTCATACGGAGGAGGCAGTGTCAGCGCCTGTGGTGGTATATCTTTGGGTGGACGCACAGACCTCGATGTTTTTCCAAGTGGAACCGTGAATGCTTACGTCTATAGAGATATCCTTGATGCTTATGTGCGCCCTTATTCCGGTGCAATAGGTCATGATTTCCTGTTACAGGGCAACAACGCTAGACCGCTCAGGGCTCGCATCGTGGAAGATTATCTTCAGCACAAGACAATTCAGTGCATGGAATGACCAGAATCCTCTATCATCGGACTTGAATCACATCGAACATGTTTGGGATGCTTTAGGAAGACGTGTTGATGCTCTCAATCCCCCTGCTCAGACCCTTGCCACGCTTACAACTGCTTTGCAAGAGCAATGACTCGCACTTCCCAGCGAACTCATCGACCGCATAATTGACATTATGACACATCGCTGTATGTGCTGTATTGCTACTAGGAGTGATAATACGGCATATTAAAGGTACTTTTCCTATACCAAACTGACAAATCGATTTTTGTAATTTTCTAATTATGCTATTTTTTTAAACACCATAATTGTCTGGTAATTTCTTTTCATGTTATTTTATACCTTACTATAAGTTATATATTGTGGTTGAGTTTCATTAAAATCGGCATGTAATATTTTGAGTTATCGCTATCTTTGTGATTTTTCCTTAATTTTTGGAAACCAGTGTATATAAATTGGGAAGAAGCTATTCCATTTTTTGGTATCTTAATAAGACTACTTGCAGATTTTGTACCTTTTCGAAAAAAAAAACCGACTTTTACTAAAAAAGGACTTTACGCTGTATAATATAATATGGAAAAACAAAACCTGTTAATTGCTAACCAGTATATACATATTATGAATTTTTCGTTATATGTTGTATTGAGAGTAAAGCTGATAATAGAAGCAGGAGCACACATGGTCACACAATGAAAATAAGAACGGTAGTTGTTATTTGATGATATAATTAGTTAGAAGCAGTCGTAAAATGCATAATACTCTCGTTGCAGTCTCGACGTGGCGGCATAGGCAGTAGAATGAAATAACCAGAGGCGATTCTCCATGAATTAAATGAACAAGGTCTTTCAAATCCAATGCTTTATTTAAGTATTTCTCTTGGGCAGTTTTCACCTAACAGTAATAGCCGTACCATCGCTACGTCATTAAGGTATGGGGGGTAAGTATTTAGAACATATTAATTATTGTCATACGAGCAGCCAGGGACAAGTGTTTTGTTGGACAAGCATTTGTTGACAAGTGAAAATTCGACTTATTTCTGAGGGAACATCGCAGGTAGCTGCTTTTTGTTACCTACCGCAATAACACAATTTATGACGTAGAACGCGTACTGAACCAATGAGGAATTAAAGAAGACGCGTCATGCTACATCACGACCAATGAAAGATAGTAAAGAGTTCGAACAGAGAGGCAGTGGATGAATTTTATAGTAAAAAGTAACTTAGAGCGGGAAATGAAATTCGGAATAAAAATGAAAATGGCTCTCAAAGAACATTCTAAAAACCCAGAAATGATCGGAGATCATGATAAAAATTAAGAATAACTAAAAGCTTTATATTTAAGTAAATTGGACAATTTAGATATTAAATAAAAGGGAATTTAACAGAGTTAACGATAGAGCTAATTTAAGAATAAGGATTTAATGAATATAGAGTAGTAATTTAGAATAAAACAGGGAAAATCGTGAAAGTAGATCTAATAATGTAACATACATTTTATTACAATATTTAATAATAATAATAATAATAATAAATGCAAAAGCTAAAATTACAAAAAGTATAAAAACACGATTTATCTTTAAAATTACCTTTAGTGGTTAATTTTCACAGATATATACGGTAACAAACTCCCACGTTACAATACAGACGTTATTTTCTTACTTTTAAAGAAAGTAACATCTGTAATGTAACGTGGGCGTTTGTTGCCGTATATATCTGTGGTTAACTCCTGGAGATGATTTTAAAGATAAATCAAAATGTTGGGTGTTTTTAAACATTTGTAATTTTTTTTTTAAATCTTGTAATTGTATATACTGGTTAGCAATTAAGTTTTTTCCCATAAAACTGACTTCGAGAAATTGAAACATTAATAATTATTGAATATGTAGATTTGTTAATTTTTAGTATCGAAATTTATTGGAATGGATCCTCCTCTTTCTTCTCTTAAACTGGTCAAAATTCACTTCTGGGTTTGATTTCAAGGCTGAGATCCCCTTCTTTAAAAAAGTTTGTATTTGTTTTGAACTTTTCGGACACTACTCTGGTCCTGGCCTGCAATTGCACGAGTTTTGGGGACAGCTTCATTGGTTTTAAGGCCTAATTTAAAATCATGTCTTAAGATGCATAAAATCTCAACATTTGTATCACTCTTATTTGCTTAACCTAAAAATGAAAGAAAGAAGCCTGTATGATTATAGAATATAGAGGGACATGTATTCTCTTAAATGGCATTTTATGTTCAGCAATTGGGGTGATAAAGTGCCAGCTAGTACTACATTATTATTCATCAATAAAATATCTAATATTTATTATAGATTTATGGAACAAGAGTATAAAGAAACTATCGAACGAGTTATTTAACTTTGTGTATACAACAAAAGATTAACTGCAAATGTAATATTAATATGCAATAAAATAGAATCTGATAATATTAATTTTTTTTTAAATCATATTGTTCTCTCAAATAAAAGAAATTATAAAACAGAATACTTACAGCTCATATAAATACGTTGCATCTGCATCTGTTTTAAGCTGTCTTTCCTCTCAAGAATAATAGAAATCACGTTGTGGTATAAATAATTTATTCATGTAGATGAAGGTGTAGTTATATATTAAATAGTAATGAAGTTCTTTATTTTAAATATTGCGTTGTATCCGCTAGACCCCTTCGCGTTCTTTATTGGTCAAGCAGTGGTTAAAAATGAAAATAACGGAATGTTCTTACTTGTATGGTGTCAGCTGAAAACAAATGAAGAGGAGCCTTTTAACAATATCAATCCAATATTTTATTCCTTCTTTTTAGAAGAGAAGAAAGAGGCCTTCACCCGTTGGTCACTTTATTTCAATAATTATGTTGGCTGATAAAGATGATCTTTTCCACTCGAAGAAATGTCTTTTAAAATTAAAATGCAGCATCAAATTCAATTTTCTTAAGATGAGAATTTCAATTAAAACTCTTGCGCGCCATCAGAAAATAAATTCGAACAAGGGATACATCGTCGTAGAATTTCGCCGGACCACGCATCGTCGGCCGCAGGCAGGCAGGCTTGGCCCGCGATCTTTTTGAAACGAAAATTACATCATGACAGTTCATCAACAAATCAGATTCTGATTTAAAATTAACGAAATTTTTAATTTATAGTAAGAAACGGGGACAACAAAAGTATCTGAACGACAAGATTTAAATCTATTAGAGAATTTAAAAAATTAGCCAATATCTTAATTAACAAATCCGAACAATTCATTTAAAAACATTTATTTCAATTTGTGCCAGCAATCGTCAAATAAACCACGCCTCCGAGAGATGAGCCTCCTTTTACAGATACCCGATGCGTACGTCACGAGAGGGGAAAGACGGCGCTTCGATGACGTCATCACAACACGAGCAGAACGGAGAGGGATCACATCGGTGAAGAGAGCAAGGAAAACGCCGATTAATGCCCGATGTAAAACACTCGCGTAAAAATAAATACGGAATTGAATCCAAATAATATCGACGTGAAAGGCCGAAAGAAATAAAAATATAACATGATTTAAACATTGTGAGATTTCATATCACAATACCCCCATTTACCGATTAAAGTTTTGGCAGAACAAGTGATGTAAAAGTTAAAATGAAATAAAAACCTTTTACAGAAAGGGGATGACAAAATTTTTGCACACCAAACACAGAGAAAAAAAATTAAAATGTTAAAGTAAAGCCAAACGTTAAACTGCTGCAATCAAAATTAATAGTGGTGACCAAACTGGAAGGGAGAAGAAAAAGAAAATACATCAAAAGTATACATAGTATATTCAATAGTATACATATAAAAATGCCAAATCTTCTTATTTGTGGCAATCTCTTCTAGTATGATCTCATAAAATTCATCATCAAAATACTTAAATACAAATGCTAAACAAAAATCAGAATTAGCATATATAAAATGAGATATATAAAATGAGCTCATTATCAAATATTTAAATTGGTACCATTAAAAATAGAAGTTGCACTTTACAAGCAACAAAGATCAACATACTTTCAGTATTTGATCAACCGCCTAAGACATACAATTTATTTAATATTTTATAAAATAGAGCATTTATTTTCACTTACTCTAAATAAAAACTGGCCATACTTAAAAATATCTTTAATACAATTTTCATAATACCATATTCAATTTGTTTTTGTAATTTTATTTTATTTAGTACTAAATACGTAATTGACTTGAAACAACCAGCTGTACTCTACATGAACAAGTAGTCAAATCGTGCACTAAATGATTACTCACTAATAAAATACAGATAGTTAGGGTAGTTGCAACAATATATATATATATATAAGATAGACATGTCTAAAGAAATTAGGTGTTTTACAGCTGAAACATATACTCTTACCACTTTTCTCATTACAACTGAAAATATGTGTTGCAAAAGTAATATCAACAAACACCAATATAAATATTTCTCGGAAAATTCTGGATTATTTACTCAGCAAGAATTTTCAAAATATATACCATTCATTAAAATACAAGACATCACTTAATACAATTTTAAATACGTATAAAGATAAACTCATAGATAAATCATGGTTTTTATGAATCAGTGGGTATTTGGTTGGGTGGGGATCCCCGGAATTTTTTTTTAACCTTTAGTCTTCATTAAAAAAAAAAGACAAGTTAAAAAAAATGACACTTTCATGGGAAGAAAATAAAAACAGAGTGCACCTATTGTAATGGCCATAATTATCATCCAGAAATATACATATAAACTGTTATTGAGAATAGAAATTGGCTATTGTAAAATACTAGTATGTATAAATTGAATCTACATAACTCACATAAGTGCTAATAATGCTAGCCATAGAAACTATCAGCAGTCGTGCAAATTAAGCAAAATCAAAATATAAATATACATTTGTTATAATTTACAAAATACACTAATAGCCCTGGTACACAACCATCAGTAAATTATCAGTAAATCAAACAAATGCAAAATAAAATAATCAAACCTACAAAAGAGACAATAGCGATCTCCAAAACCATTGGCAATTGTGTACATCTGATAATACTATAGAAGCTACATAACTACTGCTGTAAAAAAAAAAATATATATATATATATATTACAGATGAGGGATGAGTATTGTTCAGCCACTTACAAATAGTGAGATGTGATAGTGATAGTTAATAAATCAGTTTTTTTTAAGCAACACAGTACATCTCCTATAAAATATATTATCTGCTAGTAAAAATGTTTGCAGAATATTTTTTTTTTTTGCAGATTTTTCATTTTTATGGCACACTGGTGGACACGATGGTATTGAAATCACATCAATTTGGCCACAATCACTTTTGATGACAAACTATAATTTTAAAAGAATGAGGACACAATTGGGAATATTTAACACTGACACAAAGCACTATGACACACTTCTTTTTCTTTTTTTGTAGATAAGCTGAGTGTCTTGGGGAACCAGGGAAGCATTCACCATCACATAAGGTTTAAGACACAATAGGGAAATTTATCGACATAATCAGGAACAGAAGAAAGTCACATAGAAATAGAATAGACGACAAAATTGATGCATTCAAAGAGCACTTTTTCTTTAAATTTCTTAGTAAATTTTGAAGATTCACCATGGAACACTTCTATAAAAAGGCGCTGTTAAGAAGTACAAAGAACTGTGCTTTTCTTTTCTTTTTATATAATGTTGTATATAAATTAACCTGGCACTTAAAATCTTCAAATTTCTCCATTAATAATAATAATTCTTCAGAATTCAATTAATTATTTCTTGTATAAAAATATGAGGCATATGACAAAATAAAATTTAAAGACTTTGGGTATATTCACAAATGAAAACATAAAGGCACACTATAATATTTGAAAAATGGGAAATTTGGCCAATAAAATAAATTGATCTTGAGAATTCCTGAATCAAAAATAGCAACTCTTGTAATCACAGATATATATATAAGAAAATGCATCATACAAAATCACTATTGAAAGCAACTAGTTATTTTTATAATATTTCATAATAAATAAGAATTTTCTTGATTTTGAAAATATAAAGCAAAAATAGCAACACTGATTTTTAGGAGCAGATATGTCAACCAATCCATTTCGTAAGGATAATGCACAACTCACAAAAGAAAAGGCGAACTAACAAAACTTCTATAATCAGGTCCCAAAACAGCTATTATTTGAGAAAAATATTTAAGATTATTGTAAATCTTATTTTAGCTTTAGACACAAACATCGAAGATATTGAAGCGAATCCGACATTGTAAGGATAGTATACACATACACGACATGACTCTTCTTCAATAGTTACTTCAAAGTTGAAAATGAAGCATAAGTTTTAAAGTTATTGTTCTAAAACAGTTATTTAGGCAGGTAAGTGTAGTATAATTATTTTTCACTGTAAAACAAGGAAAATATTAGAGAAGTGGTTAGCACAATTGGATACAACTCATCAGTGAATGGCCAACTTCATCAGGTAAGGAACTGTTGAAAATGAAGCATAGAAATTTATTTCTTTATTTCTTTATTATTTTTATTTTAAGTAATTTTTACGATGCTGGAAGATAGAGCAGCATATAGAGAAACAGTCTTTTATTTATTTATTATTATTGTTTTTATAGATGATGTCAAAGAATTTCTTGAATATAACTGTAACAGGAATGAAGTAGCCCTTGCCTACTTCTTCTCAAGAGTAGAAAAAAATAATGTTGCTTTCATTCCTTTTCTGAGAGCAACATGAGAATACTGGCTGATGAAAACTGTCACAGCCTGCACATATAGTGAAGTGAAAAGGTCTTACTTCCACAATTACAACTTGCCATAGGAATATTTTTAAACAAAATGAAGCAACATGAATTTTTCAAATATAATATTTTGTCAGCTGAGAGTTCCTTTACAAACAACATTTAACTTCTTATTATTTAGCAAGAAGTAGAAATAAAATGACAAAAAAAAAAAAAAAACTATACAAAATTACAACTTGCATTCTTTAGCATTCAATAATTAAAAAAGAAATTAGCGTAATAGTGCTGCTCCATTTTTTTTGGCAAAATTTTAAATTGTCTATTAATCTGTATACACGTACACAATTATACAATTAATTATATTAGCATTATAATCAGATAAAAAAAAAGTCTTTACTGTAAATTATGTTTTATTTTTACTATATATTTTTACTATATATTTTTACTATATACATATATTATAAAACTAGTTTAATGTAATCTTAACATAAATCTAATAAACAGAAAAAGCATAAAATACGCAGTTTTACATATATATCACTATGTTGGAAAATGTCTGATAATTTATATGTAGCACGTAATTTTTCTTTCTCGTTTTCGTACTCAAAACGGCCATAAGGGTAGCGAACAGCGGTTAAATTATTTGAATCCCACCCACTACTGCTACTGTTATATCATTATTATTCTTAAATATGTTTTTTTAAAATCTTTATTATAGGAATTTTAAGAAAGAATTGAAAACGATTTAAAAAAATTCCTTGTCCAAATAGGTTTTCCTTTATGCATCCACTGCAAGTTGATTAAAACTATCTACGGGAGTTCCGAGATCTTTTGAATCATCTTTTTCAGGAGAGAAAAATAAGACCCCAAACTGAGGAAACAAAGTGGTACTCGAGCGCTCGTAAATGCTCCTATTAGGTAGATTTCGTAAGAAATACTACCTATTACATTCTCCCCTAAGTTGGAATTTTTTTTTTTTTTAAATGTAGATCTACGCCGATCATGACTCCCAGAACCCAAAACCACCCCTAGTTCAAAACTTTATCTATCTATCAATCTATGTCACTTTTTTATGGACACGATAACTTCAATAATTCTGCACAAATCTCTTCCAAACCGATACATAAAATCAAGCGGCATAAAATCTCGGTCAAGTAATTTAATGGGCAAAATTGAACCAGGGGGGGGGGGGGATGGGGAGGCTTTTTGTGAAAACAGAAATAAACCCATAACTTCTTAATTATGATACGTATTGTATCCATTTAAAGTTATTATTAATTCTAGGTAAAGGGTCGAAAATTTATGTATGACAGATTTTTAAGATCATTAAAAATGGCCCCAAAGGGGGAAAAAGGGAGGTTTCAGAAGAAAAAAATTCATAACTTCGCCAATTCACAAGATATCTTATCCGCTTAAATTTATTATAAATCCTCTTAATATTTTCTAAAACTTTTATATTGACAAGTTTTTTATATCACCAACCCTTATAGGAAAGAAAAAAAAACAATCCCTGCTGGCTCCGCCTGCAGACAAGTTAAATTTCGAAGTGGGCGATCCCAACTGCAGCATCATCGCAAAAAGGTGATTTCTTCTGCAGTTCCCAACAAACAGGCGCCCCACGGTCTGCGTCTTCGAAATCTACCTGTGTCTGCTGGCCGAGCCGTCAAGGATTTTTTATTTTTATTTTGACAGAGTGGATCCTCAAATTAAAATTATACGTGATGAAAACATAAGAAACAGTGAAATATACATGAAAGTGCGCAATCATGCAGTTATTAAAACTGATCGAAAATCAGTTTTTTTCTGATAAAAAAATCAGTTATTATTAACTGATTTAAAATGCAATTGTTCAGGGCATAGCGATGTATTTCTTATATTATTCAAAACTGTTTCAAATCAGAATATATATTTCCCACTATTATTTAAACAAGCATTTACTTTACATTAATTTTTTGTTTTAATTTTTTTCTTTCTGATCAATTTAGCACAAAAAGTTTCAATAACAATGTAATTAAGTCGCAGGTGATAAGTACGTAGCATAGCTAAATAATAGACAATATTTTAACTGAAGTACAATAATAATATTTCTATTTATCTTAAGATAAATTTAAGAGAAAATAATACACAGTTGTAGTTTATTAATCAATCGCCCCCCTCCCCCCCTCGCACTTCTCTCTCTATCTTTTATTATTTTTTTTTATCACGTACACATTAGAAGGATTTTTTAGCCAGAAACTCAGCTTTAATAGAATCAAAATCTGCTATTTTAAAATAAAATAGCGTATTTTAATTTATTAAAACTGGTCAGTCTGCAAGAACAAGGACCGATTCCGAGGACTCGATCTTTTCGGAGTCTGTACTAGAAATCTGCACGGGCCGGGCCAAGGCCCGAAGCCCGAGCCCGGGCCTATTTTCCTTCACGGCACTCGGGCCGGGCCATACTTTTTTCTGAAGGCTCGGGCCGGGCCGGGCCTAGTGATTACTCTTTACGGGCCGGGCCGGGCCGGGCCGAGCTTTACTTTTTTCCTGAAGGATAAGGCCGCGCCTTAAATTATTTTTTCCGTACAGAGCCGGGACTGGTTTCATTCTTCCTAGTCTTCACGCCCCAAAATTTTCAGTCCTGGTTTTGACCCGTATGAAAATCATTGTCTCGGCGTGGCCTGGTCCGTTCGAAGGTCAGTAAAATAAAACCTGGCACAAAAATCTTTGGAAAACAGGCATACATTTTTAAATCGCCATTATTCTACAATTAAACATTAAAATTTATTATTTTTAAAGAATAGTAGATTTATACACTTATTAAAATATGGCTAAATTAAAATATAGTAAAACGTGTGAAAAAGAACCTGCTTATGACGGAGTCCTGTCTTAAACTGAAAAATATGTTGATCCATGAAAAATGAATATACTAATACGTAAGAAAAGAATATATAATACATTTACACCTGCTAAGTAGGTAAATTGTCTATAACTGTTTTTTTTTCTTCCCTATGCAATTCCATCTTAGAAGATTTTACTGTATAGCATTTTTCTGATTTTTAACACTTCAATAAATGGAATATGGATTAACAATATTAAACTAAATACTTAAACACATAGATACAACAAATAGAGATTTATTAAAAAAATAAATATTCCAGGTTGCGGCACCTCTGTAAAAATGAAGATTATAAACATAAAAAAAAAAGGCTAAGATAGAAATTTTTGGTTAGATTGCCTCCTACGAGGCAAAGTTTTAACCAAATCGATGTAAAAATCAATGTTTTGTAGAAATTCACTCGGGCCGGGAAGGTTCGGGCCGACATTTTAGGTTTTTCCCGGGCCGGGCCGGGCTCGGGCCGAACTTTTATTTTTTGTTGACCGAATTTTTTTTGTATGGGTCGGGCCGGGCCCGGGGCCTGGAAATTTCGGCCCGTGCAGACCTCTAGTCTGTACATTCAGGACCGATTCCGAGGAATCGATCCTTTTTGGAATCGGTATATTTCGGATCGATTCTTAGGAATCGTTCCTTTTCGGAATCGCTACATTTTTTACTAATTCCGAGGATTCGGTTCTTTTCTGAGTCGGTACATTTTGGACCGATTCCTAGGAATCGTTCCTTTTCGGAATCGCTACATTTTGGACTAATTCCTAGGAATCGGTCCTTTTCGGAGTCGGTACATTCTAGACCGGTTCCGAAGAATCGGTCCTTTTTGGATTCGATATATTTTGGACCGAATCCGAGGAATCGTTCCAAAAAGGACCGAATCCAAGGAATCGTTCCAAAAAGGACCGATTCCTTTTTAAAGACTGGAATCGTTCCTTCAATTTCACTGCCGGATTCGTTCCTTTGGAATCGTTCCTTGACAAATGACACATCTCTAGTTTGGAGTGACACACAGATTCCGTTTTATTTGGTAATGTGCCAATCAAAGCTAGGAGAGGATTTTAAAAAAATGTCATATTTTGGTACTTATAGGAGGGCTTTTATCACTATTTTTATGATTGCTATCAAATTGCTAAAGTTCTTTGCCACCTTTCTATTCTTAAGCTAGTAAAATACAATAAAATTAAGAAAACATCATTAAGAGTTGATTAGTTACCCAGAAATCAATGTATAACAATATTTTCATTGTAGAAAGCTATAGTTATGAAGAAATTAGAAGTAAAATTGGAAGTAAAATTGGAAGTAAATTAACAAAGTGATGTCTAAGTTACGCAGAACAAGACTGGTAAAGGCAGGAAAAGGTGCAGGAGAGTAATTGGCGGTAGAAGAGTACCCCTATGTATAGGTCACAGAAAACAATCATCTCGGTGTATGCAACATAAAATGGTGCACTCACTTCAATGAGGAACTGAATCAAAGTACTTGTAGAGAGTGCAGTATTTTGGTCTAAATGCTAGAATTTCATGAAAAAAAATTATAAATCAAATAAAGGTTGAAAATATTAAACTGAGCCAAAAGATATGTTTACTAGACAGATAAATAGTACGATCATGTTTTTTGGAGTGTTAAAATGTTCCTTTTTTTAATAGAATTTTAGCATTTAGACCAAAATACTGCACTCTGCACAGAGTTGTACTTTGATTTAGCTCCTCATTGCAGTGCACCATTTCATGTTGCATACACCGAGATGATTGTTTTCTGTGACCTATACACAGAAACCTTACTCTTGTACCACCAATTGCTCTCCTGAACCTTTTCCTGCCTTTAACAGGCTTGTTTTGCGTAACTTAGACATCCCTTTGTTAATTTACTTGTTTTGATTGACACATTACCAAATAAAATTGAATCCGCCTGTCACTCCAAACATTCATAAGCATTGGCTACATTCAAGAAAAAGAAAAATAATTATCATCAACCTAACCAGGCTTTTTCTGATTATTTGGCTATAACGTTTGATAAAATAATTACACTGGTGTGCAAAACTTAAGCAACAAACACAAAATGCTAATTTCTGAACACGTGAGCACTCAAAAGGAAATTCTATAAACAGCAAGTGTAGAAAAGAGGTACTACCCTAACAGCACGGCCAGTCGATGTGAAGTCCCCTTGACGTCACACATGGTTAGAAGTGTCACAATCGCTACGGTGAATCAAAATATGGGATATTTCACTGTCTCATTATTACTCTCAAATGATTGTTAACACTGAAAATTCACTGTGACTGTCGTTTTGTGATGGGTCACCAGGTGACATTACAATGAAGTCACCTTGTGACTCTCATGTGACTGTCATTTTGACACTCCATTGTAAAATCATCATGACAGCTGTTCTGTGACAAGCTCTAAAGTGACAGAAAATGAAATCATCTGGTGACTTTTCACAAAGGAATGCAATGATGACTTCACAATAGAGTGTCGATCACCGGAAAGTCACCATGCAACTTCATTGTGACATTACTTGGCGACTCATCACAATGCAATGCTCACAATGACTTCAATGTTCGGTCTTCAACTGGCAGTGACTTGAAAATCACAAGATAACTTTATTGTAATGTCACCTGGTGACCCATCACAAAGCGACAGTCGCAGTGACTTTTCAGTGTTAACAATCATTTGAGAGTAATAATGAGACAGTGAAACATCCCATATTTTGATTCACCGTAGCGATTGTAACACTTTTAACCATGTGTGACGTCAAGTGGACTTCACATCGACTGGCCGCGCTGTTAGGGTAGTACCTCTTTTCTGCACTTGCTCTTTATAGAATTTCCTTTTGAGTAACTCACGTGTTCAGAAATTAGCATTTTGTGTTTGTTGCTTAAGTTTTGCACACCAGTGTATAATTAAAAAAACTTTATCCCATGATATTCTTGATTAAATTACCTTTCCAGTGGTATATAGCTTTTATGTTATTACGAAGAAATATTCGGTGTTATCAGCCATCAAACTGCAAAAAGCATTTTTCCCAAAAGGTTTCCACAATTTTGACCACCACTGTATGGTCCAGAAGGAACAACAAGATACATTATTGCTCAGGCACAAACCTCATGACCGAAAAAAATGACCTATTGCATAGAATAAACTAGTCGTTGGGGGCCACCGTAATACTTACCCATCATGGATATGCGTAATATAAAATATGAAAATAAAACATGTGTAAACTATTTATAAAATGCATTGCAATTCGAATGAAATCGTGGCTTGATGACGTCCTAAACTTTAAATGCTCTATTGCAGAATTGCGTAAGAGAAACATCCTTATAACTCCAAAAATGATAATCCTATTAACTAACAGTTTACTGCGTCGGATTAAGCGTCTCATTTCCAATTAAAATATATCTTTGAATTGAAATTTGAATGAAATACAGTGCCATGAAAAATCGAAGAGTGTGGAAAATAGGATTAAAAATATCTCGGCAACTCATTATCCGATCGACTTCATTCTTTATGCAAAATTTATGTTGTTTTTTTTATTGTATTTTATATTTACTCCTTAAAATAAACAATTGCGAAAATTTTTATATACCTTTTATCAGAAGGAATATTTCGAGAATCCGAAAAAAATAGTGCCGGATAACCGATGTTACTGAAATTCAATAAGCTTCTTCCTATGATTACATACTAAGTATATACCAAATTTCAAGTCTCTCAATTTGCTCCGGAGATAGAGCGTTTACAGACACACACATAAACAGCCACACACACAGAGAGACGGACGGCAAATTTTTTGTCTTCTAAAAATATGTTTTTTGGAATCTCTACTGTCTGAAACGCATAAATCCGTAATTTTTTTTTTTTTTTTTTTTTTTTTTTTTTTGATTTTCAAACGATTACTAGATTTACCCTATACTACGTATGATGGGTAAGTAATAAGTGATGTTTTGTGAAACAAGTAACATTCTGTAGAATAAGTTACGAGTTGTAAAAATAATTATGTTAGCATCTCTTTAATTTATAACTAGATGACCCGCCCGGCGTTGCTCGGGCAAATATGAAAAACATCAGTTTTTTATTATTTTATATCTATAACCCGATTTTGTATGAAATTATATTTTTAAATGAAAAAATCGCGAAAAAATATTGATGTTTAGTGTTAAATTGCTTATTTTCTTGTTCTTTTTATCCAAACTCTTTGAAATCTTTAATGGTTAGGAATAAAACGGTTTTACAGCCCATGTAAAAATTTCGTGAAAAAATAGTGTATAATAGTGTTTAGTTGTAAAAGAAATGTTTTCTTCTCGCCTTTTTTGTTTCTTTGTTTGCTTTCGCGTCGGCTCTTTTAACATAGCAATAAAAAATAGTTCTCATCTTCCGAACTCTCTGACATTTCAATCAGTTATAAATATAACTGTTTCCAAGCTCTTTTTAAAATTCTGCGAAAAAATATGCACATTTAGTAGTAAAAACATGAGTTCTTTGAAAAAAAAAAAAAAAAAAAAAAAAAAAACCTTTCAACGCATTGGCCATATTACGCCATCCGTTTTCAATCAACCCTTTCCAATCACCCTAGGCTAAACAGGTGAGGGCTAAGCACATTTACCGTTTCTGAGAGGGAAAAAAAAAAAAAAAAAAGTTGAAGCATGCGCAATGAGACATTTTCATATGGAAAAGAGAATGTGAAATTTAACAGAATGCGCCTTTTGCTTTAAATATATAGATTGAACATTGGTGACGTGTAATTTGAAAGACCTATTTACATAAAAGTAATGGCAACTGCATTTTATTCCTAAAAATACATTTTATTCCTAAAAATATGAGCATTCGTTTAAGAGACTTAAAAAAAGAAATACTTTAAGGCAGTGTCTCTATATATTTTTACCTCACGGTACACTTAAATACTTCGTTAAACTTTCCCGGCACACTCAACTTATGATGATTGAAAAAAAAAAACTTTTGGAAAGACTGTATGCCACTTTTAATTTATTTACTAATACAAACAAAATGTTCTATCAGAGCTGAGTTTTTTTTTTAAAAAAAGGGGAAATGTTTATATAATTTGGATAAAAAAGAAAGTTAAAATTCTTATAAACTTATTTTACATTAATTTTTATGTTCCAATAATTACGTTTAGTTGGTTTACAGTTAAAACAAGTTGGAAATTGTACGTCAAACGTGACAAATGAGGTGCGTTCGTATTATAGCTAGTTATATAAATATTCAGATCTTGATGATGTTTAATTCTGTGAAATGAACTGTATCGTATGCAGATTAATTTTTGTCCTAAAATAAGTATCTCGGTCGCTTGACGCTGAAGCCTCGGAAGCTCCTATAACAAGAAAGCACCGATTTTTAAGAAACATTCAAATTTCTTAATAAATATTTTTATTAATATCTCCTAAAGTTTTGATTCAATTTTTATAAAATTTGAAATGTCTCCACAAAATTCTGCAAAAATAATATATCTTAAACTTTAAACCATTCGGTTGGGTAGTTTTTGCGTTGTTATATGCGGACGGACGGACGGACAGACGGACGGACCAAGCGACGACAATAGGTGCTACGTATTTATATAATTACGAACGCACCTAATAATGCTAAAATTCGTATAAACTTATATTTATCAACGTTTAAAGAGATATCTGATATTATTTATTAAATTAGAATATTTCCTTTGACAGATAAAATTTTTGGAATAGTTATTATTCTTAAATCATTTTCATTGCCAGTCTACTGAACTTTATAATATAACCCTTTTCCTTTAGGAAGCATAATTTTTCTGTAGAAGAATTAATTTTATCAAAAAGCTTTGAAACTATTTTCATAATTTCATCGTATAAAGAGTTTACAAACAGAACAAGTTGGAAATTGTACGTCAAACGTGACAAATGAGGTGTGTTCGTACTATTACTAGTTTTATAAATATTCAGATCTTGGTGGAATAGCTGTTGCACGCTTATGCGAAAATGCATGAATACAAAATTTATTTTATGGGCAGATTTTCATATTGTAGATATTCATTTTTTTTAATGAAATTAAGTTGCAATACACTTTTACAAACAATTCATTACAATTAATTATGTTACATTTAAATTATAATATCCAATATTAGACAATGTAAAAAAAATAATAATCTTTATTATTTCACTGAAAAAGTGAAATATATCGTCTGTTATTATGACAGGATTCATTTCCGTAATACAATAAGTACATTTTAAGTTGGCAACATTTTATATTTTGATGATACTATTTACTGAAAATTTCAAAACTTGAAACCCATATTTAGACTCTTTTTCCATTTAATATCTATTTCTCCGGAAACATCTATCCAAAAACTATCGGTAGATTATAGGATTGCTATAATTAAACAATTTTAGTACACAAATACGGTTTTTAAATTCAGTAATACGGAAATAATAGGACTCCATCTTAAATAGGACGTAATCACCATGGCAAACTAGAATCATTACCTAACATGGGATACCACTGAATAAATTACGTATGATAGGATTTAATAGAATGAAGAAAACTTTTATTAATGTCTTTTTAAGTTTTGATTCGATTTTCATAAAATTTGAAATGAATAGACAAAATTCTGCAACGATTATATATATTAAATTTCAAACCATTCGGTTAATTAGTTTGTGCGATGTTATATGCGGACAGACGGAAGGACCAGATAACGACTATAGGTGCCACGTATTTACAGGGTGATTATAAAAAAACTATCCCGATATATGAGCCCCTAACTGTCATATCGTTCACAGAAACTGAATGAAATTTTGGTTTAAAGTATTTTGAGGTATGCGCTCAAGAATCATGTGAAAAACAACTGTTAAATTCTAACAGTTACGGTTACAGTGACAAAATTTCGAAAATTTCAAATGGCAACACCTATTTTTTTTTATTGGAATGGGATCTTCATAGTGAAAAACCATAAAACGCATTGGAACGGTACCTGTATCACGAAAATTGCCGGCGCTAGACAGACTAAGAAGAATAGTGAAAACAACCAATAAAGACAGAGAAGCAGCAGAAACAAAACATTTTATTTTGTTTCATACATTTTGCATTTCACACACGACGACACTTTACATGTGGCAGATGGTGGATAGCACTGAACAATAAAATGTTTTACTTTCTGATGCTTCTCTGTCCTTTATTGGTTGTTTTCACTTTTCTTCTTAGTGTGTCTAGCGCCGGCGATTTTCGTGCTTACAGGTACCGTTCCAACGCTTTTTATGGTTTTTCACTATGAAGATCACATTCCAATAAAAAAAATAGGTGCTGCCATTTGAAATTTTCGAAATTTTGTCACTGTAACCGTAACTGTTAGAATTTAACTGTTGTTTTTCACATGATTCTTGAGCGCATACCTCAAAATACTTTAAACCAAAATTTCATTCAGTTTCTGTGAACGCTATGACAGTTAGGGGCTCATATATCGGGATAATTTTTTTATAATCACCCTGTATATAAATACGAACGCACCAAAAAATGAACTTCCAAATAAACAAAAAATTATGACACTAAATTTCATTTCAAAGTAAATCGCATTATACGAAATGTTGGAAGTTAAAATATCAATTTTTGAGTTAATTGTTAAAATCTTGATACAACTTTACTTAAAATATTTGCAGCACATCTGAGGTTTTCTCACGGCCCACTGCTTGAGAACCACGGACTGGTTGAGAAGCAAGTTAAGTAACACGGAAGAAGCCCAAAAATTGCAACTTGCAATACTTGGCAACTCAAAATTACTGAAATGAGCAAGCAGAGACATTAACTGCAATCTTAAAAGTAAAAAAACTCAATTTGGCAGAAATAGCCTAATCTCACTAATCTAGTATGGGAACAGGCAGGTTTTGTCTGCGGTATGAGCAATTAGAATAGTAGAAAGGGAGGGGGGGGGGTAACAGCTGACTTGCTCCTGGTTAAGCATATTTCCTCCTTTTATTTCTGTGCCTGATCTATTGAAAGTAGATTTTTCCAGTTATGCAAAGTAAAATTAAAATCTTCACATGCATAATTCCACTTTTCTTTTATTTTTATCTTTTATGTAATTCCTGGACAGCTGACCCGCCTGCCTCCCCTTTATTTCGTCACTGCTTGAACAGAAAGTTTTATGTAACTAATTTATCTCTATAAGGAAGGATTTGGAAAATTAACACAGGTGGTAAGCAGGAGCTGTTAAATATGGGTCAAGAAAAAAAAAATACCAAATGTCTGATTAATTATGAAATTCTTTATTACGGAAAAATATTTAGCATTGTATACTTTCTTGCAAACATGATTTTTCCATTGCTTTTCTAATCCTTCCATCCATATTATAAAAATACAATTATAAGTTTAAATAAATAAAAAAAAATTGGTATTTTCTTTAAAATAACATATGTATTCCTTAAAACAAAAAGAACGTTTGTAAGATTTACTAGTAAAAATTAGCTTTTTATGTAAAGTTTTCAATGTATCATAGCAAGGGTAAATATTCAAGAAAGCCTGTACATTTTTAAAGATAAATATTAAGAATACAGATACAGTCTGGGTGCAGTGAGGAAGGGGGGAGGGTATCCTCTACTAATTGTGCCGAAAACAATAGCATGAAAGAGATATAGGTACCATAGGTACCAATCGGCAACGAATAAAGACTTCGTTTAGAATATGTTCCACAAGGAGTCGTTAACATATTCAAAACTACACCATTTTTTTTTTTTAGGTGCGTTCGTAATTATATAAATACGTAGCACCTATAGTCGTCGTCTGGTCCGTCCGTCTGTCCGTCTGTCCGCATATAACAACGCAAAAACTACCGAACCGAATGGTTTGAAATTTAATATATAGAATCGTTACAGAATTTTGTCGAGTCATTTCAAATTTTACGAAAATCGAATTTAAACTTAAAAAGTTTAATAACTTTTAGCATTGAAAGTTTTCTTTATTCTGTTAAATCCTATCATACGTAATCTATGTAATAAAAGCGCAACTCATGTGACTCAAGAAAACAAATACGGGCAAACCACATCTTTTTTTCATTTGCCAAGTGGACATTTTTATTAAAAATTATTTTTTCGAATAAAATTGCATAAAAGTTACATTTTTAGAAAGATCGTTCAAAAAAATGTTTACTTGAGAGATGAGTTACATTCAACAATGTATAGATTGTGAGATAACTTCAGTAGAAATTAGGTTAACCAAATATCTCAACCCATTAGAGTAAATAAACACAGGAGATTCGTTCATTATGAGTCATAAAAGTTAAACCATGGAGGTAATCATTCGCAAAGCAAGATCTCTATGGGGAAAAAAAAAATCACATTTGTAAACGTGGCATACGTAATAATATATAAAAAAAAAAAAAAAAAAAAAAAAAAAAAAAAGGGCATGCTCATTTCGCCCTTAGCAGACGAATTTTCATTTTACTGAAATTATGAGGATGACTTTTTTTTACATTGTGAAACAATTTATAAAACGAACGCACCTCATACATCACTTTTAACGTACAACTTCTAACTTGTTTCAAATAATAACAGTCACTGTCGACATTTTACTTGAGTTTTTATAGATCAAATCAGTCCGGAAAAGTATATATGTTGTTAAAGTCCTGCACGGGTGGGGCTGTACACGACCCGAAACCCGAAATGAAAGAATATGGATTTATAATTTAATGCAATTATGAAAAATAATCTACAAACATATATCTAACAATGATTTTATGTTTTGTGCAGAAAAATAAACACGTAAAGACTCATTCATGATCCATTATATAGTTTTTCAGCTAAAACAATATTATAGACTTTTGAAAAGAAAAATGAGGTTAACACGAACCCAATCTGTAAGTATCAAAACTCAACCCGAAATTGAAACAACCATAACCGCGGCACAGTGGGGTGTTTTGAGGATCTAGGTGGACAAAATTATTGCGTTGAAGAATAATTAGGTTTTGCTGGGTTTTCGAATGTATCAGCAATAAAATAATCAAACGATGATAAATATTTGGAATATTTAATTATTATTATTATTATTATTATTATTATTATTATTATTATTTATATTATTATTGTTATTTATTTATATTATGATATTGTATTGTCATTGAAACTACACATGTATTCAAAGTTTCACCTCAATCGAATAATTAAAAGTGGTTAAAATTGACTTGCAAGATTTGAATTAAACACTCCGACACACACTTCAAGTTAATATAACTTAATAATTCGCAAACTTTCGCAGGAGCTTTCTTAAGTTTTCAATACTTTAGGAATGGCACTTTGATTTAAAAAAAATGCTTAATACTATATTAAAAGTCAAGCTGAAGTTTGAAAACAAGATGGCGCTTATTTTCAAACAACAATAGGTTAAATCGTGTGACAAACATGTGAAATATGTCCTGTAAACTGCTGCTTTCGAATAAAACAGAAAAGTCACGACTTGCTTTCGAACTTACAGAAAAATAATGCAACTGTTGAAAGTATCTCTTATCAACTGCCTTCTTTACGGTCGTAATTAATCGACACATCGGTTTTTTTCGACAAAACTCGTACGGATCTCAACGAAAGAGACATTCAGCTACCAGTATACGCGGTCTTGTTAAATTCCGAGACAATCGGAAAAATGAATTTTGTCCACCTAGATCATCAAAACGCCCCACTGTGCGTGGGTCAGATTGTCTGATTGTAAAATTGGGTTATGCAGGAGAATATAACTTAAGCATTAAATCTTCGTAGAGTGTTTCTCAATTTTTGACTTCTAAACTTATGTGTCAATCTTTGATTTACATCTTCCCTTAAAAAAATCATCGGCCGCAATATTTAAATATGATTGTGTATAGAGGAATAAGAGAGAATGTAGACATCCTTTGCTTTTCAGCCAATAACTCGAAATTATATTGTCCGTCATCCATTCTGGGTTTGGATATTTACAAAAGCCTGTCCCTTATAATGTGTGAAGTCAAGGTCGTAGCCCGAAAAATATTTCGGATGTAGAAATTGATGCTCAGAATTTTATTTTTGTTTTATTTTAGATTTGTTGTTTACTTAACTGAATAGAGGCGAGTGTTAAGAGTCTTATTAAGCTTTATTGTGAACTTAAATAATTCAATTTAATATAATTACAAAAGAAAAGTCTTTGTCATTGCAAATAAAGTTCACCGGACAAAAAATTTGAACTTTAACTCTGTCCCAAAATCAAAATCAGTTGTTTCTTATTCAGTTTTTTGCGCTGATTCTGAATCCAGTTTTAGATTTTCTCCCGCACGTAAAGATTTTCCGGTATTTTCATATTTAGATTTACGCAAATTTTGGAATTTGTGTACAATTGCGTGGAAATTAAAGGCATAAAGTATTATCAGACTGGCTTTTTTGTTTTATGTTACGATTACTGGCCAGTTTACTTTACAAAAATGTTGTGTCCGAGATTATATACTGACATGTGACTGTGAAATATTGTTCCTAATTTGCATATTTTTCATGTTTTTATAATAACGTTTCTTGACGTCCAAATATTTCTGCCATATGAGTACGCTAACATGTTTCTAAATCAGTTTTTTATGATAATTTCAAATCTGGTGTCCGTTTTTGCTATCACGTGTAAGTTTTAAAATAACGGAAATTTTATTTTTTGGTCAAAAAAAAGCCAGGAAACGCTTTTTGTGCTACTTTGTGATCTACCTCAGCTATTTAGGATATAGATTCTACTACTTTAAAAAAAAAAATTGTTTTTCGATTATACCAATTGGTGATTATGTCCCTGATAGGAATCTCACACTATTAACCCTTTTGACAAGGAGGTACACTCCCCTAAAACGCATTGTGTATCAAACGAGTGCCAATACCATACAAACATGGATATTCATTTTACTCAAAAACCAGACGTGTTAGAAGGAAGCGGATTACAGATTTAAATGCAACATAAAAATCTAGTCTAAGAAAAAATTACGTCAATTATGCGGCAACTATTTTAAAGTTGATAGTAAGGTAAACATTACACCATTGAAAAATATGCAAATTAGGCTTAATAACTGACAGGTAAATGTTAAGAATATACAGACTGCGACATTTATTTGAATCAAATGGTCCAGTACTCATAATCTACAAAATGTAATTCAATCTGACATTTATTGTACCTAAAATTTGCTCGAAATGGCACAAAGAAGCTTAAATTTGCATACACATTAACTATGCAAATTTCTCAAAAACAGGACAACCCTAGAGATAAACGGAAAGTACATTCGGAATCAGCACAAAAAACTGATCTAGGGTCAAATATTTTCATCTAAAAGACATTTTCCATGTTATACAGTGATAATCGCATTTAGATGCTTCTTTGGTGACCACTGTAAAACTGCTCGCAAAAGTGTCCGAAAATTACGGGCAGCAACAGAGACTTTTTGCTTCAGAAATGCTTCTTTAAATCTCGAAAGTCTTTTGATTTTCTGAAGCTAAAAGACTGCTTTTTGGAATGTGTGTTGTGGGGTGTCGGGGAAGGTAAACGGTGGTTATGTGCCTTATACCTTTTAGCTTTTTTAAAGAAATACCGTACAGTCTTTGTTTCTCAAATAAAGCTATATCAGATACTCTCTGGGTATACTATAGTGTATACTATACCTATAGTGTATACTATCTGGGTATACCCTCTGTGTTTCTTATGACTGCAGCACTGGCTGGGTAACTCGGAAGAAATAATATTGTATTTCCGTAAACTTTGTTAACGGGCAAAAATTCCCAGCTTCAGGCATAGCCAATTTTTTTTGGTCTGGTCCGACACGGTATTAAAGTTAAAATTTCAGCTCGACCCCGGCCCGGCCTGATATAAAACCTAAAAGTTCGGCCCGAACCATACAATTTTTTTTACCCCGCTCGATCATGGTTAAAACCTAGATTCTCGGCTTGGCCCAGGCCGGCCCGTACAAAAAATTAATTGGCCCTGTCCAACTGAATTTCTAAAAAAACCTGCCGATATTTGAAAAGCAACATCATTCACTTACTTGTGCACAGAGTTTGTTTTCAGATTACGTTCGAAATGCATGGAATACAAAATATCAACAATATTAATGACCACTTAGAAAATTACGTACATGAAACTAATTAAAAATTTTCACTTAGACAGTTACATTCAAATGCAGATTCAGAACGGAAAATCAACGTAGTTTAGAATGAAAAGAAAATGATTGTAAAAGAAAAGCACAATTTTAAAGCTCTACAAAGAAAAAAGCAGATTTTAAGAAATATATATTTAATTTATTAAAACCAAATAAAATTTCTACAGACTTCGCTAAACAAATGTACAACATCACTATACACTTTACAAAAATAAATAAATAAAATGCCAATCCAGCCCAAGAATTATATTCTTTTCGCATGGATTATTATATTCATTTTGCACAGAAGCCCAGATCAAGACATTTTTTTTCATTTAAAACAGTATTCCGTTATATACAGTTTTCTTTTTACAGGCTTTACTGTACTTTAATGTTTTTCCATAGAAATTTTTGTAATATTTTATAAAAAGAATTCTAATTGTAGAATAATGGAAATTAAAAAAATTGCTAAGCCAAGCCTCATTTTATTGATTTTTGCACGAGCCAGGTCCTGGTTCGACTCGGCCCGCCCAGGAAAGAGTGACGACCAGTCGCGGCCAGGGACGAACTTGCAGGAAAAGTAAAGGTCCGGCTCGAGTCTCGTGAATGAAAATTGGTCCGCGGGCTGGTACGGACCCGTGCAGATCTCTAAACCTTCTTGCTAGATCAAGGAACATTTCTCTTTTTTACAGTGCAGCTTCGTCTAGCTCAGACCATACATTTCCCACTGGATGTTGGATATGTAAATCATTGTATGTCCTTCTTGAGGGTATTTTGAGGTTATTTCCACTTTTAAAGAGTTTACGTTTCACATAATGATTTTTCCTGGTAACAGTGGTGCGCTCAGGGTCTGTGAAAGGAAGCCAGAATACCTCTATTTCTGAATAATAGTCTTCATTTTATTCAATCGAAATCAAACGAATATTAATATTCGGAAATAGTGGTACCCTTTTAACTTTTGCACACGTCTTTTCTTGCCAATGGTGGTGGGTTGAAGAAGCCTGGATATTGAGAATTGAATTCCTTGAATCTGAGTGAGGTCGCTATGTCGATGCAATAATCGACAAAACGCGCGAGTCAGGAGACAAAATCTGAAATTCAAACCTGTTTCTTCTCCTAAAACGCGCGTTGTGTCGCTTATATCGCCTCGGTATGTGTCGCTCTTTACAGTTTCCTCTTCATCCTCCCCTTACACACGATTTCTCCCTCTGTGATCCTGTTTAGTCTATTAAACTGATTTTTCGAGGAAAGCTTTGTGCGAAGAATATAAATTTTGATTTCATAGCAATCAAATACTCAACAAGTTCTTTTATCCAAATGATCTGAAAATCCGGGCTTTGTTCCTATTTTTTTTGTTTTTGTACACTGCGAACTCTCAGCACACATTTAGAACACTTTGTTTGGAAAAAAGTGTTTTAGTTATCTTAATGTGTGCTGAATGTGTTTACTTAATGTGTTCCGAATATGCTCCGCGATAAAGAATGTGTTCTGAAAGTGTTCTGCTAATGATCTAAACATGGGAACACATTTGAGAACGGATTGGGAGCACATTTGGGCACACTTGTGAAATCGTCGCTTTCAAAAAGGGCGCTATAAAGTATGCTGAACAAAAGAAGTGTTCTCAGAAGTATTCTAAAAACTGTCCCAAAAAGTGCACTTCAAAGTGTTCTAAAAAAAGGTGACAAAATAAGTGTTTCAAAAAGTGTTCTGAAAAGTGTATAAAAATTTGCAGTGTACAATAAGATATATTGCAATAAAATTATTGGACGCTAACCTTTTCAACGTAGTCTTAGGAAAATCCTATAACTTTACAGCTTTTTTGGTTCCGACCATCTTTTCTCGAACGATCATTTACTGCCTGCTTCTTTTCTGCCATCTTCTCCTTACCCTACATACATTCCATCTTCTCCTTATCCTATATACATTCCATCTTCACTTTGGTTTGAGTCGAGAGTAATCGTTGTCATTTGAAAAATATAAATGGCTGAGAGGGGTCTGAAAATATATTTACTTTCTGTATGATATGAGATTGTATACCCTGAGCTAAATGAGTCCATATTGCAAGCAACACCATCTGGAAAAAATGAAAGAAAACACCCACTACGTTATTACTCAACTACTGAAGTAATTTATACTACAATTAAGGGATTTTACAACCTCAGACGTCTAATTGAAGATTCAGAATTTAAAAAAAACTTTGATCCAACAATAGGAATAGGGAAAAGGAAGAAAAAAAAATGCACAAAACTTTTAAAGATGATGATAATACGAGTACCTCACAATCTGCTTTACTATCAAGCACGAGTTAGCTGGTCTCATCTGTTTCGTTGTCTTTGAGATGTTAGTTCCAGACAGAACAGCTAGAATGCACCTCTTCACTTCTAAAAAAATGCTGGCGTCCATATTATAACCCCCCTTTTTTTTGTAAACCCTCTTTAAATGTATAACAAATAAAATTTATTTTAGAGATACGATTGTAGACTGTTCTTGTTTTTAAAATGCAGGTTTACTTCACTTTGATGGTTCATGCATACTCACCCAAACATATAAGTAATTTTCAAAAAATATGACACTTTCAAAAAAAAAAAAAAGAAAATTTTAAATTTGACAATCATTTAAAATGTTTAAATGAATTGTTATGTTTGCTTTTATTTTTTCTAACTGTTTGGTACGCATATATTCACAAAATAAAAATTATTATTGTAAAATATCATTATCCTGACATTTAATCCACTATCTTTGTATGCACATAAGAGGGCAATGACTGCCAAACAAATGACGCTTTAATAAAACGTTTAAAAAATTTCCGGTTTTAACCATTTTTAGCTATTACGGAAGTAGTTAAAAACATATCTCAGCAACGCCACCTGTTGAGAAAGATGCACCCAAACCTAATCAGCATATACTTATGTCGAGGTCTAACTGAATATGTAGTTTGATGAAATTCCATCTCATAGATGTCGCGATATAGCTGAGATGGAAATCGTGCAAAACATAGCATAGCAGCGCCACCTGTTGGGCTATATGAACCCAAAATCTAATCGCCCGCTATTCATGCCAAGCTGTAATAAAATACAAGTTGTATGAAAGTAGTTCTTTAAATATAGCTATCACGGAAATTGTGAGAGATGCAGCATAGTAGCGCCACCTGTTAGGCAAGGAGATATATACGAGTACCTAATACTAATCAGCGGCACATCATTTTAAAGTCTAACATAATATAAAGTTTTATGAAATGTATTCTCACTGATAAATGAAAATTGACAGTGAAATTGACACTGAATATAGGAACACTTTTCCTATGTGTTAAAGTACAATGTGGGAAAAATTACAGGAATAACTATAAAAATGTACTTTATGGAAATTCTCTTAATTCCAGAGCAGCGCCACCTGTTACTGTTCAATACAAAAAAGTATAAAGCTACCTATTGCAGCCGTTCGGAGGAAAGCAGTTCCGGAAAATTTCGATATATTTTCACCGATCATGACCCCCAGACCCCAAAACCACCCTCCGTTCAAATGTTGATTTATATATATATATATATATATATATCTGACCTATGTCATATGATAACGCTCGTATTTATAAATCAATTTCGATGAAACCAATTATGTGTATTAAGCTCACCAATGTCTCGACTGAGTTCGTTGGCCAGCTTGGTCCGCCATTTTGTTTCAAGATGGCGGCCATTTAAAAATTTAAAACTAAAATAAATATACAAAAATTTAAAAATTCAAATTTATTGTTTAATTACATGTTAGGCCTTGATACAAGGATTCCAGAGCATTTTTTGGTTTACCTCTATCTTAAAAAATGGCTGAGATAGAGCAGTTTGAAATTCTAGGGTGGCTGACATTTTGAAACAAAACAGCACATTAACGCGACATTTGGCGAAATATCGCCAAATTTGGCGACCAAAATAAGTCTTCATAAATTAAGCCAATTTGGCTATTGCTCAATAATTTGGCGAATTTCTTATTCAAATTCAGTATTAACAAATCTTTTGTAAACGTTTCTTTGCATTTTAACTTGCTGTTTTCGTGTAACTTTAGCTAAAATTTTAAAACGAAGATATAGGAAAGCTACCTTTTCCTCTCGGTACAGGCCGGAAGGACTTTTTAAAATTCAATTAACAATGTGCATTTCATTCATTATAGTGAACACATTTTACTACATATTGTGTGTAAAAAATATTATTTTCACCAACTTTGCATTTTGCTTATCTACCGAGATTAAATATCATGAAATGAAGGATAATTATATAAGGGAAAATGGGTACAAAAGTACTTTGGCTGCAACTCTTCAAATTTAGCGTCAATATGCACACATGATAACCTGATGATTTTAAATTGACTGCCAAGGTTTGTTCTAGATAAATTGCCATTAAAACATATTCAGTAGTTTTTGCACGAGCTCGCATAAATTCACGAACAAAAATTACAGTTTTGCTTATGAGTATTACTTACCCATCATACGTAGTATAAGGTAAGTCTTGTAATCGTTTTGAAAATCGAAAATTTTTTTTGACGGATTTTCACGTTTCAGACACTGGAGATTACGAAAAACATATTTTTAGAAACAAAAATTTTGCCGTCCGTCTGTGTATCTGTATGTCTGTGTGTCTGCAAACGCTCTATCTCCCCCTCTATCCCCCCTCCCGCTCTATTGAGATAGAGACTTGAAATTTGGTATGTACTTAGTATGTAATGATGGGAAGAAGCTTATTGAATTTCAGTAACCTCGATTCTCCGGAACTATTTTTTTCGGACTCTCGAAATATTCGTTCTGATAAAAGGTATATAAAAATTTTCGAAATTGTTTGTTTTAAGGAGTGAATATAAAAGATAATAAAAAAAACATAAATTTTGCATAAAGCATGAAGTCGATCGGATAATGAGTTGCCGAGATATTTGGAATCCTATTTCCACACTCTTCGATTTTTCATGACCCTGTATTTCATCCAAATTTCAATTCAAAGATATATTTTAATTGGAAATGAGACGCTTAATCCGATGCAATAAACCGCTAGTTAACAGGATGATTGTTTTTGGAGTTATAGGGATGTTTCCTTTAAGCAATTCAGTGATCGAGCCACGATTTTATTCGAATTACAATGCATTTTATAAGTAGTTTACACATTTTTTATTTTAAGATTTTACATTATGCATATCCATGATGGGTAAGTAGTACGGTGGCCCCCAACGACTAGTTATAGTATGTTTGAAGCATGACATATAAATTCATGGTCGAAACAAATTATTTTAAAAACAAACCATGCATATTAAAACCTCCAGAGCTTGTGGCCTTATTTTTAAATTTTGTTGAAAAATTCTTCGAATAGCTTAATAAAAAGAAAACTGCCCAGTTAAACTGATGGCATTGAGCTCACAGGCTATTCACAATAATTGTATGTTATACTCTTATTTCAAAGAATAATGTCCTCAAAAAATTAAAAAAATCGATAATAAATTAAGGGGGGGGGTTACCCCCCTGTCCCCCCCTTTATACTTAACCAATGAACCCCCAAAACTAACCAGGGAAGCGCCTTATCACAATGAACCTATATACAAAATTTGAAGCAAATCAGATAATTCTACATGAAAAAACAATTTATCTAACTTAAGGGGGGGATCAGTCCCTTGTTTCCCCCTTTATAGTTAACCAATGAACCTCCAAACTAATCAGGGAAGCGCCTTATCACAATGAACTTATATACAAAATTTGAGGCAAATAGGATGATTCTGCGTGCAAAACCCATTTATTTAAATCAAGGGTGGATTAGCCCCCCGTTCCCCCTTTATACTTAACCAATGAAACCCCAAAACTAATCAGGAAAGCGCCTTATCACAATGAACCTATAACCAAAATTTTAAACAAATCGGATATTTCTATCAAGAGTTATCGCGTTACGTACGTACATACATACGTACATACATACAGAACGGGCGGGCACATTAGCTCTCAGGCTTTGATAGCCTGTGAGCTAAAAAGCTTTGCTTTAATGGATTTGAATATGTATAATTTTCGAGCGCAAGGTAAACAAGAAAGAAAAGTCATGGACCAAGCATAGATTATGAAACACTTTCCAACACCAACAGAATACTTTAACAAACCATAGCTGTTTAATAAGGTATCTAACTAAACATTTCAGAAAAACACAAAACACATTTGAAAACCTGATTTCATCAATTACCGTCCACAGCCGGAAAAGTACTCCAATTCTTTTCTTCAACCCTGTATATAATTTATATACTACTTGTATATACTCTATAGTATGCTACAATTTAGTTTAGTACTAAAACACATAACACAGTTGGAAATACATCTTCAGCAGTTTCTACAAATAGACGGAAACATACTTGAATTATTTTATACAGCCCTGTATATTACCTTAAGCTTTTTATACACGCCACATATTAAGCTGCAGTTTAATTCAGGCAAATACACGCTGAAATCACACTTCCAGAAATTATCATTCATAGGCAGCCCTGTATTCAGTTCTTTGCGTGTCCCTGTATATGATTTTATTCATATTCTACAAACCTTTCTTGGTATACTAAATATATTTCACGTTCAAAATGCATAACTCGATTAAAAACCCATTTTAATCAATTTACGCTGATGCACCGTAATGCTTACGAATTTTTTTGTGTAGCCCTGTATATGATCTGTAGCATTTATCCATACCTCATAGCATTAAAAAATTTAGTTAAAAGCGCATACCTTACTAAAATCTCACTTCCAATTATGGTTTATAAAAAATACTTTGGAGATAGTTCCGTACCCAAAATACTTTGTGTGTCCCTGTAAATGAACGATAAATGCTATGCACATAACAAGTATCTTATAGTAAACCTCAAAAATGTATATCAATTTCATTATATTTGAAATGGCGTAACACAATTAAAATATGCTGCAAACAGTTTTTCCCCGTGACCGTTATGTAAAAGAATACTTTTGTGTGGCACTGTATATGAAAGAAAAAAGCTTTACACTCCATATTATACAGAAAACATGTCTTAGTGAATCTCAGAAATTGATTTCAATTTCATTATGTTTGTAACAGTGTAACATGATTAAAATGCGCCGCAAACGATTTTCCGCATTAAACCACATTAAAACACCTAGTGTAATAGCAGTTTTAATGATACTATTCGGTACAACTACTATTAATAATGATACTATTTATAATGATACTATTCGGTATTTTTATAATATAATCATTTTTGTTAAAGTTATAAACGAAAATGCGGGCTGGTCTGTCAATAAAGCAATCTGTGTTTTTTTAACTGAAAAATTGATTACCACCCTACTTTTTTATGCAAAAAATTTTTGAATTTTCATATATCATCGTCCTTTAAAGTTGAGAGCCAATTATCTATTGCACCCTGTATATCAGAATCAGAGTCCATTAGTAAATTGGTGTGAATTTGAATTTCGTAATAAATGGAAGAAAGATTCTGATCAGGCACTCTATGAGAAATTGATGAAGCCTGAAGAAGAACACCGTATGAAGCATCATTTGAATCGATCTGTTGAAAGACTCTTTAGTATTATTACTTGGCATGAAATCACTATCCTTGAAAATGTGTCTGTTACAAGGGAATAGTCCAGTGTTCTTAAAGGTATTGATTGAAGTCAGCATTGTCGTAGTTCTATTGTATGCCTCCCGAAAAAATTCACCAACCTGATTGTTTGTCCCAACCTTTCCAGGGTTTTTCCTCAGCCATGTCTCAATCTCTTGAACATAGTAACACATGAGGGGAGCCATGAACCCTATGTCTTGGGTTACATCTTGCGAATTGAGTGAGGAGGTAATGATACAATACACACAGGATTTTCACGCACCATGTCTATTATATCCACATTTCGAGTGCGACTGTAGTGGCCATCTAACACTAATAGAACGGGGTTAGAAACAGTTGGCCTTGTCAACTGAATGAAATGGTTTAACCACTTTGTAAAAATATCTCCTTGAACCCATCCAGAAGGGTGACTAGCCCAAACCCATCCAGCTGGTGTTCCATCCATCAAGTTTAGTGACATTTTTCCTAGGAAAAATCAATAGAGGAAGGACATAAGTGCCACAATCATTCATGCAAGTAATGACAGTCATGAGGTTGCCTCTTTCTGCAGAAGTTATAGTACAAACACTTTGCTTCCCTTTCAGACTGATAATCTTGCTTCGGTAGCTTTGTACAATCGTTATAACAGTCTCATCTACATTGAACAATCTTTGAGGATCATTATTTGTTTTCTCCATTTCTTTTTCGAAAATGTCGAAGAATTCAGAGACGCTTTCAGGTGAAAAACTTTTGGCCCTTGACATTGATAAAACTTCTGGCGTCCTTATTGACAGGTCACGATACCTCTTCATAAGTAATCGAAGCCACTTTTTGCCAGCAGCTTTGTTTTTCTCGGGAAAAAGGGTGCTTCAACTCATTTTGCATTGCAAGCTGGAATAAAAGGCGTCTGATGTCGCAGCTCCTCAACCCGTAAAAATTTTGATGCAATAAGTTACTAGCTGAGCTTCAAAATCAGGTTGAAGTAGTCTTTCTCCCTAATTTTGTTTCAATCACTTCCTCTGTTTATCGAGGGTTTTTGATATACCTTATAAGTGTTCTCTTTGGAACATTATATGTTTTAGATGCTTTTAAGTAGCCCATCTTTTTTTTGACAGAAGTCACAGCTTCCGTCAGGGCCATCATGTTCCAAGCTTTTCTTTTTTTTGGATGACTTCTGTTGGTCTGGCATCTAAGCGTCTAACTAACTCACTGACTTCTAACTCTGCTCTGCTTCGATATATATGAGAGCGCGAGGATGTTCGAGAACATTCCACGATATTTTAATGCTAGAATTTTCTGGAATCCCCTTGAAAAACATGGAATAGCATTTAATGCATCACCATGCCTATAAGGAGGGTTACCATGGGGGAGGAACGTTCTGTCGCCAAATGTCGCCAAGTTTGTAGCCAAATTTGGTGAATATGATGGAAAACATGATGAAATCCGATAAGCATTGAGGCATCTCTTTCTTTGGTTCTACTTGGAAAGTAAATTTTCGATGACGAAAGAGAAACCTCAAACAAGACCGACAAGAACGAAAAATCATGCATCCGGATAGATTATGAAACACTTTTCGACACTAACAGAATATTATTAAGAAATTTATTTTTTCATACGATGAAATGATATAGTCTCGAAATAAGCAATTTAAAAAATACATAACTTAGTAAAAATCCATTTCCAACAATGGCTGCTAATATCCGAAATCTTCCGTGCAGCCCTGTATATGATCTACTGAATTTGAAAACAACACGTAATACACTAAAAATTACATAAAATTGTACATCACAGTGGAAAGAGCGCTTCTAGTAATTATCGATTATAGTCAGTCCTTTGATCGAATTCTCTTGTGCGTCTCTGTAAATAAAAGCCGATATAAAAATAAAAACCGATAAAGCCTACGCATTCCATAAACTATAGACAATAAGTTGTATTGAGTCTTAGTGATCCTATTAAATTTCATTATATTATTTCAAGTATCTACATATTCAAGTTCAAAATGCACCGCAAACTTTTTTCCCCCACAGATCATAATGTTAGGGAATTATTAAGTATTGCGCGGTAGCGCAATACTTATTTATTTCCAGTGTGACATCTTAATGTTAATTTAACACAGCAAATCCCATTGAACGAGTTAATTTACTAGAGTTTTTCCCACTTTTTGTACGCGTTGCCACAAAATTTTAACTGTGTGCTAATTCTAATAAAATTTGAAATTTGAAATAGTGAAATTCTTTGGCTGACGTCAGGATCAAAATGGATTAAATGCCGTTGCATATAGATGAATTATAATCCAGGAAGTAACATAAGCTATGTTTTATTTACGTTATTCAAATATTTTTCTTAATAATTCAAAATTTCATAATTTTCACTGATAATCAATGGATGTTTTTCCTATAAAATTTAACTATGTTTCTTTATTGCTGCCAACAATTCAAAAACCATAATAATAATTTGACCACAGCAATAATTTTTCAATTGAAAGATTTCCACGATCAAAATAAAACTGAATTAGATTTTTTTACGTTTTAAAAAATGGAACAACACGACATCATACTCTAAATAAACGGACATTTTCAAATATTTGGTTATAATGTATGTAACAGAATTCTTTCAAATTAAATAAATCACGTGACAAACATGCTTATTTGTTTTTATTTTCATACTAGCGTAAATGTCGATTATAGGACAGTAATCGTGGGTAGAAATCGTGGTTTTCACATTAAATTTGAAATAATACTCATATACTATTCATCGACAAAGAGGAAATATAGATATTGGAAAATTGTATCGCCTAACAGGCTCCTGCTATTAACGTTCAAACTCACTAAGCATTTTATTTGCTTGTGTAAAAGAATTGTGTTTCATAATTTCATCTAATTCACGTAAAACATGCGACAAACAATTTTTGATACTTCTCTATTATCCCGTCGACCACTTTTCATAACAAAAAAGTATCGCCAAAATGTAACGCCAAATAAACGGGAGAACGTTACCATTGGAATATCAAAATAAATAAATAAATAAAATATAAGACTTTACGGACACAATTGTTATTTTAATTAATGAAATAACTAATAAGTCAATAAAACATAATGAAGAATACACACAAATGTCGAATTAAAAACCACTCGATGACATAACAAACACGTATAATGCTTCTGACATCAAGTAAATGGGACTGCATTTTTGGCGTTTAATCTTGGAGTTGGCGATAGATTTTTGTTATGAAAAGGGGGCGACGGGATAATAGAGAAGTACCCAATTTTCAATGTCGTCGTTATTAAGTCGTTCCTGTACAGCTTGTGCTGTATCTTTTATTTTGGTACTTTTCCGTTATACCAACACCATGTCAAAATGTTTGCTAATGCGCCAATTATTTCAACCCTGACCGAGCAGATGTTGTCTACAAACCGTGTTGTCATGCAAACCGTGCCAAATATTGTGATTTGTTATTTATTTAATGTAAATCATTTTTTCGGTACATTTCCGTTATACAAAAACCATTGTCGCCAAGCGTAATAGTTGGCGCAAAATGAAATTCCCGCGAATCAAAACACTTGAAAAAAAAACAATGTTGAAACGAAAGTGAGCATTTAAAAAATATAACATTTGAAAATTACAGACTTTTAAGGACTATTTTATTAAAATTAAAACATAAATATATACTTAAAATAAGAAAAAAAAATAATTGTTATACAATAAAGGGAAAAATCCTGTGCGGGTAGATTTAGTGGGCTCTTATTGGCGATAAATGTTTGATGTGGTTGTTGCGATCTTGTGAAAAACCTTCAATCATATCCACATTTACACTGCATCCATATTGTTGCTATAATATTTTTGGTGCTTTTCGGTTAACCAGGGGCCAGTGAAGTATATACACACACACACACACACACACACACACACACACATATATATATATATATATATATATATGTATATATTTCACTGGCTCCCGGCTAGCCAAAAAGTACCTAATTTTTTTTTTTGTTTGTTTTTTTCTTGCTAATATTGAAACATTGGCTGTAGACTCGATTACGGAATATTAGAAAATCTATCATTATTATCATCTAAAAGGTCATCAATAATGTGCCATAATCAGGCTGCATATTATTACGCATAATTTTCAAGTATGGTTTGGTGAAACATTGAACTTTAAATTCAGTTAAAGACTGCATTTTATCTCGAAAAGGTGGACACCATGTTACAAAGTTATATGGTTTGAAACGATCAGAAAAACAAACTTGGATCAATGATTATAATCCCGCGTTTTTCTTTATGTGAGCCGCCAACACTGACATCCAGTTTGTTGTTAAATCATTACATTACGCGTTATATAACCAACCGGAAAAAATCGTAAGGAAGATATTTGGAATACCATTGACGAAAACAAAAGTCTCGGTGCCAGATTAAGCGCTTTTGTGAGATAAAACTTGATTAGTCGAGAAACTGGAAGTTACGAAGCCGTAAACTAAATTCTTGGCCATAAATGCTTCTATTCATGGTATACTGTGCAATACTTAAATACCAGCATGAAAAAAGATCGACGAATAAAACTGAAAGTCACCATGATTTGATTTTATCGGCAAAAGAGGATGAACGATCTACTGAGATTTTCTGTCGGAATTTGATTGATGATTATTACCCGAATCGACATGACAAATTCGAAAACATGTGTTTATACAAATTTGCCACTAGGTACTAATACAAACGACTGTAGACCAAAAGTCTGTAGAATATTACGAATTAAAAGAAAACCTCAGTTGGTTCAGAAAACGTTTGAAACCAGTTGTTTTGAAAACGCCCAATCATAACCCGAAAACGGACGCTGGAATTGAGTTGTACTATCATTCATTGCTGATATTATTCAAGCCTTTGCGAAACAAATAAGACCTATTGGGAGAATTTAAACTCTACCGTGAATCCTTTGAGCACAATGTGAAACATTTTCCAGAGATGGAAAAATGTCGCTAAACAAAACAACGACTACAAGCTGCAATCAACTTGGCTGAAAAGTTGCAACAAGAAAGTGATTTGCACGACCAGCTTGAAAATATTGAAGAACCAAATGAAGACGTTGATATGATAGCCGCAGATTTTGATAACTTTAAAACTCTCCCAAGAAATTGTTATTAATGAAGATAAATTGAACAAGAAAAATGAATGCTGACCAAAGGAAAATATTTGAATCAATTATAAAGCACGTAGAAGAACAAAAGAAAGACCCGTCTATTCCACCCATAAATCTGATTGTAAGCGGAGTTGCTGATACAGGAAAAATCTTTCTAATTTAATTACTCAGTCAGAAAGTTCGTTTAATGAATAATCACAATAATGATGCTACTGCAGTACTAGCACCAACGGGAATTCCTGCCTTCAGCATTGCAAGAAGTACAATTCACACGTTTTTAAAATTGTCCGTCCAAACCAGCGGGGACCCGAGCCGGAGGTTCGTTCAGTTAGAGGTTTATACTATTTGATGTGCAAATTAAGGGATCATCCGGTGCGTGTGTAGCACGACCGGTATACGGTGCCGAAGGCAGTGGGACCCAGGTCGGAGGTTCGTTGTGTTAGAGGTTTATAGTATTCAATGTGCAAACTAAGGGATTATCCGGTGCCAAAGGCAGAGGGGACTCGGGTCGGAGGTTTGTTCGGTTCAAGGTTTTACAAGATTCGAGGCACCGATGTAAATTAGGGGTCCGCTAGCGGGCGAAGCCAGCTTGTTTTCTTATTATTTGTATTATATAACAAAAACTCTTGACACATTCACTGTTTACAATTATATTCAAGAACATTCTGCTCATATATATACTCGTTATTATATTTATACTTCTTAGTATGTGATAAAACAACACAAGATTTTATCGATAGCTTTCACACACCACTTACTAGTGTCTCTTTCCAAAGTGGTTGCAAACGTATTTTGCACAGTGGAATAAAATTATTTGCAAAAATGAACATGATTCGTTTATTATTATCATTATGAAGATGAGAAACAATCCGTTGAAGTCCGTTATATATTTTTTTTTGTTAAAAATTACTTTTATTATTTGAATTGTTTATAGAATAATCAATGTTTGAACTGTATATTTCATACTACCAATATTGATTTTGATCTGTGCAGTCTTTTACATACTTGCCTTGTGTGAATCTTATCTGCTTCATATTAATTTGTTATTAAAAAACTTGAGATATTTAAAAAAAAGTAACTTGCAAAGCAAATTAAAAAAAATAAATTTATTTACAAAATTTTAAGCCCGAGAAGGGACAGATATTAAAATTATTTTATTTAGTTAATGCTACAATAATGTTGCATTTTTATATTAAATCTTGTTCCGTCTATTTAATCTTAAAATATTAAATTTAAATTTGAAACATGATATTAAAGCAACTTTAAAACATTACATTTAGTTGAAATGGAATCTAAATAAATCTTCAACTTTTTTAATTATTTGAACTTCTCATGTTTCTTGTCTGTTAGAATTTGCTACAATACAAATTTTGCATAATGCATGTAAAACTGAAAAAAAAGTTGAAGATTTATTTAGATTCCATTTCAACTAAATGTAATGTTTTAAAGTTGCTTTAATATCATGTTTCAAATTTAAATTTAATATTTTAAGATTAAATAGACGGAACAAGATTTAATATAAAAATGCAACATTATTGTAGCATTAACTAAATAAAATAATTTTAATATCTGTCCCTTCTCGGGCTTAAAATTTTGTAAATAAATTTATTTTTTTTAATTTGCTTTGCAAGTTACTTTTTTTTAAATTTTGTACGTCCCGTTATCCGATCATATCAAACATCAGTTCTTGCTACTCGCTGTCGCTTTCGCCTCTACTTAAAATTTCAAATGTAGGTATTGATTACAGGTGTACACATACTTTTGATAAGAAGAAACTCATGTTTTTATATTTTTACTTTCACTTTAGGAAGCGCTTTTTATCTTATCCAACTTAAATTTTAAATCAAGTAAATAATCTTAGATTTTTTCACTGGAAACTCGGTAAAATACTGTGATTTCTCATTTGATTTCAATAAGCTGTATTCATTTCACGTCATGGTATAACATGGCACTGGACAAATCTCATAAAGAAACACCATATTTATTAACGATTTAGTTTTGGAAGAAATTTTCCAACCTGGCCATTTTTACGTGGTTTAATATAAATTGGTCCGCCATCATTTTTAATTAATTAAAACAGAGGCTGTTGGTTGATAAATGTCGTTTCTAATTAAAATAATTGAAGTGGTTTGAAATATAAATATAGTTATAGATCCTGACTTGTTTTTTTTTCTAGTCAGGAAAGAAAAAACGACCATAATGTTCCCAAGTCCGGACCAATCCTGGAAAGCAAGTTAAATTAACAGCTGGCCATTCTGAAATAGGAAAGAAATAGCAAAATATCGTTTATAAAATAAGTGTTCAATACAGAAAAAAAATATTTTATTGTGTGTAAGAGATATTTTTAGCCGGACAGATCGACGAACACGCAAACAAATGTTAGTTAATTAATCACAATGATTTCTAACTGCGGCCATCTGAAACCACTATTTTCGAACAGAAATTTTCGTCTTATTTAGTTATAGAATGTCTGCGACTAAATAAGGTGAAGTTTAATATTCAGAAAAAGTGGTTTCAGAGAAGGCCCATTTAAAATAGCCTGATATATCATTTAAAAATTATATATATATGAAAGAATTAATTTTAATTAATTACACAATTGTAAACTTCTGTAATTATCGGTCTTCTTTCAAAAGTGAAAATTTCGTAGGTAATCTTATATTTTATTTCCGAATTTTACATTTCCTAACAGAACGAAAAACAGAGTTATTTTCATTTATTATACTTGTTATTTGGAACTTATTACTCATTATTTATAACCATTTATCCTTAACCTTCTCAGATTCTGTGAATTCTGGTAATTTTAAATTGTTTCAAAATAATATGATTTTTGAGGCTTTCTTGGTTCAGTTCCATTCTGATACTGAGGGGTCAAACAAAAGGAATCAAGTAACTGAAGATTCTGTAATATGTGCATCAGAGATGAGTTTGGTCTCTTTTTTTCAGACACCGACGATTTGAAATCCGAGCCCGAAAAGTTTTCTGTTATTAGAGTTTGAGCCAATACCGAAAGTAATACACAGTTGTTCAATTTTAATGAGTTCTGTTTTCCAATAATTCTGGAAAAAGATTTCAAACAGAAACGAGGAAAGACAAGGAACATCTACTGATTCTTTATGTTACTACTTTAGTTTCCTTTCAAACTGATTTTTAAAATACTATAAAAAACTTTAAGAAACTTAGTCTACATTCTTGTTTCTCAAATGGCAAGTTTTTTTCCTTTCCTCAATTTGATAAGAAATATAATTTTTGTTTTGAGCCGAGCCAATTTTGGGCACAGGGTCACTGGCTCGGCTAAATCCGTCTCATCTCTAATGCGTTCTACATTTTTTCTTACTTGACTGAGTTAAGTATTTCGAAAATTAAAAATTAATAGTGAATCATAAGCAGTATCAGAGTGGGACCTTAAGCCCCATCACCACGTCAAGGCGAGCCTCTTTGATGGGGTAGGAAGAGCTGACCAACTTAGCGGCACGAATCATATTAAAGATAATTAAAAAGATATTTAGATTGTTCACCCATAAATTTCAGATATAATAAATTCATTCATGCTGTCCATCTTTTTTTAAATATTGGGAGATCGTCAGATCAACAACTGCAAGATAAAAAGCGATGATAGAAATATATACAAGGAACTGATGTGAAAAATATTATTTTCTTAATTTTATATATGTTTTCTACGTATTTTCTTACTTTTTGGGTACCGAAAGTTTCTTTCTCCGCGCATTCTGCACAACTTACATGTATGGCTAAGAGATTTTTTTAAACTTGAAATATTACTGTCAGCAAAAATTTGCCGCTTTAAAATCAATATTTTATACGCTACGAATCTCCAAAACTTTACAAAAAGAATTCACTGATTTAGAATAAATTTTTGCCTAAAAAAGAGTTTGAGTAGAAACGCTACTATTAAAAACTTTTGATTTTTTCTAATGAATTATTTTCTTCATTTTTTCCGTGATAGGAAATTAAACTTTCTTTTCATATGCTAAACTTATAAGAACGTCAAGTTCTGTCGTGCTCTTTCTTGGCCAGCTCTTCCAACGCGATGTTTTCAATGCTTAACCCAAAATTTTTATTAATTAAACAAATATCCCCGCCATCCCCGTGAGAGGCAAAAGACGTTACACACCACAACTAGACAATATCTGCATAGGCGCGATTAATTTATACAAATGTTAGAGGGCTGTTGATAAATTTTAAGACTATGTAAAGTAATTATTTAAAGTGATTACACAAATTCCATTGTCAAAATGTACAATTTAGAAAAATTGCCTACGTTTAGAGACACTAAGAAAGCAATGATATTGTGCTACCTGCTAAACTTCCAAATGTGAAAACTATCTGCGCTTAAATAAAGCCATAAAATTATCGGCTTAGTTTAGCTTCCCCCTATGCTATTTGTATTACGCACAGTGTTTGTGCTTTATGATATTTGATGCCATTTTATTACTTAAATTTTCAGAAGTAGTTTTCTCCATTTTAGACAGCAAATTTGCTTTTAAAAAACGTAGCCCCTGTTTCGCTATATTTGAGTGTTTCTGTGCCAATTTAGAGTTTAGAATAAGAAATGACCAATTTCTCCATCGATTACTGTCGATGCTTGAATTGAAAGTAGGGGAATATTTTAACATGTCAGACTCACTATTTAAATTTTTGTGGGAAGTGCTTCAACATCACTGGCCTCTCTTTGAATAATAATAAAAAAATATTTTCCAAGTTAAGGATAAATAGAATGACTAGCGTGATTTTTGTTTTGTTTCTTTATACATTGTCTAATGTGATAAAAATGTATTTGATATAAAAATATAATAAGTAACGACCACTTCACATTACAACTAAAAATTCTCGAAAATTGAAAACTTTGGACGCGTACAGAAATTTCATATCTTCTATCTCCCGTTACATATTGAAATAAAAAAGTTAATCGATCCCGTATGGCCTAAATATTGTGCAAGTTTTTTGAGATGATCTCCTAAAAAAACCAGAAATCGGACCTGAATGGACCAAACCGACGGTACTGCTTAAACTTTTCAGGATTTTCTTGCACAAAAACTGAATTTGGGGGTGCTTATTCTTGAAAAATTCCTCTTTGAAGTATTCCTGTTTCTGAAAGAAGCGGCCCAAGGCCCTGCGCAATTCCGCCTCTCATCACCCCCAGCATCGAATGACATATCGGTAAAATGCTTAGAAATACCAAAAGTGAAATAGATTTTGTGAATTTTGAAATGAATTTTCTGAAATGTATTTCTAGTTGTTATGTGAAATATTCGTCATGATATATATAAACCTAACAAATGGCGATGTGCTGTGAAAAAAAGACTAAATAAAGCAATTTCTTTTCAAACGCTTTATTTCCAATAAGTAAAATTATACATTTTAATTTACAAAAATACACATAATACAAGAGATAAATACATAATGATAAATAAACAGCATATATAACAAATACGAAAACAGGACACGAAACGTGTTTCTTTTTTAAATTATGTGTGTTTGCGTACTGTTTGTGAATGACTGTTGTATGTTTTGATCTCTTAATTTAAAAAAGGACACAACACCAGATCACAAAATAATTTATTAACAAATTTCAGTACAATACATCAAAAGCAAATCTTAAATTAACAGTGCACGATAATTACAAACAATTATGAATATGACAATTACAAAAACCTTACATCAAAATCTGACCAGCATGACAATGACACATATTAATTATGACACAAAAAAGAGCTGCAGAACCTCAATAATAACCCCACACTCACAACCGTGACCAGCCTGACAATGCCATATACTATTTATGATTACAAAAAAAAAAAAAACTGAGGAAAGCTCAAGTTGACCTTACACAAAATCACTCACTAGCCTGACCATGTGGCACACTAACTGTTATGCTATATTACTATTACAACTATTGAATATTGTAAGAATAGAAGGTGTTTAATATTTTTATGTTATGATATGCTATAGAAATGTGAGAGTTTAACTGTATACTATGGAAATTATAAATATATTTGTTGCGGTTTTTTTAAAATCTTTATTGTAAATTGTTGTATTTTATTTAGAAGATCTAATTGTCTATTTTTGTTTTACTATTGTGTTATTTTACTATTTTTCTATTGCTCTGCTGGGAAATTTTGAATATATTTGCCGAAATATTTTTTTCTTTTGTTGAATTAATCCAAACTGAACTCTAAATTTAAAATAAGATTTTGAACATATTTGCCAAAAATTTTTTCTTTCTTTTGTAGAATTAATCCAAACTGAACTCTAAATTTAAAATAAGATTTTGAATAATGGCCTAAAAGTACATTTTATGTGTCAATAAGGTGAAATTTCAGCTGTAAAAAAATTTAGAAGTTATGCACAACATTGGACGAACACCTACGTAGAGCAAGATGGATCTGACACGAGAGAAAAATGTATCGTCACAGATTCTGTGATCATATTTGCTTGCAAATTACGAGATTACGGATGTAAAAAAAAAAAAAATAAGATTTAACCATTAAATACCTGTTAGAGCTTGTGCTCTACAACCAAGTTCATAAAAATTATGTTTAAATTCATTAAAAGCGAAGAGGGAAACACTGGCAATAATAGTATATCAAAGTCTTTGCATGAAGGAAATCGAATATAAAGGAAATAGTTTCCTTATTTTGTGATTCACTCGAGATCACTTACTATCTTTTACGCTAAAATCTGGCTGTATGCTTGTATTTCACATATACTCTTTCGAAAATAAAACACATTGCCAGTGAAACTAACACCAGTTATTAGGTTAATTATGATTAAGTATTATTAGTTAAATATGACTATTAGTTAAATATGATTATTATTAGTTAAATATGCTTATTATTAGTTAAATATGATTTTTTAAATCGCTTCGATATTTGCAATCTTATCATACTTACTATTCATAAAAATAAGTGATCCACCTTGCTTCTACGTCGAGGTACGTATGCAACCAAAACATATTGATAAATGTAAAACTTAAACTACATAAAATACTAAAAATTTAAACTAAACTTAAAGACTAACTTAAATAAGCTGAAAAAGAATTTTGTTAGGCGGACGAACTCCTGTAAAGGGAATTTAATTTTTCTGATATTATTATAAAATCATTTAAAATTTACTTGAATTACATTTTTCGTCTCCTTCTCGTTAATATTATATCTTCTCTGACGTGTAAAAGCTGGGTTAAATATGTGTGCATAATTGGCACGATAGCCTGCATACATTTAATAATTATTGACCCTATACTAGTGGTAATGGGTTTAACAAAGATGAATTAACCTTTTAATCAATGAAGCTCTTTTTAAATAAATAAAAATAAAAATATCTGATTAAAAATGATTGGCAGCTCATATCACGATGATAGAAATGTTCTCAGCTGCAGAGTAGAGCAAACTTTCACCCGCCATTTGATGATAAAATATGGAAAATTCTGCTTATTTAAGAAAAGTAAATTGCTAAAAACATTTTCGTACCGTTAAAATAATTTGTATATTTGAAGATGAATATATTCCGTTGACTTCAAGAAAAAAATAAATTAAAATATTTTCTGTTCAGGAGTTCGTCCGTATCATTACGAAAAGAAACGTTTGCACTCTCGCACACATTAATTTTTTATTTCAAAAATACCCAATTTTATATATGAGTCATTCTCCCAGAAACGTACAGTATACTAAAAAAAAAAAAAAAAAAAGAAGTCCTGCGAAAAATATGAAAAAAAAAATGTTGTTAACTTGCTTTGAACCTATCCATACTGACCAATCTCCGGATTTTTAAAATAAATAAATATATATATATATATATATAAAACATACTTTGAACAAGAAAATTTGTTTAATTAAAAAACGTGTTTTCCTTCTATGTGGTAGTCGTTTGAAATCTAATAAATTTTTCATTTAATAAATTTCTTTTTTAAAGTGTGTTATTTTGTATTTAAAACAATCCGGAGGTTGATATGTATGCTTATCTAACACCACTCCAGTATTAATTGAGATCGTGGAACAGTAGTTATCGAAACTGCATTACTGTCGCTCCCCTACTTACGAAGCGATTAGGTACCTATGAAGCAACATCCTAATTGGAAAATATCGAAAGTTCAAAATAATAAATAAAATACAAAAATGCTATCGATAGGTAGAAGTTTGTAGTTTGGTGAATGAAAAGGTTTCTGACTCGCCATCGATATTTACTGAGGAAGACAGAAGAGGCTTGAAATTCTGTGTGTCAATTAATGAAGTTTATTTTAGCTGAGGTTGAATTAAATGCAATCGTGTCATCAGTCTCCTATGCTTGTACGCGTTACAGAATTTTCTTTTCTAAGAACAATATTAATACTAGGCTGAACTGTTTGTTTCTTCGCCTTAGTATAAATATAAGAGAAAATGACACCTGTTATTGGGTCGACCAATTCTTGAAAAGCGTTCTTAATCCAGCAGTAAGTCCGTTTCTTCCAACAGTTGTAGGTCTTTGCTGATCGTGGAGAACGCTTTATCCATTTTTTTTTTCTTTTAACGTTTTCTGTCTGTCCTTTTTTTAGCAGTTTTCATTTCTGCTTCTTCCATTTAAATTCGTAGCAATCGTACAATTTGAATTTTCTTTCTTTTTTCTTCCAAATTGATATTATGTACCCTATTTTACTAAGTATCGTAAGTCCTAAAAATTGCAACTGAAACGATCGTAAGTAGGGGAGTTTGTGCATTTAAATACTAGATGTCCTGTCTTTAGCCATGATGTTCCACGGACATGATGTTTGTTTAAAACATTATTAGTAACACATTAAATATCAGACTGCATTAAATGATGCCTGGGAATTAAGTTTAGAGCAATAATTATTACATGCTTGTTTATAATCTTTACCTATCTTTATTTTGACCACACAATTGATGCCGTGATCTTTATGTTCAGGATTTTTTCAAATTTATGCCAATGAAACTAAAAAGTTTTCACAGATTTGAATTGTAACTTATTGTTATAAATCCAAAGTGGCTAACAGGCTTTTACACACGGAAGTGTTTATTTGTTGCCGTATTTTAAGCTATTAAAAAGCTGTTCACTTTCTGCCCATGGACATAACTCAGATTATTCTGACATTAGGTATTTATCTAATAAAACAGTAGATGCAATATATTACCCTTTTAAATTTGGAAAACAAAATTTAATCAAATTTATACACTCAAAAAGAAGTAAAAACTAAAGCTTTTTCTGGCCGTGGATATAATTTTACATAGTGAAATATTAACGTCTTTTATTATTTGACTAATTGCATGTGTTTTATAAATAACTTCACCCCATTTACATCATTACATTTTTTGAGTTGTAATATTGTAAATGACATCGTAAATGTAAATGACAATTGTAATGTAAATCGATAATGTAAATCGGTAATGTAAATGACATTATTGTTAAATATTGTAAATGAATCAGCCATTTCAAAAACTCAGAGTCACTCAAAGTCACAGATTCAAAATTTTTCGATAAACAGTAAAACTTTGTTACACAGAAATCTAGATATTTTTAACGAACTTTTTATGCAAATTATATTTCATAGATCTTTAAAGAAATGTTTCATAGATCTTAAAAAAATATGTAACTTTGTTTTATTAGATCTTTCACAAAAATCATTAATGTCTGCTTCTTAAGATCTGACATTTAGAAACGTCGTCATATTCATCATTTTCTAGACACCAAGCACAACAATCATCCATCAGTGTCTGCAAAAATTAGGTAAGTCTCTGACTAATGTTGTTTTTACAATGAACGATAATTTTACCGTGCTTTTTGAGAGGCAACGGATAAATAAACCTGGTATTTTTTGTCCACGTATTTGAGCCTACCTTTAAAGACAAGTTTGCAAGAAAAAGTGCATTTTAAAAAAACCTGACATATGTAGTTTTTGAAATGACCAACTCGAATATTTCCCGATACCATTTTGTACGTTTCTAGGAAAATGATCCCATATACTGCTTTTGATATAGAAAATATTTTATATAATTATCCCTCTCCCCCACCAATCCCCCCTTCCTAAACCAAGGTCTGGCCCATCATCAGTCCTGGTTCAGCGTCTTCGACTGTTCGAAGAACGCGTCCGAACCTAACCCTAAGCTGTGTAGCGTCTAAGCTACTGTATTTATCCAGGGACCTGATGTGAAGGTCCAAAGACCCCAGAATGCGAGTCAGTCTCAAAACATTCTGTTCGCGACTACGCCGCAGAGGCAGTTGTAATGAGGGCTGTGCAGGATCCCTAGGATCACATGGTGCACTGTCCCCCGATTCTCCTACTCCTCCCATATCCCTGTTCCCTTCCCCCCGTGGTGAGAAATCACCACCACCTACTTCTACTCCCAATACATCCGCGTCCCAGAGTTCCTCAACTGCCTCCTCTAACGCCCACTTAGACAAACTTGCAGCTAATGCCGAAAAGACCCCCGCGTCCCCTATGCGAGAGCGCAGAACGGCAAAGTTACTTACTGGTGGGTGCTCCGGTACAGCTGGCCATTCTGGTACGGGTTCCACTGCAGCTGGAGTTTCCTCCTGAGTAGCTGCAGTTGGAGCTACCACCGTACCAGATGGCACTTCTTCCTGAGGGTCGGCAGACTGCCGACAACAACAGCACAGCCGTCGACTGTAAGAGAAAGTGAAAGAAAACATAAGTAAACTGAAGTAATCACATTAAAGTACAAAATTAACACATTAAAAAATACAAAAATTATATATGCATATAAAAAGACACAACTATTACTTTTTCTTGATTTAAGAATGGACGTATACGTACAGAATAATGAATAGAACTAAAACTGATAAATTATTCTTTATTTTCCTTCCTGTCCCACTTCCAAAAAAGAAAACGGCTGATAACAGAAAGTTTCATTCCACCAACAACTAAAATATTCTAATCCGTAGATTCTGCTTTTGGAAAATTTTCTCTCAACATTAAACTTATTTACCTATTAGATTAATACCTACTCAGATCTGCCAAGTCTCCGTTTTTTTGGATACAAAGTTTTTAGTACAGAAAAAGTTGATATGTTTAATCGGAGCAATCTGCGATTTAAAATAACAACATTTTCTCTAAGAAAATACTGGTGTGCAAAAAGCCGGAGACTTGGCAACTCTGCCTATTCATAATCTTATCGTGGATTCTGTTTTTGGAAGATTTTCTCTCAACATCAAACTTATTTACCTATTATATTATACCTACTCATAATCTTAGCCTAATATAACATCATTGATACTCAAAACAAGCTAACAAAGTTTGACCAGTTCACTTGAACTGACAAATGAGTGAATCTGATTCGAGATCAATTTATATATCAATCGAGTAAATAGACTCTGTAAAATATCTCTGAAGAAAACGACAATTTTAGAAAGAAAATGGATTTTGAACTAAACTGGCTGGTATATGATTTGTCTCACACTTGAACTTGGGATCCCCTGTTCTCAAAAGAACTGCACTGAAAAATGGGCTACTGCAGCGTTAAGCTCCATAACTTTAATAATCTTCTAAATTTGTACTGATCATTTTACCCCTCTCCCATCTCGTTTTTTTCAATGCTTTTAAAACCATTTTCACTTCAACCTCATTCCCATCGGCTAAAGGGTTTTGAAATTTAGGTGCCACTTGAAAAATGTGACTTGTTGCAATAGAACATGTGATACTTTGCTGATGAGATAAGAACTCTAACCTTTGAATACCATGCTGCTGAGCTATCTTCATCTGAATCTTTGCTAGTACACTTACGTCAGTATTCAACTTCTTTATTTGTTTCTTTCAGCTAAATTTCGACAAATCTACCATTATCGGATTCTCTGCGAAGAGTTGGCATAAAACCTGAGCTATGCTAGTGACAACGTAGAATAAACTGAATGAGGATACCATCAAAATATTGTCACGAAAAATGCCTGTTACGCCAAACCCACACGGTTCAAGTTTGCTAAGTGACAGCTAACCTAATTTCCTAAGATTAACCAAAATTTAACTGAAAGTTAAAAAAAATGAGCAAGAGACAGATGTATATGTCACAACAGAATTAATTTAATATGATAGAGTACAGATGTTTTGGGTAGAGGCGAGGCCTCCCAGATGACGCTGTGTGCTTTTTATTCTGTAGAAAAAGTAAACAGCACCATCTCGGAAACTCCGGTACGGGTCAATTGCTCTGGCTTTCAGAGAAAAGGAGTGAATTGTTGTAGAAGTTTATAGAGAGAAATTACCTATTTGTCACGATGGATTTTCCACTGCTATCTCTGAATGGTAAAACAATGGTTAAAATTTGGAATGGTTAAAACAAATTTTTTATTGTTTCGTTGCAATTCAAAGCTTGCTAATTTGCGGCAGACATTTAGTTTAAACAAGAAGGAAAAACCCTGCATCAAGCATAAATTATGAAACACTTTCCAACACTTTCAAAATTCTGTAACAAAACTTCACCGTTTAATAGGGTGAAAGATGATGTCTATAAGTAAACAACTTGAAAACCCAGTTTTCAATACTATTAATTACCATTAATTTTCGGAGAAATATCCAAATTCTTTTGTGCAGCCCTATATATGATCCGGAGATATGTATATACACTACATAGTATGCAAAAATTTTGTTCAGAGAGGAAACGCATAATTAAGTCCCTTCACCAATTTCCGTCAATAAACGGAAATATACTCGAGATCTTTTGTGCTGATCTGTATATGATCTATAGAATTTATACACTCCAAGTAATAGGCAAAAAATTAGTTAAATTTAAAAATCGCGTCCCATACCTCAAAACGGACTTCCACCAATTACTGTTCATAGACACTACTGTAAACGAATTATTTTGTGTATCCCTGTAAATGAACGATAAATGCTATGCGTACCCTATTCTATAGTAAGCCTCTTGTTTTGCACATCACTCATATATATCAATTTCAATATGTTTGAAATAGTGTAACATCATTAAAATACATCGCGAACGATTTTTCACTATAGACCGTAATGTAACGGAATTCTTTTGAGTGTAAACGAACTATAAATGCACTGAATTTTCAGTACCTAACATGCCATAGTAAGCCTCAATAACATATATCAATTTCATGGCAATCCGATTATATCTACGCCAATTAGAGTATGGACAGACAGACAAACCAAATTCATAAAAACTTGTCAACTATGTTGGAAAATGTTAAAAATGGCTAATCTTCCACAACCGGAATCTTCCGCTAATTGGCATATTATTAACGAGTGTAGTTTGGCGTAACAGATTGTTCCTTTAAGAGGATACTTTAATAGTGTCCTTATTAGCTGTACAAAAGATTGTGTCCAGCATAGTTCAAGATTGATACTAGCTTTTGTCGAGAGACCCGATTATGGAAGATTAACCTGGAAACTTCTCCAGTTTGCTTTGAGTTAAATTTTAGGTACTTACATTCTACACTTACTCTGCTAACTTTTATAACCAAATATTATTCACAAATTTCGCCAAGATATTGTAACAATCTTAACCAATTTAATTTATTTTTTGTATAGTATAAATGTAACATGCATAAATAAACGTATCCGCATACATAATATAATAGAAAATATATTAATTTATAAAAGCACACAATTATTTCGCAACTTAGTGGATTTAATCATATCTAAATCACATGCATTACGAATAAATTACATTACGTTACTACCTTACGATTCGCATTTGGCGATAACTACGGTAATACTCTAATAAATTTCATAACCAAATATTATTCGCCAACTTTTGCCAAGATAAATATAATACTTCAAAGAAACATTCCGCACACATAATATAACAGAAAACATATTAATTTATAAAGGTACACAGTTCAAATGTTATTATATTTCAAATAAAGTGGAGAGTCAAAATACGTCCATTAGAATTAACTTCTAAAATATACACTAAAACACTTTTTATTTTGCTTAAAAGACGTCAACATATCAATATAAACATTAAAGATGTTAAAATTTAAAATTTACATGTTTCGATTTGTTCATCAAATCGTCATCAGAATATACACAAATCACAAATACAATGTACATGTTACTGTGTTTTTCATAGTGTATATTTTAAAAGGTACACAGTTATTATGCAACTTTAGTGGCTAAATTTTAATGGTTTTAATTAATCACATTCAGTTCGATTAAATTGCATATGTTACGACTTTATGATTAAATTTTGGTGATAAGTACAATTTATTTGGTTATGAAAATTACCGAAGCTCGTACAATATTTCACAATAGAAATATTCGCTTTATTTAATCGCAAAATTCTACGATTATATAAAGCGAATATTCTATTCGGAAACAGCGGTACTCAAAATTCTGGAGATGTGACAGCTTATTGTTAATAAAGTATGAAATACATTTAACAGAAATAAATAATATTTGTAAGAAATTTTTTTCAGTTAAAGGTATTAAGATATAAAAAAATATTTCATTTATGTGTATGTGATAAAAAAGTTTTGAATCTTAACTGATGGTAGAACCATACACCAAATTGTATACAGAAGAATGGAAAATTACGCAATCAATGGCAAAATTACATATATATAGTAAAATGTTTAAAATAACCAAATAAAGAGTATCGATTCAACAACCGACTATTTGTGGTGCCAATTTCCTAAAAGCTACGTTATAATGTATCATTTAGACAACATACAAGTACTTTTGTGCTCTAAAGCTATACATAAGTAATTAAGCAGTTTCACGTTTACATTTTTTCATATTTACCGTTAAAATATTTAATTCTGTGTTCATACACAACCTATGTTTTAAAATAAGCAGATTACACTAAAAATATTACATTATTTGTAAACAAATACAACTGCTAATACTTAGTTTGCACGCCTAATGAAATGACTGGATGCAACGATGAAAAAGAAATATTTCATATTTTAAAATACAAGCTTAAATACTAATAAAAATACTTACAGCCAGAGAGGTACTTTCATTATTTAAACTTTAATACAAGGAAATAGATGAAACCAGACTTCAATTTGCTAAAACTTCAAGATTTGAGTACAGTCGTTTGTAATTTGCTCAAAATCAAATTTTAAAGCATTATAATTGCAGGTTTCAAAGTTGCCAGATTCATCATCTCAATGAATTCGATATCGATGAAATTAATTATTACACCATGGAGATTAAATATTTAAACTGACCGTATGGAGAATGTGTAAATATTCAGGTCAATTCGTAATTTCTTTTAAATTTTTGTTTTCATCTTTTCCACAAATGTGAGCAGCAAGTTCAATAAATACGGTATACAAAGGCTGTGAAAATTGCTTTATTTCAACAAAATCATAGTAAAATTTTTAGTTTTTAAAAATTAAAACGCAATTTTTTTTTTTACCATAACGTCATTTTCACCATTGGAAACCTTTTGTATTTATTCAGATTGGGGACTCTAGCGTGACCTACGTTATATATTGTATAACGTACTATGTACGTTAAACTATGTATGTACTACATACTAATGTACGTTATACTATGTATAACGTAGGTCGGACTGTAGTCACGGGTAAGGTCTAGTCACGGGGTAATTGATCTACTGGTGATAATGACGTCAGAAGAAAACTTGTCCGTCTGGTCGACCAATTTCCATAAAAAAAACTATCGCCAAACTATAGGATTTAATGCCAAAAATGCCTGATCGTTGCGTCACATTCACTTGACGTCATTGCGTTACACGTGTTTGGTATGTCATCGAATGATTTTTTATTAGACGTTTATCTGTATTTTTGATGGTGTTTTACTGATCTTTTAAGTAATTCTTTAATTAAAATAACAATTATGTCATTAAACCACGACATAATGATGTTAAAAAAGACAAAGCATTGAAAAAATGTTGAGATGCTGTACGATAAATATATCAGTTTCAACTGAAACTAACGGCACAAACACTTTTCCACCAGCTGAGAGGGATAATTAAGAACAAGAAATATAAAAAAAAAATTTTTTTAAGTCAATTCCTACTTTTTAATCATAAATATATAAAATAAACCCGTGCAGCATTAATGTCCCACGTTATCTTTATTGAACATTATTTTATAATCATCGTTGCGGTATTTTATTTATGTGGCATCACTCATTTGAGATAAATCTTTCATTTCATTTATGAAATCAATGGGAGGAATTTTTTCTCCCATTTAAAACTAAAATTAATTAATTTAATTTAATTAATTAATTAATATTTGAAAAAACTGTATTAACATAAAGTGTCATCCACTACAAGTTTAAAAAAATGTATTTAAACTTGAGTGGATGAATAGAAAATATTTTATTAACGATTGAAAATTTGAACAAGATATACTATATAGAGAGAGTGTGAGCTAATAGTAGGAATTTAAAAATTGTGTAAATAATTAAATATCCAATATTATTTTTTTTTCTGTTTTCATTAATCTATTGTAAATTTGCTTAAAGTTACTGACAGTGCAATTATTTTAGTCTTATTGAAAAATACATAAATTTCTTTAGCTTGATTTAATCGGGATAAACTGACATAAAACTATTTTATTCAATTAATGGTAAATTATGGTAATTATGGTAAATTATGGGTAATTATGGTTAATTATGGTAAATTATCCACCGCTTTATCCAGATTAAATCAAGCTAAAGAAATTGATGTATTTTTCAATAAGGCTAAAATAATTGTACATACTTCACAGTATAACAGTTGCATAATCAGAGAGTCTCTAGAAATTTCGAAAAGAGGTGATAAAACATGTAATGATGTATTGTCTTATCAAATCCCACGTATTAGGTATAATGTGCTTGGTGTCACTGGGTTTTTTGGTATTTGTTGATCCCCCCCCCCGCAGCTTTTAGTGATATCGTCCCATCTTCCTTTAATACCTCCATTTCATAGTTTGTTGGTTTCGCCCGTTTTCCATCTATCCAGTGCATTTCTTCGGTTTACTGTGTTTTTCGAATGGTTTTTATCCTCTGATGATGGTTAATGTTTAGCCGAAAGAGCTTAGGTATTTTGACATCTGATTTTACATCATAAAGAGTTATAATGTTTTAAAGCTGTGTTTTTAGTATTTGCACCTATTATAGTAACAAATAAATTTTATTAATAAGTTTGCATTGTTTTTCCAAGTTTAAGAAGGTGAATTTGACGTTCTTAATGTATGGAATTTTCTATATATTTTTAATTATCAAACGCTGAGCTGATAAACCGTCAGTTTAACTGGGGATATTTGATTATCATTTTCGTGCGATTGTTAATATGACAATATGAAGCAAGGTTGTAAAAGAATAATCTAAGCCATAATGGACCTGATGTGTGTAATTAAAATTAGCTTTGCCGATGAAAATGCCCTAACGCTTAGCAAAAACTTGCATTTTAACCCTTTCCGGTGGGGAGTAAGTCTGTTTGTAAAATGATGAAATAATGGACTGACAAAAGAATTTACAAAAGAATTCATTAGATAATAAACACTTGCTTATTTTCCGGTACCTAATAAAAGGAAAATAATAATGAAATAGTCTTGGTGCCGTTTGTCAGTTTTGGAATTAAAATTAGGTGTCCTTTTTTGTGGACACCGCCCGTTAAAGGGTTAAATCGTGCTTCTCAAAAGAAGCTGTAAAGACTCAACTGATAAATGTCAAATAATTTCCGCAATTCCTTATGAAATGCTTTCTTTTGAATATTTAATTTTTGTCAGAAAATATCACAAGCGTTCATTGAGTGATCTGGCAGAAAAATCTGACATTTCAGATAGCAAAGATTTCAGGGAAAATGTTTTGAATTACGGTGGGGAAAAATTATATTCATACAAAGTACATAGAATATTCATTTATTTGCTATCGAAACCTACAGCTATGAACGCGTAGTATTTGTGTGCCTACTTTTATTTGAGGAAATTATACTGCTACAGATAATTAAAAAAACAATATTTGGTCGCAGTTTGAATAAACATTCATTCTTGTACTGCATGGGACTCAAATTAATGAGTAAATCTGAATAATTCCATATAAATCATAATTTAGAAAGTATTTTGAAGGTTTTCCGTTCATTTGAAATTTTGAATTTTTTATAAACCGTTCTTAGCGCATTTACATCTTAAAAGTAACCACAATGCCGAAATCCAAGTTTCTATCATAGAAATCTATCTTTCTATAATTCTATCGTTAAATCATAGAAATCGCAATTTTAGGACGTTTTTGCTTTTGCACACTTTTAAATTTCGAAATTTTAAAAATCTATTCTGTGGGTGCGTCTCTAATTTAACAGCCACATCAAATTTCAAGTTTCTAACTCTAAAAATTTCAGATAAATAATAAAACGTTTTTAGAACATTTTCCGTTCATTTCACCATTTTAAGTTTCAAATTTTTTAGAAACCGTTCTCTTAAAAAAGCTCATTTATCTCTTAAAAGTAATCACCCTGCCAAATTTCAAGATTCTATGCCAACTGTATCACATAAATCGCAATTTTAAAACTTTTTTTTGATAATGCATCCTTTTAAATTTCAAATTTTTAAAAACTGTTCAGAGTAAACATTTACGTCTGTAAAGTAACAGCCACGCTAATTTCAAGTTTCTAGCCTCAACAGTTCTAAACAAATCATAATTTAGAACATTTTTAGAACGATTTCCGCTCATTTCATACTTTTAAATTTCGAAACCGTTTATATCAAGTATTTAAATCATAAAAGTAACCAGGACGCCAAAATTCAATTTTCTAGTCCCAACAATATCACAGTAATATCAGCAATATCAACGTAATAAATACCCTGTTAAATAAGTTTCGTAAAGTAAGTGCGTGAATTTCCTCGTGGATTAAGCAAACTTTCTTTTCCAAAAAAATTAAAAATACAATGTAAAAACATGAAAATGGTAATTAGAGGGCCCTCTTCACAGTCACATTGGGGCCTCCTTTTCAATTTTAGAGGAGAAGTATGTGCTTCACGTGCCTTGTGGATGGTGCCCTGTATCTAGAGTATATTTCCGTTTATTGCCGTAATTTGCTGTAGAGGAATTTTCAACTGTGCTATGCGTTTCCTAACTGAACTAAATTTTAGAATACAATGTAGTGTATATACAAATTTATAGAACCTATACAGGGGCGCACAAAATAATTCGGATATTTTTCCAGCTATTGATGATAATTGTTGAAATTGGGTTTTAAAATGTGTTGTGCGTTTCTCAAATTGTTTACTTAGATATTATCTTTCACCATATAATACTGTGAAGTTTTATTACAATATTCTGAATATGTTGTAAAGTGTTTTATAGTCTATGGCTGGCGCATTAATTTTCTTTCTTGTTTTTTTAATAAATATGTTATAGAAATTATTTAAAAAAACACGGGTGTTATGGTTTTTTTCCATTTGAAAAAAAAACTATATATTTTTTCTGTTTTGCCAATTCTGATCTGCATCCATGAAAATCAACTAGCTTCTGAAAAGACTTCTCAAAGCTGTAATTTATAACTCTAATTCATTTGAAGATTAATGAAATAATTTTTTCGAATAATCTTAACTATTTTTCTTGGTTCGTTTAGACATATTAAGATGTATGAAGATGCTGCAATTAATGTGATAGAAATCTGGATAACCAAGGTACCCACGATATGTAACTGATAGAAAATTGGAATGCCGAAAAAAAAAAAAAAAGATTGAACATGCTGTTGGATTTGAAAATTTAGATGCTGATGTTTCTGGAAAATATGGAATGCAGATAAATTTACATGTATTTGTGTATTGTTATTTAAGAAAATGTAATAATAAAAATAGTTTTTTTATTAAATGCAATTTAAAACGTTTGAAATATTGTGATTTGCACAGAGTTTAGTAAATTTGGTTTCATAATAAATGCAATTTAAAAAGTTTGGAATACTGTGTTTTGTACAGAGTTAAGCAGATTTTGTTTCATAATTAGATTTAAACATGTCTTTATCAAGATTATGCAAAAATTTTCAATTTCTGTCAGTCGAAACATGTTGGATAGAAACAGTCTACATTTATAGATTATATACAAAAACTCTTTAAATAAAAACTAAGCGAGCCTACTCTTATACTGTGCTGGTATGTACGTTGAAAGGTCAAATAAAAACGATGTGCGACAACGAGTAAAATTCTTCGATCACTATCAACAATTTTTTTTTTATTAGAGTAAGCTTGGAAATAAAAAATACTACCTATTAAGGTAAAGAGAAATAAGTTATATCAATATGTATCATTTTATGTACCAGGAGTAAATACATTTTGTTTTCAAGAGTGCAAACTATAAACGTGTTTTCAGAAAAACTTTAAATTTGGTTTGCGGAAAATTTCAGAACTCCGAAAGTTTTACAGGTATTGTTCTGAAATGTTCTACAGTGATTTGCATGTATGTACCTGATGTGCTATAAACTAAAAGTTAAGATGTAGGTCTAAATTTTTTAATTTTCCGACATTTATATAGAAACAAGAACGAAAAATCATGCGTCAAGCATAGATTATGTAATACTTTCCAACGCTTCCAAAATAATTTTACGAATCATACCGTTTAATAAGCTGAAAGATAACATCTAAGTAAACAATTTGGAAAACGCATAACATATTTAAAAACATAATTTCAGGAATTTCCAACATATACAATATTCGGAAAAATATCCGAATACTTTTATTCAGCCCTGTATATGATCTATAAATTTGTATAAATACTACATAGGATGTTAAATTTTAGTTCAGTTAGGAAACGAGTAGCACAGTTTAAATTTCTCCTTCTGGTGTTTCTGTCAATAAACGGAAATGTGTTCGCGAACTTTTGTGCTTCCCTGCATATGATTTACAGAATTTATACACACCACGTAATAGACAAAAAGTGAGTTAAATTTAAAATCGCGTTCAGTAACTTAAAACGCACTTCCAGGAATTATTGTTATCAGACAGTAGAGAATTCTTTTGTGTGTCCCTGTAAATGAACGATGACTGCTATACACACAATATTCCGTAGTAAGCCTCTTGTAATCGGGTCCTCCGAGATGACACTGTGTGTTTTCTGAACCGGGCCTGCTACAAGTATTAGTGACGTCACAATAGTGATCCACTTTGGTCAATGTATCTCAGCAGAAAAATTTAATAAAGAGAGATGTTTTGAATTGCCTGTCTTAAAATTTATCATTATATAAATAATAGTACTAAATTTCATAATCGTGAAATAAAAGGGAGTTAATAAATTTGTTTTATGAAAGGAAATTAAAAGTTTTAAATTAAAAAAATTGCTAAGATTAATAGATCAGATTGAACACATTGACTTACCTTTTCCTACAAACGTTATCTTACAATAAATATACATAAAAAATATAATAAATCTGACAAAAACTTTACAAATTTCCCCCTTTTTACCACTACATAACATAATTTAACTAAAACACTATAAATCTGTACTTTTTAACTATAGAGGCCTTGGTATTTTTTAAAATCTTGGCGCAATTCGGTCTTCAGAAAGTGAGACTTGTTGCCAAATGATACAAACAGCTATAAAAACAAACTTAATGAACTTTTATGTTTGTTTATACATATATATATATATATATATATATATATATATATATATATGTGGCGTTTTGACGAAGATGAGATACCACGAGATGTAATACTCCACGAGAAAATGGCAGTCCGTTAAAGATATAGAATGTTGCAGTCGATGGCGAAGTGGTGAGGCAATAATGAGATTCCACAAGAGTTTCTTCAATAAATACCAGCTAATTTCCAGACAAATCGTTTATTTAGAATGAGAGCGATGCAGTAACAGTTCCCACAGGTAAAAACTTATAGCCCTCAGGCTTCACGATGGCTCGCTACCTCGTTTAATAGATGTTAAGAGCTGTATGAAAATTCTACGAGACTACAACACCAGATACATATTTGTTTACACTTCCAAACACGTCAAAAATCTTCTCTCCGAAGCGCGCAAGCAAGTTTTGTTCACTGAGCGTAGACATACAGAAAAACGACGTCACGTGCGCACAAACCAATGAGTGAGAGGGGAGCTCCAGCCCAGCGAATGAGGCGAGAGGGAGGAGCTAAAACACGAAAGAGTTCCTCCCCTGGCCGCGCATAAATTTTGAAGTGAAAATTACCCAACGTGCGAAACCGAGCATGGAATAATAATAATAAAAAGAAAATGGCTTTTTAAAAACATTCGAAATGAGAAAACGTCTCTCGGAATTTTATAGATTGGGGAGCTGATAAAAGTTACGAATGAACTTAAAAATTTAGATTAAGATTTGGAATAAGATAATTATTAATATACGGGTTAATACTTTTAAAAGGACATTAAATAAGAATAAATATTATTAAGAATTAAGGAAATACTGACTATGTTAGAAGTTAGATTAATTTAAAGGACTAATGCGAAATAAATGCGAAGGAAATAAATTTTTACATAACATATATATTGTTTGTATATACATTTCACTTCTATCACTATATAAAAAAAGATAAATGGCTTCTTTACATTAAATAAATTGTATAAAAAATGAAAAAAATTGCTTGAGTATATGAAACAACAAATAGGTTGCCAGAAAATATATTGCCAAATTTACTTTTCTAGCCATAGCCATTTTCTCGATTTACTGTTTTTTCATGATCAGACAGTATCAGAGGACAAAGTTAGAACAAAAGGGCGTTTAAAAAAAATTGAATATATTTATAAAAAATTAATTGTAATGGCTAATGTAAACAAACATTGCAATTTGCATAACGTTTGTAAGAATTACAACGTTTTATAAAAGATTCATGAAACATTGTTTAGTTCAATTTAACGGTTTTCTTACATTTTGCACCTAAGGTTATACGCCTATTACTCAGGCACTATTTTTTAGTTAAACATCTTCTTTTACTGTGCTCGTATTTTACTGTGCATCGAATAGAAGCGATGCACAACAAGAAATGAAAAACACCGAGAACTAAGAGCGAACAAATTTTATTAGAGTAATGTGAAAGTAAAAAATATTGACTAGTAAGATAAAGAAAAGACAGTTATTGGGTGTGGTAAAAAGTTTTAAAGCGTTTTTCAGAGAAATGAATATGGAAGAGCTGACAATAATACCTTTATTCATTAAAATAATATCCATCATTATCTAACACCTTCGGACATCGGTCGGGCAGTTGATGGATGCTAGCAGGGTAGAACGATTCGTCTTTTGACGCGATGAAGTCGTCAACCCAGTTTCGCACTTTGTCCACTGTCCGGAAGAGTACAGAAGACAACGCATTCTGTATCGAACGAAACAAATGATAGTCCGAAGGGGCTATGTCGGGACTATACGCCGGATGTACCAAAACTTCCCAGCCAAGAGTTACTAACGTGTCCTTGACTGGTTTCGCAACATGAGGTCTTGCGTTGTGATGGAGCAATTTCAAGGGGCGCAAACCTTTGTCAAAAAATGTACGTTTTCGACCGATTTCCTGGTTCAATTGAAGCAATTGTTGATTTTAACTTTCAGCAGTTACACTTACACCAGTCTCCAACAGTTCGTAATAGAGCATACCCTTCGTGTCTCACCGGATGCAGAAGAGAACTTTTTTGCAGTGAATGGCTTGTTTCGGCGTTGATGTTGTTGCTCTGCCAGGATTCAACCAATATTTTTTTTGCTTCGAATTGTCATAACATATCCATTTTTCATCTCCTGTCACGATTTTCTACAAGAAAGAATTTTTCTGTTGCCTGTTTAGCAGATTCATGCACTTCAAGACACGCTCATCCTTGTTCCTCTGCCTCTGTGCATGTGGCACCCATCTTCCTGCCTTCTGAATATTTCCCATCACGTGTAAACGATTACAAATCGTTTTTTGTGATACTCCTAATTGTTTGGCAAGTTCTTTTTGCAGCTGAGATGTATCTTCATCAAGCAGTGCTTACAAATCCTCATGACTAGTCTTCAGTGGAGCACCGCTATCTTCTCGATCGCTAACATCAAAATCGCTATCTGTTGAAACCAAATTTCCCATGTGCTTTTCGATACGATTTCCTATCCAAGAACATAACAGATTGATTGATATGCTTTTGCAGCATTTTTTCCTTGGTGAAATTCGTAACGAATGCAGTGACGAATAAATGACTTATCGTATGACATCTTTCACCTTCGAAATTTAAAATTTACTTTCACTTTTCTCCTTAGCTTCTGCATGGATTTCAAAACGCTGAACTGATTCTTATCACATGACACAAACGCGGTCTACTGATTGGTGTGCTATTTCGCAGTAAATGTCAGACAAAATTCGCTTTACAACTTCTTACTACACCCAATACATCAAAATGCATCATTTTATGTACCAGGAGCAAACGCATTTCTTTCAAGAGTGAAAACTACAAATGTGGTTTCTGAAAAACATGAAATTTGGTTTGCGGTAAACTTTGGAATTCCAAAATTTTTTACAGATATTCTTCTGAAGCGCGTTCTGCAATATTTACACAAATGTACCTGTGCTATGCGCTAAAAGCTAAGATTCTTAAGATTTTTTTAAGGTCTAAATTTTTTAATTTTCTGACATATTTAGCAAAAATTAGTGTGTGGTGGCTAATGTAAAAACATCACGATTTGCATAATGTTTGTTCAAAATTGCAACTTTTTATAAAAGATAAACGAAATATTGTTCATTTTAACTATTATGTCTTAAATTTTTGAGTTTGAGACATTTATTTTTAAAAATATAAATCTTTTCAATTAAAATTGTCACTTTTTAACAAAAAATGGCAAATTTCAGCTAAATTCTGAGATTTTTCAAAATTTCCAGTTCATTGCACAAGACAAGACAGAAAAAAGAATAGAGTTAAATTACGGTTATGTAACCGTTTTCTATAAAAACAGTTGAATGTCTCAACAGTCTGCTGCAAAATTTTAACAGTGCAGCATAGCTCCAGCTTGATGCCAACTCTTGTCGACGAGACCAGATTATGGAAGATTAACCTAAAATTTTTTATGGAAGTTTGCATTAATTTAAATTTTAGGCACTTAAGTGTACGCTTACTCTATTAAATTTCATCAAATATAATTCGCCAACTTTCTCCAAGATAAATATAATACAGTATAAATATAATGCTTAAAAAAAAGAACATATCCGAACACATAATATAACAGAAAACATATTAATATTTAAAGGTAAACAGTTATTATGCAACTTTAGTGGCTAAATTTTAATGGTTTTAATGAATCATATTCATTACGATTGAATTGCATACGTTACGACTTTATGAGTAAAATTTTGTGATAAGTACAATTTTACAATTAAAATCTGGTTATGAAAATGAACGGAACAAATACAGTATTTTGGAATAGAAATATTCGCTTTAGTTAATCACATAATTTTACGAGTATATAAAGCGAATATTCTATTCGGAAACAGTGCTACTCATAATGCGGGAGCTGTGACAGCTATTGTTAATAAAGTATGAAATACATTTAAAAGAAACATATAATATTTGTAATAAAAATAATTCGGTTAAAGATATTAAGAAATAACACGATATTTAATACAAAGCGTATGTAATAAACAAAGTCTTGAATCTTAACTGATGGAGAATGAGTACACCAAATTGCATATAGAAGAATGAAAAATTACGCGATCAATTGTAAAAATGCATATATTTATTAAAATTTTTACAGTAACCAAATAAAGGGTACCGATACAATAACTGACTATTTGTGGTGCAAAGTTCCTAAAAGCTACGTTATAAAATTCATTTAGACAACATACACATACTTTTGTACTCTACAGCTACATAAGTAATTAAGCAGTTTAACGGTCATTTACATATTTTCGAATTTAAGCTTAAATCTTTTAATTCTGTGTTTATACACAACCGTAAGCAGATTACGCCAAAAATATAACATTACTTGTAAACAAATACAACTGCTATTACTTATTTTGCACGCCTGATGAAATGACTGCATGCAACGGTCGCGTGATGAAAATAAAATCATTCATATTTTAAAATACAAACTCAAATGCGAATAAAAATACTTACAGCCACAGTGGTACCTTCATTATTTATCCTTTATCACAGTCAAAAGATGTAGACACAGATTAATTCTCTAAAGCTTTAAGATTTTATGACAGTCTTATGCTATTTGCACGATTCAGTCAAATTTGATAGCTTTATAAGAGATGCTTTTTAAATTGCCAGATTTATCATCTCAAAGAATTCCATATCGATGAAATCAGTCAATTCACCATGGAGAATAAATATTTAAACTGACCGTGGAGACAGTGGTTTATTTTCACCTCTCTTTAATCTTTTGATACTTTTAATTTTATTTTCAACTTTTCGACGAATTTGAGCCCCAATTAAAAAAACGAAAAAAAAAAAAAAAAAAACGGAATACGAAATCTGTGAAAATAGCGCTATATTGACACAATTGTAATAAAATTTGTAAATAGTTTTCTGAATTAAACCGCTCATTTTTTTGGCCTATCATGAAGTCATTTTTACCATTCTCTTTGTATTAGGGATCAAATCGTAGGGGAAAATGAAGAGAGCTACTGGTGCAAATGACGTCAGTAGAATAAAAGAATATGTCTATTTGTTCATAAAACTAAAACATTTTACCACGATTCATCACAATAATGCATCTTTTAGTTTGTTTTAAGCTCTTATCAAAATAAAAATCATGTTCAAATCTGACGAGATTTTTTATTTTGCTTTGTTTTTGTCTTATCTGGCAAGATTTTTTTTTTTCTTACAAAAATTGATCTAAAAAACTAGTCGGATGTGTCAATCCCAAAACTTTCTTGTATCTCACACTGATTTCGCATATACTAAAAAGAATCGGCCCCAATTTATATCAAGGACTAACTGAATCTAAAGTTTTATCAAATTCTGTGCATTAGTTCTTGAGATATAAAACCGCAAAATCGTATCTATTGCTAAATGCAGCATAGCATCGCCACCTGTTGGGAGACTTAGACCAAAACCTATTCAACAACAACTTATGTCAACGTCTAACTGAATCTGAAGTTTGATGAAAATAACTTTATTAGTTCTTGAGATAGAGCTATTTCGGAAATCGCGAAAATGCAGCATAGAAGTGCCACCTGTCGGGCGATTATCACCAAAACGTAATAAGCATCTATTTATGTCAAGGTCTAACAGAATCTGAAGTTTGATGAAAATCCGTGCATTAGTTCTTGAGATATAGTTATCGTGATAATAATGAAAAAAGTAGTATAGCAGTGCCACCTGTTGGGCAATATACACCAAAACGTAAGCAGTATCTATTTATGTCAAGGTCTAACAGAATCTGAAGTTTGATGAAATTCCCTGCATTAGTTCTTGAGGCATAGCTATCGTAAAATTCTAGGAAAAAGCGGAATAGCAGCACCACCTGTTGGAATATCTACACCAAAACGTAATCAGCGTCTATTTATGTCAAGGTCTAACTGAACCCAAAGTTTGATGAAAATAAGTGCATTAGTTCAGGAGATAGAGCTATTGCGGAAATCACGAAAAATGCAGCATAGCAGGGCCACCTGTCGGGCGATTATCACCAAAAACTAATCAGCACCCATTTATATCAGGGACTAACTGAATATAAAGTTTTATTAAATTTCGTGCATTAGTTCTATAGATAGAGCGCCCACGAAAGTTTTGTCACAGACAAAGAGACAGACAGACAGACATTTTCTATAAATGGTCAAATCGTGTTCAGGACCTTCTAAAACGTATAAATCCGTAGAAAACCGAAGTCAAAAATTTTCATGAATACAATACTTTCTTCTTGTAAAGATAGAAGAAAGTAATAAGCAGAAACGGAAAGGCGTACCTTGTTTGTATTGTATCATCTTTGTATGCGAAAAAAATTGACAATTTAACGGGAGATTTTCTAGCAGGATGCTTATGACTCTTACTTTTGAGCACCACTATTTCCAAATAGTTATCATCGAATTATTTAATCGCTAAACTTGTGCAACTTATGCGTAATTTTTGCATTTAAATAAGACGATTTCATAACGATAATTTCTATATGAAAACAATGGCGTTCAAAATTAATAAATACCCTGTTAAATAAGTTTCGTGAAGAAGTGCGTGGCTTTCTTCATGGATTAAGCAAACTTTCTTTTCCAAAAAAAATTAAAAATACAATGTAAAAACATAAAAATGGTAATTAGAGGGCCCTCTTCACAGTCATTTTGGGGCCCCCTTTTCAAATTTAGAGGAGAAGTATGTGCTTAACGTGCCTTTTGAATAATCAGGCCCCTGGATCTCGAGTACACTTCCGTTTATTCCGTAATTTGCTGTACAGGAATTTTCAACTGTGCTATGCGTTTCCTAACTGAACTAAATTTTGGAATACTATATAGTATGTATACAAATCTATAGAACCTATACATGGGTGCACAAAATAATTCGGACATTTTTCCGACTATTGACGACAATTGTTGAAATTGAGTTTTAAAATGTGTTGTGCGTTTTTCAAATTGTTTACTTATATATCATATTGAGAAGTTTTATTACAATATTCTGAATATGTTGTAAAGTGTTTCATAATCTATGGTTGGCGCATGATTTTTAGTTCTTGTTTTTTAATAAATATGTTATAGAAATTATTTTAAAAAGCACGGGTGTTATGGGTTCTTTTCTTTTTCTTTTTTGTCAATTCTGCTCTGCATCCATAAAAATCAACTAGCTTCTTAAAAGATTTCTCAAAACTGTAATTTATAATGCTAATTCATTTGTCGATTAATGAAATAATTTGTCCGATTAATCTTAAATATTTTTCTAGCTTCGTTTAGACATATTAATATGTATGAAGATGCTGCAATCAATGTGATAGAAATCTGGATAGACAAGGTACCCCCGATATGCAACTGATGGAGAGTTGGGATGATGGAAAAAAAAAAGATTGAACATGCTGATGGACCTGAAAATTTAATTGCTGATGTTTATGGAAAATATGGAATAAAGATAAATTTACACGTATTTGCGTATTGTTATTTAAAAAAATGTAATAATTAAACAGTTTTTTTAATAAAAGCAATTTAAAAAGTTTGAAATACTGTGTTTTGTACAGAGTTAAGCAGGTTTTGTTTCATAATTAGATTTAAATATGTCTTAATTAAGGTTATACAAAAATATTAAATTTTAGTCAGTTGTAGCATGTTGGATAAAAACAGTCTACATTTATAGATTCCATACAAAAAGTTTTTAAATAAAAACTAAAGGAGCCTACTCTTATAATATGCTGGTATATACGTCGAAAGGTCAAATAAAAGTGATGTGAGACAACGAGTAAAAATCATCGATCAATATCAACTAATTTTTTTATATTAGTGTAAACTTGAAAATAAAAAAATACTACCTATTAAGGTAAAGGGGAATAATTTATATCAATATGCAGAGTTGCCAAGTCTCCGGCTTTTTGTACACCAGTATATATTTAGAGAAAATGTTGTTCTTTTATATCGCAAAATGCTCCGATAAAAAAAAAAAAAACCTTTTCTGTATTAAAATACTGGTAGCCAAAAAGCCGGAGACTTGGCAGCTCTGCAATATGTATCATTTTATGTTCCAGGAGTAAACGCAGTTTGTTTTCAAGAGTGAAAATGATAAATGTGTTTTCTGAAAAACTTGGAATTTGGTTTGCGGAAAATTTCAGAAATCCGAAGGTTTCATAGGTATTGTTTTGAAGTGTTCTACAATGATTTGCATAAATGTAACTGATTTATGACTTAAAAGTAAAGATGTAGGTCTAATTTTTTTAAATTTTCTGACAGTTATATAGAAAAGGTGAATATTTTGAATGAAAATTGCGAGTTTTTAGCTATAAATTGGCAAGTTTCAGCCAATTTCTGAGAATTTTCAAAATTTCTGGTTAATTGCAGAGGACAAAGTCAGAACAACAGGGCGTTCAAAAGAAATTTTAATGTATTTAGCAAAAATTATGCGTAGTGGCTAATGTAATCAAATCGCATTTTGCACAATGTTTGTTCAAAATTGCAACTCTTTATAACTCTTGCAACTCTTTATATAAATATTCTTCAATTTAAATGTTTTATTACATTTTTAACCTAAAGTTTTAAGTACATATACAGGCACTATTTTTTCGTTAAAAAATGTTTTTTACTGTACTGGTATGTACGTCAAATAGGAGCGATGCACGACAACGAATGAAAAACACCGAGAACTAACAACTAAAAATTTTTTGTTAGAGTAATGTTAAAGTAAAAAAGTCCTTCCTGCCTGTACCGGAAGGAAAAAGTAGCTTTCATAGTCCATGTTTTTAAAAATTCAACTCATTTTACTCAAACACTCGAAGCTAAAATGCTTGTAACCCGATTATAGAAGATGCAATCCCGGTTTCCGTTAATACTGAATTTGAATGCGAATTTCAGCATGAGGGTTACAGCGTAACAAAAATCAGATTGTTTCAAAATGTCAGCCCCTCTAGAATGTCAAACTGCCATATCTCAGCCCTTTTTAGCACTTTCCAACCTAGTTGAAAAGTGCTTATGACTTCGGTTTGTCTGGCCGGATGGCCGTATGGCCGTCTGGCCGTCTGTCCGTGCTCTAACTCCCGTAAATATGCTCGGATTGCTCTGCAATTTTTATATGTTATTGTCGTTATCTATGGCACGTTCCCTATTTTAACTGAAGTGTGTAGCACTTATAGTTTTCTTACAGGGACACTCAAAAGAATTCCGTTACATTGCGGTCTATGGGGAAAAATCATTTGCGGTTTATTTTAAAAATGTTTCACTATCGTAAACGCATTGAAATTTATATAGATCACTAAGATGCATTAGAAGAAGTTTAATATGGAATAGTAGGTGTATAGCATTTAGAGTTACTTTACAGGGACAGTCAAAATAATTCCGTTACATTACGTCTATGGAGAAAAATCGTCTGCGGCTTATTTAAATAATGTTCCACTATTTTAAACGCATTGAAGTTTATATATATTACTAAGGTGCATTACAAGAGGCTTACTACAGAATAGTGTGTGTATAGCAGTCATCGTTCATTTACAGGGACACACAAAAGAATTCTCTACTGTCTGTTAACAATAATTCCTGGAAGTGCGTTTTAAGTTACTGAACGCGATTTTAATCTTAACTAGCTTTTTGTCTATTACGTGGTGTGTATAAATTCTGTAGATCCTATACAGGGCAGCACAAAAGTTCGCGAACACATTTCCGTTTATTGACAGAAACTCCAGAAGGAGAATTTAAACTGTGCTACGCGTTTCCTAACTAAACTAAAATTTAGCATCCTATGTATATATACAAATCTATAGATCATATACAGGGCTACATAAAAGTATTCTGATATTTTTCCGAATATTGTATATATTGAAAATTCCTGAAATTACGTTTTTAAATATGTTATGCGTTTTCCAAATTGTTTACTTAGATGTCATCTTTCAGCTTATTAAACGGTAATGATTTGTAAAATTATTTTAGAAGCGTTGGAAAGTGCTACATAATCTATGCTTGACGCATGATTTTTCGTTCTTGTTTAAAATAAAGCCAAAACAAAAAATGTTCCGGAATCCTTCTATCACGATTTAACAAGTAATGGAAACCACTTTTTCAATTTATAATTTTTATACATCTTTTTGAATTAAAAAAAAATAGCCTGCCGCCATTTTGAAACAAGATGGCGCATGAAGCTGGGAAACAAACTCGGTCGAGACTTTGGTATGTTCTGTAGACATGATCAGTCACATTCATATCGGTTCATAAATACGAGAGTTACAGCATAACAAATATCAGATTGCTTCAAAATATCAGCCACCCTAGAATTTCAAGCTACCATATCTCTGCCATTTTATATTACAGGTTTTTTTTTTTTTTGTACCATGTACGCTAATGGCACCCGGTGCATGTAAAATCCGTCGTTGCTGCAAAGTCCTCCAAGTTCCCTGCGAATTATACCTCTGGAGGTGCCTAGTCAGGTGAAGGTCTCGTCACCTGATCAAGGTTCTAAATTACGAGACCAACTCGCATAACGATGGCATTACATATGGGTGTGATGCCAAGCACAGGTCCATACAAAATTAACAACATCAATTAGCAGCAAAACAAAACAAAGTCCTCCATATAGCCATCCTGCCAGCAATGGCCAGCCGCTACGCGGCATCCTTTAGTGGCGCTACGCTCCCCGGTGCCAGGCACTAAAACCGTTTAAGCTAGGAAAGCCTGGCAAGTAGGGGCCTGGTAAACGGTCTCAAAAGAAAAAAAAGATATAGCCGAAACAAGAAATGTTCCAGAATCCTTCTATCTCGTTCAAACATTTAGCAGAAATAATTTTTATAATTTACAATTTTTTTGTGTGCATTTTTTAGAATTTTTAAAAATAAAATTTTTTTTAACTGGCCGCCATTTTGAAACAAGATGGCGGATGGAGCGGGACAAGGAACTCGGTTGAGACCTTGGCATGTCCTATACACATACTCAGTCACATCCAAATCGGTTATAAATAAGAGAGTTAGAGCATGACATATGTCAGATACATACATATATATACAGATACATATATATATATATATATATATATGTGTGTGTGTGTGTGTGTGTGTGTGTGTGTGTGTGTGGAGTTTTTACGAAGATGTTTTTTTATTCCATGAAAAAATGGCAGTTTGTAAAAGATGGTGCCTTATTGCAGTCGTAATCAATAATCATGGCGGAGAGTTTAGGCAATGATGAGACACCACAAGAGTTTCATCAATAAGGAGCAGCCAATTTCCGGATAAATCTTTATTTATGAACAGGAGCGATGCAAGTAACAGTTCCCACAGTATTCGGTATAAACTTATAGCCCTCAGGCTTGACGATGGCTCACTGCATCGTTTAAAAGATCTTAAAGAGCTGATATGAAAATTCTACGTGACTTCAACACCAGATAACCATTTGGTTACACTTCCAAACACGACAAAAATCTGCTCTCCAAATCTTGCAAGCGAGTTTTATTCACGACGCGTAGAGTTACTGAATACGACGTCACGAGCGCACAAACCAATGAGTGAGAGGCGAGTTCAAGCCAAGCGAATGAGGCGCGAGGGAGAAGATTTAACACGAAAGAATCCCCAACACAACAGCGCATTGATTTTGAAGTGAAAAATACCCAGCGCGCGAAGCAAAGCATGGAATAATAATAAAAAAAGGCTTTTAAAAACATTCGAAATGACAAAAGCGTCTCTCAGAATTTTATAGATTGGGGAGTTGATAAAAGCTACGAATGAACTTAAAGTTTTAGAATAAGATTTGGAATAAGATAATTATTAATATACGTGTGATTATACTTTTGAAAGGATATTAAATAGGAATAAATATTATTAAGAATTAGGAAATAATGACTATGTCAGAAGTTAGATTAATTTAAAGGAATAATGCGAAATAAATGCGAAGGGTATGCGAAGGAAATACATTTTTTATATAACATATATATCAACATTTGAACGGATGGTGGTTTGGAGGTTTGGGGGTAATGATCGGTGAAAATATACCAACATTTTTTGAAATTGCTTTCCTCCGAACGGCTGCAATAGGTAGCTTTTTGTAATGAAATCTACCTAAAATACTGACTAGTAAGGTAAAGGGAAGTAAGTTATATCAAAACGTATCATTTTATGTTACCAGGAGTAAACACATTTTTTTTCAAGTGTGAAAAAGACAAATGTGTTATTGGAAAAACTTGAAATTTGGTTTGGTTTCAAAATTCCAAAATTTTACGGATATTCTTCTGAAGTGTATTCTACAACGATTTGCACAAATGCACCTGTGCTATGAACTAAAAGTTAAAATGTATGTCTGAATTTTTAATTTTTCTGACATTTATATAGAAAAAAGTGAATATTTTGAATAAAATGGTAACTTTTTAGATATAAATTGGCAAATAAATTTCAAGTAATTTCTGAGAATTTTTAAAACTTCTAGTTCACTGCAGAGGATAAAGTCAGAACAACAGGGCGTTTAAAAGATATTTTAATATATATAGCAAAAATTGTGTTTAGTGGCTAATGTAAAAAACATCGTATTTTGCATAATGTTTATTCAAAATTGACACTTTTTATAAAAGATACATGAAATATTGTTCAATTTTACTATTTTGTTAGATTTTACACTAAAAATTATGCCTTTTATATAAATACTATTTACCCCCTTAAAGATATATGCTGGTATGTATGTCAACTAGGAACGATAAATGAAAATGATGAAAAACATCAAAGACAACGAGTAGAAAAATGTTTATAAAAGTAATGACATTGCTTGAAAATGAAAATTGACGAAATATAAGGATAAGAGACATATATTACTGGAATCTGTCTAAATATATGTACTGCAGTAAACATGTTTTTTTAGATCGAAAACTTTAAATGCATTTTCCGAAGAACTTGGATTTCGGTAATTTTAGTTTGCGATAAATTACATTATTCGAAAAGTTTTACAAACATTCTTAGGAAATGTTTTTTAGATTGCTTTATACACATAATGTAGCTATGCAAAGAACTAAAAGTGAAAGTATATATCCTAAATTTTTGAATTTGAAACATTTTTTTCTTTTTTTAAATTGGCAAATTTCAACGAAATTCCGAGAATTTTCAAAACTTCTAGTTCATTACACAGGACAAGACCAGAAAAACCTGGCGATAAAAAATTAAAAAAAATTAAGAAAAATGTAATTAAGAAATTTATATAAAGATACAAATAAAATCATAAATAAATCGAAAAAAGTCATTGTGTTTTCTCTAACCAACACAACATGGGCAGAGAGAATCTGTATTAAGTTAAACAATTGAAGTTAATTGCTACACCATAAAAGGATAAATTAATAACTGCAATTCTAATTCAACTTTTCACTGCAAAATGTGAAAAAAAAAAATACTGCTTCCGTCCTTTAACTTTTTCACAGTAAAAACCTAGTCGGATGTGCCAATCCCAAAACTTTCTTCTATCTCACACAGGTTTCACATACACTAAAAAAAATCAGCAACCAATTTATATCAAGGTCTAACTGAATCTAAAGTTTTATTAAATTCCGTAGATTAGTTCTTTACAAATGACTATTGATAAATTCATGTAAATCCTGCAAAATGCAGAATAGCAGCGCCACCTGTTGGGAGATTTAGACTAAAACCTAATCAACAATAACTTATGACAATGTCTAACAGAATCTGAAGTTTGATAAAAATCCGTGCATTAGTTTTTGAGATATAGTTATCGTGATAATAATGAAAAAAGTAGCATAGCGGCGCCACCTGTTGGGCTATTTACACGAAAGCGTAATCAGCATCTATTTATGTCAAGGTCTAACAAAATCTGAAGTTCGATGAAATTCTGTGCATTAGTTCTTGAGATACAGCTATCGTAAAAATAATGAAAAAAGGGGTATAGCAGCACCACCTGTTGGGACATCTACACCAAAATGTAATCAGCGTCTATTTATTGCAAGGTCTACCTGAATCTGAAGTTTGATGAAAATAACTGCATTAGTTCTTGAGATAGAGCTATTGCGGGAATCGCGAAAAATGCAGCATAGTAGCGCCACCTGTTGGACAATTTTCACCAAAAACTAATCAGTACCAATTTATATTAGGGACTAACTGAATATTAAATTTTATTAAATTTCGCGCATTATTTCTTGAGATAGAGTGCCCACAAAATTTTTGTCACAGACGGACAGACAGACAGACAGATTCACAGAGAGACATTTTCTAAAAACAGTCAAATCGTATTCAGAACTTTCTAAAACGTATAAATCCGTCCAAAACCAGAAATCGAAAATTTTCATGAATCTATACTTTCTTCTTGTGAAGATAGTTGAAAGTAAAAATCGTGAAACTTGATTCAATTCTCCACCATAAAATTGGTTTAGAGAAAATCATGAAACTTTATGGATCATAGTCAGTTTAAATTTAAGAATCTGAAACTTAAAAAAGAGTTCATGTGAATGATTGCTACTAAAAGTTTATTTTAGTTTTAAATTTTAGAACTAGGATATATTAACTTAAGTACTTTTAACTTATTCCTTTATATAATAGTAGTAGAGGAGAATAAGTTACTATAAATAAACTTGCTTGTAAGCTAAGAATTTTTTTACATTATCGACACTATAAAATTTAATTAAATTGAAAGGCTTCGCCAGCATGCGCATAAATGTCGGCTTATTGACACAAGATCGATATTTATCATATATGCTTCAAAAATAATGTTCAAAATGATAACCGTTAGATAACAGTAAAACAAAATTTGTGTCATTTTTTTTAACGTTTTCTTGCCAGAAATATCGAACTTCCTATGTATTTGTAGCGAACGCGTAAGATTTATCGCCGACATCCACCGTTCTACCCGACTCCTGACGTCCTGACACCATATCGATAACACCATGTAACACAATTTTGTTTCTGGTTAATCAATATCATTTTCTAATTGGATCTATCATAAAAACATGCAAAGACTTCACTTCCCTGCAAGAACTTTTCTTTTGCGGTCAGGACAACGAAAAGTCGACATTTGCGCGTACTGTCATTAAGGAAACGTACAAATTTTCGAGTTTATCTTTATTTAAAGACAAAAGGGGAACATTATATTTCAAATCAATAGTATATTTTAATCAAAATTCTACAAATCGACGACAAGGAAACTAGAAATGTGTAGTTTTGCGAAATTTGAGAGTGTATGTCATATCACTTTCACGAATAAGTCCTTCATTGTAGGTTTCCTGGTAGCGACGTTCAAAATGTTGCATGTCCTAATGAGAGCGCTCTCCTTGCTCCTCGGAATACCCACCCATGTTCTCTTTGAAGCTATCAAGGTGGGCAGCAAGGGTATGTAGTTTGAGTGACATCCTGCATTTGCTGTACCTTTTAACCAGAGTCTCAACCAATTCAACATAGTTCTCAGATTTATTATTTCCAAGGAAGCATTTAACTACTTTAACAAAACTGATCCATGCCTCAATCTCTTTTGTTCTGAGAAGCTTGGGAAACTCGTGACACTCAATAGCTTTCTTGATTTGAGATCCAACGAAAACGCCAGCTTTCGAGGGTCTACAAGTGGCTTCCATTTAATATTGTGCTTCCCCACAATGAACTCATTACGTTTAGGCCAATATCGTTTATGGTAGTGAGCTTTAGTGTCCCTGCTATGCCACAGAGTAATAAATTTCCCACAAATAAAACAGAAAGCAAATGCTGGCTGCTTGCAACTTCTTGAAGCCATATCTGAGTTGAATCAACAGTCAAACAGTTTTTGGAAAAATTTCACTGAGTGTGGGTACTTGTAAAATTGAAAAGAAATCTTTATTAGTATCAGACTTATGAAACAAACAGTAATTTGTATTCAAATAAGACTTTTCGAGACATTTAGAAAAAACTCTATTAAAAAAGTGGTACCAAATGAATAAAAAAAATGTAAAATTGGCAGCTATGTAAATATCACTGTGACAGCCACAAAAGTGAAGTTTCAGGGGTATAACTACTCTTTTTACATATTTGCTGCTCAATTAGACAGAAACTAATACTGTCATACCAGAAACAGAACTTGTATGAAAATTTATTACATAGTGTAATTCATCCACGTATCGCTAAAGATATCAGTTGAGCGGACAATTTCAACACTATTGGTTACGATTTGCTGTTATCGGAATGACACTTCTAATATTTGACGATATGCATATTTTTGTATCAATCTATTAGCTTTGTGTTTGGGAAGACAGTGACCACACTGTTAAAATTTCTGCCACAAATTGACTAGTCATTCGACTGTTTAACCGTAATTTAACTCTATTCTGACCATAATATGGGCAATATTATGGTCAAGCGTTAAATTACGGTTGAATGATTGGACAGTTTGCATATAATTTTTAACAGTGCAGCATTGCTCAAGCTTGATGAACTCTTGTCGACGAGACCGATTATAAAATATTAACATGAAATTTTTTTTATGGAAGTTTGGATTAATTTGAACTTTAGACACCTAAGTGCAACACTTACTTTTCTAAATTTCATAACCAAGCATTATTCGCCAACTTTCGCCAAGAGATTTTAACAATGTTAACTAATTTTTTTTTTACACTATAAATGTAACATTTCAAAGAAAACACATCCGCATACATAATATAACAGAAAACATATTAATTTATAAAAGCCCACAGTTAGTATGCAACTTTAGTAGCTAAATTTTAATGGTTTTATTTAATCACATTCATCACTATTGAATTGCATACGTTACGATTTTATGATTGAAACTTGGTGATAAGTACAATTTTACAATTAAAATCTGTTTATGAAAATTAACGTAGCTTGTACTGTATTTCGGAATAGAAATATTCGCTTTATTTAATCGCAGAATTTTATGATGATATAAAGCGAATATTCTATTCGGAAGCAGTGCTACTCAAAATTCGGAAGACGTGACAGCTGTTGTTAATAAAGTCTGAAATATATTTAACAGAGATAAGTAATATTTGTAAGAAAAATAATTCGGTTAACGATACTAACATCACTGTTGAAAATTTGCAGCAAACTGTCCAGTCATTCGACCTTTTTGTATAGAAAACGGTTGCATAACCGCTATTCTGACCATATTATTGCCTAGATTATGGTTTGAATAGAGTTATATTACAGTTATGCAACTGTTTTCTATAAAAACCATCGAATGACTGGACAGTTTTCTGCAAATTTTTCAGTGAAATAACAAGATATTTCGGTACTTTTCGGTTAGCCGGCCGCCAGTGATATATGTACGTATATAAATACATATGTATATACATAAATTTGTATATATATTACATACATATACATATATGCATATATATGTGTATGTATATATATATATATGTAGATATGTGTAGATATGTGTGTGTGTGTGTATATCACTGTCGCCCGGCTAACCGAAAAGTACAGATATTTCATATAGTAGTATGTGTATGTAATAAAATCAAAGTTTTGTATCTTAATTGGGGAAGATGATTACACCAAATTGCATATAGACGAATGCAAAATTACGCGATCAATTGTAAAAAAAAACATATATTTAATAAAATGCTTACAGTAACCAAATAAAGGGTACCGATACAATAACTGACTATTTGTGGTGCAAAGTTCCTAAAAGCTACGTTATAAAAAGCATTTTGACAACATACAAGTACTTTTGTACTCTACAGCTACATAAGTAATTAAGCAGTTTAACGGTCATTTACATTTTTTTGAATTTAAGCTTAAATATTTTAATTCTGTGTTTATAAACAACCGTAAGCAGATTATGCCAAAAATATTACATCATTTGTAAACAATTACAACTGCTATTGCTTATTTTGCACGCCTAATGAAATGACTGCATGCAACGGTCGCGTGATGAAAATAAAATCATTCATATTTTAAAATACAAGCTTAAATACGAATAAAAATACTTACAGCCACAGTGGTACCTTCATCATTTATCCTTTATTGCAGTCAAAAGATGTAGACACAGTTTAATTTTCTAAAGCTTTAAGATTTTATGACAGTCTTATGCAATTTGCACAATTCAGTCAAATTTGATAGCTTTATAAGAGATGCTTTTTAAATTGCCAGATTTATCATCTCAATGAATTCGATATCGATGAAATAAGTCAATTAACCATGGAGAATAAATATGTAAACTGACTGTGGAGACAGTGGTTTATTTTCACCTTTCTCTAATCTTTTGAGACTTTAAAATTTGTTTTCAACTTGTTCGACGAATTTGGTCCCCAATTTCAATAAATACGGAATACAAACTCTGTGAAAATAGCGTTATTTTGACACAATCGTAGTAAAATTTTTAGTTTTCTGAATTAAACCGCTCTCTTTTTTTGGCCTATCACGACGTCATTTTCACCATTCTCTTTGTATTTACCAAGATTAGGTCTCTAATCGCAGGGGGAAATGAGGAGAGCAACTGGTGAAAATGACGTCAGTAGAAAAAATAAAATGTATTTTCGTTCATAAAACTGAAATATTTTAGCACGATTCATCACAATAATGCATCTTTTAGTTTGTTTTAAGCTTTTATTCTAGTTAGAATTTAACGGCCTTGATTTTAAGATTACATTGATATTTTTTTTAGAAATTCTTGCATCGTTTACCTTTATACCTAAAAATGACGTCGATTCGACGCAACTGTACTAGAATTCAACATCGTTAAATATTGAGCTGATAAATTGCCAGTTTAACTGAAGATATTTTCGTGCGCTTGTTAATGTAACCAGAACTTGAAAAATTCGTTTTTTTTCTTTAAATTTCATTTTTAACAAAAGTTGGCCTAAGAAATGAGCACAAATGGAAGGGCGGACTTTGTTGGTATTATATCATCTTTGAATGTGAAAAAAATTGACAATTTAACGGGAGATTTTCTAGCAGAATGCTTAAGACCCTTACTTTTCAACACCACTGTTTCCAAGTAGTTATCTTCGCCTCATTTAATCGCAGAATTTGTGCGACTTCTGCGTCATTTATGCGTTTAAGTTGACAATTTCTATATGAAAATAATGGTGTTGAAAAGTAATGATCGTACGCACATCAGTATGTAATGGTATACAGGTTGTCCCAAAAACATTGACCTCGGGTTTTATTCCTTATATATTGATCATAGGTATATATTATAAATTACAAAGTTACGTGAAATAAAGTACAGAATTTCATGAAATCAATTGCAATTTTCAGGGGATTAAATTTGAAGAAATACAAAATATAAATTTTTATATGGCCCCCGTACAAAACATTTACAATGAATAAAATGTGTCTCACACACTAATAAGGTCATGAATAAAGACTGAAGGACATAAGGACTGAAATTCAATAAGCTGCTTCCCATTATTACATACTAAGTACATACCGATTTTCAAGTCTCTATCTCAATTTGTTCGAGAGATAGAGCGGTTACAGACACACAGACACACAAAGAGACGGACGGCAATTTTTTTTCTAAAAATATGTTTCTCGGAATCTTCAGTGTCTGAAACGTGTAAATCCGTCAAATTTTTGGTTTTCGATTTTCAAAACGATTACAAGACTTACCCTATACTACGTATGATGGGTAAGGAACAACAAGAAATACTCAGAGCAAGATATATCTCAACTAATTTGAAAGAAAGTACGACTGCATAATAAAACCCTCACGCATTTGTTTTGCGATCAAATACTGAAATACACGTCTTTCTTCTAAAATCGATGGGAATTGTAATTGTGTCCAAGTTATTAACATACAATCCATTTTTTTACTTTCTTCTATCTGTACAAGCAGAATGTATTGGATTCATGAAAAATTTCGACTTCCGGTTTTCTACGGATTTATACGCTTTTGAAGTCCTGAACATGATTTGACTGTTTTTAGAATATGCCTGTCTGTGAGTCTGTCTGTTTGTCAGTGTACCTGTCGCTGTGTGTGTCTGCATTTGACAAATATTTTGTGAGAGTTCTATCTCAATAATTAATACACGGAAATTAATAAATCTTAAGATTCAGTTAGACCTTGATATAACTTGGTGCTGATTCTTTTTAGTGTAAAACACCCAACAGGTGGCGCTGCTATGCTGAATTTTTCACGGTTTTCACGATAGCCATATCTCAAGAACTAGAGAACAGAATTTCACCAACATTCAGATTCTGCTAGACCATGACATAAATAGAATCTGATTACGTTTTGGTGTAAATTGCCCAACAGGTGGCGCTACTGTATTGCATTTTTTATGATTTTTACGATAGTTACATCTTAAGAACTAATGCATAGAATTTCATCAAACTTCAGATTCATTACACGTTGACTTAAGTTGTTGTTGGTTAGGTTTTGGTGTAAATCCCCCAACAGGTGACGCTACTATGTTGCATATTTCAGGATTTTCACGATTTCAGTGATATTCATATCTCAATAAGTAATGTACGGAATTTAATAAAACTTTAGATCCAGTTAGACATTGACATACGTTGGTACTGATTAGGTTTTGTGTAAATAATATAACAGGTGGCCGTTTTATGCTGCATTTTTACTTTCTTCTATCTTTACAAGTATTGGATTCATGAAAATTTTCGACTTCCGGTTTTCGACGGATCTATACGTTTTAGAATGTCCTGAAAACGATTTGTCTGTTTTTAGAAAATGTCAGTCTGTGAGTCTGTCTGTCTGTCTGTATGTGACAAAAAAATTGTGGGCGCTCTATCTCAAGAACTAATGCACGAAATTTAATAAAACTTTATATTCAGTTAGTCCCTGATATAAATTGGTGCTGATTAGTTTTTGGTGAAAATCGCTTGACAGGTGGCGCTGCTATGCTGCCTTTTTCACGATTTCTGCAATACCTCTATCTCAAGAACTAATGCACTTATTTTCATCAAACTTCAGATTCAGTTAGACCTTGACATAAATAGATGCCATTTATGTTTTGGTGTAAATAGTCCAACAGGTCGTTCTGCTATGCTACTTTTTTCATTATTATCTCGATATATCTCAAGAACTAATGCACGGTAATTCATCAAACTTTAGATTCTGTTAGAACTTGACATATATATAGACGCTGGTTACGTTTTGATGTAGATATCCCAACAGGTGGCGCTGCTATGTTACTTTTTTCATTATTATCACGATAACTCTATCTCAAGAACTAATGCACGGATTTTCATCAAGCTTCAGATTCTGTTAGACCTTGACATAAGTTGTTGTTGTTTAGGTTTTGGTTTAAATCTCCCAACAGGTGACGCTGCTATGCTGCATTTTGCAAGGCATACACAATTATAGCAATAGTCATATCTCAAGAACTAATGCACAAAATTTAATAAATCTTTAGATTCAGTTATATCCTTGATATATATTGCTGCTGATTCTTTTTTAGTGTTTGCGAAACCTGTGTGCGATAGAAGAATGTTTTGGGATTGACACTTCCGACTAGTTCAACTTGTTTTTACATTGTTTATACATATACAAACACCGCTAATATAAGCAGTAGCTCATAAGTTCCCAGTCTTCGCTAAACCAAACAGCAAAAATGAACACAAGGCCTAATTATTGAACATTTTTTGCTCTTGCTCTCCCGTGAGAAGAGTTTGTACAGATATGAAATTTAGTCTTTTTTTAAGCAGAGATTGTTATCGTTATTATCCTAAGAGAAAATTTGAAATCGGTTCAGTTGTTCTAAAGTAATCGTGATTGTACAATATTTTCTGTTCATTTCACCTTTTTTTGCTTTAGAAATTTTAGTAACAGTTCTGAGTAAACATGTACGTCTTAAAAGTAACTACCATATCAATTTTTACATTTCTAGCCGTAACAATTCGAAAGATATCGTAATTTCTTATAAGAATTAGTTCTTATAAGATTTTCAGTTCATTTTACACTTTTAAATTTTGATTTATTTCAGAACCACTCATAGCGAGCAATTACATCTTAAAAGTAAGCACTGTCCAGTTTCATGTTTATAACCTCTTCGTATTAAAAAAAATCGTAATTTTAGACCGTTTGTCGCTTTTGTACCGCCTTGACTAGTTACACAGAGATATGAGGTATATTCCAGTTTTAATTAGAGACTGTCAGCAGTATTTTCCTGAAAGAATTTGAAAATCGATGCTTCCAAATTAATTAGGGACCAATGGATACCTGCGAGGTTTTTCTACTGCAGTTCTAATATATTTTAGATACAGGTTTAAATTTCTGAAGAAAAATTAATTATTAAAAGTATCTGCAATCAACATTAATCAAGCTAGAATATCATCTCATTTATTCCATCAAAGTTATAGTAAAAACTGATCGAAGATAGCAAAGAGCATGCGCGAGAAAGCATACAATTATCAATCGTATTTTAACTCTATGAGAAGATGACGTCATCTGCTTCGGGAAAAACACGGGACAAAGAAAAATAAATTGAATACAGTTAAAATACAATTTTATTTAATGTAACAAAGCGTACATTTTAGGCTCCACGTGACATATCACTGCTTCGATAAATCAATGGTGTCTTTTTCTGCTAAACATTTAAATTTTGCTTTTTATTCATAAATATAAAATAAGCCCGTGCATAGACATCCTCCTTTATCTTTTTTGTGCTATTTATTTATTTATTTATTTATTTTTATAATAATTGTTGAGCACGTACAATGCGGTATTTTATTTCTGTGGCCACATTCCTTTCAGGAAAAACCTTTCATTTCATTTATAAGCAAAAACAATGCTGATTTAATTAATTGAAATTTTTAATGAAAAAAGCATGTTTTAACGAAATGTGAGTGTACTATGTCAGAAGTCGGTTCAAAAAGTTTTCGAAAAAGGGATGTTGACAACAGAATGCATGATTTTAGAGCGTCTTCCGCTTATTTCACCCTTTTGAATTTCTAAATTTTTAGAAATCATCGTTAGCGAACATTTAGATCTTAAAAGCAACCACAATGCCAAATTTTAAGCTAACAGTATCACTTAAATCGCAATTTTAGAACTTTTGATTGCTCTTCCAACTCTTTGGGGGGTAGTGATACCCCGATAAAAAGTAGCCAGTGTTGGAGTAGAGAGTGTCCTATTATTTTGCCTCCAGCATTTCTTTTTCTTTTTTTTTATCGGTCCGGTAGTTTCTCTTACAAACAAATAAATGTTTCTTCTTTGTAATATCACTACCTCCTTAAGGAGGCAGTGGTAATATCAGTATAGGATAGATAATTTCATGTTTATGTCAACACAAAGGTAACAGGAGGCAGCACCAAAACATTTTTGTAATGTTCATTTTACATAGATGGCAGCACCAAACAATCTTTGGCACTTTTATGTTAAGCTTTTTTTTTCATACTTATACAATTAACGTTTTTTTTTTTTTTTTTGTTTCGAGTATCTTGATTGCTAAGAAACGGATTTATTTATTTATTGATTTATTTTAGCTCAGAACATCCACAGAAGAACGTCTTCTTGTTAGAGGAACGGCAAGCTAAACTCCGTTTAATCCAAAATTGTGTGCCCCTAGGTTCTCTAATAAAATTTAAAGCCGTAATTTTCGCACAACTTATCATTCATCTTATTAAATACCTTCATTTTTTTTCTAATAATTAATTTTCATTTAAAAATTAATTTTACGAAGATATTCTCACGAATGTGTATAAGAATATAATTATGGGTACTTTTCCTTAACGAGATAGAGAAACTTGTTTTGGCGAAAACAGGAAATTTGACAACATATTTTCTGGCAACGTGTTCCCTGTTTCATATACACAAGCAATTTTTTTCAATATTTATACAATTTATTTAATATAAAGAAGCCATTTGTTCATTTTCATATACAAACAGAAGTAAATTGTATATAAAAAACCATAATAATATACATTAAAAAAAATTATATATATATCTATATTAATAAAAGAAAGTTTCGCTCTGTGTGTGTGTGTTTGTCTGCGATGGCTAGCAAAATCTAGCCCACCTAGAAGTCTGAAAATTTAGGTGTGGATAGTCCAAGGTCTGGCCATGTGCAGCTGAGTCTCAGAATTTTAATATTTTGATAATGACCCAAGATATTAATTAGATTCTCATTAACCATCTCTTCTAAAATGACATCTTTTAGATCAAAATGGCTAAAGAAACGAACAGGCGCATTGGATTTGCAAGCGGAAATGAACGAATTCGAAATTATTTTGCTAATTAGCGAATTTTAAGAAAACTAATAGAGATATCAATTTGAAAATTTCTGAGCATAAGTAAAAAAAAATTCTGCATCTGACCATGTGATTTTTGAAAAATTAGGTCGATAATTTTTCTTAATTTATGCAAAAAACTGCCAAAAATCTTCCAGCGTCAGTGAAAACAATCGGAGAAAGTTTCAGACAGGGATCTGCTTTCATTAAAAACTGAACTACAAAGAGATCTGTTTCTCTGGCCGATCCCTCTATTTAGTTTGCGAAAATGAAAGGGAATAATTGCCAATTTTTACTAATGAACAAAAATTTAGGTAACTAATTAAGATATAGATTTGAAATTGAGGTCGGGAAGGGGTGGGGCTTTTTGTGAAAACAGAAAAAAACGCCATAATTTCTGAATTATTCTACGTATCGAATCCGTTTAAAGTTATTATTACTTCTAGGAAAAGGGCAGAAAATTTATGTATGACAGATTTTTGATATAATTAAAAATGGCCCCAAGGGGGGGGGGAAGGGGGGTGTCAGAAGAAAAAAAATCATAACTTCGTCAATTCATAAAAGATATCAAACCCACTTAAATTTATTATAAATCCTTTTAATATTATCTAAAACTTTTGTATTGACAAGTTTTTTATAAGACCAACCCTTATAGCAAAAAAAAAAAAAAATAATAATAAAAATAAAAATAATAATAATAATAATAAATCCCTGCCGGCTCCGCCTGGAAACAAGTTAAGTTTCCAAGTGTGCGGTTCATCGGTTCTACATCATGGCAAAAAGGTAATTTCTTCCGCAATTCCCAACAAACAGGCGCCCCATGGTCTGCGCCTTCGAAATCTACTTGTGCTTGTAGGGCGAGCCGTCAGAGATTTTTTCGTATCTGATAGTTTGCATCTATCCTTTTTGTAACTTTAACCTTTTTTTAACGATTTTATGCATTTCTGTTGCTTATTCAAAGAAAAATTCTTCTATAGTTACAGAATTTCGTTAAAAACGCTTAAAAAAATTATTCTATAGTTACAGAATTTCGTTAAAAACGCTTAAAAAAATTCTTCTATAGTTACAGAATTTTGTTAAAAACGCTTAAAAAAAATTCTTCTATAGTTACAGAATTTCGTTAAAAACGCTTAAAAAAAAAATTATTCTATAGTTACAGAATTTTGTTAAAAACGCTTAAAAAAATTCTTCTATAGTTACAGAATTTCGTTAAAAACGCTTAAAAAAAATTCTTCTATAGTTACAGAATTTTGTTAAAAACGCTTAAAAAAAATAGTGACGACGCCAAGAGGTTCGTTCTCGACCGAAGACAACAACCATTTTCCGAATGGTTAATAAAAAGACCTATAATACATATTTATATATATATATATATATAAATTATTGTTCTATAGAAATGTTTTTCGTTTAGAGGTGTGTCATGACCCCCACCATCTCCCCCTTGGATCCGCGCTTAATTCCACATGGTCTTGGGAGACCATCTTCATAAGCTTTTCGGAATACTCTTTGCAGGAAAATGAGAATCTGTGTCACTTTCCCTTCAAAAGACGTCCATGAAGTGAAGGCATAAAAGAGATATTACACGAGGCGTCAAAGTAGCCAAGGCCGTAACCAATGGGGGGATCACGAGGGTTTAATCCCCCTCCAAAAAATTTTTCAGGATGTCTGTAAATAAGCCATTAAGGATAAATGAAGAAAGTTAAAATTAAAAAAAACCTGACTTTAAAAAAGTGAATGCAATTTAAGAAAATAGAAAATAGGTAATAAACAATAGAAATTTTTTAAATTCCTATTATTTATTTATTTATTTATTTTATTTTATTTTATTTTATTTTATTTTTTTTAAATGGAACTGTGTAAAAGCGGGATTTTCATGCAATCAATCAAATTGGTGGAATATTCAAATAAATTCTCCAACCTGTTTAACTGAAACCCTTGAAGAATACAATCAGCGTCTAATTCCAAACATTCACAAATTGGCAAACGTAACCGTTTTGACATATGCTCCTGGGAATACATTTCTAACAAAAGACATTTTAAAATAGATGTAAAAAGCTTCAGTAATCTTTAATTTGGTTGGTACTATATTGTTGATACATTGGCAAAGTAGAATCAAGCACCATCAACACAAATGGAATTATAATTTTTTTTGCAATGAAGAAGACTCAAATATTCAATTTTTTTTGCGATAAGTATCGGTTACTCGAATTCACAATAGATAGCTTTTAAATAATTTTAACTTTATTAAAGTATTACAAAAGAAATACGATAATAAGAATAAAATATTGAACCTACAAATCCCTGTCCGAAATATTTTTCTGTTTACGGCTTTGGTGAGCGGTTTCTGAGACCGCTTGTTCGAAAGATGAATAAACAAGAACGAAAAATCCTGCGTCAAGCATAGATTATGTAACACTTTCCAACGCATCAAAAATAATTTTACAAATAATTACCGTTTAATAAACTGAAAGTTAACATCTAAGTAAACAATTTGGAAAACGCATAACATATTTAAAAACGTAATTTCAGGAATTTCCAACATATATTCCCAACATATACAATATTCGGAAAAATATCCGAATATTTTTATTCAGCCCTGTATATGATCTATAGATTTGTATATATGCTACATAGGATGCTAAATTTTAGTTGAGTTAGGAAACGCGTAGCACAGTTTAAAATTCTCCTTCTGGAGTTTCTTTCAATAAACGGAAATGTGTTCGCGAACTTTTGTGCTGCCCTGTATATGAAATACAGAATTTATACACACCAAGTAATAGACAAAAAGTGAGTTAAATTTAAAATCGCGTTCAGCAACTTAAAACGCACTTCCAGGAACTATTGTTAACAGACAGTAGAGAATTCTTTTGCGTGTCCCTGTAAATGAACAACGAATGCTATACTCACAGTATTCTGTAGTGTGCCTCTTGTCATGCACCTTAGTGATATATATAAATTTCAATGCGTTTTAAATAGTGAAACATTATTTAATTAAACCGCAAATGATTTTTCCCCATAGACGTAATGTAACGGAATTCTTTTGACTGTCCCTGTAAAGTAACTATAAGTGCTATGCACACCCTGTTCCATATTAAGCTTTTTTAATGCACCTTAGTGATATGTATCAATTACAATGTATTTGAAATTGTGTAACATCATTAAAATAAACCGCAAATGATTTTTCCCCATAGACCGTAATGTAACGGAATTCTTTCGAGCGTCCCTGTAAAAAAACTATAAGTGCTACACACTTCAGTTGAAATAGGGGACATGGTATAGATAACTATAATAACATATAAAAATTGCAGGGCAATCCGAGCATATTTACGGGAGTTAGAGCACGGACAGACGGGCAAACGGCCATACGGCCAGACAAACCGAAGTCATAAACCCTTTTCAACTAGGTTGGAAAGTGTTAAAAAGGCTTAATTAACTCACAACATACTATTTCTTTACTGAACTTTATGTACAGGGCAATTGCTTCCAGAAGTTTAAAGCGATAGTACTAGGGCTCCAAACGAAAAAATTACACTAGTATATATAGTTAAACTGAAAATTACAAGTTAAACTGCAATGATTAAAAAAATCCCTGACGGTTTGGCATACAGGCACAGGTAGATTTCGAAGATGCCTATTTATTGGGAATTGCAGAAGAAAGACCTTTGGGCATGATGCGGCAGTTGGGACGGCCCACTTCGAAATATCTGTGCCTGTAGGCGGAGCCAGCAGGGATTTTTTTGTTTTTATTTATTTATTTTTTGTTGTAAGAGTTGGTCCAATACAAATCTTGTCAGTATAAAAGTTGTAGATAATAGTAAAATAAAATTATAATAAATTTAAGCGGATTTGATATCTTGTGAATTGACGAAGTTATGACGAAGTTTTTTACTTCTTAAACCCCTATTGAGGGCATTTTCAATAAAATGAAAAATCTGTCAAACATAAATTTTTGGCCCTTTTCCTAGAAGTAATAATAACTTTAAACGGATTCAATAAGTATCATAATTAAGAAGTTATGAGTTTTTTCTGTTTTCACAAAAAGCCCCCCCCCCCCCCTCCTCTGTAGTTGTTCGATTTTGCACAGTAACGAAATTGACCGAGATTTTATACCGCTTGATTTTATGTATCAGTTTGGAAGAGTTTTGTGCAGAATTATGCAAATTATCGTGTCCATAAAAAGTGATGTAGATACATAGATAGATAGATAGATAAAGTTTTGAACTGTGAGTGGTTCTCTGTTCTAGAAGTCATGATTGGTGTAGATCTGGAAAAAAAATTCAGGAATTCCAACATAGGGAAGAATGTAATAGATAGTATTTCTAACGAAATCTACCTAAAAGCTGAGGTCTGTGAGTCTAAAATCTAAAATAAGACAAGAATAAGATTCATGGCCCCACATCCCTCTCCGAAATATTTTTCTGTCTACGGCCTTAAAGTAGCCGCCACTTTCGGGCGACACCATGTTAAACTTATAGCATTAAACGAGTTGCTTGGAAAACAAGCTACTTTTACTTACCCATCATACGTAGTATAGGGTAAGTCTTCTAATCGTTTTGAAAGTCGAAAAAATTTGTTTTGTTGACGGATTTACACGTTTCAGACACTGGAGATTCCGAAAAACATATTTTTAGTTTAAAAAAAAAAAAAAAAAAAAAAATTGCAGTCTGTGTGTGAAAGACTTGAAATTTGGTATGTACTTAGTATGTAGTAATGGGACGAAGCTTATTGAATTTCAGTAACCTCGATTATCCGGAATTATTTTTTTCGGACTCTCGAAATATTCGTTCTGATAAAAGGTACATAAAATTTTTCGAAATTATTTATTTTAAGGAGTGAATATAAAATAAAATAATAAAATATAAATTTTGCATAAAGAATGAAGTCGATCGGATAATGAGTTGCCGAGATATTTGTAATCCTATTTTATGTATTCTTCGATTTTTCATGACCCTGTATTTCAGTCAAATTTCTATTCAAAGATATATATTTTAATTGGAAATGAGACACTTCATCCGTCGCAGTAAGCCCTTAGTTAATAGGATTTGGAGTTATAAGGATGTTTTTTTACGCAATTCAGCAATAGAGCATTTAAAGTTTAGGACGTCATCAAGCCACGATTTTATTCGAATTGCAATGCATTTTATAAGTAGTTTACACATGCTTTATTTTCATATTTTATATTATGCATATCCATGATGGGTAAGTATTACGGTGGCCCCCAACGACTAGTTTATTGTCGGAGAAATTTTGTCGCCTGTACTCAGAATCGGACCCATATCGCGTGGAACAGCCAATCAAATGCATGGAAATTTGACGAGGGAAAAACGTTTTCCGAAACAGCCAATGATATGTTTCAAAAACTGACGAGTTGCTTCAATTTTTGTCGCTTCAACTTATCCGGTGTAATAGCACTAGTTATCAAGAGTTTTTCTTGTTTTTAATGTCTTTTGATACATTAATATTCTGATACATCCAATTGAGTGAAGATAATATCAAACGCTCAGAAATCTAATTTATATTCAGAATGGCAATTTCCCCAATAATTAATAAAAATGTATTGCGAACTTTTAATAATTGGACTTTTCATTTTACGAAAAAGGATGTAAATATCAATTTTCCAGCTTTTTGCTTAAAATGAATTTAAACATTCTTGGTGTGAAAAATGTATATTCTTATGAAGTGCCGTAAAGATCAGATAAATAAAAATATATGAAAAAGGCTGTTTTTTTTTTGCATGTATTTTCCTTTAAATGATTCAGATAAGGGGTATTCTACATTCAACGACACATTTTTTTATACGTTTTAAATGTTTTTTCCCTCATATTTAATAAACAGTAACAGCTTCAATTTTTTCTCATAGTTATTTATCTATATTGAAAGATATATGTAATTTTTTCATTGATAATTACGCCCACAGCGTGCTGTCGCATCTGTCCTTGCGCGGCGTGCATCGTCTGCTGGCCGATAATTTTTCTCAGCTTCTGCTTATCTGAAATGTATGAACAAATACAGTTATTAAAGGGTTTAGAATTCCGCGGAACCTAAACCAACTTTTATGAAAAAAAGTTGAAAATTGACAAAAAAAAAAAATCGTTTTTTTTCTTTTATTTTTGTAACTTTAAGCGGCTTGGAAAAATAATGAAAAATTAACAATATTTTTTGGTTTGGGTTCCGTCAAAGCTATGCAGATTAAAAGCTTACAGGGATCGATTGATTGAACTGTTTAGGAGATAAATTATCGACCAGGTAAAAAAAAAAAATGTCATTTTGAGGAAAGAAGAATTACATATAAAATAGATTTACAAATAAAAAACATGTTTCATGGTTACTTACGCTTAATCAGTTATGGTAGAACCATAAAGCAATCCTTCGTCCTCGAAAAATTTGTTCTGAAGCATTTGAGCCATTCGGCTTCAAAGAATTGCCTTTTTAGCCTGTGGATTCAATTGCAGCTCAGTGTTCGCCGTCCTCTGCTTGTTGACATTAGCCGCAAAATTATTTGCTTACAAGCAATGCTGATTCCGAAAAGATGAACGATTTTTAACATCCGATTTTTAACATTTTAATCTCGTGCCCGTGATAATAAATATAAAAAAAAACATCAAGTTTTTATTATTTTATATCAATAACCCGATTTTGTATGAAATTATATTTTAAAATGAAAAAATCGCGAAAAAAGATTGATGTTTAGTGTTAAAGCGCTCATTTTCTTGTTCTTTTTGTCCGAACTCTTTGAAATCTTTATTGGTTAGGAATAAAACGGTTTTACAGCCCATGTAAAAATTTCGTGAAAAAATATTGTTATCTAGTTGTAAAAAAAATGTTTTCTTCTCGCTTTTTTGTTTGTTTGTTTGTTTGTTTTCGCGTCGGCTCTTTTAACATAGCAATAAAAGTAGTTCTCATCTTCCGAACTCTCTGACATTTCAATCAGTTATAAATATAACTGTATCCAAGTTCTTTTTAAAATTCTGCGAAAAAATATGCATATTTAGTAGTGAAAACATGAGTTCTTTGAAAAATAAAAGAAACCTTTCAACGCATTGACCATATTACGCCACCCGTTTTCAATCAACCCTTTTCAATCCCCCTAGGCTAAACAGGTGAGGGCTAAGCACATTTACCGTTTCTGAGAGGAGAAACCTTCAAAAAAAGAAAAAAAAAACACTGAAGCATGCGCAATGAGACATTTTGATATTTTGATACGGAAGAGAGAATGTGAAATTTGACAGAATGCGCTTTTTGCTTTAATATATAGATTGAACATTGGTGGCGTGTAATCTCAAAGACCTATTTGCATAAAAGAAATTGCAACTGCATTTTATTCCTAAAGATACATTTTATTCCTAAAAATATAAGCATTCGTTTAAGAGACTTAAAAAAAGAAATACTTTAAGTTAGTGTCTCTAAATATTTTTACCTCATGGTACACTTAAATACTCCGTTAAACTTCCCCGGCACACTGAACTTATGATGATTGAAAAAAAACTTTTAGAAAGACTGTATACCACTTTTAATTTATTTACTAATACAAACAAAATGACACTGCTTAAGTAACTGCATTCCTTCACGTCATTAAGAGACTTTAGGATGCAACAACGTGTTTAAACGTGCTAAAATGAACGTAACTATTGCTAATGTGAACGAATGCAGTTAGTAGCAATAGTTACGTTGATTTTAGCACATTTAAACACGTTGCTGCATCCTAAAGTCTCTTAATGACTTGAAGGAATGTAGTTACTTAACTCTCTGTTTTTAATAATTTCTTATATGAGCGCATCTTTGCAACACTTTTATTTTAACATATATTGTACATTTTGATGTATTGTATAATATATGTAAAGAAGAAAGTTTTGCACGAATGCGCTCATATAAATAACTGAGGTAAAATTACGAGAAATTGCGTATTTTTCATCAAAAACTATGAATAATACGAACTTTGAGCTTGTGTAAGTTGTATAAAAATGAACAAAATGCAAAAACTATTGTTGAAATCGTGCAGGATAAACCTTCTGATATTAAAAAGTGAAATAATTAAGTCAGCATAACAAAATCGAATTTTAGACTTATTTCATGGGCCAAAAACACGGCTTATGGACCATGATCCTTTCATTTCAAAGTAAATCGCATAATACGAAATGTTGGATGTCAAAATATCAATATTTGCGTTAATTGTTAAAATCTTGATACCACTTTGCTTAAAATATTTGCAGCACACATGAGGTCTTCTCGCGGCACATTGGTTGAGAAAAACTGCTTTAAGTAATACGAAAAAAGCTCAAAAATCGCAACATGCAATACTTACAACCCTGCAATAACTCAAAATTAATGCAATCAGCAAACAGAAATATTAACTGCAATCTTAAAAGGTAAAAAAACAAACAAAAAAAAAAACTCAATTTGGCAGAAATAGCCTAATCTGACAAATCTAGTATGGGTACGGGCAGGTCTTGCCTGCTGGATGAGCAATTACAATGATAGAAAGGGAGGGGGGGGGGGGTAACAGCTGACTTGCTCCTGGTTAAGAACATTTCCTCCTTTTATTTCTGTTCCTGATCTATTGAAAGTAGATTTTTCCAGCTATGCAAAGTAAAATTAAAATCTTCACTTTTCTTTTGTTTTTAACTTTTATGTAATTTCTGGACAGCTGCCCCGCCTGCCTCCGCTTTATTTCGTCACTGCTTGAACATAAAGTTTTATGTAACTAATTTCTGTCTATAAGGAAGAATTTGTAAATTTAACACAGGTGGTAAGCAGGAACTGTTAAATATGGGTCAAGACAAAAAAAATGTAAATACCAAATGTCTGATTAATTATAAAACTTTTTATTACGAAAAACTATTTAGCATTGTATACTTTGTTGCAAACTTGATTTTTCCATTGCTTTTCTAATCCTTCCTTCTGTATTGTAAAAATACAATTATAAGTTTAAATAAAAAAAATAAAAAAATGGATAGTTTTCTTAAAATCACATATGTATTCCCTAAAACAAAAAGAACGCTTGTAAGATTTATTATTAAAAATTTACCTTTAATGTAAAGTTTTCACCGTATCATAGCAAGGGTGAATGTTCAAGAAAGACTACATTTTTTTTGATAAATATTAAGAATACAGATATAGTCTGGATGCAGAGACGATGGGGGAGAGGGAGAGTGCACTACTAATTGTGTTGAAAACAATAGCATGAAACATACTTACTACTACGTACTATCGGTACCAATCAACAGCGAATAAAGACTTCGTTTAGAATGTGCTTCACAAGGAGTTGTCAACATATTTAAAACTGCACCAACTTTCTTTTTTCAAATCGTAACAGTCACTGTGGACATTTTACTTGAATTTTTTAAATCAAATCAGCCCGGAAAAGTATTTATGTTGTTAAAAAGTCCTGCGCGGGTGTAGTTGTACACGACCCGAAACCCGAAATTAAAGAAAATGGATTTATAATTTAATAGAATTAGGAAAAAATAATCTACGAACATATATCTAATAATGATTTTATGTTTTGTATAGAAAAATAAACATCGTAAAGACTCATTCATATACAAGTACATAGTTTTTCAGCTAAAACAATATTATAGACTTTCTTTTGAAAAATTAGGTCAACACGAATCCGATCTGTAAGTATCAAAACTCATCCCGAAACCGAAAAAATTAGAGTCAACCCGACCCGAACCCGATCTGAAATTAAACAAATTAGCTCAAGCCCGAATTGAATCGCGGGTCAGATTGTCTGATTGTAAAATAGGATTATGCTAATAGGGTTATGCTAAAATAGGGCCGATGCGGGATTCTATATCTTAAGCATTAAATCTTCGTAGACTGTTGCTCAATTTTTGACTTCTAAACTCCTGTGTCAATCTTTGATTCACATCTTCCCTTAAAAAAATCATCGGCCGCAAAATTTAAATATGATTGTGTATAGAGGAATAAGAGAGAATGTAGACATCTTTTGCTTTTCAGCCAGTAACTCGAATTATTCATTCCTTATTGTTCATTTAATACTTACTGATTGCTATCCTATACTTAGTATTGAATCCTATATTATTATCTACTTCAGTTTGTATTTATTGTTTTCTCAACTTAAATATTTATCTTGTAAGGCTTTGCCGCATATTAAACAAACCTGCTGGGCGGGGCTAGTTGAGCTTAAGCCGAAAGTTAGGTCTCCGCGCCCCGTTTGACTTTTACTTTGTTCGTCATCCATTCTAGACATTTACAAAAGCATGTCCCTTTTAATGCGTGAAGTCAAGGTCGTAGTCAGAAAAAATGTTTCGGAAGTGGAAATTGGGGCTCAGAATTTTATTTTTGTTTTATTTTAGATTTGTTGTTTACTAATTGAATAGAGGCGAATGTTAAAAGTCTTATTAAACTTTATTGTGAACTTAAATAATTCAATTTAATATAATTACACAAGAAAATCGAAACCTTTGTCATTGCAAATAAAGTTCACTGGACAACAAATTTGAACTTTAGCTCTGTCCCAAAATAGAAATCAGTTGTTTCTTATTCAGTTTCTTATGCTGATTCTGAATTCAGTTTTAGATTTTCTCCAGCACGGCCAGATTTTCAGGTATTTGTATATTTAGATTTATGCAAATATTGGAATTTGTGTACAATTACATGGAAATTTAAGGCATAAAGCATTATCAGACTGGCTTTATTGTTTTATGTTACAATTACTAGGCAATTACTTTAAAGTAGATAGTTATGTAAACATAATACCATTGAATAATATGCAAATTAGGCTTAATAACTGACAGCTAAATGTTAAGACTATACAGACTGCGACATTTATCTGAAGCAAATGGTCCAGTAGTCATATTCTACAAAACGTAATTCAATCTGACATTTATTGTACCTAAAATTTTCATAAAATGGCACAAAAAAGCTTAAATTTGCATACACATTAACTATGGAAATTTCTCAAAAACTGGATGACCTAGAGAAAAACGGAAAGTACATTCAGAATCATCGCAAGAAACTGATTTTGGATTAAATATTTTCATCTAAAGGAAATTTTTCATGTTGTACAGTGATAATCTCATTTAGATACCTCTTTGGTAACCTCTGTAAAACTACTCGGGAATGTGTCCGAAAATTACGGGCAGCAAAAGAGACTTTTGCTTCAGAAATGCCTCTTTAAATCTCGAAAGTCTTTTGGTTTCTGAGGTTTCGGAAGCTAAAGGACTGCTTTTCGGAATGTGTGCTGTGGGAGTATCGGGAAAGGTATGTGCCTTATACCTTTTAGCTTTTTTAAAGAAATGCCGTATAGTCTCTGTTTCTCAAATAAAGCAATATCAGATATTCTCTGGGTATACCCTCTGCCTATAGTGTATATACTCTCTGTCTATAGTGTAGTCTATCTGCGTTCCTTATGACTGTAGCACTGGCTGGGTATTTCGGAAGAAGTTATATTATATTTCCGTAAACCTTCGTAATGGGCAAAGATTCCCAGCTTCGGGCACGGCCAATTTTTTTGGCCTGGTCCGACACAGTAATAAAGTTAAAATTTCGGCCCTGACCGGCCTGACATAAAACTTAAAAGTTCGGCCCAGCCCATACATAAACTTTTTTTGTACCAGCTCGGCCCTGTTTAGAAGCTAGATTCTCGGCTTAGCCCAGGCCGGCCCGTACAAAAAATTAATTGGCCCTGTCCAAATGAATTTCTAAAAAAACATGTCGATATTTGAAAATCAACATCATTTGACAATTAAAATTATTAAAAAAGCACACTTACTTATGCATAGATTTTATTTTCAGATTACTTTCGAAATGCATGGAATACAAAATTTCAACAATATTAATGACCACTTAGAAAATTACGTTCCGGAAACTGATTAAAAATTTTGACTTAGAGACTTAGACGATTACATTCAAATGCAGATTCAGAACGGAAAATCAACGTTAGTTTAGAATGAAAGAAAATGATTGTAAAAGAAAAACACAATGTTAAAGCTCTGCAAAGAAAAAGGCAGGTTTTAAGAAATATATCTTTAATTTATTAAAACCAAATTAAATTTTCAAATAATTCGCTAAACAAATGTACAACATCACTATACACTTTACAAAAATAAATAAATAAAATGCCAGCCCAGCCCTATGTTGTAAAAGCATTATATCCTTTTCGCATGAATTATTATATTCATTTTGCACAGATCAAGACATTTTTTTCATTTAAAACAGGATTCCGTCATAGACAGTTTTCTTTTTACAGGTTTTACTGTACTTTAATTTTTTTACATAGAAATTTATGTACTATTCTACAAAAATAATTTTAATTGTATAATAATGGTGATTAAAAAATGCATGCAATTTAAAAAAAATGCTAAGCCAGGCCTCATTTTATTGATTTTTGCACGGGCCAGGTCCTCGTTCGACTAGGCCTGCTCAGGAAAAAGTGACAAGTCCCGGCCTGGGACGAAACTGCAGGAAAAGTAAGGGTCCGGCTCAAGTCTCGTGAGTGAAAATTGGCACACGGGCCCGTGCAGATCTCTAAACCTTTTTGCTAGATCAAGGAACATTTCTCTTTTTTTACAGTGCAGCTTTGTCTAGTTCAGACCATACATTTCCCACTGGAAGTCGGATAGGTAAATCGTTGGATGACCTTCTTGAGGGTATTCGTCAGAGTCACTTTCAACTTTTAAAGTGCTTGCGTTTGACATCATGCTTTTTCCTGGTACCAATGGTGCGCTTAGGCTCTGTGAAAAGAAGCCAGAATACCTCTATTTCGGAATAATAGTCTTCATTTTATTTAATCGAAATCAAATGAATATCACTATTCGGAAATAGTGGTACCATTGGAACTTTTGCACACACCTTTTCTTGCCACTGGTGGTGGGTGGTAGCCTGAATGTTGAGAGAGTTGCATTCCTCGAATCTGAGTGAGGCCGCAATGTCGAGGAAATAATCGACAAAACGCGCAAGTCAGGAGACAAAATTTGAAATTGAAACCTGTTTTCTTCTCCTAAAACGCGCGTTGTGTCGCTTATGTCGCCTCGGTTAAGACTCCTATAATACGGTATGTGACCTACCTTACAGTTTCCTCTTCATCCTCTCCTTGCACATGATTTCTCTCTCTGTGATCTTGTTTAGTCTGTTAAACTGAATTTTCGAGTAAAGCTTTGTGCGAAGAGTATAAATTTTGATTTCATATAGCAAGCAAATACTCAAAAAGTTCTTTTTCCAAATGATCTGAAAATACGGGCTTCCTTCCTATTCTTTTGTTTTTGTACACTGCAAATTCTCAGAACATATTGGGAACACATTTGGAACACTTTGTTTGGAAAAAAGTGTTCCAGTTATCTTAATGTGTGCTGAATGTGTTTTCTTAATGTGTTCCGAATATTCTCTGCGATAAAGAATGTGTTCTGAAAGTGTACCGAAAGTGCTCTGCTCAAGATCTAAACATGGAAACACATTTGCGAACGGATTGGGAGCACATTTGGGCACACTTGTGAAATCGTCGCTTTCAAAAAGGGCGCTATAAAGTATGCTGAACAAAAGAAGTGTTCTCAGAAGTATTCTAAAAACTGTTCCAAAAAGTGCGCTTCAAAGTGTTCCAAAAAAGGTGACAAAATAAGTGTTTCAAAAAGTGTTCTGAAAAGTGTATAAAAATTTGCAGTGTACCAAACGATTTATTGGAACGAAATTTTTGGACGCTAACCTTTTCACCGTAGTCTTAGGAAAATCCTATAACTTTACAGCTTTTTTGGTTCCGACCATCTTTTCTCGAACTATTTGTTAACTCGTTATTACTATCTATTATTAACTCGCTTTGGTTTGAGTCGAGAGTAATCGTTGTAATTTGGAAAATATAAATGGCTGAGAGAAGTCTGAAAATATATTTATTTTCTGTATGATAGGAGATTGTATACCCTCAGCTAAAAGAGTCCATATTGCATGCAACACCATCTGGAAACTAGTCGTTGGGGGCCACCGTAATACTTACCCATCATGGATATGCATAATATAAAATATGAAAATAAAAAATGTGCAAACTATTTATAAAATGCATTGCAATTCGAATAAAATCGTGGCTAGATGACGCCATGAACTTTAAATGCTCTATTACTGAATTGCGCAAAAGAAACATCCTTATAACTCCAAAATGGATACTCATATTAACTAACGGTTTTCTGCATCGGATTAAGCGTCTCATTTCCAATTATAATATATCTTTGAATTGAAATTTGACTGAAATACAGGGTCATGAATAATCGAAGAGTGTGGAAAATAGGATTCCAAATATCTCGGCAACTCATTATCCGATCGACTTCCTTCTTTATGCAAAATTTATGTTTTTTTATTGTCTTTTATATTTACTCCTTAAAATAAACAATTTCGAAAATTTTTATATACCTTTTATCATAACGAATATTTCGAGAGTTCGAAAAAAATAGTTCCTGATAATCGAGGTTACAGAAATTCAATAAACTTCTTCCCGTTATTACATACTAAGTATATACTAAATTTCAAGTCTCTATCTCAATTTGTTCGGGTGATAGAGCATTTACAGACACACACACACAGACAGACGGACGGCAATTTTTTTTTCTAAAAATATGTTTTCGGAACCTCCAGTATCTGAAACGTGTAAATCCGCCATTTTTTTTTTTTTTTTTTTTTTTTTTTAGATTTTCAAAACGATTACAAGACTTACCTTATACTACGTATGATGGGTAAGTAAAAAGCACAAAAAATTAAAGATGATGATAATACGAGTACCTCACAATCTGCTTTACTATCAAGCATGAGTGACCGGCTGGCTGGTGTATCATCTGTTTCGTTGTCCTTGATATGAGATGCAAGTTCCAGACAAGTAAGAACAGCTAGGATGCACCTCTTCACTTCTAAGAAAATTCTGGAGTCTATATTACAACCCCTTTCTCTCTAAACCTTCTTTAATGTATGACAAATAAAATTTATATTAGAGATATTGTAGACTGTTCTTGTTCATTCAATTCCTACTATTAGCTCACACTCTCTATATATTTATATATCTTGTTCAAATTTTCAATCGTTAATAAAATATTTTCTATTCATCCTATCAAGTTCAAATAAATTTTTTTAAACTTGTAGTGGATGACAATTGATGTTAATACAGTTTTTTCAAATATTAATTCATTAATTAAATTAAATTAATTAATTTTAATTTTATATTTAATTTCTGTTCAAAAGTATAAACTCACTCCATATTTATAGTCTCACCTTCACACGTAAAAAGATAATGGGGCTGTTCACGGACGAAGATCAGGCGGATCGCGGGCGAAGGAGACTATAAATGTGGAGTGAGTCTATACTTTTGAACAGAAATGAAGTATAAAACTGAAATTAAATAATAAAATTTAATTAATTAATTAATATTTGAAAAAAAAACTGTATTATCGTTAACTGTAACATTGCTATGACACTTTATTGTGAAGTTTAGTAATTTTTGAAATTCAATATTTGAAAAACGGCATAATCATTAGATTTTAAATTTATATCAAGAAAAATACAATTTTTTACCTTTCTAACGCAGTTTGACTAACAATTTTGTGAGAAATACTTTTCGAGCTATTAATTTTTGTTATTTTAGCTTTTTATTTTTTATTTAATTTTTAATACATTTCAAAAATTTCTCTTATGTAAGATATTTAGCAGGATATAAATTTAGGAATAAATACCGTCAGTGGCGAAGCGTGTAGATCGCTGGAAAATTTTTTCTATTTGACCTAAGTAGGAATCGACTTTTAAAAAAATGTTTTTATATTACTTGTTTTTAAAATTTAGATTTGCTTCACTTTGATGGTTCATGCACACACACAAACATATAGGTAATTTTCAAGAAATATAACATTTTCAAAAAAAAAAAAAAATTAAATTTGGCAATCATTTAAAATGTTTAAATTAATTTTTATGTTGTTTTTTATTTTTTCTAACTGTTTGGTACATATTTATTCACAAAATAAAAAGTTATTATTGTAAAATATCATTATCCTGGCATTTAACCCATTGTCTGAGTATGCGCTGGTATGCACATACCAGGTCAATGACTGCCAAACAAGTGATGCTTTAATAAAACTTTTAAAAAATATCCGATTTTATTCATTTTTAGCTGTCACGGAAATAGTTAAAAACACATCTCAGCAGCGCCACTTGTTGAGAAAGATGCACCCAAACCTAATCAGCATATACTTATGTCGGGGTATCCTAATCCTAATAATATTATAAATCTGATTGTGTGCAAATGTTAGGCTGAAGCCAGCGTCAAAATGAAGCATTTAATTATCCTGTATCTTTGCATATAAGTTGATTATAACCCTCATATGAACATAGGCTGGTTTTTGTTTATTTTATTTCAATATTTTTCTTAAAAATTAAAAATTTCATTATTTTCATACAGAATAAATGGACATTTTTTCGTATATTTTAAAATGGTTGGTTGGTTTGGTTGGTTTGGCCCAAAGGGCCCGGTTTTGCAGCTTTTTTTTTTAAATGTCAATTTCAATTTATTTTATCGTTGCTAATACTTTATGGTTACCAATGTAAAATAAAACCGCTGAGTAATAATTTTTAATCAACAATTTATTTTCAAGTGAAAATTTTCCACGTGAAAAATGAAAAAGAAATGAATTATTTAAGAATTAAATAGAATATGAAATGATGTCATATTAGAAATAAAACGTGCGTTTTCAAATATTTGATAATAATACAAAGTGCATAAATACGAGTAAGTATGGAAAGCAAGCGAATATGATGTCATATATAGAAAAATAAAACAAATTTGTTTTGAAGTTGAAATAAAATGATCTTGGGTTATCAAATTATTTGTGATTAATTTCTCATTTTTTTCTTTTTCTTTTTCACATGAAAGGAATTATTTTAAATGTACGTAATATATGTATTTTAAATGTATGTGCTGTAAATTAAAGTTCTGTGTTTTAAATGAAATGAGTGAAAGATTTATATTTTTAATTCAATATGAATGATGGGATAGGCTTTCGATTTATCGTCAGCACACGGCTAACATAAAGATACCACATTTTTAATTTAAATTTTAAAAAGTAAAAAATATATATATATATATATATATATATATATATATATATTGGATGGCAAATGTCAATGATATGCATCGCAAAATTATCTGCATCGAAAATCAGAAAATCTTAATAAAAATAACTATATTTTTTAAAAGAAAGTTGCTTTTCTCATAAAAACTAAAGATTTAATAAGATTGTGTCGGAGTAACAGCATTTTTCCTCTATCATTTTCCCACAATCGAAACACATTTGTAAATCGTCGTTTCGAACCGGAATTTAATTTTACATTTCTTTTAGTTTTAAAATAGGAAAAACTTTGTTGTCTTTTTTAAATATAGCTTTTTTAAAGTTGTTTCGTAATAGATTTTTGTAATGTCTTGTAGGATATGAAAAAATGCATAGATTTTAAAGCAATGTTTAAGTAAAATTACAATATTTTTTAAACTTAAAAAACAGCAATGTTATCGAAAAGAAAATCGATTTTACCAACAAATTCGCGTAATGCAAAAGCAAAGAAGAAATCAAAAAGTAATGAATCTTTTCTTCCAGCCGAATTGTGTAAACTTGAACAAGCCGATCGTGCCAATTCATAACATTCTAACGTGAAAGCGCTTTCTATATAGTAGAATTTTTTTTACATATAGATAGAACATTTCCGAGAATAGGAAGGTTAGGGGTCTGTAATTAGGTCCATAGTCAATTTGCTTTTTTTTTTTTTTTATCAAGTGAAATTTGGCGCAAAATTAAATACGTTGTTGTAACCAGATTTGTTTTTTGCGTGGTAAACACTTAATGGTATTTTAGATGATCATTTCCCCGCTCACCTTTGATGCCAACTATGACTGTAAAACATATTCAAAAATATTAGCCGATAATTTTCTAATTTTCTTATTGCTTCATGATGTAAATAGACTTCCTGGTTCATACTTTAAACTTGAATTGGTCATGCCATTGTCGTTCAATTTTTATTCCTAATCCTAACCCTAATCGTATCCTATCCTAATCCTGATAATAACTTTAAAGAATATTCTTTGACACGAATATGTAAATTAAATCAATATCCATAAATGGAATGAAGGGAAAATAGAATAAATAGAAATGGTAAAATAAAATAACAAGAAAGTACATTTATTCGACACCTAACCCTAGAGAAAGCGTAAAAAATTTCAAGCGCATGAAATAAATCAAAATAATCCCATATATACTAACAAAAATTTGTAAATTTAGATCATCATATTTGTGTCCTCGGTATTTATTTGCTTATAGTGTTCTCGACGCGATAGAGAAAATATCGAGGTTAAATTGGGCTGAATTTAAAGTACTTTCTAGCAACCTTTATTTACATTTTAGAATCGCATCAGATTGTTATATCTTTGTGAAATATCTATCAATGTATAAAATGCACAAGCAGTTTGTTCACTATTTACACCACTTAGCGTGAAGCACTTAATTTAATATATACATAAACAAGATAATGTAGTAAGAAATATATAACATATGTCTATGCAAATAAACAATATAATAATGCCCATTTAGCAATGCACACATATACAAATTGTACTCCAAATACCACCTAAAATGCACTGTTGTACCGAAGAATTCTGCCAGTGTTGTTTTTCGTTTTACGAAGAGGAATTCCTTGATTTTCACGACTTTACTTGGTCCTTCTTTTTGCATTAGTTGCAGTTTCATTTTTGCGATTGTATATATTATTTGGCATGAAATTTCACTTTTTTAAGACTGGGTTATGTCAAGTCCCCTATAGCAAAGAAATATCGTATGGTCTCCTATAAAATGTGATAAAGCTTTGGTTAATTATATATGTTGTTAATTATCAAGTGAAATGTTTTACTAAATTAATGCATTTATTCTTTTTTTAATGTTACGTGAACGAAGTCACGGGTAACAGCTAGTAATATTATAAATCCGATTGTGTGCAAATATTAGGCTGAAGCCAGCGTCAAAATGGAGAAATTAATGGCCCTGTATCTTTGCATATAGGTGGATTATAACCCGGAAATGAACATAGACTGGTTTTTGTTTATTTTATTCAAATATTTTTCTTAATAATTCAAAATTTGATTATTTTCATAGAGAATCAATGGACGTTTTTAGATAAAATTTAACCATTTTACTTTATTGTTGCTAGGGCTTTGATCGTTGCCAATAAATAAAAATGCGGAAAATAATTTTTCCTCAACAATTAAGTTTCAATTGAGCGATTTTCACGTGAAAAATGAAAATAATTCAAAAGAAGATAAATTTCTGTGATATTTGAAACAACAATATGGAGTATTTGTTATTATACATGAAATATGAATATCAGTTACATTAAAAAGATGTTTTTCTGTCAAAAACTGCGTTATAATTAGAAAGAAGAATTAACAATAATTATATTTTTAAGAAAAAGATTTCGCTTGAACCATGGAACTATGAAAAGGATTCTTCCTGGATTGAACAAAGTTTCAAATATTCGTAATATTACAAAGAGCATGACTATCAGTGTATAATAAAAGTATATACATAATGGACGTCATATTTAAGATGAATAACTGAAATATTATTTGATACTGATTAATAATAAGCTTGAATATCAGTTACAAACAGATGGGAAGTTTCTGCTGAAATTCACGTCATTATTGCCAGGAAAAGAAAATTAACACGAATTATATCCTTGAAAAGAGATTTCTCTGGGATCAAAGTGACGTCATAATAAAACGGGATTTTTTAAATATGTTTCAAATGGAGCGTATATCAATTTCATACATTAATAATCACTGAGTACAGTGAAAGAATAGAGAGGTAATGAACCGTAAAATCGGCTTGCAGTATGAAGCCGGTTATCGCTCAAATCATTAGGGCCAAGGGCTGACTTCATTGGATGGAGAGAGGCTGCACGTGGAACAATGACTGGATTCATTGGACGGGGAGAGGTTTTCAAAGCAAGCCGCCAGTTGTTTGGGCCGACTGTAGGGTTGCATTTTCAGCTTCACGCCAAACATGAACATTTCATCTCTATTTATTTTCTGAACTCTGTGATTAATAATACAAGCATCAGTAAGGTTATTAGGAAAAGAAAATTGAACACAAGTCTATTAAGTTAAAATCTGACTGTGTGTATTTCGCAACTACTCCTCTTAATGCAACGCGATTTACTTAACACCGGTTATCATTGATTCGAGTATGTCATATAAACTCTGAGAATTTAAAATTTTGAATTAGATTCCGAGATATTAATATTTTTTTTGTAAATTGTAACGAAATTTCTCTAAAAATGGTACTTAAATTTTGTGGATAAAAAAGGAGAAATAAAACGGAATAATATATTTTTATGCCATTTTCTCATTAAAACTGAAAAAAAAATTATTTTATTTTCAATTTGAATAGTTGGTGAAAAAAAAAAACTTGATTACAGTAAAATTTCCGAAAAATAAAAACATATTTCCACATATTCAAACTTTATGAATCAATTTATTCTGCAGAGCGAAAATCGCCTGTCAGCATATTGTCAAGAAATTAAGATTTGTTTCAACTATAGATTAAACCAAGGACACAAATTTGCTGTTACATGCAAACGTAACACTTGCAATTGCAAAGCTTTTTGCAACCCCAAATTACATGCAAGCGTAATATTTACATGTAATTTGCATCCAAATTAATTTTAATTTGAACCGCAATAAATGTTAATTTGCAATGAAAATTACATGCAAAAGTAATGTTTACATATAATTTTGGGTTGCAAAAAGCTTTGCAATTTAAGTGTTACGTTTGCATGTAATTTTGGGCTTCAAAAAGCATTGCAATTGAAGCTCCTTGCATTTAGGTGTAGAATTATTCCTCCCTATTCACAAGAATTGAATTTAAAGAAAAAGCATATACTATTTCCAATGAATTATTTTTAAATGATGGCTGTTAAAACGTTTCTCAAAGTCGTTAAAAGTAAAATGGTTTATCAGGTAAAATTGACATTTCTTTTTAGCCAATTCGTCGATTTACACGATTTTATTTGGCCATCCTTTTTCCATTGGTTGCAGTTTCCTTTTCGCGGTTATTTGGCACAAAATTTTACCTTTTTTTAAACTGATTTATGTCAAGGCCCCTATAACAAAGAAATATCGTATTTTCTTCTATGAAATGTGATAAAAAGTTAGTTAATTATTTACGTTTTTAATTATCGGGAGTGAAATATTTTGCTTGATTAGTACATTTATTTTCTTTTAATGTTACGTGAACGAAGTCACGGGTAATAGCTAGTAACTGAATATGTAGTTTGATGAAATTCCATATCATAGATGTCGCGATATAGCTGAGATGGAAATAGTGCAAAACATAACATAGCAACGCCACCTGTTGAGCTGTATGAACCAAAATCTAATCGTTAGCTATTCATGCCAAGCTGTAATAGGATATAAGTTGTATGGAATTACTTCATGAAATATAGCGATCACGGAAATTTAACGAGAAGTTGCATAACAGCGTCACCTGTTAGGCGAGGCGATATATACGAGTACCTAAAACTAATCAGCACCACATCATGTCAAGGTCTAACATAATATAAAGTTTTATGAAATGTATTCTCATTGATAAATGAAAATTGACAGTGAAATTGAGACTGAATATAGGAACACTTTTCCTATCTGTTAAAGTAAAATTGTGGAAAAATTAAAGAAATAACTATAAAAAGGTACTTTATGGTAATTCTCTTAAATCCAGTCCGATGAAAGGTATTAAGTTGTTAAACCAAGGTCAACGTTATTACGTAGTCGAATGATATCCCCATTCGCTATACAGAATTAGGAAAATTAGATAAAATTTTTGCCTGTGGAAAATGGAACATGCCGTTGAGAAGGTATTTGGCGGATTGTGAGAAATGGCGTTTAAGTGGGAGGATGGAAGGAGGACAGTAATCTTGTATAGCTGTAAAGATTAAATTTCGGTCAGGGGTGTCTACCAACTTTATAAACTTTCTCTACGTATCTCTAAAATGTAAAATGTAACACAAAATATTTCCTATCCCACTTTACATCCCATTTCCTATATTCTTATTTAAATTATTTTTTTGCGAAAATAAGATATTTTGCATTTTGAAAATATGTTACGCATGACAAAATAAAGATCTCCTGCCAGTTCCATGTTTTTAGATGCAAAATCATTCAAGTAACGCGAGTTTTATACTTGTTTCTTAAATTTTTCCCACCAGTGTATATTATTATTGGTACATTATGGAAATATTCATATTGTAATAAAACCAGAAAAATGACATCATAAAACTATACACATCTCTCAGTTTCAACTGATAAAGTTATCCATTGAAATAATGTCTAAATACTGCCTCTTGCAGACGTGTATTCAATAATTCTGTTTTAAGCTCTATTCTAGCGAGAGTCTGTTATTTATTAGCTCTCACTGTTGTTGCAATAGATCTAAAATATCCAGGCAAAGAAAATAAGAAGTATCAGGTCTGATAATGGTTTTGTGTATAAAAATATATATACATAATGGTTTCATTTCTGTTTTCAATGCATTATACATACACACTAACAAATCTAATAATACTTATGAATAATTCTATTTGAAAGGAAATAAAATATGTATAATGTGGGTATTTTAAAAGTTGTTGCTATACCAAAATGACATGCCAGAAAAATGACTTTTCTTACATTTAAAATAATAATTTCACATTTTCCCTGCAAATAAATGTAATATTGCATCGATATACACCGTTTCAAAAAAGAAAGATATTTCTTACTCTATGAAAATATAATACGTAACGAAAGTAGTCGGATGTGCCAATCCCAAAACTTTCTTCTATCTCACACAGATTTTACATACACCAAAAATGAATCAGCACCAATTTATATCAAGGTCTAACTGAATCTAAAGTTTTATTAAATTCCGTGCATTAGTCTTGCTAAAATCATGTGAATCCTGCAAAATGTAGCATAGCAGCGACACCTATTGGTAGATTTAAACCAAAATCTAATCATAAACAACTTATGTCAACGTCTAACTGAATCTGAAGTTTGAGAAACCCTGTGCAGTTCTTGAGATGTAGTTATCATGATAATAATGATAAAAGTAGCATAGCATCGCCATCTATTGGAATATCTACATCAAAATCTAATCAGCGTCTATTTATGTCAAGGTCTAACTGAATCTGAAGTTTGATGAAAATAAGTGCATTAGTTCTTGAGATACAGCTATAGCGGAAATCGCGAAAAATACAGCATAGCAGTGACACCTGTCGGGCGATTTTCCCCAAAAACCAATCAGCACCCATTTATATCAGGGACTAACTAAATATAAAGTTTTATTAAATTTCGCACGTTAGTTCTTGAGATAGAGCCCCGAAATTTTTGCCTCATACATACAGACAGACAGAGTCATAGACTCACCAGACAGACATTTTCTAAAAACAGTCAAATTGTGTTCAGGACCTTCTTAAACGTATAAATCCGTCGAAATCCGGAAGTCGAAAATTTTCATGAATCCAATATTTTCTTGTAAAGATAGAAGAAAGTACAAATACAATAACCTCTTATGAGTTACTTACGCTTTCGAAAAGCGTTCTTTATTTTTAAAAACCTCAGAAACCAACATATTTTCGAGGTTTAAATAATCATTTATAAAAACAATTTTTTTTTTTTTTTTTGCTGCCACGGATTTCTGGAAACGTTTCCGAACAGTTATTGTAATGTATTTATAACTCAAACTGGAATATCGGTTTTTAGGATGTTATTAAGTCCTAATTACACATTTTCAGCTGCGTAACCAAATTTTTACATCCAAGGGTGACAAAATAAAATTAATTTTAATATTAATTCCGTTAATTTATCACGTTTGTCTGTTAAACATGAAAATGTTTACTTGAGAATAAATAGCATTCATAAAACCGATATTCCGAGTTGAGAAAACGAATTAACACACTATAAAAAAGTATTCAGAAACGTTTCTGAAAATCCGTGGCAGTCAAAGAAACTTTTATTTTTATAAATGCTTCTTTAAATCTCTAAAATATATTGGATTCTGTGGTTTTTAAAAATAAAGAACGCTTTCCGTAATCGTGGGTATCTCGGAAGAGGTTATTGCATATGTGCGTTCGTGGTTATATTATATTTTCCTATATAAATAAACATCTGACCTTTTTTTTTTGTTTACCCATCATACGTAGTCCAGGGTAAGTCTTGTAAACTTTTTGAAAATATTTTTTTTGACGGATTTACACGTTTCAGATACTAGAGATTCCGAAAAACATATTTTTAGAAAAAAAAATTGCCATCCGTCTGTCTGTGTGTGTGTCTGTAAACGCTCTATCTCCCGAATAAATTGAGATAGCGACTTGAAATTTGGTATCTACTTAGTATCTAATAATGAGAAGAAGCTTATTGAATTTCAGTAACCTCGATTCTCCGGAACTATTTTTTTTCCAATTCTCGAAATATTCTTTCTGATAAAAGGTATATAAAATTTTTCGAAATTGTTTATTTTAAGGAGTGAATATAAAAGACAATAAAAAAACATAAATTTTGCATAAAGATTGAAGTCGATCGGATAATGAGTTGCCGAGATATTTGTAATCCTATTTTTCACACTCTTCGATTTTTCATGACACTGTATTTCATTCAAAGTTCAATTCAAAGATATATTTTAATTGGAAAAGAGACGCTTAATCCGACGCAGTAAACTCTTAGTTAATATGAGTATCCATTTTGGAGTTATAAGGATGTTTCTTTTGCGCAATTCAGTAATAGAGCATTTAAAGTTCATAACGTCATCTAGCCACGATTTTATTCGAATTACAATGCATTGTATAAATAGTTTACGCATGTTTTATTTTCATATTTTATATTATGCATATCCATGATGGGTAAGTATTACGGTGGTCCCCAACGACTTGTTTACAGTGTATGTTTCTCCTGATCCAGGCATATTTATAGATAAAGTATTCATCCATCATTATCACATAAAGTTCTAATATACTGTGGCCATCACAAAAATTTCTTTCTATATTATTTTAATAAATTAATTTAAATAGCACTGCTACACAGCAACGATGACAAAGTACAGTGCATTTCTTTGAATTTAACTTGGAGTTAGAATGATCAATATATAAAATTAAGACACAGTACTCAAATATAAAACAGGACCAAAACATATATTATTTATTAATAACTTCAAATATAAAATTTGGTGAACTAAAAATTTGGTTTCTTCTAACAAATAGATACCGAGATACCGCTATAAAGTTCATTGTTAAATATATAGCACAGCAGCGCCCACTATTGAATAAACAAAGCCAAAGCTGAAACAGCGTAAGTTTTAATAATTGTCATACATATTAAATTTGGTGAAATTCCATCCCATAGAAATCGAGAAATAGCTATCACGGAAATTTTAAACAAGTTGGAAATTATACGCTAAACGTGACGTATGAGGTGCGTTCGTTTTCAAACTAGTTTCACATTGTAAAAAAAAATCATCTTCATTATATCAGTGAAATGAATTATGTCGTCTGCTAGGAGCGAAAATGAGCATGCCTTTTTGTTTTCTTATTACGTATGCCACGTTTACAAATGCGAATTTTTTTTCACCATGGAGATATTGATTTGGGAATGATTACCTCCATGGTTTAATATTTTTATGACTCATAATGAACGAATCTTCTGTGTTTATTTACTCTAATGGATTGAGATATTCGTTTAACGTAATTTCCACTGAAGTTATCTCAGTTATTATCTCAGAAGTTATTTGAATGTAACTGATCTCTCAAGCAAACAATTTTTTTGAACGATCTTTCTAAAAACGTAACGAAAAAATAATTTTGAATAAAAATGGCATATGAAAAAAGATGCGGTTAGCCCATATTTGTTTTCCTCAGTCACATGACTTGCGCTTTTATTATATAGATTATGTATAATAGGATTTAACAGAATAAAGAAAACTTTAATTATTAACTTTTTAAGTTTTGATTCATAAATTTTTTTCATAAAATTTGAAATGACTCGACAAAATTCTGCAACAATTATATATATTCAATTTCAAATCATTCGGTTTTGTAGTTTTTGCGATGTTATATGCAGACGGACGGACTAGACGACGTCTATAGGTGCTACATATTTATATAATTACGAACGCACCTAAAAACACATCACAGCAGCGCCACCTGTCGAGCAAGGTGTACCCAAACCAAATCAGTACCAACTTACGTCAAGTGCTAGCTGGTCATGCCAAGTTTGATGAAATTTCATCCGATAGATCCAGAGATATAGCTGTCATGGAAATGGCGAAAAATGCAACAGAGCAACGCCCCTTGTTGGGCTATATATACCAAAACCTAATCAACATCCAGTCATGTCAAGGTCTAAAAGAATATATAGTTGTATGAAATCCGTGCATTAGTTCTTGAAATATAGCTATCACGGAAACCGTGAAAGATGCAACATAGCAGCAGCACCACCTGTTAAGTATTATCCACCTAAACCTAATGAGCACCAGTTCATGTTAAGGACTTACATACTGAAAATAATTAAGAAATTCCCCGCATTAGTTCTTGAGATAAGAGTAGCCACAAAAATTGTGTCACACACAGACTAACAGACAGACAGACATTTTCCCAAAACAGTCAAATCGTGTTCAGAGCATGCCTTACAGTGTAACTCCATCAAAAAACGGAAGCTGGAAGTTTTCGTTATTCCAGTACTTTCTTCTTATGTATACGGAAGAAAGTGGTAACTTTCATATTTCATAAATATTTCCCTTATATGTGAATATTGTGGATATTGTAGATATATTATATATATGTGATTTCTGATAGTTTATATATTTTCTTTTTAATTAAATTTCTTAATTTTTCTTCTACTTACAAGCGGTCGGAAAATATACCTCCTAACATTAAAGCAATGTTATTAATTTATTTTATTTATAATAAATAGTTTTATTTTACGGCATTATAAATTAACTATTAATATTTTTTGTTTAGTATTTTGGGTCTTATTCAAAGGCTCGAGGTACATTAGGGGGGTTGCCTGTCCATGAATGTTTTTTTAAGTTTCGGAAGGGGTTACATCGTATAACCCTTTCAGGGGCAAAGTTGTTTCAGAACTAAAATATTGAAATAAATGACTAGCACCGGAATTTACAAAAAAAATTATTTGTAAATTAGAAAAAAGGCTATATTTCACATACATATTAAATTGAAAAGATTTCAACAAAATCCTGGTGTCATTGTGGTGTTTGGGAATTAAAATTAAGTGGTTTCATAAACATATCACTGCCCCTGAAAGAGTTAAAACCCGATCTACTCACATCTATATACCCAAAAAGGATTCTTCGTTTAATAGAAAAGAAAAGAAATACGAGGAAAATAAAAAAGAAAGGATAGTTACATAAAAATACATAGTTTCAAAAATGTCTACATATCTGTGTAGAACAAATAATCTAAAAATAAGACTATTTCAAGGTTATTTTGAAAAGCTGCTAAAAAAGAAAATCTTACTAATTAAAGCACAGATGGCTAGATTTTGTGTAAATATTGTTGATTATCCAATGTGTTAACTAATGTTGAATTGCAAAATGTCTTAAATTAACTTTGACTTTTAATCAGATGTTCGTCTGCTTACACGTACTTTTCACTAATATATATAGAGCAGGGTCTTCATTGATCAATATAGTTCTGGAAGGAACGAAAATTCCTTGCAGCCGAATTGGTAAGATATAACAAGTATTACTGCTGTAGTATAGTTGTAAGACTAAATAACACTAAGTATAATTGGTATTCCCTTGATTCTTTGCTTAATATTTTCAAGAAAAACCACTCTTCCTTTCTCCAAGCATGAAGTTCTTGGTTTTGTATTTTACCTTTTATTTTATGGTGTGTCATTTTGCAAGGCAGACTGCTGCATTTGTATCTGAAGAAGCATATTTGAATGTGGTAAGTGTGAATTTTCTACTCTCATAAACTTACATGCATAAGATTACGCGTGCCAGTAATATTTCCCGTAGCGTCATACCACTCATACGAATACGCGTGTCATCAATATTTTCATTGAAGAAAATTTATTGCTGTGAAACGTGACTGTTGGTAATTTATTACCGTGTATTTTTTTAAAAAAAGAACCCCGTAACCCCCTTCCGCCCCAGGCAAGATTAGTGATTTCAGTTTGGCATTGAAAATTTGTAAAAAATATCTAAAATTTGAGGTTTTCAATAATAAATGCATAAAATTGACACATTGTACAAAATTAAAAAAAATTACCGCGATTGGGAACTGTGAACCGACTTGATAGACACTGAAAACCGTTGTGTCAATGTGTGTCTAAAAATCCTCTTCGTCGCAGTCCGCGGCGGTCAATGTTTTAAATAATTCTCGATTAATTATTAACATTTTCAAATACATTTAAAATAATTTGATAGACGGCGGACTTTAAAATAAGAAAATCTACCAAAAATAAGAATTTTAGGTATTGTGCGACTTGTTAAAAAAACAAAAAACAAAAACAAAAATGTATTACCATATACTTGGTAGAAAAATATCTCTTTATACCTTTTATTAGTAAGTAGTAAAAACAACACATCATAATATATTTGAAAACATTTTTCTTAAAACAAAATTTTCGCAGTCTATTATCTAATATCTATGCAATATCGTTATGGCGAATATTTTTACATATTGCATCAAATCTGTGCATCAGTTTTGAAAAGTTGGTTTATTAAGGTCCTAAAATCTATACTAATATTATAAAGAAGTAACTTTTGTTTATGTGTTTGTGTGTTTGTTTGTAGAAGGTAATCTCTGGAACAACTGAGCCGATTTAAAAAATAATTATAGCAAAATGCTGGTGACCATCTCGGCTCCAATATACGCTGTATTTCATGTTGGTACATCCACATACCCAAGGAGCTGCAGGAGCAAACAACGTTCTAAAATTGTGATGTCTGTGAAATTATTGGGACTAGAAACTTGAAATTTGGTGTGGGGGTTACTTTTAAGAAGAAAATACTCCCTATGAACTATTTCTAAAATGTTCGAAATTTAAAAGAGTGAAATGAGCGGAAAACTTTCTGAAAAAGTTCTAAATTACAATTTATTTGGAACTGTTAGGGCTAGAAACTTGAAATTTTACATGGCTGTTGTTTTTGAGAAGTAAAACTTGCACAAAACGGTTTCTAAAAAAATTCGAAATGTAAAAGAGTGCAGGAACAAAAAAAAAAGTTCTATTGCGTTTTCTATTTCACTGTTGGGGCTAAAAACCTGAAATTTGGCATGTTGGTTACTTATAAGATGTAAATATTCCCAAAGAACGATTTCGAAAAAAACCGGTAAAACTGAAAATTTAAATGTTAAAAATAATTATCAGTGTCATTATCAGAATTCCTTATGTGCGCGAACGATTTTATTGAATGCCCATGTTTATTATTATTATTATTATTATTATTATTATTATTATTATTATTATTATTAATTTTATTTCATATCTAAATATTAACAAGTTATTCGAAATTCTGATGCTACATAAAAGTACCACCACAAGCAAAATAGAAATAAATAAATGAATAAAGCAGAAATATTTATATTTTGTAATTTAACAAATAATATTATTTCTCAGAATGATGTAAAAAATAAGAAAAAATATACGATGGACTTACCAACAAATGTGAAGATGCTTCACATCAGAAATTTAATATCGCACATCCCACAACAAGATGGAAGATAGAGGGAGATATATAGGCGGGGAAATATGTTTCTCAAACATCTTTTTGCTTTACAGAATTACTAATGCTATCTATCGATGTCAGAGTGAAGTATTTAACATTGAACCAGAAACACACTGGATGAATGGAAATTGGAAATGAATGAATGAAATATTTTTTGTAACAATATGATTCTCCTGGCAACTTAACGTTCAACGGGAGAATAAAGAGTCAAACAGATGCAGAGCATACGAGTATACACTATAATAATAGGACAACGGGGTCCAAAATCATATATTTCCTTATTAATTATTATTATTATTATTATTATTATTATTATTATTATTATTACGGTTAAAAGCCTTTTATGTATATTTTTGATTGTTTATTCTTTACAAAAGTACGTCAGAGTGTAGTAAGAACATCTAAATACATTTTAAACAAAAAGTTGAAAAATCTATACTTCCGTTCGTTTTCGCCAAGTACGAGTAAACTGTATCAAGGCCAATAACAAAAAATATCACAACATGAGTAATACACTTTCTTCTGCGTTAATCTCATTTATTATATATTATTTCACTAACTAATCATACACTGGAAGAATTTTAATGCTTTTTTTTTGTCTCATTATTTTGTTTTAGACTCAATTAATTACGAGATATGGCTATCCCTGTGAAGAACACACTGTCGTGACTAAAGATGGCTATATATTGTCCATGCAGAGAATACCGTACGGAAAAAACAACAACACGGAACCAGGCGACAAAGAAGTGGTCCTGTTGATTCATGGAGAACTGGGCGATGCTAAGACCTGGTTCCTCAATCCTCCAGGACAGGGCCTAGGTAAGCAGTGGTGTATCAATTAAAAAGTTAAGATAGAGCCTCAAATAATGATTTTCAAAATAATTTAACAATTATGATTATGAACAATTAATAATCATAAATTACTAATAATAATAATGTTCAAGGATAATGTATGAATAATTAATAACCATAAATATTTATTTGAAAAATTAAATGCTAAAAATAATTATCTGAAATTGAATAATTTAATTAATTTAGATAGAAGATTTAAGATACTGAATATTAGAGAGTTACGATTAATATATTAATGAGGCAACAGGACCTTTAGGAGGGCAGACAGTCTAGGTATAATCACAAATTTTCAGAATAAATAAACAATGCTGGAGTGTCAGGTCATTCAAAGGTATCTCCGGTTAAAATTTCCAAGAGTTAAATCTCCTGAAATCACTTAGTTCTATTGTGAAAGAAATGAAACTGGAAGTTCACAGTTTCAAATATTCAGTAAAATGAGTGTAGATACGGTACGATAAAATTATGTTTAGAGCACGAGAATTTTCACTAAAATTTGCATTCCGTTTCCGGTAGCATTCAGCGCACCGTCATCAGTGTTAAATAAAAAAAACGTGACGATATGTTGTAATGATATCGACCCAGGTATACAATTTTATTGAAAATGTGGGTTCTTTTGATATTGTTTTATTCACTTATTATGTCATTAATAGTCTATTTTTTGCACGCATCTATTTCTTATGCATACTTTGTAATATCTTTTTTTTCCTCAATGCTTCAAATAGAGAAAATAATCGTCCAATATGTCAGATAATTCTAAGTTATTTATAAAAACTTTGCAATATGCATTTTTTTCATAAGTTTAATTCTATGATAAATGGAAAATATCCCCTATCTACAAACCAGGGTAAAATTGAACGCAATTTAATGCATAATTTCACTTTAAAAGCAGCTTATAAATTTGATTTTTTTTTATGCATCGAAAATTCTTTAAAGGGTTTTGTAGCGGGAACAATTCTTTAAATGTGTGCCTCAATATAGAATTGGTTCTTTGATCAACAGAATGTCTGTAATTTTTGTCAGATTTTTATAACTACATATGAAAGATGATTCAAAATTCTACGCACACTATGTCAATTGGTCTACGCATATTTCCAACAAATAGAATATTAAAGCGCGTTTCAATCTTTTTTGGACACTTTGTATTGTTTTGCTAAACGCATTGAAAAAAGGTTATAGATTACTCATACTTTTGATATATAGGGACATTTCGCAAACGAGCTTTTCAGTTGTACAACGTTCTCAGTTGTACGCCGATTTAACCAGGTCCCATTAACAGATTATGGGACAAAAGCAAAACGTTTTTAATATAAGCAAAGTTTTTGCTCATTTGCGACGTTTCCGACACCAGATGAAAATTGTCACTCTTTTTAGGGTTTCGTTGATCTCACGAAACCCTATTACTCCCGCTGCGTTGTCTGTCTGTCACAGAGCTATTCTCAGAAACAATGTAACTTACAGAGTTAAAACTTAGTGTATAAATCTGAATATCAGCTGTAAAGAGCTGAAAATATTAAAATTTTGAAAAATTCGTATTATTTTAATAAAAAGAGATAAAAAAACCAAAATTCTAACAGCCTTTTCATATTAAATTGAAACATTTTTCGTTATAGCAGATGCGAAAGATTTAAAATCCACAATGAAATTCTATCTACAATAATTAATTTTCTTTCAGACGATTTCCACGTGAAAAATGAAATAAAAAATTTCACCAAATGAAAAAAAAAAGATTAATATGAAATAAAATTGATTGACGTCATAGTCGTAATAAAACGGAAAATGTCTAAGATTTCTCAATAATACAAGGAGTATGAGTATGTGTAAGTACACAAAGTAGATTAAAATCACGTCATTAGAGAATTAAAAAGAAAATCTGACGTCATATGGGAAGTTTAACTTAATTTTTCAAATGTTTGAGAATAATACAAAGCGAGTATCAATATAAATAATAGAGAATAGTAAATATATGATTTTGAGAAACATATTGAATCGGGACAAAAATCCGATTATGGAAATACTCGCATATTTTAACATTTTGAAAGTGTACAATTTGTTTAATTTTGAAACTATTTTTTTAAATATTGCATTTAGTCCGTATGACGGATATTAGTATGACAGAATATAATAGCGGGCTTGGCACGCTATCCGGCTGGTTTAGATATTCGAAAAAACGAAAAAATAGACCGGTAAATTTTTACTTTATAAAAAACGTGACTTTTTTTTTTTTTTTTTTTTTTTTTTTTGCTAAATGAAATTTGTTTGAATTTATTAAAGAAAGGATAAAGTGTTTTAAAGGGAATATTAAACGAAACCCTTTGAGCGATCTTCGATCACACTCACCCACTCTCTTGTGTGTGTATATATCTTGTGTCTACTATCTTGTGTATATTATATATATATCTATTTAGCTAATTGAATTTTTATTCTTATTCTTAATTTAATTTAATTTTTATTGTGAAACTAATTTTAATTCACATCCCACTTCGAAAAACTTCACCTAAAAAAAAAAAAAAAAAAAAAAAAACAGTTTCGTCAAAAACGTAAAAAGTGCAGGCAGAAAATTACCGGAATACCCTTGTAATCGGAAGCGATTTTCTGTTATTTGAAGAAAACCTTCTCATTTGACTGGAGAACTGTAGGAAAGTTTGAGCTTAGGTTTGAAAATGTTTCGTGCTTTGTGGGGAAAATAATAACGATGTTTCCGACGAGTTGCTCGAACACCTCTGTGATTCGAAGAAAATTCATCTTTAGATTGGAGGTTTGCAGGTAATTTTTACGTAAGATTGGTGAACTTTCAGTGTTTTGAGGGAGAAAATGGCAACTGAATTTGGAAATTTTAATGTTTTAACGAAATATAATCAACGACAAAATACGTGTCAGTTGACCGAATTCTTTAAAAGGAACAGTTACACTAGAGGTTAATAGTATAATATGAAAATCGTGTTGCTTAATGATTTAACATTTAGAATATTAATATTCTCAGAACTTACTCCTCTGTATTGTGAAATGCAGATTTCGATAATATTCGAAAGTTTATGGAACAAAAAATGATTCATATGAAACAAAGAGTTTTAAAGTGTTTTTTTTTAAGAAAAGCAAATTGATATTATTACAATTATTTAAAAAAAGATAATTAAACGTAAATTTTGTAAGTGAAAAACGAATGTGTTAGGTCGACATTTGTTAGCATTTTTACACTCTTTTATTTAATTTAATTTGGTTTTTGTAAAATGTGAAGATGGAGTTTTATAATCGATTTTTCACTCTCTTATACCGATATGCTAGAATTAGAAAAAAAAATATGTACACAGCTGTGTTTCCAATGAAAATACAACCTTTTAATATTTTTAGAATTTAATTACAAATTATTACATTAATTTTAAGGCATTTTTCCGTTTGCCAGCCTGAAAAAAAGCTTTATAAACACTAAAAAGCACGCAATATAAACACTAAAAAGCAGAAAATATAAATGAATAATAAAGAGAGCAATCCCTCTATATTAAAAATAAAGTAACGATTTGGAAATGTGCCGAACGATTTGGACCAATGCAAATCTGCGTAGATCTTGCCGGGTTTTTTACTTTTCTTTTCTTCTAGAAAATAGGGATTGCTTCGCGATACCAATCGGTATCGCGAAGCGATTACGCAGGGGGTTTGAGAGCATAGTGAGCAGGAGGCGGAGTCCCCCCTATTAATTAAAAAAAATACCCTGTTTTTTGATTAAACACTTTATGTCTTAAAATATGAATTAATGAAAATTTCACCTTCCGAAGCATTCTTTCCGAAGTTTGGAAGTTGTTAGAAGATTTATGCGATCATAAAATTCATTTCACAAAGATTTCGTCTACTAAAATTAATAAACTAAATCGGTATTTACAAAAGGTTTGTGCTCCATTCTTAACTCTATACTCAAATCACTTCTTTAAAGTATTGTTTTTAACACTTTATAGAATTAGAAAATGTACAAATGTAATGCCTATAATATAGAAAATGTTTCAGAATTAAACTTTTTCAATACATATCTTTCAACACCGAAGGAAGCTGAACGATTATAACCAGAGAAGAAATTATTCATTTAAAAGTACAACGTGTCCACAAATTATTCTAGGAGTTTTCTTACTATCATAACTTTTGATTTTAGAACACGACGAAAAATATTATTACATATTTGTAAAGTACAACTCAAAATGTTTTTTCAATTGCGCACACAAAGTTACATATGCTTAAATTTACGATTTACCTTTCCACACCGAAAAAGCTGGAAGTTTTCCACATCTGGAAATCTAAAAGTTTTCCACATCTAGAAAGCTGAAAGTTTTCCACATCTAAAAACCTGAAAGTTTTCCACATCTAGAAAACTGAAAGTTTATAACTGGAGAAGAAAAATTATCCATTTAAAAGTATTTTTGTTTTGCATAATAAATAATAATTTTGGAACTAGATAAAGTAAAGTATCTATATCTATAACTGATCCTAAATAGTGTTACTGATAATAGATGTGTTAAATAAATGATATAACAAGTAATTTAATGATTACTTTAAATTATTGCCAATGCGTAAAAGGCTAATTAGTATATTTTATTACAAATTCCATTTAATATTTAATGTATTTTATTAAGAATGATCGTTCTTATTAATACAATACATAATAATGCCCATATACAGCTAAATTTATCTAATACGGTGATATTTCATTTATGAAACTCTCCGTTATTTTCTTTGATCCCCCAAGACAGGGAAAGCTTTTTCGCCTTCTTTTTTAAATTCAGACATTTGGAATTCCTACCGGATATTACGAAAGAAGAATTTTCACTTCATATAATCACGAAATGTTTGTCATTTACTAAAGCAAAAATTACTATTTGGAATTTCTAGTATATATATATTTTTTAAAAAGGCAAAACGGGCAACCATACATCAAGATTCGAATGAGTAAGAAGTCGTTGAAATTTAAAGGGATTTAACAGACTTTAAAAAATGAGTATATTAAGTCATGCAGTGTTCGGTGTATAACAGCAAATTTTAAACGGTATACTAATTTTATGTAATCTGGTATTTTGTAGATATGTGAATTTGTTTGATTTTTCAGGTGTTGATAAGTTTATACCCTTTGTAGGTTACATTCTTCCTGACGCAGGCTACGATGTATGGATAATCAATGATAGAGGCTCAACGTATTCTAAAAAACATGTAAAATACCCGGTGAGATCATTCAAATTCTGGGATTGGAGGTATGGTACTTATATGATTATTACGCGAAAATGACTTTGTTTCCGTGTACATTGTGTGTCGTCTTATCGTTGACCAATAACTAATTCAAAAACTATTAGTTTTAGAGGTATGAGTTCAATTGCAGAAATGTTTGAAATGTTCTTTTTCATCATATCAAAACCCATTTCCGTCAAAATAATTAGTTTTAAGTAGCGGAATTTAAATTTTTATACAGTCCCTGTATCTTATAAGTTATACTTATTTAATTTATACAACTCAACATATTTTAGAAAAAATCCGCTTAAGTCGACTAAAATTTGAATTACTCTATCACATGTAAAACTTTACAAATTGTTCCTCTATTCATCAGAACTTTCCATTTAAAATTAATTATTTACGTCGTATTAAAAAAAAATAATAAAAATAATTTCATTTATTATTTTGGTTATTTTTCGCTTCGATGCATTGAAAATTTATACGCCGACACTACATACGAATAAGATATTGGAACATTCAGCGAGTAAATTAAGCAGTGTGAAATTTTTTTTATTACAACACAACAAAGTAAAACTACAGACAGAAAATCATGGTAATTTTTTATAATGTAATTAAAATTCCAATATTGTTATTATAACTATCGCTTCTAGAAATAAACTGGAAATTAGTTTATTATATGAAGTCATTTACCTTTTTTAAAAAATTACAAATGTCTAATAGATATTTAATTGTACATTTTCACTTATTAAGAATATTTTATGATTTTAAAATTATCGTACATAAATGATCTTTAAAATAATTTTTGAGTGTGAAATTATATAGAAACTCACTAATTCGACATCAGCTTAAATCGACATGTTCTTTATATATGCATATATATACATATATATATTTATTTTATTTATTTATTTTTTTGTATATCTTAATGGTGTGAAGCGTTATCGTGGTTCCATTTTATTAGTTTTACGAATTCCTCCTATTGTGAACCATCCTTTTAAATTCTCTATTTAAAAAAAAATCACATTGGTACATTATGTATTGAACTCCGCATTAAAATTAATGTGGTTAGATGAACTAAATGCATGTTTGTAGGATGTGTTGCAGAAAATATTCACCAAGCTTTATAGATGCATATGAAGAATATTAAAGATGGTGTTTTAAAAAAAAAAAAGCCACAGCAGAAAAATGGATTTTGAGTTTTTATATTTCAAATATCTTCCAAATAAAGTATAATGTATTTTTTTCGGACATACTTATGTCGTACAGATAACTATGATTAATCACTAAATGTAGATTATACATTTATAGACATAAAAAATATTCGAAATATCTTTTTCTACGGATTATAATGAAAAATAATAGTAGAAATACATGTTTAAAAACATTTGTATTGATAAAAATTCTGCAGATCCGCCCTTTTTCTTAATTAAAGAATCGTTTTTGAGGGTTTCCAAAACTAATAAACTTCCAGGTTTAAAATATAGGTTTAATAATTATTTCCTTTATTGCAGTCTAAATATTTTCTATTGAATTTAAATCCGAACTGTTCAATTCTATGTTAATGGGAAAGTTACAAGTTGTTCCATAGTAGTTCCAACAATATAACAAATATTTTTAAAAAAATTGGTTGATAAGCATGCTGGTTTATATCAAACGATTCATTTTACCCTGAAATTTGAAATTTATTTACTGCAGACGACCTATAGCAAAAAGCATTATTGTCTTGAAATAGTGATTTTCGAATATGTCTATTCGAATATAGATAAACGGATATCGGTTCAAAATTTTATGGTGTTTATAAAGTCTTTATACTTTTTTGAATTCAATTTTTTGCATATAATCTGGCATAATGCATTCAATAGGTGAAGGAACAGTTATTATTTGGTCTCGTCTATCTGGATTAACGTATTAGCGGGTGTAGCAGGACTTCATCTATTAAATTGTTATTCCTAACAGCTTCCAGCAAATGGTAATGCATAAAGTTCCTAGTTCCATAATCCTCAGTCAAGCTTGTGTGCAGTTTGAATGTGATAGATATGTTTGTTTAAATGCTAAAGTATGGCTTTCTAAACATAAAATACGAATTAGAGAGCTCCTGGCTGATTCTTCTCGTGGATGCCTTAGGGTCTACGTGTAATTGGGCATTGCACTCTTTGGAGTTATTGGAGGTTTGCCAGCACGATCAACTCCTTTAGCTCTATCATTTTTGCTTGAATTTGTTTACCAAGTTTTTAAAAGCTGCTCTGGTAAAAGCTGATTTTCGGAATTCGTGGATAGAATCCGTCAGCAACTTTTCATACGTTAATCCAAGTAGACTTACATAAAAAGGGCTATTTTTCCTTTTGTTGATAGAAGATAATTTATCAGATAACATGCAAAGAATTTGGATTTATAACCTATTTCTAAAAACAGTATAGAGGTTTCAGAAACACCCTGTAAATAAATTTTACTCAGAATATTCCAAAATGTGGAATATCGTCAAAACAGGAAGTCTTTCTTTTATGAATATAGAAAATAGTAAAAAATACTCGTGTGAAAGTTCTGCAATCCGCACGTAGCCATTAAATGTTTTTTTTTGTTTGTTTTTAAAACAGTTTCGATGAAATCGCCAAGTACGATGCACCAGCCACTATTAATTATATTTTAAACGCAACTGGAAAAGATGGTCTTCGTATTATTGGTTATTCAAGGGGAAACACTGTCGGGTTTTGCTTGCTCTCTGAATTTCCAGAATACAATAAGAAAGTAAGTACTTTAGTAATTTGTTTTTGTGTCGTTTTTGTAGTAACCCACAAAACTTTAGCCCCGAGGCAATTGATTGGGTGTTTACCCTCTGCATATGCTAAGCCACTAATAATTTTTTTTGTTAAATCAATACACATGCGCGCAGTTAAATAAAAAACAGTAGTAATTAGTTCTCACTGTTATTCCCTATCTTAAACAAAATAAAACATTACATTATCTTAACTTCAGAATCTACATTACACTATAAACAAATTAGCTCTTAAGAAAAGTGTTACGTTAGAAACAATGTTATTTATTCACCAATGTATTATTTGCTGGGTATCAACAGAAGCGAATTTTCGTGAAAGACGCATTCTAATGATTTGGAAGAAGGCATTTGACTTGCTTGACGATTACATACTTAGAGGAAACGTAATGCATGAATTTACTTTATAGCTATTGACATTAAAATGATGTATATTTTTGCTATAACAAAAGTTTTTAATTTCTGACAAGTGATATTTTCAATAATTTTATGTAAAAACACAGAGTAAATATGGTTTAAAAATATTTCAAATCTACTACTTTTTCATTGCAATGAAATAAAAGACAAATGATAATAACATCAAACCTATTTTGAATTTTCTGAGCTCATTTTAAAATATAACACATTTTCTATTCATTAATCTCTTTTACGCGTTTTTAACTGAATATTTAAGCTAAATATAATATATGAGAAAATTGTAAAAGTACTAGTTGAATTTCCTTCTTATTTTTTTCTTTCAGGTGAAATTACTTGTCGCCTTAGCGCCAATTGCGTATATTGGACATTTTACAACTGCTGTGCGATATTTTATTCCATTTAGAATACCTATTACTGTAAGTAACGAATTTTCATAACTTGTGAATATATCTGAGGATGTGAATTTCAAAACTCGCCTTATCCAAAAAATCAAATTCGAGGAAATCGTGAAAAACCTCTGACTGCTTCCATTGGTTTTCATTGTAAAACAAGATTTTAGAACGCTAGAAATACATGCTATAACTAGTTTTTCTACGCATTGCACTGTTTTTTAAGTGAAAATTTACAAATAAAATAGATTGATAGAGAAAACACGATTTTTTAAATTTTGTATAAGGAGAGTTTTGAAACTCACGTCCTCTTTTGAAACCCAGTGTCCTGCATAGTTCTGAAATTAATTTTGTTATTATTTGAAATTAATATTTTTTATTAAAAATTTAAGTAATTCAGTCAGTTATCTAAAGAAAAACGTATTTAATTCATTGTTGTAAAGAAAAATAGCAGAAAACACAGTTCTCCATATCATTTTTTATACAACGACATAATCACAATATTGTATAAAATTGCAAAAGTTTGAAAAATGATATTTAGACGATGTTTGTGTCGCATATTTTGGAGTGTTGAAAAATAATCTTGGGAATTTTTAATATGAGAAATCCTGTATTTCTAATAAAACAACGAGAAACACGTACGTTTTATCATTTTTCAAACCTCGGTTCACTTTTGATACTTGTACACCGCGACTACAACCAGCGGCAAGACCTGCCTGTCATCGTGGCTATATGAACCATTCGCGATCTTATGTGCCATACATTTAAGATGCCTTTATGTACGCCATGTAAAAAAGCATACACCGGCAATTATTTGCTCATCATTTTCAATATAATCACAACAAATGTGTCAATAGTCTGTGAATATATATATTTTTGACACTTTATTTGAGATCGTTGGATTAAATCAGGAACAGAATTTAATTTATGCATTTTTTCTTAATTAATAAAAGAAAATGTGTTACATATCCATCCATCCATAAATGTACAAAAAAATTAGACTTTTAACACAATGCCAGCAATATTTCCCGGGATGTCATACGTACGACATCAATATTTTCACTGAAGACAATTTATCACTATGAAACGTGACTATTGATAATTTATTACCATGTATTTAATAAAAGAACAACCATGATGAACAACCCAGGCATGTTTAGTGTTTTCAGTAATGCTTTCAACATGCCTTTGTCCAATTTTTTGGAAATATTTTTGATTCGTTTGTACAAAGTATAATTCTTTCAATTCGTATAAACAAAGCAAAATCCTATTTTTTGTTGAAAACAAATACATAAAGTTTCATATTCCGTGTAAAAATTAAAAAAATTCGTCGCTCATGGATTATACAATTGTGTAACGTAACAATTTAACGTATTTTTGTTTTCGGTGATGTAATTGTTCGGGATTTCAAATGAAAGCCCCCTCAATACCCCTGAATGCTAGATCTTACTCAACGTCGAAGAAATGCCTGTGTTTATATAAAAAAAATAATCAAAATTATGGTTTTTGCAAGGTAGGGCAGGTGTATTAATAATATGGTTACTGTACCACGAGTGGATATTTTAAGTAAATTTTTCGCCCATTGTTAGCGTACAGTTCTTAGTTTTAATGACTTCGACAAAAGAGGGCAATCCATATATGAATTTCTTAATTAGCTTTTTGTACACATGATGTGCTGTAAAAGTTGTTGCTTTAAACCTTTCTCTGCACAAAACTATTTTTTTTTTCGGATCACTTAAAGTGCGCCGGTAGTTAACACGCAAAATGCCGTAGTGGATACCTGTTTTTTCTAATAATGCACACGTTGGAATTCTTGAATAAAAGATGAAACGGCTGGAAATATGCATTTTAGATAGTTGTTGTTACAAATTACTACAAATTTCTTAAATTTGCCTAAAAAAATATTTTTCATATATTTATTTATTATACTTATATATTATATTTATTATATTTATTTATTATTCATATTTTATTTAGGATATTATTTATTATTGCTTAACATATTCTTTTTATAATACTTAAAAAATATATTATTATCTTTTACCAGTTTTCTTATTCATTCTTCCACTCTGTCTATTTTATTTACTTTTACACTCTGTTAATTTTAAGCCTTGTTAATAATGTAAAGATTCATGCATTTAAAAATTTAAGTATATGCAAAAAGGTGTTGTAAAATGCTCAAATATTAATACAAAAATAGTTCAAAGGGTACTTACAGGTACCCTTTAATCTTGCAAAATTCTAACACTTGTTTCATTTTTTTTATCTTCAGTTATCAATAAATGCACTGACTCAAGGTGAATTCTTGCCATTCAACAAGGCTACAAGAATTATCACAGCGAAATTTTGCGAAGTGCAGGATGTAGAACTTTGTCAAAACGTCCTTTTCGCGATAGGTGGACAGGACCGAGCGCAACTGAATATGGTAAGATTAAATTTAATCAATAACATAACAATTACAATTAATTTTTATCAATAACCCTTCCATCATTGATATTGCTTGATTTAAACTACAGCATCCCCATTCCTCATGTTCACCGATATGATTTCCAATATTAACATTGTTTTACTTTACTTTCTCAAATCCAGCTTTACCATTGCTTAAATTTACAAACAATACGACTTCAAAATAATTGTCATCCTTGCCAATAAACTTACTCTCTTCAAACTGAAATACTTTATTGAGATATATAACTATTGGGGTATCTATTGCATTAATTGATAATCTAGATTTTCCGATATTGCACAAACCAAACAGGATTTGAAAGGTCGAATTAAAGAACTTAAGCAATGTATTCACAAACGAAGAAAAACTAACGATGTAAGATTAAAATTTCAAAAATTGTTTGTTGTTTTGCACTCTAATTCTCCGCCAAATTTGTATCTGTATTTCAGAGACACCTTTTATACGGTTAATGTGAAGCTGTCGAATCGTCAGACACAGACTCATTTATTTTGAAATTTCTTAACTATACCATGATTTTATTTTTCAGACTAGAGTACCTATTTATTCAGCACAGTACCCTTCCAGCACGTCTACACGAATCCTTAATCATTTTGCACAGGTAAGTACCTAAATGTAGGCTTTCACATATATATATTTATTTTTATTTCACTGTTAAAGTTTATTCTAATATAAATAATTTCTTGTGTTTTTAAATAGCTGTATGAGTCGAAGAAATTCAGAAAATACGATTATGGTCCTCTTGGTAATTTGAGAAAATATAAACAGGTAAGTTACTTTTCAATTATAGATTATTATTTTTTTCAGTTAGTTTTAGATCTTATGTTATTATGATTGCATTTCTGTAAAACGCTGTTTACATGTTGTTTCCTTCGCACGTAATAGTATGATTTTCTTTGAGAGAATATTTTTAAAATGAGAGTGAATACCTTAATAGCTCACTCATTTGACGTGATGTAACTGTCACTCACAATGGTCACAAATCTTCACAGCCAAAACTGTAACCAAACTGTAACTTCATTTATCAGACCATTGTGTTTCTCCGGTGATCGTCTCTTCGTGACTTCACTGTGAAATTAGTTACGTTAGACATTTTTTAAATCACAATCTTCTCTTCACAAAAAAAGGCATATAAACTTTTTCAACTTACTCTCTTTATGTGTTTCTGTTGCATATACAAGGAACATAACTTGGCTATTTTATTTCTCTCAAGTTTTATCGAGAGTCAGAGTTGTATAGATAATTCTCATTCACTTGTATTATTTTAACTCAATCACATTTATTGGTAAAGATACCATACAAGTTAAAATTTTTCTAAATGAGTGAAAAAGTGTCCAGGTGGGGAATGAAATCCAGTACCTTTTGGCTTAAATTATCAATGCTCTTCCAATTGAGCTACCTGGAACGACAACTGCCCGACACAATTCACTTGTTGTTCCAGATAGCTCAATTGGAAGAATATTGGCAATTTAACTAAAAAGGTTTTGGGTTCGATTCCCGCCGTGGCTACACATTTTCCCTAAGCTGGACAGGTTTCAACATGTATAATTCTCTCACACCCTTGTATATCTAATGATTTTTGTCCTAATTAAATATTTTTTATTTTTTCAAGCTGACTCCTCCAAACTACGATCCGTCCCGCATCACATCTCCAGTAGCCCTGTTCACATCAGATAATGATAAAATAGCGGATCCCACAGACGTCGACATTCTTCGACCTCAACTCAAGAATAAGGTGTTTGATTATCGCGATACCGAGTACAACCACTTTGATTTTATCTGGGCCAAAGATGTACATGAAAGGATCTACCTACAGCTTTTACAATTATTTGCTCAATACTAAACAGTCTAGAGTTTCAGTAATGTAATTAAATAAATAAACAGATTGTGCAGCAATTTAGTCTCTGTTTCTTGTCTAACTACGTAACCTATCTTTTTCCATATATTCTAAAAAAATATATTTTTGCGAAAAATGCTGTTACAGACTAATGTGACAACAAACATAAATTAAGATGAAAATACTTACCAAATCTTCATTGGTTTTCCTTTTACAAACTGTTCTATATATAGGGCGATGGTACAATAAATTTATGTTCATTGTGTACATTTATTTTGGAATGACTCGGCAATTATATAATAGCCTTGTCATCATTAAATTTAAAGAGAATTTCAGCAATTTTGTACATAATTAAATTTTTTTTTAAAAGACGAAAAAGTCATTTCAGATGAAAGAGTAGAAATTAGCTAATTTCAAAAATCTAGAAAAAAAAATGAAATTATTGAAATTGAACTTAATATGCAAAGTTGCAAGTGGCAATTCTACAGACGGTACAGAAAGGAAAAATACGATATTACTTTTCAAATTTATGCAATTTTGAGCTCTCCTGTATGCAGGATGTTGTTAAAGTATGAATTAACACATTCAACTGATTTAAGGTGGTTCTCAAATGACCTTCTCAACAACGCGAAACTTTCTGATACATTTTATGACTCATTTTAAACGCAAAGGCATAAAATTGGCAGGCCTGACTATTGAGGCGATTTGGAATAGAAATAAGGTTTTCATTTTTTTGATAAATAAATTACTTATCGAGTTATAAGCGATTCGTGTTAGATGACGATGCTTTTTTTCCCTGTCTCGTACTGCGCGTCGGAAATTCGGCTCAAAATGCCAACTTTGACAGTATTTTCTGAAATATATTCTGCCGTTGCTAACAAATGGAGAATGTCTTTCGATTGCAAAGTTTCTGAATAAGAACACATGTGAAGTTTGTAAAAAAAAAAAATGACAGCAAACAAACAACTCTACTTTGAAATAACCCTTAACCAATTGCTTTAAAATATCTTTAAAAAAAATATATATTTAATCTGTTTTATCTTTTTGGGAAATTTCACTTTTGTGTTATGGAAGTTAGAAATAATAATGAAAATTTGAATAATTCTCGGAACTGACCCCAAAATTTAAAGAACAAAAATAATAAAGAAAAAGTTTTTCATGTTATAAAAATTAAATAAAAAATATTTGTATACAATTTACATGTAATTAATTTTAATTTTAATTTTTAAAATGTGTTAATATATATATATATAGAGAGAGAAGTACATATAATATATATTTTTTTCTTTATTGAATTTTTTAATATAAAAATGCTTTTTTTTTGTTGTTACTTACCCATCATACGTAGTATAGGGTAAGTCTTGTAATCGTTTTGAAAATCGAAAAATTTTTTTTGACGGATTTACATGTTTCAGACACTGGAGATTCCGAAAAACATATTTTTAGAAAAAAAAATTTGCCGTCCGTCTGTGTGTCTGTGTGTCTGTGTGTGTGTGTGTCTGTAAACGCTCTATCTCCCGAAAAAATTGAGATAGAGACTTGCAATTTGGTATGTACTTAGTATGTAATAATGGGAAGAAGCATATTTTATTTCATTAACCTCGATTAACCGGAACTATTTTATTCGGACCCTCGAAATATTCGTTCTGATAAAAGGTATATAAAAATTTTCGAAATTGTTTATTTTAAGAAATGAATATAAAAGACAATAAAAAAACATAAATTTTACATAAAGCATGAAGTCGATCGGATAATTAGTTGCCGAGATATTTGGAATCCTATTTTCCACACTCTTCGATTTTTCATGACCCTGTATTTCATCCAAATTTCACTTCAAAGATATATTTTAATTGGAAATTTGACGCTTAATCAGATGCAATAAACCGCTAGTTAATAGGATTATTATTTTTGGAGTTATAAGGAAAAACCTCTTTCAAGCAATTCAGTAATCGAGCCTTCAAAGTTTGTGACGTCATCAAGCCACGATTTTATTTGAATTGCAATGCATTTTATAAGTAGTTTACACATTTTTATTTTAATATTTTACATTATGCATATCCATGATGGGTAAGTATTACGGTGGCCCCCAACGACTAGTTTTTTTTCGTTTCTGATGATTAAGTCCCTTATGTTTTGGCATTTTATGGCACGAATTATTCTAATTTTCATGATTATCTAATAATTTCCATAACGGAATAACAAAACTCACAGAAAAGAAAGTAGTTGAGTATTTCTTTAAAAAAAACCTATTTTGAAACTAAATGGTTTGATTAAAAGGATTAATTAAAGGTTGATTAATTCGTTTTCTGCCATTTTTTACAAACTGTAATAATTTAAATAAATAAATTTTCCTAATTATATGCAGTTAAATATTTGTATCCTACTATTACTTATAAAAATACGTTATATATTATGTGGGTGGCCACTAACTCACAATTTAGTTCAATAAAGAGTTAATGAATCATCAACTGTTCTTTACATTTAAGAATCTCTCACAAAACAACGTTTTATATATAGGGGAGTGCCTACTTACTCCTAATTTAGTTCGATAAAGAGTTAATTAATCATCAACTGTACTTTAAGAATCACTCACAGAACAACGTTATATATTATGTGGGTGCCTACTAACTCTCAAGTTAGCTCAATAAAGAGTTAATGAATCACCAACTGTACTTTACAATTAAGAATCCATAACAAAACAACGTTATATATATGGGGATGCCTACTAACTCTCAATTTAGCTCAATAAAGAGTTAATGAATCATCAACTGTACTTTAAAATTAAGAATCCATAATAAAACAACGTTATATATATGGGGATGCCTACTAACTCTCAATTTAGCTCAATAAAGAGTTAATGAATCTTCAACTGTACTTTACACTTAAGAATCCCCCACAAAACAACGTTATATATATATGGGGGTGCCTACTTCTCCTAGTTTAGTTCGATAAAGAGTTAATTAATCATCAACTGTACTTTAAGAATCACTCACAGAACAACGTTATATATTATGTGGGTGCCTACTAACTCTTAATTTAGCTCAATAAAGAGTTAATCAATCATCAACTGTACTTTACAATTAAATTCTCTCACAAAACAACGTTATATATTATGGGGGTGCCTCACTAACTCACAATTTAGCTCAATAAAGAGTTAATGAATCATCAACTGTTCTTTACACTTAAGAATCTCTCACAAAACAACGTTATATATATATGGGAGGGCCTACTTACTCCTAATTTAGTTCGATAAAGAGTTAATTAATCATCAACTGTACTTTCAGAATCTCTCACAGAACAACGTTATATGTTATGTGGGTGCCTACTAACTCTCAATTTAGCTCAATAAAGAGTTAATGAATCATCAACTGTACTTTACAATTAAGAATGCATAACAAAACAAAGTTATATATATGGGGATGCCTACTCATTCTCAATTTAGCTCAATAAAGAGTTAATGAATCTTCAACTGTACTTTACACTTAAGAATCCCCCACAAAACAACGTTATATATATATGGGGGTGCCTATTTACTCCTAATTTAGTTCGATAAAGAGTTAATTAATCATCAACTGTACTTTAAGAATCACTCACAGAACAACGTTACATATTATGTACACTTAATCCTACTAACTCTCAATTTAGCTCAATAAAGAGTTAATGAATCATCAACTGTACTTTACAATTAAGAATCCATAACAAAACAACGTTATATATATGGGGATGCCTACTAACTCTCAATTTAGCTCAATAAAGAGTTAATGAATCATCAACTGTACTTTACACTTAAGAATCCCCCACAAAACAACGTTACATATATATGGGGGTGCCTACTTACTCCTAATTTACTTCCATAAAGAGTTAATTAATCATCAACTGTACTTTAAGAATTACTCACAGAACAACGTTATATATTATGTGTGTGCCTACTAACTCTCAATTTAGCTCAATAAAGAGTTAATTAATCATCAACTGTACTTTAAGAATTACTCACAGAACAACGTTATATATTATGTGGGTGCCTACTAACTCTCAATTTAGCTCAATAAAGAGTTAATGAATCATCAACTGTACTTTACAATTAAGAATCCATAACAAAACAACGTTATATATATGAGGATGCCTACTAACTCTCAATTTAGCTCAATAAAGAGTTAATGAATCATCAACTGTACTTTACACTTAAGAATCGCCCACAAAACGTTACTTAGCTCTAGAAAATATTTTGCTAAATATAATAAATATAAGAAATTGTTTTGCTAAGATTAACTTAGTTCTAACCAGAAATCAAATCAGCACAATATTAAATATTGAATAAAAATCATAGTTACTTTTAAAATCAGAATTTTACTTCAATCCATCAACTTCCTAGTCTATTAAATATTTCAATTTTAACTTTTCTCAATTTTATAATTTATACAATTTCATATCATTTTTATAATGCATTAATACGATCAGAATAGTAATTATTTTACTCTTAAGTTTTGGAGAGAAGAATTACCTAATTATAGGCACTCTTACACTATAACAAGTATTATTCGCATGTTTAGTTTATTTCTATCAAAAATAGAGCTAGTCCGACCAATAAGTGAACAGCCCCCAGTGAATGAACAATTAGTAAATATTTTAATAGAATAAGCTTTGAAAAATTTCCCACTAGTTAACTATCATGCTGGGTTTAAAAAACCCGTAATTCAGTAAAAACGTGTTATAAGTTATTTGTACAAGTTGTAAAATAAATAACATAGTATGAAACATAAATGTTTTTTAATTGCTGCCTGTTCATTCACTGGAAAATTTTGCGTTCATTCACTGGTAAGAACTGTTCATTTACTTGGTTATTGCATAGCTTCTTATTAAAACATCCCTAACATCTCAAACAAATAAAATATAAACTTCCTTTTATTATTTTTTAATCCTTTGTATACCAACACGTGTATTTACACTGTCAGACACCAAGAAGTACTGTTTATAAAAATATTATCAATCTTTAAAAATCAAATATAGTGCTTAAGCGTTCATTTGCTGTATTTAGTATTTCTGCATTCTTATTTTTATTTATTCAAATTTGTAATTGCTTAAACGGCTTATAGCCAACATAGTGGAAAACTATCCAAGGCGGGACTCGAACCCGGGTCATCAGTATAGCGCACTGACGTTCTACCAACTGAACCACTTGGATCGACACCCAGCTTGGTACTTCTCACTATAACATGTTGGCAAGACTACAAACGCAGCACAAGATGGATTTTTTTTCCCTGTCAGCCACCAACTCTGGGGCAAACACGAAACACAAAGAGAAATTCCATCTTGTGCTGCGTTTGAGGCCTTGCCAACATGTTATAGTGAGAAGTACCAAGCTGGGTGTCCATCCAAGTGGTTCAGTTCGTAGAACGTCAGTGCGCTATACTGATGACCCGGGTTCTAGACCCGGGTTCTAGTCCCGGCTTGGATACTTTTCCACTATGTTGGCTATACGCCTTTTAAGCAATTACAAATTTGAATATTATGAATGCAAGGCGAGAGAAATTTTCACTGGAAAATTTTCCAAGTATTAAAAATAGATTTTTTTATTTAGGTCATCAATTTAATGTATTAAAAACAATCTAATATCTATTAAGATATTTAATTTTCAAATTCCCACTTAATATAATAATATGATAAAAAAATTTAATGATGTCAAAATAATAACAATAAAATGAAAATTTTTAGAAAACACAAAAATAATTTTATTCACGATACATAACAATAAATAAAAAATATATCTACTTTCAATTCTCTTAATTCTCCAACGCCCATAAGTAAACTTATATATATTTTTTCAAATTCATAGGTTGTAATATATTGTTTTTGACGGAGAAACCTTTATATGCCGTTAATAATCTCCACGTGTTGTGAACGATTCGAAAGAACACTTAGAACATGTAAAAAACCAAACCCCAATTAACTAGAAGTACTTCAAGTGATGAACGCAGCTGCAAACCAAAGTAAATAAAACCAGACCTCACATCGAAACTAATCAACTAAGAAATACGCCAGACCGCCCCACTTCAACCTTCAACCGATATCCCGCGCGTGTGAACTGAACTCAATAACAATCTCTCAGTATCTAAAATGCAACCGAACAGTGAAGACGCCCTTGTAAATATCTCAAATATAATGTAAAATTGGAGCACTTTTAAGCAGCCTCCAAACGCGATACAAATGTACATATAATGTCAAGAATTACAATAATAATATTATATTCAAAGGAAAAATGGATCTACTTACTTCACGCAAATTGTCATTTTCTACTAATACTATTTATTACTTCATAACAGTGATACGTCAATGAATCGATAGGATAAACATCAGTGTAATACTGTGGAATACTCTAAGCGCAAAAGGAAAATTTCAGGTAAGCTGAACTAAACTTTTTTACCATTATCAAAAGATGAAAATGTAAATTAAAATATGAAGACTGATATAACAATTTATAAAGATAGAAAATTTATTATGCTACCGACGGTACTCTAGCAGTTTTCACTAAAATAGAGTAATAAAAAACAAATTTTATCAAAAAGTACATGTCACCTACGGGTGCCACACAAATTAAAGGTCGCATCACAGCAACAAAAAATAATCAAACATTCGAAATCCTACACATATCAATTCAACATTTAGGTAACTTTAATATTCAGGCAAAAAAAAAAAAAAGAATAAATAAATAAAAGAAAAGAGAGAGACTTACTGCTTTTTTGACATTTTTGTCCCAAAAAAGAAGACCAATCAAGTCCTTATTTATTTTGAAGATTACATGTCTCATTACCACTATAAAAATATTTCTAAAAAAAACTTTAAAATATATACTAAAAAACTTTAAATGCTTAAAAGACGTCAAAATATCAATAAAAAGATTAAAATATTGACATGTTTCGATTAATTCACTCAATCATCATCATAACACACAAAACACAAATACAATGCACACAAAAATGGAATGCATAATCAGTCCCAAAACTAAAGAACATACAATGCCATCTGTAATTTTAATTTTAACACCGCTCGTTAGCTCCACCTGTAGTTCGCGTCCCACTATTATTCAACCATTCAACCCAAATATTTAGAATATGAAATGACAACGTATCATTACACGCTTTTGAACATCTCATATAAATTTCAATCGATTCTGTTACAAATAGTTGTAAGTCAAACATTTGTATTTACGCGTATTAATTTTACGAAATTCAACTATTTCCCGGGCATATAACATTCTAACGAATTAGTTTATCGACAATTTTAAAGGCATGAAGGAAAATCTTTGAAGCTAAAAACGAAAACGTTGCACCCTCTCTAAAATATTTTCGATTATCAAGATTCCCAAATTTTCGAAAGATATTTGCATACTTAGCTTCAAAAGGTGAGATGTTTAAACATTCCATTTTATGGAAATGTGGTTAAAAAAAATTAAATTTTTTTTTACCTTAAATTAAGCATCTAACTAGGGAAGGTCCCCAATTGCCAGATGAGGATTTTGTCGAGAGTGGTGTCGTTGGAAAGCTCTTACCATGGGGATCAAGAAAATGCATACAACTACCCTTCCGAATCCAACAGGTGAAGAGTTATAAACCGATGTATTTCTGTCATTTATTGATTTCTCCAGGTCGCTAGCTATGTAGGAAAGACACTCTGTGTGGTAGAAAAGACAGCTTACAGTACAGTTATGTGACCTGTTGTTGCCAGTGTGAAGTTGGTGAAAGTTCCATGTTCCCTCTAGTAAGAAACAGAAGATTGTGACCACATTTTCACAATCATATTGGACATATATTGGACTGCACTGACTTGGAGTATGCCTTAAAGAATATCAGGAACTAACCACTCACCTGATCCTACGGGATGAAAAGAGGGCATGGGCAGGGCCTATGGAGGCAGTTCCCGAAGTGCTCAACCATGGAGAATTTTAGCAGTAAACATGGCTCGCGTTCCAGGCGCGCTGAGTCAGGGGAGATGGCACGCACCCCTGTGACATGCGAAGTCGGGCCCAGTTCTGAAGATGTCGTCGGCGAGTCTTCAGGATGTAATGCTATCGCCGACAAAGCGAAGATTGCAAAACTCCTTAGTTTGCAACTGCTAGAATATTTTGTAAAGAATCCGAGGAAAAGGAGCCAACGACTGAAAAGAAAGCCATTAGTCAGCGACTATTCAAGACACCAAAGGGGATGATCGAAAACGAATTTTTCCGGTCGCTCAGTAGTCTGTATGAGAGCAGTATCGACGAAAATGAACTGACAAGTAATTTGGAAGTTAATACGTACCCCACTTTCGAATATGAAGAACGTGCGAAAAAAAAAAGCGGACAAGAAGTGAAGGAGTATCCGTAGAAATAATGGCGAAAGCAGTAGAAACGTATAAGAAGGCAAATAAAAATAAACTAAAGGTTGTGCAATATATATGTCGGCAAGTAAAAGACCACAAGATACTTCAATGGTGGGCACAATACGTAGGGAAAGAGGGAAACTTACAGAGCAAAATGAAATTAATTTCCAAACATGTGTGGTCGCAATTTTATCATCATCACAGACAGTTAAAACCCACCGTTCATGACAGGGACCTCAAAATATGGGCCATTGACAAATTGTTGGAGCTGGGAATTCCCGGATTCACAGCAAGCTCACACTTCATCAAGAAATTCAAACAGGCACATAAAATAACAAGTCGGAAGATGACACAAATCGTAACAAAAAGAGATTCGTTTTTGGAAGTGTCTTTGCAACCTGTGATTGACGAACTCCGGGAAAATGTGAAAAAAATGATTGAGCAGCGAAAGTGTCCACTGTCCAACGTCCTGAACACCGATCAAAGTGGCTTTCAATTCGAGATTGTATCTAACAGAACTCTCGATATGAAGGGACCTAAAAACGAGGGTGCATCGGTAATCAGTAAGAACGAAACGACTCATTCCTATCCGTTGTTGTTGGCGTGTCAGAGAAAGTGCCAAGGCACTTTTCTGAAAGAAGGGGTGCCAGAGCCTCAAGAGAGGTTGGACTTTTAGAGCTGGTCTCTTAATTTTGAACCAATTCCAGATGGGAGACTTGCACATGGATTGGCACCCCCAGAGGTAACGCTTATTCCTATCCGTGCAAATGTGTATTAACGTCGCTGAAAAATTTATGGGACCTTTACTACTTGTAACACAGGAATGTCAGAGAGAATTTGGTCCCACAGCTATGGAAAATGTGCAACGAGTATCATCCTCAAATTAGCTCATTACATGCTCCAAGTTAGGAAGGAGCACAAAGTAATAATTGCGGAAAACGTCGATAAAATAAAAGAATCGATTAGTGATCAGGAAACAATCATGGTGCTGGATAGTTGGAGTGGCCAAACGGATCTATGTTTATGCATTGAGATATTTGGATTTAATGTGAGCCTGTTTTTCTTCCACCGGGCAGGACAAAATTTCTTCAGCCGTTAGACGTTTATTTCTTTCAACAATACAAGTACTTAATAAAGAGAATAGTGGGATATTCAAAAACTCATCAGAGTGTTTGTGGAGATGTCGATATGACCACTAGAAAAAGCATAAGAGAATTGCATAATTCGGCCTATAACCAATTCTCCTCGCCCACCTTCGATGACATGCGTCGGTATGCCTTTCAAAAAGCTTTAATTAGTGACACGGATCCCGTCTTTCGATCAGTTAAACAGACATGCTTTAACTTAACTCATAACACCAGTGACAACTGCGTAACACTCCCTTTCATTGCGTGTACCTGGTGTTGGAAACACTCGTGCTTCAGCCATTTCTATTAAGAAATGCACTATCCGTGAAGTTACTTTTTCCACCAAGCATAAACTGTCTGCTCTGTAATCTCTGTAATCCGTCAACTCTCTTTTTTACAACACAGAGTGTTTTTCTTACATAGCTAGCGACCTGGAGAAATCAATAAATGACAGAAATACATCAGCGTATAACTCTTCGCCAGTTGCATTCGGGCGGGTAGTTGTATACATTTCCTTGATCCACATGGTAAGAGCTTTCCAACGACACCACTCTCGACAAAATCCCGATATGGCATTTGGGGTCCTACCCGTAAGACATCAAGACCTCAGATGGTTGGTTACAGAAATTTATAATTTGGAATGGCGTGAGTTTCAAGAAACTTTGTGGTGAAAGTGCAGCAGCATATACGTCATCAGCAAATGAATAGAAAGTACAAAAGTTCAAATTGTCCCTTTCGGTATATGCTGCAGAAGTTTTTTTTTAATGCAAATGAAACGGTTTTGTTTTATAGGATTTCCAGAGAAAACACTAGCCCTCATATGCAATAAATGCGTTGTATTTAAAAAATCTAAACAGAGACAGGGTGTTAATTGCAACCGACATGCCTGGGTTACAATAATGACATCTGCTTTTTATTGGAACGTATCTGAAAGCTAAACGTTTTATAAACGGCTCTAAAAATTCCCAAAATGTTCAGACGCTGACCCGGTGCATACTATTTTATCACCGAGGCATGGATAAGTAGTGATATTTACGAAAAATAGTTGAGAGATATAGATATAGCCGTTTTTCAGCATATTTACGAAATTTTGTTGAGAGAGATAGTTTTTGAGTATACTTTAGTTGAGAGAGTGTGTTTTTCAGCAGTTATGCCGAAAATTATCATAGTCTTTGACAATTGTAGTGCATATAATTGTCTCTGGTCTTCCGTGTGAGTACCTCCCATCAAATGCAATTTAATTATTAAAGCCCATGGACCAGGACAAAATCAGTAGTTTCAAGCGAAAATATAAAAGGGAGAAGAAGAGATAGAGAAATATTTGGTTTGGAAAAGAAAAAAGGTTTATGTGATGTCTTGCGTGTACTTTTGGATGCAATATACCTTTCTATATCAGTGCATGAAACGATATTTATCATACGACCATTTCTAATGACTTTCGGCATGCAGGCTTTCTTTTAAAAAAGCATACCAAAAAATGTCTAAGGCAATACATCTACATCCCACGACGTCAGTGAAGCTGACTTATTCACACACGAATTTCGCAGTAGGAACTGTCAGTTATCAAAAATTTCATTTCAGAGGATTTTAATTGTGGATTTTAATATTATCTGCGTCCCGCAGTGGCACAGACAATTAAGATCGGTTCCCGTCAAGATCACCGAGAGTGAAGTAGCATCGACCATGGTCACTGTTTGGGAGAGTGACAACCTCTCTTGACTGCGGCTGCTGTGGGACCGTGTACGTTAATGGGAGCTGGTGCACATAAAATCTGTTCGTGGCTCCAATGTCCTCCAAGTTTGCAAACGATACCTCTGGGGAGCCAATCCAGGTGCAGGTCTCTCATCTGGAATTGGTTCAAAATTAGGAGACCAGCTCTAGAAGTCCATCCTCCCTTGAGGCTGTGGCACCTCTTCTGTCAAAGAAGTGCCATGGCACTTTCTCTGACACGGCAACAACAACAACAACAATATTAACTGCGTGGAAGAAATATTGGCTGAAGCAATTATCAGCAACGTTATCAATGAGAATGACATAGAGCTTTCGGATTCAAAAGAGAAGAAAATGAACTAAACCTAAGATCGAGCTTGAAACAAGCTGCTAAACGTCTATTAAAGCTTAGGCTTTTTTTAAGGTAACTAATAATCATGAAATGCTTGCCCATATACAGAAAATTGAGTCTTGCACTGTACAACATTTTGTTTTAAAACAGAAAGAAACACCTAATTATTTGGATGCTTAATTTCTTAATAAAAGTACGTTCGAAAATTTGTCTTGCTTGTGTAGTAGCATGCATCTAATTTATTAAGTAATAATAAGTAAAAAATTAATGCCAATATATTTAAAAGCACTGAATAGTATCCGTGACCTTTTTCGGAAACATTACAATGTATAATGATAATAGTTTTCGATGTCTTTTTTAATTAAAAACTCTGGATTTAACGAACTATTTTCGTACTCTCTTTGAGTTTTTAAAAACGAGCATCTGCTGTAAATGGGATATTCTCTAAAAAGTGTTTTTTTTTTTTTTCTTTTAATTGAACGCAAATGAAATTTTTCCCTTACTTACTCTAATTAAAAATCTTATTAGTTTTTTAATATGTATTTTATTGCATTAGATTAGTTTAATTTTATTGTATAGACCATATGTAAGTGCATTCAGATCACTGCTTCATATATTAAAAGTATGAGGCAATGATGAAATACGTGTGAAAATAATTTTTTACAAAAATGATTAGGTTCAGACATATTTTCAATTGTTAAATATATTTTGAAACACATTTTCAATATTATATTAACAGTAAAAGAAACCTTTTTATAATGCATGTGTTGCCATTTAATGAGTAAATAGGGACAAGTTTATAGTAACGTGAGGGAATGATGTCAATTAAACGGTGATGTCAACAACAAAAAGTGTCACAATTCTTTCATTAGATAAAATATCAGTAATTAAGTGTCTATATATTTATTTAAATATCTTTAATGGGATTATATATACATATAAAACTACAAACGTACACGCCATGATGGCAGAGAAACCATTTTCATTCCTACATATGCGAATGGGAATATAGTGAGGGAATGATAATGGCATTTAAAAAAATATTTTTAATATTATATTAAAATTTCTATAAGCAAACAATCAAAATTTATACGCATGACTGATTAATTTTGATAGTTTAAATCACCTTTTCTTTCTGTAAATTTAAAAATACGTCCACAAGACGCCTAGGACACAAAATTGTCGCTTTTCTGAGAATTACTCATATAGATTATAAACCAGATTACGACACAGGTGCTTAATTCATTTAAACAAACAGTTTTTAACAACACTTTATTTTTTGAATATATAATTGAAATATATATTTTATATAAAATACTTTCTGGTGTAGTTGGTGTGCAATCTAAAAAAAAAATATTTAAATACCGGGTGAACCAAAATTTCGTTAAAACTTTAAAAATTCACAAAAAAAAGAAGAAATTATGATAAAGAAGTGCGGTTTACAAGAAAGGGCTCACAAGGTAGTCAGATTTTTTTTTAGCAGCAAAAAAAAAAAAAAAAAAAAAAAAAAAATAGTTAAAAATGTCACTGGTAGAGGGCGCTGACGACCCGAAACACAATGAACAGGTCAACAGTACGCTCCATTCATTTATTCTTGCAATAACAGTTGTTCAACATGACATGCAGACTACATTCTTCGTCTTCAGTCTTTTCGCAACGCAACAGTAGCTGGCTCTCCGTTGAAATAGAACAACCTCACCAACAACACTGGATTGGATAATGATAACATTCTGAAAGCGAATGAGAAATCCTCGTGTATCCCGGTCTTTTATTGCAGGATTAATATGCATAATTCTGCTGAATCTCTCGCATGTTAGCGCCATCTACAGGTGACTCTTAACTAAAAATGTTTTTGCTGCTAAAAAAAATCCGACTACCTTGTGCGCTTTTTCTTGCAAAACGCACTTCTTTATCACAATTTCTTCCTTTTTTATGATTTTTAAAAGTTTTAACGAATTTTTGGTTCACCCGGTATAAGGAATCTATAAGAGTTTTCATTTAGTATGTTCTGTAACCCAGATGGCCTTGGTTGGATCCCTAGGTTACTATAAAGAATGGAAACAAAATTATAAACTTACTTATGTAATGAATTAAAATTTCTTCTTCCCATACTTGTTTATAATAAAGTTATTGAAATTTACAATCCGGGTAATCATTCAGAATCACCCGATGTTTCATGCAGTGAAAAGATAAATAGTTATAAGGAAATAATAAATAACAGGCTTCGAACACATCGCAATTTCACAGATCACAATTAACTCCTTCGGGACGATCGTCGCATATGCAAGCCAGATATGTTGAGTTCAGTTTATATTTTTAAATTACTATTAGTTTCGAATAGTAATCTGCCTTTTACCTAATATCAGAATTTCGGCGATTAAATAATGCGAAGGTTAATATTCGGAAATAGTGGTGCCCAAAAACAAAAAGTCGTATACCAAACGCTCATCCCGAAGTGTTGATAAAAACAAAAAGATGCAATTAGGTGACCTGGAAGGGGTGTTAAAATTTTAAAAACAACTTTCCGAATGCTATGTAAATATTTTCTTTACATATGAAAATGTGCGATTTCATTAGAATTAATTTGAATTAATATTTGTCTGTAGATTATAATCTCTGACAGGTTTCCCTGGCAGCTGCAGGCTTAAAAACTATTGTTATGGGATATTATCTTATTGTGTGTATATCTACTGTGTACTGTAAAGCTTTCTTAACTGAAATATTAATCCGAGTAGGTGGGTGACATGATCTGTGTTGAAAGAATGTTTACTATAGTGGAAGAAGTTTTTCCTTTGTGATTGTGCACTTACAATCACAAAGGAACGACAGATTTTCACCCATTCTCTAAGAGAGAGAGATCGAGTGAGATCTTTTGGAGGGAAGAGAGAAAGTGTGTGAGATTAATAGTAATCTCTGATCTGAGTTAATTGACATAGCTTAGCAGTACACAGAAAGTATTTTCTGTATTTTTATTTAATGTTAAACCGAATAAGCTATATCCGAGTTTTTAAGTGTAAATATTGTAAATAAAGTGTTAGTTTAAGTTTAATTGAAAGAGTTCGTTTTTTTTTTTCAATATATCTCTCATAACGTGACCGATATCACGTAGTCATATCGGTGGTGGCAGCATACTTAAAGTACCGGATTATGCTTCAAAGTTGTGTGGACTTAGAGTGAATCCAACTATGGCCAGAGAAAATACTTGTTACAAGAACGTGATCATTTTGAAAATAATCTTTGTGTTTCAATCGGAAATAAATACATTCAAATTTATTCTCTATAATGACAATGAAAAACTAGTCGTTGGGGTCCACCGTAATACTTACCCATCATGGATATGCATAATATAAAATATGAAAATAAAACATGTGTAAACTATTTATAAAATGCATTGCAATTCGAATACATTGCTGGCCGAGGCTAACGAAAAAGAAAGGCTACCGCGGTGCTTTACGCGTATCTTTTTTTACAGACCGCCGGAGTCACGTGATGCTCGAATGCACCAATGCAGGTGTACGAAAAGAGCATCACGTCAGATGATCAGAGAGATCATTACAGACCGCTAGAGTGACGTGATGCTCTTTTCGTACATCTGTATTGGTGCAATCGAGCATCACGTGACTCCCGCGGTCTGTAAAAAAAAATACGAGTAAAGCACCGCGGTAGCCTTTCTTTTTCGTTAGCCTCGATGCTGGCTTGATGACGTCATAAACTTTAAATGCTCTATTACTGAATTGCGTAAAAGAAACATCCTTATAACTTCAAAAATGTTACTCGGATTAACTAACTGTTTATTGCGTCGGATTAAGCGTATCATTTCCAATTAAAATATATCTTTGAATTGAAATTTGGATGAAATACAGGGTCATGAAAAATCGAAGAGTATTGAAAATAGGATTACAAATATCTCGGCAACTCATTATCCGATCGACTTCATTCTTTATGTAAAATTTATGTTTTTCATTGTCTTTTATATTTACTCCTTAAAATAAACAATTTCGAAAATTTTTATATACCTTTTAACAGAACGAATATTTCGAGAGTCCGGAAAAAATAGTTCCAGATCATCGAGGTTATTGAAATTCAATAAGCTTCTTCCCATTATTACATACTAAGTACATATCAATTTTTAAGTTTCTATCTCAATTTGTTCGGGAGAAAGAGCGTTTACAGACACACAGACAAACAGACAGATGGACGGCAAATTTTTTTTCTAAACATATGTTTTTCAGAATCTTCAGTGTCTGAAACGTGTAAATCCGTCAATTTTGTTTTTCGATATTCAAAACGATTACAAGACTTACCCTATACTACGTATGATGGGTAAGTAATATGTAATTAAAGAAGTAACAGTTCCTTGAGGATTATGTAGTCGAATTCTTTAAAACAAACAAATAAATAAATACGATTTATACAATTGTTTCCTATAAAATAACTTAAGTGAATATGACATCTAATAGTAGCAACAAGCGATTAAATTTTCATTTGATATTTATAATAATACAACCGTTTAAGTACAGGAAAACGGATAATATATGCACAAACTAAAATTGTTAATCCCTTTCGTTTACATTAGAAGCTATAAAAGATGTTTTTATTGAGATTTTTATCTGTTGACCAGACGCAAGGGTGCCAATTTTAGGACAAATCTGATGTTATGTTGCTAACACAATTCTCACACACGGCGTACTTAAATGGCATTACTATTCCTCTATTCGTTCCTTTCCTACGATCACCAATGTCAAATTTTAGTTCCTGCGTTTGTTGAATGTTGTACATAACATTATAGACTATCTTCATCATCGAATAGCATACATAATTCAAAAACTTCATCACTTTATAGTAATTTTTTATGTATTGTAAATAATCAAAACTGCACTGTAAAGTCCATATCATATATATGCCCGCATGAGGGCTGCTTTGCCAAATATGTAATTTTTTTAAAAAATAAACTTGCCAAGCAGGGCTTGCACAGGCTAAAGCCATATGGTAGGCCTCCCTGCTTGGTTGAATCTGAATCTGTTTTAAAGATTTTCGTAAAATTCATGACACGCGCTCGCTAATGTCAGTAGTTATATTAATTAATTATTTCACATTTTGAAGATTAATTTCTTCAATATTGTAATTGATTAGGTTTTACGCTTTATTATTTTATTTTACACAGTTTTATACACTACATTTTCAACAGCGATCGTGCTAAGCAAACGTCAATAACAAATAAAAATTACAGGATAATCCGAGTATACCTGCGAGAGTTAGACCTTGGACAGACGGTCAGACAAACCGGAGTCATTAACACTTTTCAATGATGTTGGAAAGTATTAAAAATGTTTGATCATTACTGGGTTTCACTAGTTAATGGCAGTTACATATTAGAGTATTGGTCAACTAGATCCAGGACTGATTTAAAATACTTTTTTTTTGGGAGGGGGGAATGGGTGTTCAAACAGCACCTTGGAATCCATTGACCCACCCTAACCTCAAGTTACAGTATATTTTTATGTAACTAATGAATATATTTCGAGTTTTGAAGAGATGTAATATTACATAATGAATTCAGAAAGATTTGCTTTGGATAACTGCTAAAAATAAGCAACTGATTAAACAAGGCACTTCCATTCTTTGTTATAAAATGTTGAGCGGCTTATAACTATTTCATTTTTACTGTCTTATTTCATGAATATCAAGAAAAAAAACTGAAGATAAAAGCGTAAAAAAAATCCCTGTTTCAACACAGATAAAAGAGAAGCTTTAGTATTTTATTATTCTTTTAAGCTATTGTCTTCATGCAGGCGGTTCGCTGAGTAGTCAAAAGCTTAATTTCAATATTGAATGCTTATGTGATGGTTCACAAAAAGAATGTGAAAGCAAGTCTTTTATAAAGATACTGGTTATTAAAAAAATAATATTTTTGAGTGAAGAGTATCGTGTACGTTGTAAAGAGTATCGTGCATAAACGGAGGAGCATTAAATAAATTGTAATTAAATGACTGATATGTTAACATTCATCACTGGTATTTCACTCTGTACTGAAACATGAAGTGGTCGATTCTGTTATTTACTCTTTTCTTTGTGCTTTATTACTACGGGGCAGAAACTGAAGCTGATGAAATGCATGAGGATCCAGATACGTTCAGAAATGTAGTAAGTATTATTTGTGACTTTACTCCTTTTATTATTAGCTGCGTTCGTAATTATATAAATACGTAGAATCTATAGTCGTCGTCTGGTCCGTCCGTCTGTCCGCATATAACAGCGCAAAAACTACCCAACAGATTGGTTTGAAATTTAATATATACAGTTAGCAGAAAAGGTATTTGCACACTCGCAATTTTTTGCATAAGTAACCCTAGAAAGTAAATGTGATGAAATTGTTTTAACTATTTACTTATTTAAATAATAAACACAAACAACAAACCTTTAACCTTAAAAAATTATAATAGTCATTTAAAAAATAAAACAGCATTTTCTTAGGCCAAAAAAGTATTTGCACATGAAATATTGACAGTTTAAAAAGCAATTAAATGTGAATATTAGGCAAATTTTTAGCACATCAGTCGCACACTACACTAGTCCAGCACTTAGAAGTCACATAATATAATAATTTCAGCTGGGATTCTCACAGTTTTTGTTGCCATGGCACCGAAAACGTGTGATCTTTCTGTAGCTACACGTGAGAAGATTATAACACTTCCCGATTCTGGATTTATTTACCGAGAAATTGGTAAACAGTTAAATTTAAGTTTTTCTAGTGTTCATTATGTAATTAAAAAGGAAAAAGATACTGGTACGACAACAAGTAAGCTGCGAATTAGGCGACCAAGAAATATAAATGCAAGGCAAAGGAGAACCTTCATAAAGAAATCTACAAAAATCCCTTTCTAAGTGCTCAAGAAAGCTGGCTGTTGATGGCATTTAAACTTCGGGAACAATAATTACACCACAAACTGTTAGAACTATCCTTCATGATGCAAATATTCGAGGAAGAGCCCCTCGAAAAAATCCATTTATCAGTGAAACTATTGGATTGAAAGACTTGCATTTGCCTATGCTTATGCCGGCAAACCACGGAAATTTAGGAAAAATGTTATTTTTTCCGACGAAAATGAGTTTAATATTTTTGGCTCAGACAGAAAGAAAACTGTGTGACCAAATACGTTCCTTCAAATAAAAAACTTGAGACCAACTATAAAACATGGCGGTGGTCATATAATAATTTGGGGATGCATGTCTTTTAATGGAGTTGGTGAAATGGCCTTTATTGAAGGCAATATGTATGCCAGACAATATATTAGTGTATTGCGAGATACTTTATGTAATAGTGGTCTGAAATTGAGAATTGCTGATTCATATTATTTTCATCAAGATAATGATCTCAAACACATGACAAACTTTCAGAGGTTATGGTTGCTGTATAATGTAAAAAATCGATTGCAAATACCACCACAATCACCAGACTTCAATCCTATTGAAATTTTCTGCCATATTGTGGATAGAAAAATACGGAAAAAGAAAATTTCTAACAAAGCTCATTAAGCAAGCTCTTAAGGAAAATGGCTCAAAATCAGCACCGAAACATGTCACAAATTGATCGAATCAATACCTAGACGATTACACTCTGTAATTGAAGCAAAGAGAATGCATACTAAATACTACTACTGTTTTTTACTTTTAAATATTTACTTTATTTTTATTCTCACTGTTAGTGTGCAAATACTTTTTTGGCGTAACAAATGTTTTTTTTTATACTTTCATATTTTTTAAATATAAATATCAAATCAAATATTAAATGTGTTTATCTGCTTTGTAAATATTTTTTATATTTGTCATTCGTAGTTCATTTTGTGTTTATTTATGTGTGATACAACAAATTCAGCTAGTGTGCAAATACTTATTTTGCTCATAGTATATTATCGTTGAAAACTTTTGTTGAATCACTTCAAATTTTATAAAAATCGAATCAAAACTTAAAAAGATATTAATAAAAGTTTTTTTCATTCTATTAAATCCTATAATACGCAATTAATTCAATGATATCCCACGATAGGTAATGATTCTAAGTTGCCATGATGATTACGTTTTATTTATGATGGAGAACATTATGAAGAAAAACAAATTTTTTAAATATTTCTTATTATATTTGTATTTAATTTATTTTTAAACATTACCGATCAAAATTTACTGTATGAGTTTATTACGGTATGAATAATAACAATAATAATAAAACAAAGATTAAAATGCTGGGAACCAATCTGTGCGGATTAGTGTTCTACTGTACAAAAATTTATTATACGACCTCCTTGTATACTACATTCAGATTCAGAGTGAGTACCGAATACCGAGTAGTACTGTTTAACACATTTATGCCTAGCGTCCCAATTTTGGGACGCTTTAGTAAAATGGGAAAAAGTGCATTTCACACCACTTTTTTTTATAGAAATTTGGTGTCTTATTTTATCGAGGAGTTCTCGATAAAATAAGACACCAAATCTCTATTTAAAAAAAAGTGATGTGAAATGCACTTTTTCCCATTTTACTAAAACATCGACGCTAGGCATAAATGGGTTAAGGTAAATAAACCAACGATGCACACATTGAAGTAAGCTTAAAATCACTCAGAAGATAAGAAATATGTTACAAACACAATTGCATATATATATACAAAAAGATGCAAAAGTTCTGCATAGCTTGAAAACATACATTTTGAGCATTCACATATATATTTTTTAAATTCATTTTAATTCCAAATAAAATAAATCTTGCGCATTGTTTTATAGAAATTTGATATAGAATTCAAAATTGTTCAAAGTTTTAAACCATGGGGGAAAAAAAAGAGAACAATATATAAAAACCATTAAAATTCCTTTTTAAAACGAGATTAGATAAATAAAATGCATTCGTTTGTGAAATGTTGCAGAACTTTTCCATTAAATATTGCAGAATCAAGATATGTGTGATGAATGTGGTCCACATAGCTGTGGCTCCTTTTACACACGTATCGAAAACATCCACGGGGTAATCCATTTCACGCCAATTTGAAGCATGTTCGTATAGACACTGTTGTCATAGTGTAATATCTAAGCGTGGTTTCAGTTCGTTCACTGTATAGTGGATTGTAGGCAAAGAAGGTTATGTTAATCGTTCCTAATTGGTCCTTCGTAAGATATTCATCAAAGAAAATCAATGTAAATTTGAAACACACATTTATTGAGAAAAGGGAAATAGATTGTTCATTTCGTGAATTTGAAACGCTTGAGTGAAGTTTGTGAATGTGAAAGTGAGTTTGAATAGTTTCTTGGGAAATGCTTTCCCCTCTCAGCCTCTTACAAGTAAGGTCTCCTTAAAGCGCATACTCAGAAAATTTTGAAAAAACTGATAATGAAGCTACTCATGTATGTAACAAAGGAACAGTGAAATTTAGTTGCGGAATCCCAGTAGAAAATCTGCAAAAAAATAAAATATTTTCGAGTATTTGACGAAAAAAGACGCGATTTGACAAGCAACATTTTTTCCTCGCCAAACACAAACAATTTTAATGTATTTTTGAAATTGCTTGTAAAATGATCATTCGAATGCGCAATACTTAATGAATTTAAACTTAAACGATGAAAGTTTATTATTTTTTGTATTTTGAACAATGCATTTTTAAATTTGTAAATATGTCTATGAGATTTTTGTAAAATTTGAAAGTGTAAAATTGTCAGTAGTTTAAAAAAGATTATACTGATGGGTTAATTCTAGGGCTAATGATACCATACCCTCTTGTTCAGAATCGTTTGCATTTTGCGTTCAACATTTTCAACTCTCTGTACGTTTGTAGTAATATTAATTAAAAATATTTTTTAAATCAAATTAAATAAATCATTTACATTTTGTTAATCTATTTATTACCGATTGAATGAAATTTTGCTATTGTTTTATCCATCATTCTACGATTTTTTCTATTTTAAACGGCTTTACCGTTTATATAAGTAATTTTAAATGTATTTTAGAAAGTAAAGCCCGATGACAAACGCATTCGTTATACATTTCCATACCGAAAAAGTCGTTGTTTCCATAGCAACAATACTTTTTCCTTGAATTGACAATGTTCAGAATCGGGCTTTTTTTTTAGCTTGAAACAATTTCAATCACTTTAATTTTTTTTAAATCTTTAAATTTCATTATATGTACATATAAATGTGTACACAAAATTGTAGTTATAAAATTTATTTATTATGTAAGTTAAACTTACATAAACAAGTTCGGCATGAAAAAGTTTTTCTTTAAGGAGTATTTGTCATAAAACCGTATTTTTAAAAAATTTTTATTCCGTCGCCAACCGGTGATAAATCGTCAAATAAATGAAATTTTCACAATTTTTTTACGGGCGGTATATCGAGGTTCCGCAGAAAATAATTTTATAGACGTATGTATCTTCATGAGAAGACCATTCTGTAATTTTTTCAAAATTTTCTGAGTATGCGCTTATGGATACCTTCCATGTTAGTGTTTCAAGCTTAATACTTACCCATCATACGTAATATAGGGTAAGTCTTGTAATCGTTTTAAAAATCGAAAAAAAAATTTAACGGATTTTCACGTTTCAGACACTGGAGATTCCGAAAAACATATTTCTAGAAAAAAAATACCGTCCGTCTGTGTGTGTCTGGAAACGCTCTATCTCCCGAACAAATTCAGATAGAAAAATGAAATTTGGTATGCAATAATGAGAAGAAGCCTATTGAATTTCAGTAACCTCGATTATCGGGAACTATTTTTTTCAGACTCTCAAAAAATTCGTTCTGATAAAAGGTAAGGTAAAGCCAGGAGAGATTGCGCGGTCGGAGAGATTGCGCACATAGAGGTACGGGGGGTAAGGAGTGAAGTGAGCGCGCAGCGACTCCAGGTAGTTGTACAACAACAGTAGTGGAGTGTCTACTTGGAAGTGCTCGTTGATTGTTTAGAGTGTCTATGATAAAGTATTGCCAGTTTGTTTTGTTTTCCCAAAGTAAGTGCTGGAATTTTCATAGCTATTCATCAGAATTTCTATACAATGTCAGTGGTACAAAATATTTTAAACTTAAACGATTTTTCATAAGCTACTAATCTAGACTAAAAATGTGAACATCAACGGTTTGTTTTAGTAGCGGCCATGTTTATATAAAAGGCTGCGCAATCTCTCCTACCGAAATTGGTGAGTTTGCGCATCTGCTACTTAGGAGAGATGGCGCATTGTTTCCATTAGTTTCCATGCCAGGATAGATTACGCAGGCTATTGGTAAATTTGCCTAAAAAATGAAAAATTAAAATGGACTAGTTTTAAGTTAAACGTGTTATCAAGTAACTTAATGTTATTTTGCTATCTTATCTGGACTTGCTTTTTCTGATTATTTAATTTTTTGCCCTTTAGTTAAAATTTTTTAATCATTTTTAAAATCATTTCCTTTTTCTAATTCTTTAATAATTAGGTTGAAATATTAACTCCTAATACAATAATATTTGTTCACAAAAACCTTACAACAATGTCATTTAAGTTTAATTATTATTGTTAACAATTTAATTGAAGCTATTATTAGTAACAATCTCTCCTACCCATGTGCGTAATCGCACCAACCCTGTAAGGACAGATTGCGGAAAATAACTTTCTTGGTTTTATTACAACTGTTCTATTAAATTGCAACACAACAACAAAATAGCAATGGAAATGCATAAAAACAAATAAAGTCGAAATTATTCATGGATAGTTTAGCAAAAAATTAATAGTTAGATTTTTTATTGTTATTCTTTTGAATTGTGCGCAGACTCTCCTAGCTTTACCTTATATAAAACAATTTCGAAATTGTTTATTTTAAGGAGTGAATATAAAAGGCAATAAAAAAACATAAATTTTGCATAAAGAATGAAGTCGATCGGATAATTAGTTCTAGCGATATTTGTAATAATATTTTCCAGAAATCGAATGTTCGGTGATTTTTAAGTTTACAAATTTCTATAATTATTTATATGAACAAATCTTTTAAAAATATTTAAAAATACGTTTAAACTTCCTTTTGGAACTGCAATGCATTTTATAAAGAGTTTTCACATGTTTTATTTTCATATTTTATGTTATGCATATCCATGATGAGTAAGCATTACGGTGGCCCCCGACGACTAGTTTTTTATTTTTTTAGTTCACGAAGCTAGACCATTAGATATTGTATGTAGGATTTCTTTTAGTTATGAAAAAGATATCAGTGACTTTATTTTACACCTCGAAGAACATATTCTTTATAAGAATATTCCTGAGAAAAATTAATAAACCCCATAAAACATTAATCACAATGAGCTCTGCACAATGCATACTTAAGGGTGTTAATCAGTGAGATCTCAAATTCCTCTCGCTAATGTTAAACCTATGGGCGTGGAATACATTCGTATTTTTTTAAATGTCTCTTCTGGAAATTAATATTTTTAATTATCTTTTTTTTTCTCTGTACTCTTTTTGCAGGATATTTCTTTCGCTTTCATTTTTTAGGTGCATTCGTAATTACATAAATACGTAGCACCTATAGTGGTCGTCTGGTCCGTCAGCCTGTCTGTCCGTCCGTCCACATATAACAACGGAAAAACTACCCAACCAAATGGTTTGAAATATGATATATATTATCGTTGCAGAATTTTGTCGAGTCATTTCAAATTTTATGAAAATCGAATCGAAACTTAAAAACATATTAATAAAAGTTTTCTTCATTCTTTTAAATCCCATCGTACGTAATCTATATTATAGAAACGCAAATCATGTGACTGAAGAAAACAAATACGGGCTAAAAACTACTTTTTCATATGCCAAGCGGCCATTTTTATTAAAAATTATTTTTTCGAATAAAATTGTATAAAAGTTACATTTTTAGAGATTTATAGACATTTTTAGAACATTTTTTTAAGAAAGATCGCTCAAAAAAATTGTTTGCTTGAGAGATGAGTTACATTAAAAAATGTATAGATTTTGAGATAACTTCAATTAAAAAATGTATAGATTTTGAGATAACTTCAGTTGAAAGTAGGTTGACAGCCGAATATATCAATCTATTACAGTAAATAAACACAGGAAATTCGTTCATTATGAATCATAAAAATATTAAACCATGGAGGTAATCATTCGCAAAGCAAAGATCTCCATGGTGAATTTTGCATCGCTGTCTGGTGTAGAAAAAAAATCGCATTTGTAAACGTGGCATATGTAATAATAATAATAAAAAAAAGGCATGTTCATTTCGCTCCTAGCAAACGATATAACTATCATTTCACTGAAATAATAAGGATGATTTTTTTTTTTTAACATTGTGAAACTCGTTATAAAACGAACGCACCTCATATGTCTCGTTTAACGTACAATTTCCAACTTGTTAAGTTTATAAAATATTTCTTAAATCTATGCTTAATATAATATTTTATGTGTTAAAAGCTGATGAGCGTGCGAGTAAGACTTTAGCACTTCAAATAGAAGTAAATATATATTTTTAAAAATTTCGACAACTTAAAAAAAAAAAAAAGAAAAAAAAAAGATATCTTTTAAAAAGAGTACACAAATAAAATAAGTAAAAAATATTAATTTTCTCGGGAGGTATTTTAAAAATATGAAATCATTCCACGCCCATAGGTTTAACAATGGCGTAATGAATTAGAGATTTCACTGACTAATTTATTTCAGTCGAAAAGAATCAGAAAGGCTTTGTTTAATTCTCGCCTATCTCTTTTGAGATCACTTATTCAGGATACTCGCACACGTTTGGCTAATATTGAAAAAGAATTGTGCAGATTACATCTTTCTGCAGCTGATTCGTATCAAGATTTTTCATCTTTTGACACAATTTCCTGGAAAAGAGCATGCTCGTCTGCTCATTACCATAAAATAAGTTGCGTTTTTTTGTGTGCCATTTTTCATATTTGTGCGTTATAACGTTGTAATTGGTTTTGGTTTATGCATTAAAATTCGCACAAAGTATTCGATCTATGCTTATTCCTTAAGGTGGTTCTCGATGAAATATTTTTTCCTGCTCAACAACCCGAAACTTTATGACGCATATATGAACTCATTTCTAAACGTAAAAACACGAAACTTGCAGCCATGATTATTAAAGAGCTTTCTCAGCGAACAGTTTTCATTTTTCGATAAATGAATTACATTTTGAGTTATAAGCGATTGCTGTTTTATGACAGCTGTTTTTTTCCTCACGCGTGCTGTTACGTCCGGAAATTCCACTCAGAACCTTTTCACAGTATCTTCTGCCTTGACCGATAAATGAAAAAAACCCAGCTCGATTACAAAATTTCTGAATAAGAACACCTGCTAATTTATTGCATTTGAAAAAAAAAATTAAAAAATCCTTCCGGCCTGTACAGAGGGGAAAAGGTAGCTTTCATAATCCATGTTTTAAAAAATTCAACTCATTTTACTCAAACGTCCGAAGCTAAAATTCTTGGAACCCGATTATAGAAGATTCAATCACAGATTTTGTAATACTGAATTTGAATGCGAATTTCAGCATGAGAGTTACAGCATAAAAAAAATCTAATTGTTTCAAAATGTCAGCCGCCCTAGAATTTCAAACTGCCATATCTCAGTCATTTTTTAAGATAAAGCCAAAGCAGAGCCAAGGAAGCCAGCCGGGATGACGTATTGTGCAAAAGCTCCCGTGATGAAGGGCTAATACATCGGCAAAAGGTAAGCGGGAATCTATTCAATGGTCTTAATTTGTTCATGAATATATAAGCTTCATTTTGGTACCAGCAGCATGTAAAAATTCCAATGGGTTCGTATTTTACGAGTTTTTTTTTCTAAAAATCCCCATTGGTTTAGTATGGTTTTCAGGGCAATGTTTGGGGTTTTCCCCTCCAGTTTTAATCCCGCAGTGCTCAATTAGCGGAAAATCTGGTTAATTTCATGTGTATTTCAAGAAAGAATCACCTGGTACATGTTTTAATGTTTAAAAGCTGCAAAAAGTTTTATTTTTAATATGTGCATGTTGTTCTTGCTCGCAAATAAATTGTTTGTTTACACTACATTTATCACTAACTTCTTGCCCCCTCCCCTAGTTCCTTAAAGGTAACTAAGTCAAATAATAAACTCTTCTCTTTATCTGGTGACAGATTTGCTAAATGATTTTTGCATTTTTTAAGATATATAAGCAATTCAGTGCATTTTGTTACTTAGTTTTTTTCCACTTTCCTCGGATTGTGTCCACTTTGAACCCACCCTTCTCTTACTTACCCAATTAAAACCTCTTAAAAGTTAATTATTCTCTCAAATTAAAATCTAAGCTTTCGATCGGTACCCTATTTGTTTAAATCAATTTACATTAAGTGTCTCTTCTCATCACGTAAAATTTGTAAAATATGTGTAATTGTTCATTAGAAATGGCTGCGCTTTTTCCGCTCTTAAGGGATCCCCACGCCAAAATTTTTCATAGTAGTTACACAGAAAGGTACCAGAGAGGACTGCTGTATAATGCACAGCTCAAGATGGCGGTTCCCTCACCCAAACATCTGATAAATTTTTACTGTTTTGGTTTTGCAAAGGGTCCATTGGAGTCTAAAACTTGAGAGGAAAAAAAAATAATAATAATCCTTTACTAATTAATTAGCTTTAATATACTTAATTTTCTACTCTAAATTATTAGGATTTCGGTCTAGTCTCCCTATTCGTAATTTTTCTGGGCGCTGTCCACTTGGGTGAGGGGGGGGGGGGTTACAAAATCTCCAGCAGGGGCTGAGTTCGCTTAGTAATAATTTAAAAATAGACTAATAAGGGGAAAATACAAATAATAATAATTTTCCCCGTTTTGCTCATATAGTCAATTAACTTCTCCGCAACTGCTCCCCTCATTCCTCTTTACCGCCCCCCTCCCGCCATGGACATATGCTCTTTGGAGGGAGAGGGGCACAAACTATTTCTACTTTTTCCCCCACATGTGTTTTTTCATTAGATAGGTCTTTTGGTTTTGCAATTAATAAACAGCATTCTGCCTCATTATTTTCATCCCACCGCTTAGGGCTTCGGCCTTTTCTCCCTTTTCGTCGTTTTTCTGGGGCGCTCTTCACTCGGGGGAAGGGGGCTTTTTTCAATATCTCCAACAGGGGCTGAGTTCTCCCCCCCCCCGGTGGGGTTCTATAAAATAAAAAATAAATAAATATTTTAAAAATAATAATAAAAATAAATAAATAAATAAGTATTTAAAAAAATAATAAAATAAATAAATAAATAAAAATAAATAAATAAATAAATAAGTATTTTAAAAAATAATAATAAAAATAAATAAATAAATAAATAAATAAGTATTTTAAAAAATAATAATAAAAATAAAGAAAGAAATAAGTATTTTAAAAAATAATAATAAAAATAAATAAAATAAAATAAAATAAAATAAAATAAAAAAAACATTAAATAAAATAAATTCTAATAAGGGGAGAAAATAATAATAATAATATTAACAATAATTTTCCCCTTCTTTGCCCTTTTAGTTTTTTTTTAGATTCTCAACAACTGCTCACCACATTCCTCTTTTCCACCCCTCTCCCGCCATGGGCATATGCTCTTTGGGGGGGGGGGGGGGCGGCGCCAACTATTCCAACTTTATTCCCCACATGTAATATGTCATTAGTTAGGTCTTTTGGTTTTACAATTAATAAAGAGCATTGTGCCTCATTTTTTTTTTCCATCCCACCGCGCTTATCGTTTTTTTTAATATTTGATCATTTATTTTTCTATTCTTTAATTAGTTTTCATAGTCAAAATTTTCTACTCTAAATCATTAGGTTTATGACCTGGTTTTACCATTAGTAGTAATTTTGGTTCGCTCTCCACGATGGTGGGGTTTTTATTGCCTTTATTTGCTTTTTCCAGCGCATTCAGCATGTCTATAGATGGACAATTAAATTCTCGACAACTGCTGCACACATCTCCCCCCCCCCCCTTAAAAAAAAAAAAAAAAAAAAAAAAAAAAAAAAAATTCTCATATTTAATTAATATATTATTAGCTAGGTCTCTTGGCTCTGCAATTAATGAGCAGCTTTCTGACTCAATATTTTCATCCCACCAAGCTCTTTTTTTTTCTTTTACTAACAAATCATTTTTTTTATCTACCTCATTTTCTACTCTAACAAATTAGGAAGGGTTTAGAATTTAGTTTCCCTATACCGTAGTATTTTTGGGACGCTCTTCATGTTGGTGGGAACCTCTATCGTTATATATCCATCGGGGGCTGAGTTAGTCCCCCCTCCCGGTGGGGCAGAATGATATATACTATTCATCTCTTCTCTAGTTTTTAGCTACAACTCCAGAAATATGTAAAAAGGCTAAGGTAAGTTAGGAGGTCTTGCCCCTTACTACATCACCGTAACACCATAAGTAATGGATTACACTAACAACACGGTAACAATCAAATTACCCGTTTTTAAGTCATATCCCGTAACAAATCAAGTTGAGCACTAAACCAGTTACACTTGTTAAAGCATGTATGTGCTCATCCAGAACAAATAAAAACCAGTTTCTCCTCATAGGAGGGCTTCAATTCAGTAACACATCGGTTTACTTGTTACTAATCAAGACTAAGATAAGTAGGAAAGTAAGAAATTCTGTTTCCCCCCTCCCCCCGCTGCTGGTGCCATAACAACATCATCCCCCCCCTCCCCCATATTCATCACTTGTAAAAACAACAAATCAAAACAGAAACCTTAACTCCCGACCATTGAGGGTTCCCGTATTGCCTATAGCTATTTTAGTGATAATAGTAATTAATTCTATAAAGTATTAAATTACATAGTTCAGTCTGATTCAAGATAGACAAAGTGTAGAATTGTTATTATAACTGCTGGGACCACAAAAACATAAATTGTAGGAAAAACACCAGCTAGACAAAATGCGATTTTCAAGATCGAGTTCCAGATCGAGCTCAGTACATTCAAATAAAAACAACTCACCACCTCTACAAAAATCGTCAACAAAGAAAACAATAACCACTCAAGGCGCACAAAAGAATGACCTAATAAAGAAAGACCTAACAAAACTAAAAATATCTCAAAACACACAAAACACAAAAAATGCAGGGGTCTCGGGTGCATCGGGTGCGAACCAGAAGAGCACAAGGAAAATAAATGAAACGAAAGAAGAAGAAAGAGAGACAGAAGAAAATGTCAGTTCCAGTGAAATAGAAAAATACTTCGAAATATCAAGTGAAGAAGAAGAGGAAAAATATGAAGAAGCAGAAATGGGGAAGAAGCAACTGGTAACAGAAGACCAGGAAGTGAAAAAGCTCAAGAAAGAACTTGTGCAAATATGTGACAAAAGCGGCCTAGCACAAAGAAGATCGGTAGAGATGGATAAAGCCATGAAAGCAGTTAGCTACATAAAAATGCTCCAGAAGAAATCAAAGATGCTAGTACCAATAACCAATGCGATGAACCAAGCACTCCAAATAATCATCAATTCACTCCAGGAATTGGAACACAGAGTAACATATGCAGAGGCAAAAGCTGAAACAATAGAACATCTCATCGAAACCAAACAAGTACAAACCACGGAAAATTACAAACCTACCAACCCCCCAGTACAAACACAGGAGGTCAAACCAAGGGCGCCGGCCACATATGCCCAGGCCATAAGGGCAGCGACATCAACGGTCATAATACAAGGTACAGATGAAAGAAGTGCAGAAGAGGTAGAAAAGCAAGTCACGAATACAGTAAAAGACCACGAAGGAATCAACAGAGTGACAAGAATCAGAAATGGTATACGAATTGAGTGTGAAAATGCAACAGAGGCCACAAGGTTAAAAGAAACACTGAAAGAAAACACGGAAACAAGCTCAAACCTGAATATCAAGACGGCAAACCTGAGGAAGAAAAGAATAATGATCTTCCACGTTCCAAACACGGTAAGTAAAGAAGCCATACAAGTAAAACTGGAAAAACTACTAGGTTTGGATGGATCAAAGGATCCTGAGGAAGTAGTAAATATACTCAAACCAATAATGATACCAACAGAACGAATGCACATACCAGTCACACTCCCGGAGCCACTGGCAGACCATCTCCTCAAGAGAAGAACGGTGTGCCTTGGGCTCAGGGAATGCCCGATAAAAAACTACGTGACGATTCTGAGGTGCCACCGTTGCCAGGGATTTGATCACATTGCACAATACTGCGACCAGCGACAAGTCTGCTCTGAATGTGCTGGAGATCACAAGCATGACGAATGCCCTAAGAGAAGAGAAAGATGTATCATGTGTCTAAACTACAATGAGATGACTAAAGGTTATTTACGCTCTCAGCTATCAACGGATCACACGGCTCACGATGGGAGGTGCACGGTATACCGGAGACTCCTCACTATTAGACAAATAGAATTGGAGGAGGGAAAAAAGAGGTTAACAAGCGGATTAGAAGTATTGCGAGGACAAGCCACAGTAGTAACGTACCGCGGGGTCCCAAGAATACAAAGGAGGACGCAGGAAGAAATAAACAACATGCAACACAGGCAAAGACAAGAGCAACGTTTTCGCGGACACCGATAAAAGACAGTGCCCGCGCGGCGCAAAACAAACACAAAATACAAACTTAAACACACCCGCCACCACAAACCAAAGTAAATCTCCCCCGAATAAACCAAGCCCAAACACAACTCTCACAAACAATGATACAGACACAATAAAAATGATACAAATAAATCTACACGGTAGTGCAAATGCCACAAAATCACTTGCGGGGTATATGGGAGCAAATGAAATCAACATCGCGCTGATCCAAGACTTTTACCAAAATAGACAAACAGGAGACATAATAGGTTTTAGCTCAAAATTATGGAAAATATCAAAAACAAAAACAAACAAAGCGGCAATAATCACAAACACAGGAACAAACCCAATAACACTAACAGAAACCGACCACACAACAGCAGTAACACTAGAAAATAAAAAGGAAATAATAACGATAATAAATGTATACGTCCCCCCCTCAGCAGACTTCATGAGTGTGCTTCAAGAGGTCGAAGACACATTGAAAATAGCCAAAGGTGAAATTCTGCTGACGGGAGACTTCAATGCACACTCTCAGGTCTGGGGTTACAATGATATAGACACAAGAGGAGAACAGCTAACAGATTTTTTACTAGCTAACGACTTATACGTACAAAATCCACCAAACGCACCAGCCTCATTTAGCACAATGCGGAGGAAAAAAGTTATCCAAGGGTGGCCAGACCTAACAATAGCAACGACAAACCTTGGGGACAAAATAACGGAATGGGAAGTAAGTGACGACGAGTCCCATAGCGACCACAAATACATTAAATTCAAACTAACATATGACAACATAAGTTATTACAGACACAAACTAGAGACAAAACATGGAAAACATGCAAAATTTGAGAAAAAAATAAAACAAATAGGGAACAAATATATAAATGAACTTACAAGGATAACCAGCAAAGAACAATTAGACAACATAACAATGAAAATACAAAATGAAATCACAGCAATAGCATTACAATGCTACAAACAAAGAAAATCACCAAATATAACAGCTCCAACATGGTGGACAATGGAGATAAAAACAGCCCGAAACCGAGTTAGAGCATTTAGAAGGAAATATCAAAAACAACAAGATGAAGAACTAAAATACAAACAACACATAGAATATAAAAAAGAAAGGGCAAAACTTAAAAAACTAATCAACAGAACAAAAAGGGAAACTTGGAAAAAATTCTGTAACGAAGCCATAGATACATACGGGCAACAATACAAAGCTGCCTCAGGTAAAAAACCAAAGCCATCACGATTAGTAAATGTACTACCAAACAACCAAACAGTAACAATAAAAGAAACACTTAACCACTTTCTAGATAACCTGTACTTAACAAACCCAAACACAGAACATAAACTCACACCGGCGCCACCAAAATTCAGAGACATTAACCCACCAGACATAACAAAACACGAACTTAACAGAATAATAAAAAATATAAAGCAAAACAAAGCTCCAGGATTCGATTACATAGACTACAATTTAATTAAAAAAATACACAAAGCGACGCCAAAGTTAATGCTCTCGTTATTCAACGCATGCCTCAAGCTAAAACACTTCCCAAAAACATTCAAAATAGGTACAGTGGTCCTGTTCCACAAACCGGGAAAAAACCCCCAGGACCCCAAAAACTATAGACCAATATGCCTGCTACCGGCCTTCAGTAAAATCCTAGAAAGAATAATATACGGTAGAATAATGCACCATCTGACATTAAACAAATATTTGAGCAAAAAGCAATATGGTTTTAAACAAGGTACTTCAACAGAACACGCACTAAACAACCTTATAAAAACGATAAAACAAGATAAAAAAGATAAATTCCAAACACTACTAGTAGCAATGGATATTAAAGGAGCCTTTGATAATATTAGATGGCCAATAATAGCAAATATACTAAAAAACTCCCCGAACCCAACTTATTTAACAAACTGGATAATTAGTTTCCTTGAAAACAGGTTTGTCACACTAGAGGAAAACGGAATAAAACAATCAAGACAAACCTTTGGCGGCTGCCCGCAAGGAAGTTGTCTTGGCCCGCTACTTTGGCTGCTAATAGCAGACGTAGCCTTAAAAAAGAACTGGGGTAAAAAGGTTAGAATCCAAGCATTTGCCGACGATTTCATCCTAATACTCAAAGCGAAAACTAAAGAGCAACTGGTAATCTTAGCAAATAAAATAATAGAAGAATTCAACAACTGGATAAAAAACAACAATCTTACGCTAAACAGGGAAAAAACAGAGCTACTGTATCTAAACAGACCTCGCTTACACAACCTCCCAGATCAAGTCTCGGGAAAGATAGAGGGAATCAAATTAGAGGACAAGGATCTAGAAGGTAAAGACCAAATCAAATACTTAGGAGTCATAATACACCGTAACCTAAACTGGCTGCCACATTGCCAACACCAAACAACCAAAGTACGCAAATCATTCAATATGCTGGGACAAATGGCAAAAAGAGGTTGGGGAATAAAACCAGACATCATAAAAATTTGGTATCGAACAGTAGCAGAAAAAGTGCTAACATATGCAGCCCCAATCTGGGGACACAAATTAAATGCTAGAAGCAAAGCGGCCCTAACCACTTGCCAAAGACATTTTCTGCTGACCATAGTCAAGGCATACAAAACTGCCCCAACAGCAGCCCTACAGGTACTGGCGGGCCTGATTCCAATACACCTACAGGTCAAATATGAAGCAACATATGGAACAATAACAAGGTTAAGAGAAACATGTAAATTATACGGTAATACAATTCAACCAACAGACTACGATAACAAAATAAACATATGGGAAACGCACCCAGCAGAAACAACAGAACCAAAGATAGGCTACAACGAAACAGATATAACAATTTATACAGACGGCTCAAAATTGGAATCAGGCGCTACGGGATCGGCTTTCGTAGCATACAAAAGCGACAAAAAAATTAAACTATGGTCAACACCATTGCGGAAACATAACAGTGTCTTCCAAGCCGAACTACTGTCGATACTAAAGGCAACAGAATGGGGCAACGAAACAGGAATGGATTATAGCATTCACTCGGACTGCCTATCAGCAATATTAGCACTCAGCAAACCATTCAACACAGTAAAACTAATTGCAGACATACAAAACAAAATAAGAAAATCAAACAACAAATTTAAAATTAATTGGGTTAAGGCACACGTTGGCATCCAAGGAAACGAGGATGCTGACGAATTAGCAAAAGAAGCGGCTAAAAATAAAAAAAATGATAGACCCTACCACATAGAAAGACCAATATCAAACCTTAAGCGTATATTAAAAGAGTTAACAATAAAACAATGGCAGTTCGAGTGGGACTATGGGGATACGGGTAGAACAACTCATGGATACTTCCCAAAAGTAGACACAAAACGGCTTATAAGCTGTAAATTACTGAGCCAAATCTACACAGATCATGGAGCATTCCCACAATACCTACATAGATTTAATAAATTTAGCTCTCCAGAATGCATATGCGGGGAATTAGGGTCCATAAAACATTACCTTACGGCCTGCCCACTCACAGAACCACACCATCTGGTCACCATCACAGTTAATAACGAAATACTATGGCACAGACAACTTGCAAACAACAAACATGTACAAAACAAAGGTAGAGCAGTGATCAGATGGCTAATGAACAATGTAGACGACATGAAACAGACAAACATAGACTAATACAAAAAAAACATAAAAGTCCCAGCAGCCACCATACCTCTATATTCAAAGTGTGTATAACCTCTGTCTAATTAATCTTACCTTCCAGGAAAAAAAAAAAAAAAAAAAAAAAAAAAAAAAAAAGGAAAATATATATATGTATATATGTGTATATATAATAAAATAGCAGTGTAAAGTATACCTCTTTCCTGCGAAAAAAAAATCGTTCTTTTAGCGTCTAAGAGGGTGGAAGTTAATAACTAATTAACGGACTAATGGCCAAGGAATATGCCCCACCCCATAGCGCACCAAGTCCTCAAAAAGCTTCATCGAGCTCATGAAAACAGCCATAAGGTATATATGGACTGATCGCCACTAGAGCGCATTCATGACAACAAATTCAACGGTTACCAGTGATGCAACAGAGTATAAAATCAACAGAGAAATATGAGAAACCCAAATCACAATGAGAAACCAAAATAAATGCAACAAAAGAGAAACAACTGCATCACATGAGAAACCAAAAAGCAGCGAGATAAACCTAAATGTGCAACAAAAATCAAGCAGCAAAAGAAAAACAACAGGTAACTGGAAAGTACGGTAGAAAAAGTAAGGGAAAAAAACAATCCAACACAGGTAAAAGTAATCATTTCTTCTATTTTTTATGTAAAGTTAAATAAACATGTATTAACCCCCTTCCCTTACAGGTTTTTTTTTTTTTTTTTTTTTTTTTTTTTTTTTTTTATCATGTACGCTAATGGCGCCTGGTGCATGTAAAATCCGTCGTGGGTGTAAAGTCCTCCAAGTTCCCTGTGAATAATACCTCTGGGGGTGCCAAATCAGGTGAAGGTCTCGTCACCTGATCAAGGCTCTAAATTACGAGACCAACTCGCATAACGATGACAGGTCCATATAAAAAGAATAACATCAATTAGCAGCAAAACAAAATGGAAACAAAACTAAGTCCTCCACATAGCCGTCCTGTCAGCAACGGCCAGCCGCTACGCGGCATCTCTTCAGTGGCGCTACGCGCCCCGGTACCAGGCACTAAACCCGTTTAAGCTAGGGAAACCTGGCAGGTAGGGGCCTGGTCGCCGGTCTCAAAAAAAAAAAAAAAAAAAAGATAAAGCCAAAGCAAAAAATGTTCTGGAATCCTTGTATCACGATCTAACACTTAACGGAAACAACTTTTTTTTTTTAAACATCTTCTTGAATTTTTAATTTAAAAAAATTAATTGTCCGCCATTTTGAAACAAGATGGCGCATGAAGCTGGCCAAGGAACTCGGTCGAGACCTTGGTATGTTCTGTACACATGATCAATCACATTCATCTCGGTTCATAAATACGAGAGTTACAGCATAACAAAAATCAGATTGTTTCAAAATGTCAAACCACCCTAGAATTTCAAACTACCATATTTCAGCCATTTTTTAAGATATAGCTAAAACAAAAATATTCCAGAATCTTTGCATCATGTTCTAACACTTAACGGAAACATTTTTTTTTTTCAATTTGTAAATTTTTGTACATCAGTTTGAATTTTTAAAAATATATATTTTTTTTAATTGTCCGCCAGTTTGAAACAAGATGACGGATGAAGCTAGCCAACGAACTCGGTCGAGACCTTGGTATGTCCTATGCACATACTCAGTCACATCGAAATCGGTTCATAAATGAGAGAGTTACAGCATTACAAATGTCTATAAATACAAGTTTAAATTTAAAAAAAACTAATCTTGATACAATTATTAATAATCGACATATATTTCAATATTAAAAATTACTAAAAATTAAAAATTACAACTTTAATTATCCATATATTGTTGTTATACCTAAATTCCATAAAACTCCTTTAAAATTATTGCTATTGGTTGTAATACGTATAATAATAATGCAAGTAAATTTCTATTAATTATTCTCACTAAATTGTTTGAACTTAAAAAACAAAAGGATAATTTGTTTAGCATAAAAAATAGTTTTCAACTTGTCAATAATATTAAAAATTTAAATAACATAAAATACATGAAGACGTTTGACTTTAATGACTTATTTAATAATATTGATATCAAGGATATGTTCAGGATGGTCAATTTATTATACACAGAATACAAGGATTCCATAAATTTAAAAAATAATATTTCTTTAAATTACTTTAAAACATTAACTAGATTTATTCTATATCATAATTATATTGTTTTTAATGAGACTATATATATTCAAAGCTGTGGACTGCCTCAGGGTGGCATTGTTTCTTCAATTCTTGCAGAATTGTATTTATATTATTATGAGCGTAATTCATATATTGCTAATTGTAAAATGTACCGTTATATAGATGATATTATAGTCTTCTATTTTAATAGTAATTCAAATTTTTTACTACCAATAAAATATCATAAAAATTTAAATTATAGTTTCTATGTTATGGTAAATAATGAAATTAATTTTCTTGATCTTAAGATAATTCTTAAAGATAATAATAAAATTATGTTTGACATTTATGACAAGCGAAATGATTTTATATTTCAAGTAAACTTATTTACTAATTATATATCATGTATACATAAATCAGTATTTGTAAATATTTTACTAAATTTTGCACATAGAATTAACAATCTTTGTTCAAATAATTTTAAAACTCAAAATTTAAAACTTATCCTTCAACATGAAATAGAACGTGGTTATCCTTTTTATTTAGTTAAGTCAATTTTGCGCATATAAATTTTGTTTTCATTGCGGTTATATGTTTGTACATTTTTTTATGTTAAATCTCTTACATTTTAATTGCTGATATATTTGGCTAAAGATTGAACTTCTTTGTGTGCGAGCTGCATTGGATATCTTAGTTAAATATCATTCATTAATTAAAAATATAAATAAGTGTGAATTCTAAATTATTGTTTCTGATTATTTTGGAGTTTTAAATTATTTAGGATGTTACAAAGGTTTTACATTACAATATAATATAAATATGTTAAAAAGATATTTAAATATAGTACATTATACATATTTAAATATAATACACTAATACTTATATCTTAAAATTTATTTATTTATTTATTTATTTATTTATTTTCTACTTTTCAGGGTAGATAATTTTTAGCTATATATTAATTCCAATAAGTGCGTTGCCATATAGGAAAATTTATGTTATTTTTAAGTTTGCATATAATTATTTATAAAATGAAAATATCATTCGAATTCTACATTAATATTTTAGATTAATAGGATTATAAATGGGACTGTTAAAATGGTATTAAACACTTCACAATAATTATAAATTTAAAGAGAATTATATAAATATTGTCATATGTAAAAAATAAAATTATCTTATACTGGAAACTCTTATTATTTATCTAAATAATTAATATTGATTTGTAAAATTACTATATTTACACAAGATGGATGAAGCAAATGAGAATGTATTAGTTAAATATTGTACTAGATATAGTTTAATATTTTTTACACTACATGACAGCACCAAATAAACTATCTAACTGATCTAAAATATTTTACTAGATGGAATTTGGAATACAGGTGAAATTCTTTATTACATAATTTTAAAATTTCCAGTAATATAATATATATTTTAAATTTATTAAAGTTAAAATTATAGTAATTAAATTGACAGATTTTATATTATTTATTTATATTTTTTACATCTTTAACTTAGAAAATGTTGTAATCTCTGTACTTAAAAATAATAACTGCAACTGTTGGTAACAGTTGATGATATGAAAGATATTCCTTAACTGTTAATTTCACCTATTCTGTTAGATACAATTTTATAACCATGTGCTTTTCAAATTATGCTTTGGAATATGGGTAAATAATTAATGTAGTAATATATAAGTTTTCTTTATCTTCCTTTTTATTTATTTATTTATTTATTTTCTCCCCTCTTATTCAAATTGTTAGTATGATTTATAATATTCCATTTTCAAAGGTATCCTTGTTTTTCAATCTTGTTCCAATGATTGTTCGGGCACGGATTTGGCACAATTTTTGCCATTAAGCTGGTGTCATTTACAGAAAACAATCATTCTTTGCTTATAATGTGGTTTCCCTACCCTTGAAAAAGTGAATAACATTATAAGCCTCCATATGTGTTTATACTCTTGTTTCCTTTTTTTCCCCCATTTGAATAAATAATACTTCATATATTAGGACTTGAAATTTGACACTGCTATATGGTATAGTAATTTCATTGTATATGGTCAGTTTCTTCTGTTTCAATGGTTAATTTTTACAATAAGTTTATATATATATATATATATATATATATATATATATATATATATATATATATATACATAGGGTGAATCTAAACTCTTGGGCAAAATTTTAAGGGGTGATAGTACACATCAAGACAAACAATATTAAATAGGAAACTGAGGGTCCCAAACGTCTTCCGAAGGAGATAGGCGCCATTAAAATTTAGGATCCAAAATTTCAAATGATTATAAAAAACGGAAAAATTGGTTGATTCGTTTGCGGTTTTCGCTAAAACTATTTTGTATGTCAGTATTTTCTTAAAAATAAATTTTAAAGATAAAGTTCAAAAAATTCCGATAGAGGGCGCTTTAGACTTTGGAGTAACGAACACTATTTTTTACCGTTATTTTTTGTATCTGATTAAATGCTTTCAAAAGCTTATACTTAAATTTTGAGCTCAAAATATGAATTGTTGGGATTGATTAAGTAGCGCAAACTGAACTGCGTTCAGGAGTTGAAATTTGAAACACCTCCCCCTCCCCCCACTCCAGAACACAGTTCTGTTATTCCCGATTTTGGTGTCGTAGACCAGGCAGAAACAATATGAGTTGTAATTTTCCAATTGGACGAAAAATGTCCGGGACAGGATTCGAACCTGGGATCTCTTGGCTGAAGCTGCCGTGCTCTACCAACTGAGCTATCCCGGTTGAATCTGAAGGGCATAATTCATCCAGTTCATGCCCTTCAGATTCAACCGGGATAGCTCAGTTGAGCTTCATGGAAGCTTCAGCCAAGAGATCATTTTCGTGCAGTTGGAAAATTACAACTCATATGATTGCGTTACCAATTTGAATAATTGTGTTAAAATTAATCCAGGCAGAAACTACAACGCCCTACACGTAAAATAAACGATAGAGTAATGACAAAATTCAATAGAAAATTTATTCATAAATTTCTCCGCGCAAAATAAAAAGAAACAATTTGATGTATGCATGTAGTGCGCAATATGAATGAAGGTTGACACGTAGAAAATGGTATACGCATGATGTTTGTGAGGAATCACAAAAACTGCTCGAAAGAGTGCCCACCAGCAACGATGCAGGCCTCACACCGCCGGCGGAGGCAGTTGCGAACATTAGTGAATACCCCGGGCATCTCCCGGATATCGCCTGCTACGACGGCAATCCTCGCAACCAGGTCCTCGTCGGAGTCGACGGTAAAAAATAGTTGTTCATTACTCCAATGTCTAAAGCGCCTTCTATCGGCATTTTTGAACTTTATCTTTAAAATTTATTTTTAAAATAAATTTTTTATTTAATTTTGTCATCCCTCTATTGTTTATTTTACGAGCAGGGGGTAGTAGTTTCTGCCTGGTCTACGACCCCAAGATCGGGAATAACTGAACTGTGTTCAGGGGGGGGGGTCAAATTTCAACTCCTGAACACAGTTCAGTATGCGCTACTTAACCACTCCCAACGATTAAGATTTTGAGCTCAAAATTTAAGTCTAAGCTTTTGAAAGCATTTAATCACATACAAAAAATAACGGCAAAAAATAGTTGTTCGTTACTCCAACGTCTAAAGCTCCCTCTATCGACATTTTTAATTTTTTTTCTTTAAAATTTATTTTTAAGAAAATACTGACATAAAGAATAGTTTTAGCGAAAACCGCAAACAAATCAACCAATGTTTCCGTTTTTTATAATCATTTGAAATTTTGGAGCCTGAACTTTAAAGGCGACTATCTCCTTCGGAATACGTTTGGGACCCTCAGTTTCCTATTTAATATTGTTTGTCTTGATGTGTACTATCACCCCTTAAATTTTTGCCCAAGAATTTAGATTCACCCTGTATATATATATATATATATATATATAAATTAACATTTGAACGGAGAGTGATGTTGGGGTCTGGGGTCATGATCGGTGAAAATGTACCAACATTTTTTGGAACTGCTTTCCTCCGAACGGCTGCAATAGTTAGCTTTTTGTAATGAAATCTACCTAAAAATGTGTCAGAAAGTAGCCAATTTGGATTTGAGAGCAGCCTTAATATTTGGCGTGAAATTATCACTTGGATGTTTTATCTGTGACTAATAGGAAATGTTTAGAATAGTTAGGAAGTACACATTTCTTTTTATTGTTAAAAGGCGTAACATAAAATTATTATAAATAGTAAAATAAGTTTTATTAGACTGTTGACATGTTTCTTCTCAATCTGCGGCATTATCAAAACAATTAAGAATATTCTATAATTGCACGGTCTATGGAGTAACCATTAACTTACCAAAATTGTGGCTCAAGTTACTCTATGGTTGCAAACATAGAAATAAACATCCAAGTAAAAAGTAAAAAATAACCTGCCTAATTTTAAAAAGTACGTGAAAAATTAAATGAAAGCGTTTGAAATAACTTCATAGACCGTACAATGATAGAATATTCTATTTTGTTTTGATAATGGTTTAGATGGAGCCGAAACATGTCAACAGTCTAATAAAACTTATTTTACTGTTTATAATCATTTTATTTTACGCCTTTTATCAATTAAAAAAGTATATAATTACAAGGTGTTATAATTTGTAATACTGTTATGAAGTATGCAAACAAAACTATGAGTTTTCTTCTGTATTGTGTTTAAATCATTTCTTACAGTTACTTTTTTATAATGAAATTATGGTATTTCTAATCAAGTAATTATTTTTGAAACACCGTGTAATGCATATGATATTTATTTCTTTTTCATTTTTTTTTGTGGGTGATATTTTTAAATGTACATTCTGAAGCTTTTTTCACGCTCTCCCTCTATATTATTATTTTTTTAGAGTGAAATAATTACAAGCAAAGGATATCCTGTCGAAGAACATACTGTCGAAACTGCTGATGGCTATTTACTGTCCGTACAAAGGATACCGCATGGAAGAAGTAGCAATTCCGTCGGACAAGAGAAAGAAGTTGTCTTGTTGATTCATGGAGCAGTAAACGACGCTACTGCCTGGGTTCTCAATTTTCCAGGTCAAAGTCTAGGTATGTTAGATTAGATGATGTAAATTAGCATATTCAAAATTATCAATATTTCACAGAATCCCATACTTAATAGTAATAAAGGATTGGTACATAAAATAAATATTTATTTTTGAAAACTACATGGTACATTGAAAAGTACTCATAATACATAAATTATGAAATTAACATTTGGAAAAATACGTGCTGTAACTTATAAAATGTTTAACAGAAATTGATTTCTAGAAGCTTTAAACATGCGAATCCAAATTTACAGCTTATTGAACCAAATAGTTTTTGAGTTAAGCTTAAGAACCCCACTGCATTGCAGTTTCTTTTACAACTGCACTGATGTGCTAGAACTAGCGCTAGAATTAGAACTAGCCAATGTTATGGAAAAATTGGACTGCTGCCTTATAATTCTTACACATTCTTGCCATATGATGTATGTAGATGTATAGATCTCTATAAATAGATGTTATAAGTTACACTGTGGAAAAATATTGCGATTTAGATGCCTTCGACTGGAGACTGTGCTCGCTGCGTGGTTCATTCAATTTCAGAAAGAGCACGACAGCGCAGTTTCCTCGTTCCAGAGTTTTAAGTGTAAGGGCAATATTACACAAATGGCGAAAAATGAAGTACATTAATTGGGTAAATTACAAAGAAGAAGCAGTAAGAACTAAACTGTCTTCTGAAATCACCATCAAAAACATTAAAATGCGCTAGGCCTTTCGAAAGATCCGAGTCTTTCTTCGTAAGGCGCAAAAAGACGTGCTTCTACTATGAAAGCTGCTTTCATAGTAGAAGCACGTCTTTTTGCGCCTGACGAAGAAAGACTCAAGCGCAATTTAATGTTTTTGATGGTGATATAAGAAGACATTTTAGTTCTTATTGTTTCTCACGAGTTTCAACTTATTTTATTTTAAGAAGAAGCAGGTTTGAATGAATCTTCTATGTTTTAGCTGCACTCTATGCCGTCAGAGACAGCAAACCTTAGCTCAGAGACCAAACCTACTGAATGATGGGGCTGTACAAATAATCAATAGACAAGTTGTGCAGTGTTTGCTGTACTAAATGTGCTTCAGGGGCAGAAAACGCACGATAGGCGAGAGTACTATACGAGAATGCATCTACGCTCACCATCTTGCATGGGCCTAACAATACAGTGGCTGAAACCTTGACGGTTAAATCCAAGTAGAAGGGGATGATACGTTTCTATTCCGACTGTGCCACACTGCTGTTAGATGAAGAATATGACATCAGGCTCAGGAATCCTAAGATCCAGCATGCCAGTTTGGAATTGTACAAGTGATGATGGCTAAACAATCACCGAAAGTGTTATTTCTTGGCAATGTTTTGGGCCTTTGGTACTTGTACAAAGCAACCCCTCTTCATCTAAATGCATAAATTGTAAACTGTGTGATCATTTTCATCTTGGTATGCTTTTCTGTTACCCGGATAGATATTGAGTTCCAAATAGAATAACTACTTCTATCAAGATCCGGCTATCAACCATCTGGTTTGAGGAGAATTCCAATGAAGTCTGTATGATGAAATGACCACCGAGAAGTCCAGACTTAAATCCCACTCGTCATTATCGGCTTAATCTATAAAAAGAAATGCAAGTTAGTTACCGCACACCAGTGTCTTGATTATTAGAACTTTTAGCAAACGTCTGACATGCTGTACATCCAAAAACTTTCGCAGATTTGATGAATCTATGTCTCGTGAGTCGTTATCACGAACAGAGGAAGAACAATTTACTAGTAATTAGCTGTCTCTAACTCAGTGGCACTTCAATATATTAAAAAGGTATTTATTATTAGGCGTTCAAAACTTTAAATCTGTGTAATTCGTAAACTACTTCACCGAATAACTCCCGATTTCGTATACGAATGTAAAATTCACTGGGGATTTGAAGTGTAATGTCCAAATTGGGTGTTGATATTGAAAATTTCAAAGTTTTCTGCAATTTGAATACAGAAACTTCCTCTCTAAGACTATTTTTAAACATACATTGAAAGAAGGCATAATTCATAATCAAATGACAATTTTTGTTTTCCTTTCCGACAAATTAGCAAATCAAATTTATAAGTTTTTATTTATTTTTTTTGGGGGGGGGGAGGGAGGGGGACGACGACTGTACAGGCGTAAAAAAAGAAAACACCCCTCTACTAACTCTGCCCCACATCATCGTATTAAAAAAAGTGACTGATGTTATTACTAATTAACGCTATATTTAAATTTTCATTATAGGGTCGACAACATATTGAAATTGTAACAAACTTTTAATTTTCAATTCTAACATCTAATATTGACATCATATTTACATTCTTCCATGTTGTTGTTGTTGTCGTGTCAGAGAAAGTGCCATGGAACTTCTCTGAAAGAAGGGGTGCCAGAACATCAAGATAGGTTGGACTTCTAGTGTTGGTCTCCTAATTTTCAACCAATTCCAGATGAGAGACTTGCACCTGGATTGGCACCCCCAGAGTTATTGTTTTCAAACTTGGAGGACATTGGAGCCACGGACAGATTTTAGGTGCACCTGCTCCCATTAACGTAAACGGTCCCACCGCAGCTAGTAGCGAGAGAGGTTGTCACCCTCCCAAGCACTGACCATGGTCAATGCTGCTTCACTTTCAGTGATTTTGACGGGAACTAAGCTTAATCTTCTGCGCCACTGTGGGACAGATTCTTACAGGAATTTTTCATTTGGATACCAAACAGAAAATCATTCATTCAAGTGTAGTTTAGAAATGATGCAGGTTTATAGATAAAACTTCTGACGTTAAATTCATATTTTAATCGTTGTAAAACCGGTGGCAATCCGGGTAGTTTTTTTTAAGCCTAACTCAAAAACTTCTAGGTCGAATGAGCTGTTTGAATTGATATATTTGATGCATCTAAAAATCGATTTCTATTTCGAAAATTATTTTCAAAATAGACAAATATTCGACACTTTTGATTTAAAATATTATATAATTTTAAAATTAATTTTCAAAAAATATTAATTGTATTCCATGATTTTTTTTTTTTTGAAAAAACAGAAATTGAGTTCTATGAGCTTCAAATATGTGAATCCAAAATTACAGCTCATTCCGTCAAGTAAATTTTGAGTTATGCGTAAAATCCATCTACATTACAATCTGTTTTGCACAAATTTATAAATTAGGCGGCTTCGATTTTGCAACTATTAGCAAGTTGGCACTTGTACGTCAAACGTGACAAATGAGGAGTGTGCGTACTATAACTAGTTTTATAAATATTAAGATCTTGGTGCAGTAGCTGTTGCATTCTTATTCAAAATCCATGAATACAAAATTTATTTTACGTGCAGATTTTCATATTATAGATATTAATTTTATTTTATGAAATGAAGTTTCAATACACTGTTGCAAAACAATTCATTACATTTCTGTTACATTAAAATTATACTATGCGCATATATCCAATACAGAACAATGTAAAAAAAAATCATCGTTATTAATTCCGTGAAATGAATTATATCGTCTGTTATTAAGACAGGACTAGCAGAATACGCCCGCTGCGCTGGTCGGTTTCGCCAAAAGAACCTTGAATCAAACGAAATTTATCAGTGAATTTAACCTTGTATTTTAAAGTAATCTGTACCTTTACCTGGAATATCCTAAAGTAACATAAAAACGGATACTTATTTCACTAAGTTATGTTTTTTAATATGGTTTATTATTACGTTTACAATTTATTACCTACCGTTTTCCCTTGATTTATATGTTTTATAGCTACATGTTTTAATAACGTTAATTCACCTATATTATTCACAACTAAAAAGAAATGGCGCATCTAGTATTTGTCGAGAATTAAATAAAAATCATAAACTCGTGACATCATAATTCACTTTTATATTTTAACAGAATAATACGGTTACTATAATTTGTGACTCGCGCTGACACATTGCTGTTATTATTATTTTTTTACGCGTGAAGTTTTCGCTGTGGTACTCCATTGTGAAATTTCGTAATTTTTGAAATTTAATATTTGAAAAACGGCATAATCATTAGATTTGAAATTTATATCAAGAAAAATGCAATTTTTTACCTTCCTAACGCAGTTTGTCTAACAATTTTCTGACAAATACTTTTCGAGCAATTAATTTTTTCAGTAACTTCAAATGTTTCATTTTCCGAGATTAATCTGTGGCAACGATTAGCGAAAATCCCAGTCGTCAGCAACGCATACCTTTTTATTAAAGAGGATTCATTTCCGTAATAAAAAAGTACATTTTAAGTGGGCAACATTTTATCTTTTGTTGACATTCACTAAAAATTATAATGGGAAACTTAAGCTTAGCTTTGAATATTTCAGAACTTGAAATTCACATTTAGACTCTTTTTTCATTTAATATCTATTTCTCCGGAAACATCTATCCAAAAATCTGTCGTTAGATTATAATAAATAATTAGTACATTAATTAAACAACAATGCTATAATTAAACAATTTTACTATAAAAGTTCGGTTTTTAAATTCAGTAAAACAATAAAAATATGACTCCATCTTAAATCGGACGTAATCACCATGACAACCTAGAATCGTTACCTATCATGGGGTATCATTGAATTAATTACGTATGCTGGATTTAATAGAATGAAGGAAACTTTTATTAATATCTTTTTGAGTTTTGATTCGATTTTCATAAAATTTGAAATGACTCGACAAAATTCTGCAACGACTATATATATTAAATTTCAAACCATTCGGTTGGGTAGTTTTTGCGCTGGTGTATGCAGACAGACGGACGGAACAGACGACGACTATAGATGCTACGTATTTATTTAATTAGAAACGCATCTAAAAATGAATTTAACATTCGGCGTTCCAAACTTTAAACCTGCATAATTCCTAAACTATTTGACAGAATAGCTATCTGTTTGGCATCCAAAAGTAAAATTTACCGATGAATCCTCATATGATGTCAAAAGTAGATGTTACTATAGAACATTTTATTACAATTTCTATTTGTAAACAAGCCTTTAAGAGCCCACGCTAGTCATCCGAAGAAACTCGAACGCTAAGTCTATGGGAAGGTTCTTGACAGATTTCTCGCTCGCATTGAAATATTTTTAAATGATTTTTTTGGCATAGGATAGTTGAGGTTGATCTCTAACGTTGTTAGTTTTTACTTTTTCGATTTTGGTTCCAGTTTCTTTTATAAGCGGACATTTTCAATTTTGGATCCGGTTGGAACCGGTTCTGAAAGTGAAAGTACCCTTATATAAAAACTGGAACCAAAATCGAAAAAGTAAAAAGTAAAAACTAAAAACGTTAGAGATCAACCTCAGCTATCCTATGCAAAAACATCATTTAAAAATATTAAAATGCGAGCGAGAAATATGCCAAAAACTTTCCCATAGATTTAACATTAGCGTGCGCATTTTTTCGCATGACTCATGTAAGCTCTTAGGCAAAATGTAAGTATAGCATTCATTAGTAGATGTTATTACTAATCATTTGCTATCAGTAACATTTTTATACGATGATTTGTGGTACAGTTAGTCGGCTGTTGTGTTTCCTCTCTCCCTCTCTCTTCATTTTCTTTTTTAACGACTATACATTTGTATTTGCTTACTAGTGCAGGAAACTTTAAATACACTATTAAAAATTTTGTCCCAGGTTGAACCATCTTTTGGTGCTTCAATAGCTACAACCATAAGATGGAGAAATCTCGCACCAAAATTTGGAGCGATGGATCAACAGGAGCTCCAAATGTTGGTGCGAGATTTCACCATCTTATGGTTGCAGCTACTAAAGCACCAAAAGATGGTTCAACCTGACACAAAATTTTTAACAGTGTACTTTTCTAAAGAGGTTGTGTATATTTAAAATAACATAATAAAGATATAAATAATTCAGAACTGTTTACTCGGTGAACATTATTAAAGAAAATTGCGGAAAAAAGCAAAAAAAACCCAGACTGTTGGAATAATAAACTGTGCCATCAAAAGTTGTTGTATACTCATCAGGAAATTTAATTCAAACAACAATTTTGTTAACACTTGGTTACAGTTATTATATTCTCCTTGATGAGCATATCATGAAGTAAGTATGCAAACAGGCTAAAATCGATAACAGTGGAATCCATTTGCAGTGTTTCGTGAGTTTTAATATTAATTTGTAGTGAATTTTATAAAAAATGTGTTGCAAGACATCTGCTGAGAAATACCAAATTAGCAGATAAAGATACTATTGAAGTCAGTTGTTAAATATCAAATGGTATTAGAAGGAGCATCATGAAATCTAGGAATTATATATTAATTAAAATGGCAAAGTATTGAATTGTACTGTTAAAAAGATTAACTTTGTACACTTTTAAATGCCAAAATTACTTATGTGTTTTATGTTAGGTTAAATCTGCTTTTAATTTTATTTATTTCAATTTATTTATTTATTTATTTTGACAACGCGTGTTACTATATTTAGAGTGAAGAAATATAATATCCTTAAATTTATCGCCATCAAACCGACCAATTACAGCTTTTCATATAAAAAAGTAGAAGATTGATTTAACTCATATTTTCCATAGTCAGTCACATTATGCAAATTCTTCTATGTTGTTAATTTATGTCCTTTACAGGTTTCATATTACCTGACGAAGGCTATGATGTATGGCTCTTAAATATGAGAGGATGCGATTATTCGAAAAGGAACGTCAAATACAAGACAGATCAATACCAGTTTTGGGACTTCAGGTATGATTTCTATGATGCCGATTACCAAAACAGGGATATTACTGATAAAAAAATTCTTAAAAAAAAAAAAAAAAAAAAAAAAAAAAAACGACACTTCCTAATTATCCTCGCAACGAATCACAAAGGTATGATACACTGTAAAAAATTTTGGTCAAAAATTACGGTACATATACTGGCAACTTTGTGACCAGTATATATACCGTAATTTATCTGGATGGTATATGTACCGTAAAACATTTAAAGTATATATACCGGCTGCACCCTCCCCCCTCTCCTCAGGCCTGCACGCATTACGTAACAAGAGCAAAAGCATCATTTCAGGGGTTGCCGTATACCAAGGCGGAGCTACCAGCTTTTTCCTTACTGAAAAATAATTATTTTACGGTATAAATAGCGAGTTTTTACTGAAAAACAATCATTTTACGGTATAAATACCGTTTATAATCTAAATGGCACATATACGGTTTTTTTACGCTTAGTATACCTTGGAAGTACGGTACTCATACCTTAAAAGAGTGAAAACGGTACAGGTACCGTTAATTTACGGTACATCTACTGAAATTTTACGAAATTTTTTTACAGTGTACTAGTCATACCAAAACGGCTGTCAGATATCTAATGAATATGGGGACAGAACGACTGGCAGCCTTAAGGTGGTTCTCAAATGACCTGCTCAACAACGCGAAACTTTCTGACTCATTTTTAAACTAAAAGGCATAAAATTGACAAGTCTGACTCTTGAAGCGATTTGGAATCAAAATGAGTTTTCTCTTTTTTGATAAATAAATTACTTATCAATTTATAAGCGATTCGTGTCACGTGATGACACGTTTTTCGCTTTTCTCGTGATGTTGCGTTGGGAATTCGGTTTAAAACGCCAACTTTGCCAGTATTTTCTGAAAGATTTTCCGCTTTTACCAAAAAATATAAAAGGTCTTTCGATTACACAGTTTCTGAACAAGAACACCTTCCAATTTGATGCGTTTCCGAACAAAAATGAATTGAAAAATACGTCATAAAGTAGCCAGTTTGGTTTTGAGAACAGCCTTAACCAAGCCGGGACCGTCTGAAAGACATATTCATGTGTAATAAAGTTGCATATACTTCGTGGTTATCAAAGTTTTAATGATTAGAATGCCCTTTGAAGAGTTACATGTATCTAATGTATCCAGTGTTACCTGGTGTCCTGACTTACGCAGGGTATATTTCATAATACGATTTTTCATAATACATAAAATTTCTTTTAAATTTCTTTTACTACCATAATATTCATTAGTCTACTATGAGTGGGACTTAATACAGTAGAACCTGTGAAAACATGACCTGCTTATAACGGAAATTTTTTATAGTTCTGCCAAAATGAATAAGGAACAAATCTACTTGCTAAAACGGAAACCTGCAAGTTTTTTGCCTATATTAAACGGCGATCCACAATATTCAACCACTAACTGGATTTTCAATAGAAATGACTAAAAAGTTTTACTAAACAAAGTTTCACTTACGTGCAGATCACTGATAGTATAATCCACTACTAAATCCAGCGATATAAATCTTTACTGATACTGTGTTTAATTTATCTCATGCATGCCAATGAAGTTGTGCTTATGACTGACGTTCCATCTTGTGCTGCAAAGCTTGTATCCTTGCCATCTAAAAGATAGAGAATGCTAGATTGAATAGCTTAAAATGGTCGAGCATTGCTGCGTAATACCAAGGGTTCCGGTTCCGACCACCGCACAGTGGGGCGTTTTGAGGATCTAGGTGGAGAAAATTATTGCGTTGAAGTTTAATTAGGTTTTGCTGGGTTTTCGAATGTATCAGTAATAAAATAACCAAACAGTGATAAATATTTGACTTATTTAATTATTTATATTATTATTATTATTATTATTATTATTATTATATTATTACTTATATATATATATTTTTTTAATTATAATATTGTATTGTCATTGAAACTACACATGTATTCAAAGTTTCAGTTCAATCGGATAATTAAAGGTGGTGAAAATTGACTTTCAATATTTGAATTAAACACTCAGACGTACACTTCAAGTTAATATAACTTAATGATTCGCAAACTTTCGCAGAAGCTGTCTTAAGTTTTCAATACTTTAGGAATGGCACTTTGATTTTAAAAAATGCTTATTGCTTAATAATGCTTAATACTGTATTAAAAGTCAAGATGAAGTTTGAAAACTACATGGCGCTTATTTTCAAACAACAATAGGTTAAATCGTGTGACAAACATGTGACATATGTCCAGTAAACTCCTGCTTTCAAATAAAACAGAAAAGTCACGACTTGCTTTCGAACTTACAGAAAAATAATGCAACTGTTGAAAGTCTCTCAAATCAAGTACCTTCTTTACGGTCGTAGTGAATCGACACATCGGGTTTTTTCGACAAAACTCGTACGGATCTCGACAAAAGAGACATTCAGCTACTAGTATACGCGGTCTTGTTAAATTCCGAGACAATCGGAAAAATGAATTTTGTCCACCTAGATCATCAAAACGCCCCACTGTGCACCGGTCTGGACATTTTTTGCACTCTGTTGGATGTACCCTGTGTGAAAAGGGATAATTCACATCCTTTGTACTCATTAATTTCCAGCGTAATTTCAGTTCTGTTGAAAATTTAATATACATATATATATACAGGGTGTTTCACTACCAGACTGACAAACTTTGAGGGGTGATAGTAGACATGGAGACAAACATTATTAAATAGGAAACCATGGGGCGCAAACGACTTCTGTAGGAGCTAGGGGCCATTAAAGTTTAAGGTCCACAGCTTCAAACGATGATAAAAAACGGAAAAAAGGGTCGATTCGTTTGCGGCTTTCGCTAAAATCATTCTTTATATCACGATTTTCTTCAAAAAAATTTTAAAGGTTACGTTCAAAAATTGTCGATAGAGGGTGCTTTAGACTTTAGAGTAACGAACAACTACTTTTTACCGTTATTTTTTGTATGGGGTTAAAATTATTCTAAAGTTTAGACTTTAACTTAAATTTTAAGCACAAAATCGAAAACATTGGGATCGGGTAACTAGCGAAAATTGAACTGTGAACAGAGGAGGGGGGGCGGATTTTAAACACTCATAAACATTGAACAAACTGCGATTTTGTTGCGGTTTGCGTGTAGGTCATTCCCTTGGTAATTATTTTATTCAAAATGACGTACAGCTTTGGTGTACTCATTTTTTGGTAGAGGGCGCTTTCGACACATCTCCGACATTTCAATGACATTATTCCTGGGTGTTTTACTACCAGACCAACATACTTCCAGGAAGTGTTAGGGAGGCAAAGAAGACTCGGAATCCCATAGGAATGTAATATTGGAAATGCCTTTTTTGCGAGTTATGGTTAAAAGAAGCAGAGAAAAAAGCAACAGAAAGAAGCAGAGAAACAGTAACACGTTAATGTGACAGAAAACTGTTTATTTAAAGGTTTTACTACAAAAAGTGTTCGAAATTACGACCAGAAGTAGTCCGGCAAGCAGGACCGTGCGAAGAGAAAACTGCGCCCGGGGCAAAGTTTCAATTTAGAACCCCCCCCCCCCCCCTCTTTCACTTCTCTTTCTGACAAGTCTCAAAGAAATTTACAAAGTGCAGCAACAAAAATAAATTCTATTGAATAAATATTTTGCGTTTATTTTCGAAATTTAAAAGATTCAATTTTAATTCAGAAATTCCAAACTAAATGACAATTGCACTTATTTCCTAGAGAAATCATGATGTTTTGTGACAGAAAATAAGAGAATGACGAAGAGAAAAATTGAAATTTCCCGGAAAATGATCGACGGTCAAAAAATGAATAAATAAATAAACAAAACTGTGGTTAGTATTAGTAAAAATTTGGCGCCCCCTCAATTCCCGCGAAGGGGCGACGGCCACCTTCGCCCCCCACTTCGCACGGCCCTGCCGGCAAGCTTGACAGCGGAGCCGCATGGAATTCCTCACGCTGTCGAAGATTTCTGGCATCTCTGATAGCTTTCTGACAGCTACAGAAATACGAGCCGCGAGGTCTTCAACTGAAGGTACGGGAGTCTCATACACCCAACTTTTCATTTGACCCCAGCAGAAGAAGTCCATACATGATAGGTCCGGCGATCTGGCAGGACAATGAACCGGGCCACCACGACTCATCCACCGCTGTCCAAATGTTACGTTGAGGTGTCAGCGCACGTCATTGGTATAATGTGGAGGGGCCCCATTGGCTGGAACCACATAGAGCGGCGCAACGAAAGAGGAACATGTGCATTTAAAATCACACCTACTTTCATGAATGTCATTCCTGTTGTTCCAAAAAAAAAGTTTGTTACGATTTGCTAATTTAAAATAGACCCCAATTATGAAAAATATTATCACTAAAGGCATTAGAAAAATACATTTTGCTGTGCTTCTATAACATATAGCAACAGTAAATGAAAAAAAGAAAAAACATTAAAAGTACTTAATCAAGATTTCTAATAGTAATTTCAACGTAATTCGAATTTCTTTTTACACAGGCTACATCGTGAACAATTATCTCCATGGTTTAATATTTTAAAAATTCACGATGAATGAATCTTTCGTGTTTAGAAAATCATCGCAAGAGGTAACATTGTTTAATGATGATGTAACAATACAAAATTAACAATCACAATGGACTCTACAATGGTACAAAAAAATACATACGCCTGGCATATGAAAAAGTGAAGCGGGCATCCCGGAATTGTTGCTGACAGTCAACGCTCTGCGCTTTTATTATATTGTTATATTATATATAGATGAGTTGCTAATACTATGCTTAGGACTCGCGTCCGAATCTCTACCGGGACCCGTAGACTTTATTTTCATATCGTCTATATAATACAGAACTGTTGGACAGAGAAAAACTTTTTAAAAAACTTGTTTAGAATCTTTTTTAATGACTAATTACTGTAGGGTGCTTCAATATGAAAGTGGCGACATACTTGATATAAATTTTTATTTGTTGAGACGATTTTGGACAAAAACGAATCGCCAAGCATCTTGGTGGATGGATTCTCATTATCGTCGAGCTAATGTTTTTTTAACTTGTCTCACTCGTCTGATTGAACTTGTCCAGGTGATTATCGCTAAGTTCTGGAATGTAGGTTTACCATAGCTTGGACAAAAACTTCTGTCTGACCGTGACCTACGTTATACACTGCCGGTGCATGACGTTTAAAACGTCACATCGAGTGGATCATTTTAACACGGCAATTGGTGCAAAGCGACGCGCCCCCCGTTTTGCACCAATCGCCGTGAAAAAATGATCCACTACATGTGACGTTTTAAACGTCATGCATCGGCCGTGTATAACGTAGGTCGCGGTCTGACGCAGTCTGAGCATGCGCCCTGTGTGTATATCGCCACTGTCTTATACAGGCGCCTTAGCTACTGAGGTTAAATTGAAGCCTTGTCGGAAAGTCTGCAAACACTTTTCTCACAATACGGAAAATTATTATTTTCTTTCTAATTTGAAACTACTTTGGTAGTTATGTGTTATAGTGACGATATAATATGATGATAAGGTGTTATAAAAATACTTTTTTGTTTCAACTAGTTTTAATGAAGTGGCTGAATACGATATACCAGCAACGATTGATTATATTTTAAAAGTTACTGGAAAAGAAACTCTTACCATTATTGGTTATTCACAAGGAACTATGTCATCTTTTGTAATGCTCTCTGAGATGCCAGATTACAATGATAAAGTAAGTTTGCTTCGTATTATTATTTTTTTCACATACTTAGGGGATTCTTCCAAACTCCCTCACATATTTGGGGGTCAGTGAGATCTCAGATTCCCTCGCTGATGTTAAATCATGGGCGTGGAAAGTCTTCTTATTTTTAAAAATATCTTATTAGGAAATTAATGTTTTTATTTTATTTTTTTATCGTGTGCTGTTCTTAAAGAACGTCTCTTTCTCTTTTTTATTAATTCTCGAAATATTTCTAAAATGTATAATTTTATTTCAAGTATTGAAATTTTACTCACAGCTTGTCAGCTTGTAAAACATAAAATATTAAATGAAGCATATATTTCAGAAATATTCTGACAGCTAAATAAAAGAGAGACTTCTTTTTAAAAGACACCACATGCTTACCCCCAGTTTTAGACCCACAGGTTTAACATTAGCGAGGGGAATCTCATGACAGCCTTATGGGATAGATCGCTCGGCCTTTAAAAATATGTTAATTGTTCTGTTTTAAAAAGATGACGAAAAAAAGGCTCTCAAATTATGAACTGAATAGCAGTATATATATATATATATATACATATATATATATATTAAAGAATTATATATTATATATAGAATATTATATAAAGAATATATATTATATATTAAAGAAATGACCTCAGGGAATGAAAAAAAACATAAAAAATGATTTTAATTTAATAAAACTCCATCTTCCCCCAAAAAAGAAATTACAAAAAAAAAATCTGAAATAAAGGAACAATTAATTAGAAATTATTAGACTCACGCGCAGCTTTTTTGACTCAGGTTCTGCTCATCAGTTGCACTTGGAACACAGTTTCGAGTGCGAGTATGTCACGTGTATCAACAAATTAACGCAACATTTTGTCTGTATTGTACAATTCAACCCATACAGATTATTTTAGAGTTAATATAAAGCAAGATCTTTGAAAGAATACTACTATATATCTAAGATTAATGTGATTAATTATTTCAAATTATGTAATTTTATAATTGGTAAATTCTAATTATTTGTACTTTTCTAGTTTCTCATTGTAAGTCTAGTTGTCTCTTCTAATTTCTAATTTCTGATTTTTTTTTTTTTTTTTTTTTTTTTTGGCAAGTAAATATTTAAGATATTAACAATGAAAATTAAGAGTTATTTTAATAAGTTGATTTAATTTTGCTTTTGTAAAAATGTTCTGTTTCGTGATAAATTATTGTATATTAAAAACATTTTTATTAACACCTTCTAAACATTCCGGAGTTCCATAAATTTGTAATTATATTTTCGACTATATACTTTTCTTTATTTTTCAATAATGAACAGCAATTCGTGCTTGAACAATAAGTTAAATGGAGTGTATTATATATATAAAAATTATTCATACTGATATTTACAAAACATTTTGCAAACATTTAAAAATAACTTAAGAAATCCAATTATTTCTTAATATCGTTAAAATCTATTTGTAAAATTTTTTTAATTTAAAATGAAAAGGAAAGATATTGTACAAAATTATTTTTTAAGTGCATGAATTATATTTTAAATGAAAGAAAACTATAAAAAAGTGGTAAACTGTCTAAACTTAATATAGGAATACTACTATTATTTTAAAAATTCTGTTATTAAGCTACTAGTAGAACTATATTATAAACCTATTAATGTTAAACACTACTATTAATAAAAAAGTTAAAAACTTCACTTCAATGCAAAATGCACTTTGAAAAATAATTTAAAAAAATTCTCAAAAAGAAGTATACAATTTACAAGTGTACTCATTGCTTAAAGGTGCTAAAATCCATTTATTGTTGTCTAGATGTTAAAAAACACTAAAAACACATACTCCAAATGTTTTTAGCTGACACTCAACCATCCTCAGGGTTAATGCTGTCATTTCTTCTCGATCTTGCTCGAGATGCAGCCGGGAGACACTATTAATGTTCAAGGGTGCTACGGAAGGTAAAAGGGTGGGGGGTGGGGGGCGGAGAAAAGAAAAATATTTCAACAAACTTTTATCTATTTTCTAACAATTCACTCCAAATTCCATTCATGTCATACGACAAAATATGCAAACTGTTTCATTTCTACAAATTATAGTTGAGTTTGAGTTAATCTCGCTAACGCTGTACGGGACCGGTTCAATCTAAGGTCTGCTTCATGCTCCTTTAGTCTATCTCAAAATTTCCTCATTGTCATTTCTATATAAAGGAATTCTTTATTATCCTTTCTAAACGGTATTATATAAATTCCTAATCTATTGCCAGCCTGAGACGGGTCAATTTTCACATTTAACAAATCTTTTAACTTTGGTGGAAGGACCGCGATTAACTTTATAGCATATTTCAAAAGGGTGTGTCTCATAGTCTCGAAAAGTCTTGAAATGTAATTAACTTTACAAAATTTAAATTCTTTATCCATAATTGTTCTTTGCTTTCCATAATCTTTCACTTTAAATTTATCTATGATTTTTTCTATAAAACGGGTTGGAATTGAATTCCCCAATGCTACATTTTTTATTCTAGCTAATACATCTTTAAGTAGATGGCTTGAACAAACTTCAAATGCTCTTTTTACAGAATAATTAAATGGCGCCAATTTGTACCTTATAGGGGAACTGCAACCAAAAGGCTTTCTAAAAACTGTGAGATCTAGACATTGTTTAGTCATATTTCTGATTAACGGGATATCCAAAAAAGATAATTTTTGGTCTTGTTCCATTTCAAGTGTGAAATTATTTTGCTAATCTAACATATTAATTTTATCCAGAAAAGAGTACAAATCATCTATACCGTGTCTCCATTTTAATGAAAACATTATCCACATATATAAACCAGCAATCAGGACTCTACAGCGGCCGTAAGTTTAATTCCCCCTATTAAAATTTGCGGTCGCCCTTATTTGAAATTTGTTTACTGAATTTAAATTGCGCCCGCTGGAGAATATGATAGTGGAAAGTTTGAGACTAGGATCATATTTCGGGTTTGGATATGTGGATGATGTTTTCATCCTTAAAACTATCATGAGTTTCTTTTTCTTATCTGATACCAGATACATTATGTCACATCTAATCCTTTAAAAGTCCTCTTCAATAAGTCTTGAAGGAGCGCGAACAGTTCACTCAACTCATAGTTAAAAGAGTATCTCAAAGTTAAGAACGTTTCAGAAACTTGCTCAAGTCGAGAATTTTGATTCCGGGTCGTCAGCTTTTAAATTAAGTGGCTTAACTACCATCGTGTGAGAACGCGATATAACACTGTATATTGTGAGAGTGGTGTTAAAATGCTGCTTATGTTTAGAGCTCAACATTTTCCGCTGAAAGAATAGTCTAAAATTTGCGCAAAATGTTCAAAATTTTGCATGAGAAAAAACATGTTTTCAGCATTTAACTTTACCTATTAGGCTGATACAATCTAGAAAGACCAACCATATACACTACAAATAGTCTTAAATTCAGACACTTATGTGTCTGAAAAGGTAATTCATACATTTAACACATTTCAAACACTTAAGTGTCAGAATCTGAATTTTCACACATCATAGATGTCTGAATTTAAGATACAGAAGTGTCTTACTATGCTCATGGTATCAATGAACTGAGAAAAATATCTGAATAGTGGTGATATGTCTGAAGACATTCAGAAATTCAGACACGTAAGTGTCTGAATCCGATTGCGTGCTACGTGTAGTGACTGTGATACAATTGTATCACTATGCCAGCACAATCAAAAAATGTTTTGTAATAGATGACAAGTGTTTAAAATACTTTTCCATCCCCTAAATGATATTACTTTATAGAAGAAGTAATTTGATTAAACCATAAGATTTGTGTCAAAATTGTACAGGTCTGCTTACCAAGTCTTGAAAAAAAATTGTTCATTAAAATAATTAAAGAATTGCTTTTCACAAAAATATAAAGTTCACCAAAAATTATAAATAGATACATATGTAACTTTTCTAATAATTCCATTTATTTCCCAATTTCTTTTAAACTTTTGTTTCTGTGAACAGAATTTTGATTTAAAATAGTCTACTTTATTTATTTTTCCTTGTTTATTTACTTCTTTCATCCCTTAGCACATTTTTATTATTTGAAATTTATGTTCCATGTTCACGCAGTTTGTTGGAACTGGCAATTATTTTATTACGGCTATGAACAGTTTGGAACATCATTAAGTTTTTGATTTCGAAAATTCCAGTAATTTGCCCTTTTTACATGCATATAGGAACAATGGTTACAACAATGAAAGAAAATTTGCCGAAACCATGTTAACTAAAACTCGGAAATTAAACGCGTTTATGGATGAATTCTGCTGTCTTGTTTGAAAATGTCAGCACCCTAAAATTTCAAACCGCTATATCTCAGCCATTTTTTAAGATAGAGGCAAAACAAAAATTGTTTCGGATTCTCCAGATCAAGGCCGAACATTTAACGAAAAAAACTTTTAGGATTTCTAATTTTTTTGTACATCTTTTTGAATTTGAAATTTTTAAATGATATTACAGCGCCCCCTTTCGTCGAAATATCTCCAAATTCTAATAGAACCTGCTTGCTATAGCTAAAAACATAGAAAAAAAATATTATTCAATTTGAAGCGTAACTTCATACACTTTTCGATGATACAATAGTGAGAATGGAACAAAAATATCGATCACAGCGCCCCCTTTCGTCGAAATATCCCCAAATTCTGATAGAACCTGCTTGCCATAGCCAAAAACATAGAAAAAAAAAATCTGTTCAATTTGAAGCATAACTTCATACACTTTTCGATGATACAATGAGGACGGACAGACGGACAGACAGACAAGCGAACAGACGGACAGATAGACATTTTGTAAAAACATGTTTTTCGGAATCTCTGACCCCTAAAACGTGTAATTCCGTCGAAAACCAGAAGTCGAAAAATATTTCGATTACAATACTTTCTTCTATTATAGATAGAAGAAAGTGAAAAACCATAGAATATTTTTATAGTTGATTCCACTTTTATAACATTCAAAGAAAAAGAATTTTCTTACATAATAACTTATTTGTCACAATATTATTGACATCATTTTAACACAAATATAAATTCGAAAACTGTTGACTTTCATTTATTAAACGTCCATTTTTTCCATTAAAAATAACAAAAAAAAACTATATTTATAAGCAATATATCAGCATAAATGAATAAATAAATAAGTAATAAAGAAAAGAAAATTTGGAATTTAAAACTTTTTAGTGAAAATCGCGCCATTTTACAAAATTTGTGGGAATTTTGACAAACATTCAACCCTAATTAACTTCTACTTTATATCTTTTGTTCTTTCAGGTGAAGTTATTCATCGCTTTGGCGCCGGCAACCCATCTTGGACATAGTACTAGTGCGGTCAGATTAGCCGTTCCGTATCAATATCAGCTTGCTGTAAGTAGATACTTTTTATAGAAGTCAAGTATAATTATCTCCTACCGTTGTCTATAGTTTTCAAAAACTATAGCAGGGGATATTTTTGCCCAGTGGGAAATCCAGTGTCTTATTAACATCTGACGTTAGTATAAGCACAGCAACATTTGGGGGCCCTGTTCATTCGGAAAAAAGTTGTCCAAATTCTTCGTACACATCGATGCAACAATTTATTTACGAGAGTGGTTTACACGAATTCGCATATTTCATTAAACAGCTTTTTTTTATGTTTCCTGCATATTACTATACATAGAGTATATCTGTAATATGTTGTAAGTTTAAACACAGTGACAGATTTAGAAAGACATCTGAAGTCCTTCTCCAGGACTGCTACATGGATGATATCATTAGTGGTGAAGACAGTCTTGAAGCAGTGACCGATCTCCAGTCCCAACTTATACAGCTTCTGAAGTCTGCTGGCATGCACACAAATGGAATGCAAACCACTTCACATTGCTTGAAAATGGAATGCCAACCACTTCACATTGCTTGAAAATAGAATGCCAACCACTTCACATTGCTTGAAAATGTCAATAATAGAAATTCAGTAAGTTACTTATTTTTAGAGCCCGAAACCAAGGCATTAGGAGTCATACGGAATCCTAGATTAGATGTATTTACATTCAAGGTGACAATTGACCAGCCAAAGACGTTCAGAAAAAGGAGTGTCCTTTCAGATATAGCTCGCCTATTTGATCCCATTGGTCTTATCGGACCCTGTGATAACATGGGCTAAGGCTTTCATGCAGGAATTGTGGAAAATCAAACTTGATTGGAATGATCCTCTTCCTGACTCAATAGCTCAGGCCTGGTTTCAATTTACCAAATCTTTAAAATCTATCGAGAAGCTTGAGATTAGTCGATATATTCTGAGTCCTTGTGCAGAACATATAGAGATGCATGATTTTGCTGATGCTTCGTCTATTGCCCTTCGAAGCTGTTTACATCCGAAGTTCAAATCATACTAACACTTCCTGTAATTTAATTAGTAGCAAATTCCAAATAGCTCCTTTGAAGACTATTACCATACCCCGCCTTGAGTTCTCAACTTGTCTCCTGTTATCAAAGTTAGTCGTCAGAATCTTAAAGGCCTTAAAACTTGACATTCGCGACATCTATTTGTATACAGATTCACAAATAGCAATAGTACGGATTCAGACCCCACCATAGAAGTTAAAAACATTTGTCAGTAATCAGGTTGCCGAAATTCTAGATTATACACAGAACTTTCATTAGAAATACAACCCATCGATCAGCAATATCGCTGATCCAATATCACGAGGTCTGGATGCAACAGAATTAGCTAGCCATGAACTGTAGTGGCATGGACCTTCTTTCCTAACTCAACAGTTTAGTGTTTATAACCATTAAATTACTCAGCTGTCACCAGAGGACCATGGTCTTATGTTAAAGGAAATGAAACAGGTTCCTTCGGAAACACAGATAGTGGACACTGTAAACATTTCTCGACTGTTAAATTTAGTAAATCCATTAAATTCTAATGACTTTAAGCTTTTTTCAATAACTAATAATTTTCTTAAATTAATCAGAATTTGCAGTTAAATTTTTAGGTTTCTTCATAATTGTAGAAATGAAGGAAACAATTTATTTGAACCATTGTCCTCGTCGGAATTAAAAAAGTAAGAGAAGTATCTGATCCAACAGGTACAGTATATAGCCTTTGCTGAGGATATCAAAAATTTGATCAACCAGAGGAATCTTTCAGGTAACAGCAAATTAAAATTTTTAAAGCCATACTTACATTCTGAAGGACTTATTAGATTTGAAGACCATTTAGAGAATTCCAGTCTGACCTATAACAAAAAAATATCCTATATTTTGCCTAATAACTATAAGTGGAGTGAAATGATTTTTGAATATTTTCATCAAAAGTTTTTTCTTCTCGGGCCACAATCGTTATTACATCATGTTAGGCAAAATTATTGGGTCATACATGGTAGATCTCTGGCCCGAAAGATAGTTAATAAATGTGTCGCCTGTTTTCGAAACAATCCAAGAGGGGCAAATCAAATTATGGGAAATTTGCCCCCAGAAAGAGTCAATTCTAGCCCGCCATTTCAAAATTGCGCAATTGATTTCGGCGGACTTTTTATCATTAAGTATAAAAATCAAAGAAAAGGAAATTACAATAAAATTTATGTAGCACTGTTTGTTTGTCTTGCCACGAAAGCAATCATCTAGATATAGTCACAGATTCACAATATGAATCATTTATTGCAACTCTTCAACGATTTTTTGCCCGAAGAGGGAAAAACTCAACTATCATGACAGACAACGGAACTACCTTTGTAGGTGCCAATTCTGAATTAAAGAAATTAGATGCCCTGGTGTGTAAACCTGATGACGTATCAGCTAATTATTTGGCCTCTGAGGCTATTAATTGGAAATTCATACCCCCGTTCGCTCACCCAATTTTGGTGGATTATGGGAAGCATGTGTAAAATCATTTAAATATCATCTTAAAAGAACTTTAGGCAATTCACGAGTAACCCTCAAAGAATTTTGGACTCTAACCGCAAAAATAGAAGGGACTTTAAATTCTCGCCTTTTACTACCTTTATCGTCTGATCCGAATGAAATTGAAATCCTGACCTCTGCCCATTTTTTGATAGGTCGCCCAATCACTTCAATAACCGAGCCCGATTTAACAAAAGTTAATGAAAATAGGTTATCTAATTGGTAGACCATAACAAAAATTACTCAAATCATTTTGAAAAAATGGAAAACTGATCATTTGAGTCATTTACAGCTACGCACGAAGTGGTTAGTTGAGACGGTAAATCTTAACCTCTTGGGGACGAGCGACACGTATACCTGACGCATAAGATGCTCAGAATCCTCGAATATTCCCACCAGTTATTTTTTATTGTAAGCTTTGCCTTATGTAATCCTAGCATTTCCGCGATTCAATTAGGCGAAAATTTCGGTTTTGAAAAATTTTGATTTCGGTTTGGTAAAAGATAAAAAATTCAGTAAAGGACGCTTGTCGCGAAGGGGTTAATGAAGGGTGTATGGCATCTTAAAAGAAGAGCATTTACCCCCCGGTAAATGGGTTTTGGGCAAAGTTATTAAAGTAATACCAAGTGCTGATAAAAAGGTCAGCGTATTGGAAATTAAAACAGCATTAGGTATAGTTACCAGAGCTATTTCAAAAGTTTGCCCTCTGCCAATAGAGGATAACAATTAGTATCCATAATAGTTAACCATTTTATTTATTAGTTTAGCATTTTCTTTCATTATATTATGGACTCAGCTAAATGTACGATATGTGTTATCATTTATTGAGTGTATTTGATATTTGCTTTTGTACTATATTTAAGTTTAATTGTTGTTGTATTATCATGTATCAATTTCTTACATTTTGAAAGTATTATATGCAAAGTGTTTGAAGATTGTGTATATTTGTAAAGTTTCGAATAGTAATGTATATTGTTTTAAAAGTAATTCTTATTATGTGTAAGTTGTAAAATAGGTATTAGTATTATTATTTTTTAGTGTTGCACATGTCAACGGGGGCCGGTATGTTACGGCTTCCCTTGGCTTTGCAGACAACTGCAGCGCATTCTATCATAATTTTTGTTTTTGCCGCGTGGCAACAGTTAGCCTCTCCCGCATTGTTGTGATATTAGCACGATAAATTCAACATGGAATAAACCGCATAATAGAGCTATTTTATTAGCTAAAATGACCATGGGGTCATTAAGTATAGTAATAAGAAGTCATTTCTTAATCATAGTAAGAATAATATAGTTATGTCATTTCTTAATCATAGTATGAATAATATAGTTATGTCATTTCTTATCATAGTAAGAATAATATAGTTATGTCATTTCTTAATCACAGTATGAATAATATAGTTATGTCATTTCTTATCATAGTAAGAATAATATAGTTATGTCATTTCTTAATCATAGTAAGAATAATATAGTTATTATGTCCTTCAAGTGGTACTGTTCACTCATTCATTCTGCTATTGTTCGAAACTGACTATAGTGTCAACATTTTGGATGTACTGTATGTACCTAATGTACTGTATATATATGTATATAAACATTTTAGAATTTAGAGACTCTTCGCATTATTCGCGTCAACGCATTACATATTTCCTCAATACAGTGCACTCAGTCAATAACTTTAGCTCAGCGTCAACAATAGTTCCTTTACAGATACATCCAAAAGAATTCCGTTACATTACGGTCTATGGGGGAAAAATCATTAGCGGCGAATTTTAATGATGTTAGATTATCTTAAAATTATTGAAAGTGATATATATCACTGAGGCACACTACAGGATGTTTAGCATAGAATATGGTGCGCATAGCATCGTAAATATACAGGGACACTCACAGGAATATCATTACATTACGGTCTATGGGAAAAAATGCGTTGCAGTGTACTTTAATAATGAAGGTACTTTAATAATGCCTTGCACTGTAACATTATAAACTATTTCAAACATATTGAAATTGATATATATCACCGAAGTACACTATAAGAGGCTTACTATAGAATAGGATGTGCATAGCATTCATCGTTCATTTACAGGGACACACAAATGAATTCGGTTACAGTACTGTCTATCAATAATAATTGCTGGAACTGCGTTTTCAGTCGTGGCACATGCTTTTAAATGTAACTCCTTTATTGCATATTACTTACTGTACATAAATTCTTTAAATTCTATAGAAAGCTGCAATAAAGAAGTCGAGTACATTTCCGTTTATTGGCGGAATTTGTTGAAAGAGAATTTTAAACTGCTAGGCGTTTCCTAACTGAAATAGATTTTAAGACTCCTATGTAGCATATATACAAATCTATAGATCTTATAGAGGTCTGGACATAAGAATTCGCATACTTTTCTGACTATTGATGGTACATGCTGACATTGGGTTTTCAAATGTGTCTTGCGTTTACCAATTTTTTTATTTAGACATAATATTTTAACATATTATACTGTGAAGTTTTGTTACAGTATTCTGAATGTGTTAGAAAGTGTTCCATAATCTATACTTGACGCATGATTTTTCGGTGTTGCTTATTTTGAAGTTTGAATATGAACAGTTAAAAGACCGATGCTGCTGATGATTTTTATGAATGTCAACAAACGTTTTAATGAATATTTGCAGTGTAATAACTAAGACATATCCACCTATTCTGTAAAAGTTTTTTTTTTACTTTTAAATTGCATATTTTATTGTTTAACCAGATTTCTCTTCTTTTTATATGAATGTCGTTGTTTCTGTCCAAACGCATGCGAGAACTTTCGCAATGTGTTTTCCTGTGGCAAGAAGGGGAATTAACTAATTAAGAAGGGAAGGGTCTAGCAAATGTTTTGCACTTGACTTCGCTATCGTTAAAGACTGCTCTGCAGAAAAAATAGGTATTTTCATAATATATTTTTCTTTTGTGTAAGAATAAGAGGTTGTATAGACCACTATCCCTCCTTAACTGTTACAGAATAAATCGATTTCATTTTACGTCTGGTCATCGTTGTCTATCATCGAGTTAAACAACTTCTACACTCTTCAATGTTTACCTTCGCATCTTAGCATTACGAGCAAAGACACTGCAAATAAATTGGCAAAATAAGTTTGATGTCTAATCAATGACAACTCCAACTTTGTTAACTTCTCAGCTACAAATATTGCTGCGAAATTCCGACTCAAAGAAAAATCGATCCCATTAAATCAAATCATCAACTTTGCAGTAATAATGCAGATCGGCACTTAACCAAAATAATTCTAAGAACTGGCCATCACAAGGGAATTAAAATCGACAGGCATAATAGAAAAACATACAGCAACTGCAAAACCCCAACCAGCATGTCTACGGATCTATATGAGCAAAATACAATGTAATGTAAAAAAAACGGCTTTGGCAGAAGAGTCAGTATTGTATCACTTGCATAGGAGTTTTTGATAGCGTTCTTGAAATTTTACCATTTTTTTCGCATGCAAGGTAAAAGGTGCAAACATAATAATTTAAATAAATTGAAATACAATACACTGGAAACTTTTTCAGTACTTCAGACATTGGTCCACCTTTCCGAAAAATTCCTGACGCCTTCACTGACAATAAGTACATATATTACAGAAAGCTATTGATACTATCGAAATTCTGATTCATATTTTTTATTTTCAGTATTTAAACGATCTATTTACCCATGGTGAATTCCTTCCAGACAACCAGTTTCTGATAAATTTTAGGGAGAAATTTTGCTCTATGATTCATCTGGAACTTTGTGAAAACATCCTTTTTGCTATAGGAGGAGTGGATAAAAAACAGTTAAATGAGGTAAGGTTGGAATTTGTACAAAAAATTGCTCGTTTAGAAATGTTAGGAATTATTTGACAACCATTACACTTGTTTACTTAGTCATGATATAAATACACACAACCAATATATAGACGCAAACAGTCACTATATAGGCTTTGATTGCGATGACTTACTTAAGATCGATATAGAGCGTAAATTCTGACATACGGTGTAAATAAATCGTAAACCGTATTGTAGTGTCTCGCTATCTAGTACTATGTTACACTACCTGATTTAAGTTAACTCAGGCACCCCCCCCAACACCAACTCACTCAATGAGTTCCACAAACTCACTTAGCGAGTAGAAGCATTCTGTGGCTAGATATATCCCACTACCAATCACTCTGATTGTCTGTTGAGGTACTTTTTAACTGATTGTCTGTTGGCGTTCGTTTTAACTTACGCGCATGCCCATATTTCGGATTCGTTAGATAGTGTGGTTCAGATGAGTGAGATGACTCACACAACTTAGATGAGTTTTGCAATGTGAATATGCATTCTTAATTCGAGAAGTTCCACCTTCAAAATTACAACGTATTACTCACGTGCAACGGACCACTCATGTAGCGAGCAGCAAGACACAGCAGTGTCACACGCTAAAAGGGATCTGCTCTTGGTCATCTTCCATACTTAAGTGGCCGAGTTAGAAAAAGGAACACAGAAAAGGGCAGACACTACCCTCGTTGACCGCATATTAAGTGGCTGCGTTCGTAAACTCGAGTGGTAGTCAGCGAGACAATAGCGGCCTGACAACTCTGCTACCTACCGTCTTCCACACATTCCACACTTAAGTGCCCGGGTCGGAACCACATTGAATGTCGGACTCATCGCAACCAACCAACAAACGAGTGGCTGCATTTGAGATTTGGTACTGCCCTAATCCCTTTCGCTAGATTTTACCCAGAATCCTTGCCCGGGTAAGAAGTACCCCTCTCCAGCTCCCCATCAACTTCCCCACCTAATGAACTAATTGGAGACCACCAGGGCGCTGGGAGGGGGAACTGTAAAATCCCACCAACAAGTTAATAGCATTGGCCTATGAAGCCAAGACTGATCTTCATTAACCAAGGGGACCTACGTGTAGGACAGAATTCGTCAGTGTCTGCCCCCATCGGGGACCCTGCTCCCGGTCACCTTCCGAACTAAAATGGCCAGATCGAGAACACAGAGTCAACTGCCTGACTCCTCGTCATCTTCCCCACTTAAGGAGCTGATTGGGGACCACTAAGAGGGGCTTCCCCCTCATCTGTTAAATCACCTAATGTTTCTGTAAATTAAGTGGTGTAGAAGAAATTTAATGCAATTTTCTTGCAGTTTTAAATAAATCTTTGGCAAAATGCGGATAATCTTCGAAATTTGAAAACATTTAAACATATCATGAAATAAAGCATTTGATGTGCGGGCATGAAATGCAAAAATGTGATCAGATTTTTATTTAGATTTCATTTGGTCATGAAATTCATCTCGTCTTTTGGCAAGTGCGAATTGCTCCGAAGTAGCCAACTTGGGACGTTCCATCATGCGTCGCATTCTGGAAGACATTTAGGATCGATACCACGAGACGATATACACAGTATATCACAGTACCTATCCGACAGTTTCTCTCACAGCAGATAACAGGTTAAACTGGCTGAAACGTCGGAAAATTCGGAAATTACATTTGTGTAATCTGACGCGAGAATCTGAATAGGTTTGCTATCTGAAACTTATGTTCAAATTAATTTATGTCAGGCATCATACTAGGGTAAATTAAATATAAACGATACATTTTTTAATATAACAGATAGTTTTTAAATATGTTGTCATGTAAAAAATTATAAGTTGCTTACATTCGTTTGGAATCATTTTATTCTTCACAGGTTCATACGTTGAGCCGCTAGCATTATGAGTAAAGTACAAAGTACAGGGCGTGGTTGCATAAAGTAAAAATATAAAATTTTAGTAATTGAAAATGTCAAACCTATTGAAATTTGGCACAACTTGAATGTGCAATTCGGAAACGACACCCTATCGAGGTCCAAAGTTGGACAAATTTATAATTGCAATTATCTGAAATTAATTACAAATTTATTGTATGTAATTAATTATAGATACAATTACATGTCGTAAACAATTCTTTCTGCACGTTTGACGGAACCGCCCCCAATCCCATTATTTGATGAAATTTCTGTGCTTGAACGTGTGTAACTATAATCAAGCACAGCATGCAATTAAATTTTAATTACATTGCAGAGAATTGCAATTACAAATTTTCCCGACTGTGTACGAGGTCTCGGGTATGCAAACGACACAAGTTGTTTAAAAATGGTCATGACATAAAGGGAATAAGAGGATGCAGTATGGAATGGCGCACCAAAATTGAAACTGCTCCACGGGCGCAAAAATAGACTCACTAATAATTTTTGTTGTTTTTCGGGATATTATGTATGTCGATTTTCTTTAAGAATGACGTATAAGGCGTGTTCAAATGAAAGTGATTCGAAGCGTTGCATGCGAACAGATTTCAATGTATTTTCATGAAACAAATGCGATAGGGAAGGTGTATGTACCACGAGTATAGAATTTGCAAGCATGAGTATTGTAGTGATATGTAATTGAGCATTTTGTTCGTTTTTAGTTAAATTAATTGCATCTTGAGTTACAAGCGATTGTTGTCAAGTGATACCAGTTTTTTTCCCACTCCGCGCGGAAAAAACTGTTCAAAACATAGTTTTTGAATAACAACACCTGGCAATTTCATGTATTTACGAGCAAAAATGCTTTAAAAAATGCGCCAGTTTGGATATGAGAACCACTTTAACCCGTTGACAACCAACTGTACACATTTGTAAAACTTATGGAAGCCAAAGGAAACTCTTTTTCTATTATTTGTTCTACCATTATTTCTAAACAAAAGTCTCCATAGTGAACTTGTACTAGAAAAATATCATAAAAATTATTGTATAGACATACTGGTAGATAAAAAAATTAAAAAGCAGTCGTCTGGGACAATCCTCTTCCAAACGGTGTAAAAACGTTTTAGGAGAAATTCACTAGTGTGCAAAACTTAAGCAACAAACACAAAATGCTAATTTCTGAACACGTGAGTATTCAAAAGAAAATTCTATAAAGAGTAAGTGTAGAATAGGTAAATAGGTACTACCCTAACAGCACAGCCAGTCGATTTGAAGTCTCCTTGACGTCACACATGGTTACAAGTGTCACAGTCACTACGGTGAATCAAAATATGGGATCTTTCACTCATCTCATTATTACTCTCAAAGGATTGTTATCACTGAAAAGTCACTGTGACTGTTGCTTTGTGATGGGTCACCTGGTGACATTATAATGAAGTCACCTTGTGATTCTCACGTGGATGTCATTTGAAGACTCAACTTTGAAGTCATTGTGAGCATTGCATTGTGATGAGTCACCAAATAATATCGCAATGAAGCCGCATGCGGTGACTTTCATGTGACCGAGACTCTATTGTGAAGTCACCATTGGATTCATTTGTGAAAAGTCGTCAGATGATTTCATTTTCTGTCATTTATGAACTTTTCACCGAACAGCTACCATGATGACTTTAGAATGGCGTGTCAAAATAATAGTCACAGGAGAGTCACAAGGTGACTTCATTGTAAAGTCACCTAGTGACTCGTCGTAGCAACAGCCATGGTGTGCAGTCAGTGGAGTGACCAAATGAGAGTGTAAATAAGACGAATGAAAGATATCACATTTCAGATCATTGTAGTGACTGTGACAATTGTGTTCAAAAATTGCAAAGCGCATTACGAGGAGAAATATTTTCATCAGATAAATAAGTGAAATAATTTTCGAGCAGTTGCTTCATACACGATCGAATTCTCTTTATGATGCAAGAACTAACAATATGTTGTGAAAAGTGTGTAGATGTTAAAGAAAAATTATGAAGAAAAATAACTTTCGTATATTTTTGGTAAATACTATTTCAAAGGTAATCTTTAAAATAAAAGTCTTGTTTGATTCACCATCGTAATTTTCCTTTTCTTTTTCAGACGCGAATAGACGTCTACACATCTCGTTTCTTTTCGAGCACATCTACAAAAAGCCTCCTTCATCTTGGACAAGTAAGTATAACCTCACTCTTATAATGAAATTTTTGAACTATTTTTAACACTTTCCAACACAGATAAAAATTGTTTGCGAATTCGTTTTGTCTTCTGTCTGTCATCTGCCCGTGCTCTAACTCGCGTAAAAATATTTTCGTATTGCCTTGAAATTGATATATGTTCTCGGGGTTTACTATGGCCAGTTTGGTATTGAAAATGAAGTGTATAACATTTATGCTTATATTACAGGGACACTCAAAAGAATTCCGTTACATGACGGTCTATGGTGAAAAGTCGTTTGCGAACTACAAGGCGCTTACTGTAGAATATGGTGTGAATAGCATTCATCGTTCATTTACAGGGACACGCAAAACAGTTCGTTTACAGTACTGTCTATCAATAATAATTGAAAGACAGTATAAATTTATATTACCATATAATCCGCTCTAAATTTATATTACCATAATAATTATATACCAATTGCTGGGATTCATTTGAGGTACGCGATTTTACTCATTTTTTACGCATTACTTGGTGTATATAAATTCTATAGATCGTATACAGGGCTGCACAAAAGACTTCGAGTACATTTCCAATTGTTGTTGCGGAATTTGCTGTAGAGAAATTTTCAACTGTGTTATGCATTTCCTAACTGTAGTAAAATAAAAAATAAAAATTGTAGTATACATACAAAAATATAAATCCTATACAGGGTTGCACAACATAATTCGGATACTTTTCCAACTATGGACGGTAATTGCTAGCATTGAAGTTTCAAAAGAGCTATGCGTTTTCTAAAGTATTTACTTAGACATCATCTTTCACCATAATATACTGTGAAGTTTCGATACAGTATTCTGGAAGTGTTGGAAAGTGTTTCATAATGTATGCTTGACGTATAATTTTTCTTTCTTTTTTTATATGGCAAAAAAATTTAAAACTGTTATTTAGCTTCCGCTATAAATTTATATTACGATGATATTTTTAATGCATAATACTTTTTTAATTGTTTATAAAAACTAATTGCGTGATCCACAGCGACTGAAAAGAAAATAAACAAGAACGAAAAACCATGCGTAAAGCACAGGTTATGAAATATTTTCCAACACATCCAGCAAACTGTAACGAAATTTCACCGTTAAATACGGTGAAAGAAGGATATATAGCTTAACATTTTTTTAAAAAAATAACGCATTTAAAAATCCAGTTTTAGCAATTACCTTTCATAGTCAAAAAAGTAGCCGGAATATTTTGTGCAAACCTGTATATGATCTATAGAATGGCATATATGCTACGTAGCCTGCTAAAATTTAGTTCAGTTAGAAAATTTCCTTTTAGCAATTTTCGCCGTGTTATTGGAAATGCACTCGATTTCTTTTGTATAGCCCTGTATATTAGTAGTAAACAACTTTTCAATAAACAACATATATATGCATCTCATCAATGAATGTAAATTTCATTTTGTTTAAAATATCGTAACATCATTAAAATACACTGCAAACGATTTTTCCCCATAGACTATTATGTAACAGAATTATTTTGTGTGACCCTGTAAATGTGTAAATGAATAACAAATGCTTTACAGCGCATTCGAATTATATTACACTATTTGAAATATAATGAAATTAATACACACAATACTAAGATTTACTACAAAATACTTACTGTAGAGTAGGGTGTGCATAGCATTTATCATTAATTCACATGAGCACGCAAAAGATTTCGAATGCAGTAATGTTTTCCGAAGTACTGTCTATTAGCGATAATTACTGGAAGTGCGTTTTCAGTTATGGTATGCATTTTTAAGTTTAATTGAATTTTTGCGTACTACATGGTGTGTATAATTGCTATAGATCATATACAGGGCTGCAAAAAAATTGTAAGCATTACTGAGATAAGTGCGTGCGAATTGCTTAACTCTTTATATCCCAAGCTTTAAAAACTGAATTGAAAACTTAGAATATTCCAATAAGTATCCCAATAAAATAGCCCATAATTCTGGCTTTTTTTCTTCCCCCTTTCGATAAGTAAACAGTGGAAAAGACCCTACTGCTTTTTCCTTTTATTCAAATTTCGACAGGTGTTACATTCCTATGTTTATCATTGCGAACATTGCTCCAGTTACTGAAAAGAAAATCTTGTTTTCTTTCTGTACTGTACAGAAATGTCAACACCTTACCCTATTCATCACTGAGGAAGACCACCCCTTTGACAGCACACCAACCAACTTAAGGGGAAGGAAAATCCTTTCAGCTATAGACGGCTATTATGGGTCTCAGAGCATTGGGATGATTTCGGCTATTGTGGGATTCAAAAGATTAAAGGGGGTTTTTAATTTAGTTATGTATTTTCAAACTGAATAACATTTAATATACTAAAGGGATGTTTGTAGAATATAAGTAAAATCATATATAGCGCCACGCAAAGACATCGCCGCCAATGGATGATAATTATTGGAAGTGTGATTTCAGTTGTTTTAAGCGTGGTTTTGTTTGAATTAAATTTTAGCTTAATATGTGGCGTGTATAAAAATCTGTAGGTAATATACAGGGCTGTATAAAACAGTTGGATTGCATATCCATATATTGGCGAAAATTGCTTGAAGCGAAAATTGCTAAATAATCTTAAGCAGAGTCGTCAGTTTTAAACTTTCAAAAAATAGACATTTTGTTTTTCATATTTTTGACACTTTACAACATCGTTGAAAAGTGTTTATGGCTTCGGTTCCTCAGCCCGTTCGTCTGTCTGTCTGTGCTTTAACTCGCGTAAATATACGCGGATTGCTATCTAGTTTATATGTTATTGACTATGGCATCTTTTTTACTGAAAATGAAGCTTGTAGCCTTTATAGTTCGTTTATAGGGACAATCGTTTATCGAAACAATTCCGTTGCATTATAGTCTATGGGCGAAAATCGTTTGCGTGATGTTACACTATTTCAAGCATATTGAAATTGATATACATCACAGAGGTGCACTACAAGATATTTACTATAGAATAGCTGTACATAGCATTTATCGTTTATTTACAGGGATGCACAAAAGAATTCAGTTACAGTACTGTGTATGAACGGTAATTACTAGAAGTCTGTTTTCAGTTGTGGTATGAGTTTTCACATTTAACTAATCTTTTGCATATTACTTGGCGTGTGTAAATAGATTATACAGAGGGCTGCACAAAAGAATTCGAGTACATTTTCCTTTATTGACGGAAATTGCCGAAGAAGAAATTTCAACTAAGTTATGCGTTTCCTAACTGAACTAAGTTTTAGCATACTTTGTAGTATATCACAAATCTATAGATCATACACAGGGCTGCACCAAAGAATTCGGATACTTTTCCGACGTAATTGCTGAATTGGGTTTTCAATTGTGCTATGCTTTTTCCAAATTGTTTACTTCGATACCTTTACACACTACATAAACTCTAACCTTAACAATTTAGTTATTCTTAATGACATCATACAGTGTTATTTAGTATTTTTAGCATAATTTATCATTGTTTACTCTAGTATTATTATTCATTCATTATTGTTCATTTAGTATTTACTTATCCATTACTATTATCTAGTTCAGCATCTTACAGTATTATTAAATGGTAGTACTATTGCTCAGTATCACATAGTAGTATTTAGTACTGCTCAGTAGGATTGGTAAATTGTATTTTCAGAATATGTATTTTTGGAATCTTGTATTTTCAGAATTTGTATTTTTGGAATCTTGTATTTTCAGAATTTGTATTTCAGCATTACAAAGTATAATTATTGCTCAATACCACAAAGTATAATTTAGTAATGCTCAGATAATTAGGTAAACAAACCTGCTGGGCGGGGCTAGTTGAGCTGAAGCCGAAAAGTAGGCTTCCCCGCTCGGTTTAACCTTGACCTTGTTTACTTAGATATTATTTTTAGCTCTAATTAGTTATTGACATTGTAATCTTTGACAGTTAATTTTTAATAAAGAGGGATCCCCTATCGGGTATCGTTCCCTGAGCTGGAGCCTTGCCGCCTAGTAAACAAACCTTATGGGCGGGGCTAGTTGAGCTTAATCCGAAAGGTTAGGTACCTCCCCACCCGGTTTGACTTTGACCTTGTTTACGTAGATATCATCTTTCACCTTATTAAACGATGAATAGTTTTGTTACAGTATTCCGAATGTGCTGTAAATTGTTTCATAATCTATGCTTGACGCATGGTTATGTTTTCTAATTTAAAAGTTTCAAAAATTCCGAATCAAACAAAACAAACCACATAAAAATATTCAAATTAGAACCAGGTCAATTTTAAATTTAAAATGTTTACTTCAATACCGACTTTAATTGCTATTTAACGTTTCAAGCATTTTCCTCAGAAAAATGCTTTTGTTTTTTGTGCACACAATTAAAAAGAGTTAGCATTATTTTTCAATAAATATACTATGAAATCCAGAATATAAGAAACTAATTTAAAATCACGGTATATTCAAGAAATTTTCAATTTTCAGCCTAACCACATTTGCAACGGCAGTAGACAGCATGGTTAAAAAATATATATATATATACTTCCAATACTTTCTATTTTTTGAGTTTAATAGACAATAAAATAACTGAATAGGCTCGAAATACTTGTGCGTTGTACTAGGAAAATGAAACTGGGTAAAGCATGGAAAGAAAATGGCTCTATATTGAAAAGTGATGATTGATTGAAAAGTAATGATTTTGGCGTGAGTGATACGTAACGCCCAGAAAGGCCATGATCCTTGTAGTATAACTAAAATGTGATATGACTAAAATATGAAAGCATCATGACTAAAATGCAACTCTTATTGTGGCCATTGCGTTCAGTGATATGGAAGATAAGTAGTACCTTAGTCATTTAGACGTCGTTATGTCCTATCTTATGATGCACAGATAATGTTCATGTGACGTCATTGTGCCGGAATCGCAGTCAATGAAAGAGATAGACCGCGATACTTCCAACTCTCTTGGCTGTCACATGATTAAAATAGGCTGTTTTTCACCAATTGTTGAACTTCTATGTGATCAAAGTAGGTTTAAAAACAGCCCAGGTTGGTAGAGTGCAACGGCCTGTTTCTTTCGTTGGCTGTACCAGAATGGGATCTGCCTACAATGAACTTATTGGTCAATCCTCTGGAATAAAAGCAAAATTCCCACACGAAAAATGCGCAGTAGATAAAAGGTGAGACTGTTTATAATCATGCAACTGATTAAAATACCGGTGACGGTAATTTCACAGTGCAAAAAATAAATCACAATCGCCTGAAAGTCAAAAGAATTACAGACATACGTATTTTGGTCACTGTGGAAATGGTAATTATTGAGATCACTTGTGATGTTGTAGCGACGTTAGAATGACTTCTGTGGTGTTAAGGTGGGCTTTGATCAAATCTGCAAACTGTCTATCACACATACTATCATGCGACGTGAAATGTATGCTATTGCCTCTCACTTGCTTCGAGCGGCTCTTTTGCGCTACAGGAAGGATTATTTGCAAGACTTAATGGAATTCGGAAATGTAAGAAACGGGTGCAACATTTGGCGACAAATCGCTGTTAGGTATTTTAAAATATATTGTATAACCCGATAACATATTTTAGAGCGCTCTGATTGGTAGAATTCAAGCTGATATCTAGTGTAAGAGATACAAACAGAGATAAGTTCTTTATTGATGAAATTAAGAGATGTAATCTATCACACTGTGTTTTCGACTGTTTTCCTTTTGAAAAATTGTTTATGAGAAACTACCTGATATTGCCTATGATACGACAGTACACGTGACTGTAGCTTAATTGCCACATAATAAATTACTCACCGTTGGGAGAGATTGAGTGGAGAGGGTGGATTAATTTCTGTATGTTATTTATCGCAAATAAAAAACAATCAACCAAAATATACTATATATATTTTGCATCAACCTAATAAGTCTTTTAATTAAAAGTATTGCTTTTATAAACAATTGATACTTCTTTTAATTCAGCAAAATCTTGATGAGACTTGATCAAAAACTTTTGCTGGATTCCTAAAAGTACTTTCACGGCATACTTGTTGAAAATCGTTGTTTTATACAGAGTGTCTCTAAAATTCGTGTACAAACTTTAATAAATGATAGAGAACTGCAACAAAAATTTTTTTGTATAGGAAATGAGGATCGCAATCCTCGTATTCAGTCATAAATACAGAGTGTTTCACTCCAAACCGAACATGGATTTTCATTTATAACTTTAAAGTGATGAAGATACTTAATCGAAATATTCAACAGAATGACTTTACTTCGTCTGAAATGTGATGATAGCAAGGGAAGTGTACTATAATTATTTCAGTGACACCATGTGTAACTTTCAGCTACATTCCGAATTACAGAACGTCTAGATTCGCGACCTACGTTATACACGGCCGGTGCATGACGTTTAAAACGTCACATGGAGTGGATCATTTTTACACAGCGATTGGTGCAAAACGGTGGGCGCGCTGCTTTGCACCAATCGCCATATAAAAATGATCCACTCCATGTGACGTTTTAAACGTCATGCACCGGACGTGTATAACCGCGACCTACGTTATACACGGCCGGTGCATGACGTTTAAAACGTCACATGAAGTGGATCATTTTTACACAGCGATTGGTGCAAAACGGTGGTAGCGCCGCTCTGCACCAATCACCGTGAAAAAATGATCCACTCCATGTGACGTTTTAAACGTCATGCACCGGCCGTGTATAACGTAGGTCGCGGTATAACGCTGGTCGCGCTAGATTCGAGCGCTTCGCAAGTGAATATTTTACGGAGCATTCCTAATTACAGAACAACACCCAAACGTCTAGTTCAGTGTCGTTTGGATAATGATCATGGCCATTTCCAGCATTTTTTAGGAAGTTATCACATCTAATAGAAATGAATATAAGTTTGTTAAAAATATCATTACTGTCTTTGTTATTGTGAAAAGTATGAACAAACATCGGGGTTCGGTTTGGAGTGTGATACTCTGTATTTATGACTGAATAAGTGCATTGTGATCCTGGTTTCCTACACTGCATGCGCGGCAGCGTATTACTGTTTATTTTGCTGTTCATTACTGTTAATTTTTCAGTACAACACTGGCAGCTGGGATGCCAGTATTATACCGTAAAATAAACATTTTTTTTCTGTGTATACAAAAAAATTTAGTTGCAGTAGGCTGTATCACCTATTAAAGTATGTACACAATCTTTCGGATCACTCTGTAAATTATTCTTTGTATTTCATGACAAACCTTTCTAATATTGATATTTTAATATTATTTTTGACAGCTGATTGAATCAAAGAAGTTCAGAAAGTACGACTACGGACGCCGTCTTAACCTTAAGTACTACCAGCAGGTAAGTTTCTATGAAAGTTTGATTAATTGAGCGGGACATCTACTATAATGATTTATTTGTGACAATACTCCTCCTGTTCGGGCAATGATAAATTAAACTCAGCACAGTTATGTGCTCTTCAACACAGTGCTATGCGGCAACGAAACTCAGTACAGTGCTATGTGGTACACGAAAAAAAAATCTGACACAAATAGTGTCCTTGAGGAATAAATATAGATCCTAAATGACAAAGACTTAACGTTAACCCGGGAGCAGTCGCACGAGGTATGACATACCCCAGGGTGTGTATGGCTTTTACAATTGTCACCACTATTTTGTATTTATTGGTGACAATGTAAAAACCATTCATAATTTGGGTATGCGCGACTCCTCCCGAGTTAAGAAGCTTAAACTGAATCCTTCGTGTGCGATTGTTTACTTGATTTTGAACGTGTGGGGGTTTCGACTCGGAGACTCTGCTCCATTTGCCCATACAGTAAACCAATGATAGAGAAACTTTACCACCATATTTTCAGACCAAACTTAAGAACAAACTTTTAAACTTTATAGATATTGCACTTTTGGCGTTAAACTAAAATCTGGTCACGAAAAGGCAAATTTTCGTCTATCTATTATATTAAAATCTGCCTGTCTGTTTGCATTTCACAACAACTCTTCCTATAATATGAAGCTCAGTGCGATGATATTAACACCAGATGCATATGTCCGAGGATGTCATATAAACTATCAGAAAGTTAAAATTTGACTTCGTTTCCGAGATATTAATTTTTTTATAACTTTTAATGAAGTTTATCTAAAAATGGCAAATAAATAACTTCATTTCTGCGAAAAAAAAGGAAAAAGAAAGGTAAATAATGAGATATTGTCTGCTATCCGAAATGTTGTACAGGTATCTTTATCTATATATTTAAAACGCTAAGCGATTTCTTTCGATAATCCGTGAGAACAAACTACTGCATCAAATTACACCATTCTTTTTTTAAATGAAAGATATTTGGACACAGATTTGTTATCGTGCATTCGTTTGTTCGAAAATTTAATTAATTAGTCGTAATTTTCAATTAAACTTTTACTTCTGCTAATGACGTCATAAAGTAGGCAATTCGGATAACGCCCACTGTTGCGAAGCACAGAGTTTATTCTCTAAACTCTATGGTTACGAGTATAAAAGATAAATAATAAATATTAAAAGTACGTGGCTTTTAGGCTGAATTTTTTTATTTGCAAGTTAAATTTCGGTAAAAATATTTATCCGCGTGTTTTATAAGCGAATAAAAATTCATATTTATTGTGACGTCACGGGAATATTGTCCATTGGGTTTATTTTATCATTATGCATTATCACTTTGTTGATGCCATTTTGTCATTACAATTAAATACAAAATATATTTTTATTTGTATACATGGTCTTTAAGCATTAAGTAACGTATATAAAGTACGTGTGAAAAGTTTGCGCTGGTGAAAATGACGTTATGCTTAGCTTGAAATGCATTTTAACATTGATAAAACTAAAGAGAAAAATGTATATGATTGTGTCAACGTGACGTAATTTTAACTGATTTTTTCATTCTTAATTATAAAGATTAGAATTGGATTGGAGCCGTCATTGATTGCTTCATCTTGATTGCATACCTTGATTACATGTTACCAATTACTTTTTTTTTAACTATAGGTTAGAATATTTCCTTTTTTAATAAAAAAATCTAAAGGATTTCAGGAAATTTAAAATTATTAAAAATAGTGTTACGGTAGGAAAAAAAACCTTGAAATAATGATTGTATTTTTAGCTAGAAAAAACTATATAAGACTAATATTTCATAGGAATTATTTTAGTAGGTTTATTATAAGTTCATTTAACAGTTCCTTATTTGAGCAAAGTCCAATTTCTTTCGCTATGAATTTCTCTTTCGATGTCAAAGATTTTTTCTACTTCTTGACGCCAGCCAAAATACAGTGGCAATTTTTAGAAATGTACAACGGTTGTGACAACAAACGGCGCTATCACTTTAGCTTTCATCTCGCATACAACCCTTCTAAATACTACAAATTTCTATTTTTTACTACATTTTACAATTTAAATTCTTACATCATCAATTAGAAAAAAATTAGCTTTCGATTGAAATTAATTTGAAAACTGCCGCCTAATTTAACGACTTTTTAAATAATTTTCAAGCATCAAAAGTTTTTAAATTTTATCTTATCAATGACCACCAGTTTGTTTCAGTAATGTAAAATAGCCCCTGCGAAAGTTGCCACAATTGAAGATAGATTTCCGTAACCATCATAAAAAGTGAATAATAATATTATTAAAAACAGATCATAAGATCAGATTATCCATAAGATAGAGACGAAAATCTGTCAAAAAAAAAACTATTTCCAGTTTATGTTGAACATAAAATTGATATGTTGAATTTGTTGATGTATATATTCCATCAGATATCAGAATATGCTAGGAATTGTATTTTTAATTTTTTTTAAAGATTCATTGACCAACTGTATAAGAGGAAAAACATCCCCGACTGTGATGGAAAAAGGATAATCATCCTGATTATGTGAAAAAACCGAAGAATACAAACAAATAAATTACACTTGAAAACATTTAAAATCTCCCTCATCTGCAAATTGATTTATTACTGTAAAAAAATTCTTCATCCTTACATAAAAATTGATTAGCTTAAAACAATGGATGTGCATTAGAAGATATGAATTGGAAACGAACAATGATTAAAGATGACATTTTAACACTTTTAATTTAAACATTTTGAAACTTTTTTAGCGTCGAATTCCGACGGTGATTTTGGGCAGATGCAATGCACATGCTCATAGGAGCTCATACAGTTGCATAATTACAGGGTGGGGGGGGGGGAGATGTGTGTTAATTTTACTATGTTCTTTTATTTACTGAATATGAGATGAACGTAGGAATATACTATTTGTATGATACTTCATAGATCCATGAAATTTTTTTCTTGACGAGGGAATATGGTGGTAATGTCAAACTGGTTTGCAATACACAGTTGTTTACGGGTTGTTTGTTTGGAGTTTGCATCGGATATAGTACCGTATTTGGCTGGGAAAAAAACTTTTAAAATAAAATATTTCAAAGACTGCTTCTTAAATAATAAAGAGACTTATTTTACTGATATTGTTATAGTATTTTTTTCCGTCAAGTTTTGACGGGTTTTATTTTACTTTTTTAAATAAATGGATTAACTGATTTTTAGTTTACATTCTCTTTTTAAAAATGTAATGTATCGAATATTCATATGACTTATATTTCCACATTTACTAAAATTAATTTTAAAAAAAACTGAAAAATTTTAATATTATTCATCTATCTGAAATAATATTTTCCGCATTTGTTTAATATGTAAATGAATCGGCTGTGTTGGGATATTGAGTTTTGAGCATGGGGTATGGACATACATAAAAGGACATATGCTCATTATTAGTTTTTGTCCTAACCATAGGGAACGCAACTATAGAAATTGGCGATGAATTTGGTTAGATGAGTTAAACAAGTAAATAAACATTGACTTGGCGATAATGGCGAGCTCTTCAACTTTTTATAAAAAATCCTTTCTACAAATGGGATTATTTTACCCGTATGATCGCCATTTTCGTATGAACGCATAACTATAATCGTATAAAAAAAATAACTTTCAAAATGTAATCTTCGTAATTTTCAGATCATTTACATTGTAAACATGATTTCTAACTTATGATAAGACATTTAATGAAAATAACATTAAAAATCTTGTCTAAATGTAGAATTAAATTAGATTTTTCCCAAAACATCGAAAAATCTCATGCAGTGTAAACGCAGCAGATCGAGTTGCTAAGCCAGCTAGTGTTGAACATAAAATTAATATGAAGGACAAACTTTCTTTCAACAACGAAAGTGACCTTAATGTGCATTTCAAAATGACTTCAGAGGAATAACAGCACGTTAACTCGCTCAACTCAATTTTAAGCAGACCTCGCATCATATAATTGCTCTAGTAACAGGATTGCAGAAAAGCAGGCTAAAATTAAAAAAAGCCATGCTGTTGGCTTTTACTGGTTTTAACCGGGTTTTTTTGGCTAAAACTCCTTTATCCAGTAAATCATTTTAATTAAAAATTGCACATTTTTAAGCGTTTTTAAAATTAATTTTAAAGACATTAAATTAATTTAGAATTTAATAAATAAACTAATTTCTTAATAATGAAGATATAAATTTTAGAATAACACATAGATTGGAGCTGCTAGTGATTTGTTGTCAGAATTGCAAATATGTTAGTAAATTTGAAAAAGGCATACTAATTGCTTTAACACTTTTTTTTTCATTTTTACTGTTTTAAATATATTTAAATAGAACAATGTTTGCTTAGTTACATATTTTATTACTTAACTAATTTTAAGAGTTACTTGATGGTTACTTTACTAATTTTAAGTCTTATTATTTTTTTCTCATAAACATATAAAATCATACATAAAATCATTTAATAAAAACACTATTTTTCACTATTAAAAACAGTTTTATGAGTAACAGATGCATGAATAACTTTTTATAAATAGCAACAAGCTTTTCAAATTTTTCATTCAACAAGTTTTAATTTGAGAACATTTTTTTAAAAATTTGTTCTCTCTTTTTTTATACCCTTACATGCACTAAAATCACCTCCAAATATTATATCCTTCCTAATTTCTCCTTCAACATTGATCATTTTAAGATTTAATCTCTTCATGTGGATTTATCTGGAATAAGTTACGTAATCGTTTAGCATCAGAAACGACAGAAAAATGTTTTAGCTATGACAATTTTATAACTTATCAGAATACTGATTACTAACTAAATATGAACGTTCTCATATATAATATCACGCAATCGCTTAGCATCAGAAACGACTGAAAAACGTTTTAGCTATGACAATTTTATAACTTATCAGAATACTGATTACTAACTAAATATGAACGTTCTCATATATAATATCACGCAATCGCTTAGCATCAGAAACGACTGAAAAACGTTTTAGCTATGACAATTTTATAACTTATCAGAATACTGATTACTAACTAAATATGAATGTTCTCTAGTATAATATCGTGTAATTTCATTTATTAAATATATATAAGATTATTTAGTTTTAATCAATTAAAAAAGTAAATAGCAGTTATGTACAAATAATGTTTTTCATTTGATGTGTGGCATTTTGTTATTGCTTAATTAAATATAACCTTTAAAATGTGTAGATCTATGTAATACAGAATTTTAATAATAAAATAACTTTAACTTTATAAAGTATAATTGAAACGATAGATTCACCTTTGTTTACTTAAAATATGAAAACAGTCATGAAAATGATTCATTATTTATTTTACTGAAATAGGTGTTTGAAGAATATATATATATATATATACAAAAGGTTTAAAAAAACTTTAAAACCCTAGATGTTAACAGAACAAAACAGTCTCCGAGCGCTTTCGGCTACAATCCAAGCCATTATCAAGGAGGAAAAAATCAGCGTAGAATAAAGTGAATGTTGATGAACATCAAACTTTATTCTCCGCTGATTTTTTAAATGTAAGAAATCTATTTGGATTTTCATGAAAAAATGACTTTTATCTATGTTCTGTACACACCGGGAAGTATGCTCTGTATCCGGAGAACCCGCGTTGGATCCTCTATATGCGTGTGTGTGTATGGTTTTAACCCCTTGGGGACGAGCGACACGTATACGTGACGCATAAGGTGCTCAGAATCCTCGATTATTCCCACCAGTAACTTTTTATTGTAAACTTAGCCTTATTTAATGACAGTATTTCTGAGATTCAATTAGGCAAAAATTTCTGTTTTAAAAAACCGGTGGCAAAAGATTAAAAATTCTGTAAAGGGTGCTCGTCGCGAAGGGGTTAATGTGCAAAGATACCGTAAAATATAACTGGGGCAAATTTTGAAAATTTGCATTTTACTGTCTTCTCGTATAGCTATTCTTACTCATTTATACTATTATACTTTTTTTTTTTTAGGAAGAACCTCCAGAGTATGAAATCTCCCGTATCACAACACCAGTAGCCCTGATTTGGTCCAAGAATGATGCAATAGTAGTTCCAGAAGACGTCGACATTCTCCGACAATCACTCAATTCCTTGGTGTTTGATTATCCAGTTCCGTATCCCTACAATCACTTTGATTTTGTATGGGCAGAAAATGCTCCCAAGTTCATTTATAAACCTGTTCTACAGTTGCTTGCGAAATACTGAACCGCTGAATTTTTATATAGTGTATTTACTAAATTTAAGAAAAGGTATTTCTCCCCGTTCCTTTAAGTAAGAAAAATACAAGAAACGAAAGGAACAGGCTGAAAAATTTATTTAATTGGAAGAGCATAGGGGAAGACGATTTTATGTACAAAAGATTATACCTTTTTAAAAAAAGGAAAGTAAAAGCTTTTATCCGTAAATTTTGTCCTTTTTTTTAATATTTATTAAATTGGAGATTTTTTTCTCTCTCTTTGTTTCTTTAAGTGAGAAAAATAAAAGAAACGGAAGAAACAAACTGAAAATTTTATACAAATAAAGAATCAAAGATCACATTTAAAAAGAAATTAAAGTGGAAGCTACTATCTGTGAATTTTATTGATCTTTTCTTTTTCTAGTATATTCACAAAATTTAAGAAAAGGTTCAAAACATTTCTCTCTGTTTTTTTAAGAAAGAAAAATAAAAGAAACGGAAGTAGCAGACTGAAAATTATATATAATTGAACAGCTTAGTGGAAAACGATTTTATGTGTATCATAGATTATATTAAAAATATAAAGTGAAAGCTATTATCTGTGAGTTTTATTAATCTTTTCTTTATCTAGTATATTCACTAAATTTAAGAAAAAGTATTTCTCTCTGATTTTTTTAAGAAAGAAAAATAAAAGAAACGGAAGTAGCAGACTGAAAATTTTATATAATTGAACAGCTTAATTGAAAACGATTTTATGTATCATAGATTATATTAAAAAACAATAAAGTGAAAGCTTTTATCTGTTAATTTTGCTGATATTTTAGATTGCTTTTTTATTTTATTTTATTTTTTTTACAAAATGTAAAAATGTACAAAATGTTCTATTGCAGCCGTTTGCAGGAATGCAATTCCTGAAAATTTCGGTATATTTTCACCGATCATGGCGTCCAGACACTCAACCACCCTTCGTTCAAATGTTATTTATATATATACTAGTATATAACCTCCGTCAAAAATGACGGATTGTTGATCTGCGTTCCATCTTCATAAGACTTCATACAAACAGCATGAAGGTTTTATTATTGAAAGGTTTGTATTGTAGAAAAGTACATTTTAAAGCCGGTAGATGGCGCCAAAACAATATTGTTCGCAACAGTGTTCGTTTGTTTATATCAGGGAGATATAAATAGATTAGAAGAAATTTCGCCCATGGTATCCTCCAAGCAAACTTGGGCCTAATGCCGAAGTGGTCGCATGCGGCACTGCGGTCTGTACCAGTATCAAATTAAAATTGATCACTATACGAATGTGTTATTATTTCCTTTATAAATTATTATTTTTACATTATATTTTAATATGGCTCGAATCTGTTTTGTATACAGATGTGACACGGACTATGTGAAAGCCGAAAGACGGAATAATGAATTGAGTATAAGAAATCTATCATTGTTTTCTACTCCCAGTATAGGCTTATATACAGGGTGATTTTTTTTAAAGTTGTGAAAGTACAACCCTATAATAAAAGAACCACTGATCCAAATGACCTGAAATTTCACCAGTATACTCCCAAAGAAATGGGATTTTTTTAGGCGTGGTTAAAAAAAAAACTTAAAATCGCACCGACAAATGGCGCTGTAAGCTAGCAGAAACAAAGAATACCGTCAGTGGGAGGAAAACAACGGACGGTACTTTGAGAAACCATCTTCCGTAGTTCCTCTGTCGTCATTGGACCTTTTCTTAAATTCTTAAGTGTCCTAAATCTCCTACGAGCAGTTGCTGCGCTGTCATTATTCTGATAATACAGTTTCACTAACAATACTCGCTACGTCAATGGCACAGCCATTGCGAGGATATCCGTAGAATAATGAACACGAGGTGTGCGTACTTCATGTTTTTATCGCCAATGTGCGTGTGTCCGGCGCAAGTTCGTCTCCCGACTTTACTGCATGTACAGCGCCATCTGTCGGTGCGAATTTAAGTTTTTTAACCACGCCTAAAAAATTCCCATTGCTTTGGGAGCATACTGGTGAAATTTCAGGTCATTTGAATCAGTGGTTCTTTTGCTATAGGGTTTTACTTTCACAACTTTTAAAAAAATCACCCTGTATAATGCTGCTCTAATATTTAACTGATTTTTATTTTAATTTGAAAAAAAAAAATGAGTGAGTAAGAAAAGTCTAAAATAACTTATTTCAATTCTTTCTAAAAGTCTATAGTTTAAAAGTTTATACAAAAGTTTCATAAAAAAATTTGTAATAAAACTTTGACACTATGTTAAACAAGCACTTTTAAATGAAATTTTTAAGGCAGGTATATAAAATCAGACGTTGTATCTGCTAAATATTCCTATGACAAAAAAGTCAGTTATTTTTGTACGAAGTCTTGTTTAAAAGTCTCATGATATAACAGCTTTTTTTAAGGATTTTGACAGAGCAATTTGAAATTTAATTCTTTTTAAATCTGGAGTTATTTTTATATTGAGGCGACAGATGGCAGCACCAGCAAAAGTATCCAGATGTTTAATTTTTTGAATTCTTGAAATTTATTTTGTGTTTGTTCTCTCTTTAAAAATGTTTGTTAATTGTTTCTTACAAAAATCTGCATATCTTTATTTATGTCATTTTTATTTAAATGCACACACATAGGAACAGAAGTTTTAATTTATCAAAATATATTGATCAAATGCACTGTATATGTTACGGTGAAACACCGAAATCTGGAGAATGTCGACTTTCACCGGTGAATGTCAACAAACACATATTCGCTTGGTGTATGTCCGAAATATTTGCTAAATACCCTTATTTCTGACTTACACCGGTAAATGTCGACATTCACTATGCACTAATGGTGAATGTTGAACATGTCCGCGATTTATATTTTTCTCTCCGTAATTCAGTCGCGATAAATTTTTCGCCTCTCTTTCTGAGAGGAATGACTAAGAACTTAAAACACACAGTACATTCAAAATGAGAAAGGAAAATAATAGAAGTTAAAAACTTACTTAATTATACAGTACATTCAAAATCAGAAAGGAAAATAATAGAAGTTAAAAACTTACTTAATTATACATTACGTTCTAAATGAGAAAATAAAATAATAGTAATAAAAAACTTACTAAATTATGTGATTCAAATCTTATTTACTGCCACTACTTAAACTATTATGACACTTTGAATTGTACAAGAGGCCCTTGCTTTTATAACTGCATTTATTTGTGGAACACTTCCTTTTGCAATGATAGCGTGTATAGCCTTGCCCACCGCTTCTCGAATCAGCTGCAGCTGCTTCTCTCAGCGAAATTTCTTTAAAATAAATCTCATCTATGGAAAGTAACTTTTCTTTACAAATTACGAACTGATTGCATGTGTAAAGCTGCTTGAGGGTACCATTTTCATTTGCAAGTTTATAGAAGTCGGAGTCTTCTATTCCAACAACAACCGCTAACACATTTCGGTTATCTGTACGACCACGGTCGACATCAGTGACTTGTATTCGTACAGTATCACGAATTTGAGCAGGAGGAAATTGTTTTTGTGAAGTTTGTAACATTTTTGTTGCTTGCAGTAGAAGATTCTCTTTCGCGACCGCTCTTTTTATAGAAATTAACACGAGTTTTTCAGTCAGAACTTGATGTGAAGACGTGGTAGATTGCAAGTCCTCTTCAATATTTTTCTTTGGAATATGGTTATCGATATGACCAGCGCTCAATTTTTTTTCAGTGGTAATACCAGTTTTTTTAAGCTGTTCTTCGGTTTCAAAAGTATTGGCAATTTCTTCAAGTTGTCCTTCGGTTTCGATACTTGCGATTTGTTCGCTAGGCAAAAAATACGATGGTATGCCTCTTTTCGCTTTAATGCCAAACATGGCTTCATAAGGACTTTGGCGTATTCCTTCGTGGTATGTAGTGTTCTTGGCAAATTGAACAAATGATAAACCTTCTGACCATTTATTTGTATCGTTATCGTTCATCCATGCAGTTAGCATATTCTGTATATCCTGATTGGCCCTTTCAACTGAGCCTTGTGATTGACTGTGACGAGGCTTTCCATGAACTATCTTAACATCTTCCACATAGCACATATTTCGGATATGACTTGATTACTGAATTCTCTACCATTATCTGATTGAAATATTGCTGGAACACCAAATGTTAAAAATATTGGAAGAACGTGATACGCTACTTCTTCCGCCCTCTTAGTTTTCAAAGGTCGTAGCTGGACAAACTTAGTTAAATGATCTTTTTACACCATTATGAACTTATATTCGCCATCTCTGTTCTCCATCATCTGCAGATCTATCAGATCAACTTGACATCTTGAGTTTAACTCAGAACTGATCATTGGTTTCGCAACAATACCTTTCTTAGGTGCACTGTGTTTCATTTGACACTGTTTGCATAAATTTAAATACAACATTACAACTTCATATGTAATATTTTTGTATTTATTTTGCAACTCTTTAAGCATACGTGTTCTTCCTCCGTGGCCTATTCTGGTATGAGTTTCATATAGTATACTGAACAATTCCTCATTGGTAACATAATACTGTATATTCGTTTCTCCTGATTTTAATGGTACAATTCACTTCTCTTCATCATTAATTTTTAAAAAGTCAAAACGTTTTAATCGTCTATAATCCAAAGGTGTGTTGCACTTAGTTTTAGCAGAAACCACTTCAGAAAGTATTTTAGAGTAATTTTCTTGAGAAAAATAAAAACAATTGTCTTCTCGTTTACCCGCAATAGATGCATTTAACTTTTCAAGAAAAAGATCACGATTCACTGCAGTATCCATTTTCTATAAATTAGGGTATCGGAAAAAAATTAAGAAAACGTTGCTCTCACTATCAAACCTTGCATAAGACTGACAAAGCTGACTGACTCCACCAGAACAAATGATTTGGCGGGAAACAGCCAGTCGCCTCTTTGTCGGCTCAGGGCGCTGCGCGCGCAGGTTAGTAACACTTCTCTCCGGACCTGAAAGTACGGATCGTGACGTCACACCTTCACGCTAGCTACCGCAAGAGAGAAAGAGATTCAAGCTCCTCTCTTTTCGACCTCCACTAGCCCTCTGAGCGTTTTGAAAAAGGGCAAAACTGTAATGTTGTTTTCTCTGCATTTTGTTTTAAATGCTAAAAAAATATGATTCTTTCAGCATTATAAATAAAACTTAATTACAAATATGAATGTAACCCTTGAGAATATTAATCATTCTTCAATGTTTTGAAAATTCATTAAATCTATAGAATTATATTATCTTAAACATTGCATACATTGCAGTGAAACCTGGAGCTTAGTGAACGGAATATTACGTTCTACACGCTTAGAGGGCTAGAGCATATCTGTGATTGTCGACATACACCGGTGAGAGTCCGAATGTACAAGTATGTAATGAAATATTCGATCTTTCACCGACATATTTGGTGTTTGTTGACATTCACCGGGGAAAGTCGACATTCTCCAATTTCGGTCTTTCACGGTAACATATACATAGACATCAACTTATATTTTGATTTGAAGGACATTATCTTAAATAGTTTAAATAGTTTGTTCAGTACAGTAAATTTAAATAAAAATAATAATAACTTTGCTTCAGGATTTGTCTTGAATATCAATTATTCTTTTCTTATACAGCTGAAAAAAAACAATAAAAAAATTATTTTTTAGTTATTTGTAGTTTGTAAAATTTATTATGAATACACTGCTCAAAACAATTAAAGGATATTTGAAGTTTTATATAAAATAAAGATATAAACGAAATTTTTTTGCCGAAAATAGAAGAAGAGAATCACAAATGCAAATTTTTCTGGTTTTCAAACTGTGGAGTATGCAAATTTTGAGATCGACGTCAAAAACGTCGCTTCAGCGGCAGCGAATGAAATTTGACTTTCAACTGGATAAAAGAGAATGAAGACAAGGATGATCGGCATTCAGTGATTGCTTTGTTTCGATGAGTACGATGTCTCAGCGAAGTCATTTGACAGATTCAGAAGCTTGGAGAATTGTTGATAGGTTAGAAGGGGGCCAAACTCAAGCCGAAGTAGCGCAAGCCATTGGAGTGTCACAAAGTGTCATTTCCAGGATCTGGAACCGTTTTTTGGAGAGTGGATGTGCAGGCCGAAGACCAGGGCAAGGTCGTAGACGGGCAACAACGCCCAATGAAGATCGGTATTTAGCGTTAACAGCTCGGAGACACCGAAACATGAACGCTACTCTTCTCCAACAACACCTTCGCTCGGCTACAGGCACCACGATTTCAACTCAGACTGTCCGAAACCGGCTCCATGCTGTAGGTCTGTATGCTCGCCGACCGATGGTATGTGTTAGATTAACATCAAGGCATCGTCGCGACCGCAGGGAGTGGGCAACCGAGCATGTCAACTGGAGGAGAAATGAATGGAGCAATATTCTGTTTTCTGACGAGTCCCGTTTTTCTGTGCATCCGGATAATAGGCGTATTTTCATCTGGAGGGACCGTGGCAGTAGGAATAATCCTGCGTTCGTGCACGAAAGTGTCAGATTTGGCGGTGGAGGAGTGTTGGTGTATGATGGCATCTCCATTGACGGGCGCACTGACCTCTACATCATTCGAGATGGAGCTCTGACTGGTCGCCGATATAGGGATGAGATCCTCAGACCTATTGTAGTCCCTTACGCTGCAGCAATCGTAGATAACTTCATTTTAATGGACGATAACTGCAGGCCACATCGTGCAAACCTGGTGGAGGATTTCCTTTTCGAGGAAGGAATCGTTCGAATGGAATGGCCAGCGTGTTCTCCAGACATGAATCCAATCGAGCACGTTTGGGACGCTCTAGGAAGACGAGTTTCTGGCCGCCAACAACCCCCACAAACTCTCCAAGAACTGGAAAGAGCTCTTCTGGAAGAGTGGGGCAGAATACCCCAACTCGTCATTAATAGCCTCATTGAGTCCATGCCTCAAAGGTGTTCAACGTTGCTGGCCGCCCGTGGAAACCATACCCCCTACTGAAAATGATTTTCTTTGGAGAAAACACCTTTTCTTATTCTTTTTTTCTCATATGCACAAATTGTGTTTTTTTCCTTTTGTACACAAATGCGCAATAAAATGCATTTTTTTCTGCCAAACATGTGTAATTTATTCTCATATAACCTACTATGTCTGTCGACCATGTATCAATCAGCTAAAAAGTTTTCCAGATACAAAATCCACCTAAAACTGCAATATCCTTTAATTGTTTTGAGCAGTGTATTTATCAAATTCTTAAACTGAATAATTCTTTTGTTCATTTTTAATAATAATAATAATAATAATAATAATAAAACGCGTATAAAAAGATTGCAGGATTTGTTTTAATTAGAAAAAAAAGTTAATCCATGAAATATTTATAAATATTAAACTGAATAATCTAAATAACTAAATAAATCGTATCCAGAATTTTTATCTAGATACTGTCTTAATTACTTTAAATTATCCGAGCACAGAAAATTTAATAGAAAAAAATAACTATATTCTAGACTTGTTTTGAATAAGAATTAATATTTTTTGTTCCTTTTTAATAATACAGTTAAAAAAAATATGCAGTTTGTAAACTTATTACACATATTTCACAAATTCTTAAAATAGTTCATGTTTCGTGTTTTTTTTTTAAATTAAAAAACTCGATAAAAACAACGCAGCATTTCTTTTTAAATGCAGTTTAAAAAAGCGTTTTTCTTAAAAAAAGGTGTTCGATTTTAAATTCAAATGCAGACAATAGATGGCGCTCCGGCCAGTACTTGAATTACTGGGCATTATCAAACTTCATTTTGGAGTGAAAATCGCAACACGGCGTTCCCCTACCTGAGATATTCTATTACAATGGTTTAGATCTGGGATTCCGATGTTTAATCTGGAGTTTTAATTAAGAATTTAAAACATTATAATAGGATATGATATACATGTTTTATAGGAAAAATATGCTGAACAGATATGATTTCAAGTAGAAGATATTATCATTTAGCACAGGTTTTTCATTAAGCCTAACATGGTGTTTAACTACGGTCTATTCGCAGACCAGAATGGTCCCGTCCGGAATGGTTACAGACACTTTCTTGCTTCGGACTTTATTATCAGTAGATATCCATATATATATATATAATCTTTCTCATGTGAAAGCACTCGTATTTACAAACCGATTTGGATGTAACTAAGAATGTGTATTAGGCTTACCACGATCTTGTTTCAAAATGGTGCCCTCTTAAAGATTTCAAACTCAAAAAATATATAAATCCAAATTTCTTTTTTGTTTAAATGATAGGCCCTGATACAAGGATTCCGAAGCATTTTCTGTTTTGCCTCTATCTTAAAAAATGTCTAAGATATAGTAGTTTGAAATTATAGGATTGCTGACATTTTGAAACAAGACAAAATATTTAAATAACCAGGAATTAATTTAAGAGTTTTAGTGAACGTGATTTATCGCAAATTATCTGTCATTGTTGAAACCATTCTCGCAATCATACGCATAAAATTATATATTTATATCCGTTAGCGTCAAATTCTCATCAAGCTTGGCGACACTTGGCAAGCAAAAATAAGTCACCATAAGGGAAGCCTATTTGGCTATAGCTGATTAATTCGGCGAAATTCTCATTCAAATTCAGTATTGACTCAGTCTTTTCTAATCAAGATTTATAATCGTTTTAGCTTCGTGTTTTCGAGTAAAATTCGCTAAAATCATAAAACCAAGGAATAGCAGGATCGGACTGACTCGCCGGCCCATCGGCCCGAGGGCCGGTGCACCCTCAACCAGGGAAAATGCCGTTGCCTTAAGCCGCCGCAATATTTTTCTATGGCTATACGCATACATTCTAATTAGTGTACTATATTTTGAGAATTTGCTTAGAGATAACCACCAATTATAAGACAGTTAGCAAAAGAGACGGATTTTTATTATCATAAAGAAATTAAAGATATATGGAAGGAATTTGCAGAATCGGAAACCAAAGCGGACGTGTTTGCAAACTATTGAGGGAGAAAACGTGCAACTAGGGAATGTTTAAAAATCCCTGGCGCGCCGTGGCTGCTAAAGCTCTACTACGACGCCCAGGTACTACTACCGCACCCGGCGATAAATATTTTCATCGCTTCTTAGAATGGTATATTTTAGGTCTTAATTTTAGATAAAATATTTTGCGTATTTTCCGTCCCTTAGCTGTTAGTACTCAGGGCAGTCGCTCGACCTTGAGCCTCTTTAAAGCCGGCCCTGAAATCATCTATAATTGAAACCATGATTTTCGAAAAACAACTTCATAAAAGAACGAGATAAATATTAGAAGGCAAAAACGTTTTGTGTGGGTTTGTTGTCGACTAGAAAATATAACATCTCTTTTCGATGAATAAAAGCTTGATGACACTTCTGGATTTCAATTCTGCAAGCTGCGAGATCCCGCGGCAAATGTTTTTTTCATTCAAGAAACCTACCATAATTTTCGGATAGTAATATTAGCTTTATTTAATGACAGCCTTTCTGAAATTAAATAAGCATTTTTAAATTATGGTATGTATTTTCAGTAAAAATTTGTTTTATTTAATCACAGAAAAATCGATCATTAAATAAAGCGATGATTACTATTCAGAAACTATTGCAGATATTTTTGAATTAAAAAACGCTGACTGTAAAATCCTGTAGCTTGCAGGATTATAATCTCCACCTACAGGGGATTTCTTTCAATTGTAGAAACTTAAATATTTCCCATTATCTCTAATTATGATAAGAAATTTTCAAATCATGGAAAGAGTGTGCTGGGAAAAGTAAATTTACTCAATTATTTGAGTGATTTAAGGCTACTAATCGCTAGTTTTTATATCCTTTTTCAGTGGAAATTTTTTTATAGTGCAATATTTTAACTGTTGGGGATTTCTTAGATTTGTGCAAAATTACCAAAAATTAGAATGAATCCTGTTAACACGCATATTACTAGCATACTTTAACATTAAATAATTTTTTAAAAGGTGAGAACTAAGAAATTTAAATAAGAGGAATTAAAGAAGTCAACACAAAGTAAATTTAAATAATTAAATTCAACAAAACAATGAACTTAAATTATAGAAAAGGAATTAACAAAATTCTAAAATTTGCACAAAATCCAAGTTCCGCAACAAGTAGCCTGATGAACTCAAACATTGTCATGGTAAACAAATATGGAATTTTCCACAAATAAAGAATCAATTCGGTAAAAAGTAAAATTTTAAAAGGACACCTGAAATCTTTCCAGTATGGAAAGCACAAAAAGGAATTGACAATTAATAAAATTAAAAAGAGAAGAAATTAATTAAGGATTTTAAATTACCATGGTAATGCATGTGTTCGACAGGACTGTGGCAGTGATCATAGTAGCGGCTAGCTTTCTAAACATAAATAAATGTCCTAGATTTCATTCTTTCTTCAGACAATAACTGTTAACTTCATCAATATGTATTTTTATTAGTTTATCAAAATAAATTATTTATTTAATTCATTTTAAGTCATTTCCTCTCAGAAGATTCACAATAAGTAATTAATTATTATCCTCTACATACTATAAAAATTATTCATTTGATTCAATCCATACAAAATCTTTAATCCCTTTTTTGTGCAAACTATTTTCTTTCTTTTTTATAATTAATTAAAGAAAAAACTGCATCTTATATATATATATATATATGTAGCATTTTGACGAGGTTGAGATATTACGATGAATAATATTCGATGAAAAGATGGCAGTCCTTCAACGATATAGCAAGTTGCAGTCGATATTAGCAAGTATGGCGAAGTAGAAGGCAATGAAATGATTCCACCAAAGTTTTCCAATAAATCCAGCCAATCTCCAGACAAATAATTTTATTAGAAGCCGAACAACACAGAAACGATTCTCAAAGGTCTAAAACTTATAGCCCTCGGGCTAACGTTGCTGCACTTCATTGAATTAAGATGTTACTGGGCCAGATGAATATTCTACGGTCATAAAAATACCAGACACATATTTGTTTAGCTTCCGAAAACGTCAAAAATCTGCCGCTCCGACCGGTGCGGGCGAGTTTTGTTCTCTCCGCGGAAACATACACAGAATTACGTCACGAGCTCACAACCCAATGAGTGAGAAGCTAGCTCCAGCCCAACGAATGAGGCGAGAGGGCGAGGCTAAAACAGTAAAGAATCCCTTAGTTGGGTGCGGACCAATTTTGAAGTTAAAATCCCAAGCGTGCGAAAGAATCAGAGCAATAATAATAATAATAAGAAGAAGAAAATGGCTTTTAAAAAACATTCGAAATGAGAACGCGTCTAAGAATTTTATAGATTGGGGAACTGATAAAAGCTACGAATGATCTTAAATTTTAGATTAAGATTTGGAATAAAATAATTATTAATATATATTTACTTTTAAAAGAACTTTAAATAGGAATAGATATTATTAAGAATTAAGGAAATACTGACTATGACAGAAGTTAGATTAATTTTAAAATATTAATGCGAATAAAATGGAAGGATACGAAGGAAATAAATTTTTATATAACATATATATATATATATATATATATATATAAGTATTTGTATTGATTTAAAAAAAAAAACTTTTATTTTTGGTAAATAAATAAATAATTGGAAGATATAGCAGAAAAATATATCTTTATCAAAAACTACTATTTTTAGACTACGGAATTTTTTTTAATTTATTAATTTTTAAGTATAAGATATACTTGATAATTTTAAATTTGAAAATTTAACCCTCATATCAATAAATTATATTTCTGTTTTTTGTTTTTAATTCCTACACAAATATAGTAAAGAAGAAAGTATAGTTATATTTTACAACGAATAAAACTTCATTGAATTTGTTCAAATCAATTAATTGAAGTATATTGTAAATTATTACGTTATTTTAGAAATGAATTAGATTAAAAATAATACATCACAATACCAGAAGAGAGAAGTAAAAATTTAACATTATTTGTTTATTAAAAGCTTGATGCTGAAATAACACTACTAAATCCAGTTGTATTAATGTATTAACAAGTATAATAAACATTAAATCTTTAAGTAAAAATCAAAGGCATCTTAAGTGCTAAATTCAAACAAAAGATTTACTTACAATTTTGACGACTGGTTGCATCATAGAATTATCTGGACTTTGGTTCAACAAAATCAATTTTCTTTTTAAGTATTATGTTGACACAGTTTTCATATGATGGTGAATGAATATCAAAAGTTCTATTCTTTCTCTTTTATTGAGACTATGCGTAGGATGGCGATTCCCCACTTGGCAGTCTTTCATACAAGTACAAGTAAGTCACTGGTTAAAAGTGACTGATTTTGAAGTTCTTTTTCGCTCTTATGTCCAAACAAACACTCTTTTTCTTAATACATTCCTTTGTTATGCGACACGGATAGGTATTGGTGCATAGGGTTTTTTCGATTTTTTAAGACAGGTTTGCTATCAAGGTTTTATCGAAAATTATATTGGACGGCTGCTCTGGAGTGCTTGCACGAATCCTTATTTCTCTATGAGCGCATCTGAGACGGCAGCAGACATTCATCATCACGGACATCATTGACGATCTTCTACGGTACAACTACCTGCTGACATATCGGTTATCTCTCTGTCTGAACTAACTGCTGTGTAGATTGCGTACGAATTATTAATGCAGATGACTGTGCATTCCTCTAACTCTAGCTATACTTTCGGGCCTCGTTTGCAGTTTTTACCATCTTTTTCTTTCTACACACGATCTGCTGTTTAACTGCCAGTTGACGGACAAAAAAAAGGGGGGGGGGAGGAATTAATTCTCCGCCCGGTCAACGCTACCTTTTCTTCGAATCCTCTGCACTACTGACTTTACAATGGTACAATACAATTATAGAAAAGATTATTCTTTATGGGGCTGGAATTTGGGGAGGTAAACTAACAAAAACAAACAAACAAAATTTAACATCAATTCAAAGACCATTCCTACTACAACTGTCGTGTGGTTATAAAACCATCTGAATCGATGCACTAAATGTAATTACAGGTATACCACCCATCACCTTAACATTAGAATATGAATACAAAAAGAGCAGAATACTGCACCTTTCACACAGTCAAACAGTAGAACAGCATTTTCCATCCAAAAGCATCGAACGAATAGTCCATGGTTGGCAATTACATCCAGAAGAAGAAACATCACACCTCCAAGTAAATACAGATCGTAACACGTATACACCATCCACATTGCCAACAATTTTTACTGATGGATCTCGAACAGCAACCGGCGTGGCATCAGTTTACTGTGTCACGGAAGGTGCGTCGATCATCCACCAGTGGGCCTGCAGATTGGACGACAACAACACGGTATATCAAGCCGAGATATATGCCATCCTCCAAGCACTCGAATGGATCCACGCACAAACAGACACAACTCTGTACTGGATATATAGCGACAGTCTGTCTAGTCTGCAAGCAGTTAATTCCCACAGGACCAAACACCCACTAGTTCTTTATATAAAGAAAAGGCTATCAGAACTATCATAAGCCGCGCACGGATTGGTCATGTGTCCGCACACAAGGGCATATTTGGCAACGAGTTGGCTGACACTCTAGCAAAAGAAGCCACAAAAAAACCCAACATCGATCACCACCTTCCACTCCCACATAGCTGCATCAAACATACATTAAAAAAATATTTTAGAAGACTGGCAACTACATTGGACCGCCTCAACCAAAGGTCGACATACTCATACGCTAATCCCCAAAGTCTCCTACACACTATTTTACCTCACACATCACACTACAGCCTATACTGGTCATGGACCCTTCCGCCAGTACCTACACAGATTCAAATGTGCATCTTCAGACCATTGCGAGTGCGGTGAACAGGGTACAGCGTCTCACCCATATTTTCACTGCACACTGACAAGCCAATGGCATCTCAGATGCACTCAAAACCCTCCAAAAAATTGTCTCGCTAATATCCTAACTCGCCCACTTCTAAAGAGGAAACTAAAAATCATTTTTGACCACTTAACTTACCTCTCAAATTTAACTTAGAGAGCCCGTCTGTCGGATCACAATTCTTCAATTCTTTGCCCCCTGTAGTTTCCACCACTTACTGATGCCCCTCACTGCTCAGTGTCACGTGGGAAAATCTGTTTTCTGGCAGTGATGGACTACTCCTGTAAAAGCCTTAATCAGTCTCTGTCACTTGCTCGTATTGGAGAACTCCTGGCAGGGTCGCCTGTATTATATTTCTTTCTTATGTTTATGTTTTCCGCTCATTGTCGCGTTTTCCGGCGGCATCAGCTGCGGCTGAACACTGTAACTTTTTTTAAGACCTTAATAAAGGGACCGGGAGGGATACTATGCTCTACAGACTTGGTTTCTTTGTCTGAGCAGTCCCTCTTAGGCAATCAAATCAAATCAAAGTCCGTAATCCTCCTTTGCAGGGGGGTTGTAGGAAGGGGCTGAAGAAATGCCAAGGTTTCCATTCGCTAAAATTCAGGTGGACCTAACCACTACTGAACATGCGGGCTAACCACTTCAAATTTACGAGAGAGGGTATTACCAATCCCTCCTTAGCAACCGGCCAGCATATGCCTACAACATGTAAACACGATTGTAAATCTTCAGCATCCCGTACTCGAAGACACAATGAATTTCAATTTTCCCATGCATTCCCTCGCTATAAAAATTCGATACACTTAGCAAAGTGCAATAAGAATACGACCACCCAAATCTTGTTTCCAGGGAATATTTGTGTACTAAAAAAGACAACAATTTTAAAATTCAAAAAGCAAAAATTTTAAGATCAAAAGACCCAAAGTATTAGGGAATAGGAATGGCTTCTCTTGTTGATAAATCAAAACAGGTGCCCAGCTTCCTGTGATGGGGTCAGTATTTGTTTCCGAGAAGAAAGCTGTTTCACAGACAGAAAAAGGGAGATACTGGTTTTACTTGAAAGAACCAAAGATTCTTGAAATACTTTAACATTATATTTACATATAGAAAGAAAAATAATTTAAATTTAGAATTTAAGATTTGTAGATATTATAGTTTAATAGACATGTTAAAAAAAAGGAGGGGATTTACTTGAATAGGTATTTAAATAAAAAAGGAAGGGAGGGAGTTTTATAAAAATAAGAAATGCGTAGACAAATGTGAAAAATAAAATTATTACACTTAAAAAAAAGGCTATAACATAAGGATGCATAAAGTCGTTTTTAAGTACAGTAAAACCCCGGTTATCCGAAAAACATGGGACCAAAGGATTTTTGGTTAACCGGGGTTCCATAAGAATTTTCGGATAACCGGGAGGCTTCGTAATTTTATTCTAGCAGATGACACTACTCACCTTTCTTACTTCCCCACAGTCAGGTAAAGCATTAGTGCTTCCAAGTGCTGCAAGAGTCCGTATTCTCTTCGATTTCCCCTTCCTGTTTAAATGTGTTTTAATTTCCGCCAAACTTTATTTACGATAAGTAACATTTTAAAGTACAAATGGGTTTTTATAAGCATGAAGAGCTCAACAAGTTGAAAAAGTTGATATTGGCACCTCAATATATTGAAATGCAGGAAGATGCAACAGGGTCAGATATGTTGTTGTTTAAAAGGTGGTGTGATAGGCAGCGTTGAAGCAATGTGAAGTTGAAAAAGTCCTTCCGGCCTGTACCGGGAGGAAAAGGTAGCTTTCCTATATCTTCGTTTTAAAATTTTAGCTAATGTTACACGAAAACAGCAAGTTAAAATGCAAAGAAACGGTTACAAAAGATTCGTTAATACTGAATTTGAATAAGAAATTCGCCAAATTATTGAGCAATAGCCAAATTGGCTTCATTTATGAAGAATTATTTTGTTCGCCAAATTTGGCGATATTTCACCAAATGTCGCCAATTTTGGCAAGAATTTGGCGCTAACGGATATGAATATATAGTTTTATGCGTATGATTGGGAAAATTATTACAACAATGAAAGAAAATAATTTGCGAGTAATCGCGTTAATGTGCTGTTTTGTTTCAAAATGTCAGCCACCCTAGAATTTCAAACTGCTCTATCTCAGCCATTTTTTAAGATAGAGGTAAACCAAAAAATGCTCTGAAATCCTTGTATCAAGGCTTAACACGTAATTAAAAAATAAATTTGAATTATTATTATTTTTGTATATTTATTTTAGTTTTAAATTTTTAAATGGCCGCCATCTTGAAACATAATGGCGGACCAAGCTGGCCAACGAACTCGGTCGAGACATTTGTGATCTTAATACACACAATTAGTTTCATCAAAATCGATTCATAAATACGGGCGTTATCGTATGACATACGTCAGATATATATATATATATATATATATATATATATATATATATATATATATATATATATATATATATGGATATATCTATATATATAAATCAACATTTGAACGGAGGGTGGTTTTGGGGTCTGGGGGTCATGATCGGTGAAAATATATCGAAATTTTCCGGAACTGCTTTCCTCCGAACGGCTGCAATAGGTAGCTTTATACTTTTTTGTATTGAAAGCTACCTAAAACAACAACAACAAAAAAATCACAACATATTTTGTAAAGAAATGAAGTGTGTTGTATGTGGCTATGCAATAAAATGCCTTTTTTGTTCATTCACGCAATAGTCCAAATAAGTAAGTTGGCGCTGTTTATTTATTTCATAAACAGCATGTTTTTTTAAAAATAAAATTTTTCACACATATAAAAAAAAAGAGTTTTAAGGTCTTTTGGTTAAGCCAATTTTCGGATAATCGGGTTCTACTGTATTCAAAATACCTCTTCCCCTTCATGCCTCTCCTTATCCCAAAGATTCTTGAAATACTTTAACATTATATTTACATATAGAAAGAAAAATAATTTAAATTTAGAATTTAAGATTTGTAGATATTATAGTTTAATAGACATGTTAAAAAAAAGGAGGGGATTTACTTGAATAGGTATTTAAATAAAAAAGGAAGGGAGGGAGTTTTATAAAAATAAGAAATGCGCAGACAAATGTGAAAAATAAAATTATTACACTTAAAAAAATACTTGTATTCTACGAAGTACTACAAGTCTAATATTATTTTCATAAGCAAGTGTTATTTCCCCATTCAAATAACCCTATATTTCGACATTCAAATGCTGCTATAATATGTGGTACTTTTTCAAAAGAAAAAAAATCAAGCATGAGTTTTATTGAGTTTTTAGGAAAGTTCTTTTCGTCTGGGAAAGTTGGTACGTACCGGAAAATTCTATCATTTAATTATTAGACATTAATTCCGATATATAACGTCTAATAATTGATGGGCAAAATTTTCCAGTACAAATTGGTTTTCCCAAACTGTAGGAACTTTCCGAACAACCCAATAGTTTCAGAATTTCTATTCTATACGGAAAGCACATTTTTGTTCTCTATATAAATGTTTTTTGAACAAAGTTTGCATATTAAATCTTTTTTTTGTGTGTGTGTGTGTGATGAGGCAGACACCTGTCGAGACCTCCTTTAAATATGCTATTTTGCTAAAGAAAAAAAGCTGTAGTAAATAAACAGCATTTGCTGTCAGATTATATCAGAAATTGCATCTATACCACGTTTATAACTGACTTGATAACTAATTCATATTACGTCAAATAAATATTTTTTTAAAAAGAGGCTGAAGCTCTTAGCACTTAATAGTCATCTTCATAGTCATAAAAGGAAAATTTATTTTCTTAATAGTTTTAGCGATATTTGTTAAAATATAATTGGTAAATAGTGAAACATTTCTAAAACTAAGGAAACAAATTATAAGCAAGGATTCGACCGCGTTCGTTGGTAAGCCCGGTCCGCCAGCTTGTTTCAAAATGGTGGCTACTAAAAGGTTTAAAACTAAAAAATGTATACAAAAAATTCGAAATTCAAATTTATTTTTTGCTTAAGTGTTACGACTTGTTACATGGATTCCGGAGCATTTTTTGTTTTGCTTCTATCTTAAAAAGCGGCTGAGATATTTCAGTTTGAAAGTTTAGGGTGGCTACCATTTTGAAACAACAGCAGATTTAAACAAATCAGGAATTAATTTATGAGTTTTAATGAACGGGATTTCCCACAAATTATTATCTTTCATTGTTGTAATCATTTTCGCAATCATACGTGTAAAACTATATTCAACTATAGCGTCTAAATCTCGCCAAACTTAGCGACACTTGGCAAAATATCGCCAAATTTGGTGACCAAAAATAAGTCTCTGTAAATGAAGCCAACTTGGCTGTAGTTGACTGATTTGGTGAATTTTTTATTCATATTCAGTATTAACGAATCTTCTTTAATCGGATTCTTTGCATTTTAGCTAGCTGCTTTCGAGTAACATTAGCTAAAATTATAAAACGAAGATATAGGGAAGCTAACTTTTCCTCCTGGTACAGGCCGGAAGGACTTTCTTAATTAAGTGTATTTCTTTGTAAAAAGAGACAAATATTCCTCGATAATATCTTTATTAAATAAACCAAAAATGTACACCTTAGAAAATATATGCATCATTCCGTACTTTAATTCGTCTCAGTGGCTTTGTGGTTGCTAATAATATAAAATTTTGAATCTATACCTCCCATTTCTTTATTTTCACCGTTTAAAAGGACAGGGTGAAATAGTTTCTTTAAAAAATATATTAAATATTCTAAAGAAATGCAGCTCAGTTTAGTATTCAGCAAGCAATTGTAGAATAGGTCCATAGATTAACTTTGGCGCATTTTCTGCCAAAACAAAATCAAAGTGATTGTAGGGATAAGGAACTTGATAATCAAAAACCAAGGAATTGAGTGTTTTTCGAAGCATATCGACGTCTGTGGGATCTGCTATTGCATCATTTGTGGACCAGATCAGGGCTACTGGTGTTGTGATACGGGACGTTTCATAGTCAGGAGGCTCTTCCTAAAAATAAAATTAAATGGTTTAATTAATGAGAACAACTAAATTTAAAGCCATAAAAATGTAACATCTTCAAATTTTGCTACATATACATATAATAATAAAATTTTCCTCAGTTCATGTCTTAGACGTCCTCATAGTGCAAGAAAACTTAAATAAATTAATTCGTCACTAAACAAAATGACACAACTCGCTATTTTGATTCATTTAATATAATTAAAATAATAACCCTCGATAAGCTTGGATAATAAAGTTCTCCAGTTATAACTTTGTTTCATACACTTCAGGTTTGCATATTTTATTGGAACCCTATATTTATTTAAGAGACTGATTTTTTTAGAAGAGACTGACACTTGAAAGAACCAATAGTATTATCCACACTGCTAAAATAGAAAAACTCCAACAGGTAAAATATACCAAAACTGAGTAACAGACGACAGTCGGTGGGCATTCATGAAAATTTGGGAAGAACTTCGTTTTGGTACTAGAATTGAAGATCCAGTAAGTTCCAACCCCAAAAAGTGTGTTTTAGTATGTTTTAGGGAGGGAGAGGTTGGGGGTGCAGCTTTGAAAAAAATCTTTCTGAACTAAGTTGAATGGGGTGTCACTTTACGTATTTTGTAATGCTGAATTGAATGACATTATTCGCTAGTCGATACGATTACTTGTTACAATGTTACGACAGGCTTTATGAAAAAAAGTCGAAAATTACTCTTTACATTTAAAAATATTTTCCTTACATTTTATTTATTAGAAAAGCAACAAGAATTTTATTCTTGTATAATTTTGTTGGCGACAATGAAAGTAATAAAAATGAACCCTAATATTGATGGGCGGTTTGAATGACTAATTTCCAGAAAATTTAATAATATATACATATTTCCTAAAAGGTAACTTTATTATCTATTCTATATTGTAATAATAAACAATTTTCTATACTCATCTAGTTTTTTTTCTGTAGATGCCTTGGAAATAACTCAGATTAAACGTAATTCTGAAGGTAAATAACTTCAACATATTAAAAACCAGAAAATGGCATTAATTGAGAATAATTATTCACAAAGCTTAATAAAGAAATAAAAGTTCTTGCAACAGGCATAAAAATAGAATCCTGTTACCATCTGTTGGAGAAATATTGACTATAATGCAATCTGACAGGACCATGATACTTTTTCAGTGACCATATATTTTAGTAATTTTTTAATTGTGAAAAATAGTTAAATTAATTTCCACTGTATAAAATATTTTATTATGAATGTATTAAATTAGTTTATTATTGGAAAATTAGTTTTTTATTAATTTATTTAAAACGTAGAATAACATAGATGTCTCTAATGACAATCTAGGATAATGACTTATGAACATTTGATATATATATTTTTAATTAATTAATATTTTATGAGTTTGTTACATACCTGTAGGTTTTCCCAGAATTTGTACGTTTTTCCGGTCTTTTCATACAGCAAGGTTGACATAAAAAAAAGTTAAACCTCCTATACCAAGTGGAAATCGAGTATCGCAATTTAAATTCAGCAATTTCCCGTAGTATAAGCTTGCATAAAATAAACATTTTCCCCATTAATTCCATATTTAGGCTTTGTTTAGTTATTTTTGCTGGTGTGCAAAGTAAGACTATGTATTCTAGTAAATATGCCAATAAAATGTTTTGCAATTGAATTAATCCATTTCAGTCATAGTCCTCGCATAGAGATTACAAAAATAGTTTCTCCCCTCACAACAAACAGTTTTTTACGAAGCTGGTATTTTTTTCTTCTTGTATACAGTCTAAATAATATAAGAAATACATATATGTATGTATAAATAGTTGTATCTATCTATCTATCTATATATATATCTATCCATGTATCTATATACCATATTTTTATAGTAACCTTTACTAAAAAATGTTTTAATATTGAAAAGTTGCCTGTTTTAGAAAAAATAAAACATATATGTTGTAACTATTGAAACACGTAATACTATTTTGCTTTATAATCTTCCAGCACACTAAGGAAATTTATCGGGACTATATACAAGTGCTTGTTTGAGAACAACAAAGAAGGTAGCCGCCTATGACGTAAAATATGATGTCATGATATTTTTCGCCTCGTCATAGTCATTAGGCATCTTAGACATCTTTTCAAGTGCAAGAAAAGGCGAAATCACTTAGCGCCCATGCTTCGTTTGTTCCTAGTTAATTAAATAATTTGATTCTTGAGTGAATATTTGATATTTAGAGTGAATATTTGATATTTAGAGTGAATATTTGATATTTTAAGTGAACATTTTGATATTTTGAGTGAATATTTGATATTTGACTGAATCGATGAGATCTTAAGTTATACGAACATAATCATTTCACTACTCATAACTGCATCTCAGTACAGAGTCTGATTATTACAAGGGTAAAAATCCACCAGCATTTTATAATTGAAAATTACGCCTTATTTAAAACAGAAATGCTGCGTTTAAATAAGGGGAAATTACAGTACTAAAATACCACAGTAATAGTCTCCGTACACACCTCACATACAAATCTATTAATTTTGATAGAACGAATATTCCTTGACTTCAAAAATTTAATTACAGAACGAATTTCTGAATAGGCGAGATCTTCCATAGTCCGAAACATCTTTAGCACACTATTATATGTGTTTGCTTCTATCCATACGCTATTAAAAATCCGCATCAAAGTGTCCGGTCATTCAACCGTTTTTATAGAAAACGGTTATGTAATCGTAATTTATATATATATTCTGACCAATGAGAACGGTTCATAATTCTAGTGAAGTAACCGTTGTTTGCACAAACGGTTGAATGACCGGACACTTTGACGCAGATTTTCAACTGGTGTACGAAGTGTGATGTTATGACGCATTTTTGTAATCATTGTGGATGGGATACCACGAGGGCAGAGTGATATCCCACTCTTTCTACAATCTTTCTACAATCTACTCACAAATCTTTCGAATTTGTGAATTATAATGTTCCGGAACTTTTTTCCGAATAATCTTCATATTACAACGCATTACCTGTTGGTAATATTTGAGGTTGCGGCGGCGCCCGTAATCATACTGTCTGAACGTCTTCGTCTGAACCAGCTGCAAAAGAAAACGTTATAAATTCTACATATTAAAAATGTTTGTAAAAAATTACTAAGAATACGTAAATTATAAAACAAAGACTTTCATGCCATGAAAAGATCTTAGGCAGGCATAAAAAAGATTGTGATCCAATCCCATTAAAAATTCACCGAATTAAACAAACACTAAATTTTGTATCATATATAGAGGTGCCACTGGTGTGTATTTTTTTATTTTTTTTCCCACCACTATTTTAAGACATCAATCAATATGGTAGATTTCTGCTAATCTTTTCGATGTAGATTATTTTTGTTTCGAAAAAAAAAATGTAAAAAAAAAATAATTAAAAAATAGTCGCCAGTGGCACCAATGCAACCTGCATATATCATACATATACCAATGAGCGTTACCTATTTCATCAAGTACCATGTATTATCAGAAAGTGATCCTTTACCAACATTTAGAGCAATAAAAAGTATGAAAATGACTCCAGTATAGTCTATTTAATGACACTATTATACTAAAGATTATGCCTTTTGTTTTACAAAAAAAAAAAAAAAAAAAAAAAAAAAAAAAAAAAAAAAAATCCAAATCAAATAAGAAATAAATTATCTCAGTTTTTCACAGTAACAGAGATTCCAAATGTGCTTGCTTATTTGAATGCCACTATTTCCGAATAGTATTATTCCTCTTATTTAATCGCCGAATTTCTATCATTAAATAAGCTAATTTTTACGGTTTAAAAATAATGGCAATCAAAAGTAAACACACGTGAGAACTCTGTAATAAGCAACTTGCGTATTATACAGAAAGTCGTTCACACTTTATGGAAACGATTTTCACAATTAATTTCTGAATATTTATGCCATAATATTTGCAACAATTTTACACTACTGTATAGCCCTGACTCTTGATCATAACACTGGATCAAAATTTTCAACATAGTCGTTTTTTCTCTTAGTACAATCATATTAATTTTCTCCCACATCTCTTGGAAAACTTTCCGAAGTTTTCCAATGTATTGTGGATAGCGCTTTCTAACGCTCGCTTTCACATACACATAGCTGGTGATAAATAAAAAATTATCCTAACACAAGATGAAACAGGGATTTATTTAAGTGAGTGTATCAAAAGAAGAGCAATTTTTATCAATTAATCGAAAGAAAGATAGAAATGGGTTTGTGAATGTAAAGAAAAATTTCCAAAAAAAATCATGCTTGCTGCTGGATTTTGTTATGAAATTAAATTAAAGGCAAAAAATGTTCCAATTTTATTGTAAACGATCTGCGTCCAATGGCTGATGTATAATTTTTTATGGAACTGACTGTACAATTTCTCAATAAATTATTAATGTTTTAATGAAATCGGTGATATCGAATAATTTCCATGCACATATATTTTTTCGTTATAAGCGATCTCGACTACACTTACTTGTGCATAATGCAGGAGGCTTTTCATTGATGTGCTAGAAGGTAAACGTGATGCATAGACGTCTATTCTCGTCTAGAAAAGAAAAAGAAAAGGGTGCATAAAAGGCTTTAAAAGTGGCAAACACATTGTTTTTTTTTTCTTAAGACATAATGACAGAGTTTCCCCTAAGACAGTTTAAGAAGGGTGATGTACCCTGCCTGCTCTTTGGTTTATAAAATAGCACCCTTCTTTCCCCTCATAAAATAATTAGCACCCTTCTTTCCCCCCCCCCCCCATCCCAGTAAAATCTTATGATTTTACTGCACCCTTCTTGTCCCTCAGTAAAAAATCCCTTTCACCTTTTTGCATTAAAAGTATTTGCATTCATAGCAAAAATTGACTCAATGCTGCCTTGAAAAGAGTGCCCTGACTTTTAAATATCAAAAGTGGCTTTAAAACCAAAAGAATACCTTAAACAATTAAAAAAGTTCTTAAGAATCTGAATCTCTTAAGAATCTGAAAAGTGCCTTCAAGAATCCAAAAAGTGCCCCTAAGAATAAAAAGGTGCCCTTTTCTAATCAGCAACACCCTGCACTTTTTTAAACCTGGGGGAAACTTTGATAATGAACATTTGAACATTTGAAGGAGTGTTACTTTGAGACCTATAGCTACACAGGCTGTTGTCTCAAATGATCCATATATATATATATATATATATATATATATATATATATATATATGTATATATATATATTATTCACAGAAACGCATCCATGACTTCGACAATTACATAAATCTTCTTGATAAGGACGGGATAGACACAAGGAAATTATATCATCGAATAATTACAGCCCGACCTCCACAACGAGTGTGCAATGGTAGTGACGGGAGTTGAACCCGCCACTCTGAATCCTACGCTCTCAAGCGATTAGCGGAGTGGTGCCTTAACCACTCGGCCACGGAGGACCATCTGATAATGATATTACTTACTCTTGAATTTTCAATACAAATATTACAGAAACATAAAAATCATACATTTAAATAAAATTACATGACTGACTTAAATATTTCTTTTACACTTTCATGATATCTAAAAAGGAAAAGGATAAATTTTACATTCATTCTACTTGTAAATGAATTTAGTTTCAAAGACTATTTACGGATTTCTTACATAATATCTGAAATTTGCAGTTGTTTGTAAGGTATGCGGGTTACTTCTCAAGTTGTAAAGAATTAAATTTTTATTTTAAATGTATTTTAACAAATATATATGTTGCGGTCTTTCTATTCTATGAGTCTCTTGAGAACTTGACACTGGAAACGGCTAATTGAGGTGGTTTATTTTTTTAGAGTACATTTCTAAGAGAGTAAGTGACATATGGGCAATCGAATTTAATTGAGAAATTACATTTTGGAGAAACATGGCGGTAACATTGGCGGTAACATGAGGACACCCATTTTTAGCAACAAAGTCCTATTATTTTCAGTGTGTGGTTAAAAAATTCTTACAGTTAATGTAGTACTGTACATCCATATATCATACCGATGGTGGCAACGAACAGATCTATTTTTTCCGCTTTTATCGCCCATAAATTATCTTCTAAATATTGGATAATTTCAATTTTTACATCATCGAATAGAAAAAAAAAATGTACTTTGAAATAACATTCATTTGAAAATTATGGCTCAATTTTGCGATTTTATGTGACTTTTTAAATAATTTTCAAGCAAGTATAGTATGCTAAGCAGAAAGTGACAGCTTTACCACAATTGGTAATGGATTGCTCATGTTTGATAAGAGCAAATTAAAAAGAAAATAAAGAGCATTTTCTTTCTTATTTGATTGATTTTCCTTAAATGGATCCACTTTCAAGCGTCACCATGATGTACTATATCCTTTATAGTGAATTCGACTATCATTAACAGCAAATATATAACAAATCCCCGAAACAGAGATAATATACTTCATTAATTGCTAAAATGTGTTAAATAAAAACCACAAAAACTGTAACAAAGTTTTAATAAACTGTCTACATGTTTCGGCTTCACTGAAGCCTTTATCAAGACAAATAAAAATATTCTACAATTGCATGATCTATAATGCAATGATTTGAAACTACATGATTCACGTTTTCCGCGTTCTCTCTCAGATTACACACGTTATTTTATTTTATTTTTACATTGATGTTTATTTCCATATTTGTAACCAAGGAGTAACTCAAGCCATATTCTTTGTAAGTTAAATGATGCTGCATCGCTACAGATTGAATTTTTACGTTGTACAATCTCTATGGTTTCTCTTATAATGGGTGTATAATATAGATTGAAAGCGAACAATTTTGCCAATTATTTCATTTTTTTTTCATGAAAGCAAAATAATTTTTGCCTACAATGTATACTATCTATCCTATATATTATTTCTGTGGTGAACATCCCTTTTTCTAAGCAAATACAAAACGAAGAATGATAAATGAGATACCATATGAAAGATTTTGAACAAGCTTCTGACATATAATACACTTACATTTCGTTAAAACATGTTTTTTGATTTAAAATTGCAGTTAATTAAAAATTAAATCGGCATTGTTTTCAGAAATGAAATGAAAGGTTTTCTCAAATTAGTGTTGCCACAAAAATAAAGTACCGCATTATATCGTGCTCAAAAATTATTATAAAAAAAATATGTACAATAAAGATAAAGTGGGACATTGTTCTAGCACGGGTTTATTTATATTTATGATTAAAAATAAAAATTCAAATTCAAATGCTAAATTTATTTTTCTGTGTCCAATGTTATTTTCCGAAACATATGATGTCATTCTCTAATGCAGTTAAAATACGATTGATTATTTCTTTTTGCCTCTCCTATCGTCGATAAATTGTCAGTGTGTATCTTTGATGGAATAAACTTAAAGATATTCTGGCTTGACTAATGTTGTTTTCAGATATTTTTAGTCCCTAATTTTCGTTTAGAAAATTAAACATTCAACTAAAAAATACTTGATATTGCTAAAAATATTAGACTGCATTGCGAATTTTCGCACGGGTCCACTGGTACACTATATGGCCAATGATGACGAGTCACTTGCGATTTTAGACGTTTTGTTAAATATCTGGAAAGACACATGAGGAATTATCCTGAAACTTCAGGAGTGTAAACAACGTGATAGACGTCATATATTTCCGCGAAGATTTTTTCACGAAACCCCATAAGGGGCCGCCAACAAAGTGAAGAAAAACGAAAATCTCTTGGATAATCCTGTAAAAACTAATATTGCAAAAGCGTTGAAACGGTAGCACATGCTTAGGAGGCTTCTTTTAATAAACTATGTTCGTTTTTATGAGGATAGCACGTATACTCGTGGAGAAATTAAGGTTTTTATAAAAACATTCTCAAATTTCACCAAGTGTTTTGCTTATAATCTTTTTATAATCTTTTAACGAGTTCCAAATATGAAAGAATCTTCTTTTCAGAAACGATGACACACAACATTATACACAATACCCTGCAATCAGAATTAAAAAATAAACAATATTGAATGAAAAATGAGCAGGTTCACTAAATATTGTTTCACTGCACATGCGCAAATTCAATCAAAATATACTGTACATAATATATTAGCTAAATGTATAGACGAACCTTTGTGAAAGTCTCAAAAACATAGCTTGAAAATTCTGATAGTAATCGTCGATAGATGAGTTTAGTTCCTGAAAAGAAGATTCTTTTATATTCAGAACTCTGAAGATTATAATCAAAACACTTGGTGAAATTTGGGATTGTTTTTATAAAAACCTTAATTTCTCCACGAGTATTCGTGCTATTCTCATAAAAAATGAACATAGTTTATTAAAAGAAGCTTCCTAAGCATGTACTATCGTTTCAACGTTTTTGCGATAGTAGTTTTTACAGGACTATCCAAAAGATATTCGTTTTTCTTCAACTTATTGACGGCCGCTATGGGGTTTCAGGAAAAAATCTTCACCGAAATATATGACGCGGACTATGATGTTTACACGTCTGAAGTTTCAGGATAATTCGTTATGTATTTTTCTAGATATTTAACAAAACGTCTAAAATCGCAAGTGACCGGTCATCATTGGCCATATAGTGTATATCTATACTATCCATCCCTTATAAGAGAAACCATAGCGATTGTAACACGTAAACGTTCTGACAATCACACACAGACACTCCCGTTTTATATATTAGCGCAGATAAGATTAAATTAGTACTGATCCTTTTTAATCATCCTGTATAATGATTTAGAAAATTGATTAGAAGAACCACGAATTATAGTTTCAACCTAAGAATCAATTGAATCGGTCATTTCAAAAATCACATAAATCAAGTTTTTTCCAAATATACTATTTTTGTCGCAATTGCTTCCATGAAAGTGGAGCCATGATCTGGGTAATAACCACATATGTCAGTGTATTCCTTCCTCTTCAAACAATACCTTCCTTTTCGTTCATTACTTAAACGACATAAAGTCAGCGACTTAAGTGGTTTTTGATTGCAATACCAGATTACGCGCGGATACTATATTACATTACCATATCACCATTTGCATGCAATACCATATTAAAACATAAAAATGTTCCTGCATAAGTGATATCTTCATTATTTTTGCTTAAAAATATGTTTAATATGACTGTTTTGCTCAAATTAAATACCACCTAACCTTGTTTCTTGCTAAAACAACATAGGGTGAAGCCCCCAGTAAGTGACACTTTAAGGAATCTTTTTTGTTCAAATCACTATTACAAAAATTTAAATCTATTTTATACTTTTGTTTTTGAAAGGATAGTAGAGATATATTAAAAAAATATTGTTGGCAAAATTTTGAAAAATTATACATTTTATTATAAAAAATTAATTTTATTCTCCAATAATAACTCCAATAACTGACACCATCCCAATTTTGAAACACCAATAACTGACACAAAGTGAACCAGTGACTGACACTTTATTTTAAAATATTAAAATGATTTAAAAAAATTACTCTTAATTATAAAAAAATACATTAATATTTATTATAAAAAGTGGTATTTAGTAAGCTGTACTGCATTATTAGTAATGCACAGGCTATAGTAAGAGTATATAGCAGTAATATTTAGTACTGCATTATTATTAATGCAAATATCCAATAACTGACATTTATAAACCAGTAACTGACATCTGGTGTCAGACATTGGTAAAACAACTTAAATTGTAATGGTGCTTACTACACGATAAATTTAATTTATTATTATGCATTTTTAAACAGTTCAAATAATAGATTTCAACTTTCTTTAACCAATAACTAACTCATCGATCAGACACTGGTGAAATGCAATTCTAGGAACCAATGACTGGCAACCCCCCCCTTCCCATTACGCTAAATTAAATAACTATAAACCCTAAATAATTGCCCTAATATATCATATGCATCATTAAACTAATTTCTACTAGTATAACTTTAAGGGGAAAAGCTTAGGATGGTTGCATTACAACTAGATTATAAAAACAATTCCTTAATTTTAGAAATAAGATGGTTGCTTCAAAATGGCACTTTTTGTATTCTTAAAAAAGATTTCTCCTCATTGAATGTGCTCTTAGCCCTCCAGTGGTTAATAAATTGACTCCAAAATAAAAACAAGTGTCTAATTTACCACTATATAACTTTACTTTGCAGAATTTTACAACAAAATGCTTATTTGTGTTAGAGTTTTGCTCAAGTGTCAGTTATTGGTTAGGTGTCAATAACTGGGGGTTTCACCCTAAGTCAGGAACAGTTTTTCTGCTATTGTTCTTTTCATTATTCATAAATTATGAAAAGTATTCGACATTTACAAACTTTGAAATCCAAACTCTATAATCAGCCCGAAAACCCCAATAAAAAATTCGTTTACTTGTTAATAATAAAGTGTTTTTGTTTTTTGTTTTTGTTTTTTTTCCTGAAAAGTTTTGATTCAGTGACTTATGTGGATTTTGAAATGACCGATTCAATTTATAATTCAACCTAAGAATATTATAATCACTAATTCAGTAGTGTCTCATAAAATTCCAATCTTACCTCATTTATCTGTCTTCTTTCCACTCCACCAAATGCAAAAAGGATGTTTTCACACAGTTCCAAGTCATTCATAGAGCAAAATTTTGCCCTTAAAATTTTTGCAATCTGGTTGTCGGGAAAGAATCCGCCGTGAGTAAATAAATCGTTTAAAAACTGAAAATGTAAAAAGATAAATAAACGATACGCAAGTTAAAAAAATCATTCATTTCCATGTATTCATTCCATTTGTTATTCATTCTAAATAACACATATAAAATAATAAAACAAATGACTTTTAAGAAAAAATTAATAAAACCGACTATCATTGATTTAACCATGAAGGTATAAAACATCTAATACCTCCATGGATTAAATTATTGCATGCCAGATTCAGAGGCCAGAATATTTTTTATTTATTTATTAATTTTGACTAGTATTATTTCCAAAAATAGTCATCTTATACTTTCTGCTTGTAAATGCTGCAGATACCTACCATGAAGAATATTATTTGGAAATAATAACAAAAAAAAAAAAAAAAATGCCGCGCCAACCTCAGCAGTTGACATATTTTAGCGAAAGTGTTTGGCACAGCAGAGAGTTTATTGTGACAAATCTTTAATATTACAGCCATATTCAGTTTAAACCACATTGTTGACAGATTATGTTTGACGTGTGTTCGTTTACGTGCGAGTTTTTAGCCGTCGTTCCAGCTTAGTTAATGATTTAATTAAGCGAAGTATATTGCCAATTAATATCAAACGCAAAACTGTAAGGAAGAAACAGTCGATAGGGGGAGTTTGTACAGAGAAGTAAAAATGTCTTGTCTACCCGTAGGGAAAGTTGCAAAAACAATAAAATAATATCAGATACATGGACCAGATTTTGTTTATTCGCTGTCACTATCATTAACACTGTCACACATTCATAAGTTCTGTGTAAGAACACAATCATTTTTGTGGCACAAGATGATTCAGCGCAATGTCCTGAGTGATATTTTAGGAAGCGTTGCCTTGGTTGTAAAGAGCTTTCTTCAAATATTAAGTTTTATGGAAAATTCCTTGTAAAAACATTGCTGCTACAAAATGCACAGGATTACAACTTATTTACATATATTTCTAAAAAAAACATTTGGCACACAGTTTGATATTAAGAGAAATCAAGTTCGTTTAAGGAATAATTTTAATTAAAAAACCCAGAGTCAGTCTCTACTGACTCTCTACTAATTGTCAGTTACTCTACTTTGAATTGTATTAAGCAATTCTTTTAATTTACATTTGAGCACTTATTGTAGCTGAAACACAGGATAACGTCACAATCTGCTTAAATTTTATCGGTGAAATTAAATTAAAAGCTAACGTTTTATTATACTTGTTGAAAGCTATGAAGAAGAGAAGGACTTGTACACAGTTAAAAATTTGCAGAAACTGTCCAGTCATTTGACCATATTTATAGAAAACGGTTGCATAACCGTAATTTAACTCTATTCTAACCATAATATGGGCTATTATATTGTCAGAATAGAGTTAAATTATGGTTAGGTAACAGTTTTCTCTAAAAACGGTGAAATGACTGGACAATTTGCAGCAAATTTTTAACTGTGTAGTTATAAAAAGTACACTATATGGTCAATGATGACCGGTCACTTGCGATTTTAGACATTTTGTTAAATATCTAGAAAAATACTTAAGGAACTATCCTGAAACTTCTGTCGTGTAAACAGCATAGTCGACGTCATATACTTCGGCGGTCGTTTTTTCCCGAAACCCCATATAGGGGGTCTTCAATAAGTTGAAGAAAAACGAATATCTTTTGTATAACCCTGTAAAAATTAATATCGCAAAAGCGTTGAAACGGTAGCACATGCTTAGAAGGCTTCTTTTAATAAACTATGTTAATTTTTATGAGGATAGCACGTATACTCGTGGAGAAATTAAGGTTTTTATAAAAACAATCCCAAATTTCACCAAGTATTTTGCTTATAATTTTCAGAGTTCTTAATATAAAAGAATGTTCTTTTCAGGATCGATGACAGACAACATTATATACAATACTCTGCAATCAGAATTAAAAATAATAAATATTGGATGAAAAATGAGCAGCTTCACTAAAAATTATTTCACTGCGCATGCGCGAATGCAATCAAAATATACTGTACATAATATAATAGCTAAATCTATAGAGCAACTTTTGTGAAAATTTTAAGAACATAGCTTGAAAATTCTGATAGTGATAGTCGATAGAATAAGCTTGAAATTCGCTGTTCCCAAAAAGAAGCAAAAAGATGAGAGGCGGTATCCAAATATATACAATGAGAGACACTTCATTCTTATTCTGTCAACTTTCATAAGCTAGTATATTTGGATACAGCCCCTCATCTTTTTGCTTCCTTTTGGGAACAGCGAATTTCAAGCTTATTCTATCGACGATTACTATCAGAAGTTTCAAGCTATGTTTTTGAGACTTTCACAAAAGTTGGTCTGTACATTTATCTAATGTATTATGCACAGTATATTTTGATTGAATTCGCGCATGCGCAATGAAACAATATTTAGTGAACCTGCTCATTTTTCATCCAATATTTATTATTTTTTAATAATTTTGATTGCAGGTTATTGCATATAATATTCTGTGTCATCCTTCCTGAAAAGAACATTCTTTTATATTAAGAACTCTGAAAATTATAAGCAAAACACTTGGTGAAGTTTGGGATTGCTTTTATAAAAACCTTAATTTCTCCACGAGTATACGTGCTATCCTCATAAAAATAAACATAGTTTATTAAAAGAAGCCTCCTAAGCATGTGCTACCGTTTCAATACTTTTGCGATATTAGTTTTTACAGTGTTATCCAAAAGATATTCGTTTTTCTTCAATTTATTGACAGCCTCTTATGGGGTTTCGGGAAAAAAACATTCGCGGAAATACATGACGTCTATCATGTTGTTTACACTCCTGAAGTTTCAGGATAATGTCTCGTGTATCTTTCCAGATATTTAACAAAACATCTAAAATCGCAAATGACCGGTCATCATTGGCCATATAGTGTATCTACTTACCCCAAGTTCCTGTGCAAATGGAACGAGTGGTCGGTAAGCGCTAGTAGAATATCCAATAAAAGACACAGGCGCCATGGCGATGAGCAATTTTACCTGAAGGTATAAGTGATAAAAAAAATTATGAGTGTATACTTTAAACTCACTCACATAACCTACATTGTTACAAAATATTATTTTTTAGTCATGTCAGAAACTGTTAATAGACAGGTAGATTCTATTAAACTGCAAGCATTTTACTCAAATAATATTCCAGTATATCAATGTAGTTATCTGAACTATAGTACTATAGTGCCAAGGTATAGTTCCAGATACTGAACTATAGTACCAAAATAAGGAATACTGTACAGGATAGGGACGGCGAACTGATGACATGGGACAGAATATTTCCAGCACGGTATTGATTCAATCTCTAAATCAAAATACAGTTAAATTACTCAGAACGCACTAATATAGACTATCTGAGATTTTCTAAATTCAATTGATAGAAAAATGAAGACTTTGAAATGCACCTTATTGAATGTCATTCTATTTCATCGTAGAGTATAAAAATTTCTAAATTCAGAGAAAATTTGAAGACTATCGAAAACGAACAATTATCAGTCAGCAAAGGTGACGATGATAAATTTATGGCATCTTCGAATACAGCTTCAAGCACGTAATGCTGTTTGACGAAACTGCCATTGGCCTTTTGACAATTGTTTCAAATACCTATATCAGTTAGTTATTGATTTCGAATATGCATAATATGAAAAACACAAGTAGAATTCGCTTGTCAGATGATTTCAACTAAACTAGAATTCTACAACGCAACTAAGTACCAACCTGTAATAACATTTTATACCCAAAATAATACTTTTTATTTTCATTTAAAAACATACCTACACGTACTATGTTACTCATATTTTTTAAATTCTAATAGCAAAATTTTTGATCCAATATTATTTGATCCATTAAAAGTTTTGGTTGTTGATACGTTATGAATCACTGAAAATATATTTTGGATACATTTGGCACGCGGATGTGGAAATATTCGCCATTCCTGAAGTAGGACAATCAACAAAATAAAAAAGTGTCACTCAGAACCAGAGTACAATCTTTAAATGCACAGCAATTAGCTTTGCAGCTCTACAGACCGAAGCTGAAACAATTGGCTTGATGTGAAACTATTTGTATCATCTCAGATTAACTCAAAATTTCCTTCATATCTTGTTCCTACTTGTACTATATATTCGATCTAAAATTTGATAGCTCTATACCCCCAGAAATTTACTATATATTTTGTTTTCCGCTTTGTAAGATTACTTTGTTCAAAGATGTGCATCGACAGTTTAAAAGAGATTTCAGCCACCATCTTGTAATTAATTCATTATAAATTAATTTGCTGCGAAAATACTGTAAAATCATTTTGTTAATAAATTAAATGTAATGTTTCATTTCGAAATGAATATTTAGCATAGAAAATAATTACATTCATTGACTAAGGAGTTACAATGAAAAATCTGCACACAACTTATAAAGCCATTGAGAAAACTTCTAACACTCCATTCATCAATGTTTTGACACCGACTTCTCTTTAAAATGTATAAACCACAAATCATTTGCAAAAACTGATAGAAAGGAATAACAAGTTAGAAATTGTACGTTAAACGTGACATATGAGCTGCGTTCGTTTTATAACTAGTTTCACAAAAAAAAAAAAAAAAAAAAAAAAAAAAAAATCATCCTCATTATTTCAGTGAAATGAATTATGTGGTATGCCAGGAGCGTAATGACCATGCTTTTTTTTAGGGTTTCGTTCATCTCACGAAACCCTATTGCTCCCGCTCCGTTGTCTGTCTGTCACAGAGCCATTCTCAGAAATTATGTAACTTACAGAGTTAAAACTTAGTGTATAAATTTGAATATCAGCTGTGAAGAGCTGAAAAGATTAAAATTTGAAAAATTCTTATTATTTTAATAAATAGAGATAAAAAACCAAAATTCTAACAGCCTTTTCTTATTAAATTTAAACATTTTTCATTATAGTCGATGCCAAAAATTAAAAATCCACGTAAAATTCTTTCTACAATAATTAATTTTCTATCAGACGATTTCCACGTGAAAAATGAAATAAAAAGTTTCACCAAATGAAAAAAAAAAAGAATAATATGAAATAAAATTGATTGACGTCATAGTCGTAATAAAACGAAAAATGTCTAAGATTTCTCAATAATACAAGGAGTATGAGTATGTGTAAGTACACAAAACAGATTAAAATTACGTCATTAGAGAATTAAAAAGAAAATTTGACGTCATATGGGAAGTTTAACTAATTTTTCAAATGTTTGAGAATAATACAAAGCGAGTATCAATATAAATAATAGAAAATAGTAAATATATGAGTTTGAGAAACATATTGAATCGTGACAAAAATCCGATTATGGAAATATTCGCATATTTCAGCATTTTGAAAGTGTACAATTTGTTTAACTTTGAAATTATTTTTTTAAATATTGCATTTAGTCCGTATGACGGATATTAGTATGACAGAATATAATAGCGGGCTTGGCCCGCTGTCCGACTGGTTTAGATATTCGAAAAAACGAAAAAATAGACCGGTAAATTTTTACTTTATTAAAAACATAACTTTTTTTTTTTTTTTTTTTTTTTTTTTTTGCTAAATGAAATTTGTTTGAATTTATTAAAGAAAGGATAAAGTGTTTTGAAAGGAATATATTAAACAAAACCCTTTGAGCGATCTTCGATCACATTTACCCACTTGTTTCTTATTACGTATGCCACGTTTACAAATGCGAATTTTTTTTCACCATGGGGATTTTGCTTTGCGAATGATTACCACCATGGTTTAATATTTTTATGACTCATAATGACCGAATCTCCAGTGTTTATTTACTCTAATGGATTGATATATTCGGTTAACCTAATTTCCACTTAAGTTATCTCAGAATGTATACATTGTTGAATGTAACTCAAGCAAACAATTTTTGTGAACGATCTTTCTAAAAATTTAACTTTTATGCCATTTTATACGCAAAAATAATTTTGAATAAAAATGGCCGCTTGGCATATGAAAAAAGATGTGGTTAGCCCGTATTTGTTTTCCTCAGTCACATGACTTGCGCTTTTATTATATAGATTACGTATGATAGGATTTAACAGAATAAAGAAAACTTTAATTATTAACTTTTTAAGTTTTGATACGATTTTCATATAATTGAAATGATTCGGCAAAATTCTTCAACAATTATGTATATTAAATTTCAAATCATTCAGTTGGGAAGTTTTGCTCTGTTATATACAGGCGGACGGACGGACCAGACAAATACTATAGGTGCTACGTATTTATATAATTACGAACGCAACTAAATAAGGCGTTAAAAATGGTGTTGGGTAGTCGTATTGCACAATTCTATGAAAATAATGAAAATGTGAATATCTCATTAGGCGAAGCATTTTGTTCCTAAAAGTGTACCAAAACGAATTGCTTATGTAATAATAACACATGGCGCAACCAATAGGAAGCAAAGTAGGTACTAATATATAGGTAGTGTACGAACGGCAAGTATTAACAGTAAAAAAGAATAAAATTAACTTAAAGACACTTTTCCAGATCAACCACCAAAATGAACCTGTGAATAAGTTTCATTATTCACAATCACAACAATATGTATAAAAAACTTTAAAATCAATTGTCTTTAAATACTGTAAAAAAAAAATATATCATATATTCCCATAAGGCATGGTGACGTCACGGCGACGTCAGTGTGAAGTCACACTGTGACTTTGTGACCGTCGATGTGACGTCACGTGACGTCGATGTGAAGTCACGGTGACCTGAATGTGAAGTCGTTATGGCCGTTTTAGAGCTCTTTTGTGACGACACATTGTGACCACTTTGTGAAGTCACGGTGTGACAAATTTGTGAAAAGTGTGTCATTTGTGACGATTTTGCCATTAACTTTGTGTCGAATCTGTGACGAAAGCGACAACATTTTGAAGTCACATTATGACCAATTTGTGAAATATGTGTCATTTGTGACGATTTTGACATAACATTGTGATGAATCTGTGACGACAGTGACAATATTGTGAAGCCATTTTGGCCCTGTCCTGTGCTGGATGATTTCAATTTATTCAAACCCGACTTGAATTTTTAAATTTTATTTCAAGTCCACCCAAAATCCGACCGTAACCCAATGAAACAAATTCCGTTGACCCATAACCCGTCCGAACCTGATAAATGTTTTGATCGACATTCCTCCGGACCCAAAATCCTAAATAAAAAAATATATCTACAATTTAATACAATTATAGAAAAGAAGTCTATAAAAATATTTATCATATCTATTTTATGGCTTATACAGAAAAATAAGCATGTATGAAAACTCATTCATACTAAACTATAGTTTTTCATCTGAAACAATATTATAGTAATTCTTTTGAAAAATTAGATTAACCCGTACCCCAAACTGAAAGAATAAAATTTTAATCTAAAATCGAAACGAATCCGAAACAAGTGACTAAGTGTCTTTAATAAATCCAAATTAAAAAAAACTCATGTTTTATATAAAATAAAAAATTGCCGGTCTAGTTTTTCGTTTTTTCAAATATCTGAACCGTCCTTATAGCGGGCAAAGCCCGCTATTATACTCTGTCATAATAATATCTGTCATGTGAACTAAACGCGATATTAAAAAAAAAGTAGTCCCCCTCCCTCTCCCCTTCTTTATGAACAATCCCTATTCACATAATAAGTATATCATTGTCTATTAGCGTTTTATTTCTTTTTTTTACTAGGGAGTTCTGCCCCTAGGAGCTACGCTCGCCAACCCCCGTTATGACACCGCAAACTTTAAAAGCACGCTAATTTGATTAACTCTAAAATGATTACAGAAGATTCAATCAGAATTAAGCGACCCGTGGCGATCGGCTTTAATCGGGTTTCCATTCATTTTCCTTTCACTGAGATATTTTAAGGCCAAATCAACTGCTGTCGAAAGAGCTAACAACTGTTTTCGTGATAGATTAAATAACATCAATTAAACATTTAAAAATCAACTTATGTTAAATAGCTAAGTAAACAATGTCGTTGCATCGGGGAATATATGATAATGGTGTTATAAAAAATTGGGTATTTATCCGTTATCCCGTCGACCACTATAAAAAAAAAAGTCGCCAAAATATAGGGGAAAAAAGTGTGTTACCGTGGTGTCACATTCTATTGACATCAGATGCGTTACACGTGTTTCCTATGTCATCAAGAGATTTTTATTAGACATTTATCTGTATTTTTAATGATATTTTACCCATTTATTAATTATTTCATTAATTAAAAAAATAATAACGACCTTGCGTTGAAAAAAAGTTGCTATGCATAGTTATGCACAACATACCCGTGTCAACTGCCATCATAAACACTTATCCGTCAGCCGAGGGGGATAGTTAAGAAAAGTATTGTAAATAAATAAAGATTTAAGGTTACTTTTTTTTCTCTTTTCTTTAATGTATTATAAATTTTATTATTTAAAGTTACTGATAATTGACACTTTAGTGAGTGGGGCTTTAGATTCTATAATGGCAGCATTCTTCCATTGGTTTTTTGGACATTAGAATTTGGCAATAGTTTTTTTTTTTTTTGTCATTTGGAAGTTGTCAACCGTATAATGGAGAAGTACCGATTTTTTTTTTCCGTAAGAAGTTTGAAATGTATCGATTCCAATATGACGTAATTTTCAAAGTTTTCTTTCTATTATTAAACTTAAAAATATATATTGAAAGGAAATATTAATATTTATGCTGTTTTAAAATTTGCGATAATAGGTCAAATATTTTGTCGAAATAAATTAATATATCCTGTAAATATATTTTTATATTGAATCTGTTCGGAAATATTGTTATTTGAGCATTTTAAATATGACGTAAGTTTCCCTATTTAATGCTTTGAACACGTAATAATTTAATTATTGCTCTTTTTAATATTCACGCGCAAGTATATTTTTATTATGTTTTTTTTTTTTTTTTTTTTTTTTTTACAGTTACTGCTTTTAACACGTGTTCATTTAATTATATTTTTAAAGTTTTATTTCTATTTTTGATAGTTACATGTAAATACATTTTTTAATTGAAAGGGAATGTTATTATGCGCGAACTTTTGCAAATTGACAACAATTCAATTAGATTCTACGCATTAGTTGAATATTTTTATCCATTAATGAGTGGGTTTTAAAGGTTTTAATTAATATCTTGCGTTAATGAAGACATTTTCAAAATTTTATGATTTTCAGCGTGACAGTAGGTTTTCAGCTGTAAGTACACAAAATATCAAGTATCTAACTTATGCAGTTTCTGAGATCCCACTCTGTGACGGACTTACAGAGAATCGAGACAAATTGGGTTTCGTGAGATGAGCGAAACCCTAATAATAGAATCAGTTTGACCCTGACCACAACAACATAAATATATAATTTTAAGAATTATTCTAAAAATTGTTACTGCACTGCATTTTAATTTTCGATTTAAAAGCACATTTAAAATAAAACTTTTAACAGATTATATTTTTAAAAAAAATATTTTTTATTCCTACTACTTTTTTATATATTGATATTTTTAATTAATTATTATTATTTTTTTTTTACATTTCTTATATGCTATACAAGGCAGTGCATGAATTTTAGGTACAAATTATATTAGATTAAAAATAATTTTTAACTGTTATATCTAGTGAAAAGTGGGGGTAATCTAACGCTTCTTCATATGATATTATTTGTTAAAAAAAATTAAAAATGTCAAAGTAAATGTCATGTACAGTTTTATCGAATACATAATAAAAAAAAAATATGTGCAGAAAATTGTAAAGCTCAACCTTAAATACAAAAAAAAAAATACTTTATCATTTTTAAAGTATGAAACAGAAGGAAAAAAAAAATAGTATTGATAAAAAGCCATTTACAGATTTCTTTTGTGAAAAAGTACCCCTTGAACAGGACTCCCACTGGTTCGTTTTTTTTTTTCTTTTTTCTTTTTTTTTTTTTTTTTCAATATTAGTATTTGTGCTAGGTTTTTACAACATTTGCAGAAAAAATTACGTACCGCGTTAGTGTCTGCAAAATTTATAAGAAAAATCTAAAACGATGATTATTTTAAAAAAAGGCGGTATTCAAAAATGGACAGAGTAGGAGGCTTGCTTGATCTACGATTCTGTACATATTAAACATATAGTAATATTAAAGTGGTAGATTTTACATTTTAACCACGTTAAAAAATTATATATTATATAATTTGAGTTCATAATTTTTAAAAACTGATACTTTGCCCTGTTTTTTTTTTTTTTTTTTTTTTTTTTTTTTTTTTTTTTTTTTTTTTTTTTGGGGGGGGGGGGGGGGTTCTTTCTCTCCTTTAACCATTTAAATTTATAAATATACCTTTTATCAAATATTCCAATAGGTTTTAAACAGTATCTTATATATTTAATAAGAGAAAACCAAAAATTTAACCTTCAAAATAAGATATGCTACAAATCATGCATGGGACCTCTATTTTAAATACTATATGTGTTTTAATTACGTTTACTCCAGTATTTGACTGGTATTACTTTATATATAAATGATAACTATAAAAAATAAAAACAATATTTTGCTTATTTTTTTTACCATTATTAATTGATTTATAAATTATGTATATATTTATGAAATTGTGATGTTTTTTAAATAATAAGTTTTGCAATATATTATTTTTTAGAAACACCGATCATTTTTTGTTGATAACCCACTGCACCGCAGCCACTCTAGTTAGCATATGATGTGAAGAAAATGTACAATTTTCTATTGATTTACGATTCATCAATAGTAATACATGTTGACGCCGATGACATGATATCTATCTGGCTTGATGTCTGATTCCAGGGCAAGAACCACAGTAACATTTGCTGTGTTTCTGATACCATAATACATAGTATATCCGGAATACAACCGGATTTGAGATCTATTAGTATATAAGTTTTAGAATGCAGTTTAGTGAACGTTACTGATATTTTGCATTAAGGATGCTATTTTGCATTGTTTTAACAATACAGATAATCATATTTATATGATACAATTAAAAAATAATAAATCTAATATTAATATCAAATAGTTATTCATCTTTTAATGTTTATCAAGTGTAGAAATGCAGTCTAACCACCAAGCGTAATAAGACATCGGTTTATCATTATTATTTTATTTACTGAATTATACGGTAATTGTAAGTAACAAGTTTATTTTAATCATACTAATCACAATAATCCTACATACTTTTAAATTTATATACTAAAGTATAGATGTTAAATGAATACTTTGAAATTTATCAAAATCATTTAGGAATCAAAATAGTGAGTAGTGTAATTCAAAGCAGAAAATCAAAAATAAAATTATCATATTACAGCTATTCATTACTTAAAGATTATGTATCATTATTATTATTTTGATAATTAAAATATTTTAGCAGGGTAATATTTAAATTCTTACTAGTATACACAACAACAAAAAAATTTCAAGCTTTGCTGTTGGTGTTCTTTCTATGTTAAATATTTTAATCATGTAGATTGAAAAAATAAAATTTTTACATACCTTTCTTTAGCAGATGTAATTTTTTATGGCATCAACGAAGTAATCCGAGTAATACAAGTGTTTTTCAAGTAAATTAGGTACGAAAACATTACAAATGCATTGACGAATACATATCATAACACGCCAACGCTATTGTAATTATTTTCGGACTTATATTTTAATTGGAATTCTTAAATCCAGAACATAAATCCTTATAAAAAAAAGTTTTTTCTAGATAATATTCATTGTCTGTTCCGTTCCAACAATTAAATATCGTGTTTTACTGTTTAGTGGTCTGCAGTCTGCATTAGCACTCAGCAAAAACAAGGTCAAACGACGCAGATGCTTTTCTTCATATTTTACAGCAGTTCCTTAAATATTACTACGTATGATAAGGATGTTAATTACGTCCAAATTTGAAGAATAATTTTTCACAATGATTTCCATTTTCTGAATAAAAATATCTCTCCTTGAACGTGCAAAAACGTATCCTTCGACACATAATTCGTTCACATCCGCCATTTTGGAAGAAGAATAAAATTGAAAATATTCTAATTCGAACTTCGAATGACAAAAGTCGTCTGCTTCCAATATCCGCAATTAAGATCTGCGCAGCATTGTTTAACCCGAAAGTAACACCTCTCAGATGTTTACAGCTTACCGCAAATGATAGATAAAACAAATAATTTAAATAAAGATATTTCAAATGCTTTATAATTTATATGGCTAGAGGTGATATCTTACTAAGCACTGGCCAGTTTGGAATAAATTGCTATAGGAATGACATAGTTTATGACATTTACTTTATGACATATTTTTAATTCTTTTTTGTTCGGAAATGCATTAAATTGGCTGGTGTTTTTATTCAGAAACTATGTAATTGAAAGACGTTTTCCATTTTTTGTTAAAAGCAGAAGATATTTCAGAAAAAAATGTCAAAGTCGGAGTTTTGAACCGAATAGCCGACGTGACAGTAAAAGAAAGGGGAAAAACCGGTCGTCACGTGACACGAATTGCTTATAACTCGATAAGTAGTTTATTTATTTTAAAAAAAAATGAAAAATCATTTCGAATCCAAATTGCTTCCATAGACCGTCCTGCCCAATTTATGCCTTTGCGTTTAAAAGTGAGTCTGAAATTATGTCAGAAAGCTTCGCGTTGTTGAGAAGGTCAATTAAGAACCACCTTAATTATACCGTACAAGGAAAATCCTGAAAGTGTTGGATCGTCGCAAAAATTGTGCCCTCATTTTTTGAAAAGAAGACTGATGTTTGGGTTGAGTGGCCTCTCAAAATAATTAAAGATTGGAGATTTTTATAGAAATATTTTTAGCATTACAAAATTAGCAAATGAGTTCCATGCGGTAGTAGAAAAAAAAATAATGTTTGCATTTAAAATGTTAACAAACCTGTAAATTGCTAACAATTTTATTAGACTGGGAGATCTATTTCTGAATTACTTTCCGCTAAAACTTTCATACGTTACTAAATTTCTATTTAGGATTTTTTACCTGTGTATTATATAAATTTCTTGAAAATGGTAATGAAAATTGTAAAAAAGTTATCTGCCTCATATATGTAGACAGATATTTATTTATTATTTTATTCTGGAAATACTCAATTTATTTAAATAGTGTGTGACAATGCTTTTATTAACGATTTAGGCAAATGACATATTTCAAATCTATATTTTATGAGTTTCTGTTTCAAATTCCCTCTCCGATCACACTGTGAAGTCACAGTGTTGGAATTTTGGTCATAGGTGTGACGGGACTTATGTGACTTGAAGTGACGTCATTGCAACGTCACAAAAATTTTTTAAGCTCTCAAATAGTAATTTTCTTGATGCCATAAGTTGTTCTAAAGTTTATTTTAAGTTTTCTTAAAATCTCCAAGACGTTCACATTTTGGTCACAGCGTGACGTTACAAAGTGGTGGAATTTTGGTCACAGGTGTGACGTGACGTACGTGACTCACAGTGACGTCACAATGACGTCACTGTGACTATGCATGCTATGCGGGCAAGAGAATTAAATCAGAATTGGATATGAAAAAAACACATGTAGATATAATCATCAGCCTGGATGTACCCACATATGTTTTAAAAAATAATTCAGTATTTCATAATTCTACTGGCATATATGCTAAGATCAGTAGAATCACCCAGGTATACTGAATTATTACCAGAATACAATTGGAAATATTAAAATTTGAAATAATAAAATTGGAAATAACCCGTAAAGAATAGACAAAATATTTCACTCACATCAATTATCCTAAAATCTGTATACAACACCTCACTGAATTACTACCTGATATCAGTTTGAAATAATAAAATTGGAAATAAAAACCCGTAAAGAGTAGATAAAATATTTTACTCACAATTTTACTCACTTTTACAATGACGTCACTGTGACTGTGCATGCTATGCGGGTTGTAATACGAGCAAAACTTGTGTGTGGTTCTATATATATATATATATGCAAATTTTATCTTGAAAACGGCTCTAACGATTTTGATGAAATTTCGTATCCTACCGTTTTGGGGCACCAGAAAACCATTGGGCTAGGTCACATGTTCGAGAAAATTCGATTAGTGGGTCATTTTGGGTCATGGTCTAGCTAATTGTATCTAAAAAACGGTTCAAACGATTATGACGAAATTTTGTATCCGACCATTTTCGGACACGAGAAGACTATTGGGCTGGGTCACATGTTCGAGAACTTTCGATTAGTGGGTCATTTTTGGGTCAACGCGGGTCAAAGTAATTTTATCTAAGAAACGGCTCTAACGATTTTGATTAAATTTTGTGTCCTACGAGTTTCGAGCACGATAAAATCATTGGGCTAGGTCACATGTCCGAGAAAATTCGATTAACGGGTCATTTCTGGGTCATTGTGGGTCAAGATCTAAATAGCGGCTCAATTTACACTAAATTTTGCATCCAATGGTTTTCGGGCACGAGAAGACTGTTGGGCTAGGTCACATGTTCGAGAAAATTCACTTAGTGGGTCATTTTGGGTCATTTTGGGTCATGGTCAAAGCTAATTGTATCTAAAAAATGGTTCAAACGATTTTGACGAAATTTTGTATCCGACTATTTTCGGGCACGAGAAGACTATTGGGCTGGGTCACATGTTCGAGAACTTTCGATTAGTGGGTCATTTTTGGGTCAACGCGGGTCAAATTAATTTTATCTAAAAAACGGCTCTAACGATTTTGATTAAATTTTGTATCCTACGAGTTTCGGGCACGCGAAAATCATTGGGCTAGGTCACATGTTCGAGAAAATTCGATTAGTGGGTCATTTCTGGGTCATTGTGGGTCAAGATCTAAAAAGCGTCTCAATTTACACTAAATTTTGCATCCTATGGTTTTCGGGCACGAAAAGACTGTTGGGCTAAGTCACATGTTCGAAAAAATTCAATTAGTGGGTATAGCTATAGTGGGTATTGAGCATAGCTCGGTCTTCCATGCTCGTAAAATATAAACTTAAGAATAAATTAGAAAGCAACAACATTATGCTTTATTTGATATACAGTTAAGGATAAAGACATATCCAAACCACATTTCGAGCATGGTGAATTGACAATTAGTCCAACAGTACACAGCAAGCAGTGCCTTGAAAATACAGGGTTATTCTAAATGACGGACCCATTTTCAAAAAATTGTATTTATTAAAGTACAAATTCAAAATGAACAATTTTTATACCAATGAAAAGAGGAAGTTTCAAAGTTTTTTTTAAGACGAAATGACCGCTGCAGTGCAATTTGTGACTCACTTCTTGCGAACTCAAGAACGCAGAAAACCTTGTGCTCCACAGTAGCCATCTCACTCACAACTGACAGTGAAACGAAATCGCGGCGTATTGCCGCGCGACCTCTACCGGCCGCCTCTGGAACCATCACCGCTTTGAAAGCCGTGCACTCAGTAACAGCAGATACGCTTTCTCGTGCGTGGGACGAGTTTGGCTATCGCGTAGATGTTTGCTGTGCAGCAAACGGTTGGCACATTGAACATTTACAATGTCTTAAAAAACTTTGAAACGCCCTCTTTTCATTGGTATAAAGATCGTTCATTTTGGATTTTACTTTAATAAATACAATTTTTTGAAAATGGGTCCATCATTTAGAATAACTCTATTTAAGTTCCTTTTTCCTTAATACAGGGCTCCCAAATGGTCCGTTTTTTTAATACCGGTATTTTCTTAGAAAACTTGTATTTTTAGATTTGTCTTGCAAATTTTGGAGAAACCACCTTCGGAGGTAAATTTTTGCGAAAATGTTGTAGAAACCTGCCATGAAATTTTCTTTTAAAAATGATTGGTATTCAGTTGGCGAACCATTTGGGAGCCCTGTTAATATCATTGTTTGAGGAGCCCTGTTAATATCAAACAAAATTGTTTTTGGCTCCATGAAACTTCATTTCATTATGACAAAAATAGTCAAAAGTATCTCATTTCACAAACGATGTCCTGTGTAGATACAGACGATAAAATTTTCTTCATAAGGAAGGTCTCCATTAGCGCAAACTCAGAAATTTTGAAAAAATTATAAAATGTTCTTCTCATGAAGATATATACGTCTATTAAAAAATCCCTGACGGCTCGGCCTACAGGCACAGGTAGATTTCGAAGACGCAGACCGTGGGGCGCCTGTTTGTCGGGAATTGCGGAAGAAATGACCTTTTTGCGATGATGCTGCAGTTGGAACCGCCTACTTCGAAACCAAACTTGTTTCCAGGCGGAGCCAGCAAGGATTTTTTTTTTTTTTTTTTTTTTTTTTTTTTTGCTATAAGAGTTGGTCCTATAAAAAACATGTCAATATAAAGGTTTTAGATAATATTAAGAGGATTTATAATAAATTTAAGCGGATTTGAAATCTTGGGAATTGACGAAATTATGAATTTTTTTCTTCTAAAACCCCCCTTCCCCCCCCTTAAGGCAATTCTTAATTATATCAAAAATCTGTCATACATAAGTTTTTGGCCCTGTTCCTAGAAGTAATAATAACTTTAAACGGATTCGATACGTATCATAATTAAGAAATTATGGGTTTTTTTCTGTTTTCACAAAAAGCCCCCCCCATCCCCCCCCCCTTGGTTCGATTTTGCCCATTAACGAACTTGACCGAGATTTTATGCCCCTTGATTTTATGTATCAGTTTCGAAAAGATGCGAGAGTTGGAAACGCCTACTTCGAAAAATAACTTGTTCGCAGGCGGAGCCGGCAGGGATTTTTTTTATGTTTTTAATTTTATTTTGCTATAACGGTAGGTCCTATAAAAAAACGTGTCAATATAAAAGTTTTAGATAATACTAAGAGGATTAATAATAAATTTACGCGGATTTGATATCTTGTGAATTGACGAAGCTATGATTTTTTTTCTTCTAACCCCCCCTTTTTCCCCCCTTGGGGCCATTTTTAATTATATCAAAAATCTGTCATACATAAATTTTCGGCCCTTTTCCTAGAAGTAATAATAAGTTTAAACGGATTCGATACGTATAAGAATAAAGAAATTATGAGGGTTTTTCTGTTTTCACAAAAAGCCCCCCCATTTCCCCTCCCCCTTGGTTCGATTTTGCCCATTAACGAACTTGACCGAGATTTTATGATCCTTGATTTTATGTATCAGTTTGGAAGAGATTTATGCAGAATTTTTCCAGTTATCGTGGTCAGAAAAAAGTGACATAGATAGATAGATAAAGTTTTGAACTGGGGGTGTTTTGGGGTTCTGGGAGTCATGATCGGCGTAGATCTACCAAAATTTATCAAAATTTCCAACTTAGGTGAGAATGTAATAGGTAGTATTTCTTACGAAATCTACCTAAAATTTCTGCGGAACCTCGATATAACGTCCGTAAAAAATATATTAAAATTTCGTTTATTTGGCGATTTATCACCGGTTGGCGACGGAATAATAAAAAAAAATACGGTTTTATGACAAATCACAGAGTTTAGAGAATAAATAGAGATGATATGTTTACGTTTGGCGTGACGCTGAAAATGTAACCCTACAGTCGGCCCAAACAACTGGCAGCTTGCTTTGAAAATCTCTCCATGTCCATTGAATCCAGTTCTTGTTCCACTCTCCGAACAATGAAGACATCCCTTGGGCCTAATGATTTGATCGATAACCGGCTTCATATTGCAAGCCGTTTTTACGGTTTGTTGCTTCTCTATTTATTCTCTGAACTCTGTGATGACAAATGCTCTTTAAGGAAAAACTTTTTCATGCTGAACTTGTTTATGTAAGTTTAACTTACATAATAAATACATTTTTATAACTACAATTTTGTGTACACATTTATATGTATATATAATGATATTTAAAGATCGTAATTTACGATTTAAAACAAAATTTAAATTGATTGAAATTGTTTCAAGCTGAAAAATAAGCCCGATTTTGAACATTGTCAATTCAAGGAAAAAGTATTGTTGCTATGGACACAATGACTTCATCGATATGGAAATGTATAACGAATGCGTTTTTCATCGGGTTTTTCTTTTTAAAATACATTTAAAAATTACTTATATAACCGGTCAAGCCTTTTAAATTAGAAAAAATCATGGAATAGGAGATAAAACAATAGCAAAATTTATTCAGTCAGTAATAAATAGAGAAAAAAACGTGAATGATTTATTTAATATGATTTAAAGAATATATTTAATTAATACACTATATTGCCAAAGGTGATTGGTCACTTGCGATTTTAGACGTTTTGTTAACTACCTAAAAAAATACATGAGGAATTAACCTGAAACTGCAGGTATGTAAACAGTATAGTATAGCTTATATATTTCCGTGAATATTTTTTCCCGAAACCCCATAGGGGACTGTCAACAAATTGAAAAATAACGAATATCTTTTGCATTACCCTGTAAAAACTAATGTAGCAAAATTGTTCACACTCGAGATTATTAATAAGTGGTTTATTGTAATATACTGTGTTAATTTTTATGAGGATAGCATGAATATTCGAAGAGAAATTAAGGTTTTTATAAAAACCGACCCAAATTTCGCCAAGTTTTTTGCTTATAATTTGCAGAGTTCTTAATATAAAAAAAAGTTATTTTGAAAAAATAGGTCAAACAACATTGTACATAATACTCTGCAATCGGAATTAAAAAATAATAAAAATTGGATGAAAAATGAGCAAGTTTGCTAAAAAATGTTTCACTGCGCATGCGCGAATGCAATCTTACTTATAATAAAATCCAAAGGCGAGAAAGTGTCTGTAACGGTACCGGGTTGTACCACTCTGCGATTCGACCGTAGTTAAACGCCATGTTAGGCTTACTGAAAAAGAAGTTATATTATCTACTTTCGTCGTTTAAATATTTGTAAAAGCATATTCAAGCTTTTAAATCTTTTAATTTTGTTTAAAACCTTAAAACACTATTTCATAAATAAAATGTGTATTAACATTTCTGTAAAAAAAAAATTCTGTAAGCACTTTTTTTTTTCAGAATGCGGTGATTTATTTCCTTGGGAGAGATTTGAGGTTGATTCAGTATAGTGTCGCCATCTACTGGCGGATTTTGAAATTCTTCCATCGTACCGGATTTCGGGTCCTCCCGAAATTCACGATTATTTGACAAAATTCATGTTTTTTTTCGTGATTCTTTGACAAAATTTGCATTTTTTCTGCTGTTCTTTGACAAAATTTCATTTTTTCGTAGTCCTTTGAAGGAATTTGCGTTTTTTTTTTGCGATCCTTCGAGGAAATTTGCGTTTTTTGCTATTCTTTGACGAAATTTGCCTTTTATTCACGATCCTTTGACAAAATTCGAGTTTTTTCTGAGATTGACGAAATTAGCGGTTGTTTTTTTCGATCCTTTGACGAAATTTCACTTTTTTCGCGACCGCTTAACGAAATTAGACATTTTTTCGCAGTGCTTTGAAGAAATTTGTGTTTTTTTTTCTAGACCCTTTGAAGAAATTCATATTTTTCCGCGATTATTTGACGAAATTCGCAGTTTTTTTTTTGTGATCCTTTAACCAATTTTTTTATTATTTGTGATCCCTTGATGAAATTTTACATTTTTTCCGGAGTTCTTGGAAGAAATTTGCGTCTTCTTCGTAAGCCTTTGACGGAAATCGCGTTTTTCTGCAATTTGTTAACAAAATTAGCGTTTTTTTTTCTTTTTTTTCTTTTTTTTTTTTTTTGCAATCCTGCAACGAAATTTGCGTTTTTATTTTCGGTACTTTGACGAAATTCACGTTGTTTCCACAATCCTTTGATGAAATTTTCTATTTTTTCTGCGAACGATAGACATAATTGATTTTTTTCGGCGACTATCGTTCAAAATTCGAGATATTTATGTTCGAAATTTTGGACTGAAGACTTAAATTTTCGAAATCGAATGTCTTAAATTTTTAGGAAAACTTGAACAGAATCACCCCTGATGAAATAAATACATAACTATTTTTTGTTTCTAACGAATCGTAATATAAATTAATTTTAAACTAAAATTTGAGAGAAAAATGATTTGTTTTTAATTTCGGGAAGAGAAGGGGGGGCGGGTGACCGTGTTCACCCGCCACTGAAGTAATAATATTTTAGTGATTAAACATTGAAACACAATGGACTGAAAAAAAAAATTAGGAATCGGTAAAATTTTCGAAAAATTTCAGAAAATCTAAAATTTTAGTAAAAATTTACAAATTTAGAAAATTTTCGAATTTTTCTTTCCGGACTTCGGGTTTTTCCGGATTTTGGATTTTCGGATAATGGGTCATATACTGTAAAATGATTCTTTCTTATCAAACGTAATTAAAATATAAGAAATGCATAATACAGCGTAATTTCCATTTAATTTTGCTTATGTAATCCAACAATGAGTTATATGGTAAGTCAAGCTGTTTAAAAACTCATTGATAACACTTTTTTACAAAAACTTTCACACATGGATTATTTGTTAATATTTGATTTTGTCCAATCGTTGAACTATTTCAGAAATTTAATACTAAGTTAAATATATATATATATATATATATATATATATATATCCTTATTATTTTTATTTGTAGAAATCATTTGTCCTTTTTAAAATGTATTTTTCTACATTACAAACCTTTCAATAATAAATCTTCATGCTGTTTGTTTGTATGAAGTCTTATGAAAATGAAACGCAGATCAACAATCCGTCATTTTTGACGGGGTTATATACTAGTCAAAATATAATATGCATAATGTATTAGCTAAGTATATAGAGCAACGTTTGTGAAAGTCTCAAAATCATAGCTTGAAAATTCTGAAAATTATCGTCGATAGAATAAGCTCGAAATCCGTTGTTCCCAAAAGGAAGCAAAAAGATGAGGGGTTGTATCCAAATATAGTAGTACGTGCAATATTGTGTACGCTATCTTGGCACTAATCAACAGATAATTGATACAACCCCTCATATTTTTGCTTCTTTTTGGGAACAACGGATTTCGAGCTTATTCTATCGACGATAATTTTCAGAATTTTCAAGATATGATTTTGAGACTTTCACAAACGTTGCTCTATATACTTAACTAATACATTATGCATATTATATTTTGATTGCATTCGGGCATGCGCAGTGAAACATTTTTTAGTAAACCTGCTCATTTTTTATCCAATTTTTATTATTTTTTAATTCCGATTGCAGATTATTATGTACAATGTTGTTTGACATATTTTCTCAAAATAACTTTTTTTTATATTAAGAACTCTGTAAATTATAAGCAAAAAACTTGGTGAATTTTGGGTCGGTTTTTATAAAAACCTTAATTTCTTTTCGAGTATACATGCTATCTTCATAAAAATTAACACAGTATATTACAATAAACCACTTATTAATAATCTCGAGTTTGAACATTTTTGCTACATTAGGTTTTACAGGGTAATCCAAAAGATATTCGTTCTTTTTCAATTTGTTGCCAGTCCCCTATGGGGTTTCGGAAAAAAATATTCACGAAAATATATAAGCTATACTACACTGTTTACACACCTGCAGTTTCAGGTTAATTCCTCATGTATTTTTCTAGATAGTTAACAAAACGTCCAAAATCGCAAGTGACCAATCACCTTTGGCAATATAGTGTATTACTGCAAACGTACAGAGAATTAAAAATGTTGAACGCAAAATACAAACGATTCTGAACACGAGGGTATGGTATCATGAGCCCTAGAATTAACCCATTTGTATATATTTTTTTTTAAGCTAATGACAATTTTACGCTTGCAAATTTTACAAAAATCTCACAGACATATTTAGAAATTAAAAAAATATATTGTTGAAAATACAAAAATTATACAAAAAATAATAAACTTTCATCGTTTAAGTTTAAATTCATTTAGTATTGATCATTCGAATAATCATTTTACAAGCAATTTCAAAATGCACTAAAATCGTTTGTTTTTGGCGAGTAAAAAATGTTGCTAGCCAAATCGCTTCATTTTGCTCCAAATACTAGAAAGTATTTTATTTTTTGCAGATTTTCCACTGGGATTCCGCAGCTAAATTTCACTGTTCCTTTATTACATACATGAGTAGCTTCATTAGCATTTTTTCAAAATTTTCTGAGTATGCGCTTTAAGGAGACCTTTCAATGAATGATGTCAGTGTACACTGAGGCATGGCAACATGTCGGCCAATCGAGGAATTTTTTTAGAGAATTGACAGAAAATTTTTTTCTAAAAAATAGCATAAAAGCAATAAATGCCAAAAGTTTTCACAAACTTTACAAAAATTTTCTACACAAAAAGTATCAAATAACTGATAAAGAAAGTCAAAAAGAGGACCATTTGCAAAGTTTTGTTAATATTTAGCCTATGAATTATTTGAGCATGCTAAAAAATACCACAGTTTAGCTGTCTTGTTATACATTTCTTTTGTGTTCCATAATTTTGTACAGGTTTTAGGTTGTAACCCATCACATAAAATCATTTATACGAAGAAACATAATAGGAAAACTTACCTTATCATTGTAAATTGGCTTATCAGACAGCATGATACAACTTGCTGTAACTCCTTGTGAATAAGCAATAATATGAAGAGCTTCTTTGCCAGTAGCTTTTAAGATATAGTCGATCGTAGCTGGTATATCGTAATGACCCACTTCATTAAAACTAATCAAAAAAGAGTAAATCAATTTTACAACAAATTATTCTGGCAGCATATCGTCAATATATAATAGAACAACCAATATAGTTTAAAAAGTAGAATGAAAGGTCAATTTTGGAACTGTACAAGGTTGCAGTAGGTTACTTACAGGCTATCCGATAAGACTTCAGGTTTAGACTATATATTAATATTCCAATAACATGCATAATGGCGTGGTTCTTGCTCTCAAGATGAACATTTCTTCTTAACCACAGCTGATCGCATTAGAGATGTTTTACACTCTAAAAACGGCATTTTCAAAACTGAGCAAAAAATACTCAAATCTGAGTATGTCGCGTAGTCAAAATGTCTTCGAATCAAAATTACTCAAGTTTGAAACATGTATATGTTACGGTCAATATGACTAATCCGGTCACACTGTTAGAAATGGATACTCAAATTCCACGAAATTTTCTTCGTTTTTGACGAAACTGTTTCCTGCGAAATGCTCCGAGCGAATATTTCGTCAAATCGAGTAAATTTGTATCCTCCAAAAAGTGAGAAAATTAATTTCGTCAAATTTTTTGTTCGAAAGTATAAAAAAAGTCAGGTGGCGCCATCTGTTGGCAATTTTAGAAGCATCTGTAATTGACAGTGGGAAAAATAACGACGCACGTCTGCAATGGGATTCGAACGCGCGAGCGATCTTTGGAGTGGGAGACCACTGCCTTGCTCCACTCGCCAGCGAGACTTTGCTTGAATTTGATTTTAAATGTATCTACCGGATGTGGATGTGTGTACATATTTTTAAAAAGTAGATTGTATTTTTATCGTTGCTGTAATAATTTCTGCATGTTTTAATTAATAAGGCTAGATTATTATTATGGTTTTTCTGGTTAATAAATAATTAGAATATGGCTTGATTTATAAAATTTATTAGAGAAATTTCCTTTTTCAATGAATGATTAGAATGTGGTCTAGTTAATTTGTTGGCCAGAAATTATAAAGATGAGGGGGGTTAACAGAGCCCGATTACGATTGTCCGGGGCCCTAGGCCTAGCAGCTTTTCAAGCCCCCCCCCCCCCTCTCCCACACACGGAACCAAAATATGTTTTAGAAAAACCTAGAAATGTTTTTTGAAAAGTATTCAGAGTTGAAAGTGTATTTTTTCTCAGTGTAGAAGGTCTAGAGTCTAGAGAATCTTGACAATACTGCCTACCCTTATCGAGTGTTTATATCATTGGTCAAATGAAGTCCCATGTAGATCGAAAACACGACTGCTGTTTGACTATTGATTCTATATACAAAAAAAAAAAAAAAAAAAAAAAAAAAGTTTTGCCACACTTGGTCTATTACTTAACATTTAGGAAACCGGTTACTTAAACATTTAGGAAACCGGTTTCGATAGCTTATAAGTTTGTCTTCGCCAGTGCAAATTGAACGGCGATACTTCAATAAAATTTAAAAATCCCACAGGCCGTTTTCGATTGCATATAAGCTTGTATTCGTCAACCTAAATATAACACTGATCCTCACCATTTAACCGTTTCAACGACGTATAAACGCTGCTTTTAGACATTAATTTACATTTTCATATATGCGTTTTTTCTAGTTAATGAATTATTGAATTTTAGTGTTAAGGAGTACACACATATATATATTTCTTTTTTCGTAGAAAAAAGTTTAACGAATGGCAATCTGGAACCATCGAAGCAGTTTTCGTTGCATATGATTTTCTTTCATGGGCAACTTTTTACGCTGCAACTCCAAATACCTAAAAATCAGGCAAATTACTAGATCTGAAAAGAAATATGTCATAATGCATATTTTGTTAATATGGGGTCCCTGATTGAGACGGAGCCACAATAACCCATCCGTATAAACGGTCTGAGAATCCGTAACATAAAGTTTCAGTTTGCGATCATTTTCGTATATCTGGTTATAAGGTAAACACTTTCCTTTTCGAAGAAACGATATAGCCCCTTCCCGATTTGTATTTAAATAGAAGATTGTTCGTTTTTTTCTGAAAATAAAAGGTAGAAAGACAATGATAGCAGAGGAAATAAAAATAAATGTAATTAATTTACTCGTAATATGGTTAACTGAATTGGAATTTAAACACGCTGTCTCATAAATGCCAACGAGGTTACATGTAGTACAGGACAAAATTCTAAAATTCTACAAAAGGAAGCAATGTTGAAGAGTAATATATATATATATATATATATATATATATATAGATAGATAGATAGATAGATAGATAGATAGATAGATATGTGTTCACCATTGCTTTCAGCAACCGTAACATCATATCACTCGATTTGATTATATACACATATACACTATATTGCCAAAGGTGACCGGTCACTTGCGATTTTAGACGTTTTGTTAACTATCTAGAAAAATACATGAGGAATTAACCTGAAACTGCAGATGTGTAAACAGTATAGTATAGATTATATATTTCCGTGAAGATTTTTTCACGACACAATATAGGGGACTGCCAACAAATTGAAAAAGAACGAATATCTTTTGGATAACCCTGTAAAAACTAATGTAGCAAAGGTGTTCAAACTCGAGATTATTAATAAGTGGCTTATTGTAATATAATATGTTCATTTTTATGAGGATAGCATGTATACTCGTAGAGAAATTAAGGTTTTTATAAAAACAGTCCCAAATTGCGCCTAGTTTTTTGCTTATAATTTGCAGAGTTCTTAATATAAAAAAAAGTGCTTTTCCGAAAATATGACAAACAATATTGTGCATAAAACTCTGCAATCAGAATTAAAAAATAATAAAAATTGGATGAAAAATGAGCAGGTTTACTAAAAAAAAATTTCACTGCGCATGCGCGAATGCAATCAAAATATAATTTGCATAATGTATTAGTTAAGTATATAGAGCAACTTTTGTGAAAGTCTGAAAATCATAGCTTGAAAATTCTGAAAATTATCGTCGATAGAATAAGCTCGAAATCCGTTGTTCCCAAAAGGAAGCAAAAATATGAGGGGTTGTATCCTAATATAGTAGTACGTGCAATATTGTGTACGCTATCTTGGCAGATATTTGATACAACCCCTCATCTTTTAGCTTCTTTTTGGGAACAACGGATTTCGAGCTAATTCTATCGACGATAATTTTCAGAATTTTCAAACTATGATTTTGAGACTTTCACAAAAGTTGCTCTATATACTTAGCTAATACATTATGTATATTATATTTTGATTGCATTCGCGCATGCGCAGTGAAACATCTTTTAGTAAACCTGCTCATTTTTCATCCAATTTTTATTATTTTTTAATTCTGATTGCAGAGTATTATGTACAATGTTGTTTGTCATATTTTCGGAAAAAATCTTTTTTTTTATTAAGAACTCTGCAAATTATAAGCAAAAAACTAGGCGAAATTTGGGACTGTTTTTATAAAAACCCTAATTTCTGTACGAGTATACATGCTATCCTCATAAAAATGAACACAGTATATTACAATAAGCCACTTATTAATAATCTCGAGTTTGAACGCCTTTGCTACATTAGTTTTTAAAGGGTTATCCAAAAGATATTCGTTATTTTTCAATTTGTTGACAGTCCCCTATGGGGTTTCGTGAAAAAATCTTCGCAAAATATATAACCTATACTATACTGTTTACACACCTGCAGTTTCAGGTTAATTTCTCATGTATTTTTTTAGATAGTTAACAAAACGTTTAAAATCGCAAGTGACCGGTCACCTTTGGCAATATAGTGTATATAATCGTTCTAGATGATTACGACGTTATTAGCGCTGTCAGGCATTTCATTATGACATTCTTTCTATGCTGTTGCAGCTTGGTTAGAGGTGCCAGCCGTTTTGCTTAGATTAGAGATACATTTCTGGGCCATGTTAACAGAAAAGGATCGCATTTTCTAAAGAATATTTTGACCAACGACATCAGTGTTCTGAAAATACAGATTATAGTTAACGTACCTGAAGTTCCAAAACTGGTACTGATCTATCTTGTATTCAATGTGTTTTTTCGAATAGTCAGAACCTCTCGTACTTAACATCCATACATCATAGCCTTCGTCAGGTAATATGAAACCTGTAAAGGGACATAAAAAAATTTGAACAATGTTACTGACTAAGGAAAACTAAGCTACATAAAATTCTTTTTTATACATATAAAATTCTATAAATAATTAGTTTGATGACAGTACATTCATATTTTGCACATTAGAATTTAACAGAGAGAGACCTCTAGTTTAATATGAATTTCAAATTGTTACAAAAACCAAACCAGAACGACGAATTTAACGTAAGTCAGTCGCTAATGCACTCAAAAGCTTAAGGTATTATCGAGATTTTCGATAAAACGTTAAACTGTGCTCGTATTCAATGTGTTTTTTTAATAGAAACATCCTCAAGGTATTTAACATCCATACATCATATTCTTTGTCAGGTAATACGAAACCTGTAAAGGGTATGCAGAAATAGGAACGTAAAATAATTCGGACAATCTTACTCTCTAAGGAAAAGTATGCCACATTAAAATATTCCTTTTTTCAATGAAAATCTATAATTGATTAGTTTGATGGCAGTGCATTCATCTTTTTCACACTAGATTTTAACAAAGAGAGGTTTATATTTTGAAAGGAATTCCAATTTATCACAAACACAGAACCGGAACGGTGAATTTAACACAGGTCAGTGTCTATTGTACCAAAAAGGTTAAGCTTAAGTTATTATCGGGAATATCGATAAAACGTTAAACTGTCCTCTTGTGAGCAAATTTTCAATTAACAAATTTGATTTTGGACTTTGTCGATGCAATTCTACGCACAAAAATCTAAAATATTAGCCATAAAACATAAGTGAAACTAAAAACAACACAACAATATTAAAAAGCAGAAAACCAACATTAAAAATGCATAAATAATACACAAAAAAGCGGCAAACAGCTGTTTCAAATCAACAAACGAGATTGTTCTGCAATGTGACAAAGAGAAAAGTACAGCGTGTTAGAAAAAGCAAGACTGTGCAAAACCACAGAGAGGCGGTGGTTTATATACCCGATGCGGGTAGAGAAGGCCTAAAAACAACCAATGAGAAGAAAGTAGCATGAAACAACGGAGTGGACAAATAGCGACACCTACCGCAGAACGAAAAAAACAAAAGAAAACTGTAAAAGGGAAATTACATTAATGCTTTCCAAATACTTGGAAAATCGGGAGTACTAGATAAATCATTGACTATAAGGAGTGAGAATTTTTAATGATGTGGCAAGCTTCCCAAAAATCAAGATCAAAGTTAGAAGAACATTTTTGGATAATGGTGGATGAGGAAAAGTTGAACCTATGTTGAAAAGACCAACACTGTTGAATAACAGAAAAACGTTTAAGCTTCTGATTTTTAACATAACCTTCATGCTCTTTTAAATGAAATCTAAGAGCACGTTTAGTCTGACCAATATAAGTTTTTTTATAATACAATAATATTTATCTGACGACACATAAATTTAAAAAAATGATCCATAAAACAGCGACTTATTATGCTAAGTTTAACTTATTAAAAATTCATCCACAAACAAGCAGATAAATCTTTCAAATCAATGTTCCTTAGAAAAATATATTTTTTATTTTCCATTCAGAGAAATTTGATTTCATCATCTCAAACATTCTATTTTCTTATGATATGATAGTTAAACAATTATTGCATGCCAAAAATATTTATAAACTTTTTATAATAAAAATAAATATATATTAATAATATTATTAATTATATTATTAATTATTATATTATTAATTAATATTATTAATTATATTAATTTAATCATATATATATATAAATATGATTAAACAAAATTAGATGTCTGAGCGAATGACATACTTTGGTAATATTGGTGTTCTATTTTTATTTGTAATAAAGAATTAATTTGTAGACCGTTGCAAATTCTATCCAATGGTTGTTTTATCATAGTTGAGATTTTTCCAACAGAGAGAAAAATGATACCTGGTCCCGGCATATTTTCTCTTTGTTGGAAAAATCTCAACTATGGATATTCCAACCATTGGATATAATTACCTAGTTGAATATACTTTCCTCTATTCATTATGACGTTGCAAATTCATTTACAAAATATATTCCTTAGAATAGAAGCAGTAAAACAATCAATATCTTCCTTAACACCTCATAGATGCATCACGAGATTCTTTATTTTTACAATGCGTGTCTAATATTTTAAACAGATTTTCTTTGTAACTTATACTGTGCCCCATATTTATTTATCTTGTTTTATTAAATAAAAATTCGGGATAAAAACCTATTTTTTAAAATTACTTCTCTGCAATACGTTAATTTTTATTTTATGATTGTTATTTTTTTATGTCTCTTTACGTATCAAGTTTGAAATTAAGAAAAAGAAGAGAACGACAAAGATTTAAGTATTTGTAAAAGACCCGAAACACAGTCAAGGTTTCTGAACAATATACATTTGCGGATTACGAGCACTTTATTTGGTAGTTCAATTAATGAAAATATAAATAAATAAATAAAATCAGAAGTACCTCTTCATAAGCTTCAGTTAGTATTTAAAGGGTTTCGGATGATGTTCCTATGCAATGAAACGCACAAATATTTTGTCGCTGGTCAATAACTTACATTACAAAATCCAGCATTGGAGAAAACTGGCTAAATAATAATGTCTCTGCAACCCATACACGGAAACTCGGAAGACGCCATACAAATTATGAAAAGAGTCGATGCCTTAGTTATCGAGAACTTTTCAGAATCGAATGGTTCATTCGAATAAATTTCAATTATGCCACTGAGAATTGTTCCAGGTTTTCAAGCAGATGAGTGGCGACATTTCGTCCCTTTCACCAAACATTTGTCCTGTTCGCTTCGCTTTTCTTACTGATTACCTGTCATATTCTCATCTAAGCTTCATAAATTTAAATTTATATGCTCGATTTACCTTTTAAAAATATGTGAAACTTTCTTTGCTTTTATAACAAATTTCGAAAACTAATTGAAGAGAAAAATACTGCAGATCATCTTACTAGCCTCAAAATTACGGCTAATAGCTCGAACAGGCCAAATAGTGGACTATCTGATTACTAGTATTCCCTCGAGCATATTACGAGACAGTAAAAAAAAATGGAGTTACGAGAACTAAAAACAGTTGGAAACTGCAATTTTCGTCACCGAAACAAAAATCAGACGGCTTGTATTCGACTACTCGTATATGACGTCGGGAACTCGGATATTTTTCATTCAAATGCCCCCATCTCTACACCACATCCCTCATTCGTCATCTCTTGATTTGATGCTGATCCGACAACAACGTATTTTCCACCTTCCTTCGCCTTCCTTGACTCACTCAATATGTTGATTTCGGAACATTTTAATTTTAAAAGTAATTAGAACAAATAAATCAGAGATGATAAATTATAAATAACGTGCATTTTATGTACAGTTTGCCAAATTTAGAGCGCATCTAAATTTGCGTACGTGTCTACCAAATACCTCAGCCATATTGTTCTTCTGTTCACTGAGAAAAATGACACTTTCAAATCTGAGTAAATCGATGTTTTCATTTTGTTATGAAACTTTTTGTTTCAAATAGGACGACCCAAGGCTTTCAATTCTGAAAATACCAGAAATACTCAAGAATATTGAAACATGAACAGACTTAAAACTGAGCACATAGAGATCAGTTCATAGCCATTTTTGAAACATGTACATACTCAAATATGAGCACGTGATATTTTATTCTTAAGTGTCGGTGCAGAAATGAGTATATACATATAATAAATTATAACACCTTGTAATAGTATATTACTTTTAAATGCTAAAGGTGTAAAATTAACAACTATAATATAAATTAAAATAACTTTTATTTGTTGTTTTACATGTTTCGACTCTTTCCGAGTCATTTTCAAAAACAAAAGGAGAATATTCTAAAGCTGCGCGGGCTTTGAGGTTATTATTTCCATGTACTTTTTAAAAATTACGCACGTTATCTATTATTTTTTACTTGATTGTTTATTTTCATATCTTTGACAATGGAGTAATTCTAGCCACAGTTTCAGTAAATTAAAAGATGCCGCATCGTTACATATTGTATTTTTGCGCGTGAGTATCTCTATGGTTTCTCTTATTATGGATGGATAGTATAGACTGGAGGGAAATATTATTTTACTTTCATTGAAATTTATTTGGATGGTTTCTTCTTGATATAATCTTGCCAGGGCTGTAGTTTTTCTATTGTATTTAATATCAGCTATATGCTCTTTTTTTCTGCAATTAACTTTCCTGCTGGTCATGCCTATGTAGTAATTTTTAGATCCGTCTTCTTTAATAAAAGGTATTTCATATACTCCTGAATAATTCTCAAAATTAATTGGGAATTAATTGAATTATTATTCAGGAGTATATGAAATACATTTTATTAAAGAAGACGGATCTAAAAATTACTACATAGGCATGACCAGCAGGAAAGTTAATTGCAGAAAAAAAGAGCATATAGCTGATATTAAATACAATAGAAAAACTACAGCCCTGGCAAGATTATATCAAGAAGAAACCATCCAAATAAATTTCAATGAAAGTAAAATAATATTTCACTCCAGTCTATACTATCCATCCATAATAAGAGAAACCATAGAGATACTCACACGCAAAAATACAATATGTAACGATGCTGTGATAAAGATATATCACAGTTTTATCTTTTTTAATTATTTTTATTTCAGCTCAACGTATTTCTATTTTTATAGCCTTTCCAGTTTAATTTGCCATTCCTTAAAAGCTATTTATCAGCAGTCGCGCGCCTTGTACGTTTTTTTTTTGGCAAGGCCGTCTCCCCCCTCATTGTGCTTCGCGTTCGTTGAATCGGCGATGTTGTTTTCTCTGCGAGGCATCTTCGCGCTTTGAGTTAGTTTCAGTTGTTTCAGTCGGCGCTGAGCTGTGACGTCATCGTCATTTGGCGGCTCGCCGCACCTGCGTGTGTTGTGCGCATGCGTCACCGCCGCTCTGGTTCGGTGTGTTTTCGAGAGCTGTTTTTGTCTTGGCGCTGCGGCCGAAAGGGGCGTGTCTTTCAAATACAAATTAGAATGGTTCTTTCAATTATTAAATGTTAATTAGTTTCTGATTTGCTCTTTTAATTTTCACGTAATTCCTAATCATCAAATTAGTTTAAATTAATCTTGCTGTCACATTTGTGCACCCCTTTTCTGGATATAAATAATAATGTAGCGCATTTTTCCAACAGAATTTTAATAAAAATGATGCTGTAATTTTATGCAAAACGTCGTATGGTCTGGAGGCCCGCTGGCCTGTGCCAGCGCTCGTATCCTAGAATCGCCGTAGCGCTGATTCTTTGGAGATCAATTTCGCGTTTTCAGTTTTTAATTATTCTATAAAAATGCTGTTGTAAATTTTAAGTTTAGTATTTTAAAAGTTTTAAATCAACTGGTAATTTAATTGACTTCTGAATTAATTCTATAATTCTTCATGGACGCGGCCAGAAGGAATATTTAAAGACTCTTCGAATTTTACGAAATTTGAGCCAGTACTTTTTAAAGACTTGATGTGCAGCTTTCATCTCATCCTTTCTCCTTCAAGAAAATGTAATAAACATTATTGGATCCTAACCTATACGAGTTCTTATTTCAAGTAGTATGAGTCTCTTATTTTTCAACAAAGATCAAGTAAGACCGTTTAATTCATTTTATTATTATGATTGTTTCTCTTCTTAAAGAATATCGACCTAAAGAACGTCATGCAATTTTTTTGCATTGGGTTATTGCTCACACATTAATATTCCCATCAATTGCTCTCTCTTAAATATTTTATTTACGCTACATTTGGCGCCGTTTATTCTTTTATGAAGAGAAAAGTTGAAAATTTTTTTTGTTCTTAAAAATTATTCTGAAAATTTGAAACTTATAAAATAGAATATATTTGAAGATTTGATGCTCTATTAATTAATTTATATTAAAAATGGAATATAATTTGAAGATTTAGTGATTTTTATTGTATTTATTCAGAAGTTAAAAATAAATATTCTTGTGCTGCTGAAATTTAAAAAAAAAAAAAAAAAATCCACAGAAGATCGATGTTTGCAATACATCGTTAATTTCGGAACTTTTATTCTCAACTGGCTTGCATATATTTAATAAATTATTTATAATTGAAAAATGATATTTTAACAGAAATTAATTTTTATTCTGGTATTTTTCCATGAGATTTATTGAATATTTTATGCAAATTTTCATGAAGAATGAATTAAAAAAAAAAAAAAAAAAAAAATGAATTTATTCTTGTTAACAAATGAAATTATGGTGCTTTTTATATATATAAAGTTAAAAATATATAATTCATGTGAATTCAAATATTTTTGAAAAAAGTGAAAATTGTTCTTGTTCTAAAGTTTTGAGAACAAATTTTAAAGAGGCTATGGTTGTTCTTATTCTTATTTTGGGTTAATTTTTATTAATTTATTGGCACTTTTAAATGAAATTGATATATTTTATGAATATTAAATTTTTATTGAAGCAAATTTTATTGGAATTAAATTTATTGAAGTTTATGTTCTCATCATATTACTAATTATGCTGCACTTATTCTCAATATGAATGAATTGCCTTCATAGAAGCTCAAGTTTTCATGTGATTTTGTAGTTATTTTTGAGTTCTTGGTTGCTTCTACTAAAGTTAAATTACTTATTGCAATAACACTACAAGTTCATTGACTCTCGCCATTTTCCTACAAATGTTTGTAATGATTATAGTGTGCAAGCAGTCTGTGTTCTTTCTAGAAATTAAAATTCAAGAACTTTATTTATATTTTGAAAATATTACACAATAATTTGCATTTTCTGTTCTACATTTTGAGAACTGTGTTTTTTTGAATTTCAAAGAATTGTTGCTTCATCCTAATATCAATTTTATATTACACAGCAGCTGCATCTTTTTATTGAAATTCTCATACCATAATCACAAAAAAGAGAATGGTATTATTATTTTTTTTCTTTTTTGAGAAGTTATAGCCATTACCTAACTGCTGCATATTCTTGTTCCTGAAATAGTTAATCTCTACTCATGCTACATTTTTAACATTCTACAATCTGAATATATACTGACAACTTCAATAAACTGGTTATTTTTATCATCTGACTTTGCTTACCTGGTGGAAGAATCTTCAGAATGTGTTATATCCATTGTTGGCTGATTTTCTCTGCTGTCTGCAAATATGATGGTTCCTGATAGTACAATAATTACTTACCTGCACTCTTTTGCGAGTTGAAGTGACTGTTGATGGTTGCCATTCATATAAGGCAAATATATCCGTGTGATTGCTCCTCGTCAGTCCTCTTCATCTTGTGGAACTTGTTTCTCCCTCATCAATATTACTCATTTTTATGGATCTAAAGTGTTACAATGTACAGCTGTGCCTATTTGCAATAATTTTCTATCTTTAAGTTCAGTTTCACAGCATTTACAGAAATTGCTGCTTCTTCAAATGGAACTTCTCAAATTTGGAAAAATTATTATGATTATTTGAAAATTTTTATTATGCGTAAATTATAGTGCCTTTTCTTTTTATTCTAGCATTATTTCATAACCCAAATGTTTTCTAAATCATTTTTATCATATGCCTCACTTAAAGAAAATTATTTTATAAATGAAGAAAATTTATAAATGAAGAAATTTTTTTTTTGCATTAAAATATATTGCCAAGTTACATGAAAAGCAACACATATTCTTAGACTTTCCAGCGCATTATAAAGAAATATTCTTCCAATTGTGATCATTTTGGTGAATATTATTTTCTTCTAAGAATCTAAAATGCTTTTATAGTCTTTGTGACTTTCTTCAAACGTCACCAATCCCAATTTTGTCTTTAAAGTGTGCAAGTAGTGTTGTATTGCCCAAATCTGCAATTTCTGCCTGCTTGAATACACCTATACAAAAAAATGTATATTGGCAACTTAGACTTTCCAGCGCCTCTCAACAAGAGTCTTGTGCTCTTTGTATTATTTTATTCTAAGTGCCACTTCGTCATATTATTCCTCAACATTATGGAACCACAGTTCATGATTTATGTCTGCTAATTACCTGATGTGTCTTCAAATGCTCATCATTGTTTAGTGCTAAAATCTCCTGATAAAGTCTTCAATTTTATTTTAGTGGTGTGTGTTTCAGGAAAAAGGCCAATTTGCTGCTACACTGCCATAATGTCAATCAACCAACCAGTGTGCCACTTAACTTGCAAACTTTTCAGCAAGTAGTTACTTTTTTCTGAATGTGATTATCTTTTTAAAATCAGACTGATTTTAGAACTTTTAAAGGTATTACATCTGATTATTTGTTATGTAAAAGCAGAACGTTTATATCCTTCATCTGTAAACAAACAATTTTTTTTTCCTTCAAGCATTTTATTAGCAATATTCATCTGTTTATTTACAATAGTTTTAGCAAGAATGTGGTATGTTTTTATCTAGTTTACATACTTGCTAATGGTTTAACGGATCGCTATTAGCATTTTTGTAAGTTTTGATGAATTTATATTATGTTTTATGCTTATTTGATTTACAGATTCGTCATCGGTTCTGGAGATCGCCTTTGACAGTCTTGTAAGTTTTCGTGTTTGTTCAGTTTGCAGATCTACTGATGGTTTATAAAGGGGCTAGTAGTGTTTTGTGAATTGTAATGAATACATATTAATAGTTTATATTTATTTGATTTACTGATTTGATAATGGTCTCATGACCGAAGGGAGGCTATTAACACTTTTGGTAAGTTTTGTAAATACCACCCAAATAATTCATTTATTGTCAATAGCTGATTTTTCAATAGGATATATTATCCTTTTCATTAATGTTATATAAATTTATGATTATAACATGCTTTACATAACGGTGCACTGTGTTTGTTTTCATAATTCTCATAAAATGTGTCATTTGTTTTTAACTTGTCTTTCTTTATGAAAGTTAAGGGTTAAATTATTTTTTTTTTGAGGATCCTCATCTTTACTCACCTTTTCTCAGTTTTTCTCTGATTATTTTTTTTGAAAAAAAAAAAAAAAAAAAAAAAAAAAAAAACCATGGTATATTAAAAGAAAATTTATTGTGTATGAAAAGAAAATTTATTGTGTATACTAAAAAAAAATGAATTGAGTATATTTGAAAAAATTTTGTTGAATATTTCAGAAAGAGTTTTATTGAGTATATTTCATGAAAAATATTTCTACTGAATATTTACAGAAAATTTTTTATTGAGTACTTCCAAGTGCATTAAGTATGAAGTATTTTACTAAAGAAATGTGTCATTTATTGTTGGTTAAAACTTATTCATTATTTGTTATATATTGAAAAGTTGTTACTAAATCCAACTATTTTGATGAATTACTATTATTTATGACAAATGAATTTAAATTTTGTTGCAACATAATTTTATACAATTTTCATATAAATTTTGGGTAATAATTCTTATGCACTTATTATATACTTTTTTATGATATATCAGTATTATGTGCATTATATTAAATACTTAATTTTATATGATTTGAATTATTACTAATGCAAGGCCTTTTTGAATGAATTTAAATCCTTACAATGGATTGTTTTTGTGCACATTTATGCTATTTAGCGTTAAGTTTATATGCTCTATTTTTTAAAAGTCCTAGGCATCAGTCAGAATTTAAAGTATTCTTGACTTTTTGTTGCTTTAAAATTGCAACTTATTATAATTTAAATATTTATGTCTAGACAAGTCGGAAGAAGAAAGATATTACCGACTCTTTTTATGTTGCTTTACTGTTGCAACTATTTTGATATGATCTCATTGCTAATTTAAATTGAATATTAGCTTTTTTTATATATACATGATGGTATATGTTTAGAGATCAAGATTAATGGAAGGTATGCCTTTCTTTGCTAAAAAAAGAAAAAAAAAAAAAAAAATGCAATGGGGCTTCTGTATACTATGTTATATTGTATACATTTTGTATAATTTGTGATGAGATTTTTGAATTTATTACAATGATGTATATTCTTTCTCTTTTTCCTTTTGGTCGCTGCACATCACATCAAATTTCATTAATTAATAATTAATTTACTTTTCATGGCTCTAAATTTAAGTAATTATGTCATTTTTTTTACTTTGGCATTTAAAAATTTTGTCTTCCCTTTGTCGAAAAAGGCTTTTACCGTTTTTAACCCTTTTTCTCCTTCTGGTCAGTCAAAATTTTTGTCGGTGAATGGGGGTATTGTGATAAAGATATATCACAGTTTTATCTTTTTTAATTATTTTTATTTCAGCTCAACGTATTTCTATTTTTATAGCCTTTCCAGTTTAATTTGCCATTCCTTAAAAGCTATTTATCAGCAGTCGCGCGCCTTGTACGTTGTTTTTTTTTGGCAAGGCCGTCTCCCCCCTCATTGTGCTTCGCGTTCGTTGAATCGGCGATGTTGTTTTCTCTGCGAGGCATCTTCGCGCTTTGAGTTAGTTTCAGTCGGAGCTGAGCTGTGACGTCATCGTCATTTGGCGGCTCGCCGCTCCTGCGTGTGTTGTGCGCATGCGTCACCGCCGCCCTGGTTCGGTGTGTTTTCAGAAGCTGTTTTTGTCTTGGCGCTGCGGCCGAAAGGGGCGTGTCTTTCAAATACAAATTAGAATGGTTCTTTCAATTATTAAATGTTAATTAGTTTCTGATTTGCTCTTTTAATTTTCACGTAATTCCTAATCATCAAATTAGTTTAAATTAATCTTGCTGTCACATTTGTGCACCCCTTTTCTGGGTATAAATAATAATGTAGCGCATTTTCCCAACAGAATTTTAATAAAAATGATGCTGTAATTTTATGCAAAACGTCCTATGGTCTGGAGGCCCGCTGGCCTGTGCCAGCGCTCGTATCCTAGAATCGCCGTAGCGCTGATTCTTTGGAGATCAATTTCGCGTTTTCAGTTTTTAATTATTCTACAAAAATGCTGTTGTAAATTTTAAGTTTAGTATTTTAAAAGTTTTAAATCAACTGGTAATTTAATTGACTTCTGAATTAATTCTATAATTCTTCATGGACGCGGCCAGAAGGAATATTTAAAGACTCTTCGAATTTTACGAAATTTGAGCCAGTTACTTTTTAAAGACTTGATGTGCAGCTTTCATCTCATCCTTCCTCCTTCAAGAAAATGTAATAAACATTATTGGATCCTAACCTATACGAGTTCTTATTTCAAGTAGTATGAGTCTCTTATTTTTCAACAAAGATCAAGTAAGACCGTTTAATTCATTTTATTATTATGATTGTTTCTCTTCTTAAAGAATATCGACCTAAAGAACGTCATGCTATTTTTTTGCATTGGGTTATTGCTCACACATTAATATTCCCATCAATTGCTCTCTCTTAAATATTTTATTTACGCTACAGATGCGGCATCTTTTAATTTACCGAAACTGTGGCTAGAATTACTCCATTGTCAAAGATATGAAAATAAACAATCAAGTAAAAAATAATAGATAACGTGCGTAATTTTTAAAAAGTACATGGAGATAATAACCTCAAAGCCCGTGCAGCTTTAGAATATTCTCCTTTTGTTTTTGAAAATGACTCGGAAAGAGTCGAAACATGTAAAACAACTAATAAAAGTTATTTTAATTTATATTATAGTTGTTAATTTTACACCTTTAGCATTTAAAAGTAATATGAGTATATACATGTTTCAAACTTGAGTAATTTTTATTCGGAGCCATTTTGACTATGCGACATATTCAGATTTGAGTATTTTTTGCTCAGTTTTGATAATGTCGTTTTTAGAGTGTTTTCTCAGTACAGTGTGCTGAGGTGAGAAGTGATGCTCAGAATCCCAAGGACAATTATATTGTGATGCATATTTAAACAACAAATGTCTCTCCTTCGAGCCAATCCAATGTTAATATTAGATGTCGGTATGTGTGAAATACAGATAGCTTTTTAAATGCTACACAATATTTTCTTTCCCCACTTACCTAGACTCTGACCAGGAAAATTGAGAACCCAGGTGGTAGCATCATTTAATATTCCATGGATCAATAAAACCACTTCTTTCTCGTGTCCATTCAAACGCCTTCTTCTTCCGTGCGGTATCCTTTGTACGGACAATAAGTAGCCATCAACAGTTTCGACAGTATGTTCCTCGACAGGATATCCTTTACTTGCAATTATTTCGGTCTGAAGAAAAATAAACGAAAGAAATTTTGAGAAACTCTGCTCTCTCATGTGCAGGATGCCGCTGATTAACCATTTCCGGCACAGACAAATTCTGTTCGTAAAATGTGAAATTACTGACTGACACCAGAATTTACAGACTTTATAGAAAATAAGAACTCCTTATTTTAAACTTTCATTGTAGAAGCAAGATTTTATTAAAATATTCTTGGTGCCGAATGCAAGTTTGGAATTAAAATTAAGTGTGCCCGGAGTTGGACCACTGTGCCGGAAAGGGTTAATAAGCCTACGCGCTGACACAAAAATGGCAGCTGTCGTAGGCGGATTTTTTTTCAGCGTTTGTATGAGAAAGAAAAAGAAACAACAAAAAAGAAAAAACAAGAAAATTCATGCGACAAGCACAGATTATGAAACACTTTCCAACACATTCAGAATACTGTAATAAAACTTCACTGTTTAAAAAAGTGAAAGATGATGTCTAAGTAAAAATTTGGAAACAGATAACACTTGAAAACACAATTGCGGCAGTTAACAGTAGTTGTTGAAATATCCCAGGTGGTATTCGTATGTCTATTTTTACTACAGGAAATAATACTGCGACGGATAATTCAAAAATTACTAATTAAGCCACATTTTGAGTATACTTCATTCTTATACTGCATTAGGGGAACATGGGACTTAAAGTAATGAGAAGAACTAAAATTCATTCCAAATAAATGGTAATTTAGAAGTTATTTAGAAATTATTCTGCTCATTTCATTTTTCATTTGAAATTTCGAATTTTTTAGAAACCGTTCTTAAAACAATTATATCAACTGCATCAAATAAATCGTAATTTTAGAACATGTTTTGCTCCTGTGCCCTTTTAAATTTCAAACTTTTAGAAAGCTGTTCAGGGCGAGCATTTGCGTCTTAAAAGTATCAGCCATGTCAGATTTCAAGTTTCTATCCTTAACAATTCCACAGAAATCTTAATTTAGATCATTTTTTGTACGCTTTTCACGCATTTCACTCTTCAGGTTTTTAAAAACTGTTCTATGTAACTATTTACGTCGTAAAAGTAACAGCCATGTCAAATTTCAAGTTTCTATCCCTAACTGTTCCATAGAAATCTTAATTTAGAACACTTTTAGAACGTTTTCTGCTAATTTCCCCCTTCATTATTTCGATTTTTTTAGAGACTACTGTTAGCAACCATTTTTATCTTAAAAGTAACCGCCATGCCAAATTTAAAGTTTCTAGTCCTTTCAGTAGCACAAAAATCGTAATTTAGAAAGTTTTTTTTTTCTACTGTACCCTTTTAAATTTAAAATTTTTAGAAAACTGTCCAGGGCGAGCATTTGCGTCGTGAAAGTATCAGCCATGTCAGATTTCAACTTCCTATCCTTAACAATTCCCTAGAAATCTTAATTTAGATCGTTTTTAGAACGCTTTTCGCGCATTTCACACTTTTAAATTTCAGTTTTTTTTAAACTGTTCTGTGTAACTATTTAAGTCTTAAAAGTAACACAGTCATGTCAAATTACAAGTTTCTATAAGTAATTGCCATGCCAAATTTCAAGCTTCTAAGCCTCTTCAGTATCACAAAAATCGCACATTTAGAACGTTTTTCGCTCCTGGGTAGTGGTACCGACATACAATATAGCCTATGTTGGATTAGGGACTATCACCATCAATTTTCCACCGTTACATTTAAAATTGTGTCGGGTATTTTAATGATTACTTTCTACAAACAAACGTTACTTCCTTATAATAACAGACAAATTCTGCTTTATCAATTAGGAGAATCAAACCGGGCTTCCCAGGTTACAGAATATAAGTGAAAACCATCTTTTTTAACAATTTCCAACCGAGTTGAAAAGTGTTTAGGACTTCGGTTTATCTGGTCGTCTGTCCGTCTGCCGTCTGCCCGTCTGTCCGTGTCTAATTCGAGTAAATATACTCGTATTGCCCTGAAATTTTTGTATGTTATTGTTATTGTCGCATGATTCTTATTGAAAATGAAATGTGTAGTAGGGCGGGTCGATATCTCAATTTCAGTATCGTGATATATCGTCAGCTAAATATCGCGATATGACGATATACTGTGATATTAAAACTAAATATACAGCATAAATAAAAGAATATTTTGAGAAGGAGAAGAAAAGAAAAAAAAAACAGTTTTACTCGTATTTCCACAATAGGGCTGGCTTTAGACGAAAGCGAATTATGGCGACCGCTTGAGTCGCTAAAATCAAACTGGCAGGAAATAGAAAAAATATTTGGTTAAAACTTAAATATAGTTGAAAGATATCATTCGTAACAATGAATAAAAATTTCGACTTCAAGGGTCCAGGGCTAGTAAAATCGCATCTGGAACCAAACATGGAAATTTTAAATACCTCCATATTCCATTATTAAAACAATTGCTATATATAACATCTTTTAAAGAGCATAAAATTATAAATAATATAGAATAAGCTTTACTAAATTATTCGCCAATTTGCGCTTTATGAAATTTTAGCTTCACACCCTCCTCTGCTATATTTCTATTATAATAAATTTAACAATATATATTACATTAAAACAATCAGCAATTTCCTGTAATGATATATTCAAAATCCCAAATAACTGAAATAAACACTTCACAGAAACATTATATATCATGTACAATATTTCAACAGAATTTGTTTTACTTTAACATTACAGTCAGTGACAAATTCAGGGGTGACACTGAGCCCCTAGAGTTTCCACATTTTCGGTTAATTAATGTCCCGAAAATGCAAATCTCCTCCCCCTTCCTCCCTCCCTCACACACACACACTGAATACCATAATGCCATAGACGCCGACGAAACACAGGGAGATGTAAGATATTGAAATAGTTGTGCTGCTAGTCCTCAACATGCAATACAGAAATTTAACAAATTAAAAAAATAATTTTTTTTTTTACATCTCTCTTTCGTCAGAGGAGATAATTTTTCAACACATAAACTCAAACAATATTAATATATATATATATATAAACTTTGTTCCATGGGAGTTTTAGCGGGCAGATCCCCAGTGACCAAAATTTCATAGTTCTTTCTTCTCTCAGTACGTAATTAATCATGCTACTTGGGGATAAGTAAATTATATATTTTTTTCAACATAAAAAATACAGATTTAAATTTCAAAATTCAGGGAGGGGCAATTGTCCTCCCTTGCCGGCGCCCATGATAAAGCCCCCCCCCCCCCCAAACCTACCCGCCATCCCGAACCTTCGAAATACCTCCCAGAGAAAAATGTCTGAATCCAAGACTGATTAGCGTATTAAATAGTCATCAAGCACATTTTTCATAATAATGGAAAAAAGCACGAAGAAAAAAAAATGGATGGAGATATAAAAAATAATTTAATGAATAATCTGCATGTTCCCCCCCTTTTTTTTTATCAGATAAGTACATTAATATTTTACAACAAAAATTATGAAGAAATAAATATATATTATCTTTTTCTTGTTTGCCGCGCTAAAGCGTAAACTGTTTTTTAATATCTCATTTGTGAAGAATGTCGGGGGGGGGGGGAGGGTAAATTGGATAAAAATAGAGAAGAAACAATTCAACATATTTTATTCTATTAAAATTGAACACTTCGTATTAAAATTGCGTGATATTCATTTCCACCGTTGGAAATAAAATATAATAATGGTTAATGGTTTTAAAAATTTAAATGTAAAATTACCACCAAACGATTTTAGGCAGTGACAAGTGGTTATATATACAGAGGCAGTCAAATACCAAATACTCATATCTGTCACGCGAACGCGATTTTAAAAATAAATTCTGAGGAGAAAAAAAATCACGGTATAGAAGTAAAAATATTTGCATTTTTAAAAATCCTTCTTTACCCTAGAATATGCATTAATAAATACTACTAAGGAATTGATATTTTTTTTTCATAAAATAATAATTATAAAAAACAAATAAAAACATGTGGAATTATTCTTTTCTCATTTGTCCCATTAAATCAACTGTTACAAATAAAATACTTTCTTTCTTTATCGCCCTAATTCACAATTATTCAACAATAAGAGCGAATATTCATCCACACCGGCAAAATCTAAATATCATAATGAAATGAAAGCATATGCGAAATCCCACGCATGCGCTCAGAGTTAAACTTGCACCGTCAATACCATAAAAGCGATATATCATCCACTGTTGGTGGTCGCTGACGAAAATCACCCTTCCTCTTTTCAAAAACCTTATCAGCTGCGAGAATTCACACCGTTAGTATTCATGAATACGGTATCTCATCAAAAAGTCACCTGTAAAAAATGCAGCCAAGTCTCGTAACTTATTTACCGTAAAAAGTACTGAGATCGTATAAAGCCAAGTTTAACTATCTTATTAACTCTGAAATTTTCATTCACAAATCACTCCTAGTCTCTACATCTTTAGTTAATTATTATTTTGTGACTTGGCAATTACGTAGTGCGAGAATGTGGCGTATATAGTTAGTCTTAATCAAATAATACTATAACATATTAAAGTGTAATAACTTCCCTGTGCGTATATAATTTGCCTTAATTAAATTATCCCATCCCATCCCATAACATAGTAAGGTGTAATAACTTCCTTGTGCTGCGTAATTGCAAAGTCACAAAATAATAATTAACTAAAGATGTAGAGACTAGGAGTGATTTGTGAATGAAAATTTCAGAGTTAATAAGATAGTTAAACTTGGCTTTATACGATCTCAGTACTTTTTACGGTAAATGAGTTACGAGACTTGGCTGCATTTTTTACAGGTGACTTTTTGATGAGATTTCACTTCTTTTTGTAAGTAATCCTCCTTTTCTTGATTTTGGGTTCTTTTTGGAGATCATCCACTGATTTTCGCTAAGCCCACACTCTGTCCCTATTAGTTACAGGTATCAAAAATTTGAAGCTTTAGTTTCGTTTGCAAAGTACTGTAGATAAAAAGAGATTTCAGGTTCCTAGGCAAGCACTAAGTTATGGGAGGGGGAGTGTCAAAAGTACTCTCAATTGCTTCCAGGATAGGTGCTATCCATCTGAGATATTACTCGCCGCCCTAGATACTTGATATTTAACATAAAAAACTTTTTAGTATAAAAAGAAAGCCAAAATTAAAATTTCCGGAAATTTCCAATAAATCAAACTATATTCCTTTTTTCGATGTTTTTTTCGTTTTTTTTAGTCTTTTTTTTATTATTATTTACGGATTTTTAAATTTTTCCTTACTTTGTGTACTAAACCCTGCATTTCTGCCAAATGTCAAGCTTCTAGGACTACAAAATCGAATTATTTTCAAATTTTCGAATTTTTATAAATTTATTGATTTTTCGATTTTAATTCTAAGTTACCTGATTGTCATGCCAATATACTAATTATTTGATCCGTCTTCTTAGGATCATTTAGGTTCAATTTAGAGATAAATCAAGTGAATCTTAGAGTCACCATGATTTTATTTAGAAAGGACTATCAAGCCATAACCAGCCAGTAATGTCGGGAGGGTAGGGGGAGCTGTGAAAATTTTTGTGGGGCTAACATCATTTAACAATCCATATTTCATATGTGAAGTAAATAGAGTACAACCTGTGAAAGAAAACAAACCTGTCTATAAAGAAATCGCCTATATCGTAGCCAGTCTATAGCGGAACTTTTCTATAACGAAATTCGTAAACGAAAGAAAAGAAAACCATAATCCGGGGGAAATAACATAAAACAATTAAGGGCGTTGTAATAGTTAATAGGACAATTATCTTAAAACTAATGTTTCTAGCAGTACAAAATCAAATTGTTTTCGAATTTTCGATTTCTTAAAGATATTTCGATTTTTCGATTTTATTTTCGAATTTAACGAATATTTTAATTGTTCCTTTTATTGAATAGTAAATACTACCTTTACACTAAGTTTTAAGTTTCTAAGACTACAAGATAAAATTATTTTCAATTTTTGATTTTTTCGAATTTTTTTTATAATTTTCTGGATTTTTTAATTTTTTCTTATTTTGTATCCTTTATTACAAATTTCAAGTTTCTAGCGCTACAAAATCGAATTATTTTGAAATTTCCGATCTTTTTTGAGTTTTTTATTCTATTTTCGAATTTGTTGTGTTTTAATTTTCCCTTTTTCTGTATCCTAAACAATAAGTTTACGCCGAATTTTAAGTTCTAAAGCTATAAAATCGAATTTTTTTCAATTTTTCGAATTTTCGAATTTTTTTTTCGAATTTTACAGATTTTTTTATTTATTTCTTTTTTTGTATCCTAAATACTACCTTTATTCAAATTTTAAGTTTCTAGCTTTACAAAATCGAATTATTTTCACATTTTCGTTTTTTTTTTTCGTTTTTTTTATTTTATTTTCAATTTTTGTTGTGTTTTTAATTTTTTCTTTTTCTGAATCCTAAACACTACCTTTACACCAAATTTTCAGTTTCTAAGACTACGAGATCATATTATTTTCAATTTCTCTCTTTTTCTTTCTTTCTTTCTATTTTTTTTTTTTTTAATTATCCATATTTTTTAATGTTTCCTTATTTAGTATCTTAAATATTACCTTTATTCCAAATTTCAAGTTTTTAGCGCTATGAAATCGAATTATTTTCAAAATTTCTTATTTTTCGATTTCTTTCGATTTTTTTATTTTATTTTCGAAATTTATTGCTTTTTTATTTTAACTTATTCTGAATCCTAAGCACTATCTTTACCGCGAATTTTAAGTTTCTAAGGCCAAAAGATCAAATTATTTAAATTTTTTCCAATTTTTTTTCGAATTTTTCGAATTTTTTATTTTTTGTTTCGAATTTTCTGGATTTTGTAATTTTTCCTTATTTTGCATCCTAAATACTACCTTTATTCCGAATTCCAAGTTTCTAGCGCAACAAAATTGGATTATTTGAAATTTTTCAATTTTTTTTCGATTTTTCGATTTTATTTTCAATTTTTTTTTGCGTGTTTTTGCGTGTTTTCTTTTTCTGAATTCTAAACACTACCTTCACACCAAATTTTAAGTTTTTAAGACTACAAGATCGTGTTATTTTCAATTTTCAATTTTGTTCGATTTTTTTGAATTTTCAAATGTTTTTTTTTTTTTTTAATTTTCCGGATTTTATAATTTTTCCTTTCTTTGTATCCGAAACACTAGCTTTATTCCAAATTTTAAGTTTCTGTGGCTGCGGGATCTACCCAATCTTTTTGATGACGCGAGAGTGAGTGTGTGTGTGAGTGACAAAAAATCGAAACTTTGAGTTCATATATCGTCTGCACTAATTTATGGGTATTTTTTGAATTATCCATATTTTTTCATTTTTCCTTAATCGAAAAATAAGGAAAATTTGAAAATAATTCGATTTCATAGCGCTAGAAACTTGAAATTTGGAATAAAGGTGATATTTAAGATACTAAAATTTGAAAATAATTCGATTTCATAGCGCTAGAAACTTGAAATTTGGAATAAAGGTGATATTTAAGATACTAAATATAGTATCTTAAATATCACCTTTATTCCAAATTTCAAGTTTCTAGCGCTATGAAATCGAATTATTTTCAAATTTTCCTTATTTTTCGATTTTTCCGATATTTTCGATTTTTGATTTTATTTTCGAATTTTATTGCGTTTTTTATTTTAACTTATTCTGAATCCTAAACACTATCTTTACTACAAATTTTAAGTTTCTAAGGCTAAAAAAAAACTTTTTTTTTTTTAATTTTTTCAATTTTTTTCTAATTTTTGGAATTTTTGAAAAAAAAATTTCTAATTTTCCGGAATTTTTAATTTTTCCTTCTTTTGCATCCTAAATACTACCTTTATTCCGAATTCCAAGTTTCTAGCGCAACAAAATCGGATTATTTGAAATTTTTCGATTTTTTTCGATTTTTCGATTTTTTCAATTTTGCTTTCGATTTTTTTTTTTGGTGTTTTTGATGTTTTCTTTTTCTGGATACTAAACACTACCTTCACACCGAATCTTAAGTTTCTAAGACTACAAGATCTTATTATTTTCAATTTTCAATTTTGATGGAATTTGTTGAATTTTCGAATGTTTTTTTTTCAAATTTTCCGGATTTTATAATTTTTCCTTTTTTTGCATCCTAAACACTACCTTTTTTCCAAATGTCAAGTTTCTAGGGCTACGGGATCTACCTAATCTTTTTGATGACGCGTGAACGAGTGAGTGAGTGAGTGACAAAAAATCGAATGTTTGAGTTCATATATCGTCTGTACTAGAAAAGACAGAAAGTTGTAATTTCAAATTTTGGTCTTGTGTGCCAAATGCTCTAAAAAAATTTTCGGGATACTCCAGCGCGGAGATATGGGGGGGGGGGGGGTCAAAAGTGCCCTGAGTTGCTTTCAGAAATGTATGCTTACGGCTGTCCTCTCTCGACTTGGCGGAGGCACTGCCGTGCCTCCAAATATCATGGTTTAGGCTAGGGGAAGTCACACTGTTCGTATTCATGAATACTCGAAGACGAGGATTTTCGTCAAATTTATGATATTCGCGATATACCGTTGGGTAGGATTTTTTGATATCGGTATCACTAAATGCATTTTATATCGGTTTTATCGATTTTATCGATATATCGCCAGCCCTAATGTGTAGCACTTGTAGTTGTTTTCAGGGACAGTCAAAATTATTCCGTCAATGGAAAAAAATCGTTTCAAATCGCTACGCCATTTGAAACATGATGAAATTGATATAAAATTATGAAGCGCACTAAAACATGATTTTTGTAGAATATGGAGTGCAAAGAATTTATTATTCATTCACAGTGTCAAACAAAAGAAGTATGTTGCACATTGCTCTACGGGGAAAAATCGTTTGCTATGTAATTTAATGATGTTTCACTATTTGATATGTAATGAAATTTATATGCATAACTGAGGTGCACTATAAATTGCTTACTTAAAAGAATGGTGTGTGTTGTGCTTATCGTTCATTTACAGGGACAAACAAAATATATCGGTTACAGTATATGTGCAATAATTACAGTGTATGCCTGATAAGTGCGTTTTCAACATTGGATTGCGTTTTTAAGTTTAACTAAATGTTTCATAGTACGTGGTGTGCATAAATTCGGTTGATCACATACAGGGATACACAAAGGAATTCGTAAGTATTATAGACTATGGGAGTGAATTGCTAAGGGTAATTTTTACTTGCGTTACGCATTTTACTGCTGAACTAATAGCTAGTAGAAGTTTGTGGAAAATAAATAAATTCATATGCAGTGCTACTCAAAGTCATTTACTCAACTATACATTGTCGTTTATAGTTGGTAATTGCTGGAAGTTTGTTTAAAGTGCCTATGCATTTTTTACCAAATTAAATTTTAGCTTAATATGGAGTGTGTACAAAAGTCCTTAGATAACATACAGGGCTCTACAAAAGATTTCGAGTGTATTTCCATCGATTGGCAAAAATTGCTAAATGTGAATTTTCCAAATGAACTAATTTTTTTTATCATGCTATGTGGTATATATCCAAATCGTGTAGATCACATAGAGGGCTGCACAAAATATATCGACTACAATTTTGACGATGGAAGGTAATTGCTAAAACTGAACTTTTGAATGTGTTATATGTCTCTTATACTTTATACTTACATGTCTTCTTTCACCTTATTTAACGGTAAAGTTTCGTTACAGTTTTCTGGATGTGTTGGAAACTGTTTCATAATGTTTGACGCATGTTTTTTCGTTCTTGTTTTAATTGAAAACTTTAATAGTTTTTTCTTTAGCTTACCCACTAACAGTAAAAAAAATACATAGGAAAAATATCAGCTATGTATTCAAATAAAGTTCTCAAATTTATTAAAATCAGAACTTTTATATTAGCCGCATGCCTAAAGTTAATAGTAAAAAAAATTGCCAAAGAATTTGCTACTTGCCTTTAAAAGTAATGTTGAAAACCTACATGGACTTAAGATTACCAGTTTACGAAGCGATAATGGTGGGGAATATTCAAGTACTGAATTTGAGGATTTCTTAATTAACAAGTGGGTAAGTGTGATCGCAGATCGCTCAAAGGGTTTCTTTAATATTTCTTTCAAAACACTTTATCCTTTCTTTAATAAATTCAAATAAATTTCATTTGGCAAAAAAAAAAAAAAAAAAAAAAAAAAAGTCATGTTTTTTATAAAGTAAAAAATTACCGGTCTATTTTTTCTTTTTTTCGAATATCTAAACCATTCCGATAGCGGTCTAAGCCCGCTATTACATTCTCTAACTGTAATATCTGTCATGCGGACTAAATGCGATATTTAAAAAAAATAATTTCAAAATTAAACAAGTTGTACACGTTCAAAATGTTAAAATATGCGAATATTTCCATAATCGGATTTTTATCATGATTCAGCATGTTTATCAAACTCATATATTTACTATTCTCTATTACTCATATTGATACACGCTTTGCATTATTCTGAAACATTTGAAAAATCCGTTAAACTTCCGATATGACGTCAGATTTTCTTTTTAATTCTCTAATGACATGATATTAATCTGTTTTGTGCACATACACATACTCATACTCCTTGTATTATTGAGAAATCTTTCCGTTTTATGTTTTATTACCACCATGACGCCAATCAATTTTATTTCATATTAATCTTTTTTTCAATTGGTGAAACTTTTTATTTCATTTTTCACGTGGAAATCGTCTGATAGAAAAATAATTATTGTAGAAAGATTTTCATCGTTGATTTTTAGTTTTTGGCATCGGCTATAACGAAGAATGTTTAAATTTAATAGGAAAAGGCTGTTAGAATTTTGTTTTTTTATCTCTATTTATTAAAATAATACGAATTTTTCACATTTTAATATTTTCAGCTCTTCACAGCTGATATTCTGATTTATACACAAAGTTTCAACTCAGTAAGTTACATAGATTTCGAGAATGGCTCTGTGACAGACAGACAACGGAGCTGGAGCAATAGAGTTTCGTGAGATGAACGAAACCCTAAAAATGGAATCTCAAGACAGCTCACTGTTCCTAGAATTCCACAGCAAAATGGTGTTGCCGAAAAAATGAATCATACATTATTCGATATAACTAGATGTCTTTTGTTCGACTCAAACCTTCCAAATGAACTGTGGGCACATGCTGTGGCTACTGCTCGTTATTTACGCAATAAATGTCCATCACAAGCTATCCAGGGAAGAATACCGGACTTTGGAAACAAAAGCCTGTTGAAATCGATAACTTAAGAATTTTCGGCTGTAAGGCTTATGCACAAACAGGGCCGTGCTTAAGATTTTGGCGGCCCTGGGCGAAATATATTTTGGCTGCCTTTTTTTCTGAAAAATTTTAAACGGATATAAAATGTTAATAAAAAGAAGTGCCCAGTTAAACAGATGGCATTGAGCTCACAGGCTATTCACACTAATTGTATATTATACTCTTATTTCAAAGAATAATGCCCCTCGAAAAATAAAGAGATCGACAATAAATTAAGGGGGGCTTAGCCCCCCCGTTTTCCTCCTTTATACTTAACCAATGAACCCCCAAAACTAACCAGGGAAGCACCTTACCACAATGAATCTATATACAAAATTTGAAGCAAATTGGGTAATTCTGCGTGAAAAAAACTTTTATCTAATTTCAGGGGGATTAACCTCTGTTCCCCCTTTATACTTAACCAATAAACTCCCAAAACTAATCAGGGAAGCGCTTCATAACAATGAACCTATAAACCAAACGTTAATCAAATCGGATAATTTGGCATGAAAAACACATTTATCTAAATTAAGGGAGGATTAGCCTCCCATCCCCCCCTTTATACGTAACCAATGAACCCCCAAAACTAATCAGGGAAGCGCCTTATCCCAATGTACCTATAAACAAAATTTGAATCAAATCGGATAATTCTGCATAAAAAACCCATTTATATAAATTAAGGGGGGTTGATTAGTCCCCCGTCCCCTTCTTTATACTTAACAAATGAACCCCCAAAACTAATCAGGGAAGCGTCTTATAACAATGAATCTATAAACAAAATTTCAATCAAATCGGATATTTTGGCATGAAAACACATTTATCTAAATTAAGGGGGGATTACCCCCCGTTCCCCCTTTATACGTAACCAATGAATCCCCAAAACTAATCAGGGAAGTGCCTTATCCCAATGTACTTATATGGCCAAAACTTAAATGGCCCCGAACCACAATTACTCAAGTTTGAAACATGTATATATATATATATATATATATATATATATATATATATATATATATATATATATATATATATATATATATATATATATATATATATACTCATTTTTGAAAACATGCACACACTGAAGAATAAAACATCATGTGCAACTATTTGAGTACACTGTTAAAAATAAATCCGTAAATTCACGGTAAAAGTACTGGCAGCGAAGTTGCCGGACTTTTTCCGTTCCGTTAGTAGATTTTCCGTTTTGAAAAATAAAAGAAGGAAAATCGTCGTTTGCAGAAGCGGTAACTTCCCGTTAACGCTCTCAGAAATCACGGAAATATTCCTCGTAGAACTGACAGAAAAGGACATTTTCCGTTTTAGATAAACTCGGTTTAAAAAAATCTTGACATCTCACTTGGTGCTGCCATCTGTCGACTTTGCGGGAGTATTTACTATCTGACATACGTCAAGAACAGCTTTTGGTCGACATTGGGTTTTGAACCAGGGGTGATAATGCCTCGAGTCCAGCGTCTTGCCGGTTTGACCAGCGGACGCTTGCTAGATTAGCAGTTTGAACGGATCATTTGGAAATTCTCAAAATGGCGGCTTAGAACAGACATAATTTGGGGTTTAGAAGCTTGGTAATTTTGAAGTTAATTGCGAGGAGATTTCGTTATGAGATGATGTTGATGTTTTAAAATTGTAATATTAATACAGGATAAAAACATGAATTATATATATTCTTAACTTGATTGTTAGATGTAAATTATGAATATTATATTTGAATTAAATTCGATAAAAAATGTTTGCTTGTTTAAGAAAAGCGATTTTTTTCCCCAACTATTATATATTTTTTAAATGTGTTCGCTTAGAATATATTTTCAGTGCGAGTACTTTTTATTACTTTAAAAACTAAATTGCGAATAATTTTAAAGGAATGAGAAAAATATTATTTTCTTTTTATTTGAAAGCATTATTTTTGTATGTTGCTTTTTTGAGTAAAATAGATTTTTTTTTTTCACTTAATTTAACTATTATATATATATTTTAATCTGCTTGTTTAGAATATATTTTAAGTGCGAATATTTTCTTATAACTTTAAAAAATAAATTGCAAATAATTTTAAAAGAATGGGAAAATTATTACTTTTTTTAATTCGAAACTACTATTTTTTTTTTTTTTTTTTTTTTTTTTTTTTAAATAAACTCGAAATTTTAATTTATTAATTTTTTAGTTTTTCTGTGCAACAACATGTCAGTTTTTTAAACATTGAAAATAAATATGCAGCAGATAACATAACGGAATATCTCCGTTATCCCCTTTCGTCTCCGTCCGTTCCGTTGTTTTCAGGAAATATGAGGAAATATTCTGTTTTTTAACTGAAAATACCCTTTTGTCGCAAAAAAGGACTTTTTCTGTGAAATTCAGGAAAAAAATACCCGTGAATTTCAGATTTTTTTTAACAGTGTATGTCCATGTTTCAAAAATGAGTATGAACTGACTTCTATGTGCTCATGTTTGAGTATTTCCATGTTTCAAAAATGAGTTTGAACTGATTCTAATCCTTTTTGAGTATGTCCATGTTTCAAAAATGAGTGTGAACTGACCTCTATATGCTCAGTTTTGAGTATGTCCATGTTTCAATATTCTGAGTATTTCTGGTATTTCAGAATTGAAAGCATTGGGTGGTCCTATTTGAAACAAAACGTTTCATAACAAAATGAAAACATCGATTTACTCAGATTTGAAAGTGCCATTTTTCTCAATGTATCTAGATACTTCAGATGCTTTATCTTGTCCTGAGCCTAAATTTGTATGCAATTTAGAAACAATTCTGTTATAAATTAAATTTTATTGCATTAATTTTTTGAAAAAAGAAATTAGACTTTATGTATGCATAGATTTTTTTATGGAGCGTAAATGAATTTAGGCCTAGTCAAATTATAGATATAATTAATTATCTGTACAAATTTCATTAAAATATATTTAGTTCATCACTTAACAGTTATTATCATCTGATATTCTGTTATTATGCGCGCAAGTTAAAAAAAAAAACAGTAAGACTATTTAAATGTAACATGTAACATATTCATAATTGTTTACAGAGATTACCAGTTACGTTTTTTGTCACAATTAGTTTAACTATAGGAATTTTTAATACATTTTGTTTCTAAATGATCAGAAAATATTGCTCCATCACATGTATTGTCTATCAAAAAAATTGAATCTTTTGAATGTCGTAACAGTTGTATAGCCTACAGTATACGGCGTATGGCGTATAACAGTATGGCATATAACAGTCGTATGGCGTATACAGTACTATGCCTACTTTTTAAGTATGCTTGAAAATGTCAATAGTTAATAAAATAATGAACAAAGTCATAAAGTATACTTACTACATTTCTGTAGGTATCTGGATCCTCTATGCCTTCATGTATTCCATCAGCTTCAGTTTCTTTCCCGTAGAAACGAACCACAAAGCAAAAAGTAATAAACAGAATCGAATGTTTCATGTTTCAGCGATAAACGAAATGCGAATGTGAACAATTCAGAATTACAATAATTGCAATTTATTTAATACTCTCTACAGCGCATACTCGCCAATATTCCTTCCTTAACGCACGTATACAGATAAATGATCCACTTTTAAAACCCCCCTTTTAATGATACGTAGGAGTTTTATAGAAATTCACGTTTAGATTTCACAATCGACTGTCTGCAGATGATCGATTGTGAAATCAAAAGTTGAATTTCAATAGCAAAAACGAAATAGGAACTTTAAGGCTTAACAAAGATCATATCTATTCTTTTATTCAAGTTTTAAATTCACACTATGCTTGTTACGCACGAAAACGGCAATGGAAATTTAAAAAAAAGTATAAACCCTCCAAGATTATAATAAAGCACGGAAGTGTCTTGTTTAGCCAGATGGTCATTTTGAGAAGTTATTTAAAGCAAGTGTAGCCAACAAACACCTTTATATATTATTACACTTTGCCTATATCTGAGAGTATATTCATTAGTCACTTGACGGGAGTAAGATCTTGAAATACTTAAAAGAATCGAAAAAATATATTTTTGACGATAAAAATTCTCGATTTTAAGGTCCACTATGTAAACTGCCAATTGTAAACAAAAATTAAAATTTTTTTTCTTTGAAAGGCTGTACAATTATAGCTGTCCAAAACAGTTTTTATTTTCTTCTTACAATCCTTATAACTGTAGCTATGGCTAAATTTAAATCATATTTTGATTCCACTCTGAAACCGAAAATGTGTATTGAAATAAGCAGGGATTGAACTAACAGCCTCAAGAAAGAAAAGATCTTCTAATAATGATATTAAGGAAGGTACAACATATAAATCTGGAGAACGTTATAAACTTGGGGTGAGTATTTCTAATATAATTTCAAAAATAAAAATTTTAAATGTTTTTTTTGAAAATATGTGATTTTCCGGAACCATCAGTTACGGAATGTGTTCTTTCTCCCAAAATTATAGTTATATTAATATCCATCTTCTCCTTTATAACTTTTATCTCAATCATTATTTTCATCTCAATGATTCAGATAAAATTAATAAAGTTCAACTGCTGCTTTTTTACTCTGTTAGAAAGTTTAAATCTTTATAAATTACAGTGAACAACTTATGTGCTGCTGACAGTGTAATGTTCTATAGATTTAAATATTCGAGAATTTTCTGAAGTGTTACCAGAGTTGCCAAGTCTCCGGATTTTTGCACACCAGTAATTTTTTAGAGAAAATGTTGTTCTCTTAAATCGCAGAATGCTCTGATTAAATAAAACAACATTTTCTGTACTAAATTACTAGTATCCAAAAAGCCGGAGACTTGGCAAGTCTGTGTTACGGTCAATTTTAAAAATCAACGCACAAAAAATATATGAAAAATCTTGAAAGTGACAATTTGAATGAATATAATTATGGAAGTTTTTACTGTGTGGCTTCTTAGATTGTAGATTTTTTTGTAATGTAAGGGATTTTTTTGCGATAAGTTTTGTGATAGAAGATTTTTTTAATGCTTCATCGAAAAATATGCGATGTTTGATACTTACCAAAAATGTACTCTTGATAAAAATAATGAAAGTTTACAGTTTTCATTTGCAATAAATATAATTTTTGATCTACGTACTAAGAATGTAGGTAGTGAGTAGTTTGGGTAAATGTTCCAAAATCAGAAATTTTATAAGAACATATCTTTTATATATTAAAGAACTATTAAAGAATTTTCACTACGTAGAATTAATTTCTAGCTAGGGGGTTATATATTATGTTCTATATAGTCAATTTTTTGAAGTATCCAATCTGATCCTTGGCTGCTAAATTCTTCAAACTAATGGTTAATTTTTGAATATCCAACCTCAATATGATTTGGTATACTGTCTTCGACAAGTTCAACATAACAGTCAAATATATCTATGCATTTTATTACGAAGAACGGATATTTTCTCACACTTTTCACACTGAAACAATTTTTTAACAGGATGTGTTTTCATATGAACTGATAGTCTGCATTTTCTATAGTAAAAGATAATTCACGAGTTCTTGTAGACGATTTTTGACGATGATTACAAGTATATGGTTTTTCACTAGTATGGTTTGCATATGTTCTTTTAAATTCCATTTACTTGAAAATTATTTGTTACAAGTGGAATACATATGTAAGAGAAATAAATGCAAATATTTAGAATTCCTTCTAACACTGCAGATGAAAAAACATCACCTTTTTTTATAGAACACGTGATACAATATTTTATTGTAAATTCACTCTAATTATGTTTAATATATGCATTCTAATATATCACATATAAGTACTTGCATTTTTATTATTCTTTAACTCTATATGTGTTAGCGACCAATCATTCGGAGCATCCGTTTCTGACAAAGAGGGTTTCTGCTGTTTTGATTCATCTTGCTGCAACATCTATACAACAAAATAAATGTAATTATATACCTAGAAAAAAATTTAACAGATAAATAATCATTTATAGATTTTTTTTACAATGATATAGCACAACTTACTTTATTCGTTAACGGATAAATTGATTCCTCAATTGGGTTAAAATCAGGAAATTTACTGGAGCTACACATATACAGTCATCTTCATGCAAAAGTTCGACAAGGGAAATGATAAACTCTGTATCGTTTTTCAAAATTTTATAATATCGTCAGTTAAAGTGATCACATGACAAACTGCGCATGCGTACTTAATAAAAATCATCAGTATAATAAGTTTTATCAATAAATTTTGTTTAAATGAAATCAGTATGATTTTAATACTAAAATATTAATTATATATATAAAAGAAACAGATATACACAACTTCCAATGCTAGATGAAAAAGTTACTCTACACGGCAGATGTTATTTGGAAATTCGCTAAATACAGTATAAAATTTGGTTTATGGGGTCAGGTAACCTTTGAACTCACAAAATACATGAAAAGGAGACCTCTGTAAGAATTATCATAACTCCGTAACTATTTGACTTTGAATTATAAAATTTTAAATGCATATTAATAAAGGTTTATTTTATAAATTAAAATTCTCCAAAAATGTTTACACTCATATAAAGCTTTTAAATTTAATTTAAAATATAATAAATTTTTTACGAAAGAATTATTCTTGCATGTACTGCGCGCACGATTTTTCACATTTGAATTGCTAAAACCATTCAAAAAAATTTTAATGAGTACATATATAATGTGTTCTCAAAATGACCTACGATGAAAAAAATAAAATGAGTAGTTCTTGAGAAAAAAATTTTTTTTTAGAGAAATTCGAAATGTCGAGTTTTTTTTACTACAAAAGTAGTCATAAATTCTAAACTTGTTACTTGAGAAACATAATCGTAGGTCATTTTGTGCATCTGATTGGTTAAGACATTCAGTCAAAATTTCATGAAATTCTAACCAATAATTTTTCTTAAATCGTGCGCGCAATGACCAAAATCGTCGTTTTGAGAAAATTGACTTCAAAGATCAAACTGTCCCTTGATCATATACAAAAAGCTCAGACTGTTTTAGACATAACTCCTCTTCTAAAGTGAATTTTTGCATGGGGTTTATTTTAAATTGTTCCTAAACAATCATATTTAATTATAAGCTAATAAAATTTTTTTCAAATTTCTCACACTTTAAAGGTTACCTGACCCCTTATGCGATATTAACATAGCGTTGGTACAATTGAAGTTAAAATTTTCTTTATATTTATATAACTTATTTCTATATCTTTATATAACTTTAGATTGCTATATTCGGAGAAGTGATAGTGGCAATGGTAGCAGTAAAGTTTCTAATTTTTAAAACTTTTTGTGTTTTTTTCTTTGGTGTTAATTTTTTTTTAAACTTTTGTACAAACTTTTTTTTGTTAATTTTTTTAACTTTGTAAAAACTTTTTTTTTTTTAAGTTTGAAAAAACTTCTTTTTAAAGTTTGTAAAAACTTTTTTTTTTAAGTTCGTGAAAACTTTTTTTTTAAAGTTTGTAAAAACTTTTCTTAAAGTTTGTAATTTTTTTTAAAAGTTTGTAAAAACTTTTTTTCTTAACTTTGAAAAACTTTTTCTTGTAATTTTTTTTGTTGTTGTTGCTCTTATTTTATTTTATTTTTTAACATTTGTAATTTTTGTTTAATAGTTTTTGCGTTTGATATTTTTAGATACTTACAATTTGTTATTGCCATTTATTGTATACTTAATTTCTATGATGTTTCTGTGATAAAAATTGTGTGATATATATAGTGGATAGGTGATAGAACATAAATTTTAACTTGAGATTTGAATCTTTGTATAGAAAACACAATTCAAATATTATTTACCAGCGTCTGTATTCAAATATTTTCGTTTCTGTGATACAAAAATATATTCAAATCATTGAAAAGGCGTAAAACACTACAAGTGTGAGCTAAATAGGGATATTTTCTCGGTAAATCAATATTTTTATGTGTATATTTCGGAAAGAAATAGGTGAAATACTATTACATGATCTCAGTTATGTTAAAATAGGCACGTGAGCGGTTTCTAACTTCATGTTACAATGCTGTCTAATATTTGCTATTACGTATCGTTTTCATAAACTAGGCTATTTGAAAAAAAAATTTTAGATAAAATTAAAGTTTATATTAGTGTTAAAACTGGAAAATTTAAAATGTAGTATTCGTATTCATGTAGGAAACAATGTGGTCTACTAAACACGATATGTGTAAATGTTCTGTAAGTACGCATGATTTCAAGTAAAAGTTCAAGAAAAATATAACTAAAAGTGAATGTCAATACTTAGAATATGAATGTAAAGGAAATTTTTTGACAGTGGTATTTCTGTGATAGAAAAAAAAATAATCTTGGGAAATATTGAAAGTTAATTAATATAAAATCACTAATCAATATATAAAACTTAAAAGAGTATAACAAAATAGGAAAAACAGTTATCCGTTACATAGAAATGATTATGTGGAAAACGTTATATGGAAAATAAGTCTAAAAACAGTAGTATAAAGTTAATGGAAACCATTGTAAACTCATTAGAATTGTGTAACAATTAATAAATACAAGCAAAGATTAGTTATTTATCTTGTAAATCATTATTTTTATATGTAAATTATTGATGAAAACAGGAGTTCATATAATTACTATTAAAATTTCACGTATAAGTAATCTAAAAAGTTAATATTTTCATTATTTCTCTGTATAGTAATCACCTAAGGAATAAAATCACACGTTTTGCAGTACAGTCACACCAAAAACATGTGTAAAATTAATTAAAAATTCATCTTTTTTGTTAAAAATAGATATTTTCCTTTGTTTTGTCTACTATTGCTCTACCGTTATCCACAATTATACTGTATGTAATTTCATTTGGCTTCTCAAGGACATCTGTCTTTCCCACTTCATCTCTTCGTTGTCATGGTAGTAGAAGACGAGAGCTCCTGGTGCCGTTTTGCCATTGCTATAATCGAACAACGACAAGCTTTCTACTGATCTCAAGTAAGGTGGGAAAAAAGAACGGTCTGTCAGCCAAATGCAGAGTTATCATAGTTATTAACCTAAGATAAGGAGCTGGAAATTGACCTTGAGAAGTCAATTCAAATTACATATAGTACAGCCAAGTCCAATTATTTTGTGCTACTTGTGGCGTGCAACTTCAGAAAATTAGATTATAATATTTTATACTATTTGTATTTTAGTCACATACAGAGCGTATCTATTAATCTAAACTCTATAAGGTGTGATGATATATATGTCAAGAAAACAATTTTTGTACAGGAAACAAGGATAGAAATCCACTCATTGAATGAAAAATATTCACAATTCGGTAAAATATCTTCATTATTGTTATAGTTATGATTGAAAATCCGTGTACAACTCGGTGTGGCATGCCTTGCATTTTTGATTGAATAAGTGGATTGCGACCCTGGTTTCTTTAACAAAACTTGTTTGTCGTGAGACATATCGCAAGCGCTATTCGTCTGACCATCTGTTCCGGTACATCTTGAATACCGTATTACGGGAAATTTGTATATTTGTCACTAATGTCACAATTGCATTCGTGACATTCTGTGATGTCACAGCAATGTCACCAATGTCAGAGTTACATTCGCGACGTTCTGTGAAGTCACAGAAATGTCACCAATATCACTGTTACTATTGTGACGTTCTGTAACATCACAACAATGTTACAAATTTTACTGTTACAGTCGCAAATTGGTGTGAAATCGCAATAACGATGCCGTTGCCTTTGCGGTTGAAGAGAGAATAAAAAGTTGGGGTTATCTCCTTAACGGAAATTTAATTTTTCTTTAACTTTTCGGACTAAATTGTATGTCTATGCAGTGCTCCACTTCATCTAAAAAAATCTCGCTGCATTATGCACAGGTAAGCAGCTAAATCGATATGTTTTAGATTACAGACAAATTTACGCATTCAAATAGATTAATGTATACCATTACTCCTGTAAAGGAGTATATTACTCGGGTGAATCATTTTCACTCATTTAGAAAACTTCAAAAAAGTGAAATTACTCAGTAATATTTTTTAAATTTTTCAAAATATTTCTCCGCGTTAAAATAAGAAACAAAATATTCCATAAATCATTTTCATAAACATAGAATTATGGAATTGCTTATTAAAGACGAATATTTATCAAAGACATCCTTTTGCAATTTTGAATCTAGTAAGTAGCAACAGAGTAAACACATTGAGAATAACCAATCTTTTATGTTTCCGGAATGTAGGAATCTTGCTACATCGGTATGGTGTTTCATCTTTCTTCTACGTGATGTGAATGCAATATAATATAAGAATACTACGCGTTTCATCTTTCAACTCAGAATATAATGAAGTAAAAAAAAAAGTTGAATGACCACTTGGGCGTATTTCTAAGACTCTTGTGTAAGTTTCTCTCTAGACAGTCTTAATGGTAATGTAACCTGTGAAATAGATTTTAAAATCCGTAAAAGTACGTAAAAAGCAGAAAAAAATACGAATAAGAAAATGTAAATTTCTACCGAAATTCTGCCTTTGAATATAGCTGATAATTTTTCCAATATTATAGAGAAAAAAATACATTTTAAAAATTACTCCTAACATTTATAACACACGCCTATAAACAGCGAAATAAAGTGAAATTACTACCTGAAATATATTTTCATTCATACTAAACAAAACACTATAGCTTTTAAAAGAAATAATCGATTGGAACAACGCATGTGGTGGGTTTACGATCGCCAACCTTAAAACCTTTTATCGGAGAGTCCGCTTTTGAGGTGATTTATATGGGCTTAGTGTTTCATGCGCGGCAAGGCACAAAAAAGCTAGTTAATTGGTATTAAAGTACCTTGATATACCAGAGTAGCAACATACAACAAGTAAAAATAGATTGATATAAAAATTTTTGGGCTGTAACAGACATGGCAAGCCTTCCTTTACCGCCAATCTAGTGTTTGTTTAATCGTCTACTTTGGCTAAGTGAACATGTGCAAGCGTGTATCGCCAATTTTTGTAATGTCGACTAACATACTAAATAGTTAGTTACTATGTTAGTAGTACTAATTCGATTTTAGATTTTTTCCGAAAAATAATTCAATTTTGGTTTATTGTCTTAATTTATTTTTTAAAAAAACAATAAATAAATTTGTAAAAGCTTTTTTTTTTTTTTTTCTTTCTTAAAAAAAAAAAAAAAAAAAAAAAAAAAACTTAAAAAATATAAAATTAAACCAAAAGCTGTTCGTCTTATCTTTTTTATTCTTCTCGTCCTGAAATTTTCACTAATGAATGTATATATATTTTCTTTCATAGGAAAAACCTCCCGATACACTATTACAATTTCTTAAGAATCTCAACGTCAGTGGCTGTGTTTTGGTCTTCAAACGATAAAGTCCGGGATATCTGAATGATGTCGACATTCTTCGAAGTGAACACTACTGCTTGCTAAATACTGAATTGTGCTGAGTTGTATAGGTGTATGCGGTAAATTAAAAATTTTTGAACAAAATATTTCCGTCTGCTCATTTAAATTTCATAAAGCAAATATAAAATGATAAATGAACACACATTAACTAAAACATACTAATTCAGTTGGTAGTGAAACTTTTTTTTTACGCTATCCACCTTAAAGTTTTTTTAGAGAACCACCTAATATGTACGTAATATATAGAGACTTTTGTACAATGTATTTCATAGTGATTATTTTATAGTAAATCGCTGTAAAATGGATTTCTTGATAATTATTCAGTAATGCACGAAATGTAAAAATATCTAAACAATTTTCTGTGGTTGACATTAAATAACTTCGTGAAAGAGGAACATCTGACTAAATAAGATGTGTCCCTATTTTTCCAAAATATTGCACACTATTTACCTTTTCGTTAGCGTATCCACACTCTGCTTATATTTGCTTGCTCTGTTCAAACATTGGTGCTAAATTTGGATCTCTTTATGCTATGGTTTATTTAAACACATGGTTAACTTCGTAATCAGAAATGTGAATTTAACCTTGACATATAGTAAGTAACCTTGAATAACCTTGTAATAGAGCTGCATAATTCAGTAAAACTCAAATTTATAACAGATTGCTAGGCAATGAAACATATATATAAATATTGTGCCTTCCGTCAACGTTTTATTCCCCTTGATGAAGTATATTACATTCAAGGGCATGAAAGGATTTGTCTTTCACTTTCTGGTGTGTTATTATGGGAGAAAAGCGTCTGGAACAGGTTTGGAGAGCCAAAGTGGAAAACTAGGCCAGATTTTGAATGATGATCCAGATACATATAGAAGTGTGGTAAGAAGAATTGCTGATATACTTTTGTATAACTATTCTAAAGTTCTAAAGAGATATAGAAAGGTGCCAAATTAATTTTTTAGTTTCTAACTAATTAATTACCGCATATTCTGGCGTGTAACCGCACTTTTGAAACAAGATTTTTTTTTTCAAAATTTACACACGCGCATTACAGACTGAGTGTAATATTTAAAAATTAAGAAAAATAATGTGATAAAAGCTGCGATTACTGCATTAATGAACATTGTACCTATTATACGTTCTTACGTCATATTTGCTAATATTTTTCTTTATATTCAAACTAGTTGTTATACTTTTCGATGTTTTTTATTGCATTTTTATGCTAGTTATCTCATAGAAGAGTCTTTGCAAACATAAATTTCGCGTAATATGGTGAATATACCTATAAAAAGAAAAATATGCTTTAAAATTTCAGATGTGCATTACACTCCTGAAATACTTTCGTTTGTTTACTTTCCCTTTGTTGGTACATTTTCTTTTCATTTTCATTCATACTGGATTTTCGAAAAAGTACCAGGAAAAATTAGGATATCCTTGCCAATTAATTTTTTTTTTTTTTTTGCTTGTTTTCGGAACTAGTTGGTATCGTAATTATAGCTTAAAAAAAATTGATTTATTCTCATGTTTAAACACAAAAGACCCGGTTTGCTCCCAGGTTTATTCTCAAAAAATTCAGTTTATACCCCAAAATCCAAGATTCTTCTCGGGTGGTCCAAACCAGGTTTTTTTCCAGTCCTTGCAACTCTGACCGTAATGTCTATCAAGTTCTGGCATTTTTTACAATGGTATTGCTGTTTCTCAGCTGATGTCGTCTAAGTGGATATTGCAAGTTCTGTAATGCAGATTAACATAGTTTGCGCAAAAACTTCGATTCTGAGCTAGTGCCTTGTGCTGTGCATATATCGCTACTCCTTTACAAAGGCACATTAACTAAAATGTCTTTTCATGAGTTTGGATTGGTAAAAGTAAATGAATTGCGTTGAACAGCTTAAAGAATAAAAAAAACGGACAACTGGAATTTTAACCTGGAAAACGCATGACACATTTGAAAACTCAATTTCAGCAATTATCATTTATATTCGGAAAAGTATTCAAATTATTTTATGAAGCCCTGTATGTGATATACTTTGTATATATACTACATAGTATGCCACAATTTAGACCAGTTAGAAAACGCATAATACAGTTGGAAATTCACATTCAGCTATTACCGTCAATAATTGTAAATGCACTCTTATTCTTTTCTGCAGTCTGTACATAACCTATAGAACCCATCTAGTAATAGGCAAAACATTAGTTAAATTTAGAACACATACCACAACTGAAAGCGCACTCCCAACATTTATCGCTCATAGGGAGTATTCTAATCAAATTCTTTCACGTGTACCTATAAATGAACGATAAATGCTATGCACAACCTATTCTAATCTGTTTGCCATGGTCTTATTAATTATGATGTTGTTATCTTCTTTAAATGGATGGTGGAAGTGGATCGAATTTTTGTAAGATGCCCTGGTGACGGTTTCGTTGCATCGCGGGCCGGTTTATTAGCATGCTCGTTTGCAGCTATGCCAGAATGACCACGCACCCATTTAAAGAAAATGGATTTGTATAAATAAACAATTTGGAAACCGCATAACACAATAAAAACCTCTATTTCAGGAATTACCAACATTATTCGGAAAAGTAACTGAATTATTTTGTGCAGCCCTGAATATGATCTATAGATGTATAAATATACTTATGCATGATGAATCTACCATAAATTCTATAAGATAATACACCGATCTTGTTATCTCTGATGACCCTGTTCTATTTAATGATCGACGCTGTACTTGGTAATAATAAAAATGTCTTTCTTTTGAAAACTCGTAAAAAAAAAATCACAATATTGCACAGCTATAGCAGAAATATATGAGTTTTTTTGTTTTCCAGGATTATGGAAAAAGGCTTCAAACAGAATGTGAGGATAGACAAGGTATATCCCACAGCTTCTTTAAGTTACTAACACTGACCGTGCCAAAAAATTTAGAATCAGATATAAGGATTTTTCATTATACCCCACAAATAACCAATATCAAACTAATTTTTAAACATTTTAAAACACTTTAAGAAAATTAGACTGCAGTCTTGTTTCTCAAATATATTTTTTTCTTTTTCCAATTTGGAAATAATTAAAATTTTCACTTTCACTTGAAACCCGTCCAAACCCGAACCCTTCTCGGACCCAAGATCAGGTTCGGCCTTACGGTATCGGGCTGAGCCTTTCTCATATCTAATATCGTCCGTTAGATTATAAATAATTGCATAGTAGTTAAAAATCCAAATAAAAGTATAGATTAGAAAGGATTTTTTTTCGGATTTTATGGTAATTTTTATTTTATAAGTATTTACCGACATTGCTTTTTTAAATATAGTTACAGAAACATTATAATTTTTTTAACATTTCTGTTAATGGTATTAAGACAGAAATGCCATGACGTCATTTTTGACTGATAAATTTACTGTACGTTATATTTGCAGTCCCTGTTTCATAAAAAAAAAAAAAAAAACGTCAGCTCATGAAATGAAGACTGGAAGAAGAATGGAACAATAAGAAATAATTCCAATAATCACCGACAGATGGCGCTTTTGAATGTGAAATGTAATGTGTAATATTGTGTACCGTAGAGGTATCGCAAACCTCAATTACCTTACCGCATACCACAACATGTGCGAAACATCCCTCCTGATAAGTTACATTCCGCAGTAAAGCACGTCGTGCACCGCTTGGATTGTGTGTTCCCGTACAATGATCATGTGGAACCTAAACATGATCGTCACCGCCATGCAAAAGCGTAACCACGTTCACTGTGACATTTTCCAATAAATTAGGTGTGTCATTCAGTTTGACGCCTTAACAATACATTTCACACTCAGTAGCGCCATCTGTCGGTGTTTATTGGAATTATTTTTTTATATTGTTTCACTCTTCTTCCCCCTTCTCGAATAGTAAGTGTACCTATTTTGGTTTCATTCGGATCATTCCTTTGAGCTACAGAAAGCTCCAAATAGAGATACTTATATTATAACTACCCTGTATAATTAGAATGAAAATAATTTGCAAATTAAAAAGCATTTATTACTTAAGCTGGCCAATAAAATTTGCAAATAAGTTACATTTTTCAAAATTTTATGGTTTTACTTTTCTATTTTTAACGAAATCCGATTCTGTTTAATACCTTCTTATTTCCATCTGTTTTTCAGAGTGAAATAATTACGAGTAAAGGATATCCGTTAGAAGAGCACACTGTGCAGACTGATGATGGCTATCTGTTGACTTTATTACGAATTCCTCATGGAAGAAACGGTAACTCGAAGGGAAAAGTCAAACAAGTGGTTTTATTATTACATGGAGATCTAAGCGATGCTATTCAATGGGTTTTCGATTTTCCGAATCAAAGTCTAGGTAGGAAAAATAAGTAGATTAACGTCACTGTGATGTCTCCGCAATGGGGCTGTACGGTTCAGCATCACTTCCTCGCGCACAATTCATCGCGAAACAATTTATCGCGCACAATTCATCGCAGCGTCAATTCGTCGCGGCGTCAATTCGTCGCGGCGTCAATTCGTCCTGTTGTCAACTCGTCGCAACCTCAATTCGTTACAACGAAAATATATTTGAAGGCTATGATGATAAAAGTAAAGATAATTTAGTAAAATTATTTAATGATGTAAATTGTTAGTTATAATTCTCTATATCTAAAAAACAAATTGTCATTAAATAATTTTACTACATTGTCTTTAATTTTATCATCATAGCCTTCAAAAACATTTTCGTCGCGACGAATGGACACCACGACGAATTGACACTGCGACGAGTTGATGCTGCGACGAAATGACGCAGCGTTGAATTGTGCGCGATGAATTGTGCGCGACGAATTGACGCGACACTGGGCTGTACATATTTAACGATATTAACTTTTTGGTAATTTTGAGCCTCCTTACGATATCACTCTTCGACACCTCCCGCCTCCCCAATGATATCGTTATCAATGTCTAAAAACTCTTCATTTTTACATTTTTTTTTTTTTTACATACTTGCATTGATATACAAATATAATTTTACATTTGTTGTTTACTTACTGATTCAAATGAAGAGAAGCCGTCAATAAAATATCTCTGTTATATATGAAATATCTTTATACCATCTAATACTTAAAAGAAATAGTTACTATTTAAAAGAATTTGATAACAGCTTTTTCTTGCATAATGCATTCAACAGTAATACTGTTTTCTTGCACATGACCCCTGCACGGGGAAGGGAAAACAGAATTTCTTATAAACAAAACATGTGGACAACATTCTTTCTGTTTTCTTCCTAGTAAACACAAGTATAATTTCAAACACACTTCGCACCTGGTTTCTCAAGCAGCAGATGAATAGGAATGTGAAACGATTTTGTATTCCATGCTTTGGAGTGAAATAATTTTATAATTATTTAACGGTTTTAATAATAACTTCACATTTTATTAACAAGCTAAAAACGGAATATTTTGATATAAAAAAATGGTTGGATTAAAAATGATAACGATATCAAAAGACAAACCCCCCTCCCCCTAGAGGTATCTTACTATATCAAGTGCCTACTCCCCTCCCCCTCCCTAAAGTTATAACATTATATATGCACAGCCCCAAGTAACAATGTTGTACGAGAGGAGTTTATTGTTGCTTATTTTTAGGTACACTGTAAAAAATGACCAATGTTTCTTATTTTATGAAAATATACTATAACCACGAACGAAAATATAGTATAATCTTCTGAGTTATCCGAAAATCCGAATAGCGTGTTCCGTTGTCTTTTGAATCCCCAGAAACCAATACATTTCCAAAATTTACAGAATTATTTATAAAAACAAAGTATTTTTTGCTGCCCGTATTTTTCAGAAACGTTTCTGAAGGGTTTTTATAGTGTATTAATGAGTGTCCTCAGCCTGGAATACCTGTTTTTCGAATGCTGTCAATTCTCAAGTAAACATTTTCATACTTAAAAAATATGTTTAACAGACAAACATGCAAAATTAACAGCGTTAAAAATAACATTAAAATTAAGATTATTTCTTCACTCTTTCATGTATAAATTAAATTATGTGGCTGAAAACGTTTACTTGAGAATGGATGACATTCGAAAAACAGGTATTCCAGGCTGAGGAAACTAATTAATACACTATAAAAACCCTTCGGAAACGTTTTCCAACCCAGTTGAAAAGTGTTTATGACTTCGGTTTGACTGGCCGTATGGCCGTCTGCCGTCTGTCCGTTCTCTAACTCCCGTAAATATGCTCGGATTGTCCCGCAATTTTTATATGTTATTGTCGTTATCTATAGCATGTTCCCTATTTCAACTGAAGAGTGTAGCACTCATAGTTTTATTACAGGGACACTCAAAAGAATTCCGTTACATTACGGTCTATGGGGAAAAATCATTTGCGGTTTATTTTAATGATGTTACACAATTTCAAACACATTGTAATTGATATATATCAGTAAGGTGCATTACAAGAAGCTTAATATGGAATAGAGTGTGCACAGCACTTATAGTTCCGTTACAGGGACAGTCAAAAGAATTCCGTTACATTACGTCTATGGAGAAAAATCGTTTGCGGTTTAATTAAATAATGTTTCACTATTTTAAACGCAATGAAATTTATATATATCACTAAGGTGCATTACAAGAGGCTTACTACAGAATAGTGTGTGTATAGCAGTCATCGTTCATTTACAGGGACACACAAAAGAATTCTCTACTGTCTGTTAACAATAATTCCTGGAAGTGCGTTTTAAGTTGCTGAACGCGATTTTAAATTTAACTCACTTTCTGTCTATTACTTAGTGTGTATAAATTCTGTAGATCCTATACAGGGCAGCACAAAAGTTCGTAAACACACGCATCCGTTTATTGACAGAAACTCCAGAAGGAGAATTTTAAACTGTGCTACGCGTTTCCTAACTAAACTAAAATTTAGCATCCCATGTAGTATTTATACAAATCTATAGATCATATACAGGGCTGAATAAAAGTATTCGAATATTTTTCCGAATATTGTATATGTTGGAAATATATGTGGGAATTCCTGAAATTACGTTTTTAAATATGTTATGCGTTTTCCAAATTGTTTACTTATATGTTATCTTTCAGCTTATTAAACGGTAATGATTTGTAAAATATTTTGGAAGCGTTGGAAAGTGTTACATAATCTATGCTTGACGCATGATTTTTCGTTCTTGTTTGATTTTGGTTCCAGTTTTTTTATACAAGGGTACTTTCACTTTCAGAACCGGTTCCAACAGGTTCCAAAATTGAAAATGTCCGCTTATATAAAAACTGGAACCAAAATCGAAGAAGTAAAAACTAACAACGGTAGAGATCAATCTGCCAAAAAAAAACATTTAAAAATATTAAAATGCGAGCGAGAAATCTGTCAAGACTTATTTTTGTCATAGACTTAACATTAGCGTTCGAGTTTCATCGAATGACTAGCGTAGGTTCTTAACAGCTAATTTGATTTAATACTATGACATGATACAGTACAGAAAATATTAAAATGATTCCTTTCAATTAGAAGTACTAACCTAAATGCAATCATAAATGCATTTGTTAATTTACGTGTACAAAAATATCCGAACACAGAGAATTAGATACATTTGACTAAAACATATATATTGCAAGGTTAGATGATTTAATGTGATTTAAAGAATTACAAAAAGTTTGAAATAATTATACAATTTTAAACATCTTTAAAAAAAAATCAAAATCAAATCAAAATCAAAATAAATTAATACATTTTAATGATTTTATGATTTCCGACGGTACTTGCGTTGTAAAAAAAAGACAAATGTTTCTTAATCTAAGAATGTGTAATATAACCACGAAAGAAATACAACAACCTCCTCCAAGTTACCCGCGATTCCGAAAAGCGTTCTTTATCTTTTGAAACCTCATTTATAAAAGCAAGTTTTTTTTTTTTTTTTTTTTTTTTTTTTTTTTTTTTTTTTTTTTTTTGCTGCCTCTGATTTTCGGAAACATTTCTAAGTAGATTTTATCGTGTACCAATCAGTTTTCTCCAACCGGGATAACGGCTTTAAGAATGCTACCAATTCTCAAGTAATTATTTTCACGTTCCACAAACAATGTTTTACAGACAAACATGATATAAATTAAAGCATTAACATTAATAACAAAATTAATATTATTTTGTTATTCTTGACTGCATAAATTCGATTAAGCAGCTGAAAATGTTAAATTGAGAATTGATAGCATCCTAAAAAACGATATTCAGGTTTGAGAAAACTGGTTAATGCACTATAAAAGCTATTCGGAAACGATTCGGGAAATCAGTCGCAGCAAAGGAAACTTTCATATGTGATACAACTTGAATTATAATTGAGTTTACTTTATCGTCTCAAAAATTAGATTAAATGTCAACTTTTACATAATTTACAAAAAAAATGGGAAACGCAGCTCGATTTCTTACTAATACCTGCCATTTTCCTTCATTTACTAATGAAAATGACTTTGGAAATATGCCAGAAATGAACAACTTTGGATTTGATAAATAATGACTTTTTTCTGTAAACAAATATTTTCGAATAAGGACATAAATATTTCTTCCTTTCTTTTTTTATCCATATTTATTTTTATTTATTTATTTGTATATTATCTAATATTGGATTTTTATCGATTTAATATTCTAGCTATACACTTTGAGACTAAAAAAGGCTGTTAAAAAAATTTTCATCGAAAAACTTCATATAGGATCTACTTAAAGAATTGCATGTCAAGTAGTTTCCTTAAAACCGGTGAGAATATTAATTAACATAAACGTTTGATAGTCAAATATCTCTGATGGCACTATGAAATATTACAAACTCAATTTTGGTGGATGCTGAAAGTTTTTATTAATCTAAACAAATTCTATTTAATGGAGTTTTTTTTTTCACGTAAAACTGAATTACATTGAATAAAATGAAGATATGGTGCAAAACTAGATAGAAATGTCACACACAATTTAAAATTAATGATAAGCTTTTATACAAGGGAATATAACAACAAAACTTTAATACACTTTTCTAGTGCATGAATTTATTTTCAAGTAAAATAGCCATTTGGAAGCAATAAAAAAAAAAAATAAGCTGAAGTCAGGCTATTTTGCTATCACAGGAAAAAATATTTTAATTGCCCCCCGCCCATCCCTATTGTACTCGCGCAATTTAAATCAGATTGACTGAAAAAATACAGATTATTTATAAATTTTGGAGTCTCCAAAGTTTGAAATCTGAATACGTTGCTCATATTACCATATGGTACGGGGGGGGGGGAGCGCACAAATTTAGGTTAAGATTACAAATGAATTTTCTGCGAAAACATGTCAATTTTACGATCGCAATAATTATGGAAAACTCTTGAGCTAAATTACTGACACAGGTTTTGCCTTGTTGGTAAAATAATTTTATATTATCTATTCTATTATTATGCATAAGCGAAAATCACCATGAAACTTACTTTTACTTACTTACCAGCAATTAAAAAAAGAAAAGAAAAGAAAACAGTGTTGAAATAATAATATACATCTAACAATTTAGTTATCCGTTTCAAAGAAATTCTAAAATGAATGGGAATTTATTTCACCCGACCTTCTACAGATAAAAAATATAATTGCAACAAAAGAACCACTATTAAAAAAATACTGTCAATCTTTTAAATATAGAGTGTCTTGTATCTTCATTAAAAAAAATATATATATATATTCATTGGAAAATTTCTTGATTTTGCTTGCAAGTTCATGTTAATACACTAAAAATAATTCATCCTGGAAACATAAGCCAGTCGGCAAAAATGAAAGTTATCAAAGCTCTCATAAGTTAAAAATAATGCGCATTAAAGCTTCACAAAGGGGTTTCGCCACACATTAATGACGAGAATATCAACATTTCATTACAATAGAAAGTCTACGTAAATTATTAAAATCTCTGCAGAAAATATACGCAGAGTAACGATCAATAACTGTAAATGCATGCGCAACAACAAACGGCCGAAAACCCAAACTTGTGCTCCGTGCATTTTCTGTGGGTGCTAAAACGCTAGTAATAATTTTTAGGGTTTCGTTCATCTCACAAAACAGTATTCGCCTCTCTTCTCTGTCTGTCCGTCATAGACGAGTTCTCAGAAACTGTATAAGTTAGAGACTTGAAATTTCGTATACTTACAGCTGAGTACCTACTGTCACGGTGAAAATCACAATTTTTTAAAAATATCTTCATTAACTTAAGATATTAATTAAAACCTTAAAAACCCACTCATTAATGGATAAAAATATTCAACTAAATCATAGAATTTAATCAACCGCAAAAGGGGAAGTGTTAACATAGTCACAACATTGCAATGGCGATACTAGATTGAACGTTTTCAAAGACATCCCTATCTCATAAACTATTCCACCTAGGAGCGTAAAATTTCGGACACACACTCAAAAAAAAAAAAAAAATAGCTTTCAGAATTTCTAAAAAAAAAATTTTTACTCCCACTAGAAGTATAAATATCAATTAAAAATTGATTTCAATAAATTCGTTTAATTTCCTTTCACTGGTAAACCACAGGCGCCTGTTCTGACACCTGTTCACACAGATCAAATTTGACGGAGTAGGCATTTTTCAGGCTCTATAGAATTTATTATTATTATTATTATTGAATTTATCGATTTGAAAGTAACACATCTATGCGTATTTTTTTTTTTTTTTTTTTTTTTTTTTTTTTTTACGGCGAACACAGAAATCTAATTTTTATAAAGATGACGTATTTGGAACAGAAATTACGAATTAATTTTGCGTTAATGAAAATAATTTTTATCCAAATCAAAAGAACATTTGCAGCTGATTGTGAAATTGAAGACTTATGCCATTTTTCAGCAAGATTATTTTCGCTTTTCGTCTTAACTGTTGAAGGGAGGAAAATAAAAAAACCCACAGATTTTGAGGGTAGTAAGCGATTAAAAGCTCTATTAATTTTTTGAATTGCATTTACCGATTTGGAAAGTTTGCATCTATGCAAATTTTTTTACGGTGAATCCAGAAATCTAATTTTTATAAAGATCACTTTATTGGAACCGAATTTATATTTTATCTCAACATGCTGATTTTTTTATAGAAAAACGAAATAAAAACGCTAATAGATAATGATGTAATTAATAATGCGAATAGGGATCGTTAATAAAGAAGGGGAGAGGGGAGAAACTATTTTTTTTTAATATCGCATTTAGTCCACATGACAGATATTTTTATGACAGTTTGGAATAGCGGGCTTTGCCCGCTATCGAGTCGGTTCACATATTCAAAAAAACGAAAAAATAGACCGGTAAATTTTTACTTTATAAAAAACATAACTTTTTTTTTTTTTTTTTTTTTTTTTTTGAAAATTAAATTTATTTGGATTTATTAAAGAAAGGATAAAGTGCTTTGAAAGGAATATTAAATGAAACCCTTTGTGCGAGCTTCGATCACATTTACCCACTTGTATTGTATCGGCTTCCTAGTCGAACCTTTCTTTTTTTTTTCAAAACAAACATTTTTTTTTTCATATATGTCTAAAAAATGTTAATGTATAGTTTATATCTTTCTTCTTTTAACCAGCTTTTCTGAAATGGGTCTGTACGATGTACCAGCTACGATCGACTATATCCTAGAAGCAACATATAAAGACAGCCTTTATATTATTGGACATTCACGTGGATGTTCACAAACTTTTGCAATGCTTTCGGAAATGCCCGATTACAATGATAAAGTAAGACCCTTTTACAATTCCAACTATTAGTTCACACTCTCTCTATATATATTTATATATCTTGGTCAATTTTTCAATCGTTAATAAAATACTTTTTAAACTTGTAATGGATGACACTTGATGCTAATACAGTTTTTTTCAAATATTAATTCATTAATTAAATTTTATTAATTAATTTTAGTTTTGTTTGTGAGAAAAAATATCAACACGCAGCCGACTTATTTCAGACATTAGTTCCATTTAAAAGCACTCGCTCGAAAATAAGTTTCTCTTATATAAAATATTTAGCAGGATATAAATTTAGGAATAAATACCGTCAGTGGCGAAACGTGTAGATCGCTGGAAATTTTTTTTCTTTTTGATCTAAGTTGGAATTAATTTTACATTTTTTTTTATATTGCTTGTTTGTAATTAACTTTTTCCAATGTAATTGGGTATATAATAATGTAATAAATCTGTGATTTCGATTTATCAGCCTGGCGGTCTTTCCTTCGGTCCTCACGCAAATGTGCTTGAATTGCAACAAAACTTTAAATACAATATTAAATTTCACTGACAGTATGCCCCCATTTGAAATTTTTTACATAGCATTTCTAGTCCTTTTTATGTAAAAAAAATAGTATCTATGAAGGAATTAAGATCTATGAATTTCAAATGCTCTTTAATCATGTTAAGATTATTTTCAGGCAGAACAAACTGATACATATTATACAGGGTGTCCCAGGATTATTGGGACAAACTTTAAGGGGAGATAGGGGACATCACAAGGATTCAGATTTGCATAGCAACCCATGGTGGGAAACGGCTTCGTTCGCCGTTAGGTGGTGTTGTTCACAAGAGCATTGGAGCACCTCTAACATCTGCAGATTATCGCATTTTTCTGCAAGAGGTGCTACCAAGCTTACTTGACACTATGCCACAACATGTCAGACGCGATACGTGGTTTCAATATGATGGGGCACATCCGCATTATGGCAGATGTGTTTGTGAACATTTGAATTAGGTGTTTGGTCACCGATGGATTGGCCGTAGTGGACCGGTTCCCTGGCCACCACGCTCTCCTGATTTAAGCAGCATAGATTTCTTTCTTTGGGGTGCACTGAAAAGTGCTGTGTATGCAACACCTATGGATTCCGATATGGTTCTGGTTGCAAGACTCGTCTGTGCTGATGCGGATATCCAACAAAATCCAGATGTATTTGAGCAAGTCCGCCAATCCATGGTCCACGGTGTAATGCATGCATCGCTAGCAATGGTGGAAACTTTGAACATCTTTTGAGGCATTTTCACATATCATCTACCACAGCACATGCAATATCTTTGACCAATAAATAATTTCAGACGATGTCAGTCTTTTGTCTCTTCGTTTCTTGTACCTGTCATACTACTTTCCCATGACGTTTCCGACCATGGTTTGCTATGCAAATCTGAATCCTTGTGATGTCCCCTACCTTCCCTTAAAGTTTGTCCCAACAATCCTGGGACACCCTGTAGAGACTACAAAAAAAGTTCGTTGTAAAAAATGGACATTAATCATTTATACTTACGTATCCCACAAAAGGATTCTCATATATTTGTGTCATTCTTATATTTTTCTGTCAAATTAGAGTTTTAAAATGTTTTTTTTTTTCGACTTACTTAGGACATATCTAGCATCATGACAGTACTTTTTTCCAGATTGTTAGAAATATTTAATTAAAGTTGCATTTCGTAAATGCTATGCTCGTAACCATGATGTCAAAGGAAATAATGTCAACACACCTGATTTTTTTTTTCGTAAATTATTCTAAATACACAAAATGTTAGACTGAATTAAATTCTGATGCTGAATTATGTTTTGTGTAATTAATATTATATGTATAGTTGATATTTTGTATGATTAGTATTATTTTACAATTTTAAAATTTTTACCTATGTGTTTATCTTGTCCATGGAACTGGTGTGGTCTTCACGTTCATGATTTTTTTTTCAAAGCTATTTAAAATAAATAAATAAATATTTTACGTAGACGACAGTTGCAAAGTATTTCTACCACTAAAATAACCAACAAGCTTTCCTTTCACATTAAGTTTATTTTTTCTGCTGTCCTCTATTGAGATATTTAAAAGCTGTTCATTTTATGTCCATGGACGTGACTCAATGTCAGTTTTGAATAAATTTTATTCACCGGTACGTGGTTCAAACTACTGCTGTGAAAGTCCACGGTGAAAATTTGTCAGGCTCTGCAGATACATTATTTTTATGCAAAATTTACATTATTATTATTTAAATACTTACATGTATATTGTTCGGTTATACCAAACCACATATCCCTTATAACCGTTTTCAATCTGAATTATTTTTTAAAAACTAAACTTACCGTCGCGGTGTCATTTGCATAGATGTCAAAATTTTGATATTCTTCTGGAGACTGACTCAATTCAAACATGTTTTAAACCAGAAATTTTCGAAATCCTACGCAGGTTTGTCACCACTATTTTAGTTTGAAAATCTCCGTTCTATTAAATCACACTAAGCTACACTAATTTTATTACGATTCGCAGCCTAAGCTGAAAAGCTTTTACTATGTAATCCATTTCTGTCCAGCGGAGCAAGCTAGTCGTTGGAGTCACCGTAATACTTACCCATCACGGATATGCATAATATAAAATATGAAAATAAAACATGTGTAAACTATTTAAAAAATGCATTGCAATTCGAATAAAATCGTGGCTTGATGACGTCATGAACTTTAAAGGCTCTATTTCTCCAAAATTGATAATCATATTAACTAACGGTTTACTGCGTCGGATGAAGCGTCTCATTTCCAATTAAAATGTATCTTTGAATTGAAATTTGAATGAAATACAGGGTCATGAAAAATCGAAGAGTGTGGAAAATGTAATTACAAATATCTCGGCAACTCATTAACCGATCGACTTCATTCTTGATGCAAAATTTATGTATTTTTATTATCTTTTATATTTTCTCCTTGAAATAAACAATTTCTAAAATTTTTATGTACCTTTTATCAGAACGAATATTTCGAGAGTCCAAAAAAAGTAGTTCCGGATAATCGAGGTTACTAAAATTCAATAAGCTTCCCATTATTACATACTTAGTACGTACCAAATTTCAAGTCTCTATCTCAATTTCTTCGGGAGATAGAACGTTAACAGACACACACACAGACAGACAGGCGGACGCCAATTTTTTTTTTTTTTTTTTTTTTTTTTTTTTTTTTTTTTTTTTTTTTAAATATGTTTTTCGGAATCTCCAGTGTCTGAAACGTGTAAATCCGTCAAAAAAAAATTTTCTATTTTCAAAACGATTACAAGACTTACCCCGAGGCTAACGAAAAAGAAAGGCTACCGCAGTGCTTTACGCGTATCTTTTTTTACAGACCGCGGGAGTCACGTGATGCTCGAATCCACCAATACAGGTGTACGAAAAGAGCATCACGTCACTCTAGCGGTCTGTAAAAAAAGATAAGTGGAACGCACCGCGGTAGCCTGTCTTTTTCGTTAGCCTCGGACTTATCCTATACTACGTATGATGGGTAAGTTAATAGAGCGTTCTACTGTTGGCGAGGGATTGGCGAGATTTCGCCAAGTTCCGAAAGAGACTGAGAACTCAAAGCGGAAAAATCTTTGCTCCCACGAGATCGACACCGGTGAAACATCGTTGTATTTGGGAAAGCTGCTGGTCAGCTTTACACACAATATTTAATAGTTATGTTTAATATTTTAATTTGTTAAGTTACTTATATCTTTGGTTGAAATTTAATATGATTTACAGTGTAATAAAGTTTTGTACAGTGACAAATGACCTTCACATTTGACATATTAACCTTGCACTATACAGATAGAATCGCAGATTTCCGCGATAGAAAAAGGGAAAGATTATTTTTCGAAATTAGTGGTGATAAACAATCGTAGTAAATTGCAGCTATGTACACAACCTACTACACGCGTCGCCCCATAGTTTTAGTGTTAATAAATAGTCTGTGACATTGTTTTATAGGTTTCTAATAGAAGGACTAATTTGGGCGTATCGGTTGTAATTGTTCGAAGTAGATTTTGTAAATCGTTTGAAATGTGTTTTAATGATGTTACGTTATTTAAAACATATTGAATTGATTTACATCCCTGACATGGACTACAAGATGATTACTGTAGAATGTGGTATGCCTATCATTTATTGTTCATTTACAGGGGCATACAAAATAATTCTGTTATAGACCTGTTCATGAGAGTTTATTGCTAGAAGTGTGATTTTAATAGTGGTATGCGTTTTTTTATTATTATTATTTATCTAATTTTTTGCATATTACTTGGTGTGTATAAATTTTTTAGATAAGTTACAGGTCTGCACAAAAAGAAATCAAGTACATTTCCGTTTATTGACGGAAATTGCTGAAGGGAAATTTTCAAGCGTATTATACGTTTTCTAACTGAACTAAATTTTAGCATACTATGTAATATGAATAGAAATCTATATAGATAATATACAGAGCTTTACAAAAGACTTTGAATACTTTTCCGGCTATAGATGATAATTGCTGAAAATGTGTTATGCAAATGTGTTAGGCATTTTCCAAATTCTTTACGTAGATATCATATTATTCACCTTAATAAACAATGAAGGTTTTTTTTACTCTTTTCTGGATGTGTTGGAACATTTTTCATAATCTATACTTGACGCATGTTTTTTCTTTTTTTTTTTTTTTGTTATAAATGTCATCTGAAACCTTCAAACCATTGGTCTGAAATTATGCAGATTTTACAATGTGTGCTACATGCTAATGTTCCTTTGAAAAAAATAAAGGATAATTTTTAATAACTCAAAAAAAATTTGTTTTGTCTTGATGTATTTAAATGAGTAATGCATGCTCTGAGAATTAGTTTTACTTATACGACTTCAGTTGAATATTTGAACAAAGTTACGTAATAAAAACTGCTTCTTTTTTCCTCATTATTCGCTATTGCAGGTAAAGTTGTTCATTGCCATGGCGCCAGCGACGTTTCTTGGAAGTATGACTAGTCCTGTACGAGCTCTGGTACCAGTTGCAGAAGAGGCTGCTGTAAGTTTGCTAATCTGAAACTATTCTTAATCGGGGTAATTTAAGTCGTAACTTAAAAATCTTAGGTACTACGAATGACAGGAATTATTTTCTATTTTATTTAAGCAACGTGTTCTCCTAGAATGAAACTATGCAGTGGTTATATTTATTGCCTCTTTTATTACCTCAAGTTAAATGAAAATTTAACTGTACTCAAATTAACCTGTGGATGGGTGAATTTGGATATAATGTGTATTAACGATGAAATCTGTGTTTTGCGCTCTAATATATTTAATCTTTAAAGACACGTATGGCGTACTAGTGTGCGCGCCACTCGGTGAAAATTCCGTCGTTAATTCCAAAATAATTACGTAATCAACATCTCAGCTTCATTTCTCCATTTCTCAAAAACCTTTCAATGTTAAACCAATGTTTAATGTTGAAAATTTTCTCTGCTCTATTTTATTACTTTTATTGGTAAGTCATCACTGGCGTACGGAATACGCTGCCCGTGTATTTCTGTAATTTATTCAATTTTCGTTCTTAATTAAATCATTTTTAAAAACTAAATATGATGTTTATTATTTTTATACTGTTACTAGACATTGCTTTAATGAAGACTATCGTTAAAAGTTATAATTAGGCTTTAAAGGGGTTGGCGTATGTAGTATACCGCCCGTGTTTTCATGTTAGTACAAACCGTCCGTGTTATATTAATTCTAGTTAAACTAGGAGGCTCAGCCCCCTACTCGCTAACGCTCGCCAATCCCAGTGAATTGTGAAGCAATTCACATTTAGGCCGCTACGCGGTCCCAAGCAATTCTAGCTGGAATGAGTACTACCATAAATCATTTTAACATATGAAATTGACAATTTATTTTAAATGTAAAAAAAGTAATTGAAAACTTTGTTGAAAACACAATTAAAAATTCATTTATATTGGTGCTACCAATGTGCATAAGTCAATTAAATACTATGAAAAAAAGGATCTTGGAAAAACAATTAGTTTAAAACTCATTGCTCCTATAACATTGTACAGCACGACTTAAATTCCTTTAAAAAAACACTACGTGATATTTTATTTATTTCATCAAGACAGCAACAGATGGCAGCAAGTGCAATCGAGACAGTTGACATTTTTATTCTCTCCGGTTTTCATGTGAGTGAAATTCGTAAATAAATTCTAAATAAGAGTTGAGAATTCATTTGGAATTAACGATATTACTCATAATTAAAATGAGTAATCATCTCAAACGCTTTGGATTACGTACATGTTATTTTATTTTTAATGATTTCTAGTTTAAGTTTCACTGCTCTCACAATGGCCGCCATATTGAAGTTGGAAACTACGTTTGTTCCCAAACGATAATCTAGAAATCCAGCCTTATTTCCGCGCCACGTAAGAGAAATATATATATAGATTAGATTTTTTATCCACTTGATATTTATTACTTTAATACTGATATTGGAAATAGCATTAAACAAGGACATCGTTAAAAGTCGTTATTTAGGCTTTAAAATTCCTCGGCTCTTGCAATACAGCACCCGTGCTTTTATGTCACTAAAAACCGTCTGTGTCTTTAAAGGTTAAGCTACCCCTCTATAGTAAATTTAGGTAATTTAAGACTTAAAAAGGCATTTTATAGATTTATTAAAGAAAGGTTATTAGGACTAAATTAAGGATAAGCAGTATACACTGTTTACTGCAAGATAGACTGGTAAGTCCTTCTTGATATCTTCTACAGACATTTTGAGATCGTTCCTATATCCTATCATATCTTATAGGTATTTTCCCTGCATATGCATACGCCGCATAGCTGGAAAATAAAAACTAGATAAGTTTATATGTTAGGTTCTAAAATTACATCGTATACTCAAATTACCCCTAAAATGTTAGAAAATACAATTATATACTCAGCATTGCCATTTAACACTAAAATTTTATTTAAAATTATTGTAAACAATGTTTTGCAAACATTCGCTGTAAAAAGGAACAGATGTTTCTTAATCTAGGAAATTATAATATACCCACGAACGAAAATACAATATAACCAAGAACGAAAATATACAAAATAACCGCTGCCGAGTTACGCACGATTTCGAAAAGTTTTCTTTACGTTTAGAAACCTCAGAAACCAATATATTTTCAAGATTTAAAGAAGCATTTATAAAAACAGACACTGATTTTCGGGAACGTTTCTAAGTAGTTTGTATAGTGGTGTTGTTGTTGGCGTGTCAGAGAAAGTGTCATGGCACTTTTCTGAAAGAAGGGGTGCCAGAGCCTCTAGAGAGGTTGTGCTTCTAAAGCTGGTCTCCTAATTTTGAACCAATTCCAGGTGAGCGGATCAATCCTGTATTGGCACCCCCAGAGTCCATTAACAGTTATGTAACGCTTAACCTACGTAACGCTTATTCTAAACTTGGAGGACATTGGAGCCACGAACAGATTTTACGTGCACCAGCTCCCATTAACGTACACGGTCCCACAACAGCCGAAGCCGAGAAAGTTAGTCACCCTTCCAACCAGTGACCACGGTCGATGCTGCTTCACTTTCGGTGATCTTACGGGAACCGAGCTTATTCGTCCGCGCCACTGCCGGACAGTTTGTATGGTGTATTAATCAGTTTTTCAACCGTGAATATAGATATTTCGGATGCTATCCATTCTCAAGTAAACATTTTCGTGTTCAACAAACATGTTTTAGAGACAAATATCATAAATTAACAGTATTAATATTAATATAAAAATTAATATTATTTTGTTAATCTTGTATTATAAGTCCAGTTACTCAGCTGAAAATGTTTCATTGAGAATGGATAACATCCGAAAAATCTGTATTCCTATTTGAAAAAACGGACTAATACAGATTAAAAGCTACTCGGAAATGGTTCTGCAAATTAAAGGCAGGAAAAAAACCTTTATTTTTATACATTCTTCTTTGAATATCAAAACTATATTGGTTTCTTGGCTTTCTAAAGGTACGGAACGCTTTTCGGAATCGTAGGTGACTCGAAGGAGGTTATTCTATATGCTAGTTACATGGTTATATTATATTTTCTTAGATTAAGAATATTTTTTTTTACACAATGCTCTTGCACTTTATTTTGCACCCCACAAAAATTTTCTAATCGGCGTCTTTATTATTATTGGAGAAATTAAGATTAATCTGTTTTCTCTAAATTTGTTCTTAAAATTGTTGTATTGTTCAACGGCAAAATTAGTCTTGTTTCTGGATCACACCTGGCGTTATAGATTTGATTTTCATACTGAATTCACTTCCCAACATTTATATCTACAACTTGACCAAATTTCAATTCCCTATGTTTATGTATAGAAATGTTTCTAAAGAATTATTCCATTGTTCCTTCGTATAATCGGTCCTGTCGCTAGGTCGCGCCTGGCACTACAGACCTGATTTTTATACTACCCACCACCTCCTTTCTATCGGCTGCCTGACCATGTTTTGTTTAAGATCTCTACGACCTTTATTTTTTGAGTTATTGATATTCTGGTTATTTAAATTTGTTATTTCGGATAATCAATCTAATGATCTGAAATAGCCACAAATTGTTGAATGAGTAAGTGCGATTGTTAACTTGTGTTCATGAAAAGAAAAGAGTGTTTCGATGCATAAGTAGGTAAACATTGATTGTTTAGTATTTAAATTCAATGTTACATTTTTCTTTTTCGAACTACTTTTAACCCTTATCTCGCCATAAAATTGTAATATGAAGACGAAGATCTGCACCTTTTAATAATACAAAAATCTTAAATTGTAACTGTATTATTTTTTTACCCCCACTAATAATAAAACCTAACAGTAATATTACCCACTTTCCAGCAGTCATTTAACCCTTACCTGTTGTGAAAATTTTATTATCAGGTTAAAGGCATCCTCCCACTCCTGACGTTCGAATTTTCCGCTATTCCACATGGAAAAATTCCAGCCCTTCACCATTCTTCCAATTTTGTATAAAAGCTTAATTATAGAAATTACCCATTTTAAAAAAGTTCTAACTCTTCTAAAGTTCAAAATTCTAGCTCCTATCTCTCCACTAAATTTTAGTATGAAGACAAACATGTCATATTTTAATAATTCATAATTTTAACGGAATAATCCCTCTCCGTCCCTAAAAATATAACATAACAGTATTATAATAAATATTCTCCACTTCCCATCTGGAATTTAACAATGCCCCCCCCACTTTAAACTTTAGCATTAGAAAAAAGTTCCTCCCCCTGACGTTCGAGTTTTTTGTTAATCAATGCGGTAAAAAATCACCTCACTTCTTCTAATTATGCACAACAGCTTAATAATAGACACTGTCAATTTTCCAACACCCAGTTAACCCTTATGTCTCCATTAAATTTTAATATGAAGGCGAAGATGTACATCTTCTAATAAATCATAACTTTAATGGTATAATTTTTCCCCCTTCTAACAGTATAATACAATAATTATTATAAAGTTTAATTACAGACACTGCCCATTTTTCCAACATTAGTTAATACTCATTTTTCCATTGAATTTTAATATGAAGAAGAAGATGCATAAGATGCCCCCTCCTGATGTTCCCGTTTTTTGCTATTTTATATGGTAAATTACCCCCCCCCCCTTTTCTTCTAATTTTCTAAAATAGCTTAATTATAGACACTGTCCATTTTCCAATCGCAAGTTAACCCTTGTCTCTCCACTAAAGTTTTACACGAGAAAAATAAAGACCTTCTTCTTCAAAAATTTATTTATGAAAGAACGCCTCCCCCCTTCCTCTTTAAATTTTTTTAATGTTACTATAAGAAACATCATCCTTTCTCTAAAATACTACTTAACCCTTACCTATCCATTATATTTTAATATGAAGACAAAGATGTTAATCTTTTAATAAATCATAAGTATAGTGGTATAATTTCTCTTGCCACTAATAATATCACATAATAGTATTGTAACAAATACTGTTCACTTTGTAACTGTTATGTAATCTATCCGTCACCTATCCGTTAAATTTTAATACAACATTCACTATTTTTTCTATTATGTCAAAATTTCATCCCTTCTTCTTATAACTTTGTAAAATTGCTTAATTATAGACACTGCCTATTTACCATCCGTTAGTTAAACCTGATCGTCCCACTATATTTTTGCTTGAGAAAAGCAACGACCTTTTTCAAAAATCTATTTTTGAACGGACACCTACTTTCTACATCGTAAAATTTGATATGGTGGTACTATAAATACTGCCCCTTTTTTGCATCAGATCTGGTACAATGTTACTTTAATAGATATTGTTATTTCTCTAACTACTACTTAAGCCTTATCTTTTCATTAAATTTTAATATGAAGATGGAGTTTTCATCTTGTAATAAACCTTAATTTTAACGGAATATTTTTCTTCTCCCACTAACGATATAACATTATTGTATTATAATAGATACTGTCAACTTCCCAACTGTAATTTAACCCAAGACTCCCTTTAAATTTTAATATGCGAAAAAAGGCGCCCCCTGACATTCGAGTTTTTTGCTATCAACATGGTATATTTTCATAGCTTATTTATAGACATTTTCCATTTTCTAAACATTATTTAACTCTTGTTTTTCGTTTTATTTTCCATATCATTTAAGATATGTCAAATTTGATGTACCTCTGTAAATATGCAAATAGACCCATCCAATTCTCAGTAAACTCTATAATTTAAAAAGTGGTATTAATATACATTAAACATAGCATATAACTATACTCCAATCAGTAATTAGACCGTAACAAACCATTAAATTTAAACTAATGCTTACTTATGAGTAATGATTACATCAACTGGTCTTAGTTGATGGGAACTTGATCTGGACTTTCGAATGGCATTGTTGCTAGGCTTGTTACTAGGGATATTGGTCATGTCCATTGTTGAGATAATAAATGTTACTCTTAACTTTTTTGTTACTTTGTGGACAGATGTCTTTTCAACACCACTTCCCGCTTTTTATTAATCACTTCTCTTTTATTTTACTTTATCTTACTTTATTTCCGTCTCTTAGTTTAGATATAGTATTTTTTTATAGTCATTTTTGAAATTTGACTTCTGGTATTTGCTTTTACATTCCCTAAAGTATACTATTTCACAATTTCTTTCACTCAGGTGACATTCTTGGCACTTGCCGGCTGACTAGCTGATCATATCTTTAATAATCAACTAAAATCATATGTATACTGCTTATGTATCGTTTGTATGTCTATCTGATATGTTTATAAACTATCAGTCGTCACATATAACTTCTCAACATGATTAATACGCAGCAAGAACTAGCCAAATCATCTGCAGACGCTACATTTAAATCAGCTAAACTTATTACAAATTTTTAATTTGTAGAACCAAAAGTGCGAACACATCTTCAAATACTGCTCTTCCCTGACTGATTGGATACCAGTTTTTACAGCCTATCTCTTAAACTTATAAAATTTGAGGAAGCACATGCTGTCGTTGCAGATCGTGCAGATCTTCAATCTATGATTGCCGAAGTTCTCTGTCCAACAAAATAAAACGACTAAATTTCTACAAAAATTTACTGATACAGCACAAGTATTACTGGAAGCAGCGGACACAACAAATGCGAAAGTTACGGCTGAAGCAACTGTGAAGTTTACAATAGTATCTATCCACCAATTGACAACTCTTCTAATAATTATCTTACGACCCAGAATTCTGGTTCACCAATTTATCAAAATCTTTCCTATCAAAAATATCCTATTCAGAATACCGATTTCACTAAAAAAATAATTACAGCTAATTTTAAGGGAAATAATAGATTATCAGATAAGCTCATCATCTCTCAGAATATAGCCACTTCTGCGGTCTTAAATATTATTCCTATGCGCTGGAGAATATAGAAAAATTAATTTTTTTCATAATAAAATTTAAATTACATATTAAAAATTTTCAGAGGGCAAAAAATACATTATTGAAGGAATATTATATTTCTAACATTACACAAAATAATTGAAGATGCTAATGGAGGAAATTAGGTGTAACATATATCAGAGGTATACACCTATACCTCCATTCGTTGAAAAATAAAAAAAAATAAAAAAAGTAATACGTTATCAACCATCATCAAATATATATTTTTTAAATGTGTTATTTATGTGTTTTTATGTTTCTATTATGTAAAATCTCTAAACCATTTTAAAAATATATATTTTGCTAAAAATTACCTACCATGTAGCTAAAAGTAATGTTTCAGATCACAGACATAATAATCAGAGACATAATAAATTTTAAATCGTCATCAGATTTTATGTCTTCATCATCTGAACTGCTGGTTTTTACAGAAAAATCCCCCTTAAAAACTTCTAGTTATTATAGATTTGGTTTGGTTGATTTTATGACGGCCGATTATCTACTCGAGGAATATAGGCCCTAGGGGGGAGTGACCTCCGTCGGGATTTTTCTAAGGGATCCTAACCCGTATTTACGGCAAGGTTCGAAGAAAACCATACCTACTACAAATTTATTAACTGTTATTGTAGAAGAGTAACAATTACTAAAGTTGATGTAGCCTCCTTGAAGCAAGAAAAGGGCGTTTCAATTCCGGACTCGGGTCTGTATTCAGGATTAATCATTAAAGGCCTCTTATTTAAAGAAGCTTTCACATATCAATTCTACTGCGCTGAAACCGACAGATTCAATCTTATTTTCGAAGTCAGAACTGAGCTGTGCGCTGAATGATGACCCTAATACAAAAAATGTAAGCATTCAAGCTTACGACAATCAGAGAAGCAGTCACCGAAATTTACTGACCGTTCAATTCCAAATTTAATAGATAAAGCAAAGTCGTATCCCCCATGTAGATCTTCAAGAAAAGCAACTCTGACTTAAGTAAACAAGATTAAAAAAACATTAAAAGTCTGGTTTCCTCAAATATTCTTCAGACTGCATTATACAATAACCATAAATTGCAGTATACATAGCAAAAAACTCAAAAGTAGCATTCACAGCCTAACGACTGAAACGACTAACTTTCTATAAAAAGTTATTAATGGATCACAAGTATTACTGGAAACAGCGGCCGCAACAAATGCGAAACTTACGGCTGAAGCAGCTGTGAAGATTACAGTAGTATCTAACCCACCAATTGACAACTCTTCTAATAATTATCTTACGACCCAGAATTCTGGTTCACCAATTTATCAAAATCTTTCCTATCAAAATTATCCTATTCAGAATACCAATTTCACTAAAAAAATAATTATAGCTAAGTTTAAGGGAAATAATAGATTATCAGGTAGAGACATCTATAAGCTCATCATCGCTGAGAATAAAGCCACTTCTGTGGTCTGAAATACTATTCATATGCGCTAGAGGGTATAGATCCTGTATACATCAACTGTTGCAACAGAAAATCTAAATAAGGAGCTTGAGTGTCATCAGGGCTACACTACATACCGGGCTTGCTCATTCATTATGATGACGTCACAAAAGGTGGCTGACTAGGAGGAAAGACATGCAGCGATTGGCACAAAACGATGGGCGCGTTGCTTTGGACCAATCGCTGGTCGCGGTCAGCCACCATTTGTGACGTTTTGAGAGTGAATGAGCAAGCCCGGTATCTAGTGTTGCCTTGGTGTCATCCGGGTTTTGAAAATACCCTTTCCTTTTCTACAAAATCGACTTCCTTGAAATGAGTAGATTTACTTGGTGTGCCCGTATCTTTTGGACAACACCCCATAAAAGCCTGCACTGCAAATAAATATTACTTTTCCGATGATTATTTTAAATTCCTATAAAAGGAACCTCACGATCTGAGGGCCTCAACAACTGGATCCTTCTTCTTGCGCCTTCCTTACTTCAAAATATAATTTCTTTTAGTGGACTCTTCATTGGTCTAAAATGTTGTCATCTTAGATCCCACACTGTTGTAGAACGTTGAAGGAAATTCCAATGATTGAGTAATTCAGAAAAGTAGTGTTCGGGAATTAATTTCTGCGTTAATCGTGGTGTAAATCATGATGAGACAACCATCTGTGATCGGCCAGCATATTGTTAAATGTTTGGCCCACAACAGAGTACACAATAAATAATTTGATTTACAAAACAAAGACTCTGAGACTTCATGTCTTGCCTATACAGCAGCTTCTCAATTTGAAAGATCTAGACTGGACAATATTTGTGCGCCGAATCAACAACCACTCTTATCTTAAAAACCCATCTGTGTACTTATCCATACCTCTAGCTGCAGGTAACACTGGTAATTCTGAAAATTTCCAGCCTATTTCGTTAATTTCACGACCATTTTCCTGTTCAAGAGTCTTGTATGACTTTGATATTGCTGAAAATGACGAGTTATATTTTAGATCTGGTGAATCATTATATTATAAGATTGCAGCAATGCAAATTGGTGGAGAGATGTGAATCATAAAGGGGAACGACTTTTTCCAACTATGTAACCATAGATGAAGACCATTTGGCTGGTGAATACTAGCCCTGAGAGCCCTTCGTTCAGGCAACTATTTTTCTTTTCGCTTCCCTCTTCTGGGTGACGGACAGTGTCTCTCTGCAGTGTTTAACTATAAATTTTTCAATTGCTCCATTTATAATCTCTGTGCTCATTGGTTTGTATTCTGTGTGTCTTCAATCACCCAATTACTTATCTGTCATCTTTGTGCTCATTAGTTTATGCTTTTAATGTCTTCAAATATCCAATTATCATGTACCATAACTGTGCTCATCGGTTTGTGTTGCCAGTTTTCCTCAAAAGTTTATGCATCTTCATAGCAATTCATCATCTTTGTGTACATTGCCCTGTGTCTTTAGGCGACATGCTTAAATATTATATATTATTTCTGTACTCATCTGTTTTGTGTCGTTATCTAAGCTTTCTTCAAATGTTAAACTGTCATATCTGTGCGCATCATCTATATATCATCATTTATCATAATTAATATTTTACAATGAATATCCTGATTTTACATCATATTGATATTTAATTCGTATCCGTTCAATGTCCGCCTTCTGGCGGACCTAGTTCTTGTAACTACAGTATGCGACTCAGGTTAATTCTTAAATAAAAGTCCAAGGTCCATGCGTGTTTCGGAAGCCTCGGTGCGAGTCTTTTCTCGGGGACCTGGTTGAGTCTCACACTACGAGCTCCTGCGTATCAGGGATCTTCCAGGGAGGAGTATCGAGTCTGTCTACACCTGGTCTTTGATTCTGGTGATCTGGTCCTCCTTCGGAATTCAAGAATTTTATTGTAACATAGGAAACATGAAATTTGTAACAGCAGTTCAAACATAATTTTTGAAAAAAAAAGTTTTTTCATAACAAAATTTAAATTACATATAAAAGAATTTTCTGAGGAAAAAAAACCACATTATTGAAGGAATACTACAGAGTGGGCCAAAAGTACCGCATCATAGGAAACACGTGTATTGTTACAATATGTTCTCAATATGATTGCCTCCGTTTTCAAAACACAACTGCAGGCGATCGTTGATATTTTTCTTCAGTAACTGCTGTCTTTGTAGGTTATACTATGCTAAATGAACATTATATATTTTACAGTAAAACCTGTGAAAGCGGAATCGCTAAGAACCGAAACATATTCCGTTTTATATAGATTTATGTTTGTACAGTTATAATTGTGTGATATTCCTTCCGCAAGGACTATGAAATTTTTACATTGAAGAGAGGATTCCGTTATAAACAAGGTCCGTTTACACAGGTTTTACTAAACAAAATACAATAAAACCTGTTAAAATAGAATCGCTAGAGACCAACTAAATATTCTACCTTAGACAGGTAGAATTGTACGGCATTCTCGTCGGCGAAATCATACGAAAAAATAAACGTTATAGACAGGTTCGGTCTTTACAGGTTTTACTGTATAAAGTTACATTCTATGCAGACTAACAAATAGCATGGTGCGAAAACAATTTGTGCATCCTGAAAAATCGGGACTTTTGAAGTACCCCACAATGGTTACTCGGGACAGGTCTTGGAGCTCCTAAAAATCGTACACCTGAGAACACTAATTGTCTCTGATGTATGCTTTCGCTTTTCCAGATGATGATCAACTTAGTGACTGGTGGCGAATTCTTATCCAACAACTCGATAGCAAAGAAAATATCGACGACATTTTGCGCTGAGGCAACAGCAGACCTTTGTAGCATGCTCCTTTTTGCAGTCGGTGGAGCGGACAAAGCACAACTGAATGAAGTAAAATTCAATTTTTTTTTTAATCTTGTTTTTTTTTATGAATTTTAGAATTATGAAGTAGAAATAACAGAACGAATTTTTAAATAAATAAAAGCGCTTCTTTTTTTTTAAAAAATTACAACTTTATTCTTTTATATACTTTTTAGTGTTTAAATGTCTCATTGTTCCAAGTTTATATAGCCAGTTGGCCTATTTTAGCGAGTTTGGTTTGGAGAATAATTAACTCCATTGTTATTGTAACTTGTACACACAGTTGTATCCATAAACAGTGTTCGTACGCCCCAGGAATTTAAATGGTTTGAATACCACAATTGTTGTAAAATAATGGTAGCCATATTTAAATACAGGATGTTTTCATTGAATATGGCAAATATTACTTTACGAATATTTTGGTATTCTTCCCCTGAGGCGTACAATCCTGATAAAGAATTTTTGGCGATTTCTCATCTGTGCCCAGCTAACGAAAAAATGTCTTAACAATTTTTAATTTATTGATAACTAGCTGCGTAGCAACACGATTTAAATTGCATGAGTTCTTTATTTTGTTTAAGGTAAAAAAAAAATCTAGTTTTATTATATACATTTCAAGTTTCTAGCCCTAACAGTTCCAAATAAATCGTAATATAAAATCTTTTTAGAACGTTTCTCGCTCATTTCCCCCTTTTAATTTTCGATTTTTTTAGAAACCATTCTTAGAGAGCATTTATATCTTAAAAGTAACCATCATGCAAAATTTCAAGTTTTTAGCCCCAGCAGTATCTAAGAAAACACAATTTTAGGACTTTATTTATCGCGCATGCTTTTTCATTTCATTTCTTTATTTTTTTTTTAGAAATATTTCTGTTGCAAGTATTTATGCTTTAAAAGTAACAGCCATGTCAAATTTCAAGCTTCTAACCGTAACAGTTCAAAATGAAGAGTAACTTAGAACGTTTTTAAAATGTTTTCCGCTCATTTCACCATTTTAAATTTCGAATTTTTCAGAAACTGTCCGTAATTTCAAAATTTAGCCCAAACAATATCACAGAAATCGTAATTTTAGAATTTTGCTCGCATTATTTTTAAAATCGGTCTGGTAGTTCTAGAGGTTACACCCTACAAACTAACGCACGAACGTTCCTTCTTCATAATACTAGTATAGATTAAGTTCTAAAAATAATATTACAATGTTGAATTATCATCAGTGTACATAAACTGTGTACATAATTTTAATATTTCTAGTACATCAGGAAATAAGTCAAAAATTCCTTCTTTTCTTAGTGGTAAACGGATATTTTTTATTCGTGAAACTTCGGAGTAATTCTTAGACGCATTTGGTGTTTAAAATATGTTATCTTTATTTGCTTCCAGTCTTTGAATGTAAGTATATTCTTTTCTGATCGTAATAAAAATTTCCTAAGTTGTAATCCGCATAATAGCAAGTTTTCAATTCCGCTAGAAAAATGCCTCTGAAAAATTACTCATTAACTCTTACTTTCAAAACTTTTAAATTTTTTTACAGCAGATATTTATTTACTTCAGTTTCAGATTTTAAAGGATATTATTAAAGAAGGAACCGACTACCTTTGAATCTATTAACAGAAAATTCCAAGATCCATAAACTGAGATGTGTATAGGTCTTTCGAAAAGGCATTGTTGCATTGTTTCATGCTGGGGTAAATTCTTAATCTTAAATAAACTTTTAAGTATTGTTTAGACACTCCGGTGTAATTTTTAGGCAATACAAAATTAGGTTTAAATGAATTTTTATATGTATTAGATAAAGGTAAGTTTCTTAAAATATCAAAATAAGTATTTAAAGAGTCCATTTACTATTGATTATTATCCATTCTTTGAATATATTATTTGCAATTTGAAAATAAATCAATAAAAATACAAAGCATATACCTTACTTTATTAAAAATTTAATGACTTCACTTGGACTTCAGCAAATCATTTTTTTAAATTTACAAAGCATAAAAGGAAAATATCAAGTTACAGTTAAGCGGTTAGCTGTTTACATACCGATTATGCCGATTATGATTTGCTAAGTGTTACTTGATGTCTTTGTTGAATTATAGTAAAAGTATATGAAAGTTACTCGAAAGCTGAAACTAGGTTGTTTAGTTATCATTAAAATAATATATTATGTAAAACATATGTTAGGATTTAATATTATTGTCATTAAAAATTTTTATGTATAGTTTTGAGAGTAACAGCTATAGGGTTTTACCAGTTGACCTAGAACCTTGAAATTTGGTAAGAAGGAAGGTAGTATGGCACATGTAAAGGAAAAATCCGAAAATCATTAATTTATAATTCTATGCCTATTTATTACGTGACGAACTCATGAATTCCCATAATCGGTGATAACGGCAAATTAACGTATTGTAACTTAAGTTTTGGGTGCGAGTCCTACTCGAACTTGTCCTGATTTCTCTGCTGTATAAAATTAACTAATCGTCGTTTTAATGGAAGTGCAATTATCATCTTTGAACTCACACTCATCAGATATATTAAATATATATTAGATTCTGTTTGAAATGTGAAATGTTGTAAAATTTGTAATAATCATTTAAAATGTCATACAATGTAACTGTAGTATTTCCTGTTTCAGATTATACTTACATCTAAGGTGCATAAAAAAATGTTTTTTTGTTGTTGTTGTTTATCTTATAAATTTAAATGTTATATCCCCTAGCAGAGATAATAGATATAAACCTTAAAAGGTTGCTAGCTCTGTTTCGGCAGACCCCATTAGAATTAGCAATGTTGAAAATTGCCCTAAGAATTTTTCTTTGCATTCTGAGTATTGTGTTTCATATTATGAGCAAATACAGATTGTCCACTAAATGACTGACTCATTTTGAACGTAAATAATAAAAAAAACGGTTTGAGAAAAAAATGCGCCGTTTGCTGCATTTTTATTAGAAAACCAATACAATTTAAAAAATATATTGTGTTCAAATAGTTCCAGATTTCGCCACTAGGTGGTGCTGGCGACAGAAAAAAATAAATAACAATACTTTCAATATAGACGCCTTTTGCAGCAATAATATGGCATAGTTTCAAAATAAAATTTGCACATACGCGTTACAACGTCTCAGTCGAAATGGACTGGCATGCATTACAGACGTAATATTCAATGTCAATAAGAGTTTGTGGCTTTTGCTGCTACACCTCCTCTTTCAAGTGTCCCCACAGAAATAAATCACATGAATTTAAATCAGACGAATAGGGGAGGAAGTCCATGCCTGTCCCTGTATGGTTCATGAAGTGTGGAGCAATGACACGATCATCAAAATGTTCCAGCCGGAAGTCAAATATTTCGACCATTCGATGGAGTCTGCCATCATCTTGCATAAACCACGACTAACCATGTGAATCCTCCAAGGCATTGTGTATGGCCACAAAATCATGCAGAACGTCAAAATATCGTGCTGCACTTATTGTATGGTATAGGAAAAATGGCCCAATAATTTTCTTTTGAAGATATGGCGGCCCATATCGTTACTTTTGGCGAATAGGATGATTGTACAGAAATATGGGGGGTTTTCTTCTCCCTAAAATCACCAATTTTGTTTATTCACAAAGCCGTGGAGGTAAAAATGGGCTTCGTCGGAAAACCAAATAGATTTCAAATCAATCTTTTGAAGCAAATCGTTGGCGATGATCTCTCTTTGATCGGCGGTGTAAACATTAAGAGGTTGACGAGCCAGAATCGTGTATGGAAAAGGGTTTAAACTATTTTTCATGATTTTATGCGTCGAGTATTTTCGTAATCCACACTCACTTGCAATTTTCCTGACAGACGACCAAGGCCGCGTTTGGATTGTCTGGATATTATCGTCAGTAATTGATGCATGAATAATACAACATCTACGTTTCCTGCACGATCGTAGTTCACGATTCCAGTCCGCTCATATTTTGCAAACAGTCTTTTAATTGTGTTCTTCGCCAGTCCTTTAGTCACATTGATTTTCCGTTGGAAACTTCGTCTGTTTTCACAACACTATGATTCAAACGGTGAAATTCTAACACTAAAAATATTCGTTGTTCCACCGAATACACCATTTTTGCACAGCAAATTTTTGCATGAACTCACTCAACAACGATTGACTGAAAACTAGATGTTCTGTCTGTATTCATACAGCAGGTTGCCGCCAATGCCATCTTTTGCGCAAATTTCAAACTAATTGAAAACAATGTATTTTTAAAAAATATATTGCTTTTCTGATAACAATGCAGCAAACGGCGCATTTTTTTCTCAAACTTTTGTTTTTATTATTTACGTTCAAAACGGGTCAGTCGTTTAGTGGACACCAGGTATGTAACAAATGCAATGTTTAAAAGCGTACGTGTTTTAAATTAAAATTAAAAATATCTGTTTTCTACTATTTTATATTTTCTAACTACTAGCAAACAACTATTTGTTTCAGGATTTCCAGACGAACAATGTTACTCTTGATAAAATATTTGTTATATTCTAATTTTAAAATTTAAACGCATTTTATTAACTTTAAAATTATGTTTTGCTTTTTATTTTTAACACGGTACATTTCATTCCCTCATAATTTTATCTCATATATTTAACGACTTTCTCAAGATAGAACAGCGAAAATTTATAAAAGGTCCGTTTAATTAATGACTAGAAAAAAATTATGAAGATTTAACACTTAAATGGCTGATTTTTTTTTTTAGAATTGTGTTTTTTTATTCTTATATTAAGAATTAGACACCAGAAATTTTAAGAAAGATTTTTAATGTTATTTGGTAGCGGTTCTTCGAACAAATTTGAGCCGAGGAGCCCGTGGCCAGATGACACACATCCCCAGAACATAGCAAATGTAGAATTAAAATGGTAGTGATTTCAATAAAACGGGAAGCACCGGGGGGGGGGGAGAGCCTAAGCATGAAAAACAATCACTAACAACTAAATAAATTAGGAGCTCATAGAAAATAAACACAAAATAATCATAGGAAGGTTAAGGATAGCATTACGACAACAATATATATTTTTGTATTTTATAAAATTTTTGAATGTTTTTGTAAGATTTTTTTCATTTTTTATGATAGAACATGGAAAAAACTCTAAAATAGGTGAATACTGCTTGATTCTGATTTAATTATCTATGCCAGCATAAGGATGCGGCTTAAAAACATGAAATTGCGGCACCGGTAGCTGCTGCTGCCGTGTGCTCGTAGTTCCTCAAAAAAAAAAAAAAGGGGGCAGTGAGATGGCGCTGTTTGTATATATACAATAGGGTAGGCCGGAAAAAACTTTTTTTTATTTTTTGATTCGCTATACCGCGGAAAACTTGCCTCTAGGGTAGCTTAATATAATGCAAAAATAAAATAAATAAATTGTTACGTTTGGCGGTAGCGCATCGGCCCTAAAATTTGGGAAAATATAAGATTTTTATCATTCTTAAGGGGGGGGGGGGGGTGCGAGCATTTTTTTGTTTTGTTTTTTGATTCGCTATATCGCGGAAAACTTGCCTCTAGGGTAGCTTAGTATAATGCAAAAATAAAATAAATAAATTGTTACGTTTGGCGGTAGCGCATCGGCCCTAAAATATGAGAAAATATAAGATTTTTATCATTTTTAAGGGGGAGTGCGAGAATTTTTTTTTTTTTGTTTTTCATTCGCTATACCGTGGAAAACTTGCCTCTAAGTTATCTTAGTATAATACAAAAATAAAATAAATACTAAAGTGTTACGTTTTGCGGTAGCGCATCGGCACTAAAATTTGATTCTTCGCAGCAAATAAGGTGGTGAAAGTGCAGTAGTGTTCCAGTGAATCATTTCAATGTTGTCTGTAGTTAGGAAATTGATTTTCGGTGGTTGAAAACACCTGATTAACTTTTTTTTAGAAGCTGAGTTTCTAGGCATTGTAATTTTTCTGAAATCTAATTCTATCATATGATTCCTTTTATCTACTGTCATACTCAAAAGCAAGTTTTCTGGACGGGCTAAAAATACATTTCTCTCAGTTACTGGGTCAGTCAATGACTTTCAACAAGTTTGCGGGCAGGAATCTTGAAGATTTTATAACTTCAAATACATGTTCTGGTCTGTTTGTGAAGTATTTACTTTTTTATATAAAACCATAGAGGTATATATGACTTTAGAAAATAAACTAAGATCATGCTCTCGTCTGTTGTGTTTTCAAAACCTAAATACAATCAGAGAACTCTGTTCGCCGTTGTTAACCACCTTGAGTAGGAAAGTATGCCAGGTTCACGAACAGATAATTCTTGAAAACAGCTACCTGATCTTATAGCAGAACTTATGTCCAGCATGTACTGCTGACCTGTGTGTGTTGGTCATGTTTTACCCTCTTCAAGTTCTGCTCAAAACGTTCCTAGTAGCATTCTTTCTTATTTGACTGAGGCTGGATTTTCACTTCATGAACGGAACGTGATTGGATGCGATGTCACCGTTACTAATATGGGGTGGAAAACCGTGTTATTCGCACAATAGGGCAGTTGCAATCAGCTGATCAACCATTGTATCCACTTGGAGGTGAGGGTAATTCCACCAATCAGAACTGCCTATTTGTACTGTTTACCTCCAACGTGACGTCAATTGCAACTGCCCTATTTAAGAACAAGTTAAACGACCACTACAGTGGAGGGTTTGCCTCTTACATTTCCAATGAATTGCCATTCCGACATTTGTTTCAAACTTTAGAGGGTGAAACGACTGGGTCACAATCATTTCGTTGTCGATTGGCTCACAGCTCAGTAAATGTGAGAAACTTCCAGTAGTAAATTTTGACAGTGTTGAGTATGAGATTCCAGAAATGGACAATCAAAGTTATTCGAAAATAAGCTGTACCTACTGAACATAAGTTGTGATATAAATTCAGGCTGCTGTCCTGAAGAATTAACTGTTCGTGTGCCTGGCAAACTTTCCTACTCAAGGTGGAGAACTGAGGCGTCAGAAAAAATCATCGCCTCCAATTCCAGAGAAGGTTTTATAAGAACTATACTTATTTCAATATTGTCAATGCCTAGTTTTTCAAGCTATTCTTAGTTCAAACGTAATTCAATTATATCAAAAGAAAGTAAAGACAAGTAAAGTACCATATTTCGTTACACACTGAATATTTACACAATCAAAAAACTGATTTTTGGTTTCAATGGAAATTTGTCAATTTTTTTTTTTTAACTTAATACTCTACTAATAAATTGTAAAATGAACTATTTTTGTTTCATTTATTTATCATTTCTATACTTTGTTCTACTAAAATATGTCTATATCTACTTGTTATAGAAGTTATTTGATTTATTTCCATTTATTAGAAAAATTTAAAAAATCGTATATTATTTTTTCGAATTTTAGGGACGATGCACTTCCGCAAGACGCAAAAATAGATTTATTTTGTTTTTGCATTTTACTAAGCTACCCTAGAGGCTCATTTTCCGTGGTATAGAAAAACCAAAAACAAAACAAAAAAGTTCTCGCACTCCCCCTTGAAAATGATAAAAATCTTATATATTCTCAAATTTTAGGGCCAATGCGCTACCGCCAAACGTAACAATTTATTTATTTTATTTTTTAATTATACTAAGCTACCCTAGAGGTAAGTTTTCCGCGGTATAGCGAATCAAAAAATAAAACAAAAAAATTCTCGCACTCCCCCTTGAAAATGATAAAAATCTTACATTTTCTCAAATTTTAGGTCCGATGCGCTACCGCCAAACGTAACAATTTATTTATTTTACTTTTGCATTATACTAAACTACCCTAGAAGCAAGTTTTCCGCGGTATAGCGAATCAAAAAACAAAAAAAAAAGTTTTTTTCGGCCCACCCTAATATACAAGGGTGCCCTCCGGAGGCGAGCTAGCCCGCTGATCCGACCAACCAAATTTCTGGATTCAAGCAGTTATTTTTGAAGACTACAGATTTTTAAAAATGTGTCAGCAATTGTTGAACACTAAAAAGTTTAAAGCTATTAACTGATTATTTGGTAGCGTATTTATGTGACCTTTACAAAACTAATATTTCTATATAATTATAGTGGTTGCGAATAACTTAATTTATTTATTAAAAATTAAATAAAAGTATTGCAAATTTGATACTCTAGCCATTTAAAGGTTAAAGTATGTATATCCAACCAGTGCATAGTAGGGTGAAACAGAACTTTTACGATTGTAAAAAAAGCACATATGTTTCTTAATCCAGAAAAATATAATTTAACCACGAAGAATAATATACAATAACTTCTTCTGAATTACCCATCATTTTGAAAAGCATTATTTATCTTTAGAAACCCCAGAAAACGATATATGTTCGATACTTAAAGAAGCGTTTATAAAAACAAAGTTTCTTTTGCGGCCAATGAGTTACGAAAACGTTTCCGAATAGTTTTTATATGTATTAATCAGTTTTCTCAACCCGGAAGATAGGTTTTTCAGATGCTATCTATTCACAAGTAAACATTTTCATGTTCATCAAACATGATAAAATAATAGCATTAACATTAACATGATAAAATAATATTTCACATAATAATTCATATTATTTGGTTACTCTTGCATGTATAAATTCAATTATGTAGTTGGGAAGGCTTAAATGAGAATGGATAGCATCCGAAAAACCTACCAGTCTAATTAATGTACTGTAAAAACTTAGTATAAATAGTAGTAAATAATTTAGCAGATTTTTTGTCTTTTTCTACAGGGTGTCGCGTCAATTCTTCGTGCACAATTCATCGCGGAACAATTCATCGCGCACAATTCATCGCAGCGTCAATTCGTCGCGGCGACAACTCATTGCAGTGTCAACTCGTCGCAGTGTCAATTCATCGTGGTTTCAATTCGTCGCGACGTAAATTCGTCGCGACGTAAATTCGTCGCAACGAAACTGGTCTTGAAGGCTATGATGATTAAAGTTAAGAGAATTTAGAAAAATTATTATCGCCTGTAAATTGTTAGTTATAATTCTCTATATCTAAAAAATAGCCTTCAAATATATTTTCGCTGCGACGAATTGACACCACGACGAATTGACGCCGCGATGAATTGACGCTGCGATGAGTTGTCGCCGCGACGAATTGACGCTGCGATGAATTGTGCTCGATGAATTATTCAGCGATGAATTGTGCGCGACGAATTGACGCAGAACCTTTCTACAGTGTAGCCATTGCTTGAAAATCACAAACATAGTTTTAAAAACGTGATTACATGGCCTATCTCATATATTATTTACCACTGAAATCTTATATATTATACAGGTGACCAGTATGTTTTAAACATCGCGATAAAGTTAAGGAACTAACTGAAACAATAATACTAAAATATCTGATAGTAACTCTGAGGCCTAGGTACCAAACCAAAGTGCATACTCAAACAGTGGGAAAGATTGAAAATGGTTGCCGCTAATCTCTACATTTTTTATCATAAGAATATCTACACAACAAACTAATTTTTTCTTTATATTTTCAGACAAGATTAGATGTCTATTCTGCACCCTTGCCTTCCAGCACATCTACAAAGAGCCTCGTCCATTTTGCTCAAGTAAGTAGCTAAATCTAAACTTAAGTGTTATTCGGATTACTGTCTTTATTTCATGACAAGAGCCTTTTCTGATGCGAATAATGATATATTTCTTTAACAGTTAGTGAAATCCAAGAAATTTAGAAGATACGATTATGGAAGCAGTGAAAACTTGAAATACTATTGACAGGTAGACTGCTAGTGAAAACAAATAATTTTTTCTCCATGCAAATTTACATGTTTGTCCCCATGTCGTCAGATGCCTAAATATAAAATTTGCTCTCTTTCCGTTCAATAGTTTTAGCTAAAGATTTTTCAAAACTGGTAAAGTTATTTTATAACTACCTGTATATATATATGCTTTTCTATAGACCTCTCTTTTTACGAATTAAATTGTGCAATTTTAGTGAAAACCGTCTTCAGTTTGTGTTTTGGCGTAACCCAAAATACTAAGATTTCTGAGCCCTTATTATTTTCGTTAATTGTTATGTTCCAATATTTCAAATACTAACTTGCTAGACTAACTTTCACGCTTTTTAACACTTTCCAACCTAGTTGAAAAGTGTTTATGAATGCGGTTTGTCTGGCCGTCTGTCGTATGGCCGTCTACCGTCTGTCTGTCCGTGCTCTAACTCCCGTAAATATGCTCGGATTGTCCTGCAATTTTTATATATTATTATCGTTATCTATAGCATGTTCCCTATTTCAACTGAAGTGTGTAGAACTTATAGTTTTTTTACAGGGACACTCAAAAGAATTCCGTTACCTTACGGTCTATGAGGAAAAATCATTTGCGGTTTATTTTAATGATGTTACAGAATTTCAAAGACATTGTAATTGATATATATCACTAAGGTGCATTACAAGAAGCTTCATATGGAATAGGGTGTGCATAGCACTTATATTTACTTTCAGGGACAGTCAAAAGAATTCCGTTACATTACGGCTATGGAGAAAAATCGTTTGCGGTTTAATTAAATAATGTTTCACAATTTTAAACGCATTAAAATTTATATATATCACTAAGGTGCGTTACAAGAGGCTTACTACAGAATATTGTGTGTATAGCAATCATCGTTCACTTACAGGGACACACAAAAGAATTCTCTACTTACAACAATATTAACAATGTTAACAATAATACAACAATGTTAACAATAATTCCTGGAAGTGCGTTTTAAGTTGCTGAACGCGATTTTAAATTTAACTCACTTTGTGTCTATACTTGGTGTGTATAAATTCTGTATTTCATATACAGGGCAGCACAAAAGTTCGCGAACACATTTCCGTTTATTGAAAGAAACTCCAGAAGGAGAATTTTAAACTGCGCTACGCGTTTCCTAACTAAACTAAAATTTAGCATCCTATGTAGTATATATACAAATCTATAGATCATCTACAGGGCTGAATAAAAGTATTTGGATATTTTTCCGAAAATTGTATATGTTGGAATTTCCTGAAATTACGTTTTTAAGTATGTTATGCGTTTTCCAAATTGTTTACTTAGATGTTATCGTTCAGCTTATTAAACAGTAACGATTTGTAAAATTATTTTGGATGCGTTGGAAAGTGTTATATAATCTATGCTTAACGCATGATTTTTTGTTCTTGTTTTTTATTTGAGAAGTTTAAACTATTATTTATTCAACAATAATTAACCTTTATATAACGGAGTACGTCATAGTGCGTTTTTTTTTTCGTTGTGTCGATTGTAATATGAGATCGTTATTATCAAAATCATCATTACTTACCCATCATACGTAGTACAGGGTAAGTTTTGTAATCGTTTTGAAAATCGAAAAAAAATTTGTCGGATTTACAAGTTTTAGACACTGAAGATTCCGAAAAACATATTTTTAGAGAAAAAAATTTGCCGTCCGTCTGTCTGTGTGTCTCTGTGTGTGTAAACGCTCTATCTCCCGAAAAATTTGAGATAAAGACTTATAATTTGGTATGTACTTAGTATGTAATAATGGGAAGAAGCCTACTGAATTTCAGTAACCTCGATTATCCGAAACTATTTTTGTCGGATTCTCGAAATATTCGTTCTTATAAAAGGTACATAAAAATTTTCAAAATAGTTTATTGTAAGGAGTGAATATAAAAGACAATAAAAAAAACAAATTTTGCATAAAAAATGAAGTCAATCGGATAATGAGTTGTCAAGATATTTGTAATCCTATTTTCCCCACTCGTCAATTTTTCATGACCCTGTATTTCATTCAAATTTCAATTCAAAAATATATTTTAATTGGAAAGGAGAAGCTTAATCCGACGCAATAAACCGTTAGTTAATGGGATTAACATTTTTGGAGTTATAAGGATGTTTCTTTTGCGCAAATCAGTAATAGATCATTTAAAGTTTATGACGTCAGCAAGCCACAATTTTATTCGAATTGCAATGCATTTTATAAATAGTTTACACATGTTTTATTTTTATATTTTATGTTATGCATATCCTTAATGGGTAAGTATTAAGGTGGCCCCCAACGACTAGTTTGCATTATCTATTAATTATAGTAGGTAACTTTTGTACTGCTGTTTTATGAAATTTGTTTTGTAAAAATATTTATTTAAAATCCGATAGATATATATTCCTAATGCTTTACACTGATATCCCCGTTATGCCTTGATGCTTTTCATGCACAACTCTTGCCTAATCACTGTAAACCTATAATTATATTTGCTATTATGATGCTTCCATTTTATTTGTTGCATTATAACATCAAATGGCTAATAAAATAACACTGCAATATTGGTTGTAAGTTTGCTTTCGGAAATAATTTTAGTTATCAATGGGTTAATACGCCAATTAAAACTTTTTAATGATTGAGATTCAATAGAATGATTTAAATAAACTAGTCGTTGGGGGCCACCTTAATACTTACCCATCATGATAAAAAATATGTATTTTTATCATATAAATGGACATATCTATTAAAAGGTCAAGAATTTTAATCCACGTATAATGTAAGATATTTACTGATGCATAAATTTGAGAAACTTACATAGTCAATTACTGTAATGAAGACTTTCAGAAAAATATACTAACTGATAATGAACACACAATAATGTGCGTGCATGCCTTAAATGTGCGTGCATGCTTTAAAAATTCAAGGAGAGACAATCTTTGGATTGTCGGAAAGAAATCTTTGGATTGCCGGTCAACGATGTGTTAAATGCTTTAAAATTGAAACCAAAGTTGATTGTGTTGCATTTTTAAATGCTTTGCGTCACTCTATCGTTTTAATGAATGCATGCATTTTTTTCCCATAGGAAGTACCACCTGATTACGATTTGTTCCGTATCACCACACCAGTAGCTTTATTCTGGTCTTCAAACGATAGACTCGTAGATCCTGGAGATGTTGCCATTCTTCGAAGAAAACTAAAGTCTGTGGTTTTCGACTATCGTGTTCGTTATCCTTATAATCATTTTGATTTTGCAATTGCAAAAAATGCACCGAAGTTTCTCTATAATCATGTTCTCCAATTGCTGCTGTAGCAAAAAATATTGAATTGTACAGGGATTCACAAATAGCATAGCATACAAGGTGAGGACCAAGCTTCCTGATCACAGATTTTGATTATTATTATATATGTTGTAGGGTTGAAGTCCCTTAAGTCTCAGATTCAACGGATTTTATACAACGCTCCTTAGTTCTCGAGAAATAGGGGGTCTAATATTATAACACAACAACTTAAATACTTACTTTGTAACGCGTTTACTGTGTTACAAAGTCTGTTTGGGCTGCCCTCTAGTTATAATAAAATAAAACATTTTCAAATAAAATAAAAATAAATGCAGAAAGAAGATAAATGATAACGCAAAATAATCCAAAGCGCAAGAATACGTATTACAAGTTACAAAATCTTTAATGTGCAAAAAAAAAATATGTTGTAATTTGATTCTTTTGTTAAATTTTAATATAATAATATAATTATGCTTCTTACTTTAAAAGCAGAGTAGTATTATCATCACATTGACTTCCCTTGTTAAGGCAATATGAGGGGGTTAGAATGACAGTGGAGTAAGTTTATATTTTGTAATTTGAGAAGTGAAGGTTTTTGTGAAATTTGTTGCATTTCCGTTGCATTGGGTGGTCCAACTTGTTTTTTCCTCTAGCGACTCCCTAAGTGAACTATGACTATTTGACTGTCGCACTGAACAGAAATTCTCCAGAGTTCAGTGAAAATAGGGTTATCTAGATTTTTCAAATTTTTGACTTACTCCACTGTCATTCCAACTCCCTCATATATAAACGACATTTCTTTAAAATCACGAATTGACACAAATGTTTCACATCATTGCATCGATAAAGATTATATGAAAAACATTTTAAAAGTGATTTTAAAAAATAATCATTTGATGATGTTTTACGCAACGTTTAGTTACAAATAAAAAATAAATCGGTTAATATTATAATTAATGCACAATATTATTATTATATTAATTTTGAGAATATTAAATTATAATTACAAATATATTTATAAAACAAAAAAATGGGAAAAACAAATGTAGCGCGTTCCTGTGTCGAACTCGAGCCCGAGAATTAACAATCAGAGGCCATAATACCAGCTACGACGAACGCAGTAATTTCGTCAAAAAGTAAGTATTTAAGTTGTGTTATAATATTAGACCCCCTATTTCTCGAGAACTAAAGAGCATTGTATAAAATCCGTTTAACCTGACACTAAGAGGCTTGTACCCTACAACATATATAAAGATAATCAAAATCTGTAATTACCAAGTTTGACTCTCTTTTCTTAGTAGTATTTAGTAAATAAAAATGTTAAACAAAGTAGTAGTATTCTCTTTTTTTTTTTTTTTTTTTTTTTTTTGCTTGAAACATATACTATAAATAACCGAACACACATTAACCAAGAGGCGTACACCGTTTTCGAAGGGTGTGACATTACTATTTCAGGTCACAAATCTTTGCCTAATATTTTTTTCTTCATATATATATATATATATATATATATGTGTGTGTGTGTGTGTGTGTGTGTGTATCTTCGGTTAATTGAGAAATCCGGCTCTTTCCAAACAGCCTGGGCTTTTCGCAAAGAACCGGATTTCTCATTTAGCCTACGACACACATACAAATGTGGGACAAAATAATAAGAACACCTGTAAAAAAAATTATGCCACATTTCACACTTGCAGTAAAGGAGCGTTACCTGGAATAGAAGTCTGCCATCTTGTGGTCGTAAAAGTGAAGGTATCCGTCTCTCAACAACTGTCATTATGTTTTGCATTCATGCATAGTTTTCTCTTAGAGATGCTGTAATTTTAGACCGACTTCAAAAGAGGCATGATGTTGGTGTGCATTTAGTGGCGCCTCTATGATGCAAACATCAAAACGTTTGGAGGTTGCAAGGAGCAGAGTATCAGACATTAAAACAGCCGTACCCAAAAGGCGGTATGATGGTGTCCTCAAAGCAGAACAGTGGTTGAAAGACAACGATGACAGAGAAAGATAGACAGATGGTGAATCGCATAGTACCCCAAAAATGATCACTTTCCCAGATGACATCCGAAATTAAAAGTCATCTGCAGAGCTATGTTTCAGCCAAAACTGTCAATTTCTTGTTTTTTGAGGCCACCATGTGATTTATCATCCATCTATCCTTATTCGTATCAGATAAACTTAGCATTTTGAAAATTAAAACTATGGCCGGAATCCCAAGAATGCATTGCGGAGATTTAGAAATTTCTTAGTTAGACACATAACGGAACTGTTCTTTTAGGTGAATATAGAGATTTCTTTTAGTTTGAGTTACATAAGATAAATAACAACCATTACAAGCAGTGTTGCCAGGGGCTACTTTTTTTAAATTCCGTTCTCTTGATTGACACCAGTTTTTTGAGAAAGTAAAATTCGTCTTATTTAATGACAGACTAAATAGAGCGAAAACAAAGCGAATTATACCGTTTCAAAAAACTGGTGCCAATCAAGTAAACTGAATTTTAAAAAAGTAGCCCACTGGCAACACTGATTACGAGGAGCATTATAAATTCCCCATTTGAAAAGATGAGGAACGGGAGACTTAGCAGAGAGGTACTTAAACTTATTAACAAGTTTAAAGATAACACTTAAGCTAAAACGTTTTAAAACTTTAGCATAAAAGAGGATAAAAAAGCAGAACAATGAAATTATCAGGTTTGGTTTTGACAGATTTAGAAAGAATAAATTTACTAAAGAGTCTATTGAATTTATTCACAGCATTATCGATAACAGAAAGGTTGAAACCTGTTTTGAAAGCAACATATTTTTAGTAATTGAGTTCATCATTAACCCTTTCTGACACAGGCAATGTCTGTCCGTAAAATGAGAAATTACTGACTGACACCGGAATTTACAAACGACTTTTTTAGAAAATAAGAACTCCTTATTTTAAGGTTTCATTGTAGAAACACAATTTTATAAAAATATTCTTGGTGTCGAATGCAAGTTTGGAATTAAAATTAGGTGTGCCCGGAGTGGGACCACTGTGCCGGAAAGGGTTAAGGGAAGCAGAATCCGAACAAAATTTATGGCCACGGTTAACATATGTGTAAGAGACACCGATTTTCTGGTTGTCTCGGTGATTTGAGAAAGCTTGTCGGGTACGAGGTTAGCCCCTTGGGGACGAGCGACACATATACGTGACACATAAGATCCTCAGAATCCTCGATTATTCCCACCAGTTATTTTTTAGTGTAAGCTTTGACTTATTTAATGGTAGCATTTCTGCGATTCATATAGGCGAAAATTTCTGTTTTGAAAAACCGGTGGTAAAATATTAAAATTCCGTAAAGGATGCTCGTCGCGAAGGGGTTAGAGACAAAAAAGGGTTTTCGATGAACACAGATTTCGAAAAAAGAACCACATTTGAAAACTAAAACATCAAGGAAGCGAAATTTATTCATATTTTCTAGCTCAAAGGTAAACTGAATATGTGGATGGATAGAATTGACAGTTTGAAGAATGGTAAGCTGCAACTTTTACGCTTTTTTCCTACCACTAAAATTTTATAGTAAATTTTACTTTATTCAATCGCCGAAATCATTTGATTCAATAAGGCAAAATTTTCTATTAATTTTTAGTGGTAACAAAAAAGCGTAAAAGTTGGCATTTATGGTGTAAATATCAAAAGGATAATCAACTAAGACAAAAGTATCGTCAACATTTAAAAATTAACAGATTCACTGATTTTTATTCAAAATAAGACACATAAATTTCACAGAGAATTGGTGATAAAGGATTTCCCATATTTAAGCCGTTAGATTCTTTATAAAATTTTCTATTAAATTCGAAAGTAGTATGGGTAATGCAAAGTTTGGTTAAGTTAATAAAATCTTTGACTTCAATATAAGATTAATGAAATTCACTTACATTGTAAAAAATGGGTACTCAAAATTGAGTAAAAAGTACTCAATTTTGAATACGTCACATACTCAAAATAGCTTCGATCCAAATGTACTCAAAATTGAGAAACACATGTACTCATTTTTGATCCCATGGATGTATTCAAATATGAACTGCTATGTACTCATTTTTGATCCCATGGATGTATTCAAATTTAAATTTTTTTATGTCGTTAAAATAAAATTTATAGGATAAAAAAAAAAGTTACTTCGCGAGGACAACCTTATAAGGGATATATACATTTCTGCTCATTTGTTTCACTCCTGCTTGAGTTTATAGTAATTAACCAACCTTTGCCCATGCGAGGAATCGAACCCGCGATGTCCTGTTTACTAACCTGACGACTTAGACCAACGCACTATAAGTGGTCACGCCTCTTTCTCAAATGTTGGTAGTTACTTTGAAACTAACCCCTCTATCCCTTTCTAACAGCATCTGGCGCCATCTGTTAGGAAGGGATAGAGGGTTATGTGTTTTTAAATATGTTTTTAAAGAGTACGTACAGTGCCTGTCTATATGTGTTAAAGATTAAAATAATGTCTGAAGTAACAGGCAGTTCGAAGAATTATTAATAAAAAAATGACATTAGAAAAGATCATAGATTGAAATACTAAAATTATAAACTTTGTAAAATTATAATTTATAAAATAATAAATTTTAGCGTAATTCATAAATTTGTAAGCCAAATCAGTTTAGTTTAATACCAATTTGCATAGCTATAATTTGCAAAGATATTATGTTATGAAACTTTTAAATAACACAATATTGCCTCACGTTAAAAAAGTTAAAATAAATTTTAAAAAAATTAGTGGGAAAAAAAATCATAATTTTGAAGTACTATCAAGAAAAAAAAAAGTAAATATGTAAAATGTGAGGAAAAAAAAAAGAGTAAATGTATTGTAGTGGATCCACTTTGATGAAAATCCAGAACAACCAGATCCACTTTTCATTTCTCTTATTCTTCGTTTTTCCTTCAAATAATAGCTTTTTAGGCTCCGAAATTTCGTCATTACACATTCTGAAATATACAAATATGTTGGGTTTGATCATATGTTCATTTTTTATCCAAAAGTACTCATTTCGAAATGAGTACGTGAACTTACTCATTTTTGAGAATGCACACGTTCATTTTTGATCCAAAAATACTCATTTCGATATGAGTACATGGACTTACTCATTTTTGAGAATGCACATGTTCATTTTTGATCCAAAAATACTCATTTCGAAATGAGTACATGGACTTACTCATTTTTGAGTACTTCATTTTTTACAGTGATAATCTAGTTTTTTAATTTTATAAGGTTATTAAGAAATTTTATTTCCCTTTTTTGTGTCATATCAGTTTGTTAAGTATTTAAAAAAAATTTAATGGTTTATACCAGATAAGTATACATGTCGCATGTAGCTCAAACTCTAAATGTGTTGACTTTCTCACAACTCCCGCCACTTCAAGAAGCACCATTTTAAGAAATATCCAATAAAAATTTTGGAAGAGGTGTTGACTCTTAATCAGTCGACGCAAATAGAAGCCTGTAAAAAGCAGGTAGACGCCATTATCTTGTCGCAATGTATCAACAAATCACTCGATAAAATTTTAATTACAACATTTAGAAAGGCCAGACAGTTCTTATTCAAATACAAGTCAAGGATCTGTTTAAGAAGAAATTGGATCCTTTTGAAAACCCTTCACAATTTTTTTTTAAATTTTAAAACAGGAGCTTTCACAAAATTCTTCATCTGAAAACAAGACTCTTCACAAAACTTTTCACCCTAACACAGGATCCTGCACAAAATTCTTTCTTAAAAATAGGCTTTTCACAAACATTTTCCATTTTTAAATTGAATATTTCACAAATTTAATCGTTTAAAAGTAAAATCTGACCTGACACTTTTACATGTACTGTAAAAATCTTCTGATTTATGTGGTTTTGTGCAATAGGCACAAATTAGCTTTCTTCTACAGTTATTTTGTGTATGTGACCATAAGCATGACAATGATCACATCTTATTATTGGGATGTATATTTCAATTCTACAAACGAAATAAGTAGGCGACCTCTACTTCTTAATATCTGTGCATTCATGTCATCTACCTCTATAATCATTTGATAGGTTTTTGAATTTCCTCTTTTCATAGACTTTATTGTAGGTATTGCAATTGGTTGTCTCAGTTCTTCTTGTATTTTATAGATGACCTCTTTTTCTGATCATATCGTTGGAATTCCAATGATTATAAGTTTCTGTCTTTTTTCCGTCTTGTATTCAATTTCTATCATATTTTGAATATTTTCGAGATCCTTTATTGTTTCGTACAGAAATTGGGTATTTTCATCTTTTTCCGATTTGATGATCATTAAGTTGTTTCTGCTTATAATAGGGTAGACCGGGGCACATTTACGCGGATTTTTTTCAATGAATTTTCTAATTTTTATGTTTTAACTTGGGAAATTTTAGACATTGTGGTTTTATAAAGCTGTTAATAAAGTCAAAATTCGTGTATTCAGTTGTTGCTCTATTTGTGTTTTTAACCGTAAAAAAAATTTCTTTTAGGTCCAAGTCATCTGCGTAAACTTGCCCCGGGAACGGGGGACGTTTACGCATATTCTAAGTGATACCAAAGAGTAAATGAAATAAATATTTAATCAAATTGAGATGTTTTATTTATAACTTAAAACACTGTTTAAAAACAAAAAAAAATAAAGATCATTAATTAAAGATCATTTTATAGGCTAAACTGAAAACATAGGGCTTATTGCTAGTTAAAAACAGAAACTATTTAGTCATTTTCATCATCACTGTTACAGTTTTTACAAACAAAAAATAAAGTATTTCCTTTTGCACACTTGTCATCTGACCACCTTTTGCATCTAAGACGAACCCAGTCTTGTCCTTATTTGGATTGGTAATCGCAGTAAGAACGTGCGTAAAGGTGCCTCGATGTTAATGCGTAAACGTGCCCCGTCGCCATGTTTGTATTTATTTTTAACGTGCAACAAAAATTAATAACATTTCTGTTCATACAAATACAGTTCTCAAAAAAGGATAAAATTCTGCTAATGTTCATATATTTGTTTATCCTTAACTAAGTATTTTTATTCACAATAAGTTCCAATAAGTTCAACACAAAATTTACTCACCTTGATAGAAAACATATTATCCTTTCCGCATGCTAGACCAAAGCTCGACTGACGCTCAAAATCTTGTGAGAATACCCGCTAGGGAGCAGCATGAATCTGTCATGACTGGTGGCGCGTCAGTTATAACTCGTTTCGAAAAAAGTGCACTGCGTAAACGTGCCCCATGCGTAAACGTGCCCCGGTCTACCCTACATAGAAATTTTTGATTTTGTAGTTTTTCCTTAAGTTGTCTGTTTAATATATCTCTAATTGCAAACAATGACATTGATGTCTGGGCTTTTCTCCTTATAATTACTGCTGATTTTGAAAATATCATCGATAAAGGAGTTGCTTTGTTTGTTTGTTGAAGAGTGGGGGAAGGAATGTTTGTCGAGGTTACTTCAGCATATGTTTGCTTGATTGTATCTGTTACTTGTTTCTGAATTGTAGTAGTGATTTCCGTTGTTTTGTCTGTATTGTTTTTTATATGAGCATATAATTCTTCTATCACCTGTATTACAGTCATGTTTACATCTATAAATTTATTCTTCAGTGCCATTTCCTCCTTTGGTTGCTCTATTGAATCTATTAGGTTTATACAGTGTATCTCTAAGTTTTTTCTATCCATCTTTGTTATTTGATACTTCTTTTGATCTTTTTCAGTACCATTTTGTTGCGGTTGTCGTATAATATCTGAGTTTTCTTGATTTATAATTTCTTGATTTTGTATTTCCTCTTTTAACTCATTTATTTCTTTTCTTTGTTGTTTGTTTAACTGCTGTTGTTGATTTTGTAACTCTTCCTGTTCTTTATTGTTTCTTTCTTGTTTTGCAATTTCCTCTTTTAGTTCATTTATTTGCACTTTTAGTTCTCTTATTTCTTCAATTTGTTGTTGATTTAACTGATGTATTTGTTTTTGTATCACCCCTTGTTCTTTTATTTTTTCTTTCAATGTTTTATTTTGATTTCGTAGTTTTTTTTATTGTGTCAGTGTCTTTTTGTCGTCGACTAAGTACTCTTTGAGATAATGGTGTCAAGTTATGTTTATCTACAGATGCCATCTTCTTTTGAACTAATTTAATTTTTTTTTATATCTAAACTTTCTATGATAATGAGATTTCTATATAATATTTACTAATAAAGAAAAGGGCATCACCAGACCTGCCCCACATGTCTTTGAAGGAAAAGGTAAGAGTAGGAGAAAGCAAAAACCAGTAGCCAGTAGCCGTACTGTAAATGACAAAAAAAAAAAAAAAAAAAAAAGTGGGACATTTTTTAGAAAAAATTAAAAATAAAATTTTACGATAGATTTATGTCTGCCAAAGTAGATAAATAAGGGGGAGCTATACATCTCTCCCTTCCCAGTAGGTAGTATATGCTGTTTTATACAATCAAAATGTATGAGATGTAAAATAATAGATTTATTTATTTATTTTTTTACAAGATACAAAATTAAAAAATAATACCATATGTCATTGCAATATCAAGAGATGTAATGATTAAATCTTTTGGCACCCACAAAAAAAAAAAAAAAAAAAAAAAAAAAAAAAAAAAAAAAACAAGAATAATCAAGAGTAAATAAATAATAAAAATTATATGGAGGATGAGTACCACTCGAAAAAATAAATAATTGAAAAAAAAAGGAAATAAATACCTTAATGTAGCTATGTACAGGGGGTCCAGGCTGCGTTTGGATGCTGGGTAGGGAGATACAGGGAGCCACGACGCATGGAAATCCAGGAACTTTCTATATACTTACCTTTTTAAGCTATCTTAATAATAATAATAATAATAATAATAATAATAATAAGATGATTTTGTTTGAAAGCTTCGATGTGTAATAGATGTAAGAAGTACAGGAGTACAAGAAATATGGAGGGGGAGGGGAGGGGAAAGATGGAAATAGAGGCAGACAAATGCTAAGAGTACTTAAATACCCAGAAAATAACAATTAAAATGGTATATCACAATTAGAAAAGAAAGAAAATATACTTATTTGAGAAATGCTAAGTGTGTCAAATAAGCGGCGTATAACTTATAAACGATAAATGAAGAAAAAGAATGTTAACCATAAATTGGGAGGAAAGGAAAATAATATAATGAGATAAAAACATTTAAATTATAAAAATAGAATTAAAAGTATAAAAACTCTGCACTTTATTGTAAGGATAAAATAACCCTTTAGAATTCTTAGCAAAAAACATTATTTAAAAATAAAAAGTGAATATCCGCTAGCTGAGACAAACATCTCTCCAACAACATTTAACAAGAAGGAAAAGAAGTGAAAAATAAGCAAAAAGTACAAGTTAGGGGAGAAGAAAGGAGGGGAGAGGGGGAGATGAAGGTGGGGAAAGAATGGCAGACCATGACCGAAAATCCGACACCTGTAATGGAGCGATCCAATTAACAGGAAAATTTGTCAAAGAATGGACAAAATAATAATAATAATAATAATAACTGCTTGACTTTGGACAGCAAAGGGGGGAGGGGGGTGGATAAGAAGGCTAAGCAAAAGAGCATGTTAATACCAAACGAAAATCATTAAAAAAGACAGAATTGGAGAGTTAAAGAAGAATAATACATTCTTTTATTTAAGAAAATAGATGTATGATCCAATTAAACAGTGTAAATTATGCAAATGATCTAATAAAGCGGTGTAAAAATGCAAATTTTAAATGAGGAGTTAAAATATTAAAACAGAATCTGGGAAGGAAACAAAAATTAAGAAAATGGGTTTAAAAACATCAAATTAAAATAAAGATAAAATTAAAGGTATAATAACTCTGTACTTTGAAATAAAGATAATATAACTCTGTGTAGGTGCTTGTACAAAGCAATTTACATAAATAATAGCCCCAATACTCTAAACTTTAATTAAAGTGATATTAATGCAAAATTAATAGTTAATAAGGAAAAAAACTGTTTCATCTAATAAAGCGGCGGAAGATCAACGTACATTAAATGAGTGATCAAATGGTAAAAAGAAGATTTATTTAAAGATGATTTCATCTTTCAACAAGATTTAGCGTCACCGCATACCTTGGTGTCTACTAAGAATTGGTTCCGCCAACGCAACATTAAGGTACTTCCTTGACCACCAAACTCACCAGACCTTAATCCCATCGAAAACTTATGGTGTATAATGAAGAAAAAACTCCAAGAAAATCCTCCTTCAAGTAAAACTGAGTTAGCGGCACGTATAAAGTATATTTGGACTAATATTGATAAAAATGTTTGTAAACACCTTGTATATAGTATGCAAGATCGATTGTACGCTGTTATGAAAGCTAAAGGGGATGCTACAAAATATTAATTACCATTTACTTCATATTCATAAGGTAATATTGTTGCGTAAAATGAAATATTCTAATATTTTGAACCAATCTAAATTTTATTCTATTATTTTGATGTGTTTCAGAAAGCTGTATACCTAATGTATTGTACTGTATTTTATATTTTGTAAATGTTAAATTCTTATCTAAACATTCCAGATTTAATTTATAAGAAATTTAATTGCATTGACTTAGTATCAAAATTAAATAAATGAAAAATAATTTTTTCTTATTACTTTTTCTCAGTTATTCTAACATTTTGAATATGAGCTGTATTATGTAACTGTTCTTTCTGTTTTATTTTCCTCGTCTTTCTTTTCTTTTGCACTAAATGAAGTATCCCTTTTGGGCATAAAGATGTGAATAGATCGGGTTTTATACGTTGTAACCCATTCCGAAACTTTAAAAAAATTTATTTTCATGGACAGGCAACCCCCCTAATGTACCTCGAGCCCTGCAATACGACCCAAAATACTAAACAAAAACTATTAATAGTTATCTTATAATGCCATAAAATAAAACTATTTATTATAAATAAAATTAATTAATAACATTGCTTTAATGTTAGGAGGTATATTTTCCGACCGCTTGTAAGTAGAAGAAAAATTATGAAATTTAATTAAAAAGAAAATATATAAACTATCGGAAATCACATATATATAATATATCTACAATATCCACAATATTCACATATAAGGGAAATATTTATGAAATATGAAAGTTACCACTTTCTTCCGTATACATAAGAAGAAAGTACTGGAATAACTTCCAGCTTCCGTTTTTTGATGGAGTTACACTGTAAGGCATGCTCTGAACACGATTTGACTGTTTTGGGAAAATGTCTGTCTGTCTGTTAGTCTGTGTGTGACACAATTTTTGTGGCTACTCTTATCTCAAGAACTAATGCGGGGAATTTCTTAATTATTTTCAGTATGTAAGTCCTTAACATGAACTGGTGCTCATTAGGTTTAGGTGGATAATACTTAACAGGTGGTGCTGCCGCTATGCTGAATCTTTCACGATTTCCGTGATAGCTATATTTCAGGAAATAATGCACGAATTTTATACAACTATATATTCTTTTAGATCTTGACATGACTGGATGTTGATTAGGTTTTGGTGTATATAGCACAACAAGTGGCGCTGCTATATTGCATTTTTCGCCATTTCCATGATAGCTATATCTCTGGATCTAGAGGATGAAATTTCATCAAACTTGGTATTACCAGTTAGCACTTGACGTAAGTTATTACTAATTTGGTTTGGGTACATCTTGCTCGACAGGTGGGGCTGCTGTAATGTGTTTGTTTTAATTTCCATGATAGCTATATCTAGATTTCTATGGGATGGAATTTCACCAAATATAAACTACGTATAAACCGTGAGTTTCGAATAGATATCTCCAATAGTGTTCTTAATCTATATAATAAAAGCGTAAGTCATGTGACTGTCATCAAGAGTTCCGGCATGCCCGCATCACTTTTTCATATGCCGGGCGGTCATTTTTACTCAAAATTATTTTTTCGAATAAAACTGCATAAAAGTTCCATTTTTTGGAAGGATTGTTAAAAAAATAATAATGTTTGAGAGATGAGTTGCATTCAAATATTGATATATTCTGAGATAACTTCGGTCGAAATTGGATTGACAGTCCAATATCTCATTCCATCAAAATAACCCAACACAAGAGATTCGTTCATCGTGAACGACTGAAATATAAAACCATGAAGGTAATTATTCGCAAAGGAAGTTCTCTGCTAATGAATTTTTGGAGCGCTGCCAGGTGTCAAAAAATAATTCGCACCAGGATCTGTGAGACAATCAAAGTTTACTATAATTCTGTTTGATGAAGTGCTATACAACTCAACTTCCTTCTAGATCTTTTCTTGACGTAAGTTGAATGTAAATAAATACAACTCATGTAATAATATTTAATGAATCATATTTCGAAACGAATTGTCATTTAATTTGGTATTTATGTATTATACGTGCCAGGAAGAGACATCACCGAAAATGATTGTTAATCACCAATGATATTTAACATTGTTACTGACCAATCGTGTTCAAAATAGTAATGTAATATCCTAATAATATTATAAATCTGATTGTGTACAAATGTTAGGCTGAAGCCAGCGTCAAAATGGAGCATTTAATGATCCTGTATCTTTGCATATACGTTGATTATAACTCTCAAATGAACATAGACTGGTTTTTGTTCATTTTATTTAAATATTTTTCTTAATAATTCCAAATGTAGTTATTTTCATAGAGAATAAATGGACATTTTTCCATAAAATTTAACCATTTTACTTTCTTGTTGCTAGGGATTTGATCGTTGCCAATACATAAAAACACGGAAAAAAAATTTCCTCAACAATTAATTTTCAATTGAACGATTTTCACGTGAAAAATGAAAATGAAAAAGAATTCAAAAGATGAATTTCCGTGATATTTGAAACAAACATATGCAGTATTTGTTATTATACATGAAGTATGAATATCGGTTACATTAAAAAGATCTTTTTCTGTCAAAAAACTGCGTTATAATTAGAAGGAAAAATGAACAATAATTATATTCTTAAAAATATATTTCGCTTGGACCATGGAACTATGAAAAGGACCCCCCTCGGCTTGGACAAATATGACGTCATAAATAAAACATGTATTTTCAAATAATCGTAATAATACAAGGAGCATGAATATCAATGTATAATGAAAGTAGATAGATAATGGACGTAATATTTAAGATGAAAAACTGAAATATTTTTTATCGATACTGATTAATAATTAGCTTGAGTACCAGTTATATACAAATGTGTGTTTTCCGCTAAAATTTACGTCCTGATTGCCAGAAAAAGAAAATTAACAAGAATTATGGCATTAAAAAGAGATTTCTCTGAGGAAAATGTGACGTCATATTTGAAATAAAACGGGAATTTTCAAATGTGTTTTACAAGGAGCAGGAATTAATTCCGTACATTAATAATACAAGGATCAGTAAGTATAGAAAGTAGATTAGTTTCACGACATATTTAAAACGAAAAATTGAAATGTTTTTTATCTATACCAATTATTAATCATGAATATCAGTTACATACAGATGAGAGTTTTTTGCTAAAAACAACACCATGATTATTAGGAAAATAAAAATAAATACGAATCTATTATATTAAAATCTGACCGCATGTTTGTATTTCGCAACTACTCTTTTCAGATTGTCGAACGCAATGCGATTTACTTAACACCTGTTATCATTCATCCGAGGATGTCCGAGGAAAAAAAATGATTTACATTCCGAGATATTATTATTATTTATTTATTTATTTATTTATTTTGTAAATTTTAACAAAGTTTCTCTAAAAATGGCAACTAAATTATTCCATTTTTGTGGATAAAAAAGAAGAAATAAAACGGATTAATATATTTTTTCTCATTAAAACTGAAAAAAAAAAAACGAATTTATTTTCAATTTGAATAGATGGTGAAAGAAAAAAAATCTTGATTACAGTAAAATTTTTGAAAAATAAAATCGTATTTTCACATATTCAAACTTCATGAATCAATTTATTCTGGAGAACAAAAATTGTCTGTCAACATATTTTCCTTTAGAAATAAAGATTTTTTTCAGTTATAGATTAAATCAAGGAGGCAAATTTAAGCTCCTTGCATTTAGGTCTACAATAATTGCTCCCTATTCACAAGAATTGAATTTAATGATAAAGAATATACTATTTCCATTATCTTTGCAGGATTGCTATTAAAACGTTTCACAAATGCGTTAAAAGTAAAATGGTTTACCAGGTAAACTTGACATATGTTTTTATATAATTCGCCGATTTACACGATTTTATTTGTCCCGCCTTTTTTCATTGGTTGCAGTTTCCTTTTCGTGATTATTTGTCACAAAATTTCACTATTTTAAAACGTAGTTATGTCAAGGCCTCTATAACATAAAAATACTGTATTGTCTCCTATGGAATGTGATAAAGAGTTAGTTAATTATTTACGTTTCTAATTATCAGGAATGAAATATTTTGCTTAATTAATGCATTTATTCTTCTTTTAATGATACATGAACGACGTCACGGGTAACAGCTAGTATATCTATAAAATACATAACATCATCAAGTACTTTTATGTTATTAGGGCGCAAATCTCACCAATAGCATTTTTAAAATCGCCAATACCAGCTTTAAATTTTCGCGTGTTCATAAGTAGAAACGATACTTTGATTTTGAAATCAAATGTTTTGATTTATGATATATTATTTCTTATTTATCTATTTTCTATTTTAAATGAAAAATGAAAACGTCATGTATTCTAAATTGGAATAGCTGTCGCAGACGCACTGGGGTTGGCACGATTTTTGTTTTGCGCCATTTTGGCGAGAAAACCCCATTTTCAGGTACCCGTTAGAGATAGCTAAAACAGCATGTTACTTTTATTTCATTATGAAATAGTTTATTTTATATTAAAAATCACACAATTTTATTATAAAACACACACACAATGATTAATTTATTATAAAACACACAAAAGGATTAATTTATTATAAAACGCGCAATATTTAATTTATTATAAAATATACGAAATCTGCTCTACCGGGTTGCCATACGTAGCAAAATCTAGCCGAAACCGCCAGGCATAAAATCGCCATTTTGGTGCCAAAAGGGCGTCTGCGACAGCTGTACCCAAAAAGACCCATCATTAAAAATGGTAAATAATATCAAATCAAAGTAAAATAATACAAAAAATAATTTAGTATACATTTATGAAACACAGTAAATCATATTGATGGTTTTTAATTTAGATATTTACGAAGGTAGTTTTATTGGCGGTATGTTACATCCACCGGAATGAATATGAGATATATATTCTAATCACATACTATGTACTTGTGAATAAATATACATATCTATATCTACTATATCAATAAAAACGTCTTCAATTGTCTTTTATATTTCTACTACATAATATTAACTATAGAGTTACAATATAGAGAAAAAAAACGGGTTGCTGTAATTAGAATGATAGGCGCTAAAGTTGGCGAAGAGTCTTTACCTGTTACGGTCCTTAATAGTCAGTAGACATTAAGCAGAAATGCCAAAGTAAGGTAATTACACAATTATGAAAACTCCTGAACTATATCAAGAAAGGGGATCAGAGAAAAACAAAGTCGAACAGAGATCGCATCTAGAAGGAAGTTTGAAAATTTTTATCAGATTGTACGCTACGGGTCAAAACTCCTGACATCAAATATGGTTTAGAGGGAATGTGATTATCAAAACTGGCTTCCAAAAGTTCAATGTTTCACCAAACCATACTCGAAAATTACGTGTAATAATATGCAGCCCAATTATGGAACATTATTCAAGACGTTTCAGATGAGAATAATGATAGATTTTCTAATCTTCCGTAATCGAGTCTACAGTCAAAGTTAGTGAGAAACAAACAAAAAAAATAGCAACAATATGGTTCAGTGTAAATGTTGATGTCCTTAAAGACTTTCACAAAATAGATTTTATTGCGTAAAATCGTATTAACTAAAATACGCCAATTGGCAATAGACCCAATTACGGAAAATTACTTAATATGTTTAAGAATCTCCGCATTAGCGAACATATTGCAACTGATAAGCAAACGGACATGAATCATAAATGCTTAAGTGGGTTAAGCGGTTTTTGTCAAGAAAGGGAAATACATAACAAAACATATGCGAAATGCTACCATGATCGCAACAGTTCTTGATTTTTCTATTAGAATCTTGCGGTTTGTTGAAGAATTAAGGAAAATATTACATTATGAATAAAAGTAACGTGTTACAATGCTTAACATGCATTTAAGTGAGACCAAACTGGTCACCAGTGGCGGCTAGTACAACAAATAATAGATTTAGCTGGTTTGATTTTCTAAACAATCCACTCTTTGGCATTGGCAAAAGAGAATAACCACTTTTTCGCCGCTACGTACCTTAGAGTTTTATATACAGGGTGTTTCATAAAAGATGGGCGAAACTTTGAGAGGTGATAGTACACATCCAAACAAACAACTTTCATCAAAGAATGCATGGTCGGAATTAAAACGCAAAGGTACTAGAAGTCGCCAAAGGTGATGTTGTTATACGAGGCAAAAACACACAACGAACGATTAAGTGACAAAAGCTAGTTTAATGACAGGGGATTACAATAAGTGTTCAAAACAGTGACCGGCAGTGTCTATGCATGCGGTACAACGGCGAAGAAAGGATTCGCAAACTTTCTGTTAAACAACAGGCATATCGCGCACTTTCCTTACAGTGCCGAAAGTCTGGCGACGAGGTCTTCTGCAGATTCAATGGGGGTCTCAAAGATAAGAGCCTTCAGCTGTCCGCACAAAAAGAAATCGAGACATGAAAGATCTGTCGAGCGTGGTGGCCAAGCTATTGGACCACCTTGCCCAATCCATTGGTTGGGAATTGTTATAATCAGATAGTTTCGCACGTCTCGTACATAATGAGCTGGTATCACATTACCCGCCAGATGTTTGGGAGGAACGGCGTTCAACATTTCTGGCAGCACCTGTTGCAGAATCGTGAGGTATTTTTCCCCGTCAAGGCGTTTTGGCAGAAGATAAGGTTCGAGTAGGTTGTCTCCGATTATCCCTGTCCAAACAGTGATAGAAAAGCGTCGCTGATGAGCATGTGAATAAGTGGCATGTGGATTTACATTCGCCCATACATCAGTGTTGCCAGTGGGCTACTTTTTTTTAATTCCATTCTCTTGATTGACACCAGTTTTTTGAGAAAGTAAAATTCATCTTATTTAATGACAGACTAAATAGAGCGAAAACAAAGAGAATTATACGGATTCAAAAACTGGTGCCAATCAAGTAATCTGAATTTTAAAAAAGTAGCCCACTGTCAACACTGCCATACATATTGATTGTGGGTGTTAAATGCACCTTCACGTGTACATTCATCCGTCAAAAGCACGGTTGCCCTTTGTCTCAAAATCTGAATTTACCACTTTCTGCTGCAGAAACAAGCGGGCGAATTCCACACGACGCGGATAATCCCTTTGAGTCAGTTCCTGGACTTGTTGAACATGATAAGGATGCAAACGTTCATCCTTTAGTTCTCGCCATGTCCTGGAGTGTGATACACTGCCTAACCACTGCTCGTGTACTTGTACTTGGCTGATCAGCCACCATATCCAGCAGTGGCGCAGCCAAGGGGAGGGGGGGGGTTAAAACACCCCCCAGAGCTAAAAAAATTACTATAATTGCCGCTTATATGAATCAAAACTAAAGTTAAAATGAAATGTTTTGGACTTTCCGCTTTGGCGGAATCCGCCGCTTTGTTAAATCACGGCCAAACTCGATCTTTCTTCCTCCCCTCATACGGCCTTCACAATCACCCCTTAGTTTCGGAATCGTTAAAGGGCTACTTTCGCCGGTAGGTGGCGTGCTATACTTACCATAAATAATGCTTACTAAAGGTTACTTCTATACATAAAAATACAAAAATCTCTGCAATATATTCATTATAAAAGGAAATGTATAACATATGTATCTTTTGTTTCGGCGTTTTCTTTACTACAAACAGGAAAAACTAAAAGATTTAAAGATAAAATATATAAATACAATGCTTTTAGCAATGAAAAATAGTTTAAATAACTCGCTACTATAAAGTGCAAAACAAACATTATAAGTAAATTTTATATATTTATATACATTTAAATTCTTGATTACTTGAAACATTGATAATTCTAAGCGTAAAATACACAGTAAAAAATTTAAAAAATAATTACTAGTTTCATAATAGTAGTAAGAAAATTAAGCAAGTTCGCCAATAAACTCATATCGTTTTTTTTTTTTTTTTTTTTTTTTTTTTTTTTTTCTCAAAACATGGATTATTTTTACACTATTCTTAATTATTTAAAATATGTATATATATGTATATTAAAAACAATTTTCAATAAATTTAATCATTATAGGTACTGATCTGAAATATATAAGCATTATATATAACATATCTATCTTTTGCTTCGGCGTTTTCTTTACTACAAACAGGAAAAACTAAAAGATTTAAAGATAAAATAAATAAATGCAATGCTTTAAGCAATTAAAAATAGTTTAAATAACACCCTACTATAAAATGTAAAACAAACATTATAATTAATTTTTTATATTTATATACATTCTGGATTACTTGAAACATTGATAATTCTGAGCGTAAAATACACTGTAAAAATTTTAAAAAGATTTACTAGTTTCACAATATTAAGAAAATTAAGCAACTTCGCCAATATCCGGCAATGAACTCATACCGAATTTTTTTTTTTCCTCAAAACATGGATTATTTTTACACAATTCTTAATTATTTAAAATATAGGTATATATGTGTACATTCAAAACAATTCTCAATAAATTTAACCATTATAGGTGCTGATCAGAAATATATAAGCATATAGAAATATGATAGAATTACATATCAAATTAAATATTATATTCTAATTCTGGAAAGTCATGGTATAAAAGTATGTATATGATAAAAATAAAAATATACTTTCATGTTTCATAATATCAACAGAATAAGACAACCTATTTCGCCAATATCCGGCAATCACCTCATATCGCTTTTTTTTTTCCCTCAAAACATGGATTATTTAACAAATTCATAATAATTTTTAATTTAATATATAAAATTTAATATAATAGTTTAGACGATTACGTTTGAATTTAGGATTGGTACAATCCTAAAATTCTAGTAAAATTCAGTCTAAAATTGTGGAAATTAGACTGATGAATTGTAGTTTAGGATAAGACAACCCACCTCTATCCTGATTGGCAATTAACTGAAGTATGGTTGCATCACATTGATCTGTTTCTATGCTTGATAAGCATGATTCTTATTCAAAATTTCCTTGAATTACTCTTACAAGATTACTTATCCGCTAACAATGGCAATACTTGCAAACTTCAGCTTAACTCTTGGTGGTGCTAGCAGTTAAAAAGAAATTAATTAAGTGGTTTATAATTTCGATCATTAAAATTCAGTTTAAATCTACAAATAAATTGAGAGCCGCAGCAATTTTATAAGGCACATATTTCGAAAATTTTGCTCTGTACTTCTACTGATTGCTGGTGTATCGGTAATAAAAGCGCCTATTCATCAAAAGAAATTCCAGGTTTTTTTTTTTCTCTGAATTTGAAGCACAATGTGGAACACAGCAATGAACCATTTTCAACAAAAGAAAAATAAGAACACGCAATTTCATTTACGTTATATCTAAGAAAATACAAGAGTGAAAGGCGAGAATAAGGAAATTCTCCATTAGCCATGGTAAGTAATAGCGCCCCCTACTTTCTCCGGGGAGAAAATGTTATTCCTCTTGAACAAAGGGAAAATGACTTTTTGTTACGGCCATATAAGAGGAAGGAGAACGATCGAGTTAGGCCGTGGTTAAATCAAATTCTGTTCAACAATGTGATTCAATTAAACGGCGAAAATTATACTTAAAACAGTGAAAGCTCATATTACATACATCGGTTAAGTCAAGACTGGTTATTTGGACTGCGTCACTTTGTCGAGACGTGTTATAGTAAAAGAAGGGTCATATACTGCCACACAGACGCTTTGAGTTATATAGTATACAGTGGGCCGTTTCTTAATTGCATTTCTGTCTTTGTTCCATGTTCGAAACAATAACAGAACATCGAATTCCAGGGAAAAAATAAAACATACACTTTGTAAGTCTCTCTCAGTTTCAAACGGCTTTTTTTTTTTTTTTTTTTTTTTTTTTTGCTTTCAGTTATATTTAAGTCCAAGCTATGGGTTAAAGACTATATTTCATTTCATTTGTTGGTAATGTAGCAGTTGGTAATCTGGCAATGTAAGTAGTTGGTAATCTTGCTCTCAGGGAGGCACTGCATCCTGTCCCTTGGAGGAAAGAAGCACTAATTGTAATTTCATTGACTTATAGATACATGCCTGTAAGCAGTGCTTAATTTGCGCCGGAGCTTACCGCAGCTCGGCTCCGATACTTCTTTGTTTTTAGTCAATGTTTAAATATTGGTCACACTTCACTGGAGCTCATAAACATTGCGCTTCGGTGCTCAGCGTAAGAGCATTTCTGAAAAAATCGAAGCTTAAATTATGTCTTCCTTTTTCTCCCATCACCAATACTTTGCGTCCTTTCCTACCAAAATGCATACATATGTGACGTAGCGTGTCGCACACGTTGGAGCATGTATCTATCTAGCGATCGCTCTTTAAAATTCCGTGAAAAAAGTCTAAGTATTTGACTCAAGTCGATGAGAACAGAGCCACATCAAAAAAGAGTAAGTCACAGAGTTAGTCACATAGTGAAAACATGAGCCGAAGCCGAGCAAACCCACGCCGAAACACCTAACTTTCTTTTAGCATTTTCATAGAAAAATTCCTAGATTTTTTTTTAAATACTTTCAGTCATCAGAGCGTTTCAAAATTTTTGTAGGCGCTTTAAATTCGATCTTCCGCGATGAATTTAAAAGATTGTGTCGAAATACAGACGTTTAGTTACTTTTAGCATAGAAAAAAGATCGTCTTCGAAAGGCGCGATATGACGTACGGTTCTAAATAAATCATAATTTAGAATGCTTTCAGCTGTTTTACAGCTTTAAATTTACCATTTATAATAAACTCTTTATGCCGATCATTTGCATCTTAAAAGTAATCTATATACTAAATTCCAAGTTTCTAACCCTAACAGTTTCAACTAAATCCTAATTTATAACACTTTTAGAAAGTTTTCCGCTCATTTCATCCTTTTAAATTTTGTATTAAAAAAATATATTCTATGGAAGAATTTACTACATAAAAGTAATGATCATGCCAAATTCCAAGTTTCCTACCAATTGTATCACATAAATCGCAATTTTAGAATACTTCTTACTCTTGTATTCTTTTAAATTTCGATTTGAAAAAATTAATTCTGGGCGAGCATTTACGCCTCTCTTAACTAACATCCATATAAAATTTCAAGACTCTAGCCCTAAAATTTCTAAATATACTTTGATTTATACCATTTTTTAAACTTTTTGCCCATTTCACCTTTTTAAATTTCGAATTTTTTAAAAACCGTTTTGAACGAGTATTTATATCTTAAAAGTAACCACTATGTCAAAAACCAAGCATTTATACAAACTGCATCACACAAATCGCAATTTTAGAACTTTTTTGTTCTTGCATCCTTTTACATTTTGAATTTTTTGAAAACTGTTCTGGATGAACATTTACATTTCTAGAGTAACAGCCGTGCCAAATTTCACATATTTAGCACAAACAATTCTTAATTAATTGTTTTTAGATAATTTTCTGAACGTTTTCCGCTCATTTCATCCTTTTAAATTTAGAATTTCTTTAGAAATCATTTTTTGACAGCATTTACATCCCAAAAGTTACCACCATGCAAAATTCCCCTATTCTATACCAACTGTATCACACAAATTGCAATTTTAGAACTTTTTTGCTCCTGCAAACTGTTCTGTGTTCATTTAACCCCTTCAGGAGCAAAGCACACTTGGAGCTAAAATACTGAAATGATTGATTCACACACGAATTTATTTTAAATTAAGTAAAAGCTTTCCTTCATGTACCTTATAAATTCAAATTTTGTTTCTAAAATTCTGGTGCCATTGTGGCATTTTGGGATTAAAATTAAGTGGTATATATAATATACCAGTGCCCTTCAAGGGTTTAAGTCTCTAAAGTAACAACCACGCCAAATTTCATGTTTCTAGCCCTAACTGTACAAATAAATTGTAATTTAGAACGTTTCCTGCTCCTTTCCCCTTCTTAAATTTCGAACTTTTTAGAAACCATTTTTAGTGAGCATTTACATCTTTTTAAAGTAATCGCTAGACCAAATTTCAAATTTCTAGAACCAAAAATATCGTAGAAACCGCAATTTTAGAATGTTTTTTGTTCTTGCACCCCTTTGGAAATTGTTGTACCAAAAAGAAATGTTTGGAATAAAATATAGCCTATGTTAGAGAGGAGATGGTTACCAGAATTTTGACACCATTATTAAGGTTCCATAGTTAAAAAGTAAAAACGGAACTATTATAAGATCACGCATGTGTCTTATTTTCTGGCGCTCAGCAAGGGAGTTGAGGGTTATCGACGCAGAATCATCTAAGGATTGTTGGTAATGATTTTCGAAAAAAAAATGTGTCTGTAATTAGCTGAGATATTAATTAAAACCCATCTAAAAAACAACGGCATGGATCAAAACAGTGTTGCTACTTTGCGACCTCCTTTTGAAGCGCGCTTGGCACAATGCTAAGATAAAACTTTGTACAAGATTTTTGCTTTAGGTAAGACGAATCATACTTATAGCCAACAATTTTCATTCCAACTGAATTCAATTATTGAAGGCAAATATTGAAAAATAATTTATAGAATAATTCCAAGAGATTAAAAGTCAGTATTTTTGAGACAACAATCGCTTATAATTCAATATATAATTCATTTATAATAAAAATATATTTCGATAATAAATCACTTGAATTATCATGCATGCATATGCTTTCATTTTTCAAAATGAATCGCAGCATATTTTTTTTTAAATGCTTTAAAATTGTCTACTATTAGGTCAAATATGATTGACAAGCAACTTTTCGTGTGATACTCAGCGACTTCTTCCGAAGCGTGATTGGTTCTCTGCCAAGTTTAAACTTTGTACAAGGTCTTTGTTTTAGAGGGAGATATATTCATTGTTTTTCATTCCAATATGAATAAAATTAAATTATGGAATGTGGTATTGTTTTAGGTATGTGAGTATATTGTCTTTTAACAGTTCTGATATTTTGTGTGGAACCCTTTGTATGCTAATAAAACTCGCATATGACGAATTACTTTTTCAAATCCGTTCTGTAGTTCCAGAATTAACCCCTGCAAAAAGAACAAACATTGCTGTTTTATAATATTAGTACAGATACGAGTTCAATTCAAACTCGGATATTTTTAGAGAACTTTAACAATAATAAATATATTTTAACGAAATTTTCATCAGATTTACATTACTTAATGCGAAATTCAATGTAGTTTTAAGTACTGGAAGGGCACAGTAATTTAGTCTACAATACCGTGTTTAATATCAACTACATTCCAAAACATCGATTAGCTAATTGAGTTGTAACGTTTGGCAAAAAGCAAGGTAAGTAAATCTATTGAAAATTTTGTTAAAATTGCTTCATTATTATTAAAGTTAGGAATAAGAATTCGTGATTGTAATGAAATCTTGTGTATTTTTTATGGAACAAATGGATTGAAACTCTTATTTTCTATTTAACAATTATTTGCTGTACTGTGCTTTTCCTTCTTAAAGTTTGCCTCTCATCATTTTTAAACACTTTATAAATCTAACCTAGTTTTGTGTTATTTCATTGGTGCATTTTATAGTTTGTAACTCTAATATTGTAAACGCTGTTTAAATGAATCATAACCAACGTAATTGCGGAGAAAAGCATTATGATTTCATTCATTTAAAAGACTGATTCCATTAACCGGTGATTCAGATAACCGGCGACCACCTTTATCAGAAACTCAAAACCCCCCCTAGAACAGAATTCTGGCTGCGCCACTGATATCCAGAATGGCTTCTTCCACAACTAACGTTCCGTTCGTCTTTGTACGACCTGTGTCCGACCCTGAAACAAGAAAGGATCCCGTCTCACACAACGATCGGTGAAAGCGCTGAAATGTTTTACGGGCGGGCAACCGCCTCGCCCGTTGGGAAACCGCTCTCCGTACAATTGTTGAGCCTGTGATCCATTTCTATTTGCAGTTCCGTAGATAAAAAGCATATGAGCCTTTTCGCTAATTAGTGAAGTGCAGCATTTTCCGATACGTTCCTACCTCGATTGACAGTTTCAGAATCTGGTCAGCGGCTTTCATGTATTAATCGAGGCGAAATTTTGAATGCGCGTTCTTATTCTTCCCCATATCACATTTGGATGCTATTAGTGTCGTTCTTCTTCTTCCCCATATCACATTTGCGTGCTATTTGCATCCCAAATTTCCAAATGCACCAGCACATTTGCGTTTTATCTTCGACCATGCATTTTTTTGATAAAAGTTGTTTGCTTGGATGTTACTGTCACCTCTTAAAGTTTTGCCCATCTTTTATGAAACACTCTGTATATAGATAACCATCATGCCAAGTTTCTAGCCTAGCAGCAGCACAAAAATCGCAATTTTAGAACTTTTTTGCTTCTGCACCCTTTTGAATTTCGATTTTTGTAAAAACTGTTCTGTGCGAATATTTACATCTTAAAAATAACAGACTTGTCAAATTTTAAGTTTCTGTCCCTAACAATTTTGAATAAACCGTCATTAGGACGTTTTACGCTCATTTCACACCTTTAAATTTCGAATTTTTAATCAACTGTTTATACCACGCATTTGAATCTTAAAAGCAACCAATATACTAAATTTCAGTCTATACTAAACTATACTAAATTACCACTGTACTAAATTTCAATATAGTCATGCCAATTTTTCAGTTTTTAACCCGAATAAATCTAACTAAATCGTAATTTAGAAAGTTTTTAGAACATTTTCAGCTCATTTCGAATTTTTTAAACCGTTCTAAGCGAGCATTTACATAATAAAAGTAATCACCATGTCAAATTCCAGGCTTCTATATCAACTGCATAAAATAACTCATAATTTTAGAACGTGTTTTGCTCCAGTACCCTTTTAAATTTCAAATTTTTAGAAAACTGTTCAGGGCGAGCATTTGCATCTTAAAAGTATCAGCCATGTCAAACTTCAAGTTTCTATCCTTAACAATCCTTCTATCCTTAACTCTATGTTCATTTCTGAGTTATAATCCATCTATATGCAAAGATACAGGGCCATTAAATCCTCCGTTTTGACGCTTGCTTCAGCCAAACATTCACACACACAATCACATTTATAATATTATTAGGATTAGGATTAGGATTAGGATGGAATATATATATAAAATATCAGACATTTAAAAAAAATATTATTTATGAACCCTATACATATCTGTATGTATGTCAATGCAAACAATTTAAGAGAAGTTTCCATTTACTGCCAGAACACCGATTAATAATATACGATTGTAATTATCTGACATTTATTTCTCACAAAATGCATTTAGATACACTATAATAACAAAAGAGTCATCAAATCAGTAGGTGGAGACGTGTGTAGTATATGATTTATCAGTATTGTGCCAGTAAATGGAAAAGCATCAGAAGAAATTCTGTAAGTGCATGTGTTACTCTAACATTTTGTCGGTTCCCGCATCCCCAGCCTCGGTTTAAAACAAGGTAAGTTATTTCAATTATTCTGCAAAAATTTAAAACATTTTAAAGTAAATATAAACTTTTTTTAATGGTACCATCAAGTTGTTTGCCGTCAAATTTTGACGTGTTCCATCTAGTATCTTTACTATTTGAAGCAGTTTCAACTCAAAATATAATGAAGTGAAAAAAAAAGTTGAATGACTACGTGGGCGTTTTTCAAACACTCATGTGGAAGCTTATCTATAGACAGTTTTAATGGTATTGTATCCTGTGAAATATAAATTTTAAAATTTGTAAAAGTACGTAAAAAGCAAAATATATATATATGAAAATGTAAATTTGTACCGAAATTCAGCTTTTAAATATAGCTTGATATTTTTTCCAATATTATAGGTAAAAAAAACAAAACAGAAAAACAAACATACGTTTTAAAAACTATTCCTAACATATATAACACATTCTCATAAACAGCAAAAGGGAGTGAAATTACTACCTCAAATATTTTTTCATTGGCTAATGCTGATGGGGTTACCAAAGCTATAGCTTTCAAAAGAAACAATCGATCGGAACAACGCACGTGGTGGGTTTACGATTGCCAACCTTAAAATCTTCTATCGGAGAGTCCGCTTTTAAGGTGATTTATATGGGTCTAGTGTTTCATGTGCGGCAAGGCACATAAAAGCTTGTTAATTGATGTTAAAATATCTTTATGTATCAGAGAAGCAACATACCACAAGTAAAACTTGATTGATCTAGAAACTTTTGGACTGTAACAGACATGCCAAGCCTTCCTTTACCAACAATATAGTGTTTGTTTAATCGTCTACTTTGTCTAAGTGAACATGTGCAAGCGTGTATCGCCAATTTTTGTAATGTCGACCAACATACTAAATAGTTAGTTACTATGTTAGTTTTTAGTAGTACTAATTCGATTTTAGTTTTTTTTTTCCCTGAAAAATAATTCATTTGGTGTATTTTTTTTAATTCATTTAAAAAAACGAGAAATAAATTTGTAAAAGCTTCTAAAAATGTGTTTTTATTATCTTAAACAATATAAAATTAAACCAAAAGCCGTTCGTCGTATGTTTTTTATTCTTCTCGTCCTGAAATTTTCACTAATGAATGTATATATATTTTCTTTCATAGGAAAAACCTCCCGATACACTATTACAATTTCTTAAGAATCTCAACGTCAGTGGCTGTGTTTTGGTCTTCAAACGATAAAGTCCGGGATATCTGAATGATGTCGACATTCTTCGAAGTGAACACTACTGCTTGCTAAATACTGAATTGTGCTGAGTTGTATAGGTGTATGTAATAAATTAAAAAAAATTTAAACAAAATATTTCCGTCTGTTCATTTAAATTTCTTGAAACAAATATAAAATGATAAATGAAAACACATTAACTAAAACGGTGGTACTCAAACTTTTTTTACGCGATCCACCTTAAAGTTTTTTTTTAGAGACCGACCTAGACCCACCTCACAGATTAAATATATTACACCAGATAGGACACTTCCATAAGCTCAATGGTAACCGAATCGCAACTTCAGAGTCCCTAGTGACAACAGTAGCAAACGTTCCGGGTGTGTCGCCACAGGTACTGTTTGTCGATCACAAGAATAGCTCCCGCCAACAAGTCTGGTTAGTGGCGGTCGCTATAGTAACAAGACCTGTCCATTTCGAATGGGGAATACGCATGTGAGGAATTGGCGGAATAAAAGGTTACCTCCGTCATTCTTCTTCTCGGATCTACAGCAGTTGCGTTATCTTATTTTTGATTTTGCTTTTGCTTTTAAAATTATTTGTTCCCATTTATTTAAATAATTTTGCTAATTTTTTAAACTGGAAATATGCCATTTCAGCTTAGAAAAGGTGAAGTCTTGAAATCGCAAGCACGTAAAATCGTATATAATGTTGCGCAATTTTGTTCCAGTGAAGCTTCATCTAAAGATGTATTAATTTCGCTCCCACAAGCTCTGAAACGGGCTTCCCAAGCAAGTGGAGTTTCTGAAGCTACAATAAAAAAAAAAGAAATAAAGTTTCTGCATTGGGCTCATCGAAAGTTTTAAAATCACCTGGTAAACATCGTTAAAGACCTAGTGAGCGAAACTGCGATTTAGAAGATTTTGACAAGTGCGTTATATGTCAAACGATTCAAGACTTTTATATAAGAGAAAGAAAAGTACCATCTCTCAGAAAATTATTACCCGTGTTGAAAGATAAAAATGGATTTTCGTTGAAAAGAGACACATTGTGCAAAGTCTTATATTTAATGAATTTTCGATGGAAAAAGTGCGTGAATAAAAGAAAAGTTCTCATGGAACGGCCAGATATTGTTTTTTGGAGGCACAAATATTTGAGAGAAATGAGAATTTGTGTGGTCCTCTGTGAAAAGAAAAGTAAAAGAACGAAATGTTACTGGTTTTTCAAGTTTGGACAATCTAAAATCTTTACTTCAAACAGCTATCTCTGAGGATACTTCGGCAGAATGGGCAGCGCATTGCAAACACGTGGAAAACGTTGAAAATAATTACCGGGAAAAAGATGGACTGTTAGAGGATTTATTGGACTAACTGTCATTTAACATTAATACCGACGATTCTGATTCAGAAGAAACCTAGACTGTTGAGAGTGATTCAGAGGACTTTCACATGCTTGAATAAAATTCTAAAAGTTTAGAAGGTATTATTATTTTTATATTTTTAATAAAAAAAATTTCTCTGTCCTTGCAAATTGTTTGAAAATACATGCTGAAATCTATAATAATCACCGAAGTTCGGTCATTATATTAATAATTTAAAGTCATTGATAATTATTAATGGCTATGAAAATATTAATTTTGAAGCAATTATTTAAGTTAATTTCATTTAATTTTTACTGTAATAAATTTCATGATTAATTCATATTGATTCATATTTTATTTTCATTTGTAAAATCTAAATATTATCATATAAATAATATATGAAACAGTTTTCTTTCACTCGATGAATCGATTAAAATAATTACAAAAAACAAGTAATAATAATAAAAACATCGCCAACACACCCTCAAGGCGCTCAGTAAACCAATGTGAATGCCTATCTTCTGGCTTCCCCTGCCGAAAATGGGGGGAGTCTTGTTTCCACGGCAGCAGACAGGCACAGACTTCTTGGCGAGAGCTATTCTTGTGATCGACAAACAGTAGGTATCGCTTATCTTATTTGTGTAATATCTATCTTTTTTTTTCAGCAGTTTCGGCGATGTTTGTTATTATTTAAAACATCAAACGTATTTTATTTTATCATACAAATACTAGAAACTGAGCAAATAAGTTAACTAAGCAAATAACTAAGCAGATAAGTTAAATACTATCAAAAAGCTGCCGAGAAAATAAACAAAATTGTCAACAGGTACATGAGATAGTGACATTCCAACAATTTCTAGATCCCGCGCATGCGCGTTTGTTTCAGACTGTTCTCAGTAGCGGCGCTAGCATCGCGCTGGTTCGGGTTTTTGCTCTACTGTCGTATCTGTATGTATATTTAATCTGTGACCCACCTAACATGTACGTATATAGAGACTTTTGTACAATCTATTTCGATAGTGATTATTTTATAGTAAATCGCTGAAAAATAAATTTCTTGATAATTGATCAGTAATGCACGAAATGTAAAAATATCTCAATAATTTTCCGTGGTTAGCATTAAATAACTTTCTAAAAGAGGAACATCTGACTAAATAAGATATTTCGCTATCTTTCCAAAATATTGCAGACTATTTAACTTTTCGCAATCGTATCCACATTCTGCATATATTTGCTTGCTCTGTTCAAATATTTTTGCTTAATTCGGATACCTTTATGCTATGGTTTATTTAAACACATGCTTAAGTTCGTAATCAGAAATTTCGATTTAACCTTGACAAGCACACAGAAGAGCTGTCATCCAGTTATATATATAAATATTGTACCTTCAGTCAACGTTTTATTCATTTTGATGGAGTATATTACATTCAGGAGCATGAAAGGATTTGTCTTCGTTACTGTCTTTTACTTTCTGGTGTGCTACTATGGAGGAAAAGCGTCTGGAACAGGTTTAGAGAGCCTAAGTGGAAAACTAGGCCAGATTTTGAATGATGATCCAGATACATATAGAAATGTGGTAAGAAGAATTGCTGATATACTTTTGTACAACTATTATAAAGATCTAAAGACATATATAGAAAGGTGCAAAGCTAATTTTTAGTTTCTAACTAATTCACTACCGCATACTCTGGCGTATAACCAAACTTTTGAAACAAGATTTTTTTTTTTTTTTTTTTATTTACACACGTGCATTATAGACTGAGTGTAAAATTTAAAAATTAAGAAAAATATTGGGATAAAAATTGCGATTTCTACATTAATGAACATTGTACATATTATACGTTCTTGCGTCGCATTTGCTAATGTTTTTCTTTATGTTCCAACTAGTTGTTATACTTTTCGATGTTTTTTATTGTATTTCCATGCTATGTATTTCATAGAAGAGTCTTTGCAAAGATAAAGGTTCACGTAATATGGTGAATATAACTATAAAAAGAAAAATATGATTTCAAATTTTAGATGTGCATTACACTCCTGAATTAATACAGTAATTACTTTGTCGGTTCTTTATTATTTTTTTTCACATAAAACGTGTTGAATACTTTAGTTTGTTTATTTTTCCTTTGTTGGTACATTTTCTTTTCTTTTTCACTCATACTGGATTTTCGTAAAAGAAAAAGAAAAAAATAGGATAGCCTAGCCAATTTAAATAAAAAAAATTTTTTTGCTTGTTTTCCGAACTAGTCGGTATCGTAATTATAGCTTCAAAAAATTGGTTTGTTTTCATGTTTAAACCCAAAAGACCCGGTTTGCTCCCAGGTTTATTCCCCAAAAATTCAGTTTATACCCTAAAATCCTAGATTCTTCCCAAGTGGTTCAAACCGGTTTTTTTTCCTGTCTTTGCAACTCTAACCGTAATGTCTATCAAGTTCTAGAATTTTTGACAATTGATATTGCTGTGTCTCAGTTGATGTCGTCTAAGTGGATATTGGCAAGTTCTGTAATGCAAATTACCATGGTTTGCTTCGATTCTGTGCAAGTGCCTTGGACATATATCACTACTCTTTCATAAAGGCACATTAACTAAAATGTCTTTTCATGAGTTTGGATTGGTAAAAGGGAATGAATTGCATTGAACAGCTTAAAGTATAAAAAACCGGACAACCGGAATTTAAACCTGGGAAACACATTTGAAAACTCAATTTCAGCAATTATCATTTATAGTCGAAAAAGTATTCAAATTATTTTATGAAGCCCTGTATATGATGTACTTTGTATATATACAACATAGTATGCCACAATTTAGATCCGTTTGAAAACGCATAATACATTTGGAAATTCACATTGAGCAATTCCCGCCAATAAACTTAAATGTACTCGTTTTTCTTTCTTTTTTTTTTTTTTTTTTTTTTTTTTTTTTGTGCAGTCTGTACATAATCTATAGAACTTGTACCCATCAAGTAATATACAAAAAATTAGTTAAATTTAAAACACATACCACAACTGAAAGCGCACTTCCAGCAATTGTCGCTCATAGAGAATACTGTACTCAAATTATTTCACGTGTCCCTGTAAATGAACGATAAATGCTATGCACAACCTATTCTAATCTATCGGCCATGATCTTATTAATTCTGATGTTGTTATCGTTTTTAAATGTGATGGTGGAAATGGGTAGAATTTTTGCAAGATGGCCTGGTGACGGTTTCGTTGCATCGCGGGCCAGTTTATTAGCATGCTCGTTTCCAGCTACGCCAGAAGGACCACGCACCCATTTAAAGAAGACGGATTTGTCTAAGTAAACAAAGTCCAAGTCAAACCGGGCGGCGAGGCCTACCTTTCGGCTTAAACTCAACTAGCCCCGCCCAGAATGTTTGTTTACTATGCGGCAAAGCCTTACAAGTTAATGATTAAAGTTGAGAGAAGACAATAAATACAAAACAATACTAATAGCTCACTTATTGAACAATAAACAATTAATAAATACGATAAAGACAAATGAAATAATCATAGAATAAACACAAATCAAATACCACCATGAGATTAGACAAGTAGTACTGAAACACAAATTCCAAAAATTCAAATTTTGATGATATAATAACTGCGATTTTTAGGATGAGTAAATTTTGATAATTTACTAATTATACTGAGCAATACTTAATAATACTTTGTGATACTAAGCAATAATTATACTATGTAATACTGAAATACGAATTCTGAAATTACAAAATTCCGAAAATACAATTTACCAATTATACTGATCAGTACTAAATAATACTATAATACTATGTGATACAGCAATAATACTACCATGTAATAACACTGTATGATGCTGAAGTAGATAATAATATTGGATAGAAATAAGTACTAAATGAACAAACAATAAGGAATGAAGAATAATACTAGAGTAAACAAACATAAAATATAAGCAAATTAAAATGTACAAGAAAATTCAATCCAGCAGGGACAAGACTGAATGCTTAAAACACGTTTAATATTAATACGTGAACAAAGTTAAAACAAATTGGAGAAGATGCTACTTAATATAAGAATTAAAGATAATTACCTATGCTGATGAAGGGTCCAGCTGGAAAGGTATTTAATTACAGTGGACATAATAACACAATAAAAAACTCAATTTCAGGAATTACCAACATTATTCGGAAAAGTAACCGAAGTATTTTGTGCAGCCCTGTATATGATCTATAGATTTGTAAATATACTTATGCAAGATGTATCTACCATATATTTTACAAGATGATCCCTCGATCTTGTTATTTCTGATGACCCTCTTCTATTTGGTGATCAACGCTGTTTTTGGTAATTATAAAAATGAGTTTCTTTTGAAAACTCACTAAAAATTTTTTTAAAAAAATCACTGCATGACTAATAAAGTTTTTTCAGCGTTAATCTCATTTATTCTTTTCTTTTCAGCTACTAAGCATATGCTGGAGGAATTCTAATGCTATTTTTTTATCTCATTATTTTGTTTTAGACTGAATTAATTACGAGTAAAGGCTATCCCTGCGAAGAACACACTGTCGTGACAAAAGATGGCTATATATTGTCCATGCAGAGAATACCGTACGGAAAAAACAATCACACGGAACGAGGTGACAAAGAAGTGGTCCTGTTGATTCATGGGGAACTGGGTGATGCTAAGACCTGGTTCCTTAATCCTCCGGGACAGGGTCTAGGTAAGCAGTGGTGTAGCAATTAAAAAGTTAAGGTAGATCCTGAAATAGTCATTTTCAAATAAATTGAAAATTATGATTATAAATAATTAATAATCACAAATGAACGACAATAATATTTAATGTTCTTACATGAATTAATCACATATATTTATGAGAGTAATTAATCGTTAAAACAAATTATCAATATCATTATCAGAAATTGAATATTTTAATTATTTTATATAGAAATTATTAAGAATTGAAAAATCAGTTAAAATTACGTCATGTTGACAGAATCATATAAATTTTTCTCTTTATTTTATCAATGTAAAAATGCATTTCAAGCTAAGCATAACGTCATATTCACCGGCGAAAACTTTTCACACGTACTTTATATACGTTTCTTTTATGCTTAACCATTATGAAAAACATTACAAATAAAAATATGTTTTGTATTTAATTATAATGAAAAAATGGCATCAATAAAGTTATAATGCACAAAGATAAAATAAACCCAATGGACAATATTCCCGTGACGTCACAATAAATATGAATTTTTATTCGCTTATAAAAATAAAGTGTGCGTGCATAAATATTTTTACCGAACTTTAAGTTGCAAATTTAAAAAATTGATCAAAAAGCCACGTACGTATTTGAATATTTTTCATTATTTCTCTTTCCTACTCGCAACAATGGAAGTAATCCGAATGCCACCATATTAAAAAAATAATTTAAAAAAACATTTAAAATTAAAATTTCTGCTAATTAATAAAAAAAACGAATGCACGATAACAAATTTGTGGCCAAATATCTTTCATTTAAAATAGAATCATGTAATTTGATAAAGTAGTTTTTTGTCACGAACTCTAGAAAGAAAACGCTTAGTGTTTTAAATATATAGATGATCACGAAATATCTGTCATTGAATAAAGAAAAACTTTCTATTCGTAATTTCAAGCATGAATTCGGAATTTCTGAAGAAAAAGAGGCCAAATTGGCAACCTGCCTCAAAAGTCGTATAAGTGAGAAGTGGCTGACATTTAAAGGGATTTAAGAAACGTTATAAAATGGGCATATTTAGTCATACAGTGTTCGGTGTTCTTCATATAATTTTTAAACGATATAGTAGTTTTATGTAACGTAGTCCTTTGCAGACTTGTGAATCTGCTTGATTTTTCATGTGTTGATAAGTTTATTGCTCTTTGTAGGTTACATTCTTCCTGACGCAGGCTACGATGTATGGATGATCAATGATAGAGGCTCTACTTATTCTAAAAAGCATGTAACATATCCGGTGCAGTCATATGCATTCTGGGATTGGAGGTAGGGTACTTTTATGATTATGACGTAAAAATTACTCTACTTCGTATACAGGATGTCAGATCTTATCGTTCACCGATAGTTGATTTCATTAATTTTAGAGGTATGGTTCTAATTGCAGAAATGTTTCGTATGCACTTCATCATGTCAAAATAGTTATTATTTTTAACCGACTTCAAAAAAGGAGGAGGTTCTCAATTATGTATTATTTTTCTGTATGCTCACCGATTACTCCGAAACTACGCGAGCGATTCATGTGACTTTTAAAAAAAAATTGGAACAGGATACTCTCGAATTAGTCCCATTTAAAATTCATCAAAAATTTTTCAATACTTTTTAGACATTCAATAAAAAAAAAAGAAAAAAGAAAGAAAAGTTATACATCTTTAAAATATTTCATTTTTAAAGATTTTTATCGAGGCTTCGTAAAGTCACTATCTGGCGATTTTCTTTCCTGTTTATACGGTTTTGTTTCTAGAATTGTTGTAGGGAAAACCAAAAAGCAATGTTTTACTCGTTAAATTTTTTTATGACGCAAACAATCAATAATAATAAAAAAAATCAAAATAGTAAATTTTAAATTCACCCAAAATTTCTGCGGTACACTTGCTAAATTTGAAGAACTACATTTTTACAGAGGAGGAATTTGTACGCTAATACAAGGTGGGCCAAAAGTACCTGAAAAATTTTTGAATTTAATATAAAATTGAGTAATTAGCGTAGGATGAGCGAGATTGACAAAATTGCCAAGTTAATTAAATTTCTAAGTGTACATGTAATTGGATCAGATTGGGAAAAAGCCACACACGCAACTGCTACTATAACAGTGCATTGCTTGCCAACAAAGTCAGTTTGTAATAATCTGCAGTAATTTTATTTTCTAGTAATTTATTTTAAGCTTTTTTTTTAATCTTTTTTTTAAGTTGATAATTTTGTTGCAATCGTTACAGAAATATCAATAATAAACCTATAAAAAATTATTTTAAAGTTACGAAATTAATTTTTTTACTGTTTCATATAAGTTATACTTACAATGAAACCACTTTTGGTGCAGCTCGCACCTAGCATCTAGACCTGGTGCATTTTATAGCCCTACACATAAAAGTTGGAGAACCGATAAAATTTCTCTGTTAAAATCATATTTTATATATTTTTTTTATACTTTTATTTATTTTTTTTATTATTGGATTTTTAATTGTTAATTTCACGCCAAAAGCAAGTTAAGTCGCCAAATAGGGTGCTACGAATCCAAAACACTTCTCACTCACACACAACAAAGATTGGGACCATAAACATAGAACTAAAGAATGACTTCCAACGAAATAGTGTTAATATCGTGTCGCGAATTTGGAACGTAAATGCAGCTTTCGGTTCAAAATGTCCACTTTGACAGCATTTTTTTAAATATATTCTGCCTTTATTAAAAAAATCGAAACAAGACGGACATTATAAAGTTTCTGAATAAGAGAACCTGCCAATTGGATGCATTTTAGAGCAAAAATGAATTTAAAAATGTGTCTCAAAATAAGCAGTTTGGATTTGAATACGCCCTTAAAAAAATATTGATAAGAATGGAGATTCATATGTCAATTCATTATACCCTGAAATTGGAAAAGTATTTACGGCAGACGCCCTACAGAAAAAGCATTATCGTTTTGAAATAGTGATTTTCCAAGTCTCTGAAAAACGTCAAATGTGATTGAGTATGCAACGTTTAAATATTTTTGAGCATTTAATGATCCTCTCAGGGTTAATATTTGGGCATCTTCGTGATTAATTATGCAACCTCACACCATAATATAAGGAGAATGCATGACTTTTCCACGAGAGCAATTTTTATTATAACTTTCGGTCTTTCTAAGTTTGACCTATTGATTTTCACGACGGCAAAAATTACCAAATTTTGATTTGTATGAAAATATTCTTTGAGATCAATTTTTATAGTTCAAGTTCTAAAGTTTCTTTAAAATTTATCGCCAAATCCAGCCTTATTTTATTCATTTTCTGAGTATGTAGTTTTTTGTCTACTTTGCATTTCTTAATCTCGGTTTGCGGCAGTTAATTGTTTTAATTAATTGCGGCAGCTCTGTTTTTCAAAAATTACGATGCGCTATAGACGAATAACTTGGTCGTTCTAATCTAAGCCATTATACTTCCGGTCTAAAGTCTTACAAGGTTTTTTTTTTCTTTTTTAATTTGTCTGACAAAAGATTAATTTTCTTTTTCTTTCCATAGCTCTAACAGAAATATGTCTTTTTTCTAATCACGAATAAACGTTAGTTTCATAAAGCGTGAATTTCGTGTTTTCGCGCCATATTTCAATTACCTTGAAATTTAAACTTTTCAAAAATCTCTTGTTCTCAACTGAAGACTTTTAAATTTTCAAATTGCCTGTCTAAAGGTCATGGCAAGAGCGTAAATGAAAAAATTGGACATTTAAAAATTAAAACAATTACAGTTTTAAAAAATCGAAAACTTTCAACTGAAGCTTTTTTTTGTTGTTTTTGGTCAAGGGTGTTGTATGCTACGGATTCACGAAACTTTCTTATGTATCATTATAGCATATTAATTTAGGTAGTGCAGATACACTGTGATAAATGTGTCACAGTGATAATAACTGTAATCAGGAAGCAATAGCTGTGATCAGGAAGTATAGTGCATTACTTCGAATTTAACACGGAGTTCCAGCCACCACTTTTATAGTAAAGATGCATAGCGTCACGGCATCCCCTACTGCATATGTGCGTAGTCAAATGTAAAATTGGACCAACATATATACTTAAAATGCTAACCTCAAATATACAGTTTAATGCATTTCTACCCAATAAAACCTGAAAAACAGCTACAATGTTCGTCTCAAAAAGGACAACGTAGCAGTGTCTCCCATTAAATAATCAAAATCAAACCAGCAAAATTGAATCAGCATAGTTTTTCGTTATGAGCATCTTACATATTAAGTTTGAGTTAAAATTCCGATACATAGCTATCATGCACATCGTGAAAACATGATACATCATCGACACTAGTTGTGTATGTATATTCACTATGTATATTCAAATTTAAGCATTGCCACTCTATGTCAAAGTTCAACTACGTATATGTGAAGTTTCATGGAATTCCATACCTTAGTTTACAGTGTCCAGTTACTTGAGTTACAGTGTCCAGAAGATTGCGTAACATACAGACAGATAGACAAACGGATATTGGTTCAAAATTACTGGATATTTATTTATAAAATCTTTAGACATTTTTGTGAAATAGTTTCTAATTTCAAATTTTGTGCGTATAATATGATAGAATGCACCCAATGGAAGAAAGACTAGTTTTTATTTCCTTTGCCTTTAGTATTTCTTCAGGGCTCGTCTTCCTGAATTAACGTATGAGAAATTGTAGGAGGACTTGACCCATATTAAGTTCTTATTATCCACAGCTTCTAGTAAATAGTAACACATTGATTTCCGAAGTCCATAATCTTCATATTCATATTTATACACAGTTTAAATGTGGTAGGCATGTTTGTTTAAGTGATAACATAGAGTATTCTAACAATAAAATACGGAATAGTGAGATCCTGTCTGAATCGTTGCGTGGATGACTGGGGGTGTACGTGTAACTGGTTTTGTACTTTTTGGAAAACATCTGTTGTTGTCTGAGGTTTGCCTGAACGATCTTCATCTTTAATTCTACCATTTAGCTTGAATTTGTTTACCAAGTTTTTAATAGCTACTATTTTATGGGTTAGATGGAGTTTTTCGGAAGGAGTTCTCCAGCATCTTTTCATACGTTAATCCAAGCAGATGAACATAAACAGTGGCTATTTTCCCTTTTTTCGAAAGCAGGTAATTTATCAGATAACTTGCAATAAAATTAGATTTATAACCTATTGCTCAAAATGTATAGATGCTTCATAAACACTCTGTAGTTAAATCTTACACAGGATACTCCGAAATGTGCAGTACAATCAAAAACAGGAAGTTTTTCTTTTATGAATAAGCAAGAAAGTAAAGAAAATACTCGTGTGAAAGTTCTACAATCCATACGTGGCTATTGAATTTTTCCTTTTGTTTTTAAAATAGTTTTGATGAAATCGCCAAGTACGATGCACCAGCCACCATTGACTATGTTTTAAACGCTACTGGAAAAGAATCTCTTCACGTTATTGGTTATTCAAGGGGAAACACTATCGGGTTTTGCTTGCTCTCTGAATTTCCAGAATACAATAAAAAAGTAAGTTCTTTTAGTAATATTTTATTTTCTTTCGTGTAAAGCCAAACCCAAACAGCAAATAATTCCTCGCAGAACTTCTGACAAATGTCCTAACCCGGTTATTTTTCATCCTTGCGATCCCACTCTCCAGGATCATCAGAAAAGGCAAGTAAACTGCCTCTTTAGCCATCCCATCCCGACTACTATTGAATCAGTTTTGAAGCTTTTGCCTATTAGTTTTCGATCATTTGGTCACTTGGTAATCTTTTGCTGAGTAAAATTGCCATATCATAAGATCGTTTGCCGATTAGCTAATGGTATCATATAGAAAAAAATTTAAGATGCAAAAATAGTATTTAAAACGTAAGAAAGTTCGTTTGAATTTAAAAAAAATAATAATTATTGCTTATCGGGAATATTTTCCACTATAATATTCAAAAACATTTACATACCGATTATATAATTAATTAAAACGTTAAAAAATTGTTTTATTTTAAAGTTTAAATATTGTCGTTGAATAAGTTTGCAATAAACATTAGAAAGTAACTGCAATCACGATTTAAATTACAATTAACTAGATGGAACCCGTCAAAACTTAACGGCAAACAACTTGAGAGTAGCATGAAAATAAAATTCATAGCTGCTTTAAAATGTTTGAATTTTTTTCAGAATAATTCAAATAAATAAAAAACCCACCTCGAATTAAAGCTAGGTTAGGGACCAGCAATTGGCTGAGTTACACTGGCACATGTACTCACAGAATTTCTTTCATCTGACACTTTTCCATTTACTGGCAGAACAGTGATAAATCATGCACAATTGTCAATATACAAAGTCAGTGAATGCAAAAAGCATTTATATACACTACATACATTTCCATCTATTGATCTGTTAACCATTTTGTCATTATAGTATATCTAAATACAGTTTGTGATATAGGACAAAATTAGCACTCGCCAATCGGCGAGTAATACTGAAAATTTGGCGATTGACTTTATTGCCACCACTGGCCAAACTTAATAGTCACACTCGCAAATTGCGATGATTGAATGGAAAATGAGATTTTTTTTCCATTGTCGCTCGACAAATTTCGAAACCATTTGGCGAAGATTTTCCCGAAACCATTTGGCGAATTTCACGATTTTCCCCCGATACCATTTGACGAATTTTGTGATTTTTTTCTCGAAACCATTTGACGATACTCGCAATTTTTTTTAGCTGAGACATTCGTAATTTTTTTTTACCTGAGACCAGTTGATGAATTTCGGGTTTTTTCTGCTATTGATTGACGAATTTCGAGATTTTTCTGCTATCGATTGACGAATTTCATGATTTATCGACTATCGATTAATGAAATTCTCGATTTTTTTCATGAACGTTCGACAAATTGCGCACTTTTTTTCCTGCTGACGTTCGATGAATTTCGCACTTTTTTCTCGCTGTCATTCAACGAATTTTGCAATTTTATTCTACGATTGTTAGAGGAATTTCGTGATTTCCCCCCCAATGATCATTTAACGAATTTCGTGATATTTTTCCTGAGACTATTTGACGAATTTTTTTACGACAGTCTGACGAAATTAATTTTTTTCCCGCAATAATTTTGCGAAATTCACTATATGTTTCCCGATTGATTGACAAAATCTGCTATTTATTTCCGCGATTCCTTGACAAAATTAGCTTTCTTTTTTTGCAGTCATTTGCAAATTTCATGATTTTTCTGCAATTGATTGACAAATTTCACGATTTATTAACCGAGACAATTTGTCAAATTTCCTGATTTCTTCCCCGAGACCATTTGTCGAATATTACAATTTCTTTCCCAACACAATTTGACGAATTACGCTATTTAGACCACAATCGTTTGACGAATTTTGCATTTTTTTTTATCAAGTATTTGTAAATTTGTTACCGTCCAGTGCTTAAAAAAATCCATGTACTGGCCAGTGGCCAGTCAGTAAAAAAAGTTAATTTTTACCTATCGTTTGTGAGTAATCAATGTCCGATAATGCCAATCATATATGAGTTATCGTTGCTCTGTCAGTAAATGGAAACCTTTGTTATGGATAGGCTTCGTAAATATCATAATATTTTCAAAACAATCTGATATTTTATATAATCTATACTAATAAAAGAAAGTTTCGCTCTGTGTGTGTGAGAGTGTGTTTGTTTGTGTGTGTGTTTGTCTGCGATGGCTAGCAAAATCTAGCCCACCTAGAAGCCTGAAAATTTAGAATTAGGTAGTCCAAACCCTCTCCTGGTGCAACTGAGCCCCAGAATTTTAATATTTTTAAAATTAGAGTAGTTATTAATTAAAAACTGATCAAAGATCACAAATAAAAAATCACTCTTCCGATGCTCAGAAACCAATATGCGTATCTTCGGGAATAGAAGAAAGAAAGCACGAGTCATCCGTTTTTTTGTTTGTTTGTTTTCAAGTTTTTCTAAATTCCCCATGGGCGAACGGCTAAAAATACGGAAAAACCGTTTACATATTCTCGAAGAATGTACTTTTACGTCTCGAAGGATTCGGTTGGTTTGAAAAAAATTCACATTTAATCCTTTCAAAAAAATAATCAAGAAGCATCGAATTGATGTTTTTTATTTTCTCCCGTTTTCCGAGCCTTGCATCCACAGGACTACAAGAGATACAAAAAAACGAAGGTCACCAAATTAAAGAAATGATTCTGCCCTTTTCAAAGCCACTTTTGGTTTTAAAAAATACGAAAGTTAACCCTTCGAAAAAGTATATTTTCTGTATGCCGTTTCGCGATTTTTGCGATTTTGGCAATATTTAAAAATTTGCATCGGCGGTTCAAAGAAAGGTACAAAAAACTAAAAATACCAGACAATATCTACATTTATTTCTTTTTCGATATTTGTATTTGTTTTTGCAAAATACGAATATTAACCCTTCAAAAAAAATTCGCGCGCAGGACTCACTTTTGCGAATTCTGATTTTCTGAGATATATAAAATCTGGCATCGACTTTCTAAAATAACCAAACAAAAACCAAACACACCTAAGGACATCTACGTTCTATCGGGTTCAGGCAGAAACATTTCATTTAAAAAAAATTCACGTTAACCCTTTCGAAAACGTTTTTTACCGTAAGTCAATTTCGCTTTTTTAACTATTTCTCCTATCTTTAAAAATTCGAATCGGCGTTTATAAAAAAAACGAAAAACTAACGAAAACCGCGCTTAATCTACATCTCTTTGCTTTTTATAATTTGGTATCCGTTTTGAAAAATTTTAATTTTAACCCTCGAAAAAAAAAATCCTTTCCAAAACTCACTCACGCGATTTTCGTTTTTCGGCCCAAGTTTAAAAATCGGCATCGACTCGGGAAATGCAAATACGGACAAACTGTAGACTCATTAATCCTTTCGAAACCGATCGTTTACGTAACCCACTTTCGCGATTTCCGCTATTTTGTCAATGTTTACCCGTGGTTAAATTTCAATTCTACTAGGAAATTTAGAAGGGTCGAGAGTTCTGAAAAGGCATCTTTCAGAACAGATTGCGCCCCCTGGTGGTGTAAAATGGAACTATAGGAGTATCTCTGGTTCTAAGGGCCCGATTACGACGGGGTATGGCTCATTCGGCTTGATATCTAGAGCCTTAAATATTTTAGTTGCACTTTCGACCGCCAGGGTGCGCTTTCCGATCATGTGTTCTATGAGCCCGATTACGACGCAGTTTGCCTCATTCGACTGATTTCGATAGCCTTACATATTTCAGTCATATTCGTATAGAAAAGATTATTATCTCGGGCCCGGGCAACGCCGGGCGGGTTAGCTAGTATATACACTAGTTTCCAAAAATTAAGGAAAAATCACAAAAATAGCGATAACTAACAATATTACATGTAGATTTTAATGAAACTCAGCCACAATATACAACGCATAGTAAGGTATAAAAAAATGGCCAAGAAATTAGCAGACAATTATGGTGTTTCAAAAAATAGCATAATTATAAAATTAGCAAAATCAATTTGTTAGTTTGGTATAGAAAAAGTACCTTCAATATGCCGTATGATCACCCCTAGTAGCAGTACAGCACATGGAGCGATTTGTCATTTTGTTAATTATACGGTAGATGAGTTCGCTGGGAAATGCGAGCCATTGCTCTTGCAAAGCTGTTTTAAGCGTGGCAAGGGCCTGAGAAAGGTGTCTGAGAGCAGCAATACGTCTTCCTAAAGCATCCTAAACATGCTCGGTGGGATTCAAGTCCGGTGATCGAGCTGGACATTCCATGCGCTGAATTGTCAGGTGCTGAAGATAAACTTAAACGATGCGAGCTCTGTGCGGTCTAGCGTTATGGTACTGTAACAGGAAATCATTACCTATTGCACAGGTATAAGGGCGCACATTGGCATCAAGGATGTCATCCCTATGGACTTAAGCATTCACGGTTCCACGTGGAGATCTGTGCGTCCACCCAAAGAGATACCACCACAAATGCAGACACTGCATCAGACGTATGAATCTCTTTCACGAATGTTTGATGGATGATAACGTGTTCCCTGTTCTATCCAAATCAAACAATGCCTACTATAACATTGGAGGCTAAACAGGGACACATCCGTGAAAAGAACATGCCTCCATTCATCAGCCGTCCAGCGGGCATGTTGACGTGCCCACATCAAACGTTCCCTCCGGTGATGTGATGTGAGTGGCACAGAAATTGCTGGTCGCCTCGCATAAAGTTCACCTTCGTGAAGCGTTCTGAGCACAATAGGCATTGACACCAACCTTCCAGTGGCTGCAGCAAGGGAGAATCTAAGATGAGATTGGGTTGCGGTTCTATTCCTTCGCACACATAACCGCCAATATCGGTCATCGGCGCTTGTCGAAACCCCTGGCAGTCCTTGGCTGAACCTTCTTAAGCCCGAAACAGCGGTGTGAAATTATTGCCAAAGCCTATGAACAACAAAAGGACTCACATTTAGCCATTTAGCCACCTCTGTCTGACTTTGTCCTGCCTCTAATCTTCCAATAGCTCTAAATCGCAGTTCTTCGGACAAATGATACCTTCAGGTCATTGTAATGAATTGGCTATCCCAGATTTATAACATCACTATCACAGCGACAACTGCAGCCTTACTCTCTAACGTGCATTTTTATGTTCCTCACAGATGACGAAATTCGATTGCAGCGCCAGTAATTTGCATTTTGGAATTTTATTCAGCATATTTTACTTTACAACATATGCAAATTTCATACGGATTGACTTCTTTTTGAACAAGTTATTGCTATTTTGTGATTTTTCATTAATTTTTGGAAACCAGTGTATATATATATATATATATATATATATATATATCCTATATTTTAAAAATAGTTAAATTATTGCTGATTATAGATATTTTCAACTTAACATATAGAAGAAACTAAAACATTGTACCTAACATGAAAACTTAATAAAACATTTTTCTATATGTCTTTTTCTTCCTTTTTTCACTTACATAACAAAATTGAAGATAAATTAATCGAAAACAGAAACAATTTGCTTGTTACATTCATCAAAACACAAACAATTCAGTATCAAGTATCGGAGAAAATTTGAATGTAAAAGTAAGTTTCTCTGCTTTTTCATTTCCTTAACTGTTGTGCAGTTTAGACAGAACAACTACCAGATCAGAAAAGATTCTTTCTAATAAAGCTGTACATAACTCAATATCTAAATTAAACAGTTCATCCTTCAACGGCTTTCCTAAGTTAAAATTGTCGCACATGATTATTACTTCTGCATTTAAAATACTGGAAAAGATTTTTTATTATTGTTTGGGGGTGGGGGAAAAAAGTCACTGCCAGAGGCAAAAGTATTTGATTTACAGAATGATGCATTCAATAGCAATTAAAAAATTCATTTACAAACCTGTTTTGACAGAAAATATCATACATAATACTGTGAAATAACTATCAAATACATTATAATATAAATCACATTTTGAAAATAAATATTGGATATATACTATATATCATGTCACCAAACGCTGGCATATACAACAGGCAAAAAGTACTACATGCATGCATATATATATATATATATATATATATATATATACATATACAGTAGACTCCCTTAAATCGGCATAGCTTAAAACTGGAGTTTATGCAGATTTTAGAATTTTGAGGATTTCTGGTCACTGTTTTGTTTACATTTTATAAACAATAATTTGAATTTAATAATGCACTCAAAATTATAATGAATGCTTACAATAAAGTAAAATAAAAAAATTAAGAAAATTTAAAAAACATTTAAAATATTAAAAGTAAAGGTCAAGTAAATAATTAATAATGCATAACTAAATATGTATAATGGTGAGATATTTTTTTCTTGAATTATTCAGTGAAACTCGCCTTATAAATATACACTAATAATTCATATCCAAATATTAATTTTTTTCATGTTTAGCCATGCTTAATAACCAAAAAAGCTTGATTAATACAAAAATTATTTGCAAAAAATATTGTGATCGTCACTGATATCAACAATATGTAGAATTTTTTCAGAAAAAAATTTATACTTCCTTCAGGAGAAAACATGAGTTGAATCATATCAAACAGAATTATATATTAAAATGTGTACAGAATGATATAAAAATTTTAAAAAACTGAAATTTTACACTTACATCTTAATTGTAAGTTTCATTGTTTACATCGGAAATGATGTGCGGATTTTAGGTTGGCGGATAAAATCATCAAAATGCACAGGTGGTAAAGCATCTAATGCATATGAATGCATATTTTGAACTGGTTTGTTTAGAGGCTCCTGTTATTAGTAGAATTATTTTACATTTTCCCGAACGATTGTTGATTTTCGCGATATTTTCCCGCAACCAATCAATAAATTTCATGATATTTCATTGTGATTAAACTATGAATTTTGTTATTTTTTTATATATATGTGACGATTTTAAGGGCCGAGATGGTGAGTGCAACAGCAATACCATTTTTTAATAAATGGTACACTGTAAAAAATTTTGGCCAACAATTACGGTACATATACTATCGACTTTGTGACCAGTATATATACCGTAATTTAAGTAGACGGCATACGTACCGTAAAATATTTAAAGTATATGTACCGGCTGCACTCCCCCCTCTCCTCAGGCCTGCACGCATTACGTAACAAGAGCAAGAGCATCACTTCAGGGGTTGCCGTACGCCGAGGCGGGGCTACCAGCTTTTTACTTACTGAAAAATAATTATTTTACGTTATAAATAGCGATTTTTTACTGAAAAACAATCATTTTACGGCATAAATACCGTTTATAATCTAAATGGCACATATACGGTTTTTTTATGCTTAATGTACCTTAGAAGTACGGTACTCATACCATAAAGAGTGAAAACGGTACAAGTACCGTTAATTTACTGTACATCTACTGAAATTTTAAGAAATTTTTTTACAGTGTAGAGTATTTTTTACTTTAAGTAGTTTGTGAAAAAAAAGAAACGTTTATAAATGGTTTGTACTCCTTATCATGTTTTACACTACTTATCATGATTTTACACTACTTATCATGCTTTTACACTACTTATCATGCTATCTGTAATTTTTTAAGAGTTTAAAATTTACTGATTTGTGGCTAAACTCCCCAAAAAACATTTCTTGGCAAATATATTATCTCCCTGTATTTTCTTCGACTGTCCGTTTAAAAATGATAGGCCCTTGAAACGTGAAAAAACGTTTTCGTAGAGACCTCGGAGAGTGTTGATGGGCTTCAGTCATCTGACACATTCCTTCTGTCATCAGTGAAAGGGGAGGCAAACAATAACGCCCCTAGTAAAATGATTCAATTTTCGTCATTTTGGGATTAATGGCCGACCACATACTTGAAATATGGGCCGGCTAATTGATTTCAAAAATTAATCTGACTTCCTGCCGACGTTTCCCTTTGAAATTAACTAGAGAAATAGCTTGTTTTTGTCGAGACGACATTGTGTCACGCTCTCCGTATTACTACAGTTCATTTACCGAAAAGTCATGTAATAGGCCAAAATTTAGCCGATATCTCTTGCTGTTGGGGACATTTCATGCATTAGAATATTGTAGTTTATTTGTATTAAACGTATTTTTAAAGTCATTTTAAAATAAATTAAAAGGATGAATTTTATGAAAATTTAACTTACATGGAATTTTTTTTAAAATTTCTCATACTTAACGGGATCTAATTTAATTTAATTGTACACTAAAACTCCAAATATGCGAACTAATATGTTGGCCTCAATCCATATATGCAGAAAATCAGAATATTTTCAAGAATCATAAAAAAAAAGTTTGGTCTCAAATTGAGAATTTTCCGAAAATTGCAGTTGTCTAATTTTACACTAATTTCTGTTGAAATTTACATCACTGTTACTACAAACAATAAATAAATAAATAAAATACAGTACGTTTATTACATATACTTACAGGTGTTAGTAAAACACACCCAACAAAGTTAGTTGTTTTGTCGCAGTGGGAAATTGAATGTATATTTGAACATTCTTAACCACTTTTCTTACTTCTACAACACATCTTAACATCATTCTACCTGCTTGTCACTACCTGCTTGTCATTTAAAAGTCCAGTTGCAATTTCTAAAATACAAGTGAATTTTTCGGATTTTATTAGACTATGAGAATAGATAAATACAATATGTTTGTATATTTAGTTAGAACTATATATATGAAGACGTGAGTTTCAAAACTCGCCTTCTCCAAAATTTAAAAAATCGCATTTTCTCTAACAATATGTTCTATTGGTAAATCTTCACTGAAAAAAACACTACAATCCGCAGAAAAACTAGTTTTAGCATGTATTTCTGGCGTTCTAAAATCTTGGTTTACAATGAAACCCCAATGGAAGCAATCAGCAGTTTTTCACGATTTCCTCGAATTTGATTTTTTGGATAAGGCGAGTTTTGAAACTCACATCCTCATATAGACGTTGAAAAATAAAGGTATATTTTATTGCTCGTACCCTTTAGCGGGCGGTGTCCACAAAAAAGGACACCTAATTTAATTCCAAAACTGACAAACGGCACCAAGAATATTTAATTACAATTTTCGTTTTATAAAGTACGGGAAAATAGGCAAGTTTTTATTTTCTAATGAATTTGTTTGTAAATTCTGGTGTCAGTCCATTATTTCATTATTTTACAAGCAGACTTACTCCGCGCCGGAAAGGGTTAAATAAGATTTACAAGGAAATTATATTTTCTAGGTACGTCATACAGTTCGAATCTTTTTCTTTTTTCTTCATCATTTAAAAATATTCTGAAGCGATTGCTTAGACTTCAAGACGTTTAGGTTTCATAAAGAGTAAAATTACATTTTTTTACGTATGAAAATATTTCACTATTGGGATATTTTTTTATAAAACATAACCTCGACGGGATATGTTTGATATTCTCAGGCATTCAGGGGCAGAGGCGTTTGCCTCTTCTGCCTATTTAGAAGTTCGGCGCTATACTGGCCTATAGTGCATATAACCTCTTCCTTAATGTTTTAATGGATCTTCATACCGGTTCTCTCATTTTTGAATAGTTGTGCAGACTTATATTGGGTGAGGGCAACAATATTAGTCCACAAGAAATCGTATAATCAATTATATCGATGCGCAATGTTAATTAACGATATTTGTCAAAGATCTACTGTGACAGTGACAATGAGAAGTACTTTGACATTCATCACTCGACATGAGACTAAGAAAATACCATCGCATGACGGAACAAAAAAAAATGCTTTGAGGGATTTAATATGAAACTGTAAGGCTTGGATGTTCACATAATGCAAAATCTGGTATGAAAATATTAATGTAAATGTTGTCAAATTATGGTTCTTTCCTATCGAAATATATTAGATAAAAAATAGTAGTATCGATGAGATTGTAAGTGAACTTTATTGGAAATATGGAAATGCTGTGTATGCTTGGCTGATTAAAGTATTTTTAAGAAATGATTTCGTGAGCTCGAAGGTGCCTATTTGCGCTCAGAATGAGTCTTGTGTGATTCTAACAAATCCGCTCCACTTATTGCGAATATTGCCTTGAGAATCCGCGCTTGTGCTATGATTAAAGTTCTTCCAGCTAAAATTGTAGCCGTCAAATGAAATTTTGCAAGAAATATAACGTAAAAAAGATTTGATTGGGTTCCCCCCCCCCCTTTCCCGTACGCTAAGCTACTGATCACAGTTCAAGAAAATCAATTCACATGGACGCAGTGTTAAGGGAAAAATAGTAATTCGGCTCACTGTTCTTCCTCATCTCATTCCAAATAAAACATACATTTTCTTGACACTGGTGACTTTGGAATTTGCATTACATTATAATCAAATTATCTGGTCTGAACAGTGATACATTAGAGACAAAGTTATTTATTCTTTAAGGTGGTATCTGCGGGATATCTACAGAAGTTAGTATTTAGTTTTTCATAAAAGTTATTGTACAAAGAGTAGTTTTCGAAAAATATGCAAATTTAACCTTGATCAGTACAAATAAAATTGAATTAAAAAATAGCCATTATTTAATAACAGCCTTTGCTATATTATAGGGAAAAGTAGGGTGAAACCAGGTACGTAACGGTTTTCCTTTGTTGATAAAAAGTTTAGGAGGGCGGAAAAATGAGGAACACTTTACAAAATATTTGGATTTGGGGATATCTGGGCTATTGAAACACTACCCCTGTTGCCACAGGAAAATTCCTCTCTACTTGGGAAAAGGCACCATCTGAAACAGCTCCGAATTTTTGTGGCAGGGTAAAACCAGGTACTAATCAGAAATTAAATTTTTACACTTCCAGTAAGAAAAAGTTTTATTGTAATAAATTTTGAATCAAACTTTAAAACATAGATACATTTTTTAAGGCCCGTAACTTTTTTTTTTCAGGTTTTCAAGCAATTTTTAATGTTGTCAAGTAAATGGCTTTCTCAGTTTTTACTTCTCGTATTGACTGCACTCCTCGTGTGCCCACTCTTTGCAGATTGAACATTGTATCCATCCTTCACCACCTGTTGAGTGAAGAAACAATTCATTGCAGAATTCAGTGCAAAACCTTGGGTACCCGATTTTTCCCTAACCAAAAATCAACATTTTCGTTCCCCTGGATAACTGGACGTACAGATTTCTTGGCATCAAATCTATAGAAAAACAGTGATTTACTTACCTAAATCGATCCGTCAGGCTGGATTTATTTAAAGGGCAAAAAAGACGGCTAGAAATTAAAACTTTTGAGGTAAATTTATTTCCAATAGCACTGCCCGGACACAGAGATTAAATCACTTCAAAAGCTGACGGCGCACTGCTAAGAGATACATATATACTTATATACTATACTATATTATATACTATACTATACTATACTATACTATACTATACTATATTATACTATATTACTATACTTATGGGTCTGTCCACAGGACAGAACACCTCAGCCAGAAAACAGGGTACCTGGTTTTACCTTACTCTCCCCTACAAAAAAAAAACCTCAATAATGCTTTCCTTTAGAAACTTTCAAAATAAAAATATATTACATTTAAGTTCAAAAATGCTTCCACAAAAATCATGATACACGTGGGAATTTTCTAAAATAATTAAAGAAAAGTCATTCTCTAATATTTAGGTTCGTAACCTTTCATTTTCAGGATTGCTTTAAGCCTGTCTGTCATTCATTTTACCAGACTTTTCTGTAACATTTTTCTGAATTGTATTAAATTCTGAAAGCAAAACTTCTTTCAACTGTTTTTTTTTATTTTTTTCCAACACAGTTGAAAAGTGGTTATGACTTCGGTTTGTCTGCCTGCCGAATACCTGTCTGCATGTCAACTTTCCGTGCTTTAACTCACGTAAATATACTCGGATTGCCATGCAACTGATATATGTTATTGAGGCTTACTTGCTTGGAATTGAAAATGATGTGTGTAGCATTTATAGTTTATTTACAGGGACACTCAAAAGAATTCCTTTACATTACGGTCTATGAGGAAAAATCGCTTGCGGTGTTTTTTAACAATCTTACACTCTGTCAAAGATATTGAAATAGACATATATCACTTAGGTTAAATACAAGAAGCTTACTATAGAATACGGTGAGCATAGCATTTATCGTTCATTTACAGGGACACACAAAATAATTCGGTTAAAGTACTGTCTATCAATAATAATTGAATAATAATTGTTGTAATTGCGTTTTCAGTTGTGGTACGTGCTTTTAAATTTAAATCATTTTTTGCATATTACTTGGTGTATATAGATTCTATAGAACCTATACAGGGCTGCATAAATGATCTCGAGTATATTTACGTTTATTGGCCTAATTTGCTGTATGGGAATTCTTAACTGTGCTATTCGTTTCCTAACTGAAGTACATTTTAGGATACTATGCAGTATACATAGAAATCTATAGATCCTATACAGGGCTGCACAAAAGAATTCTTATACTTTTCCTACTATTGACGGTAATTGCTGGCATTGGGTATCAAACGTGTTATGCGTTTTCCAAATTGTTTTCTTAGACTTAGCTGTCACTGTTGCAGTCGGTTTGCTGGTATATTCTGGAACGTTAACTGTGAATGATTCTTTTAATGCTTTTATTCCTGTTTCATACTTTTCAGTGTGATTTTAATGCTGGAATTAATTCCTGCAATTGACTTTTGTGGCATATATGGACTTTACTTGTTAAATAACATTGACATTCAATTCTGGCTGCTACTTTAACTACAGTTATGGACTATTGCTATCTTGTAAGCTGCGGTGCTTTCATTGGATCTCGGTCAATGAATGGCTGATGAGTGATTTTTAAAGAGACCTCATTTGATAGCTTGGTTTCTGCGGAGGTGAACTAAACTATATCAAACTGGATGTTGTAAATTCTGCTGATCTACATTGGCTTTTGCATTTTCAGTTGTGTATGTATATGGGTAGCAAGTTATCTGCTCACATCTCATGTTTCATTTGTAATATACTGTAACTCTCCGTGGTGAGATGCTCTGTAATTTTATTGTTTTTTATTGTTTTTTTGTTTTGCTGTAAATTTTGTGATTTCAGTAGCTATATAATTGGTAATTGTATTTTAGAGTAATTGCATTGTATGGGAGGCTATGTATTTGTTTTTGGTTTATTTTAGCTTTAGAATTAGGTTTAGTGAGACAATTGTAACAAATCTATTTTTAGAGTCTCTTATAATTCTTAGTTTGTAAATTAGCTTTAGTAGTATTCTGTTTTCGGTTCGCTTCGTTTATTTTTTTTTTAGTTCATTGCGTGAAGCAGCGTTTTCTCACTAAGTTGGTGGGGTGTTGTTGTTTTGTTTTGATTTAATTCCAGCAACCCTTGTTTTGAGCTGTGATATTGCTGGGTGGTGAAGGGGATTCTACCGCCGGAGGTTTTACGCCGCAAACCCTCACAGGTTGGTGCTCCGGCTGGGTGATCTTGTTTTCTTAGACTACCGGGGCGGTCATCCCTTGTTGTCTTAGACATCCCCTCGAGATTGCACTTATACTCTAAAGCGAAAGCTGAGTTCCCGGGGTTGTCATCCTTTGTCCTCCCTTGTTTATTTAGACATCATCTTTCATACTGTGAAATTTTGTTACAGTATGCTGAATGTGTTGGAAAGAGTTTCATAAACTGCGCTTGATGCATGATTTTTCTTTCTTGTTTTTTTCCTCTGATACCGTAACTAATCACTCGCTGCTGTAAGATACTCTATGAATGCTGGGGTTTAAATCTTGACTTTGTGGCGGGGTGGAAAGTTCGTGTGGAGAGGTATTGTAGAGTAGCCATAGTCGGATAATATGAGCAGTGCGCTTGTGATCATCAAGTTATAATACCGCAAGACAACTAACTTGAATGCACTGCACTTCCAATTTTTTTTTAAATATTTAAATATTTGCATCAAATCTCTGAATGTTAGTTTTAATGAAATCTCTAAATTTCCAAATGTTAAAGCTGACATACAACTCCGAACCATTATACCCCCTCCACTATGCTTTACAGTATTTGTCGTTTATTTGATATTCAGTGCATCACACTTTCCCCTCCAAACTCTAATTCGTCCATTCATGCTGAAAATATTAAACTTAGACTCATCTATATGATTACATGTTTTAAGAAATCAGGGGATGTATATAAATATTTTCTGGCAAAAACAATTATTTTCTTTCTGTCTATCGGACATATACAGGGAGCGTCAGAAAATTATATACACACTTTGAACTGCCATAATAAATTTATTTTCCGACAACAATTACCAACAAGATGGCGCGACTCCGCACTATCATAGGGATGTGCGAACATACCTGGATCAAAATGTACCAGGCCAGTGGATAGGACGCAGGGGATCAATCGAGTTCCCTGCACGCTCTCCAGACATTACACGATCTAATACATCCAACTGATATCCTAAGGTTAACTGGATGAATTAAGTCCTCTAAATTCGACCGGGATGGCTCAGTTGGTAGAGCATGGCAGCTTCAGCCAAGATATCCCAGGTTCGAATCCTGGCCCGGACATTTTTCGTCCAGTTGGAAAACTACAACTCATATGATCTCTTTATCAATTTGAATAATTGTGTTAAAATTAATCTTATACATAGAATAGAGCCTTTGCAGATTGATTTCAAGAATAGTAAAATAATTTTTCCATCAAGAGTTTATTTCTTATCCATTATCCGTGAACCAATATAAATATATTTGTGAAATGAGAACATGTGCAACGAATCAGCTTCATTAGAATTACCTAAAATGTGGCACGCAATGTTTTACAAATTAACAAAACAATAAAGTAATAATTTCACGTTTTCCAGTTTGGCCAATTTAAACACCTGCTTATATTCGACGTGTGTTCACGTGATTTGTGTTTATCATTTTCATAAACTTTACGAAAATAGTTTATTCATCATTTTGAACTTGAAGAAGTCTCCGTTAGAGCGCATGAAACATATGTCATCTCTATATTAAAAGGTATTTTTAAGCCTTTTGTGTTATGTTTTTATCACTTTGCACTATAAGATATATACATTTTTTCATGAATATTAAAACAATTATTTTTATTTACTGTACTTTAAGTTCTTTTCGTGACACTTACAAAAAAAAATCAGCCTTTCTCTTTTCTGCTGAGATAATAATAGCTACATTTCACTTTGCTGTGGATACTGCGGGACTGGGTTACACTGTTAAAAATTTGCAGCAAACTGTCCAGTCATTTGACCGTTTTCATAGAAAACGGTTACATAACTTTAATTTAATTCTATTCTGACCATAATATGGGCAATAATATGGTCAGAATAGAATTAAATTACGATTATGTAACCGTTTTCACAGAAAACGGTCAAATGACTGGACAGTTTGCTGCAAATTTTTAACAGTGTAAGTTCAGTGAAATAAGCAAATGAGAGAAAAATTTTAAATGTTATGCAAATGTACCATGACTTTTCTGGAAGTATTTGTGAACTATAATCTATACTAATATTATAAAGAAGTAAAGATTGTTTTTTGTTTTGTTTTTTTGTTTGTTTGTTTGTAGGGGGTAATCACTGGAACTACTGAAGCGATTTCAAAAGTGATGGCGGCAAATTGATGGTGACAATCCCTGCTCCAACATAGGCTATGTTTTATGTCGGTGCCACTACCCTCAAGGGGGGGGGGGGTGCAAGAGTGAAAAGTGTTCTAAAATTTCGATTTTTTGTATACTGAAGGAGCTAGAAACATGAAATTTGGCATGGTAGTTACTTATAAGATGTAAATGCTCTCTAAGAACAAATTCTAAAAAAATTCGAAATTTAGAAGGGTGAGATGAGCGAAAAGCGTTCTAAAAACATTCTAAATTACAATGTGTATGCAATCTCTGGAACTACAGAACCGTTTTCAAAAGTGATGATGGCAAATTGATGGTGACAGTACCTGCTCCAACATAAGCTATATTTTATGTCGGTGCCACTACTCTCGGAGGGGGGGGGGGGGTGCAGGAGCCAAAAACGTTCTAAAATTTCGATTTTTTTTATACTGAAGGAGCTAGAAACAGGAAATTTGGCATGGTAGTTACTTATAAGATGTAAATGCTCTCTAAGAACAAATTCTAAAAAAATTCGAAATTTAGAAGGGTGAGATTTGCGAAAAGCGTTCTAAAAACATTCTAAATTACAATTTGTATGCAATTTCTGGAACTACAGAACCGTTTTCAAAAGTGATGTTGAGAGTCCCTGCTCCAACATAGGCTATATTTTATGTCGGTGCCACTACCCTCAGGGGGGTGCAAAAGCGAAAAACGTTCTAAAATTTCGATTTTTTTTCGACATTAGTGTGGCTTAATTAGTAATTTCTGAATTATCTGTGGCAGTAAAATTTCCTCTAATGAAAATAGGCCTACGAATATCACTTGGCATTTTTCAAGAATTACGCGAGTAAAGTTTTTTATTCGCATTTCATTGCATAACGAAAAATAATGAGTCAAGCATAGATTATGAAACACTTTCAAACACAGCCAGAAAACTGTAACGGAACTTCACCGTTAAGTAAGGTGAAAGAAGATAAGTAAGTAAATAGTTTAGACAACATATAACACATTGAAAAATACAGTTTTCGAAATTACCTTCCAGTGCCAAAAAAGTAGTCGAATTATTTTGTGCAGCCCTATATATGATCAATAGATGTAGATATATAGCATGATAAAATTTAGTTCAGTTAGAATATTCACATTTAGAAATTTTCTCCGATGGATGAAAATGCACTCGAAATCCTTTATACAGCCCTGTATATTTTCTGAAGATTTTGTACACACCACATATTAAGCTAAAAGGCAACTTAAAACTCACTCACAGCAATTACCAATCGTAAACGACAATGTATCGTTTTCTTTGCGTAGCCCTGTATATGAATTTATTTATATTCCACAAACTTATATTAGTTGTTGTTGTTTGCGTGTCAGAGAAACTGCCAAGGCACTTCTCTGAAAAAAGGGGTGTCAGAGCCTCAAGAGAGGTTGGACTTCTAGAGCCGGTCTCCTAATTTTGAACCAATTCCAGATGAGAGACCTGCACCTGGATTGGCACCCCCAGAGGTAACGCTTATACTAAACTTGGAGGACATTGGAACCACGAATAGATTTTACGTGCACCAGCTCCCATTAACGTACACGGTCCCACAGCAGCGGCAGCCGAGAGAGGTTGTTACCCTCCCAAGCAATGACCTTGGTCGATGCTGCTTCGCTTTCGGTGATCTTACGGGAACCGAGCTTAACACTTTGCGCCACTGCTCGACAACTTATATTAGTATACTAAATATATTATAGTTCAGCAAGAAAATGCGTAACACAATTAAAAACTATCCTTAAGCAATCCACTCACATAGTCTGTAATACTTATGGATTTCCTTGTGTAGTCCTGTATAGGAACAACCGAGTTTATAAACACACACGTACAATGAAAAAAATTTAGTTAAACTTAAAAACACAAACCAAAGTTGCAAACGCACTTATCACACATAGATTGTAAATATCGCACATGCATTGTAACCTATATGTTTTGTGTGTCCCTGTAAATAAACGTAATGCACACCACACTTTCAAGAGAGCAACTTATAGTGAACCTCACTAATGCATATAACTTTCATTATGTTTGAAATAGTGAAATATCACTAAATTACACTACAAACGATTTTTCCCCATAGAACAATGTGCTATTCTTTTGTTTGACCCTGTAAATGAATAATTAATGCTTTGCACCCCATATTCTACAAAAAGCATGTTTTAATGCGCTTCATAATTATATATCAATTTCATCATGTTTTAAATGACGTAGCATCATCAAAATGCACTTGAAACGATTATTTCCCATTGACTGTAATGTAACGGAATACTTTTGACTGTCCCTGTAAAAAAAACTATACAAGTGCTACACACTTCAGTTGCAATAGGGAACATGCTGTAGTAAACGACAATATCATACAAAAATTTCAGGGCGATCCGAGTATATTTATGTGAGCACGGACAGACGGCAGACGGCGAGACAAACCGAAGTCATAAACACTTTTCAACTAGGTTGAAAAGTGTTAAAAAAGGATGCTAATTAATTATTCCCATATGCAAACTAATTTTATTTCTATTCACCAGGAAATTTGCCCATCTTTAAAGAACTATTCCCTGTAGCATGAGTTTTATGGAAAACTGTGGGTGCTCTGGTGCAAGACGCATTCTAATAATTTCGCAGAATTTATCTGATATGGGCGATTACATACATATAGACCGGGAGGCGGCAGCACAGACAATCACCTCATCGAGTTCACGGCTGAAATTCCAGAATTAGTTAAAACTCGATTCGTATATTAAAACGCAATCGGTCTGCCAAGTCATATCTTGTTGGAAAACACGTGAAAACCCGATTTTAGCGGTTGACTCGTAGGTTTACCATTGTGTTTTCCTGCACCAAAAAGTTTGAAAACATGGAGAACTGGGTGCAGGAACACACAATGGTAAACCTACGTGTCAACCGCTGCAATCGGGTTTTCAGGTTTTTTCCACCAAGATATGACTTGGCAGACCGATTGCGTTTTAATATGCTACTTTTAACTAATTCTGGAATTTGAGCCGTGAACTCGATGAGGTGATTGTCTGTGCTGCCGCCTCCCGGTCTAATAGAGAAAACGCAATGTACGTGTTTATATGTAATGAAAATATTTTAGAAACGTTAACGCTATGTCCTCTATTTGTGAAATACAAATGATGTGAATTATCACTTTACTACACAGCGTACAACCAATAGAGTGAAAAAATGTCCAGACCGGGATCAAACCCTGATCCCTTGGTATAGTGCACCAAGTGCTTTACCATTTAAACCATCCAGACGACATCAAATATAGAATTCTTTCACTCTTATATGGCTATGCTACAATCTCGCAGCACAAGATGGAACGTCAATCATGAGCACAACTCCAATGGCATGATACAAATGACATATGAGACAAATTAAACCCAGCACCGGTGAATATTTATATACTAAGCAATCTTTCAGCAGAGCTGAAATTACGCTGTAAATTAATGAAATGCAAAGGATGTGAATTATCACTTTACTACACAGCGTACAGCAGCATTTTTTCCCTCTATTGATGGCACGCTGTGCAGTAAAGTGATAATTCACATCCTTTGCATTTCATTAATTTACAGCGTAATTTCATATCTGCTGAAAAATTAATTAGTCCTCTATTTGTATTCAAATGATGTAAATGTTTTCCATTACGAACATTTTTAATTTTTGACAATTAATTGATATTTTTAATGATTTCTGTTTATAACAATGTACAAAAAAGTACAGACTAAATGTGTTTTAAAAGTCTTTTAAAATCTACTACTTTTTTATTGAAATGAATTAAAATACAATTGATAATAACGCCAAATGTATTTTGAATCTTCTGAACTCATTTTAAAATATAACATGCTTTATTCATTCCTTTCTTTTACAAGTTTCTTGTAAAAAAAATCCCTGACGGCTCGGCCTATAGGCGCAGGTAGATTTCGAAGACGCAGACCGTGGGGTTCTTGTTTGTTGGGAATTGCGGAAGAAATGACCTTTTTGCCATGATGCCGCAGTTGGGCCCACCCACTTCGAAATCTAACTTGTTTGCAGGCGGAGCCGGCAAGGATTTTTTTGTTTTTAATTTATTTTTGCTATAAGGGTTGATCCTATAAAAAATTGTCAATATAAAAGTTTTAGATAATATTAAGAGAATTTATAATAAATTTGATTTGCTATCTTGTGAATTGACGAAGTTATGAATTTTTGTCTTCTAAAACCCCCTCTTTCCCCCCCCCCCTTGGGGCAATTTTTAATGATATCAAAAATCTGTCATACATAAATTTTCGGCCCTTTTCCTAGAAGTAATAATAACTTTAAACGGATTCGATGTGTATAAAAATTAAAAAGTTATGGGTTTTTTGCTGTTTTCACAAAAACCCCCCTCCCCCCATTGGCCCCCCTTTTGTTCGAATTTGACCATTAACGAACTTGACCGAGATTTTATGCCGCTTGATTTTATGTACCAGTTTGGAAGAGATTTGTGCAGAATTATGGGAGTTATCGTGTCCATAAAAAAGTGACATAGATAGATATAAATATAAAGTTTTGAACTGGGGGTGGTTTTGGATTCTGGGAGTCAGGATCGGCGTAGATCTGCAAAATTTTTTCAAAAATTCCAACTTAGGGGTGAATGTAATAGGTAGTATTTCTTACGAAATCTGCCTAAAATATGCTAAATATATTTTATGAGAAAACTGTAAAAGTACTATATTTGCATTTTCTTTTTATGTTTGGTTTCAGGTGAAATTGCTGGTCGCCTTAGCGCCAATTGCTTATATTGGACATTTTAAAACTGCTGTACGATATTTTATTCCGTTTAAGGAAGAGATTGCTGTAAGTAACGGATTTTTATAACTTTTGTTTTTTTATACCTTTAATTTTTTATACCTTTGTGTTCTGATAACTCTGAAATTAATTTTTATAATATTGGGTTGTCTGGAAAGTTCGTGCAGGTTGGGAAAATCAATTCGTACCGGAAAATTCTGCCCGTTAATTATGAGACATTAGATATAGGAATCAATCTCTAATAATTAAATGATAGAATTTTCCGGTACGAATGGATTTTCCCAACTGGCACGAACTTTCCGGCAAACCCAATACCTTTTTGTTTCATTATTATTTAAATAATTTGGTAAATTATATTAGGCAAAATGTATTTAACTCATTGTTGTAAAGAAAAATGTCTTAAAACACAGTTGTCCATATTAACTTGGCTTCGCTTGATTTAACGTTGGCATTCTCAAATTATGATCCATTCAATTTCTATAAGTAATTCCTTAAAGGGTCTCCTTAAAGAGGGGGAGGGGTGTCTAGTACTTAAAATGCCTCCTTAAACTTGCAAAATTCTAACACTTTTTTCTTTTTTTCATCTTCAGGCATCAATAAATGCAACGACTCATGGTGAATTCTTGCCAACCAACAAGGCTACAAGAATGATCACGGCGAAATTTTGCGAGGTGCAGGATGTAGAACTTTGTCAAAACGTCCTTTTCGCGATAGGCGGACAGGACAGAAAGCAACTAAATGTGGTAAGGATAAAATTTATCAATAACTTCTGGATTCTGAATTTTAAACTTGCAGCCAAAAACAAAACAAAACAAGATATATAGATAAAACAGTGATAGCCAATAAGTCAATAACTATCAACTGATCGATTAAGTGCAACTACATACAAAACGGCTTACCTTATATCGTACATATCGAAAGACCAGAAAAATGCGCGATATATCGGAAGGCGCGATATAACCGAGGACATTAAAGTTAAGTAAAAATATAACCTATTAAATGTTTTATATATATACCCAAATTGCCTGTTTACAATTTTTTGAAAAAAATTAACAATAGAGAATTGCATGTTTGATAATCTGAATGCCTTAAATATTTCTCTAAGCGGGCGTACATATATAACGTTATCCCTTTAGGGGGGGAGGGGCGTATGGCTCTTGATATCTTAAGATATCTCTAAGGGAAGGGGGATTGTCTTTTGGTATCGTTATCATTTTTAATCTAACCAAAATTTTCTCCTCTTTTTTTTTTTTTTTTTTTTTTGGTAACTTTTTTTTTACATCAAAATATTCTGTTTTTAGCTTCAATTTTCATGAAAATACTGTTATCAGTAAAACCGTTAAATGATTATAAAATTATTTCATTCCAAAATATGGAATACTCCAACATTTGACATTCTTATTCATGTGCCTAATACGCATATAATCCGCTATTTAAAAAACCAAAATTATGTTTGAAATGATACTTGTCGTGTTTCCTAGAAAGAAAAGAGAGTTGTCCACCTGTTTGTTTATAAGAAATTATGCTTGTCCCTCCCCGTGCATGGGGTGAGTGCAAGAAGACAATATTACTGTTAAATGCATTATGCAACAAAAAGCTATTATCAAATACTTTTAAATAGTAACTATTTCTTTTAAGTATTAGATGGTATAAAATTATTGCATATATAATAGAGATATTTTTATGACCTCTTCTCTTCATTTGAATCAGTAAAGTACTCGAATAATAAAAGTAAAACCATATCTGTATATCACTCTAAATATATAAAAGAATAACAAAGAAAAAATTGTAAAAGTAAAGTTTTTAGACATTGGTCACGATCTTATTGGCGGGGGGAGGGGTCGCTGAATGATAACGTATGATATCGTAAGGGGGGGGGGAGGGTCCAAAAGTACCAAAAAGTTGATATCGTTATACAGCCAATAAGAGTCAGTATAAAGAATAGTTTTTTCGGAAGACACAAAAAAAGCTATATATCCGAATGAGCGCTATAACTTGGGGCTATTGTAATTCGAATTTAGTTCTAGCAAAACATTATAAAGAAGTCGAAATAAATAAAAAATATGTGACGCAATCGGCATGCTCATTCTCGTACAGAGAACGCAATGAGAACAGGGAGTCTAGAACAGTGATGCTCACTAAAATTTCTCTAAGATCCAAAATCTGTCAGAGAAGAGAGATCGAGCGCCGCACTTACCTTTCTGCAGTCATTACAAAACGACTTATTATGTTTATATATTATAAAGACGATACATTATATCAAACGTATCAATAAAGAGTATATAATACGAGGGCTCTTTTTTATTTCAACCTCCGATCGAGCCGCTAAACAACCTGATGAGTGATAAGAGGCAAAGATGCGTGGTGAGCGACTGCCCATCTACCTAACTATAACCTCTGCTACTTCCGACACCAGCTCGTCATTTTGAACTGAGCTGTAGGCACGTAAACATGGCTGGTACGATTTATGCTCCCGCCAAATACGAGTTGCGTAGAGTTAACCTCTGTCTTCAAGCAGAAGCGGAATAGTGAAGCAGAAATTCACCGAAGAATGACTCATGTGTATGGAAAAACTGTCTGAGTGATGGTGTTGTGTGTGAATGGTGTCGGAAATTTAAAGGCGACGTGTTTGATCACCTACCGTATAGCCCGAACTTAGCGTCGAGTTATTTCCATCTCTTCCCTGAATTAAAGAGCCCTTAATGGCTAGGAGGCAAAAACTTCCAGACGAATGATGAACTTGAAGCCACTGTTCAGGCTCATCTCACATCACTGGCGGCAACGTTCTTCGAAGAGCGGATCGGAAAGCTCGCCCACCAATATGACAAATGCCTCAATATTTACGTCGATTATGTAGAAAAGTAACCATGCTTGTACATAACTTTTAGTAATACATTCATTTTGTTCTTTACTTTTGTCTTTTTTTTATGGTCCGTTGGAGGTTGAAAAAAAACGGCCCTCGTAGTAATTCATTAAAATCCATAGAACATAATACGTCGGCGAAAAATTTATAGTATATATTTATATTATAACTTTTTTCGCCGGCCTATTATATCTATATATTATTATGAACTAATATTATTTACTCATTATTGATACGTAAATATTAATTTTAACCATTTTTTAATATTAACCAGTTTAATATTAACTGCATGTTGGATGAAGTCCATTAACTAATAGGCGAGGTTCCCGACGACGATGAGATGAAACACTGTACACCAAGACTTGCAATAATCTACTCCAATATTGGTGTTAGTAATTTGAAAAAAAAATACAGAAGCCTAATGTTTTTTTTTTATTCTATCAGATTTTAAAAACAATCGCCAGGTCTTTAATAAATACAATATATATATGTATATATATGCAATATATATATATATATATATATATATATATATATATATATATATATATACAGTGGTGGCCAAAAGTGTGGACATTTTTTGAAAGTTTCATGTTTTTCAACTTTGTGTGTTTGTAGAATATATTAAGTTTCACTTAAATACAAACGTTTATATATCAAATTGAAGGTAATTTAATGTAGAATTTAATAATAAAAACAGTATTACAATATCTGTATTACAAAAAAAGTTATGCAACTAATAGTAAGATCTATCTTAGATTTGCATTTTTTTAAAGTGATACTTACACAATCAATACTTAGTACAATAATCCTTATTTTTTAAGACAGCTTCACAGCGTTTTTCCATCGAGTGAACGAGTGTTTGGAGTTCATCTTTCGTAATCACATGGTGCCAAGAATCAATTATAGCTTCAATAAGTTGTCTTTTATTGGATGGACGTTTTTTTCGTACAAGAAATTTCAAACGTCGCCACAAATTTTCAATTGGATTGAGATCAGGGCTGTTTCCTGGCCATGGTAATATATCTAGGCCTTTATTTTGAAACCATGCTTTGCATACTTTTGCTGTGTGGAATGGAGCTAAATCCTGCTGAAAAATAAATGGTGCGTTGTTGGGGAAGAGATCCCTGATGGAAGGTATCAACATTGGTTCCAGGAAAGTTTCGATGTATTTTTTGGCATTCAGGATGCCATCAATCACTTGAATTCGGCCCACACCATCTGAAGACAAACATGCCCAAATCATGACATTTGTTGGTTTTTTTGTAGTTGCTTCAATGCAATCAGTAGGAAGTGCTTCTCCTACTCTACGTCTCATGTATTTTCTACCATCACTACCAAAGAGCGATATTTTACTCTCATCGCTCCAGTTTACTTGCTTCTATTGATTTTCTGACCATTTAATGTGTTCTTTTGCCCACTTAACTCGTTTTTCGCGCTGCTTTTGATTTAAATATGGTTTTTTCCTTGGAATTCTAGCTTGTAGTCCAAATCCTGATAACCTTCTTCTTATTGTTCTTGAACTTACTGCAATACCCGCTGCATTCATTTCACATCTAATGGCATCTGATGACATTTTTCTATCTTGAAGGCATAGCCGTTTAATTTTTCTATCGGCAGTAGCACTTGTGCATTTTGTTCGGCCTGATTTGGCCTTTTTTCCACTGATTTCGTTTTTTCATAACGTAAACAGAACTTTTGTACACCAGGACAATTCACTGAACCACCCACTTGTCTTGCAATTTCAGCATAAGAGAGCATTTTCTCTCAATATGACAATTCGGCTTCTTTTTGTAGATGTCCAATTATTTCTTCTTGTTGATGACATTGTTTAAAATTAGTTTAATTAAAAAAAAGATTTTAAATATTCAAAAACAGCAATACTCTACTTAACAGTACTAGTATGCATCATTCTGCAAAATATTTCCACAAAAATAACTCTTTTACCATCCAAATAGCCTAAACTATAGTTACAGACATTTGATTGGTTCTCAGAACAGTGTTTGTGATTGGCTTGTACGCTTTTATTACAAAACACGTCCTTATTCAAAACGATTTGTGTTTGTTTGTTCTACTAAAATGAGCATAACTTTTTTTGTAATACAGATATTGTAATACTATTTTTATTACTAAATTTTACATTAAATTACCTTCAATTTGATATATACACGTTTGTATTTAAGTGAAAATTAATATATTCAACAAGCACACAAAGTTGAAAAACATGAAACTTTCAAAAAATGACCAAACTTTTGACCACCACTGTATATATATATATACAGAGTGGCCAGAATTAAAACACCCCTACTTCGACCTCTCTATATATTGAACTACTCAGTGTATAAGCTTCAAAATATGTGCACATACTACTCAAAACATGGGGAAACGAATTACGAGAAAAAAGTCAGTTCCAGAAAGACCAATAGATGGCGCTGTACAACAGAAAATATTAAATAAAGACAAAAAAATAATAAGAAAACAAACTGTGAATGTGTGGCTTCACAGCCCCATTCATTCTTGGACCTTTCTTTTTCGAAGAGTCTACTCGCAATGGCGCTGTGATATGAACCGTGGCGACCAACAGGTAAAAAAGGATGCTCGAAACTTTTTTGTACACCATTTGCAATAGCGGGAATGTCTTGATTCAATTACCTTTATACAAGATGGAGCGCTTCCACACGTTAGACTTTGTGTACATCAGTTTCTTCGGCAATGTCTCACTAATGACAGAATAATCTGTCACGCATTTTCGACAATCTGGCCATCCCGTTCTCAGGATCTTAATGCGTGTGAGTTTTGGCTGTAGGAACATTTAAAAAATCTTGTTTATCGAGGATGTCTGGTAACTTCGCAAATTTGAAAGAAGGCAACATTCTGCATGTGAGAAGCATCTCAGTCGATCAGTTACGATCTGCAATTGAACAAACGTGTCCACAGATAGCAAACTTTACATCTTCAAGAAAGGAACGTTGTTGATGAATGCGTTGATAGGGTCCTAGTCACATGAATGTTTGGTAAGTTCAAATAAAATGTGTTTAAAATGTGTTTTTGATTCCGCAGTGGCGCAGACGACTAAGCTCGGTTCCCGTCCAGATCACCGAAAGTGAAGCAGCATCGACCATGTTCAGTGTTTGGGAGGGGGACAACCTCTCTCGACTGCGGCTGCTGTGGGACCGTTCATGGGAGCTGGTGCACGTAAAATCTGTTCGTGGCTCCAATGTCCTCCAAGTTTGAAAACGAAAGCTCTGGTGGTAACAATCCAGGTGAGGTCTCTCATCTGGAATTAGTTCATAATTAGGAGACCAGCTCTAGAAGTCCAATCTCTATTGAGGCTCTGGCACTCCTTCTTTCAGAAAAGTGCCATAGCACTTTCTCTGACACGACAACAACAACAACAACAATGTGTTTTTGTATTTTTTTTCAGCATATGTCTAGTTGTACAGCGTCATCTATCGGTGATTTATGAAATTATTTTTTTCACATAATCCATTCTCCCATGTCTTGAATAGTATGTGCGCAAAATTTGAAGCGTATATACTCAGTAGTTCCATGTATAGAAAGGTCGGAATAGGGGTGTTTTAATTCTGTCTACCCGGCATTGTATATATGTATATGTATATTATTTATATATTTTTTAATCATGTACCGAACCTGCTGGGCCGCATAGTGAGTAACACTGGTCTAGATTAATACCTTTATCCTGACGATTATGATAGAAAGAGGTTCATGTAAATAAACTCTTTCAATTCGAAACTATCACAACCGCAGAACTGTTCTTTACCGATTCACATATAGAAAATTCGTTGACATATTTTTATCAGCATATAAACCTGAATGCATTCTATATAAAGATTTGAAGCCACAATCTCTACATTTATCAATATTTCGTCATACATTGTTTTTCCTGTATTTATGTTTCCATATTTGCATGGTAATATTGCTTTCTTTAAATTTCATTTCAACATTTCACTTTAAAGGGGCGTATCAAAGATCGGAAAAGAGAATGCGGTGAGCATTTGCGTATCAATAGAACATAATCAATCTTAATCTTAATAATATTATAAATCTGATTGTGCGCAAATGCTAGGCTGAAGCCAGCGTCAAAATGGAGCCTTTAATGATCCTGTATTTTTACATACAGATTGATTATAACCGTCATTTGAACATAGGCTGTTTTTTGTTTATTTTATTCAAATATTTTTCTTAATAATTCAAAATTTCGTTTTTTCATAGAGAGTAAATGGACATTTTTTTCGTATAATATTTTAACATGGTTAAATTTATTTTACCGTTGCTAATATTTTATCGTTGCCAAAACTAATTCAAATTCCGGAATAATAATTTTTAGTCAACAATTTAGTTTCAATTGAAAAATGTTCACGTGAAAAATAACAAGTTGGAAATTGTACGTCAAACGTTACAAACGAGGTGCGTTCGTACGCACGTTTTAGAATTAAATTCATGATATCCCGTGCGTAGAACGGGTTAAACAGCTAGTTAAGTATATATTTTATGACACTGTTCATACAAATATCTTAACTAGTTATATAAATATTCAGATATATATGTATCAGCTAGTTATATAAATATTCAGATCTTGATGATTTTTAATTCTGTGAAATGAATTATATCGTCTGCAGATTAATTTCTGTCATAAAATAAGTATCTCGGTCGCTTGACGATTTAACATCCATCGGAAGCTCCTCTAACAAAAAAGCACCGATTTAAAAAAAAAAATTCAAATTTCTTAATAAATATTTTTATTAATATCTCCTAAAGTTTTGATTCGATTTTAATAAAATTTGAAATGTCTCGACAAAATTCTGCAAAGATAATATATTTTAAATTGCAAACCATTTGGTTGGGTAGTTTTTGCGTTGTTATATGCGGACAGACAGACAGACGGACGGACAGACAGACGGACAGACAGACAGACAGACGGACGGACAGACGGACGGACCAAACGACGACTATAGGTGCTACGTATTTATATAATTACGAACGCACCTAAAAATGAAATAAAAAAATTAAAGAATTAAAAAGAAGATTAAATAATATTATTAGAAATAAAACGTACCTTTTTTTAGTTTTTGATAATAATACAAGGTTTCAATATGAGTAACCATAGGAAACAGGCGAATATGACGCCATACATAAAAAATAAAGCGTATATGTTTGATTGGTGAAATAAAATGATCTTGGTTTTTTTTCTTCGCTTTTTTCTTTTGTATGGTAATAATTCTTGGCGTTTTACCGTCTGCGCAGGGCTAATATAACTATACCGTATTTTTTATTTAAATTTTAAAAAAGTAAAAAGAAGTTTCAAAAGAAAATGGTCAGCAAATGTCAATAATATGCTCCGCAAAATTATCCATATCGAAAATGATGTCATGGATAGCGAGAAATATTTATTTTCATTCTTAAAACTAAAAGAAATAACTCGATTACCTAAAAAAAAAAAAAAAAAAAATGACGAATGTTAATAGTTCCACTGTTGTTGATAAAAACTAAAGATTTAATATTATTTCGTTAAAGCAACATAATTTCCCCTATGCCAGTACTGAAATTAATTGCCTGGAAAAGAAAATTAACAAGAATTATGTCATTAAAAAGGGATTTTTCTGCGGGAAAAAGAGGCGTCATATTTGAAATAAAACAGGAATTTTCCAATGTGTTTTAAAATGAGTGTGAATCAATTCCTTACATTAATAATACAAGGATCAGTAAGTATAGAAAGTAGATAAGTTTCACGCCATATTTATAACGAAAAATTTAAATGTTTTTTTATCTATACTGATTATTAAGCATGAATATCCGTTATATACAGATGAGAATTTTCTGCTAAAAATCGCATCATAATTTTAAGAAAAGGAAAATGAACACGAATCTATGTTTGTATTTCGCAACTACTCCTCACTGTAAAAAATTGCTGCAGTAAAATTACTGCAGCAGAGATTCCAGGCAATGTCCATAAGAAAACCGGTTTTGTGACTAGATAAACGAGCTTTGTTATTAGATAAACGGTTTTTGCCCTAAAAACATGAAATTTACTGAAATGGACCGTTTACCTTGAAAAGGGGGCATTTCCCGTAAAATTACGGCAGAAATTCACGGAGAATGCCCGTGAATTTACAATTTTCATTTACAGTGCCAGAATATCGAACGCAACGTGATTTACTTTATACCGGTTATCATTGATCCGAGGATGTTACACAAACTGTCAGAATTTAAAAAATTAAATTAGATGCCAAGATTTTTTTTCTTTTTTGTTAATTTTAACGAAGTTTCTCTAAAAACGGAAAGTAAATTACTCCATATTTGTGTATAAAAAAAGGAGAAATAAAATAGATCTGTATATTTTTTACACCATTTTCTCATTAAAACTGAAAAACAGAATTGATTTTCACTTTGAATAGATGGTGAAAACAAAATCTTGATTTCAGTAAATTATCCGAAAAATAAAAACATATTTTCACATATTCAAACTTCATGAATCAATTTATTCTGGAGAACAAAAATTGCCTGTCAACATACTGTCATTTAGAAAATAAGATTTGTTTCAGCTATACATTAAACCAAGGAGGCAGAACTGAATTTAAAGAAAAAGCATGTACTATTTCCAATTAATGTTTTTTTGAAGGATGGCTGTTAAAACGTTTCACAAACGCGTTAAAAGTAAAATTGTTTATCAGGTAAAATTGACATTTGTTTTTACCCAATTCGTCTATTTCCACGATTTTATTGGCCCTCCTTTTTGCATTGGTTGCAATTTCATTTTTGCGATTATTTGGCACAAAATTTCACTTTTTAAAGACTGAGTTATGTCAAGGTCCCTATAACAAAAAAATACCGTATTGTCGCCTATGAAATGTGATAAATAGTTAGTTAATTTTAACGTTTTTAATTATCGGGAGTGAAATATTTTCTTAATTAATGTATTTATTCTTCTTTTAGTGTTGCGTGAACGAAGTCACGGGTAACAGCTAGTATATAATAAACATAAGAAAGCCATAAAATGCAATAGCTAGGAAGCCTTGAGAAAAGAAGCTCAAAACTTTGCGCTGCATTTAACATCAGTATATAGTAGAATAAATTACCCCTTTACCTGATCAGCTGCATTGCAAGGCTGATAGCGTCAGACTTCTGAGTTTTCCATATGGGTTCGATACCCGAGCAAAGTATGTTTTGCAGACACAATAATAATCAATTATTTTAAAACCACAATTCAGAAAATTTATATGATTATTTAAATTTAATACACATATAAATAAAGACATTTATTTATTTATATATATTACGCGTACATATATATTACGAAATAATTTTCAAAATTGTAGATATGGTGTGATGAACTAATGTTAATATAATATATGTAAAACTATACCAATCACAATTAACCATCATTTAAAAGTTAATAGTAACAAAAAATCAAAATATGTTACAAAATTGAAATGAAATATATCACCAAAGCTTGTCATTGCAGGTTGAGGACAAAACTATTAAGATATCAAACAACGAGGGCTTCGCGTTGAATCCAAATGCCAGTCAAAGAGAAAATAAACTTCAAAATATTGAAATGTTTTGAAATATAGAAAAGCTAACAAAAGAAAAATTATAAGCACTGCAGTTTCACCCCGGTCACCTCTGCTATAAAATTATCCGAAAACTTATTTCCTGAATCTAAAATTTATTGTAGCGTAAAATTTAACTACAATTGTTTAAATGATTTTAGAAAATGTGTAAGTATTGTTGTTGTTGTTTCTAATCCCAGATGGTTTAGCACTGCTAAACTATCTCCACAAACATGGTATTGGGAAAGCAGCAGCTTTTGTTAGTACAAGGTACCAGGAGCACCCAAGGGTAGAAGTCTGACTTTACTCCACAAGGTCTCCTAATTTTGAACCAATTCCAGATGAGAGACCGGCATCTGGATTGGCACCCCCAGAGGTAACGCTTATATAGAACTTGGAGGACTTTGGTGCCACGAACAGATTTAACGTGCACCAGCTCCCATTAACGTACACGGTCCCACAGCAGAGGAAGACGAGAGAGGATAGACGATGCACCCTCCCAACCACTGACCTTCGTCGATGCTGCTGGGCTTTCGGTGATCTTACGAGAACCGAGCTTTACCGTCCGCGCCACTGCGGGTTTTAATAAGTATTAATAATTATTAATACGAGTGTATATTCTAATCGCATAACGCAAACTGCAAATTTAACATATGGCAATTATAATAAAATTAACAAATCCGAAAAATGAGAAAAATCAGGACAGACAAAAGTTTTTTCTCATTGGAAGCTTTGAATACAGGAAAATATTATACGAATCACAATATATTTGTAACCAACATCAATAGTAACTCACTTACAAACGACGGACTCTGATGTTGTGATTGAACTTTGAAATTCAATAATTCATTAACTATAAATACTAGCTGATGTAGCAACGTGATGCATTTACATTGCTTAAGCCTTTTCGATTACTTGTGGAAAAAAATAAATCTAATTTTATCCTGTATTTTAAAAATATATATAGTATTAATTTTATTTTGAAAGAAATCATGTTTACAATGCAAATTAGCGGAAAATCACATTTTGCAAATAACGTGATTTTGATTTAATTATTGTAAAATACTTTTATAAGAAAATGACGACATACAAGTAGAGATCGACCGAAACAGGTTTTTAAGACCAAAACCGAAACCGAAAGTGTCAAAAAAAATTAAAAAACTGATTAATGCATACATAACTGCATATAACATTAATTAGTTAATTAATTAATAACAAATAATCTCCGGTGCCAAGTTGACTCTCTGTGCCTCTATCTCAAACTATTTATTTTCATATAAAACAAAGCGTAATTAATTTATCAATAAGACAGAAATAGTTTCCAATTATACGAATTTAATGTAATCAAAAAATATTTTAAGTATACATACCTCGATATATCTTTTGTAATAAATTTCGTAAATCTTCATATGTTTTAACACCTTTCTCATAAAGCATTTGAAGCAATCTGGAGTTTCAAAGTAAAATTTTTCTATTACTGTTAAGTTTGCAGCTTTTAAATTCAGACGTGATAAACGTCTTTTAAGATTAGTCATATATGCATTTCTTGCTTCATAATTTACAATCGTATCATGAATCAGTCATGACGGATAATGATAAACAGTGGAGTTCACAGCAATAAACAGTGTCTGATTTGAGCCGATACAACTTATATCAGTGATTAAAGTTGAAATTTTCCGATAGAAGGAACGAGATTATGAAATACAGATAATTTCGGTCGAGTTTCGGTCAGGCCGAAATTTTGGTAGCAGTTTCGCCGAAAACGAATATTCGGCGAAACTCCGAGTTTTAGCCAAAACTGAAACCAAAACCGAAATTTTGGTCGATCTCTACATACAAGCAATAAAATTTGATTGTTAGAGAGGATTTTTGAACAAAAATTTGGTGGTCTTGCCGTTATCGAATGAATCTGCGTACGTTCAGAGTCAGAGAATATGCTGAGAACTTCATGCTCTATTAGAAAGTCCATTTAGTATTTACGTTTTAAACAAATGCGAAAAATAGTATCTCATGCGAATCAATAATATTAAAATCTTTCAGCTTTTTGGTAATAACTATACTACTCCTGGCAAAACATATGGAATTAGCACTCTCTATTCGACAATTCACAATCAAATATATACATTTCTATTATAAATGAAAAGTTATAACCATTTTATTTTTAATGGACGATAACGAACATACCGAAGATACACAGACACAACGGAAATTACAAAATAAGCTCTTAATAATTATTTATAATACATTTTTTTCTAAAACTTATGCAGAAATAAGTTTTGGAATCCTGTAGATTCGGGGGGAAAGGTTTGGAATCATTGGCTTGTTTATACAAATTTCCAAGCCTAGTGATCAACTTAGTGTTACGCAATGGTTTTGCACAGTTCCACTTGAAGTGGATGTTTATTGTTTAAATTGATAATTTATAAGTCCCGTAACAGGCGTCGCGAATTCCCCCCGATTGAAAGTGAATTGAACTGAAGAGAGTGAAAAAAGAATTGTGTTGAAGGAAAACGACCTGAATGTTCGCTCTTCGTTTTGTGATATAAATAAAATATACATTCCATCTAATTATTGAATTAATGTATTCATAGTTTTTTATATGCAGTGCATATAAATTCATAAAGTTTTTATTATTTTGCTCATTTAAAACCAGTGGATGAAATGACACCTGTAAGATTTAAACACCAGAGAGGTGCCCATTAATTAAGCTTCTAAAAAAGAGAAAACCTCAGATTAAATGTATAAAAGGCATTTTCATGCTCACAATCTACAGTTTCGAAAATTTCAAAAATGTTCGCAGAGCTTAGTGTACAAAACTGCCTACTGTGAAAACTGACTGGTATGTTGAGGACTGGAATAAAGTTTTGTTAGCGATGAATGAAAAAGTTGTATTGGTGCTGGTGACGATAGAGGAAAATTCATTTGGAGATTGCAAAATGAAAGGGAGAGTGAAGACTGTTACAATTTTCATCTTAAGTTCCCTCACTTATGTCTGATTTTGGGCTGCTTATCGTTGAAGAGGGCTTGAAGACTATGTGTTGTAAATGGGAATTCAGAGAAATATGTTTCAATTTTGGACGATTTTCTGATTTCTAATTTAGAAGATCGATTTGAAGACAGTGATGTTATAAGTATGAATGATAATGCTTCGTGCCATAGGTCTCGGATAGTGAATTTTCTTTCTGAAAAAAATGTCTCTCAAATGGAGTGACCAGCATGTAGTCCAGACATCACTCCTATCGAAAATATATGGTACATTTTGAAAAACATGGTGTTTAAACTCCAGCCAAAATCAACATAGAAACTGAAAGACTGCATGAGAAAAGCATGATCAGCCAGCGATCCAAATATGTTCGAAGACCTTGTTAAGGCTATTCCTGACAGAATGATAGGATAATTAATGCAAAAGGGGAAAATACAAAGTATTAGCCATGTATTTTGACCAAATATTCCAAAAAAATGACCACTATTCGCATCCAAACAGTTTTAAACTAGATTCATCATGTTTCAGATGTGGTTTACATTACATACAGCGTCACTGATAGAAATACTATATTCTTCCATTTCCTTTCGTAATGTCATTCATTTCACGCAAAGCGATGCAAGATTGTTGAAAAGTAAGACTCCCTGTCGGAATTAATTCCGGAATTTGACGGAATAAATGGATTGCGACCCTTCTTTTATATACAAAATGGTTTGATGTGGTGTACTCTACTTCTCCTCCAAGTTTGTATCTGTATTTTAGAGATACCCTGTATACAGTTAACGTGAAGCTGTCCATATCTTCAAACGCACACTCATTCATGTTGAACTTTCTGACCAGTAACAGTGATTTTATTTTTCAGACTAGAGTTCCTATTTATTCAGCGCAGTACCCTTCCAGCACGTCTGTAAGAATCCTTCTTCATTTTGGACAGGTAAGTGCCTAATTCTCGGCTATCTCATATTTTATTTCCTTTATTTCATTGTTAAAGTTTACTCTAATATGAATAATTTCATGTGTTTTTTAATAGCTATATAATTCGAAGAATTTCACAAAATACGATTTTGGTCGTGATCAGAATTTGGAAAAGTATAATCAAGTAAGTTACTTTGCATTATAGATTATATTAGTTTTTTAATTATCGAAGTTTTTACTTTTTCAGTTAATTTTAGATCAGGTGGTATTATAATTACTATTCTTATATATTGAATATTAATTAAAGTAAGTAGCACACACAATAAATAAAGGTGGACGAATAAAATTAGTTTTATGCGTTTAAGTAACTTCACGAAACACAATACTGTTTGTTGTTTCATATCCTCCATGTACAGCGACAGCTAGACTTGTTCCATGAGGTTATATACTTGCAAGAAGTCCAGAAACAATAGAGGATCTCTATTTATGTCATCGTGGGTGAATTGGAGGCAGTCCAAAATGGGGTCAGGAGAAGCATTCCCAGAAGCACACATATTGCAAACCGGGTAAACCTTTTGTCCACCATAAAAAGCAAGTCCCCTCAAATGACCACTAGCAAATCTGAATAAGGTTTTAAACATATATAATTAATTAATAAACAGACATACATACATACATTCAATACAATAATCCAACATGGAGTGAAAAATTAGCCAGAGCCAGGAATCGAACCTGGGTACACAGCGTTCCGGGCTGTTGCTCTAACCACTGAACTACTCCGGCCGACCCCTGAGTCTGCAATTTCCCACTAATAAACCATGTTGGAAAGAAGGTCACCAGCCATCTACCAGACAGCCAAGACGACCGGACAACGGTGAATAGATTTTACTATTCCACCGATCTACGAATATATATTAAATTACACACATATTCTTTCCAACATGGTTTATTAGTGGGAAATTGCTCAGGGGTCGGCCGGAGTAGTTCAGTGGTTAGAGCAACAGCCCGGAACGCTGTGTACCTAGGTTCGATTCCTGGCTCTGGCTAATTTTTCACTCCATGTTGGATTATTGTATTGAATGTATGTATGTATGTCTGTTTATTAATTAATTATATATGTTTAAAATAACGATGACTGCAGACGTTAAATATGCGTGTAATTTAACTGAATAAGGTTGTCTAAAATTTTCGGTCGCAAGTGAGGCCCAAGGATCCGCCTGGACTCGATCTTGTGTACCATTCGTTTGCTGGAAGAACCTGACACTTAACATTGTTCCTATTTTTCCTAATTGATTGGATTTCATTGAAAGTCCAGACAGGGGTAGGGGGCGCTGAACCGCTTTTTGTAGGTTTATCTGCAGCCTCGTTTCCTTGAATGTCCACATGTGAGAGTATCCACTGCAGATGTATTACTCGAGTCAAGGAGATCCGCTTTAGCATATTTAGAATGAAAATAGCAGTGCTGTCAGGCACATCACTCCAGTCTTTTAGATGTTGGACTGCGCTCCCACTGTCTGATAGAATCCATACTTCACCAAAGCGCTTTTCTTCCAGAATAGTCTTTAGCCCTGCTTCAATCGCAATAAATTCACTTCTAAAGACAGAGCAAAAGTCTGGATTTCTAATGCTCATCTTCTGTTTAGCATCTGGGGTCTAGATAAAAATACCACTGCCTGATTGGTTATTTTCACCTCTACTACCGTCTGTGTATATTTTGGTAGCATCTCTCGGTATTCTATCAATAACCTCAAGCGCTAGCTGTTTGAGAAGCTCTGGGATACTTGGACTCTTGGTCACTGGGGTAAGCAGTTCAGTATGAAAAAAGACCCCAGTTAATCCAACAGAGGGATCAATTCTGGACTTAAGGGAATGAGCCTTCACATTTTTTGTTAATTATATCCAGGGAGCAGCCAGGCTTAACGGGCTGTTCTTCTTTAGCCTTTGATTATTTTTCCATTTCTGAATGAACTCCGAAGTGCGATTCTGGTTACCATAACTATGAGTTTATTATAATATTTGACTAGACAAGTGTCGCTTCTCATACTCAGAGGTTGAAGATCCGCCTCATAAAGTACTATGTCATTCGGTCAGCTGTTTGTTAAGCCAGTTATGATCAGGGATGTAGCTAGAAGTAAACAATAGGGGGTGCTCAAGAAAATGTAGGGGGGGGGGGGCTCATACTATTTCTCTCTCTCTGACACATGCACGCACAAACACAGATATATATGATAAAAGTATTATATAGAAAGGTAAATTAGTGCATATCCGCATATCCATATTGTAAGCACTATGTTTCTTATTAAACTGCTTATAATAACTTTATTTGATGCTAAGAAAAGTAAAGGCTGCAGACAGGGATGTGACGGAGGATAAACGGTGGATACGCCGTATACCTTCTGGATTATTTTAAGGAATACCGCATATCCTCTTCTCAAAAACACTACAGCATATACTTTTTAGGGTATACTCTCTGCCTAAAGCGTATGCCCGCTATTTTTTTTACTACGAATTCAGAATGAAAATTTTCAGTGTATAATTATACTAGTGAAATAATAAATGATGATGTCGGTAAGTAAATAAAAAGCTGATAATTCACCTGTTTCAAAAGAGTTGCAACCTTTCATTTTTTTTCTGAATATTCCCTGCCCTTAAGGATTCTAAAGTTATGTTTTTATATGATAAAAAACATTAGAAAAATCAACGGTGTATTTTGCATTTAAAAAATATTTTTGTGTCTAGTCAAAAGCTAAAACCACTTGTATTTAAATTGGCTATAACTCATTAGAATAACTTTGTTTTATGTTAATAAAGGAAAACGCTGCGAAATGAAAATTTTCAGTATATAACTAATGCAAAAGTCAATGTTTGCATCAGCAAAAGGTTGCTAATTCTGAGTAGGTGCAGATAGGATGTGCGCCTAATGAAATTGAAGCACTTATTTGTAGTTTTTAAGCAAATACTACAATTTAGTATTTATGCAAAACAGTAAGAAGCACCCAAAACTAAGTTCAATTTTTGAACAGTTTCGTATGGATTTTTGAAACAGAATTTCATTTGGTGGCATTGGCAACTTTTCCAGGGGGGGGCTCATAAATTTTCAGGGGGTGCTGAGCCCCCCCCTGGCTCCCCCCTAGCTACGGCCCTGGTTATGATGCGGGCGGCACTCAGTTGAGCTTCTTCCAGTTTCTGAAGATTAGAACTTGAGAATAGATAGGAAACCCATACTCCAATGTTGGTCTTATAAGTCACATGTAAGTAGTTGGAAGGGTGTCAACGCAGGCATCCCAGTCACGCCCAGAAATATATTTTAGCAGGTTCAGTCTTTTTTGGCCTCGAAGAACAAGGTTTTCAATATGCTTATTGCACGTGAATTCAGGATCTAGAACAAACCCCCAATACTTGGGGTGCTCACAATCCTACATTAAAGTATTTTGGTCTGGTCTTGGACAGTACACTTTCTTTTCTTCCACACCTTTATGCAAAAAGAACGGAAATTAATACAATAGCTCAAAACCTCATGCAATTCGCAGCCCCACAACGAAGTATTTCAAAATCCATCCTAAAAATATGGTACAATCAAATTTTAGAGAGGAAAACAACCTATGCAGCATCAACGTGGTACCCTAAACTTCAAAAATCTCATGGTCTACGACTACTATCAGCGATTCAAGCACAGTGCTTATTATTAATCACTCGTGCATACAAGAAAACTGCTACATCTGCTCTCTGTGTCCTCACGGGAATAATGCCACTTTCATCAAGGACCGAAAAAATAGCAGCGCAAGGAGCAATCCTCAGGCTGGGCATCCCGATGATCGACATACAACCGGATCTATATCAACCTAAATTCATTCCGACGGAAATAATACCACACAGTACATATTTTAATTGGGCGGAAGATGTGGAAGATCAACCAAGAATACAGGTATACACGGACGGTTCAAAGACAGAAGAAGGAGTAGGATATGCCTTCTGCATATACGAAAATCAAAACCTAATAAAGGAACATCAAATACACTTAGGAACGTTAAACTCGATATATCAAGCAGAGCTGTTGGCAATACTGGACGCAGTCTCCTGGCTTCAAACATCTGCATATAGTCAAGGAACAATAAACTCAGATAGCCGCTCTAGCTTAGTGGCGTTAACGGATATAAATACAGACAACTACTTAATAGGTCAAATAATAAAGAACTTGCAGCAAACGGCAACAAAAATTTTCTTCAAATGGGTGAAAGGCCATTCTGGAGTCGAAGGTAATGAACATGCAGATAGATTGGCTAAAGAAGCTATGAAACCAGATACTCCAATAAAACAAATTTTCCATCCATCACCTCCATCATACCTCAGAGGACAACTTAAACAATACTATTTATCCAAATGGCAAGATCATTGGACGATGGAACACAGAGGAAGAAAAGCATATAGCCACTGTCCCAAAGTCACAGAAGATTTTCTAATATCACACCGGAATATTTATTTATACACAACAAATCATGGTCCATTCCCGTCATACCTTTATCTTTTTGGGAAAGCACCATCTCCATACTGCACATGTGGCAAACGAGGAGACGCCACTCACTACATTCTTAACTGTCCTCTGACATCCGCTTTCCACATAAAAAAACCGGCTTCACTGAGAACATCGGTGTGGTTTCATCATGTCCTTAGTACTCCAAACTTAAAACAAAAAATCATAGAATGTGTACACCTATTGGAAAAAAACCAACAACTTTTTCAGATGCCTCCAGAGCATTTATTAGGAAACATCCAGTCCTCAGATGACGAAGAATAAAAATGATTATAACAGTGCTCACAAAAATCAGTGAAAAACTATAAACTCAAAGGACTTCAATTAATCTAGAAACGTTATAGACTAATAATCACCGAACATTTCAATACACAGATTATGCCAGCACCATAAAAAGACTTAAAATCATCTGTAAAATCTTTTAAAATATATTTATAGACTATGTCCGCATCATACAAAGACTTTAAATCATTTGTAAAAACTTTTAAAACATATCTGAATTGTATATATATCATTGTAAATAATACCAAGAACCTATGGATATCAGGCACGCCTTGTACCTTACTCAAATGAGAGTATATATGTCAAATTGTATTATATATATATAATTCTTATTCATTGTTCAATTTAGTACTATGTAAAAGCCTAATGGCCTATTGGCCTCATTTGTATATATATATATATATTTTTTTAATAAACTTGCCAAGCAGGGCTTGTAAAGCTTAAGCCGCATGGTAGGCCACCCTGCTTGGTTGAATCTGAATCTGTGAGTAGTTGACCCCCAAAACTTATCTGCGGTTTGTAGTCGTAGAGCTTTTTGTTGGGAGTGAAAAAACTGACAGTTGAGTTCAGAGGATTAAAATCTAATTTATGTTGTTCAGCAAACCCCCACAAGTCAGAGAGGACCACATCCAAGTTACTTTCTAGCATCTTAATGTCCGAGGCAGAGGTCCAAACAATAATATCATCAGCAAACAGTCCAGTTTCACAATTCATAGACACCACCTTCTCAGCACTAGTCAAATACATTGAGAATAAGGTAGGGCTAAGGACTGATCCTTCAGAAACGCCCTGATTCAATTTGAAGCTCCTAGAGAGGGCTTTCTTGTATTTGACTCTTATGACTCTGTTTCTCAAGAAATCATAGATCCAGGTTAATGCCTTGCCGCAAATTTTAAAGTCATCATGCAGTTTAACAATAAGCTTCTGCTTCCAAACACTAACAAAAGCTTTTGTTAGGTCCAGGAAAGCGGAAACTGTATGGTTGGTAGTTTTACAATTTTGCGAATCCCTAACTTTTTGACAAAAATATATAACTTGGTCTGTAGTACTATGTCTTCTTTTAAAACCAAACTGCTCCTTCGGAAGGAGGTTTCTTGAGTCAGTATAAAATTTTAGTCTGGTGAGAACCATTTTCTCCATTATTTTACATGCAATGCAAGTCAATGCGATTGGTCTGTACTTTCTGGTGAGCTTGCCTCTTTATTAGATTTGCGAATGGGGATGATGATGGCCCTTTTGCAATCAAGAGGTAATTTTCCAAGTTGCCATGATTGATTAATGATATCTAGTAGTTGTTGTCTTCTCTCTTGGCCTAGGTATGCCAACATTTGACCGTGAATTCCATCTGGCCCAGGGGACTTAGTTAAATATAGAAAAGTCATGGCTATATGTAATTCTTGCAAAGTAAAAATATTGGAAAGAGTGACCTCTTTTATGTCTGTAGTGCGACAACCATATACCACATTTCTAGCCCTCTTCGCAACCTGTTTATCGGAAGCATTAAAGTTCAAAGAACTTGTCTTTTGAAAAAAAGCACCGATCACTCTTGGGTAAAATTGCCATCTTAGTCTAATATTGTATTACATTTCTTAATTTGTTGTTGTTCACGATTTATAACCTTGGCTATTTTCTATAGCTTTGTGTCAGGGGTCCTGGCATCAATCTTTTCGTATCAACAATACTTAATATCACAACATCAAGACATAACAGCAACTACATTCAGCGGCAAAAGCAGTAAAACAAACATATGAATATAGGTGTCGCTAGCGGATAGAGAACTTACAATTTTTGGTGCTGCCATCTACAACTTATTATCTGAAGTAAAATCACTACAATTATATTTCTGTAAAACATTGTTTACATAATACTTCATTTTGCATGCATTAGAATATTTTTTCATTGAATGAATATTTTTTAAATGAGAGTCCACATCCTAATAACACACCCAGGATATGTGATGCGACTACCACGTCACAAATGGTCACAACTAAAATTGTGACCAAGTAGTGACTTCATTTATCCCCATATTATGATTCTCAGGTCATAACTTCGTGATTTCACTGGGAAGTCACCGTGACCTATATGTTTGTCATATTCTTCTCGTCACGAAATGAGACACATAAACTTTTGCGATAATCTCCCAAGATTGTGTAAAAAAATATTTCAAAAAGTTATAATCACCCAAGAATGTGACAATAACCACCGCTCAAGTGACTAAATTCCGTCTAAGTTCAAATAGCATAAAACGAGACAACTACTCAAGAATGTGACAAACCAACCCATAAAAATATCAAGTAATAAAAGAATGGGACAGGTACCCGACCAGTGACAAAACACTCCAAAAAAGAGCCAAAAGCACAGTAAGTCCAACAAAAGCGCCAAAGACGATCTCCAAATAGGTGTGCTGCCGCGTCAAATAAAAAAAGAAAATCCACTTTAAGTAACCGGCCAACATAGAACTGAAACAAAATAAAGCTGAGTTGCCATTAAGGCAGCATAAGTGCTTGTCCCGCAGACTGCCGCCATGCGACGATTAGGCGATTTCGTCCCTTGCCAGGCACTCAAACCTGTTCAAACGGGCTATAGTCCAGTAGGTAAAGACCTGTCAGCAGAAAGAAAGAAAGATACATATAAAGATTTTTAACGTACTATATTTATGTGTTGCTGTTGATTGCACAATGAATATAACTTGGATAGCTTATTTCTTTGAGATTTTCTTTCGAGGGTCAAAGTTCTCACTCACTCTGTATATCTAATGATCTTTCATTGAAGTATTCTTATTAAATCCTCTTTATATTTTCTAGCCGTGTCCCCCAGCCTACCAGCCGTCCCGTATCACCTCACCAGTAGCCCTGTTCACGTCAAATAATGATAAAATAGCGGATCCCACAGACGTCGACATTCTTCGACCTCAACTCAAGAATAAAGTGTTTGATTATCGCGATACCGAGTACAACCACTTTGATTTTATTTGGGCCAAAGACGTACATGAAAGGATGTACCCACAGCTTGTAAAATTACTTTCTGAAAACTAAGCAGTCTAGAGTTTCAGTAATGTATTAAAATAAATAAACAGATTGTGCAGCAGTTTAGTCTCTCTTTCTTTTCTAACTACTTAATCTTACTTCTCTAACTACTTAATCTTTTCTTATTTAACTTATCATTCCAAATATAAAAAAAAATATTTTTGCAAAAAAAACAACAAAAAAAAACGCTGTTACAGACTAATGTGACAACAAACGTAAATTTAAGAATAAAATACTTACCAAAACTTCATTGGTTTTCCTTTCACAAACTGTTCTATATATAGGATGATACAAGATGAGATAGATGTATGGTCCATATATTTTACTATTACTTTCTAAATTTCTTTCTACTCCAGAATTTCACTAACGTATTTTTAAAAAAAATCTGAAATTTAGACTCAGTTTCTTTCGTCTTTATTTAACATTTATATATATATATATATATATATATATAAACAATATTTTCGCAAAACAAATGCTGTTACAGGCTAAAGTGACAACTTATATAAGTAAAAAAAATTCAAAAACTTACCAAAACTTTGTTGGTTTTCTTTTTGTGATGTGTTTTATATATAGGAAGATGGTACATTAAACTTGTATAAAATGTGTACATGTATTTGGCAATGACTCAGCAATAATATATAAGCCTTGTCATCATTAAATATAAAGGGAATTTCGAAATCTTTTACACAATTATTTAAATTTTAAAAAAAATGTCATGTCAGATAAAATATTTAAAAATAGCCAAATTAAAAATATCTGAAAAAAACAGAAATTATCAATGTTAAACTTATATTTGTGAGTGACATTTATCAATCTCAAAGTTTGCATTTAGTAGCGGAGAAGAAATTTTGCAATGCAATATTTCAGAGAAAATAAGATGAAATATTGCAGAAATATGGCAGAAACAAATATGATATTACGTTTGAAATTTCGACCATTCTGAGATGTCCGGGGAACAGGATTATGCTAATATAAGGCCAACGTTATTTATCTCGGATTTTAAAAATTGTGAATTTCGTAATGCATGAGAATGTAGGAAATTCACATAGTAAAAATGGCATTCTTAACACTTGAATAAGTCACACTGGATGCAAAAGTTCAATCAGTCAGAGCGCGTGGTCAGTAACAACACTTCGATTTCTAGTAGAGATAAAATAGAGTTTTTCAGAGACAACTGTCACGGAAATTTGGGAAAAAACTTCTTTTTGGCACTAGAATTGAAATTCCGACGAGTCTCCGAAAATTAAAGTTGTTTTACCTAAGACTTCTATAATAGGAGCTGACGCATATCCATTTTGATTCGGATTATTGGTACACAGTTCAGCATCAATCTACCGCAGCCGGAGTTGGGGTTGCCTAAGACTCGGTTCTGATTGGCTGAACTGGTTCTGATTAGCTTGGTTTTTCTACTGGGCTGCAATTCGGGTACCAAATCTGCGACCCTGTTTTGGGGGTTAAAAATGAGGCATTTTAACACAGGGTGGAAGGGGAAACTCAAATGTTTTTTAAGTACGTCATTCGGGGTATCGTTTATTATGTATTTTTTTTATTCTGAATCGAATGACACCATCCGAAAATCGATACGATAATAAGTTACAAAGTTACAGGTAGTTTTATGAATAAAAAGTCGAAAATTATAGATTAGTACTACGAAAATAATACTTTAGTACAGGTAAAATAGGGTTTTACAGCAACGACTGGCGGCCATTCAAGAACATTTGGGAAAAACTTCGTTTTAGCACACTACAAAAGAAAATCTGATGATTCCTCAAAATATAAAGTTGTTTTACTATGGCTTGGGGCCAAAAAATGGGGGTAACTCAGAGGTAACTGAACGTTTTAAAAATAGGTCGAGTTGGGTATTTTTTCTTATGTATTGTTTAATTCTGAATCAAACGACACCATTCGCAAATCGATACATCAGGGTTCGTACGGCTCCTGGAGGTTTGCGACCAGGAAACTCTTCGGTACCAGTATTTTCTTACAGAAAATCTCTGCTTAAAAGAAGGCGAAGTTTTGCGAGTTTAACCTAGATTTCTTTTTCTATAAAGAAAATACTGGTGACATTCCTGGAAAATTCCCTGAACCGTACGAACCTTGATACATGTTACAAAGTTACAGAATGTTTTATGAATAAAATGTCCAAATTTATATTTTATGAGAGAGAACAATTTTATTATACTTATTTTACATCCACATTTTCGATGAATTTGAAAACAACTCAGATTACCCTGGTTTTAATTATTACTATTTTGAGGAGATTTAATAAGTTTAAGATTATTCAATATGATATAAAGAATATGTTTTGAACGTAAAATAAGTGTAATAAAGTTGTGCTGTCTCATAAAGACTTTTTATTTTGGACTTTTTATTCATAAAACCTGTTTTAGGTCCACTCTTGAAAATAGTGACGGACTGACAGAAAAAGTGTAAAGTGATAAAGACAGCGGCTTCTAAATCGATACTTAAAATTATAAACCATTTTTGGTCATTATATAAAATTTATGAGAGCGAAACAGTGAATGATGAACAGTTATATTTCGTGATGAACAGTGAATGATTATGAGAACGAAACAAACTGTGTCTAAGAGACACAGTCTGTAGTTAATTAAAAAAAAACAGTCTTTTTATTTACTAACAATATATCTGCAGGACAATTAATGTTTATGAATGAAACCTGAACAATAATATATTTAGATATATACCATGTAGCAAAAACCTTAAACTTTCTACTCATATGTTGAGAGATTTCATTAAAATAATAATAAGTTAAACTCAATAATCTTAGATGAATTTGAAAAAAGTAAAGCATTGAAATGTCCCATTTAACTTATATTTTACCTTTTGCTGCAAATTAAATATATAATCTTTAAAAAGTGTATTCGTAATCAACTATTCCAAAAAAGCCTCACTAAAACCTTTGGCGAGATCAATCCTTTATGCCTTACTTAATAACGAGATAATGTCTTGCTTAAATGTTTTAAATTGTACAATCTTTTTAAGACGTTTTCAGGAATTATGAGAATTAATTATATTTCGTAATGAATAGTTGAAAGTTCAGATGACCCAATTACAAATGACAATAACTCGGTTGTAAGCAATGATTGGAAGAAACGCTTTAAGCTGAATACAGAAAGAATCCGAAAGTTTTGAGGCCTACTTCATAACTGTTTTCAGTAGCTTCTTTTAGACGTACACAAAAACATCCACGAAGTCAACCAATCTATTAATCAGTTCATTTCGCGCCAGATATTTTGAAGCGTATTCATATAGACACTGATGCCAGTGCATTTTCTATGTGCACCTACAGTTTGTTCACTGCTGTAGGCAAAGACGTCATATCCGTACAAAAAAAAAAACAGTCACAAGGAGTCGTGCACAGCGCATTTATAATATCTAGCGTGAAATGGGTTATCACCTGGATGTATTATGTGCGACTGAAAGGAGCCACCCAGAGCAGTTATGAAGTAAGCGTACAAAACTTTCATTTTCTTTCTGTATCGTGTTTAAAGCGTTTCTTCCAATCATTATGTACAACGAAGTTATTGCTATTTGTAGTTGCGTCATTCTTTCTTATACACGCTGTATTGCGTATTATGTACCATTCGAAGCAGACTAAAGAATAGCATGCTGTACGAAGAAACATTTAAGCGAATTTATACATCTGAAATATCAGAACTCCTAGAGTCCCGAGCAGTTGTACAGCGGGACGTGTCTTGGAATCCATGAAATAGGAACGCCCCGTCCGCTTTAATCAAAACACCTGGAACACCAATCACGTCCCTCTACATTATGCATAGTATGCAGCTTGTTCAAGTGATGATACTACAAATAGCCTTTTTTAAACTGCGTAAGTGTCGTTTACGGTGATCATGAACTCATAAAAAATGGCTAATAGACCAAAAATTGAGAAATAGGGGTAGTCATTCACAAAAATCTGGGAAGACCTTCGTTTTGGCGCCAGAAATGAAGATCCGATATCCGATGTCCCCCCCCCCCAAAATGGACGGGCCAATGGCCGTCCCCAACTGGTAGCACAAGGGTTTTTTCTAGCAGCAGTTTTTTTTTCATTTTATTTTTGACTGTTTGCCTCTTTATTAGGTGCAAATTGACATTGTCCGCACAAGCTACTGGACCCGCTCCACTGGGACAGCCCACGGAGCCAGTTTTTACCAAGTGGGGTACGGTAGAAAGGCGCAGTCCCGTCAGCCCCGCAGCGTTTTCGTCTGCCTTGCTATTCGGCCCCAAAATTTTCCTTGCTGGTACGACTTAGCTATTGGAGAAAAAAAAAATTTTAGTGGTTTTAATTGTTTTCCCTCTAAATTCTCCCCCGTTTTTCAAGCTAAGTTGAGTACCAAAGTTTCGGCACTAAATTGTCCAGCCCCATTCCAACTATCATGACGAGTATGTGGCGTGCGGCAACAGATCTCAGAATACTAAAACCTAGGAGTGATCAACCCAGTAAAATCCGGACTTGGCCTGCCGACTTGGGTACTTGTCATTGTGCATCGCCCCATAGTATAATTTTGGTCTTTCTATTTATAAATAGTTATTGTATCGACTATGCTCTACCAACTGAGCTATCCCGGTTGAATCTGGAGGGCATAATTTATCCAGTTAACCTTATTGATCATAGCATCTGGTCTGATATTTTAATCAGCTCAACAGAATAGATCACAGGTAATGGAACTCCAGTAAACGCTGGATACGTGATTACACTAGATTAATTTTAACACAATTATTCAAATTGGTAAAGAAATCATGCGAGTTGTAATTTTCCAACTGGACGAAAAATGTCCGGGCCAGGATTCAAACCTGGGATATCTTGGCTGAAGCTGCCATGCTCTAACAACTGAGGCTCAGTTGGTAGAGCATGGCAGCTTCAGCCAAGAGATCCCAGGTTTGAATCCTGGCCCGGACATTTTTCGTCCAGTTGGAAAGTTACAACTCGTATGATTTCTTAGTATAGAGTAGGCGTGCAGAGCACACGCTGCAAAATCATTTATATCAACCTTCCGCCGTCAGTGGACACTCTCTCTTCCAAACAAACCACCTTCCAAACGAAACTCCGACACGTGTCCCCGCTGCACCCGGTACCGTATAGCAGACGTGCGCGCTGCAAAATTCTTTAGTTCCACTTTCCACCGCCTGGCGGCACAATTTGTTCTATATGAACATTGTATCAAGGTTCCCGGCTTATTTAATTAAATTTAATAAAGTTTTGTCTTCAAGATGCACTTGTGGCGCAAGAGGGGATTCGCTACATTACGTTCACACATGCCCATTGACGGCTACTCTACATTTCAGGAAAACAGACACCATCTCTTTGTCGAATTAGTTCAAATCAATCTCGGCGACTTCCTCATTGCTTTAAAAGATAATTAGCTGCATGTTCTTAATAGAATAAAAACAATTGTTATTCCAAATGCCACAGTAGACATCGCTGGTGGTGATGATGATGATGATGCTTTCCCTGATGGTGATGATGATGCTTTCCCTGATGATGAAGTTTATTAAAAAAATCCACTGTCTCTACTTTAAAAATATTTTATACTAAAAATCTGTAAATTTCAAATAACTTTTAAACTCTCATTAATGGTGACTTTTCTGCAAATTAAGCTCTCACAATAATGGTGACTAATTTTCAAATGTCCAATACTGTAGGTGTCATCAAATTCAGAACTTTTGAACTTCAGTTCGAAATCAGACTTTGCACTCAAAGAGTTATATATTATTTTACACTAGTCCAGCATGCATTAAAATATATAAAAAAAGGTTTGGCCTGCACCTAAAGAGATGTATTATTATTTTATTTTATTTTATTCTGTTTGTATTTAATAAGTTTATAGCACTATATAAAATTTGTTAGCATTCAAAAATTATAAATACAGTTAACACTCAAAGAGAAATTTATACATTTATATTTATTTTAAGCTTGCACTGAAACAGTAATATACTATTTTATTATGTTTATTCTTATTCTCTGCATTCAAATATTATGAATGTGGTCATTTTTCAACCAATACTCAAAGAGAAATTTATATCATATTCATACTAATTATAGGTCTTAATCAAAGAGTTATATTTAAAACTGTTAGCATTCTGTTAGCATTTAAAACTGTAAAGAGTCATTTATTTAATTAGCACTGAAAGAGAAATTTTTATATCTATGCTTAAATTAATTTTGTTTGCATTTTTGCACTCAAAGAGCTACATACTATTTCATATCTATACTGCTTGTATCTGAATTTATAGATGAGGTTCAGACCTATATACAATGCGTTAAATAATAACTTAACATATACTTAGAATGTCAGTACTTCAAGAATTTATATATAGATAAAGCATATTATTCTTACATAAAAATTTAATGGCATTCCATCTGTTGCTTCTGGAAAGAAATGTTTATTCTGTTATGACTCGTTTAATCTTTTATTTTTCAAATATTTCCATCCAAAAGTTTGTTATCTCAAATTTCATTGCTTACTTGTACTAAAAAATTTAATTTCATCTAAGACTAATGAAATGTCAAATCTCAGGCTTTTACAAAGCCTAGAGGTATAATAATTTCAGCATGCCCGCATGAGGGCTGTTTTGTCAAATATGTATTTTTTTTTTAATAAACTTGCCAAGCAGAGAGTCCTGCTTGGTTGAATCTGAATCTGCATCAAAGGAGTTGAATGAACCAATTCCCGTCAAAATCGGGCCCATAGAACTCGAGAAAACGATGCGCCCCCTGGCAGTGGAAGATGAAGCTAAAATCTGTAACGCGATTGAAAACCAAGTCGAATCATCCAAACCCCGTTGTGATCGGGCCATTAGAACCCGAGATAAGAATGCAAGGGCTCAACAACGAATCATTTACTTTGACTGTTGGGATACACCAAGTAAATACGAGTTGTGTACTTTTATTAGGAACATAAATTTAATTTTTACGAAAATCGTTATTTGAAATTTCCGGTATTCTCTATATATAACATTTATAAGACGCTACGGGAGAACTAAGACTGTTAAATTTCTTAAATGGAATTTGTTTTGTGTAAATCAGAGCAAGATATTAACCTTCTCCCTCCCCATACCCGCAAATATAACTATTAATTTGTTCAAGAAAACACCTTCTCGTATATTAACACGATCATTAAAAAAATAATTATATTTTTCTGATAATTAGAACATAACGAAAACGTTACGCAAAAATAGCCACCAGATGGCACCCTTCCCATCTTCAATTTCAAATCTATATCCTAATTAGTTTTCTCAATTTTTGTCCATTAGTAAAAATTGGCAATTATTTTCTTTCATTTTTGCAAACTAAATGGAAGGATTGGCCAGAGAAACAGATCTATTTGTAGTTCAGTTTTTAATGAAAACAGATCCCTGTCTGAAACCTTCTCGGATTTTTTTGACTGGCGCCGGCAGATTTTTGGGCAGTTTTTTACAAAAATTAAGAAAAATTACCGGCCGAATTTTACAAAAATTGCATTGTCGGATTCAGAAAATTGTTCTACATATGCTCAGAAAATTTCAAATCTATATCTTAATGAGTTTTCTTAAAATTCACTAATTAGTAAAAAAAATTCAAATTAGTTCTTTTCTGTTTGCAAATTGAGAACAGGTGTTCTTTTCTTTAGCCATTTTGATAAAAAGGATGGCATTTTCGATGCGATGTTTAGTGAGATTCTAATTAATATCTTGAGTGATTGTCAAAATAATCTCAGGTTCATCAGATCAGGCTTTGGACTACCTAAATATAAATTTTCAGACTTCTAGGTGCGATAGATTTCGTTGTCCATCGCAGACAAACAGACAGTTTTAATAAATATTGGGTTGTCCGGAAAGTTTGTACCGTTTGGGAAAATCAATTAGTACCGGAAAATTCTACCATTTAATTATTAAACATCGATTCCGGTTTCTAATGTCTAATAATTAACGGCCAGAATTTTCCGGTACGAATAGATTTTCTCAACCGGCAAGAACTTTCTGGACGACCCAATATTTTAGCTATCAAATTTTTTGAAATATTCATCCCATAGATGCTGAGATATATAGCTAATCGAGAGAATTAATAGAGAGATCGTCAAAATACAGCATAGCAGCGCCTCTTGTTGGACTATATACCAGGTATACACTGATAGATTTTCCAGTACCGGTTTGATTTTGTATTATAGAAAAATGCAATAATATAGTCCACATTTATAGGGGCTTGCTACATGACAATGTCATAAAACATGCACAGTCATTGCGATGTTTATGTTTATAAGAAAGAAACGCTATCTTCTCCAAATCACATACAGTAGATTTCGATTATTTTGGCCACATTTGCTCTAGCAGGATATTTTTCAATATAGCAGCTTCCTATACTATCCTATACTAAGTATAGTTAAAAATATTTTTCGATGTTTGTCTGGAAATTATGTCCCAATTTCACATATGTCCTAATTAAACGATTTTCCAAACATCTGGAATCTACTGCTTTGTGAAACTTTTGTTCATGAACCACATTTTCAGTGACTTATTTTGTTTCCGGTTTATCTACAGACATTCAAAATCCATTTTCCCATGATCTGATTTTAATAAATTATGTTATACTCATAATTTGGTAATAGAATATCAATAAAAAGGAAGTGGGAGTTAGGAACAAGCAAAACAATTTTACTATCCATTAAAAATGTAATAATGTAAACATTTAGTCTAAATATAACATAAACAAACGATCATGAACTCACAACGCTTGCTCTGAATTATAAGATATATTTAAGTGACAACTGCGTCTATCGCCCTGCACCATTTGAGAGGGTTAGAATGACAGTGGGGTAAGTCAATATTTAGAAATTTGAAAAATGAAGGGTTTTGTGAAACTTGTCGTATTGCCGTTGCATTAAGTGGTCTAATTTGTTTTGGCCTCTAGCGACTCCCTAAGTGAACTATGACTTATTTGACTGTCACACTGAACAGAAATTAATATACGTTCAATGAAAATATGGTTATCTAGATTTTTCAAATTTTTGACTTACTCCACTATCATTCTAACCCCCTCGTTTATGGGAGTGATAATATCTTTAATTAAGAAATAAAATAACAATGGGTATTTAATGTTAAAATAAAACATGGACCAGACGAAAAGTGAAAACAAATTTCCTTCCCAAGGATTTTTTTCCCCCATAAAGCAGTGCCGGAACCTCGTTCCGGCATCAGTGCACCCTTGCGATATATACACCCAAGCCTAATCAGCAATAATTTATGTAAAGACCTAACATAATATAAAGTTTGATGAAATTCTGTAGTTTAGTGCAGACGATAGAGCGCCCACAAAATTTGTGTTATATACAGACGATTTGTGTAATATCGAGACAAACATTTTCCAAAAATAGTTAAATCGTGTTCAGGACATCCCAAAAATGTAAATTAATTAAGAAACGGAAAATTTTTACCATTTTAATAGTTTCTCCTTATGTACATAGAAGAATGCAAAAAAGAAACACGATAAATCTGGCATGTTTGGTTGTTAGGTCCAAATCCTTGTGCACTAAAACTATTAAAAGCGATAAAACTTTAATTCTCACTCCATGTGGATGTTTCTGGTCAAATAATTTGAAGTATACGATGAAAGTCACTGGAGAAAGCGCCATTTATATGGGCTATTTGTTTTTTCCAAAAATGAATGAAATTATCATAAAAAAATTGTAGTTCTCTACAACATTAGCAAACGGTCCACTTGCGGATATTTTCTAGAGTTCTTTATCTTTTAATCTGAGCCCGTGCACGAACGATCCCGGCGATTTGGAATCCAAGCTCGCCCGAGCTCGAAACATTTTGGTCGCGTTCACGTGCCGCAACCCCAGTTACGTAGGGTAACACATGGATAACCCGAAGCTTTCAGAGACCGATATCACCTGACTTTTTACGGGTTACTCGTAGCGTTCAGAGCCGGAAATTACCCATACTTCTGGTAATCCACATTACCTGCAGAATTTTGTTGGGTAAAATTATCACATGGTTGGGTAATCTTGTTTGTTTGTCCGCTTTATAGCTAACTGCAACTGTTGACTGTCGTTCTTTATGAATCCTACTGTACGCACTGTACGTAAATTCTGACCATTTGATTGGTCTGCTTTTAACAGGTCTATGATATGATTGGCTAACGTCACCAGGATAATTCCTACAATGATCGCTATGATAAAAATGTAGTGGTAGAATGGTTGACCGAAGTGTTTGTTTCTAAACATGCCCACAATTTTATCCAAAAGCGTTCATAACCATTTTAACCCCATTTTACCCTGAGAAACTCATATGCCGTCATTCCCCACGTATCTGAGTAACCCGGTCTCTGAACGCACCTTTTATGTCATCAGAGCCCGAGCACGGTAACGAAAGCACGCAGTAGAAAATTATTTATGAAAATTTAAAATTATTTCAAGATTAAGTTTCTCAGTTAAAAATTTGTTCTTACATAGAAATATGTATTAATGCTAATTTCTCTCTCATGACAAGTAGTGATTTCATTGACCCTAAAAATCTGTTTAAAATAGCAAATTTGTTATTGACATAAAATCACTGGCACAAATCTGCAAAATTCACAATTCTTATTCTTTTAAAATATCATTGCACAGCTATGGCAGAAATATATGAGTTTTTTTTTTTTGTTTTCCAGGATTACGGAAAAAGACTTCAAACCGAATGTGAGGATAGACAAGGTATATCCCACAGCTTCTTTATGTTATTAACACTGGCCGTGGCAAAAATTTTAGAACCAGACATAATGATTTTTCATTATACCCCACAAATAACCAATATCAAACTAATTTTTAAACATTTTAAAACACTTTAAGAAACTTAGACTGCAGTCTTGTTTCTCAAATATATTTTTTTCTTTTTCCAATTTGGAAATAATTAAAATTTTCACTTTCACTTGAAACCCGTCCAAACCCGAACCCTTCTCGGACCCAAGATCAGGTTCGGCCTTAAGTTGTCGGGCTGAGCCTTTCTCATATATAATATCGTCCGTTAGATTTAAATAATTGCATAGTAGTTCAAAATCCAAATAAAAGTATAGATTAGAAAGGATTTTTTTTTTTTTGGATTTTATGGTAATTTTTATTTTATAAGTATTTACCGACATTGCTTTTTAACACTTTCCAACCTAGTTGAAAAGTGTTTATGACTTCGGTTTGTCTGCCGTATGGCCGTCTGGCCGTCTGCCGTCTGGCCGTGCTCTAACTCCCATAAATATGCTCGGATTGCCCTGCAATTTTTATATGTTATTGTCGTTATCTATAGCATGTTCCCTATTTCAACTGAAGTGTGTAGCACTTATAGTTTTTTTACAGGGACACACAAAAGAATTCCGTTACATTACGTCTATGGAGAAAAATCGTCTGCTGTTTATTTAAATAATGTTTCACTATTTTAAACGCATTGAAATTTATATATATCACTAAGGTGCATTAGAAGAGGCTTACTGCAGAATATTGTGTTTATAGCAGTCATCGTTCATTTACAGGGACACACAAAAGAATTCTCTACTGTCTGTTAACAATAATTCCTGGAAATGCGTTTTAAGTTGCTGAACGCGATTTTAAATTTAACTCACTTTTTATCTATTACTGGGTGTGTATAAATTCTGTAGATCATAGTCAGGGCAGCACAAAAGTTCGCGAATACATTTCCGTTTATTGACAGAAACTCCAGAAGGAGAATTTTTAAACTGTGCAACGCGTTTCCTAACTAAACTAAAATTTAGCATCCTATGTAGTATATATACAAATCTATAGATCATATACAGGGCTGAATAAAAGTATTCGGATATTTTTCCGAATATTGTATATGTTGGAAATTTCTGAAATTACGTTCTTAAATATGTTATGCGTATTCCAAATTGTTTACTTAGATGTTATCTTTCAGCTTATTAAACGGTAATGATTTGTAAAATTATTTTGGAAGCGTTGGAAAGTGTTACATAATCTATGCTTGACGCATGATTTTTCGTTCTTGTTTAAATATAGTTACAGAAACGTTATAATTTGTTTACTTTGAAGGGAGGTGGGCTTTGAGACCTATAGCTACAAGGCTGTCGTCTCGAATGATCCATATACATTTATTTTTATTCACAGAAACACATACATGACTTCAACAATTACATAAATCTTGACAAGAAAGTACTAGGAAATTTACAACACCAAGAGTTACATCCGGGAGCTCCACAAAGTGCGTGCAATGGAGCTGGCGGGAGTCGAACACCGCCGGCCTTGCTTCCTACGCTATGAAGCGATTAGCGGAGTGGTGCCTTAACAACTCGGCCACGGAGGCCCCATAATTTGTTTAACATTTCTGTTAATGGTATTAAGACATCAAAGTCATGACGTCATATTTTACTTATAAATTTACTGTACGTTATATTTGCAGTCCCTGTTTCATAAAAAAAAAAATACGTCAGCTCATGAAAAACACACGTGTTGTTTTAGATATGTATTTTTTTTATTTTAAAAAAGTATCAATTTTGGGATCAATTTAAATTTTAGATTTTGAGACGACTACGAAAACGACGTCTTTTCCGTGTTATCTTGTGTGTTCAAATGATATACTGTAACCATTCACTATTAATTGCCATAAAACTATTTTATGCTGAGTCTTTTTTTAAATGTGGCAACAGGAACGAAAAAAAGTCATTTTTACACGAAATATATAAGTTAGTTATGTATTCAAATCGAGAAGTTTTAAAATTTATTTAAAGCTGCATTTTTGTGCGTAATAAAGTATAGCTCATTTACTAAAGCTTATTATATAAATGATGTATTTTCTAATAATGCTTCATCAATTTTAACAGAATACCGTTTCCGCTTTTTAAACATGAAAGTCTTTATTCTGTTCATTGCGTGTAGCTTTGTGCTCTATAATTACGGTATAAAAGTTGCAGCAACTCGTTTAGACTATCAAAGTGATGACGTGGGGACGCCTTTATATAGCCAAACTGATGGTCTAGAAACTCTTTTTGTCAATCATACCGACGATCCAGATAAGCATAGGAATGTGGTAAGAAAAACTCCAGAAACAGTTTGGGTAGACATGTCGCAAACGCATCAGGGTTGGCGCGATTTTTCTTTTTGCGCCATTTTGGCGAGAGAAGACTCATATTTCAAATACATGTTAAACATAGATTGCAAAAACAGCAGGCTAGTTTTATTTTATTACGAAAAAGTTTTACAGAACACACACAATTTTATTATAAAACACAAACAATTTTATTATAAAACACAAACAATTTATTATAATACACACACAATTTTTTTTAGAAAACGCACACATTTATTTTATTGTAAAACACACAATTTTATAATAAAACACACACTTTTTTGAATATATAAGATACACAACTTTTGGTACTTCTCTATTATCCTGTCGACTAGTTTTCATAACAAAAAACTATCTCCAAATTGTAAGATTAAACGTCAAAAATGCAGTCCCATTTACTTGATGTCAGAAGCATGATACGTGTTTGTTATGCCATCAAGTGGTTTTTAATTCGACATTTGCGTGTATTTTTCATTATGTTTTATTGATTTATTAGTTATTTCATTAATTAAAATAACAATTGTGTTCTTAAATTCTTATATTTTATTTATTTTGATATTCCAATGGCAATGTTCTCCCGTTTATTTGGCGTTACAGTTTGGCGATAGTTTTTTTGTTATGAAAAGTGGTCGACGGGATAATAGAGAAGTACCCAATTTTTATTACAAACACACACAAATTACGAGAGTTGTAAATTATATAGTGGCAACTTAACCTTGAAACTCGCAGAAGGACGGGCATGTGCAAATAGGATATGGGAGCGGTGAGGTGGAGCTGTTGACGATGTGTAGAGTGCAAAAAATAGTCGATCTGCTTAGAAGGGTAGTTGTTGTGTGGCGTTAAATTGAGGAGTTTCGTTTCCATCGCTCTAAGGCATGTTTTCAAAAGGTGATCAGCGGTCGTGGCTTAAAATCGAGGTTGCCCGTGGCAAAAATGCAACAGAATGCTATCGAGGATTAGTGGAAGCCTGTGGTACTAATGCTTTACCGTATAGGACAGTAGCACGATGGGTTCAAGCATTTCACCGATTTCATGACGTTTCATCTGTACTCCACGCAGTAGGGCGCTCGGTCGCTCAAATCAACAATCAACACCTTGCCACTGGTCTACAACGGCTTCCCGACATTTGGCAAAAGGTTATAAGCTTTGCTGGTGATTACATAGAAGGAATGTAATGCAATTGTACTTGTAAGTTCATTAAAAATTGATTTATACATATGTTGCCATTACTTAATTTACAGCCCTCGTATTTCATTATAGTAAAACACACAATGTTTAATTTATTATAAAACACACACATTGCCAAGAATACAACTGACTCAGCTATAGATACCAGAGGAATTTGATAAATACGCACTATCTCGTCTACCGATCCAAATCTCCGTGTGGCCACGCCAGGCAAAAAATCGCCCTTTTGGCGCAAAAAAGAATCCCAGTGCGTCTGCGACATCTGTACACATCTGGGCTCAACTTTACTGATGATATAAATTAGAGGTGCCCAACCTACGGCATTCTATAGATGATAGACAGGACAAAACAAAAGATAGCGAGTACATTTCCTTTTATTGACGTAAATTGCGGAAGGTGAATTTACAACTGTGCTATGCGTCTTCTAAATGAACTAAATTTTAGCATACTATGTAGTATACAAATACAGCAAAACCCCGGTTATCCGAAAAGCATGGAACCAAAGGATTTTCTGTTGACCGGGGTTCCATAGGAATTTTCGGATAACCGGGAGGCTTCCTAATTTTATACTACCAGATGGCACTACTCACACCTTTTCACTTCAATACAGTCAGGTAACGCGTTTGTGCTTGCAGGTGCAGCAAGAGTCCGTATTCTGTACCATAGCCCCTTCCTGTTTATACGTATTTTAATTTCCTCTAAACTTTATTTACGATGAGTAATGTCTTAAAGCGCAAACAAGTTTTTATAAGCATGAAGAGCTCAACGAGTTGAAAAGAGTTGATATCGGTAATATTTTGATTATTGATTTTCTATAAAATCAATAATACCGAATCAATTACGGTATCAATGCGTACCAATATTTCAATATATTGAAGTACAGGAAGATACAACAGCGTCAGATGTGTTATTGTTTAAAAAAGGAAGTGATAAGCATTAAAGTAATGCCAAGTTGAAAAAAAAATAACAACATATTTTGTAAAAAAATGAAGTGTTGTATGTGTCTATGCAATAAAATGCCTGCATTTACGCAATAGTCAAAATAAGTCAGTTGACGCGGTTTATTTATTTCATAAACAACATGCTCATTTAAAAATGAAAAATTTTCATATAAAAAAAAAAATAAAAGAGTTTCAAAGTCTTTCTGGTGGTCAGATATGAGCCACCTCCCAATTTCTGACTAAATTAGTTTACTTTTATTGTTTTAATAGGTATTTTTCATGTATATATATTGTATAACCAGGAATTTCTGTGGAGTATTTATTTTATTAGTGTACATAGTCTCTTTTTCGTATGGGAAAATAGAATTGACCACCCAGAGTAGTTTTATTACTTTCGGAGACACTGGTCTGCGATCTAACTAGGACATCTTTTACGGAGAAAAAAAGTTACGAGCTGAAAAATTTATAGCTGTTTGGAAGTGCATAGCAAATTTACAATTTAGGACCCCATCTTAGGTGATCCTGAATAACATTTAGCAAAACCAATAAGAGATGAGGGCGGAGACGTCTTTACAAAACACTGGAGCCAATAGACGGCCCAGTGACGAGGTAAAAGAAAAAAGTGAGCCCCAAGAGAAAATCTGGAAGAGGACCAGTACCTGACGTCCTGTCCGAGGAAGTAACATCTCAAAAGAAAGAGTAGAGTGCTGATAGTGTGTAAAAACGAAGGTAGTTCCAAAAATGGTGTAGTGGCGACAAAAGTCAAAAGGATGACCTAACAGATGATCTTTGCCTATCCCGTGGAGGTAGACTATTGCTAACAATGCAGACCAGAAATACTCTGAAGGTACAGGTATCTGTAGTTTACTATTCCCTCATATTGAATGTGTATAATAATAAATAAATACTGGTAGAGGTACTTTAGTAAATGTAGAGAAATTGTTCCTTCTCTGAAATATAATTAATGCACGTAAGTGCGGTAGTGCGAGTCGGAAAAAGACTCACTAACTCTTTTAATGAGTATTCAATTGTTTCATCTTATTTTTTATACTTAAAATTTAACATTCTGTTAGGGATGTTTGTTTTCTATTTTTTATGTCTTTGTAAATAGATATGTAAATAAATGTTTTTCGTTTACTTTTAACTCTTTGTATTTAATTTATATGGGTTAACACTCATATGTCATCGAGTAGTGTTTTTCTTCTTTTTCTTTAATTTAATTGTTTATTAATTTTAGTTGGTTTATCAGGAGGACTAGTTTATAATTTATGAGAGGTTAGGGATTTATATACTTTATCTAGTCCGGCTTCATAAGACGTAGGGCGGCGTAAATAATCACAACGTAATAATCTGATCTCTTTTTTTATTAGAGTAGTTAATTTAATTCAATAATATGGGTAACTTTTATGGGATCATTATAAATTTTCACCGACGTCCAGAAGCCACGATCACACCTTTAACCTGATAATCTAACACCCAGCGTTTCCGGAAGAAGCATTAACCCGTGCTTCCTTTAACTAATGTAGGGAGTTTATGTAATTGGGCATTAGTAACCATCTCCAATTAGGAGGCCCAGAACTTACCAGCATTAGCCCCGGGAATTGTATGGTGACGTGACCTTTGCCAACTTTAAAGCCTATGTTATTATTTTCATTAATTTTATGGTTACAATACGGGGTTTTTTTCTATTATTATTATTATGAATATTCTTAGATTATAATTTTAATACTGTATTTAAAGTAATTTTTTTTATATGTTTCAAAATTTAACTATTATTTTATCTACTCGATGTCTAAAATTCTTGATTTTAGTTTTTTTAACATAAATAAATAAATTAAATTTTTTTTTAAGGACAATTTCTCTCATTTTCTATGTCAAGTATAGCTGGCACATAGTTCCACAGTCATGACAATATTTATTGAAAATTACTGAGTAGTACAAATGATACTTATATATATATATATATTTCATAAATAAAATATGTTAAGTAAATAGATAAGTCTGTGATCGCAGTACTACAAATTGGGGGTAATTATGCTATGTTGAAAAAAATAATAATAATAATAATAATTTCTGTTTACGAGTGTTTTTACAAATAGTAAAGGAAATGACAAATAATAAAACAGGTAGTGTAATGTAGTGCTTGGCACACAAAACAAATAATTTAGGTAATATTTCTGTATTTATATATTATTCTAAATAATATTTCTGTAGTACAGATTGCTAGGTGCAAAAGTGAAATTACTACTATGAAAGATTTTTTCTGTATCATAAGTATTTTGTGTATTTGTATTTCTTGAAATTTGTAGAAGCTATTTATATGCGTAAAACCTTGAAATTTGATCAATATAAATTTTGTGTACAAATTTTATGGGTAGCAAATTTAAGAGAAATAAGCGTTCTTCTACGGAGTTTAACAGTTTTTTGTATAAAGCAAGAACACGACTTCAAAATTCTCAAGTTCTAAATACGGATAATAATACCCCTAAAATGGACAATTTACTAAATTGTATCCCCGCCTTTGATGCAAAACGGGAAAATGATATAAATTTCTACGTTACTTAATTTGATGAAGCGGCTGTACAAGCAGCAATTCCAATGGAAGCCAAATTAATTATCCTAAAATCTAAACTAACCGGCTTAGCTCGCGAGAAACTAATATCAGATGCGGAGCTACATACCGAAACTAATTATGAAAAATTTAAAGAAAAACTTCTGAATGCTTTCGGCTCAAAACTTTCCTTTGGTGAAGCCCACGAGAATTTTTCAAAATTAAAACAGGGTCCAACGGAGTCGATAAGTGATTTTATTCTTCGTTTTAATATAGAAGCAGCGAAGTTTTTTGAAATTTCTGGATTATCAAATAAGAATGACGCGAAAAAACTTTTCGAACTTATGAAATTGCATAAGTTTATGGATGCAGTCAAAACCGATATTTCTTTTGAAATTCGAAAGCGTGCGGTAAAATCTTTCTCTGAGTCAAGGGAAGCAGCGTTAATTATGGAAGCCGCAATTAACTCTACAAATTTTGCAGAGGTAAACAACGTAAGTAAGGATGGGACCGCGGAGTTGTGTCAAAGCCTAATTAAGCAAAATCAATTGCAAGCCGAGAGTATGGCTAAGTTGCAGTTAGAATTGGAAAGTTTAAAGTTAGCGCAACGAAATAAAGTCGAAAAAAGTACTTTTGTTAAAGACAAGTACTGTGAGATCTGCAAACGCAGCAACCACACGACACAAAATTGTCGATATAAATTTTCTAAGCAATCTGAGTATAAACAAAATTTTCGAACGAATTTTCCTAAGTTCAAACAGGTAGATTTTCCGGGGGCTCACCCTTCAAATTTTACGGATAATTTTCAAGGGTATGGCTTCATGCCAAATTATAATCCTAATTCCACATTTCATTCGCTGCCACCGGCTCCAGGGCCTCAATTTACTACAAATCCTTATCCTTATAATGGTTTCTCACCTCAGAATAATTTTGTTCAACGTACGGGCGCTAATTACCCGAATTTTGGGGGGAATTTTCAAGTTCAGAATACAAATTTCCCTAACACCCAAAATTACGAAAGTCAACAAAACAGAAGAAATGAGGGGAGCAGTAATGCAGGAAATAATTATCGGAAAAATGGAAAATATCAAAAGAAAGGTTTTCACCCGGGAAATGGAAAAGGGGGTCTGTAGATAGCGAGAGAGAGGTCGAAAAGCCCCGTAACAGATCCCCGGATACGCGAGTGATTGCTAGCGTAAAGGGCGCAGATAGTAATAACCTCCCTATTATTAAATTTAAAATCGAAGGGGTTAATGTAGAGGGTCTTTTGGACAGCGGCGGAGCGGTGTCTCTAATTTCATGTGATTTATTTGATATTTTAAAAGAAAAACAGGTTAAAATGAAATTTTTAGGAAATAGAATTCGTATAAGATCTTTTAAAGGAGTAAATATTCCATTTAAACAGTGTATTAAAATATCATTCAAACTAAATAATGTATTTACTTCGGGTACATTTTATGTCACGAGTAACAATTTTAGCGGAAATTACAACATGCTACTCGGTTACGATTTTTTAAAAAATAATAGGATGGTGCTTGATTTAAAACAAAATTGTTTAAGAATAAAAAACACTACAATTACAATAGATAAGGAAGAAGACGAGGAAAAGGGGTGCCAGATAAACGCCTCGAGCACGCAGAAAAACAATAAACAGCAAAAAAATAATATGGACAATGGTAGAAAAAAAACTAAGGAAAATAAGTTGATTGTCGCTAGAGCAACGAGAAGAGTATTTTTACCACCGGGGGGTGAAAAAATTGTCACCTTAACTTTTTCGGAAGAGTTAGACCCAGAAAATGATATCTTATTCGAGCCAGATAGAATAAAAAGGGGCCTTACATGCGAAGACTCAATACACCAGGTAACGAAGAGTAAAACAATAAATATAATTTTAAAGAATGTATCAGATAAAAAAGTAGTCATACAGGCAAATGCAAATTTGGGTAGAATTACTACACAATTCGATGCAAAGTCGGGAAAGGGGTTAGACGATGTGGAACAGGGTTCGTTATACCAGGTAAACAACCTGACCATCGAGGAAGTACGCAGTCTTAGAGAGGCAGAACTTAGTAAAGAGGATTTTGATTTAGCTCATTTATCCGAGGAGATAAAATTACAGATGGAAACCGTACTAATAGAACACGCCCAGGCTTTCTCAAAATCGTATAAAACTTTGGGTAGTTCCTCTCTGGTCGTCCCAAAGATAAAATTACATCACGACTACCCTATACAGTGTAAGCCCTATAAGACTCCTCATACGGTGCGAGAATATGCACAAGAGGAAATAAAAAAATTACTGGAAGCGAATATTATCGAAAAAAGTAATTCTCATTATGCTTTCCCGGTATTGTTTGTAAAAAAGAAGTCTTTAGGTAAACAGAAACCTAAATATAGGATGGCGGTGGATTATCGTTTGCTAAACGAAATCTTAGAGGCATACCCACATGCTATACCGGATATCAAAGAACTTTTACAAAAAATAAGCGGAAAAAAGTTTTACACTGTGTTAGACTTGCATAGTGCTTTTTTTCAAATAAATTTACGCCCGGAAGATAGAGATAAATTGGCTTTCATTACATAAGACGGAGAATACGCCCCAGTAAGGCTAAATTTCGGTTTAAAATTAAGTCCCACAATTTTCGCCGAATTAATGGATAAAGTATTGGGACATTTTAACAAGGAGGAAGTCGGATATTTTATTGACGATGTCATTGTTTCCGCGAATTCCGTTGAACGTATGACTCAGCTATTAAAAGAAGTTTTACAGGCACTCATAGAGAATAATTTAACGATAGAACCCAGCAAAATGCAGATTTGTAAAGAAGAAATTGAATTCTTGGGGTTTAAGGTTAATCAGAATGGGTACTCCCCATCAACCAAAAATGTGGAGAAAATACAGAAATTAGCTAGACCGAAGAACAAAAAAGGAGTTAAGTCGCTTTTGGGTCTTTCTAATTATTTCAGAACGCTAATTCATCACTACTCTGACATTGTTGACCCCTTGATCGAGCTTACGAAAGACAAAGTTAAGTTTAGATGGACGGACAAAACAGAAGCAGCATTCTGTGCCATTCAGAAAGCAATTATTGACAATCCTACATTAAAACCCCCAAATTTCGAAAAGGAATTTTTTCTTATCACGGACGCTTCAAAAGTCGCCTTGTCTGCGGTCTTAACACAGAAGGAAGGCGAGGAACATATTCCAATAGAGTTTTATGGGAGAAAGCTAAGAGAGTCTGAGAAGAGATACCCTAGCATTAAATATGAACTTTTGGCAATCCACGATGCTGTTCAATATTTTAAAAATACCCTGCTAGGAAGGAAGTTTACAGTACTCACTGATTCAAAAGCTCTCACGCACCCTTTAAAATTGGAACATCAAACTCACATTGTCGCTAGATGGCTGATGAGGCTTAGTGATTTTGATTACTCAATTGAATTTATTGAAGGTGTGAAAAATCCGGCAGATTACATCTCTCGCAACATAAATAATATTTCGGCTCAAACCAAAATTCATAATAATTTGTTCAAAGTAAATGTTAATCTCTCAGAAGAGAATGTGAAAGCCGAGCAACGTAAAGACGCAAAACTTAGCATAATCATTAAGAAGATAGAAAATAATAAACAAAACAAAAATACTCGAAAATTTGAATTAAATGAGAATAATGCACTAATTTTAAAACAGAAATATAAGGACAAACAACTCCTCATTGCTCCTAATAGTCTGGTTTTTGAAATTATACAAGAGGCGCATAAAAGTCATTTCGGGTTCCCGAAAACATACGAAACTGTAAAGTCTCGGTTTTTCTGGTATAGAATGTACAAGGATATAAGGAGCTATAGTACAAGTTGTATCCCATGCAATAAAAATAAGCAACACCAAGCTATTAAAGTACCTATTCAAAAGGTTATTAAGGATGCCCCAATAGGGACAGCCCTACATTGCGATATAGTAGGCAAACTGCATACGACATTTAAAAAAAACTCCTTCATTCTAACTATAATTGATTCGACGTCGAGGTACCTAGAGGCCATACCTCTACGTGGAGTAGAAGCGCAGACAATTTTGAATGCTCTAAATAACTATTTTAGCTCTTTCGGGATCCCAAAATCAGTTACGACGGACAACGGGCCCTATTTTAGGAGTGACGTTTATTGCCAGTATTTAAAAGCACTGAACATAGAGAGACATTTTACAAGCTGTTATAAACCTTCGGGAAATGGGATTTTGGAATGTAGTCACAAATTGTTAAAGTCATCTTTAAAAAGTATGTGTGACAAAACGGCAGAGTGGGATATTCGTTTACCGTTTTATAAATTGGCTTACAATACCTCAATAAATCGTGCCACAGGTTACACGCCTGCAATGCTTTTTTTTGCACGGGAGGTATCGAATCATTTTACAGCACTGAATACTTCCGATGAAAAATGCACCCAAGCTTATGTGAAACAGCGTATCAAACACATGAAAGAGATACAAAAACTGTCCTTGGCCAATTAGGAACGCGTTATGAGTGAATACGTCAACAAAGATTTTGAAAAAGTCAAAACATTACAGCATAGCGATCAGGTTTATCTAAAAAAAGTTATAAAACCGGGGGCCTTGGAATCAACATGGGCAGGGCCTTATGAAGTTGTAAGGATTTTTAGAAACAATAATTATTTGGTTCAACATATGATTGAACCCCATGCTAAGAAAATTAAGCGCCACATAAGCCATTTCTGGCAACCAAAAGTTAAAATTAATTTGCCTCAAACTAGCACAGAGAATACTCAAGAAGAAGAATTTATACAAAGAATTAACATTCAGTCTTTGTTTTTCTTTTTTATTCTCTATTAAGTAGGTATTTATAAATTTATATTCTAGAGATTCGGAGTTTTGTATACTATTGGTTTTTTTCCCCCTCACCTATTTTAACAGTATTGTAAGAAAATTAAAAAGTATATGTATATAATAATAATAATAAGTGTATATATAGACAAAATTTTACAAATAGTTGGGGGCCTTTCAAAAAAAAAATGTAATAATGAATGCACTATTAATAATATACAGGTAAAATATGTATAGATGACATATATATATATATATATATATATATATATATATACAGCATATAAAATAATAATAAAGAAAAATTTCTTGTACATTCTTAGACGTATAGACAGACATCTGCTTCTGAGTGCTGTGAGGAAAAAACTACATTTTATTAGATTAAAAACAATTATCATTTATTATTACGGTGAGGAATGAGTATGGTTGGCGTTTACAGAACTGTATTTCGGATAGAGCGAGCTCAGTATTCAAAATTGCGATGCAGTTTTGTTTTCGTTTCTCTGGACTTTGAAAAAAAAATCGCACCGGAGAGGCAGGCGAATTTGGGGCCATCCTCTTTCTTCCCTCCAGGTTCGCGGAGCAGTAAAAGGAGCGAAAAGTAGTTTGTTTTTTTATGCAAATGCACAGACTGGTTTTCGTGCGCCGTTCTTCTCCGACCTCCATTGTTCGGGGAGAACCCTCTTTTTTTTTTGCAAATGTGTTAGCAAGGGTTTGCAGCCAGCGGAGGGAGGGACAGAGATTGAAGAGGGAAGCCAAGAGCGAATCCTCTTTCTGGTTTCCGTGGCTTATAGAACAACTATAACTTATTATTTATGTGGACATATACTTTACATAATGTTTTCTCCAGTGTACAAAGATTGTACTTAATAATAATAATAATAGGTAGTTGGATATTGCTTACGCAGGTACTTCGGTTAGTATATAAACAATAGTAAGCATATGTACATATGTAAAATAGTTTTTACTTCTTTTATGGCATAATGAATAAGTGTCAGGTACTTCTTTCGTGTATAGAATATTTACGTAAAAAGAAAGCAATGTTTTTTTTCTTGGATTTGCAAAATTGGGTACGATGTGTGAAGATATTGATACATATTATTGTTGACAGGAGGAGATTTTTGGATAGTAATTAGGGACTAAAACATATGAAAAAAAATAATAATAAATAAATAAATAAATAAAAAGTAGATTTATTTTGAAAATCGAAATTAAATAAATCAATTGATTAGGTACGGAGTAGGTAAACAAACATGATAGTTTATCGATCAACACGAAGAAGAGTTTATTAGCGGAGAGTCTTAAAACTACGGTTACATATTTTTATTTTCAAAATTCCTTCAAAAGTACTACGACGGGATAGAAGGTAATGGTTATTGGTATTAAGAAGGGTATTTATGAAAGAGTACAATTTTTTTGTGGTTTGTAATGTCACTGAATCTAGGTAACAAAAGTAAACATATAATAGTGGTTTGGATGCAAGATTGTAGCGATCAGGATAAACATATAATTTTCTTTTCTCTTTTATAAAGAGATATTATATACATTATAAAGATAGGTATTTTTGTTAAAAGTGAGAAAAAAAAAATAAATAAAAAAAATAAAATAAAATAAAATAATTAACATATTCCGGAGGAAAGATAGGTAAATATGGTATTTAAATATCATAGCACAACACCGCGTGTGTAGGTATAATTAATTCTTTTTCTAATTATAGAACAACTTATATCATAAAAACATACTTTTTTTACGGTATAAAATATATTTATTATAATTATTTTCAAAAAAAAAATTACATTGTACTTGTAAATTGCATAGTGTTGTACAAATATAATACTGGTATTTTATAAGAAAGTATTGAAATTGACATTGATTTAGTGGTAATACTAGGCTAGTATACGCTCTGCACACTTCTTTAATTTTCCGAAAGGTAGAGTATTCGGAGATTTTTGAAAACAAAAAAAATTTAAATAAATAAATAAATACATATATTTCAGTTTTTTTTTTGTTTTTTGCTTAAGAGTTTGATTTATTCACTGGTTTTTACTTATTAACTTTCTGTATTAGTAATTTAAATGCACATTTAAGTAAAAAAAAAAATTATATTTCCTTTTAGTGCACATTTTTATAAATATATACAATAGTAACAATTAAATTTTGGAGTAGAAGATGTCTTACCCTCTTTTGTAGCAGCGTTGGTGGGGCTCCCTGGGTTTTATTTTTTTTCCTTCTGACTCCTGGTTGCTGGTCAACCGGGGCTTTTTTTTAAGCTTGTGGCCACAGGCGACTCGGGTTAGGCTCTGCACAGCTCAGTGTTCTTGAGGGGAGATAAGCATTTTTCTTGTTTCATCTGTCCTTAAAATGATAAAACAAACAAAATAATAGAGGGAATTCACAATAAATGATTTATATAAATTGACATAAAACATATGAAGACACTTAAGTAAAATTGATGTACACAAGTTTTAGCTTATCGAAATTAAACCATTAAAAAATAATAATAATAATAATAATAATAATAATAATAATTGTTTTTCTTAGGTCGATTTGTTCTTTTCTTTTTTTTTTCTTTTTTTTTTCTTTTCCTTTTTGTTTCCTACGGTTACAGCAGGTTTCTACAGCCTTTTTCATCCATCTTCTTGCGGGTCAGTATCGAGAGATAATAATATTTTTTTTTTTCCTTTCTCTTTCTTCTTGGCCATATTTATGGAACCTTTCCGTTTCCAATACTTTTTTTTTCCTTGTTCGCAGTAATTCTTCTCTAGGCAGGGGAAGCATACGCTTTAAATTTCGGGAAGGAGTATTTTGAGAATGGCAGCAAAATGCGTTCCGTACATTCAGACAGAAGTATTAAATTTTACAGCTGTAAATAAAATTGTACCATTAGCTATAGTTACCAACAGTCCGACCACGCCAAAATGTGATTTCTTCTTCTTCTGTAACGAGTCAAGGAGATTTCACGGTAGCCGGTGAGTCCCCTGTAACGAAAGAAAGGAATTTGGATAGCATTTCACATGAATTCTATTCGTAAAGTCGGTTATTTTTGCAGTAATTTTCTCAAAATTTAGGTACGGTTAGAGTTAAGTTTAGGGCTCTTTCTAGACAAGAGTTTGGGAAAAATTATTCAAAGGTTTTACGACTAAAGGATAATTTATAAAGGCAAAATGGTAACGTACCTTTTATTTTGCGGCGATCCGACGTCTTTCACAGGATGAGATGACAAAATTTTCAGACGGAAGCTGGCGCCAAGTGGTCATTTCCTCTTCCTTTTAGCATGGGTTGGAGCAACTCATTATCGATGGGATAGAGGGGGTGTTGAGTCGATTAGCGATTTCACACGACCCCCGGTCAAGCGGTTGCTAGGCAAGAAGGGAGGCGCAGAGTCTCCGATGTGTTTCTTCTTTTTCCTCGTTAGCGAGGATAGAGCGAGATTTTTTTCTCTTTTTTCTCCACGGATCCTTCCTCCACTTGGGAGAGGATGGAGAGCATGACTTCAGGTGGTCGATTTCATTGTCATGTGTAGACTATTCCCGCTGGATTTTGAAGTCGTTACTCTTGATTGCGGTCATATAATTAAGTGAACTAGAGTTCACATGTATTTCTCTTGTGTTTTTCACTTAGGTGATAATTTAAAAAGAAAATTTTTAAGTGATATTAAAGTGGGAGAGAAGGGAACATTCTCTCGGTAGGACATGTATATATTTCATAAATGTAATTTCTATCATACAATACATTTTTTTTCTCTAATATATGAACGAAATTTTGTTGTAATGTGTTGTACGTGTTCATATACTTAGCGTTAATGTATTATGTGGATTTTCACTTTTCTTTTAAATGTTACAATGTATAGAAGGTTATGCAGTACAAACTCTTTCTTGGTATCACGTCCTTGTATATATATATAATTTTTAGTGTATTTGGTGTATATTAAGTCATGACTGGTATGATTCCAATGTAAAAGTATGTGCCAGCCGTATACTGTTCTATGTGTTGAGGCTTTTAGACTTTAAAAGTTTAGTTCAAAATTGCGTTTGCTTTGTATGGATTTTGGCTAATTTTTAAAGGTGATTATTTCAAAATTGGTTATACACAGAGGGGAATAGGGTACGTGAATGTGTTCACCTGTCTTCGACTTCACAAGCGACTGTAAATCTGGTCGACAGACAAACCGTTCTGTGGTCCCACCTACAGATTCTTAAAAAAAAAAAAAACTTTTCTGTATGCTCGTCTCTGCCCAGTTTATAGAGACAACTCTGGAAAAACTTTCCTGTGTGCTCGTCTCTGCCCAGTTTTATAAGAGACAACTCAAAAAAAAACTTTTCTGTGTTCTCGTCTTTGCTCAGTTTTATAGAGACAATTCTGGAAAAAAAAACTTTTCTGTGTGCTCGTCTCTGCCCAGTGTTACAGAAACATTTCTTACAAACTTTTTAGGATCTCTTCCGGTCTTTCGGAGGATGGAGATTGTCCTATGGGTCTACACAATGGACTGAATTTCATAGTGTGTTCCTGACAGCTGACGTGAGCCGTTCAGCTCTCTGTTTGGGGGGGAGGATGGTGGTCAGATATGAGCCACCTCCCAATTTCTGACTAAATTAGTTTACTTTTATTGTTTTAATAGGTATTTTTCATGTATATATATTGTATAACCAGGAATTTCTGTGGAGTATTTATTTTATTAGTGTACATAGTCTCTTTTTCGTATGGGAAAATAGAATTGACCACCCAGAGTAGTTTTATTACTTTCGGAGACACTGGTCTGCGATCTAACTAGGACATCTTTTACGGAGAAAAAAATTTACGAGCTGAAAAATTTATAGCTGTTTGGAAGTGCATAGCAAATTTACAATTTAGGACCCCATCTTAGGTAGTCCTGAATAACATTTAGCAAAACCAATAAGAGATGAGGGCGGAGACGTCTTTACAAAACACTGGAGCCAATAGACGGCCCAGTGACGAGGGAAAAGAAAAAAGTGAGCCCCAAGAGAAAGTCTGGAAGAGGACCAGTACCTGACGTCCTGTCCGAGGAAGTAACATCTCAAAAGAAAGAGTAGAGTGCTGATAGTGTGTAAAAACGAAGGTAGTTCCAAAAATGGTGTAGTGGCGACAAAAGTCAAAAGGATGACCTAACAGATGATCTTTGCCTATCCCGTGGAGGTAGACTATTGCTAACAATGCAGACCAGAAATACTCTGAAGGTACAGGTATCTGTAGTTTACTATTCCCTCATATTGAATGTGTATAATAATAAATAAATACTGGTAGAGGTACTTTAGTAAATGTAGAGAAATTGTTCCTTCTCTGAAATATAATTAATGCACGTAAGTGCGGTAGTGCGAGTCGGAAAAAGACTCACTAACTCTTTTAATGAGTATTCAATTGTTTCATCTTATTTTTTATACTTAAAATTTAACATTCTGTTAGGGATGTTTGTTTTCTATTTTTTATGTCTTTGTAAATAGATATGTAAATAAATGTTTTTCGTTTACTTTTAACTCTTTGTATTTAATTTATATGGGTTAACACTCATATGTCATCGAGTAGTGTTTTTCTTCTTTTTCTTTAATTTAATTGTTTATTAATTTTAGTTGGTTTATCAGGAGGACTAGTTTATAATTTATGAGAGGTTAGGGATTTATATACTTTATCTAGTCCGGCTTCATAAGACGTAGGGCGGCGTAAATAATCACAACGTAATAATCTGATCTTTTTTTTTTTATTAGAGTAGTTAATTTAATTCAATAATATGGGTAACTTTTATGGGATCATTATAAATTTTCACCGACGTCCAGAAGCCACGATCACACCTTTAACCTGATAATCCAACACCCAGCGTTTCCGGAAGAAGCATTAACCCGTGCTTCCTTTAACTAATGTAGGGAGTTTATGTAATTGGGCATTAGTAACCATCTCCAATTACGAGGCCCAGAACTTACCAGCACTTTCGGTTAAGCCGATTTTCGGATAACCGAGATTCGGATAGTCGGGGTTCTACTCTATATACTACTCTATATACACTATATACTACTCAAATCTATAGATCATATACAGCGCTCCGCATAAGAATTGGGTTATTTTTTCCCACTATCGATGATAATTTCTGAAGTTGAGTTTTTATTTGTGTTAAGCGTTTTCCAAATTGTTTATTTAGACATAATCTTTCACCTTATTAAACGGTGAATAGTTTTGTTACAATGTTATGAATGTGTTGGAAAGCGTTTCATAATCTATGCTTGACGCATGATTTTTCGTTCTTGTTTATATTAAAAACGGAATTTTTAAGTATGTCCCTTTTCCTTCTAAACACGAAAAATTCGCCTACCAAAGCTCACCATTTCCCGAAATTTCCCAGTCAAAAGACGGAAATATCTTCAAATAACAGAAAAATCGTTGAAAAGTGTTTCATAATCTATACTTATTTATAATTATTCGATCTTGTTTAAAATAAATCATATGGGATCCACTTTTTTGCTTTTGAGCCATGCCCATTGCATGCCAATGGTACTAAACGCATACTGTGATATTAATATAGAAGCAAATTTTGATAGAGTTTGACAGAAGGAGAAAGGAGTCGTATTCATAAAATTATGTAAGGTCTAAGGATTTCAAGCAGGTTTATTTCATTACTAGCTAACCCGCCCGGCGTTGCACGGGCCAAAAATATTAATAATCTGTTCTATACGAAACTTAAACCAAACCCCGTCGTAATCGTCCATAGAACCAGATATACTCCTATAGTTCCACCTACCACCGCAAGGGGGCGCAGGCTGTTCTGGAAGAGGCCTTTTCGGAACACTCGACCCAAACAAATTTCCGAGTAGAATTGAAATTTAACCACGGGTAAACATTTCCAAAATAGCGGAAATCGCGAAAGTGGGTTACATAATCGATCGGTTTCTAAAGTGTTAATGTAGATATTTTTTAAAATCCAATCTTGCGTTTTAAAGAAAATGAACGCGTCTATGATCTGGAGTCTACTGTTTGTCCGTACTCACATATCCTGAGTCGATGCTGATTTTTAAATCTGGACCGAAAAACAAAAATCGCGTGAGTGAGTTTTGGAAAGGATTTCTTTTCGGAGGGTTAAAATTAAAATTTTTCAAAACGGATACCAGATTTTAAAAAACAAAGGGATATAGATTAGGCGCGGTATTTTTAGTTTTTCGTATCTTGTTTATAAACGCCGATTCGGATTTTTAAAGATAGGAGAAATAGTTAAAAAGCGAAATTGACTTACGGTAAAAAACGTTTTCGAAAGGGTTAACGTGCATTTTTTTTTTAAATTAAAGGTTTCTGCTTGAATCCGATAGAATGTAGATGTCTTTAGGTGTGTTTGTTTTTTGTTTGGTTATTTTAGAGAGCCGATGCCAGATTTTATATATCGCAGAAAATCGGAATTCGCAAAAGTGAGTCCTGCGCGTGAATTTTTTTCGAAGGGTTAATATTCGTATTTTTCTAAAACAAATACAGATATCGAAAAAGGAATAAATGTAGATATTGTCTGGTATTTTTAATTTTTTGTACCTTTCTCTGAACCTCCCGCCGATGCGAATTTTTAAAAAATGCCAAAATCGCAAAAACTGCAAAACGGCATACAGAAAATATACTTTTTCGAAAGGTTAATTTTCATATTTTTAAAAACCAATAGTGGCTTTGAAAAGAACAAACTCAGATCTTTAATTTGGTGACATTCGTTTTTTTTTTTCATATCTTTTGTATTCCGGTGGATGCAAGGCTCGGAAAACAGGAGAAAATAAAAAACATGAATTCGATGCTTTTTGATTATTTTTTTTTGAAAAGGTTAAATGTAAAAATTTTCAAACCAACCAGATCGTTCGAAACATAAAAGTATGTTCTTTCAGAATATGTAGACGGTTTTTCCGTATTTTGAGCCGTTCGCCCATGGCGAATTTAGAAAAACTTAAAAAGAAATGGAATGATCCACGCTTTGTTTCATCTTTTAACGGAGGAACGAATAAATGCTTTCTGGACATGCGCGAACTCTTTTCAAAAAAGTGATTTTTTATTTGCGATCTTTGATCAGTTTTTAGTTAATAACTACTCTAATTTTCAAAATATTAAAAATCTGAGGTTCAGGTGCACCAGGAGAGGGTTTGGACTACCTAAATCTAAATTTGCAGGCTTCTAGGTGGGCTAGATTTTGCTAGCCATCGCCAACAGACACACACACAGAGCGAAACTTTCTTTTATTAGTATAGATTACTTACCCATCATACGTAGTCTAGGGTATTACTTACCCATCATACGTACTATAGCGTAAATCTTGTGATCGTTTTAAAAATCGAAAAACATTTTTTGACGGATTTACACGTTTCAGATACAGGAGATTCCGAAAAACATATTTTTAGAAAAAAAAATTTGCCGTCCGTCTGTCTGTGTGTCTGTAAATGCTCTATCACCCGAACAAATTGAGATAAAGACTTGAAATTTGGTATGTACTTCGTATGTAATAATGGGAAAAAGTCTATTGAATTTCAGTCACCTCGATTATCCGGAGCTATTTTTTTCGGATTCTCGAAATATTCGTTCTGATACAAGGAACATAAAAATTTTGGGAATTATTTCTTTTAAGAGATGAATATAAAAGACAATAAAAAAACACAAATTTTGCATAAAGAATGAAGTCTGTCGGATAATGTGTTGTCGAAGTATTTGTTATCCTATTTCCCACACTCTTCGATTTTTCATGACCCTGTATTTCATTCAAATTTCAATTCAAAGATATATATTAATTGGAAATGAGACGCTTAAACCGACGCAGTAAACTGTTAGTTAATAGAATTCTCGTTTTTGGAGTTTTAAGGATGTTTCTGTTATGCAATTCAGTAATAGAGCATTTAAAGTTTATGACGTCATCAAGCCACGATTTTTTTCGAATTGCAATGCATTTTATAAATAGTTTACACATGTTTTATTTTCATAGTATGCATATCCATGATGAGTAAGTATTACGGTGGCCCCCAATAACTAGTTTTTGTTGTTGGTTGGTATGACTGGGCAAAACTCTTTAAAATGCTTAGCCAATAGGATAACCTATTAGCAATGACAGAATATGCGAGGTCCGGAAAAAATTACATTTATCGAGTCTCTTATATTCTTTATACATCACATATTGTATGTGAAGTCTTAATTTTCAATTTAGTTATCCAATAAAAGGGGTTGTTAAATATTCTATTTTACACATTGAAAGCTGTTATATGTATAACGTGCATAAGATGCAAGCATATCAAAGAAAAGATGTACATAAGTATAGAGTATATTTAGCATGAAAATAATTTGCAAATTAAAAATCATTTATTACCTAAGCTGGCCATTCAAATTTGCAAATAAGAATTTTTCATAAATATCGTTTTACTTTTCTATTATTAACGAAATCCGATTCTGTTTAATACCTTCTTATTTCCATCTGTTTTTCAGAGTGAAATAATTACGAGTAAAGGATATCCGTTAGAAGAGCACACTGTCCAGACTGATGATGGCTATCTGTTGACTTTATTAAGAATTCCTCATGGAAGAAACGGTAACTCGAAGGGAAAATTCAAACAAGTGGTTTTATTATTACATGGAGATCTAAGCGATGCTATTCAATGGGTTCTTGATTTTCCAAATCAAAGTTTAGGTAGGAGAAAGAAGTATATTAACTTCACTGTGATATCTCCACAATGGAGCTGTACGGTTCTGCGTCAATTCGTCGCGCACATTTCATCGCGGAAAAATTCATGGCGCACAATTCATCACAGCGTCAATTCGTCACGGCGTCAATTCGCCATGATGTCAATTCGTCGCAATGTCAATTCGCTACAACGAAAATATATTTGAAGACTATGATGATAAAAGTAAAGATAATTTAGTAAAATTATTTAATGATGTAAATTGTTAGTTACAATTCTCTATATCTAAAAAACAAATTATCATTAAATAATTTTACTACATTATCTTTAATTTTACCATCATAGCCTTCAAAAACATTTTCGTTGCGACGAATTGACGTCTCGACGAATTGACACCACGACGAATTGACGCTGCGATGAGTTGTCGCTGCTACGAATTGAAGCTGTGATGAATTGTGCGCGATGAATTGACGCGACACCGGGCTGTACATATATAACGATATCAACTTTTTGGTATTTTTGAGCCTCCTCTACCCCTTACGATATCATACGTTATCACTCATCGACACCTCCCGCCTCCCCAATGATATCGTTATCAATGTCTAAAAACTCTTTATTTTTACATTTTGTTTTTCTTTTTATATATTTGAATTGATATACAGATATGGTTTTACATTTGTTGTTTACTTTACTGATTTAAATGAAGAGAAGACGTCAATAAAATATCTCTGTAATATATGAAATATCTTTATACCATCTAATACTTAAAAGAATTTGATAATAGCTTTTTGTTGCATAATGCATTCAACAGTAATATTGTTTTCTTGCACATGCCCCTGCACGGGGAAGGGCAAACAGAATTTCTTATAAACAAAACAGGTGGATAACATTCTTTTTGTTTTCTTTCTAGTAAGCATAAGTATCATTTCAAACACACTTCGCACCTGGTTTCTCAAACAGCAGATGAATAGGAATGTGAAACACGTTGGGGTATTCCATGTTTTGGAATGAAATAATTTTATAATCATTTGAGTGTTTTAATAATAACTTTGCATTTTATTAACAAGCTAAAAAACGGAATATTTTGATGTAAAAAAATGGTTTTATTAAAAATGATAACGATATCAAAAGACAAACCCCCCTCCCCCTACTTACGATATCGAGTGCCTACTCCCCCCCCCCCCCCCAAGTTATAACATTATATATGCACAGCCGCAATGTAACAATGTTGTACGAAAGGAGTTTATTGTTGCTTATTTTTAGGTAGACATTTTTGAATTTTTCCATATTCTTATAAATTTGTATCCTTTATAGGTTTCTTACTACCTGACAAGGGCTACGATACGTGGCTCTTAAATAACAGAGGAAGCAGGTATTCGAAAAAACATATAAAATACAAGACAAATGAATACAGATTTTGGAACTTCAGGTACGGTTCTTTGTTGGTCATTACTACAAAAGTGTTTTGTTTCATATAGAGTAATTATATTGTAAGGAGCTACCTCCCCAGGATCAAGAATATTATGAAGATGTACTAGAAATGTCGCAGTGGTGTAATGGTGACACACTCGTTTGAAAATTAAAGGACCTAGTGTTACACTATATTCTAGGAAGAAACACGTATTAAGAGCTTACACTAGACACGGGAAGAAACACTCAAGCTAATGTTAAGTCTATGGGAAGGTTCTTGACAGATTTCTAGCTCACATTTTAATATTTTTAAATGACTTTTTCGGCACAGGATAGCTGAGGTCGATCTCTAACGTTGTTAGTTTTTTCTTTTTCGATTTTAGTTCCAGTTTTTTCATATAAGGGTACTTTCACTTTCAGAACCGGTTCCAACCGGTTCCAACTGATTCCAATATTGGAAATGTCCGCTTACATGAAAACTGGAACCAAAATCGAAAAAGTAAAAACTTGAAGGGAGGAAAATAAAAAAAGCCCGCAGATTTTGAGGGTAGTAAGCGATTAAAAGCTCTATTAAATTTTTTAATTGCTTTTACCGATTTGGAAAGTTTGCATCTATGTATATATTTTTTACGGTGAATCCAGAAATCTAATTTTTATAAAGATCACATTATTGGAACCGAAGTTATATTTTATCACAACGTGCTGATTTTTGTATAGAAAAAAGAAATAAAAACACTAATAGACAATGATGTAATTAATAATGCGAATAGGGATTGTTAATAAAAAAGGGGAGAGGGGAGAAACTACATTTTTTTTAATATTGCATTTAGTCCACATGACAGATATTATTATGACAAAGAAGAATAGCGGGCTTCACCCGCTATCGAGCCGGTTCACATATTCCAAAAAAAAAACGAAAAAATTTACCGGTAAATTTTTACTTTATAAAAAACATAACTTTTTCTTTTGGAAAACGAAATTTATTTGGATTTATTAAAGAAAGGATAAAGTATTTTGAAAGGATTATTAAACGAAACCCTGTAATCCGAAAAACAAAAAATGTAAACGAAACTCTGTGATCATCGATCACACTTACCCACTTGTATTGTATCTGCTTCCTAGTCGACCCTTTCTTATTTTTCAAAACAAGCATATTTATTTTCACATACGTCTAAAATATGTTAATGTATAGTTTATATCTTTCTTCTTTTAACCAGCTTTTCTGAAATGGGTCTATACGATGTACCAGCTACGATCGACTACATCCTAGAAGCAACATATAAAGACGGCCTTTATATTATTGGACATTCACGTGGATGTTCACAAACTTTTGCAATGCTTTCGGAAACGCCAGATTACAATGATAAAGTAAGACCCTTTTTTGTAATTAATATTTTCCAATGTAATTGTGTATATAATACAGGGTTACAAATGAATCATCGGGTTGTGATATGTAACTACATGCGAACTAGGAAACGTATATGTTTCCATGACAACTCAAACGAGAGGGCTTTAACTACAGTTTCGAGCCGCGTATGTGTCATGCGCGTGTGGTTGCCATGGTTGCTGCGCGAACGTCATGTTCAAAATGGCGACTGGTCAGCAGAAAACAACTGGAACACGATTTCAACGGTTTCATTTAAACAACTGGATGGAGCTCCGCCACACTGGCACAAATAGGTTCATGACTACCTTAATCGACAACTCCCACAACGATGGATTGGTCGATGTGTCCGGGATGACAAGACACTGTTTTCATGGCCGCCCAGGTAGCCCGAACTTTCGCCGTGTGACTTCTTCATTTGGGGATAAGTTAAAGACTTTGTTTGCGTACCACCATTACCTACCACTTTGGCTGAGTTGCAGAACCGCATCACGACTGCATTCGCGACCATCAACTCGATCATGCTGTGTAATGTGTGGAGCGAACTGAACTATCGCCTTGACATCTGTCGTATCACTCAAGGAGCACATATTGAACATCTGTAGTATGGACGTCAATCTTGTATACTTTCGGTTTATTTTCATGTATAACTCATTGCTATAACCCAATAATATTCCGAAATAAACGCTTCGGAAACCCGATGCTTCTTTTGTAATAACCCTGTAATGTAATAAATCTGTGATTTCGATTTATCTGCCTGGGAATTGCAACAAAACTTAAATACAATATTAAATTTCACTTACAGTATACCCCCATTTGAAAATTTTGTACATAGCATTTGTGGTCCTTTTTATGTAAAAAAAAAAGTATCTATGAAGGAATTAAGATCTATGAATTTGAAATGCTCTTTAATAATGTTAAGATTTTTTTCAGACAGAACAAACTGATACATATTATAGAGTCTACAGAAAAAGTTCGTTGTAAAAAATGGACATTAATCATTTATACTTACGTATCCCACAAAAGGATTCTCATATATTTGTGTCATTCTTATATATTTCTGTCTAATTACAGTTTAAAAATGTTTTTTTTAAATTACTTAGGACTTATCCAGCATCATGACAGTACTTTTCCGAGATTGTTAGAAATAGTATTTAATTACAGTTGCATTTCGTAAATGCTATGTTCGTAACCATGATGTCAACACACCTGACTTTTTTTCGTAAATTATTCTAAATACACAAAATGTTAGACTGAATTGAAATCTTCTGCTGAATTATGTTTTGTATAATTAATATTATATGTATAATTGATATTTTGTATAATTAGTATTATTTTACAATTTTAAAATCTTTACCTATGTTTTTATCTTGTCCAGGGAACTGATGGTGTGATCTTCAAGTTCATGATTTTTTTTTTCAAAGTTATTTAAAATAAATAAATAATTATTTTACATAGACAACAGTTGCAAAGTATTTCTACCACTAAAACAACTAACAAGCTTTTCTTTCACATTAAGTTTATTTTTTCTGCTGTCCTCTATTGAGATATTTAAAAGCTGTCCATGGACGTGACTCAATATCAGTTTTGAATAAATTTTATTCACCCAGTACGTGGTACAAACTACTGCTGTGAAAGGCCACGGAGATAATTTGTCAGACTCTGTAGATACATTATTTTTAGGCAAAATTTACATTTTTATTATTTAAATACTTACATGTATTGTTCGGTTATACCACACCACATATCCATTATAACCTTTTTCAATCCGAATTATTTTTTTTAACTAAAATTACACGCGGCGGTGTAATTTGCATAGATGTCAAAATTTTGATATTCTTCCGGAGACTGACTCAATTCAAACATGTTTTAAACCAGAAATTTTATTTAAAAAATAAAATATAATAAAGTCATAAAAAAATTTCTTTAAGGGTGTACTCAAATCCAAACTGTTTATTTTGTGACTTCATGAAAATTCATTCAATGTAAATTCATTTTTGCTCTAAAATGTATCCAATTGGCAGGTTCTCTTATTCAGAAACTTTATAATGTCCACATTGGTCGATTTTTTGATAAAGGCAGAATATATTTCAAAAAATGCTGTCAAAGTGGACATTTTGAACCGAATTTCCCAAAGCGATAGCGCTGGAAACAAAAGACAATTATCGTACTGTGAAAATAATTGTTTGTAAATCAATTTCTAATTAATTGAACGAAAAATAAAAACACAGGTCACTTATAAATCTCTTCATAAATCACGCCGCCAAGTTTCATGTTTTTACTTTTAAAAATGAGTCTGAAAATGTGCCAGAAAATTTTGAGCTGTTGAGCGTGGAAAAATATATTTTTTTTAATACCGCCTTAAATATATTTTCCAATTCAAAACACGTTTTGCTTGGGTCAGACTGCGGAACAGTACCGAAATATATTTATGCATTTGGTCCGTTTAAGATTGTCATAATTCTACGCAGGTTTGTCACCACTGTTTTAGTTTGAAAATCTCCGTTCTATTAAATCACAGATGTCGCGAAGCTACACTAATTTTATCTTGATTCGCAGCCTAAGCTGAAAAGCTTTCACTACGTAATCCATTTCTTCCAGTAGCGGAACAAAAAAGAGCGTTCTACTGTTGGCGAGGGATTGGCGAGGTTTCGCCAAAGATCAAAGATCAAAGACGATTACTGAAGAATGCCTACGTGGGGCGTAATGCCCACGTGTACTTCACATCTAGATGAGAACAGTCTATGGAGATGGCATCAGCATATTCAGAAATATAAAAGTTCTCTCGCAGCAGGCTGCGGTGGAATGATGCTGATGTAGGAGCAATCTGGATGTGCGCTTTGATGCTTTGATTGGAGTCGGAATGGTGAGCATAGGGGTGAGGGGGGGGGGAAGGCCCCATCAGAACCAGACAATTTTTCTAATTTTCATAATTAATATTTTTTTAATCTAAAAACTAATGCAAACAATTTGATTTAAATAAGATGCAAACAATTAGTTTATATAAGATACAAATAATTAAATTTTGAAGATGCAAAGATAATTAAGTATAAATACAATTAAGATGCAAAAAATAATATAAGTATATTTTTCCCCTTAAAATTGCAAGAGAGGTAAGAAGAAAAGTTAGCAGAATCCGATGCCAAAAGCAAGGCGGGAAGACGTCAAAAGGAAAAATTTAGTGTAGGAAGGTCAAATAGCAATAACAATGCAGGTACCAAAATTTTATGAATTTGGAATAGCACAACGAAGTGTTTAGGGTGGTTCCCTTCTCCTTCTTTTGGAAGGCGGAGCAAAGCCGTCATCTCTACTCAAGATGGCAAGCGGTCTCCCTCTACTCAGAGCCGCCCTTAGGGGTGTGCGACAGATGCGGCCGCACAGGGCCTCGCACCTAAGAAGGCCTCGCGACCGTAAAAAAAAAAAAAAAAAAAAAAAAAAAAAAAAGCTAAATATTTATTATTCATTTTGTTGGAAGTTTTTTTTTTTCGTAATAAAATTTATATGTGTAAACTTGCTTAGTTATAAAATGTAATATCAATAAAATGTTCGGCGCAAGTTGTGGACACTCGAGAAGATAATGAATTTATTGTAGCTTATATTCAATCTATAGGCTTTCGCTTTGTTACACTGTAGCCTACGCAGCACCAGGCGCATTTAAAAATCTTCACAGGCGCATGTGCTGAATGTTAATTGTTAAGAGGTTGGTGCTGATGATGATGCTGATAAATTGCTCACTATTAATTTAATGACTATTGAGCTAAAACCTCGTTCTCCAGACCCCGAAGCTAAACTAAAAATTTAAACTCTCCAAAAATTATGAAAGGTTAAGTTTTAAAAGGTTTTTAAGGAAAAGGAAAATTTTGGGAAATATTGATTTTAACCCAAATATTTTTCTGATTTTTAGATTCTCTAATTAAATTAAAAGTATTAACATGTTTAATATTTGCTAATTAAATCAAAAAGTTTAAAAAAGGTTACAATTAAAGAAAGAGTTTATAGGTTCAAAGTTTCCTCTTTGTTACATTCGTTACTGCCGTAATATAAAGTGATCTGATCAAGTTATTTTAATTGATTAATCATTTGACTGCGAATTTAATTTTTGTTAGAAATTGCTCCACTGGCGACTATTTTTTTTATTATTTATAGAACTTTTTCAATAAAAATAATAATCTTTGCCGTACACTTTTCTATGACAATTTTAAAAGGCAGTACCACACAGTTAAAAGGAGTACCACACAGAAAAGTTTTTGTAAATAGTAGTACAAAACAAACATAAAAATATTCGAGTGGCAGCCCTGCTATCGGTCAGTGGGACGTATATGTTTCGCTGTAGTCAAATGCATAAATATTTTAGCCATTATCTTTGATTTATGCTTCTGTTTAAAATATCAGGAAGGAATTAACAATTTTCTCGACTAAATTGTTTTAAAAATTGCTTGATTTTGCAAAATTTTAATTGACTTTTGGCTGATCATTGATCACCTGCTCACGAATGTCAGGTTAATATACTAGAGGCCTGCATGAGGTGAAATTTTCAGACATATATCCAATCCGGTACAAAAAAAGCTATCTCGACCAGGTATGGAAACTAAAAGCTCCTTCCAGGCCTCAGCCGACAAAACATTATTAAAATCAGACCTGATTCGACTCAATTCCAACAAAAATTTCCGGTATTTGTTAGCCAGTATTATCCTGAAAATAAAATTCTTTAAAAGAATATTGCACACATATTTAAAACATTTTAAAGTACAACATTTTAAGATTTAGCCCGCAAACCATCATATACGGAATTACATGGAGTTATAGAGTTATAAAAGAAAACGTGTTCGGAGTTTATCCATAAATTTTGAAAAATAAAAATATATTGCACGAGATGTATCGGGAAAAATTCAATTAGTTACATGAAAAATTACAGATTATTTTAGTGTAAAATAAATTCACTTATGTAAGAAAATACCATATATATTTTTTCGGTTAATTTCTAACATTTTCTTTTCTGTGAATGAATTGATAACAGAACAGGGTCCCTTTAATTTAGGCCATCACAAAGTAAAATTTATCTGTATCTCGAAAATTAATGATTAGTTTAAAACTGTGTTTTGTTTTCTGTGAAATTACTGACGATCGTAAATTTTTGAATATGAATTATTTATAATTTTCATAATTCAAAATTGAACAAAAAAATGCCTGAAATAGTTTTGCGTCTATGCACTGTATCGCATTAAAAAACAATCTTGGAAAGATAATAAATAAAAGTTTGTCACGTGAATTAACATTAGCATTCTCAAACTTTTAACCCACCTAACTATACGAAGATTTAAGAAAAATTATACAATCTGTGCCTCTTTACGGGTTACGTTGATCACATGAACTTAAAAATGGTGACAAAGGGGATGTTACCATTGGGAAATTCAAAATCGATACATTTTTTAACATGTAGATGACTCCTATTTCAAAGTTTGTATTCAAATTTGAAAAGTAGACACGATTCCCAGTCGAACAGTACCTTTCGCATCTCTCTGCGGCAACCTGACGATTAAAAGTATGGGATTGTTCTCTCTCTTTCCTTTTTAACTACTGTACAATACCACTAATTTACAAAGAAAAAAAGAAATGTTACTCCGAAATGACATGGCCAGAAAAAAATCCAGACCCCGCCCAAATCTGCATAAAAAAGCCCAGAGCCCAGTCCGAGTATTATGAATGGAAATTGGCCCGAATCTGTATAAATCTCCATTAAAACATACTATTTCTCCCCCCCCCCCTCTCCAAAAACGAAGATTAATTCTTGGTGCGTCACTGTGTATATCATGCAAGCTTTTTCATGAGTAGCTTTTTCATAGTAGTGTTGCCAATTTAGCGGATTTTTTTTTTAAATTCAAATTATCTATCAGAATTTTCCGAATAGTTAGTTACCTTCACTTTATTTAATCTCTTAATGTCTCTCATTAAATAAAGCAAAAATTACGATTCAAAATTTTTGGTAGATGAATAAATGGCCTCACTTTATTTAATCACGGAATGTATGAGATTAAATAAAGCAAAAATTGCTAGTGGAAATTTCTAATAGGTGAATAAAGGAATAGCTAAATTGGCAACATTGGTGCGAATGGGAGGGTACTAAGTTTGGAAGTGAAGGGCCTCGCAAAAGTTCTTGCACACGGCCTCGCTTTCGCTAAGGACGCCTCTGCCTCTACTGGTATTTACAATGTAAGGTCGAATGGACCGCAACGCTTCGTTGGGTATTAAAAGTCGATCTCTGTGGAAATTTTGTGCAAGTTTTTTAATAACTTGCGAGATAGGCCTAATATTGAGATCAGCATGGATGACGTCATTCCGGACAAACGTTGTCGCCTTACAAATCCTACGTAACAAAGGGTTTTGAAAAATTTGAATTTTCTGCATCCGAGTTTCACAGACCGACCCCCAGATAACTGACCCGTAGGTCATGGTTGATCTGATGAAGGATTTATAAAGTAACAATTTATTCGAGAGTGACAGACGGCTGTGATAAGCCAGTAAAGATTTAAGGGATCCTTGAGCTTTGGTATATTTGGCAACTACGTCTTGAATCTGCCTAGCCCAGGTTAATTTTGAATCTAGATAAATGCCTAGATATTTATAACTGGCGGCCCAGGGTATGAATTCGCCATTTAGAGAAAGTTTAGCAATTGGGGTGATAGCTTTGTTTTAGAAGATCATGGCGGCACTTTTTGAAGCATTGACTTTGATGCGCCAATATCTTAACCAAATTTGAAGGGCCAAAAGTTGCCAAGCTTGAAGTTTAGTTAGCACAGTGTCGAGTAACATGTTGCTTGTCATGATGGCAGTATCGTCAGCATAAAGTGCTAATTTGACGTCGGGAATACAACGAGGAATATCATTTATGTAGAGGTTGAACAGCCAAGGACTTAGAATACCCCTTTCAGGTACGCCTGCCTCAATAAATCGAGAAGAGGAGATAGTATTGTTAACTTTAACAGATAAAGATCTATCTTTAAGGTATTTAAAGAATACTAGGATTAGTTGAGGCGGAACCTTGAGCAGAATTAACTTATAAATAAGTCCATAATGCCAGACCTGATCGAAGGCTTTATCAATGTCTATGAATACAACGCCGGTTTAATGGCTGCGGTATAAACCCTCATGAATGAGTTCAGTTACTCTCCAAAGCTGGTGTTGAGTCGAGCGTTTGCGCCGAAACCCAAACTGCTCGGGTATCATAATCGAATTGGAGGAAATGAACTCTTTCAGACTGTTTGCAAGGATGTATTCATAGACCTTAGAAAGACAAAATAAGAAGAGATAGGTCGGAAGCTAGAAGGGGCATGCCTGTCCTGTCCTGCTTTTGGGATCGGGACAACCAACGCCTTCTTCCATGCGTCCGGCAACATTCGAAGATTAAGCATGCAATTAATTAGGATAGTAATAAAGAAGATGAAGTTAAGAGGAAGATGGCGGAGCATATTGGTAGAGATATTATCAAGGCCAGGCGTTTTGTTCTTTTTGAGGTTCCCGAGATAGGTAATTACCTCAGAGGGTAGAGCAGGTTTGATTGTATTTGTGTGAGGTGAGTTAATGAAACGTTCAACCTTTGTGTTGACGATGTCGACCGTTTGAGGGTTAACGACATCTCTATTGAGTGTAAATTGGCTTCTGTTCCGAAAAAGACTGAGAACTCAAAGCGGAAAAATCTTTGCTCCCACGAGATCGACACCGGTGAAACATCGTTGTATTTGGGAAAGCTGCTGGTCAGCTTTACACACAATATTTAATAGTTATGTTTAATATTTTAATTTGTTAAGTTACTTATATCTTTGGTTGAAATTTAATATGATTTACAGTGTAATAAAGTTTTGTACAGTGACAAATGACCTTCACATTTGACATATTAACCTTGCACTATACAGATAGAATCGCAGATTTCCGCGATAGAAAAAGGGAAAGATTATTTTTCGAAATTAGTGGTGATAAACAATCGTAGTAAATTGCAGCTATGTACACAACCTACTACACGCGTCGCCCCATAGTTTTAGTGTTAATAAATAGTCTGTGACATTGTTTTATAGGTTTTTAATAGAAGGACTCATTTGGGCGTATCGGTTGTAATTGTTCGAAGAAAATTTTGTAAATCGTTTGAAATGTATTTTAATGATGTTACGTTATTTAGAAGAACGTATTGAAATTGATTTACATCCCTGAGGGGAACTACAAGATGCGTACTGTAGAATGTGGTAAGCCTAGCATTTATTGTTCATTTACAAGGGCATACAAAAATAATTCGGTTACGAGAATTGTTCATGAGAGTTTATTGCTAGAAGTGTGCTTTTAATAGTGGTGTGCGTTAATTAAGTTTAACTAATTTTTTGCATATTACTTGGTGTGTATAAATTTTCTAGACCAATTACAGGTCTGCACAAAAAGAAATCGAGTACATATCCGTTTATTGGCGGAAATTGCTGAAGGAAAATTTTCAAGTGTATCATATGTTTTCTATCTGAACTACATTTTAGCATACTATGTAATAGAAATAGAAATCTATAGATAATACACAGAGCTTTACTAAAGACTTTGAATACTTTTCCAGCTATAGATGATAATTGCTGAAAATGTGTTATGCAAATGTGTTAGGCATTTTCCAAATTCTTTACGTAGATATCATATTATTCACCTTAATAAACAATGAAGTTTTTTGTACACTTTTTTGGATGTGTTGGAAAGTTTTTCATAATCTATACTTGACGAATAGTTCTTTTTCTTATTATAAATGTCATCTGAAGCCTTAAAACATTGGTCCCAAGTTATGTGGATTTTGCAATGTGTGCTACATGCTTATGTTCCTTTAAAAAAAAAAAAGAAAGGATAGTTTATAATAACTCCAAAAAAGTTTTGTTTTGTCTTGATGTATTTAAATGAGTAACGCATACTCTGAGAATTAGTTTTACTTATAGGACTTTAGTTGAATATTTAAACAGAGTTACGTAATTAGTACTGCTTCTTTTTTCCTCATTATTCGCTGTTGCAGGTAAAGTTGTTCATTGCCATGGCGCCAGCGACGTTTCTTGGAAGTATGACTAGTCCTGTACGAGCTCTGGTACCAGTTGCAGAAGAGGCTGCTGTAAGTTCGCTAATCTGAAACTATTCTTAAACGGGGTAATTTAGGTAGTAACTTTTAAAAATCTTAGGTACTACGAATTACATTACAGGAATTATTTTCTATTTTATTTAAGCAACGTGTTCTCCTAGAATGAAAGTATACAGTGGTTATATTTATTGCCTCTTTTATTACCTCAAGTTAAATAAAAATTTAACTCTACACAAATTAACGGGGAATTTGGGGATTTGGAGATGGGAAGATTTGGATATAATGTGTATTAACGATGAAATGTGTGTTTTGTGTCCTAATATATTTAATCTTTAAAGACACGGACGGCGTATTAGTGTGCGTGCCACTCGGTGAAAATTCCGTCGTTAATTCCAAAATAATTACATGATCAACATCTGAGCTTCATTTCTCCATTTCTCAAAAACACTATAATGTTAAACCAATGTTTAATGTTGAAAGTTTTTTCTGCTCTATTTCATTACTTTTATTGATAAGTCATCACTGGCGTACGGAATACGCTGCCCGTGTATTTGTGTAATTTATTCTATTTTCTTTCTTAATTAAATCATTTTTTAAAAGTAAATATGATGTCTATTATTTTTATACTGTTACTAGACATTGCTTTAAAGAAGACTAGCATTAAAAATGTATATTTAGGCTTTAAAGGCGTTGGCGTATGGAGTATACCGCCCGTGTTTTCATGTTAGTACAAACCGCCCGTGTTATATTAATTCTAATTAAATTATATTTTTTATCCACTCGATATTTATCACTTTAATACTGATACTGGAAATAGCATTAAACAAGGGCATTGTTAAAAGTTGTTATTTAGGTTTTAAAATTCCTCGGTTCATGCTTTTATGTCACTAAAAACCGTCTGTGTCTTTAAAGGTTAAGCTACCCCTCTATAGTAAATTTAGGTAATTTAAGACTTAAAAAGGGCATTTTATAGGTTTAATAACGAAAGGTTATTAGGACTAAATCAAGGATAAGCAGTATGCACTGTTTACTGGAGCATACTCTGATAAGTCCTTCTTGATATCTTCTAGAGCTATTTTGAGTTCTTTACCATCATATCTCATGGGTGTTTTCCCTGCATACGTACGACGCATAGCTGGAAAATAAAAACTAAATAAGTTTATAGGTTAGGTTCTAGAATTACATCATATACACAAATTACCCCCAAAATGTTACAAAATACAATTATATACTCAGCATTGCCATTTAACACTAAAATTTTGTTTCAAATTATTGTAAACAATGTATTGCAAACATTCGCTGTAAAAAAATACACATGTTTCTTAATCTAGGAAAATATAATATACCCACGAACGAAAATATAATATAACCACGAACGAAAATATACAATAATCGCTTCCGAGTTACGCACGATTTCGAAAAGTTTTCTTTACGTTTAGAAACCTCAGAAGCCAATATATTTTCAAGATTTAAAGAAACATTTACAAAAACAAAGTTTCCTTTTCTGACACTGATTTTCGGAAACGTTTCTAATTGGTTTGTATAGTGTATTAATCAGTTTTTCAACGGTGAATATAGATATTTCGGATGCCATCCATTCTCAAGTAACATGTTCGTGTTCAACAAAAATGTTTTACAGACAAATATCATAAATTAACAGTATTAATATTAATATAAAAATAAATATTATTTTGTTAATCTTGCATTATAAATCCAGTTACTCAGCTGAAAATTTTAATTGAGAATGGATAGCATCCGAAAAATTTATATTCCTGTTTGAAGAAACGAATTAATACAGATTAAAAACTACTCGGAAACGGTTCTGAAAATGAAAGTCAGGAAAAAAAAATATTTTTATACATTCTTCTTTGAATATCAAAAATATATTGGTTTCTGGGGTTTCTAAATGTACTGAACGCTTTTCGGAATCGTAGGTGACTCGAAGGAGGTTATTCTATATGTTAGTACGTGGTTATGTTGTATTTTCCTAGATTAAGAATAATTTTTTTACCGAATGCTCTAGCACTTCATTTTGACCCATACAAAAATTTTCTAATTGGCATCTTCATTATTATTGGAGAAATTAGGATTAAACTGTTTTCTCAAAATTTGTTCTTAAAATTGTTGTATTGTTCGGTGGCAAAATTAATCCTGTTTCTGGATAACATCGGGCGCTATAGTTTTGATTTTTACGCTAAATTAACCCCTCCAACCTGTATCTACAACTTGACCAAGTTTCAATTCCGTATGTTTATTTTCTTCAGAATTGTTTCTCAAGAATTATCCCATTGTTCCTTCATATAATCGGTCCTGTTGCTAGGTCGCGCCGTCGCGCCTAGTACTACAGACCTGATTTAGGGCTGCCTGACCGTGTTTCAGATCTCTACGACCATTATTTTTTGAGTTATTGATATTCTTGTTACTTAAATTTGATATTTCGGATAATCAATCTAATGACATTGACTAGCCACAAATTGTTGAATGAGTAAGTGCGATTGTTAACTTGTGTTCATGAAAAGAAAGGAGTGTTTCGATGCATAAGTAGGTAAACATTGATTGTTTAGTATTTAAATTCAATGTTTTCTGTATGGAAATATTGTTTGTTCTTATGATAAAATGACTATGAATGGCTCTTTAAGCTACAGATACTGGTATATTTAAAAAGTACTGGTATATTTTAAACTGGTATTTTAAAGACTATATAACCCAACTACTACTTAACCTTTACCTCTCATTATGATTTCCATTTTCCAATCGTTTGTTAACACATATCTTTCCACTAAATTATATGAGAAAAACAATGACCTACTTCTTCAATAATATATTTAAAGGAATGCCTTCCCCCCTCTCCAAACTTAGTACAATAGTGTTATAATAGACATTTTTCTTATTTTGCAAACTACTTTTAACCCTTATAACTCGCCATAAATTGTAATATGAAGACGAAGATGTGCATCTTTTAATAATACAAAAATCTTAAATTGTAGCTGTATTATTTTTTACCCCCCCCCTAATAATTACACATAATAGTAATATTACCCATTTTCCAACAGCCATTTAACCCTTATCTCTTGTGTAAATTTTAATATCAGAATAAAGACGGGCTCCCAGACCTGGCGTTCGAGTTTTACGCTATTCTAGATGGTAAAATTCCAACCCTTCCCCCTTCTTCCAATTTTGTGTAAAAGCTTAATTATAGAAATTACCCATTTTCCAAACGCTAGTTAACTCTTATATCTCCATTAAATTCCAGTATGAAGACAAACATGTCGTATTTTATTAATTCATAAGTTTAACGAAATAATCCCTCTCCGTCCCTAAAAATATAACATAACAGTATTATAATAGATATTCTCCACTTCCCACCTGGAATTTAACCCTTTCCACCCTTTAAAATTTAACATTAAAAAAATGTCCCCCCCCCCCTCTGACGTCCAAGTTTTTTGTTAATCAATGCAGTAAAAATTCATCCCCTTCTTCTAATTCTGCACAGCAGCTTAATAATAGACACTGTCAATTTTCCAACCACCAATTAACGCTTATGTCTGCATTAAATTTTAATATGAAGGCGAAAATGTATATCTTCTAATAAATCATAAGTTTAATGGTACAATTTCTTTCCGTCCTATTAACAATATAATACAACAGTTATAAAGTTTAATTACAGACAGACACTGCCCATTTTTCCAACATTAATTAATCCTCATTTCTCCGTTGAATTTTAGTATGAAGAAGAAGATGCATAAAGTGCCCCCTCCTGATGTTCCCTTATTTTGCTATTTTATATGGTAAATTCTCACCCTCACCCCCCCCCCCCTTTTTTCTAATTTCCTAAAACAGCTTAACTATAGACACTATCCATTTTCCAATAGCAAGTTAACCCTTGTCTCTCCACTAAAATTTTACATGAAAAACATAAAGACGTTTCTCTTCAAAAATTTATTTATGAAAGAACGCCTCCCCCCTCCCTCTTTAAATTTGTTATAATGATACTATAATCTTTTCTCTAAAATAATACTTAACCATTACTTGTCCATTATATTTTAATATGAAGACAAAGATGTTATTATTTTGATAAATCATAAATATAGCTTTATAATTTCTCTTGCCACTAATAATATCACATATTATAGTATTGTAACAAATACTGTTTACTTTGTGACTGTTATGTAACCTATCTCTCCCTGTTAAATTTTAATAGAACATTCGCTATTTTTTCTATTATGTCAAAATTTCATCACCTCTTCTTATAACTTTGTAAAATAGCTAAATTATAGACACTCTCCATTTACCATTCGTTAGTCAACCCTTACCTTTCCACTGCATTTTTGCTTCAGAAAAATAATGACCTTTTTTAAAAATCTATTTTTGAAAGGACACCTCCTTTCTACATCATAAAATTAGTTATAATGGTGCTATAAATACTGCACCTTTTTCACATCAGATTTGGTATAATGGTACTTTAATAGATATTGTTCTTTCTCTAACTACTACCTAAGCCTCATTATATTTTCATTAAATTTTAATACGAAAAAGAAGTTTTCATCGTCTAATAAACCATAATTTTAACGGAATAATTTGTCTTCTCCCACAAACAATATAACATTATTGTATTACAATAGATACTGCCAACTTCCCAACAGTAATCTAACCCTATCTTCCCATTTTACATTTTAATATGAGTAAAAAGGCGCCCCCTTGACCTTCGAATTATTTGCTATCAACATGGTATATTTTCACAGCTTATTTATAGACATTGTCCATTTTCTAAACGTTATTAAACTCTTCTTTTTCGTTTTATTTTTTATATCAACTAGGATATGTCAAATTTGACGTGCTTCTGTATATACGCAAATATACCCATCCAATTCTCAGTAAACTCTATCAATTAAAAAGTAGTATTAATATACATTAAACATAGCATATTTCTATACTCCAATCAGTAATTAAGCCTTCACAAACCATTAAATTTAAACAAATGCTTACTTATGATATAAGTAATGATTACATCAACTGGTCCTAGCTGATCGGAATTTGGTCTGGACTCTGGACTTTCGAATAGCATTGTTGCTTGGCTTGTTACTAGGGATATTGGCCATGTCCATTGTTGAGATAATAAATGTTACTCTTAACTTTTCTGTTACTTTGTGGACAGATGTATTTTCAACACCACTTCCCCTTCTCTCTTAATCACTTCTCTTTTATTTTACTTTAATTTACTTTATTTCCGCCTCTTATTTTAGATATAGTATTTTATCTTAGTCATTTTGAGAAATTTGACTTCTGGTATTTGCTTTTACATTCCCTAAAGTATACTATTTCACAATTTCTTTCACTCAGGTGAGATACTTGGCACTTGTCGGCTGACTAGCTGGTCACATCTTTAATAAGCAACTAAATTCGTACTCAGTTCTCAAAATCATATTTATACTGCTTATGTATCGTTTGTACGTCTATCCGATATTTTTATAAACTATCAGTCGTCACAAATAACTTCTCAGCAGGATTTATACACAGCAAGAACTAGCCAAATCGTCTCCTGATTTCAATAAAATGATTGTAAACTCATCTATAGACGTGAGATTTAAATCAGCTAAACTTATTACAAATTTTTAATTTGTAGAACGAAAAGGGCTGCGAACACCTCTTCATATACCCCTCTTCTCTGACTAATTGGATACCAGTTCCAACTCTATGATAATCACAGACTTAATAAATTGTAAATCGTCTTCAGACTATACGTCTTCATTATCTGAACTACTGGTTTTTACAGAAAAATCCTCCTTAAAGACTTCTAGGTATTCTAGAAGAATAACAACTAATAAAGTTGATGTAGCCTCCTTGAAGCTGAAAAAGGACGTTATCTTTCAAGACTCGGGTCTCTAGTCAGGATCCGATTTGGAGGCCTTTTACTTAGAGAATCTCTCAGATATCAATTCTATTTCGTTGAAACCGACAGATTCTATCTTATTTTCCAAATCAGAACTGAGTTGTGCGCTGAATGATGACCCTAATACAAAAAATGTAAGCACTCAAGCTTACGACAATTAGAGAAGCAGTAATCGAAATGTACTGGCTGTTCAATTCCAAATCTAATAGATAAAGCAAAGTCGCACCCCTTACATCTTGAAGAAAAGCAACTCTAGCTTAAGCAAACAGGCTAAAAATAAAATTAAAAGTCTGGTTTCCTCAAATATTCTTTCGACTGTATCATACAATAAACAATAAATCGCATTTTACATAACAAAAAACTCAAAATTAGCATTCACAGCTTATCTCGTAAACTTATAAAATCAAAGGAAGCACATGCTGTCGTTGCAGATCGTTTTCTCTCTGCAGCAGATATTCAATCTATGATTACCGACGCCTTGCAAAGGTACTCTGTCTCACAAAATAAAACGACTAACATTCTATAAAAAATTACTGATAATCATCTGGAAGCAGCGGCCACAACAAATGCGAAAGTTACGGCTGAAGCAGCTGTGAAGATTGCAGCAGTATCTAACCCACCAATTGACAACTCTTCTAATAATTATCTTACGACCCATCATTCGGGTTCACCAATTGATCAAAAACTTTCCTATCAGAATTATCCTATTCAGAATACCGATTTCACTAAAAAAAATAGAGCCAAGTTTAAAGTTAATAATAGATAATCAGGTAGAGATATCTGTAAACTCATCATCGCTCAAAATATAACCACTTCTGTGGTCTTAAATATTATTCGTATGCACTAGAGAGTATACATCTTGTGTGCATCAACTGTTGCAACAGATAATCTGAATAAGGAGCTTCAGGGTCATCCGAGTTTTGAAAATACTCTTTCCTTTACTACAAAATCGACTCTCTTGAAATGAGCAATTTTACTTGATGTGCCCGTATCTTTTGGACAACACTTCATAAAAGCCTGCACTGCAAATAAATATTACTTCTCCGATGAATATTTTAAATTCCTAAAAAAGGAACCTCACGATCTGAGGGCCTCAACAACTGGATCCTTCTTCTGGCCCCTTCCTTATTTAAAAATATCATTTCGGATGGCGGATTCTTCCTCGGTCTAAAATGTTTTCATCTTAGACCCCGCACTGTTGTACAACGTTGAAGGAAATGCAAATTATTGAGTCATTCAGAAAAGTGGTGTTCGGGCATTAATCGCTGCGTTAACTGTGGAGATGATGATACCCATGATAAGACAAACATCTGTAATCGGCCAGCATATTGTGTTAAATGTTTAACCCACAACAAAGTACACAACAAATAATTTGATATACAAAACAATAACACTTCATGTTTTGCGTCTAGAGCAGCTTATCAGTTTGAAAGATCTAGACTGGACAATATTTTTGCGCCCAATCAACAGTATCACTCTTATTTTAAACACGCATCTGTGTACTTATCCATACTTCTGGCTGCTGGTAACACTGGTAATTTTATAATACCTCCTGGTAATTCTGAAAATATCCAGCCTATTTCGTTAACTTCACAACCATTTTTCTGTTCAAGAGTCCTATATGACTTTGGTACTGCTGAAAATGACGAGTTATCTTTTAGATCTGGTGAATCATTGTATTATCAGATTGCAGCAATGCAAATTGGTGGAGAGGTGTGATTCATAGAGGAGAACGACTTTTTCATATTATGTAACCACAGATCAAGACTATTTAGATGATGCGTACTAGACCTGAGAGCCCTTCGTTGAGACAACTATTTTTGATTTTTGATTCCTTGTTCTGGGTGACGGGCTCATCTCTCTGGCAGTGTTTAACTATACATTTTTCAATTGCTCCATTTATAATCTTTGTGCTCATTGGTTTGTGCTCTGTGTGTCTTCAATCACCCAATTACTTATCTGTCATCTTTGTGCTCATTAGCTTATGCTTTTAATGTCTTCAAATATCCAATTATCATGTACCATAACTGTGCTCATCGGTTTGTGTTGACAGTTTTCCTCAAAAGTTTATGCGTCTTCATAGCAATTCATCATATTTGTATTCATTGGCCTGTGTCTTTAGGTGACAGGCTTAAATATTACATATTATTTTTGTGCTTATCTGTTTTCTGTCGTTATCTCAGCTTTCTTCAACAGTTAAACTGCCATATCTGTGCTCATCATCTATATATAGAGTTGCAAAAAACCTGTTTATTCCCAGGTTTATTTCCAATACACCCGGTTTATTCCTAGGTTAATTGCCAAAAAACCTGGTTTATTGACAAAAAACAAAGTTCTTTCCCGAAAATTCCGATTTATTCTCAGGTTTAAACCGGTTTTTTTTCTAGCCTTTGCAACGCTATCTATATATCATGATTTGTCATAATTATTAGTTTACTGTAAATATCCCGATTTTGCATCATATTGATATTTAATTCTTATCCGTCCAATGTCGGCCTTCTAATGGACTTAGTTCCTGGAACTACAGTATGTAACTCGTGTTAATTCTTAAATAAAATTCCGAGGTTCATGCGTGTTTCGGAGGCCTCGGTGCGTGCTTTTTCTCGGGGACCGGGTTGAGTCGCACACTATGAGCTCCTGCGTATCCGGAATCTTCCGGGGAGGACTATCGGGTCTACACCTGGTCTTTGATTCTGATGATCTGGTCCTCCTTCAGAATTCAAGAATTTTATTGTAACAGAGAATACATGAAATTCTTGTAACAGCAGTTCAAAAATAATTTTTGAAAATTAATTTTTTTTTTTCGTAATAAAATTTAAATTACATATAAAAGAATTTTCAGAGGAAAAAAAAACACATTATTGAAGGAATACTATATTTCTAACATTACACAAAATAATTGAAGATGCTAATGGGGGAAATTAGATGTAACATGTAACGGAGTTATACGCCTATACCTCCGTTCATTGTAAAAGGAAACAAATAAAAAAAGTCATATGTTATCAATCATCATCAAATATATATTTTTAATGTGTTATTTATGAGTTTTTATGTTTCTATTATGTAAAACCTCTAACCCATTTAAAAATACATATATTTTGCCAAAAATTACCTACCATGTACCGAAAAGTAATGTTTTTGTACAATGACCCTACCATATTAAACAATTATGTGAAGGTATATTGGATATTAAATGTATAAGCGAGGCATACTCATTTGCTTATAATGTGTGAAGTCAATCACCAGAGGCTCTATAACCTTTCGGACAATAGCGTAAAGCCTGAACCAAAACTGAAGTCTGACGGATCCGCTAACTGTGCAGGGTATAAATTAGCTAATTCAAAGATAATTTGGACAGGGATGATACTAAATCATGTGGCTACAGTTGCAAAGGCTAGAAAAAACCCGGTTTAAACCTGGGAATAAACCGGGTTTTTTGGGAATAAACTTGTTTTTTTGGGAATAAACCAGGTCTTTTGGGAATAAACCTGGGAATAAACCGGGTCTATTGGAAATAAACCTGGGAATAAACCGGATTTTTGCAACTCTACATGTGGCTAAACTCAGCATCGCTTTTTGCGCGATTTTCGACGAAATGAATTCGTCTTTCCTATAATTACGTACGCTATGCTATCTATTCAATTGTTTATTTCTATGCTTACTAAAACGTCACTTTTCCGAAAATATTTGTACTAAAATATTTTACTTAATAAACGACAAGCACATCATTTGTATTATCATCAGCTTTAATGTTATTTCAATCGGAGCAGCAGGATGCAGTCCAGAGACTCTTGCTGTAAATAACTTATTTATTGCTATGCCTGTATCATAATTGCATGTTGAATAAATACTCTCTAGTGTTGACAGGTGCACTGTTACAAAAAGTGGGGGAAAGAGAGATAAAAAGCGGAAGAAATACTTCTAAAACGGAACATAAAAATACAGTAAATCCTATGAAAATGAAACCTTTCTATAACGGATACAGACTTAAATATAAAAAATTCATGGTGTTTACAAAAAGGGTATACCGTACAAATATACCCGCAAAGTCTAAATTGGGATCTTCCTTCAGTAACTGCTGTCTTAGTATGTTATACTATGCTAAATGAACATTATAACCTTTACAGTAAAACCTGTCAAAGCGGAATCACTAAGAACCGAAACATATTCCATTTTATATAGGTTTCTGATTGTACAGTTATGATTGTGTGATATTCCTTCCGTAGGGACTATGGAATTTCTACATTGAAGACAGGATTCCGTTATAAACAAGGTCCGTTAACACAGGTTTTACTAAACAAAATACAATAAAACCTGTTAAAACAGAATCGCTAGAGACCGAATAAATATTCTACCTTAGACAGGTAGATTTGTACGGCATTCTTGTCGGCGGAATCATAAAAAATTATGTTATAGACAGGTTCCGTCTTCAAAGGTTTTACTGTATAAAGTAACATTCGATGCAGACTAACGAATAGCATGTTACGAAAACTATTTGTGCATCCTGAAAAATTGGGACTTTTGACGTCCCGCACAATTAAATTTATTTTGGTTATTCGGGACAGGTCTTGGAGCCCCCAAAAATCGGGACACCTGAGAACACTAATTGTCTCTGATGTATGCTTTCGCTTTTCCAGATGATGATCAACTTAGTGACTGGTGGCGAATTCTTATCCAACAACTCGATAGCAAAGAAAATATCGACGACATTTTGCGCTGCGGCAACAGCAGACCTTTGTAGCATGCTCCTTTTTGCAGTCGGTGGAGCGGACAAAGCACAACTGAATGAAGTAATATTAAAACTTTTATAAATATTGTTTTTTAAGACTTTTACAATTATGAAGTAGAAATAGAGTAAGGAATTTTTAAATAAATAAAACCGCTTCTTTTTTTAAAAAAATTACAACTTTATTATTTTATATACTTTTTAGTGTTTAAATGTCTCATTGTTCCAAGTTTCACAGCCAGTTGTCCTATTTTAGCGAGTTTGGTTTGGCGAATAATTAACTCCATTGTTATTGTAACTTGTACAAACAGTTGTATCCATAAACAGTGTTCGTACGCCCTATGAATTTAACTGGTTTGAATACCAGAATTGTTGTAAATTAATGGTAGCCATATTTAAATACTGAATGTTTTCATTGAATATGGCAAATATTACTTTACGAATATTCTGGTGTGCTTCCACTGAGGCGTACAATCCTGATAAAGAATTTTTGACGATTTGTCATCTGTCCCCAGCTAACGAAAAAATGACTTAAAATTAATTTATTTATTTATAACTAGCTGTGTAGCAACCCGATTTAAATTGCATGGTCTTTCGATTGTTTAAGGTAAAAATAAATCTAGTTTTATTATAGATTTCAAGTTTCTAGCCCTAACAGTTCCAAATAAATTATAATTTAAAAATGTTTTTAGAACGTTTCTCGTTCATTTCCCCCTTTTAATTTTCGATTTTTTCAGAAACCATTCTTAGAGATCATTTATATCTTAAAAGTAACCACCATGCAAAATTTTAAGTTTTTAGCCCAGCAGTATCACATAAAAACTTTAGAACTTTATTTTTCACGCATGCTTTTTCATTTCATTTCTTTTTTTAGAAATCTTTCTGTTGAAAGTATTTATGCTTTAAAAGTAACAGCCAGGTCACATTTCAAGTTTCTAACCCTAACAGTTAGCTGTTTAGATACAGATTATGCCGATTATGGTTTGTTAAGTGTTACTTGATGTCATTGTTGACTTATAGTAAAAGTATTTGAAAGTTACTCTAAAGCTGGAACTATGTTGTTTAGTTATCATTAAAGTATTATATTATCTGTAACATATGTTAGGATCACAATCTATTATTATTATTGTTACTATAATTTTTTATGTATAGTTTTGAGAGTAACACCTATAGGATTTTACCAGTTGACCTAGAACCTTGAAATTTGGTAAGAAGGAAGGTCGTATGGCACATGTAAAGGAAAAATCCGAAAATCATTAAATTTAAAATTCTATGTCTATTTATTACGTGACGAACTCATGAATTCCCATAATCGGTATTAACGGCAAATTAAGGTATTGTAACGAAAGTTTTGGGTGCGAGTCCTACTCGAACTTGTCCTGATTTCTCTGCTGTATAAAATTAACTAATCGTCGTTTTAATGGAAGTGCAATTATCATCTTTGAACTCACACTCATCAGATATATTAAATATATATTAGTCACATTGAATTTCCGTTGGAAACTTCGTCTGGTTTTCACAACACAATGATTCAGGTTGTGAAATGAAAAATATTCGTTGTTCCACAGAATACACCATCTTTGCACAGCAAATTTTAGCATGAACTCACTCAACAACGATTGACTGAAAACTAAATGTTCTGTCTGTATTCCTACAGCACGTTGCCGCCAACGCCATCTTTTGCGCAAATTTCAAACTATTTGATCACAATGTATTTTTTAAAAATAATATATTGTTTTCTGATAACAATGCAGCAAACGGCGCATGTTTTTCTCAAATGTTTTTTTTATTATTTACGTTCAAAATGAGTCAGCCGTTTAGTGTACACCCGGCATGTAACAAATGCAATGTTTAAAAGCGTCCGTGTTTTAAATTTAAATTAAAAATATCCGTTTTCTGCTATTTTATATGTGCTAACTATTAGCAAACAACTATTTGTTTCAGGATTTCCAGACGAGCTAAAGTTACTCTTGATAAAAATATTTGTTATAATTCTAATTTTTAAATTTAACCGCATTTTAGTAACTTTAAATTTATGTTTTGCTTTTCATTTTTAACACAGTACATTTTATTCCTTCATAATTTTATCTCGTATATTTAACGACTTTCTCAAGATAGAACAGCGAAAATTTATAAAAGGTCCGTTTAATTAATGACTAGAAAAAAATTACGAAGATTTAACACTTAAATGGCTGAATTTTTCTTTTAGAATTGTGTTTTTTTTTTTTTTTTTTTATATTAAGTATTAAAAATTTTAAGAAAGATTTTTAATGTTATTTAGTAGCATATTTATGTGATCTTTAAAAAAATAATGTTTTTATATAAATATAGTGGTTGTGAAGAACTTAATTTATTTATTAAAAATTAAATAAAAGTGTTGCAAATTTGATACTCTAGGCATTTAAGGGTTAAAGCATGTCTATCCAACCAGTGCATAGTGGGGTGAAACAGAACTTTTACGACTGTAAAAAAAAAAAACAGATGTTTCTTAATATTGAAAAATGTAATATAATCACGAAAAATAATATACACTGCTCAAAACAATTAAAGGATATTTGAAGTTTTATATAAAATAAAGATATAAACGAAATTTTTTTTTGCCGAAAATAGAAGAAGAGAATCACAAATGCAAATTTTTCTGGTTTTCAAACTGTGGAGTATGCAAATTTTGAGTTCGACGTCAAAAACGTCGCTTCAGCGGCAGCGAATGAAATTTGACTTTCAACTGGATAAAAGAGAATGAAGATAAGGATGATCGGCATTCAGTGATTGCTTTGTTTCGATGAGTACGATGTCTCAGCGAAGTCATTTGACAGATTCAGAAGCTTGGAGAATTGTTGGTAGGTTAGAAGGGGGCCAAACTCAAGCCGAAGTAGCGCAAGCCATTGGAGTGTCACAAAGTGTCATTTCCAGGATCTGGAACCGTTTTTTGGAGAGTGGATGTGCAGGCCGAAGACCAGGGCAAGGTCGTAGACGGACAACAACGCCCAATGAAGATCGGTATTTAGCGTTAACAGCTCTGAGACACCGAAACATGAACGCTACTCTTCTCCAACAACACCTTCGCTCGGCTACAGGCACCACGATTTCAACTCAGACTGTCCGAAACCGGCTCCATGCTGTAGGTCTGTATGCTCGCCGACCGATGGTATGTGTTAGATTAACATCAAGGCATCGTCGCGACCGCAGGGAGTGGGCAACCGAGCATGTCAACTGGAGGAGAAATGAATGGAGCAATATTCTGTTTTCTGACGAGTCCCGTTTTTCTGTGCATCCGGATAATAGGCGTATTTTCATCTGGAGGGACCGTGGCAGTAGGAATAATCCTGCGTTCGTGCACGAAAGTGTCAGATTTGGCGGTGGAGGAGTGTTGGTGTATGGTGGCATCTCCATTGACGGGCGCACTGACCTCTACATCATTCGAGATGGAGCTCTGACTGGTCGCCGATATAGGGATGAGATCCTCAGACCTATTGTAGTCCCTTACGCTGCAGCAATCGGAGATAACTTCATTTTAATGGACGATAACTGCAGGCCACATCGTGCAAACCTGGTGGAGGATTTCCTTTTCGAGGAAGGAATCGTTCGAATGGAATGGCCAGCGTGTTCTCCAGACATGAATCCAATCGAGCACGTTTGGGACGCTCTAGGAAGACGAGTTTCTGGCCGCCAACAACCCCCACAAACTCTCCAAGAACTGGAAAGAGCTCTTCTGGAAGAGTGGGGCAGAATACCCCAACTCGTCATTAATAGCCTCATTGAGTCCATGCCTCAAAGGTGTTCAACGTTGCTGGCCGCCCGTGAAACCATACCCCCTACTAAAAATGATTTTCTTTGAAGAAAACACCTTTTCTTATTCTTTTTTTCTCACATGCACAAATTGTGTTTTTTTCCTTTTGTACACAAATGCGCAATAAAATGCATTTTTTTCTGCCAAACATGTGTAATTTAGTCTCATATAACCTACTATGTCTGTCGACCATGTATCAATCAGCTAAAAAGTTTCCCAGATACAAAATCCACCTAAAACTGTAATATCCTTTAATTGTTTTGAGCAGTGTACAATAACTTCTTCTGAATTTCCCATGATTTTGAAAAGCATTATTTATCTTTAGAAACCCCAGAAAACGATATATGTTCGATACTTAAAGAAGCGTTTATAAAATCAAAGTTTCTTTTGCTGCCACTGAGTTACGAAAACGTTTCCGAGTAGTTTTTATGTGCATTAATCAGTCTTCTCAACCCGGAAGATAGGTTTTTCGGATACTATCCATTCACAAATAAACATTTTCATGTTCAACAAACATGATAAAATAATAGCATTAACATTAACATTAAAATTCATATTATTTGGTTACTCTTGCATGTATAAATTCAATTATGTAGCTTAAAAGGCTTAAATGAGAATGGATATCATCCTAGGTTTGACAAAACATATTAATGTACTGTAAAAACTCCTTGGAAACGTCCCCGAAAATCAGTGTCAGCAAAACAAACTTTGATATGTAGGATTTTGAAGTTTCTAAAGATAAAGAACGCTTTTCGCAATCCTGGTAACTCGGAAGAGGTTATTGTACATTATCCTTCGGATTTATAGTATAATTTAGCAGATTTTTTGCTTTTTTCTACAGTGTAGACATTGCTTAAAAATCACAAACATAGTTTCAAAAATGTGATTACATGGCCTATCTCATGTATTATTTACCACTGAAAACATATATATTATACAGGTGACCATTATGTCTTAAACATCGCGAGACAATAACTGAGACAATAGAGGCTAACTGACACAATAATACTAATAAATCTGATAGTAAGTCTTGGTACCAAACCAAAGTTCAAACTCAAACAGTGGGAAAGGTTGCAAATGGTTGCTGCTAACCTCTGCATTTATTATCAAAAGAATATCTACACAATATGCTCATTTTTAGGGTTTCGTTCATCTCACGAAACCCTATTTGTCCCGCTTCTCTGTCTGTCCGTCACAGAGGTGGTTCTCAGAAACTGTATAACTTACACACTTGAAATTTTGTGTACTTACAGCAGAATACCTACTGTCACGCTGAAAATCATAAAATTTTGAAAAAATCGTATTATTTTAATATAGAGAGATTAAAAAAACAAAAATTTAACGGCCTTTTCCTATTAAATTTAATTATTTTCGTTATAGCAGTTTCCAACAATTAAAATTCCGCAATAAAATTCTTTTTACAATAATATTAATTTTCTATTGAAAGATTTCCACGTGAAAACGAAAATGAAATAAAAAGTTTCACCAATTGAAAAAAAATTAATATGACATCATCTTGCTAATAAAACGGAAATTTTCAAACATTTCTCTATAATACAAGGAGTATGAATATGTGTAAGTACAGAAAGCAGGTTAATATGACGTCATTAGAGAATTAAAAAGAAAATTAATCTATCGTCCTATTGGAATTTTAACGGACTTTTTTAAATGTTTGAGAATAATACAAAGAGAGTATCAATATGAGTAATAGAGAAAGCAAGTAGATAGGACGTCAGCAAGTGATTATAACGTCATGTGAGTTTGAGGAACGTATTGAATTATGATAAAAACCGGATTATGGAAATATTGGCATATTTTAATATTTTGAAGGCCTCTATACAACGTGTTTAATTTTGAAATTGATTTTTTTTAATATCGCATTTAGTCCACATGACAGATATTATTATGACAGAGTATAATAGAGGGCTTCGCCCGCTATCAGACCGGTTCAGATATTCGAAAAATAGACAGGTAAAATTTTACTTTATAAAAAACATGACTTTTTCTTGGAAAATTAAATTTATTTGGATTTATTAACCTATTAAGGACCGAAATATTTTTTCTCGATAAAATACAAATATTACGATTCATATCACTTTTATATTATAGCAACCTAAGAGTTACTTTATGATGGTGTTTATTGCACTAAATAAAGTGAATATTTATCCTAAAATCAAACTGGTGTTAACTTAAAACATGATGTAAGAAACATAATGTTGCGAAAACGCCACGTCAGTCTTTAATGGGTTAAAGAAAGGATAAAGTGTTTTGGTAGGAATATTAAACGAGACTCTTTGTGCGATCTTTGATCACACTTACCCACTTGTTTCTTTATATTTTCAGACAAGATTAGATGTCTATGCTGCACACTTGCCTTCCAGCACATCTACAAAGAGCCTCGTCCATTTTGCTCAAGTAAGTAGCTAAACCTAAACTTAAGTGTTATCTGACTTTATTTCATGGCTAGAGCCTTTTCTGATGTGAATAATGATATATTTCTTTAACAGTTAGTGAAATCCAAGAAATTTAGAAAATACGATTATGGAAGCAGTGAAAACTTGAAATACTATCGACAGGTAAACTGCTAGTGAAAACAAATAATTTTTTCCTCCATGCAAATTTACATGTTTGTCCCCAAGTCTTCAGATGCCTAAATATAAAATTTGCTCTCTTTCCGTTCAATAGTTTTAGCTAAAGATTTTTCAAAACTGGTAAAGTTATTTTATAACTATCTGTATATTTATGCTTTTCTATACACCTCTCTTTTTACGAGATAAATTGTGCAATTTTAGTGAAAACCGTCTTCAGTTTGTGCTTCGCCGTAAGTCAGAATACTAAGATTTCTGAGCCATTATTATTTTCGTTAATTATTCTGTTTCAATATTTCAAATACTAACTTGCTAGACTAACTTTCACGCTTTTCTTCCTTAAGAAGTTTAAACTATTATTTATTCAACAATAATTAACCTTTATATAACAGAGTACGCCATAATGCGTTATTTTTTTCTGTTGTGTCACTTGTAATATGAGATCGTTATTGTCAAAATCATTATTTACATTATCTATTAATTATATATAGTAAATAACTTTTGTACTGTTGTTTTATGAAATTTGTTTTGTAAAAATATTTATTTAAAATCCGATACATATATCCCTGATGCTTTACACTGGTTATGCTTTGATGCGTTTCATACACAACTCTTGCCTAATCACTGTAAACCTAATTATATTTGCTATAATGATGCTTTCATTTTATTTGTTGCATTATAACATCAAGTGATTGATAAAATAACACTGCAATATTGGTTGTAACTTTGCTTTCGGAAATAATTTTAGTTATCGATGGGTTAATACACCAATTAAAACTTTTCAGTGATTAAGATTCAATAGAATGATTTAAACTTTAAAAAATAATAACATGTTACATCATTTTTATCAGGAAAATTAAGTATTCTTTATTTTTTTGAAAATTACTTCTAAAAATGTACTGGGTCTATAAAATATAAAAGTTAAATGTGTACAATGAAAGATAGTTTATTATAAAAGCACCAGATAGCTGTCAAATTTCAAAATTTGTCGAAAATCGATCTTGAGATTTTACTATTAAAACAGGTTGAAGCACAGTAAAGCAAAATATAAGTGTCTTGCATCTCTTATTAAAATACAAAGTTTTGTTATTTGTTTGTTGTTCTGGAATAAATCTTTCAAAGCATTTATTTCAATCGTTGGGTTATTATTATTTTCTTTTAATGCTAAGGCATTGTAAATGTTTAAATAAATGTTTATTTATTCTTTTTTTTTTTTAAGTTTAGATGTTTTATATTGTACTACAATGTAAGATTGTAAGATTATTAAGTTCCGAAATCTTCATATTTGAACTTCTTTATTAAAAAATTAAAATATGAATGAATATTCTTCACTCATATTTTTCATGTGCAGTTTAAATTATTTTATTATAAAACTAAACACTTTGAGCAAAATCTGATCCTTAAATTTTTTGACGAAATTATTACTGATATCACGCTAAAAAATTAAAAGTTAAAATAATTGTAGCGTTTTTTAAAATTGCTAGCTAATAATTAGACTGTTAGTTTTTTTCTGAAAACAAAATTGTACAGTACATTGCTTTCAACATTCATATAATAGCAATTAGGAATTAAAGCAAAATATCCTAATAATAAAAATAAAAATAAATACTTTTTTCACAGCAGTCATTCTCTTCATAACACATTATTGACCGGTCACGAGTACACTCGTGTTTATGTAATTAAAGTGTTTATGAAAACTGCGAAATTTAGTTAGTAGCCAGTGGCCAATAGACTCAGTTTCATTAGTGTCCACTTTTTAAAGTTAGTGGCCACTATTATGTTTCAAACTTTCTTGACATCTAGATAAATTATAATCGTTGTATATAAACATATTTTTCTATAAGAGTTTTATACCTATTGTATGAGTATGAGTGTATTTCGCATAATTAAGCAGTATCTCTTGCAGAAAAATAATCCAACTGGTGAGCATGTGGCAGGAGTCGAAATATTGCAGTTACTGATATGTCTTTAAAATCCGCTTGTATCCGGTGGAAAAAAAGGAATAAATTACTTGAAATACATGTGAAATCAAACCTGATGAATATATTTTGCAGAATAAAACTGTATTTCTTGAAAAAATAATCCCACTAAAGAGTAAGCACATGAGAAAAAGCCGAAATATTGAAAATACAGCCAAGTCGTTGAAATCTGTTTGCATTTGGTAGGAAAAAGAATTAACCAGTTCTCTAATTAGATGTAATCAATGTAGAGATGCTTATTTCCATGAAAAATGGTATATTTCACTTGGCGATCGATAGCAGATTTTTTATCGCCACTTGGCGAGTGGCGACTAGGGTGGCGATCGATGGCTGATTTTTAAATCGCCACTTTTAAACTTTAATAGCCACGTGGCGAGTGGCGACCGCTGATTTTTACCTCTATAACTAGGTCACATTGATTAAGAGCATGTTTTGAATTCTTAGTTCCACCCATAAACTGATTAGCACAGGGATAATCTTCCACCACAATTTTAAATAGCAATCGCCGCACAATATAGCAGTTGATGAAAAATCCTGGCCAAAAAGGCAGAAGTTAATATTTGCTCAACAATTGTAAAAGGCATATTTTATAATAGCTGACTAACTGGTGCATCAATCTATGTGTACTTCAAGAATATAAGTCCTATTTAGCGGCTCCTAGCCTCAGTTGAAGTGAAAGTTTCTTTGTGAAAAGACATGCATTTTTGTTGTGTTTTATCTGTGTTATTGTTTTTAAATGCATATTTTGACATGTGCATTTAACTAATTTTACTTTTCATATAATAAAAAATAATTTAAATTGAAAATGGGTTAATATAAAGTATTTTTAGATCTAATTTATTGAAATATATTATCTAATATAGTCAAAGCTTTTTTAAAGCTCTGTCGGGGTTTGTCGGACTATTTTTGAATTATAATCGTATTGGTTATAGTTTTGAAGGCATTTTTCTTTAAATGTTCCACATATTGTTGCCAATTTTAGATATCAATGTTTGTTTTTTGGTAGGACTGCTAACCTATTAAAAATACTCAAAAATTAGCATATCTATACTATAGCAACTCAACTTTGGTAAATAATAAATGCAAGTAATATATACACTATATTGCCAAAGGCGACCGGTCACTTGCGATTTTAAACGTTTTCTTAACTATCTAGAAAAATGCATGAGGAATTAACCGAAACTGCAGGTGTGTAAACAGTATAGTATTGGTTATATATTTCCGCAAAGATTTTTTCACGAAACCCCATAGGGGACTGCCAACAAATTGAAAAACAACGAATATATTTTGGATAACCCTGTAAAAACTAATGTAGCAAAGGCGTTCAAACTCGAGATTATTAATAAGTGGCTTATTGTAATATACTGTGTTCATTTTTATGAGGATAGCATGTATAATCGTAGAGAAATTAAGGTTTTTATAAAAACAGTCCTAAATTTCGCATAGTTTTTTGCTTATAATTTGCAGAGTTCTTAATATAAAAAAAAGTTCTTTTCAGAAAATATGACAAACAACAATGTACATAATACTTTGCAATCAGAATAAAAAATAAGAAAAATTGGATAAAAAATGAGCAGGTTTACTAAATTATGTTTCACTGCGCATGCGCGAATGCAATCAAAATATAATATGCATAATGTATTAGCTAAGTATATAGAGCAACTTTTGTGAAAGTGTCAAAATCATAGCTTGAAAATTCTGAAAATTGTCGTCGATAGAATAAGCTCGAAATCCGTTGTTCCCAAAAGGAAGCAAAAAGATGAGGGGTTGTATCCAAATATAGTAGTTCGTGCAATATTGTGTACGCTATCTTGGCACTAATCAACAGATATTTGATACAACCCCTCATCTTTTTGCTTCTTTTTGGGAACAACGGATTTCGAGCTTATTCTATCGACGATAATTTTCAGAATTTTCAAGCTATGATTTTGACACTTTCACAAAAGTTGCTCTATATACTTAGCTAATACATTATGCGTATTATATTTTGATTGCATTCGCGCATGCGCAGTGAAACATATTTTAGTAAACCTACTCATTTTTTATCCAATTTTTCTTATTTTGTAATTCTCATTGCAGGGGATTATTTATAATGTTAATTGTCATATTTTCTGAAAAGAACTTTTTTTATATTAAGAACTCTGCAAATTATAAGCAAAAAACTATGTGAAATTTGGGACTGTTTTTATAAAAACCTTAATTTCTCTACGAGTATACATGCTATCCTCATATAAATGAACACAGTATATTACAATAAGCCACTTATTAATAATCTTGAGTTTGAACACCTTTGTTACATTAGTTTTTACAGGATTGTCCAAAAGATATTCGTTCTTTTTCAATTTGTTGACAGTCCCCTATGGGGTTTCGTGAAAAAATCTTCGCGGAAATATATAAGCTATACTATACTGTTTACACACCTGCAGTTTCAGGTTAATACCTCATGTATTTTTCTAGATAGTTAAGAAAACGTTTAAAATCGCAAGTGACCGGTCACCTTTGGCAATATAGTGTATATGTATATATATTATATGCATTGGTTTTTATAAATAATTAAATATTTATGTGTAGTAAAATTAACCACATTTAATTAAACATTAGTGTAAATAAAACAAACCTATCATCAATTAATTTCCGCTTATAAACAATAAATAATTAATTAAGCATTGTGTTATATATTTGTTTATTTAAATAAATACATCCATTTATGCATATATAGCATTAATTAAGTGTATTTACTATTAGTAAGTCAACAACAATGGTTTTAACTTTAAAACACTTGAAAATTAATTTGGGCCAGGATTTCGCGTGAAATACTCCTTATGTAAACACAGAATTTCTGCCATAAATAACGCGAATATTACTGTTCGGAAATATTGTAAATTTGCACCTGTGCTAATCACACACTCATTCAAATTACACAATTTATCTTTCATAAAATGTTGATATGCTTTTATGATTTAAAAAAAAAAAAACTCTGGCTCTCCGGGAGTGCCGACAGAAGTGAAAACTTGAACAATTACGTCTGTACTTTTTGAATCGTCAGGAAATGTTTTAATGTTTATGAAATATAATAATATATATATAAATGAATATATAATACGGTATGATTATATATATATATATATATATATATACTTCATATATAATATATGTTATATAATATATATACATAAATTTATATATTATTATAAAGTGATATAATTATAAATAATATATATTATGATAATATAATATAATATAATATATAATATATATATATATATAATATAATATAATATAATATAATATATATATTATATTATATTATATTATATAAAATTAATTAATATATAATTATGTAATATTATATTATATAATTATATGGTTAATATTGTCATGTATATATATATGACCCCGCCCTACCTCGCCCTACCTTATACCGAACTATACACAATGTACATACTTATATACAGAGGTGTCGGTTACAGTAACAGTGTCACGAGTTCAATGGTTTTTTCCCATCTCAAAAAATGCCCAACGCACCTTAAGAAATTTCCACTTGAAATATACAGAGGTGTCGGTATCGGTAACAGTGGCGCGAGTTCAGTGGGTTTTTCCCATCTCAAAAAATGCCAAAAGAGTTTTCACTTCTAATATACAGAGGTGTCGGCGTCGGCAACAGTGTCGCGAGTTCAATGTTTTTTTCCCATCTCAAGAAATGCCCAACGCGCCTAAAAAAGTTTTCACTTCAAAAAAATGTATTTTTATCATATATATGGATATATCTATTAAAAAGTAACGAATTTTAATCCGCGTATAATGTAACATATTTACTGATGCATAAATTTGAAAAACTTACATAGTCAATCACTGTAAGGAAAACTTTCAGAAAAATATACTACACTCTAAATAAGAAAGAGTGACTATTCACTCCGGAGGAGTGGATATTCACTCTATCGCAGAGTCAAAATTTGCCCAACCTCTTTAGAGTGACTATTCACTCTAGGCAAAAGTGAAATTATTCACTCTCTGAAAGAGTGAATACTCACTCCCGAGAAGTGAATAGTCACTCTAAACAGGGGTGGATACTCACTCTTTCAGAGGAGTGACTATCCACTCTTGCAAAAAGAGTGGGTTTTTTCACCCTGATAGGAGTGAATAGTCACTCTTTCATAGGAGTGACTATCCACTCTTTCATAGGAGTGACTATTCACTCTGGCAAAAGGAGTGGATTTCTCACTCCTAACAGGAGTGTATAGCCACTCTTTCATAGGAGTGAATGTTCACTTTTTATGAAGTGAATAAAAAAAAAATTTTATGTTTCTTTTTTGGGCATTTTAAAAGAATCATATATTTTAGAGCATGCAATGAAAATAGACACAAGCGTGGTAAAGATTGGACTAAAATACTTTATTGGCAATATTTATTTAATTCAGTTTGTAACAGTAATTGAACTCTTAAGGAAAAATTCAATTAGAGTTACATAATGAATTAAATTAGATTACTGACAAAAAACTAAAATATTTTATTCCAAGCTTATCACTATTGTGTTTTCTTTCATTGCATGCCTTATAAAGATATGATAGTTTTAAAATGCCCATAAAGGCAAGTAATTAACCAAAATCTTAATCAGTGTATATTATTTCTTTCCTTTTCAAATACCCATTAAGTTTTACTTACACTGTAAACTGAAATGTCTGAAATTCAGACACTTAAGTGTCTGAGACGGATGGTTAAAAAAAGAGACACTTTAAAGTGTCTTAAAAATTTAAGACACTTAAATGTGTCTGAATTTCAGACACCTTGAAATGTCTGAATTGTGGCCGTTTTTGTTCTCTGATTTGTGAGGAATATGCAGATATTTCTGACCACACTTTTTTTAGCATTAAATACAGCCATGTTTGACCACAGTGAATCCTGGATAAATTGGAAAATATTTGACCATAAAGCAGGGCTGGGGTTTGTTCCGGAAGCAGAACCTGATTAAAGCAGGGGCAAACTGGGTCATCTCCCCCTCCCCCGATTTGAGGGGGCCCCAAGTTTGGTATGAAATTTTTGTAAAGCTGATATTTTAAATCTCTTTCGACTTTGTACTGATTATAATCAATATTTTGAACTTTTAGAGTAGGATACGTTTAAAAACTAAAAATATATTTATCTAAATACAATAAAATCTTTCAATAGTGGACACCGCATCATCGTAGAATTTGTGTGCTATTCGGAGAAAGCGGACTCTTCCGAATAACAGACAAATTCCGTCGTCCTGGGGTGTCCGCTATTGAAAAGTTTTACTGTACTTAGATAAATATATTTTTGGTTTTTAAACTTATCCTACTCTAAATGTTCAAAATATTGATTATAGTCAGTGCAACGTCGAAATAGATATAAAATATCAGCTTTATGAAAATTGCATACTAAATTTGAGAACCCTAAAATCATAGTGGCAATGGCTAACGGCCCACTTTGCCCATGCTCTTATGGAAGAAATCGAATCTTGCTTTATTGCCAAATATGTATTCTAAAGCATGAAAGTGTTTAATTTTTTGTCATAGTATAGAAGATGTGCACTAAAACAATTCGAGGGACAATGACTACTCCCCCCCCACTTCCCACCCTCTTTACATACTATCGCAAAAAATTAAATTCATTCGATTACTGAGCATATAAAAAATATGTTTTTATATAATATTTTTTATATTCAACTTCATTCTATGCTAAAAGCATGTACAATATTGATTACAACTTTTCTGCACCGCCCGATTACACGAATTAAGTCATTGAATACTGTTGTCGGCAACGACTTCATTAGCGGCGCACATTAAAATGGCCATCATTAAAAAAAAAAAATCATTTTAGAATGAAAATTTAACACTGCAATATTAGATTAAAACTGTAATGTTGTTTTAGAAGAACAATGCAACTTTTCATCAAAATTGACTATTTATTTTAGATAGAAAATACTTCTTTTAGAAAAATACTTCTGATTAATTGTTTTAAAGGATCATCAAATTAAAATTGATATAAAATAATTTTGTGCCATATAGTTCGTTTTCTGAGTGTACCATATAGTTCGTTTTCTGAGTGTACCATATAGTTCGTTTTCTTAGAAGAAAGTACAAGTTTATTTCCATGAAGTATGCTTTGAATTGTTTTAAGACTTGAATAGAACAGTTCAATAATGATAATAAAAAAATAATAATGGCAACTATAGTTTTTTCATTCTCTGAATGTTTTATATATTATTTAAAATACTAACATATATAAAAACCAGGCTTATGCTATGGGAAACTTTATATATATATAATATGTGTGAAGAAATATATTTTTTCTTTTTAACGTAAAAACATATTAAAATTTACTGAAAACCCTGTATTTTAGATCTTATACAACACAGTTAAACAATCTAGAGTTTTAAAAAAATAAAAAATAAAGAAAGAAAAATAATAGAACCAGTAAATTTAGATCTCGAATTTTATTACAACAATGAAAACCATTTAGAAAAATATTTGGACCAAAATTATGCAAAAATGTAAATGTCTAGCTTTTTTTATTTTCCATTTTCTATTTTTAACCTTTTTACTAAAAATATTTTTTAAAAAATATTAAAATTTGTTTTCAATATCTCAAGTTTTGCAAAACCGAAAGCTAAAGTTTTGAGCAATAAATCAAAGTAAGTAATGATATATTTGTTTTACAATTAAAATTTGCTTTAAAACCAAGTAATATTATGTGTAACTTAGAAGATTTTTTTAAATTCACATTCTCAAATTAAAAAAAATATATATGTTCTGCCAGTTTGCCAATAAGTTTTTTAAGTTTAACAAATCAGATTTGACAAAAATAAATTCACCCCCCCCCCCCCCCAGAAAAAATGTAAAAAGATTTCTCGAAGAAAATTGTACATCTCTAATTATAAAATATAAAAAATAGGTCACCACAGGAGTTTGACCGCGAAAGAAAATGTTATAAGTATTCCGCATATTCATCAAAGCAACATTAAAAATTCCTTTACATATCAAAGTGTTAAAAAAAATTATAAACACAGCATTTTTTTTTCAGCATAAGGTTTGATAACTTTCTGTTATTGCTTTTTTAAAAATACATATTTTAAAGTACGCATTTAAAAAATATATATATATTACTGATATTTTACAGTCATAGTAATAACATATAATTGCATAATATATATGTATATATATTTCTGAACTTCAATAAAATCAATGCTGTGAGTTATAATCCAGATTCTTTACAATAAAAAACTTTTATTGATAAAGTGGAGATCTAAAGATATATTAAACAAATTTGCTAATTTTGAAATTGATATGAATTTATTTGAAAATCATAAAAAATACACAAATATTTTAACATTAAAATATATTTATTTGGATTTAAAAAGATACAAATATAACAAATACATATTATTCTTATCAAATTAATTTAAATAGTAATTAAATAATCTTATATAAGCAATTATATTCCAACAAAAGCTTTATTTGAAAACGAAAATTAGTAGTTGTTTATAATCCTACCTACCTTTGATGAGTTAGTCATAACCATAATAGTAAATTATTTGAAACAAATATAACACGAAAATAAATAATTATGAGATTAAATGTTGATTTTATAATATTTATAACTTGTCAATGGAATAGTCAGAATTGAATGAATATTATAACAAGTTGTTGAGCGTACTCGCTCAATTAAGGTAGTTGCACACTTCTGGCAAAACATAAAAAAAAGCACTGTTTTGCAAACCGATTTCTAAAAAATATTCATTGAAAATAAATCACACATATTTTCCTTCTGAAAAGGGGAAAAAAAAACACATCCGACTGCAAAAAAAAACTCACCAGTCGGATTTTATAAAAATAATATTCAAAAAGTACAATACGAAAATAGATAATTCTCAGATTAAATGTTGATTTTATAATATTTATAACTTGTCAATGGAATAGTCATAGAGCGTACTCCCTCAATTAAGGCACACTTTTGGCAAAACATAAAAAAAAAGCACTGTTTTGCAAACCGATTTGTTAAAAATATTCATTGAAAATAAATCGCACATATTTTCCTTTCGAAAAGGGGAAAAAAAAACATATCCGACTGCAAAAAAAAACTCACCAGTCGGATTTTATAAAAATAATATTCAAAAAGTACAATACGAAAATAGATAATTCTCAGATTAAATGTTGATTTTATAATATTTATAACTTGTCAATGGAATAGTCATAGAGTGTACTCCCTCAATTAAGGCAGTTGCACACTTTTGGCAAAACATAAAAAAAAGCACTGTTTTGCAAACCGATTTCTAAAAAATATTCATTGAAAATAAATCACACATATTTTCCTTCTGAAAAGGGGGAAAAAAAACACATCCGACTGCAAAAAAAAACTCACCAGTCGGATTTTATAAAAATAATATTCAAAAAGCACAATCTTCGTGATGAACGGAAAAAAAAAATTAATAAAATACACACCAATGTTCTAACAATTATAACATTTTATAAATTACAAGCATTTTCTTCAGCGTATATTATTTCTATGTATCGTTTCATGATTACTGTAAATTACTTGTAATCCACATCCACACATAAGGACTGACACAAAATTATAAGCACATAATTTTTCAGTATCAAAGTTACGAACATCTCTTCAAACTACTAAACCGTTGAACTAACATTTTAAATCGAAGTATTAACGCGTCAGCCAATCGTCATAGACGTCTGCCAAGAATGAAAATGGTCCTCGTCAGCGGTCTGTTAAAAAAAAAAAAAGACAATATTTACGTCAGCATTGCTAATGGTGCGATCTCTGACCCAATTGACTCATTAAACTTTTTTTTTTTTTATCAGCGCAGCGGGCAGAAACTTTTTATTTTCTGGCGTTAAATTTATCAATTATCAAAATATAATTACTACAGTTGTTATATTTTCAGACAGAGGAAAAATAGCTTAAAAAAAAAAGATTGACGTAACACTTGCATATAATATATCGAATTTTAAAGAATTTAAAAGCAATTTTCATATTTCAGATTTTTGCTTTAGATATGAAAATCCAAAACATTATTCATCCATTAACTTTTGAAAGACTTTATAACTTAATCTGAATTTCCATACGTTATTAAAACTAGAGTGGTCACTATTTGTATATACAACTTTGAAATCACTGTTGTTAAACTTTATAGAGACCAATCAGTGTCACATGGTAATTGGAATTTTGCGATCGCTTATGGAAAGTTTAAAAAGACGTTTCTGTTTAAAATGTCAGCTAAAAATTATTATTTAAAAAATATAATATTAAATTGTTTTTAAAAAGGATAATACATATTATTCCCCGGTGAATTTATAATATTTAAACACCACGAAAATAAGGGACTAAGATTTTTTTCGTCAGAGATGGGGTGTGGGGCTCTGTCCCCCTGAATCCACCGTATAAGTCAATTTTTAATTTTATTTATCCTGTATTTTAGTTTATTATTCTAAAATCATACATATTTCTGTTGTCAACATACCTTTTTCCATGAATTTACAAAACACACAACAATAAATGAGGTAACCTCCTTCGAAAGGTTTTTGAAGCAGCTTCTGACATAGTACCACCACCACATTTCGTTAAAACATGGTTTTTGATTAAATATTGCTATTAATTAAACATTAAATCGGCATTGTTTTTATAAATGAAATGCGAGATTTTTCCTCAAATTAGTGTTGCCACAAAAATAAAATAACCGCATTATATAGTGCAGAACAATGATTAAAAAAAAAAAAATAGTAGTACAAAAAGATAAAATATCAATTCGCCACATAGGTTTACTTTATATTTATGGTTAAAAAGCAAAATTGATATTGAAATGTTTAAAAGAAAATAAAGACGACACCATCGATCGGTCGAAGCAGTGGTATTTCACGTGTATAATAAAAGGTATGCTTTGTTATATTAAATTTTATTTTAAGTGCATTAAATTTTTTTTTCATGTTTTCCAAGAAGCGGATGGATATCTTGTGAATTGACGAAGTTATGAATTTTTTTCTTCCTAAAATCCTATCCCCCCCCCCTTCCTTGAGGCCATTTTTAATGATATCAAAAATCTGTCATACATAAATTTTCGGCCCTTTTCCTAGAAATATTAATAACTTTAAACGGATTTGATACGTATCATAATTAAGAAGTTATGGGTTTTTTTCTGTTTTCACCCCCCCCCCCCTATTTCGATTTTGCCCATTAACGAACTTGACCGAGATTTTATGTCCTTTGATTATATGTTATCAGTTTGGAAGAGATTTGTGCAGAATTATTGAAGTTATCGTGTCCATAAAAAAATGATATAGCTATATAGACAGATAGATAAAGTTTTGAACTGGGGGGGTGGTTTGGGGTTTTAGGGGTTATAATCGGCGTAGATCTGCAAAAATTTTCAGAAATTCCAACATAGGGGAGAATGTAATAGGTAACATTTCTTACGAAATCTACCTAAAAAGAAAAAGGAAAAATGATCATTTCGTTTCTCTCAATAAATAAATATGGACAAAATTATATAATGCCAGGCTTTCACTCTTCAACGGAGTGAAATATTTCACTCTTGTCAAAGGAGTGAGACAGTCACTCTCGACAACGGAGTGAGATATTTCACTCCTTTCTAGAGAGTGGAAAATCCCACTCTTTAAAGAGTGTATTCTTATAAAATTCACTCCAAAAAGAGTGAAAATGCCTCTCACTCTTCCAAAGAGTCAACTTCTCACTCCTCCCAATTTTAGAGTGTAACTGATAACGAACACACAATAATCAAGGTGCGTACATGCCTTAAAAATTCAAGGAGAGACACAACTTTTTCTGATAAGAAATCTTTGGATTGCCGGTCAACGATGTGTTAAATGCTTTAAAATTGAAACCAAAGTTGATTGTGTTGCATTTTTAAATGCTTTGCGTCACTCTATTCTTTTAATGAATGGATGCATTTTTTTTTCCCATAGGAAGTACCTCCCGATTACGATTTGTCCCGTATCACAACACCAGTAGCTTTATTCTGGTCTTCAAACGATAGACTCGTAGATCCTGGAGATGTTGCCATTCTTCGAAGACGACTAAAGTCTGTGGTTTTCGACTATCGTATTCGTTATCCATATAATCACTTTGATTTTGCAATTGCAAAAAATGCGCCCAAGTTCCTCTATAAACATATTCTGCAATTGCTTGCTATAGCAAAAAATATTGAATTGTACAGGGTTTCACAGATGGCATAGCTTACAAGGAGAGGACCAAGCTTCGTAATAATAGATTTTGAATATTTTTATGTATGTTGTAGGGTTGAAGCCCCTTAAGTCTCAGATTCAACGGATTTTATACAACGCTCCTTAGTTCTCGAGAAATAGGGGGTCTAATATTATAACAAAACAACTTAAACACTTACTTTGTAACGGGTTTACTGTATTACAAAGTCTGTTGTGGCGCCCTCTAGTTATAATAAAATAAAACATTTTCAAATAAAATAAAAATAAATGCTGAAAGAAGATAAATGAGAACGCAAAATAATTCAAAGCGGAAGAATACGTATTACAAGTTTTAAAAACTTTAATATGCAAAAAGATATGTTGTGATTTAATTTTTTGCTAAATTTTAATATAATTATGCTTCTTACTTTAAAAACAGAGTAGTATTATCATCGCATTGACTCCCCTTGTTAAGGCAATTATATAAATGATGTTTCTCTTTAATCACGAATTCACGCAATTGTTCCACATCATTGCGTCGATAAAGATTATATGAAAAACATTTTAAAAGTGATTAAAAAAAAAATCGTTTAAAGATGTTTTATGCAGGGATTTAGTTACAAATGATAAATAAATAGGCTAACATTAAAATTAATGCACGATATTGTTATTTTTTTTTATTTGAGATTATTAAATTATAATTACAAGTATATTTATAAAACAAAAAAATGAGAAAAACAAATGTAGCGCATTCCGGTCTCGAACCCGAGGATTAACGATCAGACGCCCTAACAACTGAACTACGACGAACGCAGTAATTTCATTACAAAGTAAGTATTTAAGTTGTGTTATAATATTAGACACCCTATTTCTCGAGAACTAAGGAGCGTTGTATAAAATCCGTTGAACCACAGATTCAGGGTCTTCTACCCTACAACATATATAAATTTAATTAAAATCTGTAATTACCAAGCTTGGCCCTCTCCTTGTTAGTAGTATTTATTAAATAAAAATTGTTAAACAAAGTAGTAGTATTCTCTTTCTTTTTTTTTTTTTTTTTTTTTTTTTTTTTTTTTGCTTGAAACGTATACTATAAATAACCGAACACGCATAAACCAAGAGGCGTACACCGTTTTCGAAGGGTGCAACATTACTATTTCCGGTCAAAAATATTTACCTAATATTTTTTCTTCACATATATATATTACGATAAATTGCAGGTAATAAGGACTGTTATTAGTGACTACCGGATTTTATTATTATGGGGTACCACCATGAAATTTTCGCAGTCATCACATCATGAAGTATGCCCATTGATTCGCCGAAAACAGGTACTGAAGGAACTCCACCGAATAATTGACACACATAGCCGAGCAGCAGTCAATAACAGGACTTGTGGTAGGCGATCAAATGTTTTTATTAGTAGCAATGTCATCCGTTTACATAATGCAGAGAATAATTAGTCAGCACGGGAGTACGATGCTCACATCCAATAAATAACAGACACTGAAGACACTACCATACCTTAGCTACACTCTATATACAAGATGGAACACAATATTCTTAGATGACCCACTATGTACAAGGGAAAGTCAATATTGAAGTAAAAAATGGGGGTCGCTGGAGCCGGGTATTAGTTTAACAACCAAAAATGAGCAAAAGTCTGACGGTCCTCGCACGAGCGGTATGTTTTATACACAAAAAATCGGTGTAAGAACACTAACGCGCGAAAATTACCAACCAATAGAGTGGAAAAAGGGGTGTGGCCAATAAGAGAGCGCCGAAAAACTTAAACATCAATGGCTATGAAATTAGGTTAAGGGCGGCCTAATCTGACGTACAAGAGAGAACTCATTACAAGAATCGGATGAATTTGGGAGAAAAAATAAGCGCGCGAACGCAGGGGATGATGGGACAATCGAACGATATCTGAAAATAATAAAATAAAAAGAATGTTAAGAAAAAATATTCTGAAAGAATAAATTTCACAGTCTCAATAACAGGAATTTAATCAAATGCTTTGTAGGAAGTTTTTGCAAATTAGAATTATTTTTAGAGTAGGGATTTAAAGAATTTTTTGACTAAGATATAGAATTAATCAGACAGGGGATTTAAAATATAATTAAAAGACAGAGAAATATTAAAATAAATAAAATAGATAATATTTAGTAATTTAATAGAATGGTGATAATTTGGAATAAGGCATGCTGGATTTCACAGTTCACCAAAGTCTGAAGAATTATTGGAAGACGTGGATGAAGATTTCCCCTTAACTGAACTAGTAAAAAAACTGCAGAATCGAGGTTATTCAATTCCAGACGAAAATCTGTGTGCAAAGATTGAAAAAGATTTCTCTACTAACAGTGAAGCTTCAATACAAAATATTGTTCATAATCTGCTAAATTTGAATGCCGAAGGAAGCGATGATGAGGATGACAGTGAATGTGAAATGAAATCAGTATCAACATCAGATGCGCTTAAAGCCATAAATGACTTCAGATGTATTTTATTAATTCTGAAGCAGCAGATGAACATTTAAAAGCTATTGGGACTTAGAAAGAGTTGTATTAACAACCAAAAAAGGAGGTAGTCTTGCATACCTGAATATTTTAAATAAGTGCATAGAATATGAGTGCAGTGTAATGTATGCGTACTGTACTTAGATTGGTAATGTAAGCTAATAAATTTCGCTAAAAATATTGCATATTTGTTACTGTAAATTTTACTTCAAAAATTAATTTTTAAAATGTTCTTAACAGTTTAATTATTTGTTTGTGAGCACTATATTCTGAAAGGTGAATATAATCCTGCCATAATTCAGGGTTCGTACACTTCAAAGACTTTCAAGCAAATTTTACCAGAATTTTCGTAAAGTAATATTTGACTTATTTAATGAAAAAAAATTCTATCTTCAGATATAGCGACCAGTACTCTGCGAAATTTCTGGTACCAAAACACTTAAAATCTCCCGAATTCCCTGATGCGTACAGACCCAGTAATTAAATAGTGTAATAATTGCAGTGTTATGTTCCGCATATATGGTCAGCTCGCTTAGATGGTCTAATATTAATATATATATATATATATATATATATATGTGTGTGTGTGTGTGTGTGTGTGTGTGTGTGTGTGTGTGTGTGTGTATGTATGTATGTATGTATCTTCGGTTAATTGAGAAATCCGGCTCTTTCCAAACAACACGGGCTCTTTACAAAGAACCGGATTTCTCATTTAGCCTACGACATACATACAGATGTAGGACAAAATAAAACGAACACCTGTAAAAAATATGCTACATTTCACACTTTCAGTAAAAGAGCCTCACCTGGAATAGAAGTCTGTCATCTTGTGGTCGTAAAAGGGAAGGTATCAATCTCTGAACAACTGTCATTAGGTAATGCATTCATGCATAGTTTTCTCTTACAGATGCTGCAGTGTCAGAACTGAAAGACTGCAAAAGAGGCATGATGTTCGTGCGCATTTAGTGGGGCCTCTGTGATGAAAACATCAAAACGTTTGGCGGTTGCGAAGAGCATAGTATCAGACATTATAACAGCCGTAGCCAAAAGGTGGTATGATGGTGTTCTCAAAGCAGAACAGAGGGTGAAAGACAAAGATGACAGAGAAAGATAGACAGGTGGTGAATCGCATAGTACCCCAAAAGGATAAGTAATCGCTTTCCCTGATGACATCCGTAATTAAAAGTCATCTGCAGAGCCCTGTTTCAACCAAAACTGTTAATTTCTTGTGTTTTGAGGGCACCATGCGTTTTAACATCGGTCTATCCTTATTCGTATCAGATAATTTTAGCATTTTGAAAATTAAAACTATGGCCGAAATCCCAGGAATACATAGCGAAGGTTTAGAAATTTCTCGGTTATAAACATGATGAAACTGCTTATTTAGGCGAATTTAGAGATTTTTTTTAGTTTGACGTATATAAGATAAATAACAACCATTACAAGGAGCATTATAAATTCCCCATTTGCAAAGATGAGGAACGGGAGACTTAATAGAGAGGAACTTAAACTTATTAACAAGTTTAAAGATAACACTTAAGTTGAAACGTTTTAAAACTTTAGCATAAAATATGATAAAAAGGCAGAACAATCAAATTATCAGGTTTGGTTTTGACAGATTTAAAAAGAGTTGGTATACTAGAGAGTCTACTGAATTTATTGAGAGCATTATCGATAACAAAAAGGGTGAAGCAAGTTTTGAAAGCAACAGATTTTAAGTAATTGAATTCACCATTAAAGGAAGCAGAATCTGAACACATTTTATGGGCACGTTAACATAAGTGTAAGAGACACTGATTTTCTGGTTGTCTCGGTGATTTGAGAAAGTATGACGGGAACGAGGTTAGAGACAAAAAAAGTTTTTTATGAACACAGATTTTGAAAAAAGAACCACATTTAAAAACTATAATATCAAGGAAGGGAAATTTATTCCTATTTTCTATCTCAAAGTTAAACTGAATATGTGGATGGATATAATTGACAGTTTGAAGAATGGTGTAAATATCAAAAGGATTATCAACTAAGACAAAAGTATCGTCAACATAACGCATCCAACATCTAAAATTTAACAGATACACCAATTTTTATTCAAAATAATGCATATAAATGTCACAGAGAATTGCTGATAAAGGATTTCCCATACTTAAGCCGTCAGATTCTTTATTAAATTTTCTATTAAATTCGAAAGTAGTATGGGTAATGCAAAGTTTGGTTAAGTTAATAAAATCTTTGACTTCAATATCAGATTAATGAAATTCACATAATCTAGTTTTTTTAATTTTATGTTGTTATTAAGAAATTTTACTTCCCTTTATTGTATCATACCAGTTTGTTAAATGATTTAAATAGATTTAATGGTTTATACCAGATAAGTATACATGTCGCATGTAGCTCAAACTCTAAACGTATTGACTATCTCATAACTCCCGCCACTTCAAGAACCACCATTTTGAGAAATATCCAATAAAATTTTTGGAAGAGGTGTTTATGCTTAGTCAGTTAGAAAAGCCTGTGAAAAGCAGGTAGACGCCATTATTCTGTCACAACGTATCAACAAATGACTAGATAAAATTTTAATTACAACATTTTAAAATGCCAGACAGTTCCTATTCAAAGACAGGTCAGGAATCTGTCTAGGAAGAAATTGGGTCCTTTAAAAAACCCTTAACAAAATTTTTCATTTGAAAACATGAGCTTTTACAAAATTCTTCATCTGAAAACAATACTCTTCACAAAACTTTTCACCCTAACACAGGATTCTTCACAAAATTCTTTCTTAAAAATAGGCTTTTCACAAACATTTTCCATTTTTAAATTTAACCTTTTACAAATTTAATCGTTTAAAAGTAAAATCTGACCAGTCACTTTTACATGAATAAAGAAAAAATATGTATTTTACATCCATATATCTTTTTAAAAATATATAAAAAAGGAACTTGAATATAACGAACATTTCAAGTTCGGAAAATTATGACTAGATTTTTCATAAATATAAAAAGTTCTGTGAAACAGAAAAAATCACAAAAACAAGACGCTGGGGAAAAAATCTGGACAGATCACTGCAAGTACATGTTTGACAGAGATTCATTCAAGACAAAGAGGAAAAACCCCTTTTGTTTTTTTGTTTTACGGAGAAAAATGTTTTCATAATCGGCTCCAGCGACAAGGTTGGCGTTAAAAAAATTCACCAGTAATAATACTGTTTTACCTCTATGAGCGTTATAATAATTAGATTAATTGCGCCAGTTTGCTTTCCGTATTCAGATCCAAACACAACTGGCGCAATTAATCTAATTATTATAACGCTCATAGAGGTAAAACAGTAATTATTACTAGTGAATTTATTTTTACGCCAGCCTTGCCGGTGGAGCCGGATTAAGGAATATTAACTATTTTCACTGTGCTGATATAAATATAACATAATAAATTGTTTCATTTCGTATACACCACATACCTTTTGGAATATTTTATATTTTATTTCAATTTTTCAATTCTTGTACACCTTTTATGCTTTTTCCAACGATTTCCATTTGTTTGAAGAACATGTATTGCATGAAAACTCTATTTTTCGTAGGTGACATACTGAGAGATTGATTTCTATATTTTAAAAAATGTTGTTTTTATCAAAATTATTAGAGCTGTTTTGAAATAACCCAGTAAATATATATTTTTTTTTCATTTAGTAATGTTTCGTATATAACCCGGCTTATTAAAATAATTCTTATTCTTAAAATAGTCCTTTACTATCCATATGTAAAGCCATTTTATCCTAATCCACTTAATAATATTTATCCAAAGTATTTAAATCTAAAAATGGCGATAACTACTTAAATTTATTCTTTAAATAGAACACCTTTCTTTTTAATCCACTATTAAAATTCATTATTATTCTCGTGTAGTCAAACCACAATAAATTCTTTATTAAATGCTAAAATTTCATATCCCTTAAAATTATTCCGCTCTAAAAAAACCTTAGTTCTTTTTAAAAAACATTCTATCATTAAATATTAAATGTCTATTACAATATTTCAAAAATGCTCTCATATTTTTTCCCCACATCAAAGATTCATTTTTTTTCTTTATTGCGAATTAACTTCGAAGCTAGTTTTAACTACAGCCTCAAAACAGTTACTTTGGTTTGTTTATACGACATTCATCTTGTAACGAGATTTTCGAAACGCCTAGAATATTTTTCCCGCGCGGAAGTTGGTTTTCTTCAAAATTAATGCACCAGAAGTACGAATAAAATCCCTTTAAGAAAAATGTGATTGAAATAAACTGTGTCACGTGATGTATGTTGTAGTCTTACGCAAAGCCAGTTAAAACACGATACAGACTCTGATTTCAGTAGAATTTTGACGTGTGGCGTTGGCTAAAAGGCGCAGAGCAAAATCCAGAGGGAGTTAGATAGTGTGTTACGATACTGAGAAGACCTTGGGAGAGCAGTGGAATGTTGTCCTCGAAGGGTTTATTAATTGATGTGTAGAGAGTAATGAAATTTTTCAATAGCTAACGAGAACATTTTTCCAGAGTCGGACATGTTTTAATAAAAAGAAGGTGACTGTCATTTTTGTGTTTCTTCAAATCTATCATCTACACTACTCGGCTGCTAAGATGAAAATTAATTTATGACTAAATTTAAATTAGGTGTTTGTTGGACATTTCTTCCATTTGTGACGAAATGCCACATATATAAAGAGAGAAAGAGAGAGAATAATCGCTCATTCAATAGCATAAGATTTCCGTTTTTGCCAATTCTTGTATGCTTTATAACCTTCAATTATTTTCTTGGAGAAAGTTCCGTAATCGAGTTCAAAATCCATTGGCTAAAAATTAATTTCAAAAGTTTGGCCAATAATTAATTTCATTATTTTAACCATTGGTATAACTCTCATACAGTCAAAATTGTATATCATAGAAACTCAACAGAGTTTCTCGCCAAGCATAAGAAACAGCAATGCATTGAACCGTAAATGAAAGGAATTTCCGCCAATGGATGCCAAACGATTTTACAATTTTTTTTTTTTTTCACTCTGTCTAGTGTATTTTGCGGACGGGACAAAAGGGGTTTTTGACACATCTGTATCTCGCGTTCTATTTATGATAGAAACAAAATTCTTGATTCTATGGAATGGGGCGTGCCACATGACTAAGAAATTAAAAGTAAAGCAAAATCCGACGAATAGGTTTTCAGTAAATGCGATCTTAAAAGTGCTGTTTTTTGCACTTTTTAAATCTTGTTCAGACCAAAAACTGTTGACAGGGCTACAGCAATGTGTAATTATCAGATTTTTACGCGGTTTACGTCATTTGAATTGTTTTTATGAGTAGTTCAAACCGTTGTAAGTTTCATGTAAAAATATTAATTAGTTTTTGGTTTATATCAGTTTAAAGTTATTGATTCCTATACTTAACATAGAGCAAAAAAATAATAAATGACCCAACTCTTTTAGTAATGGTCGTATACATATGATATTAAGATATGTTATTACAGTCGACCCAAGTAAGCTTCCTATTATAAAAAATAGTAACATTTAAGGTTCGTTTACAGGGTCTCACAAAAGATCTTTTGATATAGGGCTAAAGAAATGTGTAATTATCCGATTTTTACGAGGTTTGCAGCATTTGAATTGTTTTTATGAGTAGTTCAAATGTTTAATATTTCGCGTAAAAATATTAATTAGTTTTTTATGTATATCACTTTAAAGTGATTTATTCCTATACTTAAGATGAAGTAAAGAAATATTAAATGGTCGAACTCTTTTCAAAAAGAACGTATGCGCATGATATTAAAATATGTTACTAAGAACGACCTAAGTTAGCTTCTTATTGTAAAACAGAATTGTAGAATTTACTGTTCGTTTACAGGGTAACTCAAAAGATTTTTTAATAAGACTAAAAAGTTGTGTAATTAGCAAATTTTTACGTTGAAGTACATGATTCCTGTACTTAACACAGATGAAAACAATAGTAAATTGCATAACTTTTGTCAAATTCGCTATATACACAAGATATTCAAATATGTTACTACATCCTCTCTATTGTAAAGCGGCATTGAAGCATATACGTTTCGTTTACAGTCTCTTAGAAGATCTTGATTACACTACAACCGATGTATATTTACTGAGTGAGATGTATTTTAATGATTTTATACTGTTTCAATCTCTGTAAAGTTTTATTATCTTGCTTTAAAATTTAATACGAGTTCATTTTGTCCGCTTGAAAGCTCGTCGATCTTAAGCTCTAGATATATTAAAATATAGTATTTTCATCGATTAAAAAAAACTGTGTTTATTTATAAATATATAATTCTAGCGTATCAGGATGTCATTGGAATAGCGATTACGAAATTCCAACTTTACATTCATGCGCTGAGTAATAGAATGTAAAAATGTTGCTAACCCAAGATTAGAAGTTTTGCGTTTAAATATTTGTCGTTCATCGAATCTCCGGCTATGACGAACTTAAAATGCTCTAAAAACGGGCCTAAAGCACAATGAAAAGGAAATAACTTCTTAAATTCCCCATAAAAATTAAAAATGCTAAATTTTGTATACAATAGGTGATCGGTAACGAACTGTTCGGTTTACGAACAAATCGGTTAACGAACACTTTCGCGTGAGATGTTTATGTTCGGATAAAGAACACATGTTCGGTCAACGAACACTTTCGAGAGATTTGTATGTTCGGAGAATGAACACCTCACGAAACAAAGTCATGATGAAGCAATGCCGTGTTTCATATTTGCCGAGCTATACTTATTGCCTCTATTGTCGACTTAGAGAACATTTTAACAGTTGCATACATATGTCCTAATTAATTCATGGACTGCCGGGGATTGGGGACTTATATTTTAGGATCCCCGAATTGGAATGGACAGACTAGAAACATTAATTATGTATTTTGTGTCTTTATGTATTTTGTGCATTTAATAAATATAGTCCTTTTTGTTTTAATCACGCTCCTTTTTAAAATCTAATTTAAAGCTTTATGAATTATCAGATCAAAAATGTTAAAAAAAGTTTCCATCTTTTTAAACGGTTCATTATGTAAACGCAGTCTTTGCGGTATATTTACAAAAACACACAAAATTTTGGAATACATGTCATCCTACGAACAGTTTCTATTTTGAAATCACTTTAATAGTTTTTATACTTTTGCAAACGTTGCGAATCTTATATATTTCCGATTCTCGAAACGTTGAGTTAAAAAACTTAACAAATAAAAAACTTTTAAGGTGCTCAGTAATTTTCAAAAATAATATTTAATATATTAGTATAAAAATGCCTGTGAATTACAATGGTTCGTAGAAAAAAAAATTGATTATTCTCGGTAAAGTATGCTCCATAAACTTATTGTTATAATTGACCGAAAAAAAAGTGCTTCTTATTTTTCCACATTTTTCTGAAACTGCAGTATTTTAATTAGTTTTTAAACTACTGTAAAATTTTCTAATTTTTTGTTTTTTGAATGTATATAAACGGAAGAGTGATATAAACAAAAGAAAGAGGAAAATAAACAAGTTTTAAATAATCTGATTAATACAATTTAAGGAAATTAATATAAAAGTTTCCCTGTTGTATGGTAGCGACATGTACATTGGCATAAGTCACTCAATAAATTGTATAATTCTATTTATAGCATCACTATTTTCTTATTTTTTTTGCCCCTTTCATCTTTCTTTTATCTTTTCTTTTCTGAATAAAAATGGAATCTGTATAATTGAAATTAAATACCTTACAAAAAGGGGTGATATCTCATCAAAAACAACTCGTTGTAAATGATCCCGCCAAGCCACAAACCTAAAACGTCAGTCATAAAAAGAAGTGATATCACATAAAAAGAAGCGATATAGAAGTGCATACTCCGAGTCCCGTGTAAAAATCTATCACCACTCATAATGTTTCCAAAGGACTCGGAGTGAGGTACAGTATGTGAAAACTGCTTGGCGACCTGCAGGCTTTTATAATATATGCAATATATCAATTTTGAAAATCGAAAAAATAAATTTTTAATTTTTGTTATATCACTTTTATAAATATTTTGTATGCGAAAGAACTGACAGAATGGATTTTTCCCCAGATCTATGCGATTCCGCTTACGCTAGAATTACTGCAATATATCTTAATTTAGTTAACGTTTATTATAAGGTGCATTGTCATTAATTTATCATTATATATATATATATATATATATATTACAAACTCAAAATGTTTACATGTTTACTTAAAAAATCCTCTTCGTAAGACTGATGGTGTTTCTAGTTTAAATAATGGTAAATAAAGTCAACAAATTGATTTTTCAAGCTCATAAATAAGAAAGGACATAAAACACAGAAGCTTCAACTTTTTTACAATTTTATGGGAGCAAAATAAATAAATAAATAAATAAGATAAAATAAAATAAAATAAAATAAAAATAATATAGTCATATGTAATTGCAGGAAACGCAAACATTATAAAAGCCTGCAGGTCGCCAAGCAGTTTTCACATACTGTACCTCACTCCGAGTCCTTTGGAAACATTATGAGTGGTGATAGATTTTTACACGGGACTCGGAGTATGCACTTCTATATCGCTGCTTTTTATGTGATATCACTTCTTTTTATGACTGACGTGTTAGGTTTGTGGCTTGGCGGGATCATTTACAACGAGTTGTTTTTGATGAGATTGTTATTTTGTTTGACGCTAATCTTGGCTACGTATCCGATTACGGAAAATTAGACATTTTACCGGTACAAAGAGTAAGTATAAGATAGTAATTTCATTTAGCATATCACATACTACGTGTAATATATTTATATTTCATTTCAATTTTTAAAGGTTCTTGTACTTTTCGATGCTTACTGGACGGTTTTTCACATGTTCGAATAGCGAGTAATACATGAAAATAACTTTCCCGGCGATAACATCGAAACAGATCGATTTTTAGACACAAGAAGCGTTGCCTTAATCTGTCCTTTTAGTAAAAATCGTTAGAATTGTTTTCGAGAACCCAAATATACTATTACAATGAGCAAGAATTGCTCGTTCAGTTGTATAATATATTTCTCTCACATGTATATGTGAAAGAATAGGATAACAGCATCATTTATAAGAAAAACGAATAAAATTCCGTCAGCACTTAAATTGAATTTTTCTAGAAAATGTTTAGCGCTATGAAAATGATAATAAAACCTTTTCAAACAAAAAATGAAATCGAGCGAAATGAATGTTTCTTAACCCACGATTTGCCTTCAATTGGAAATACCACTCATGCTATTAACATTGCCTATTAAAAAAAGATAAAGAAAACCTTTATCTGTTGGCGTATTTTACCGACAGTGGTTTGGCACAATAGATTGATTTATGTGACTTCTTGTGTTTTCAGCCATTCACGTTTTTTAGAAGAACAAAACTATTTTCTATAATATGATTTGTTTGTTATTTTTCAATGAATTTTGTTTATTAAAATTCATGTACTGTGTCAAATTTTGAATAGGATTTTTAATATAGAGGATTAGCACAAAGTCTTGAAGCATAGAAAGTGTTAATGTTTGTGCCAGTACAGAAAATGTGCTATAATGAATTCCAGGCACAGAAGCTGACATTTATTACAACTCGCATAAACTAATAATATTTTCTGAACAAATTTTATTGAAAAGAGGTTAAAATTTACTATATTGAGCTGAAAGACTCAAACGGGATTCCTTTGAATAGTGTGAAAAAATCACCTCGAAACGGAAAAAAACGCTAATAATCGCGTACAAATTAAATCTAGTAAAAAAAAAAAAAAAAAACTGGCTACGAGGTACATTTTCAGACATAAGATTACCTTTTTGCGAAATCTGGTGGCTCTGCACGCAGCGGTCTCTTCAGAATACAGCATACAAACTTCTATAATATTATGTACAGAAAACAGCATAACGCAATGCACATTAATTCTTCTGACTATCAGTATTTTAAACGCAGATTGGTAATCTAAGTAAATCAATTCAGAATGGTATTATTAAGGCTCATAAAAATTTTGAGAAAGGACTGAGTTGAGACTCCATGAAAGAGATCATGCTCTACAAACTACATGCTCTACAAACTACATGCTCTACAAAGTACAGGGGGATTTTTTTTTAAAGTTGTGAAAGTAAAACACTATAACAAAAGAACCACTGATCCAAATGACCTAAAATTTCACCAGTATGCTCCCAAAGCGATGGGAAATTTTTAGGCATGGTTAAAAAAAAGTTAAAATCGCACCGACAGATGGCGCTGGAAGGTAGCAGAAACAAAGAATATCGTCTGTGGGAGGAAAACAATGGACGGTACTTTGAGAAACCATCTTCCGTAGACCCTCTATCGTCATTGGACCTTTTCTTAAATTCTTAAGTGTCCGAAATCTCCTAAGAGCAGTTGCTGCGCTATCATTATTCTGATAATACAGTTTCACAAACAACGCACCGTCCGTCAATGGCGCAGTCATTGCGAGAATTTTCGTAGAATAATGAACACGAGATGTGCGTACTTCCCCTTTTTAACGCCAATGTGCGTGTGCCGGGCGCAAGTTCGTCTCCCGACTTTACTGCAAGTACAGCGCCATCTGTCGGTGCGATTTTAAGTTTTCTTTAACCACGCCTAAAAAATCCCCATTGCTTTGGGAGCATACTGGTGAAATTTTAGGTCATTTGGATCAGTGGTTCTTTTGTTATAGGGTTTTACTTTCACAACTTTAAAAAAAATCACCCTGTAATGCTCTAACAAACTACAGTAAAGACTAAGGTAAATAAATGGAAAATTTACTTTGAATATCTGATAACATCTATTCCTTCATCCAATACATTATGTGATATGACAAGGACCAATATCGCCATACGTAAAAGAGCGATATACAGGGTGAGCACAAAGTCTTGCCCTGATTATAAATATTTATTGTGCAAAAGCTATTATTATTAGACATAGGGTTGTTTTGATACATTGTAAGTACTGTTATGAAGTTTTTAATGAGACAACATACTTCATGAAATTTTAACGTGTGCATCCTTGGTAGCTCAGAGAATATCAGCACGGTATTCTAATTCTCGCCATGCATTCGCTAACATGTCTTCTGTAACAGTACACATAATATCGTGTTCCCTAGCCTTCAGTTCTTAAACGTCATTTTGTGAGTTCCCACAGCCGATCTTCATAAAAATTGGCTTTATAAATATTGGCCGTGGTGAGTTCCTAGACGAGAAATTTCCGGACCGTTGAATTGAAAGGGATGGACCAACAGCATGGCCACCACGATCTTCTGACATTATTCCTCTTGTTTTTCTTTTGGGGCTATATCAAGGCTATCTTTGCCACACCACTTACTGACGTTGAAGAACTGAAGGGTGGGATAAAAGATGTTGTATGTACTGTTACAGAAGACATGTTAGAGAATACATGGCAAAGATTAGAATACTGCGTTGACATTCTCCGAGCTACCAAGAAGGCACACATTCAAATTTCATGAAGTACTCTCTCAGAAAAAACTGTAAATTTATGAGAATTTGCCTTTCAATTTTCACGGGCAACAGCCTTATTTGATGAAAAACGATCTGATCCACTAAGTAAGCGGCCTTATCCCTTAGATACTTAGAAAATCAAGGTCAATCTACATATTCTTACAGTTCTAGCCCATCTGTTAGCAAAAATACGGTACGACCCCATACATTGTCATCCGCTAGTGTGTAACACTTCATTTTATCCGTGTTTATAAAATTAATGTCACTTAACCGCGACCATAACATATTTTTTAACCCTCCAAAAAAGCGATTATGTGATGATTATCTAAAGTGCTACGTTCTACGGAACAGTAAGTAAAGAGATATTGTGTTTTAAAGTGCATTATATCCTGTGCATTATAATGCTGTATTACTTTGCCCCGTAAAATTACGGGCTGCACAAAATGATGGGCATGGAATTTTTTTTTACGGTGTATGACTGGAATCTCTGCCGCCGGCCTCTGCCCGTAATTTTACATGGATATTTTTAACAGTGTTTGTGGTCTTATTAAAAAATTTATAACAGTACTTACAATGTATCCAAACAACCATACGTCTAATTGTAATAGTTTCCGCACAATAAATATTATTAGAGATAATCAGGGTAATACTTTGTTCTCACCCTGTATATCGCTCTTTTCCATATGGCGATATTGGTTCTTGCCATCTCTCAGAATGTGTTGGATGAAGGAATCGATGTTCTTAGATATTCAAAGTAAGTTTTCCATTATTTTTACCATAGTCTTTACTATAGTTTGTTAAAGGGCATGATTTCTTTCATGAAGCAACCTTTCTCAAACTGTTTATGAACCTTAATAATACTTTTCTGAATCGATTTACCTAAATTACCAATCTGCGTTTAAAATACTCATAGTCAAGAGAATTAATGCGCATTGCGTTATGCTGTTTTCTATAGATACTGTTTACTACAGATGTTTCTGCGCTGTTTTCTGAAGAGACCGCTGCTTGCAGAGCTACCAGATTTCGCAAAAAGGTACTTGTATGCCTGAAGTTATGCAGTAGCCAGTCTTTTAAAAAAAAAATTTTTTTAATTATTATTCGATTATTAGCATTTTTTTCCGTTTCGCGGCGATTTTTTCACATTATTCAAAGGAATCCTGTTTGCGTCTTTTAGCTCAATATAGAAAATTTTGACCTCTTTTCAATAAAGTTCTTTTCGGAAAATATTATTAGTTTATGCGATTTATGATGAATACCAGCTTCTGGGTTTGGAATTCATTTGAAGCACATTTTCTATACTGTCACCAAAAATTCAACACTTCCTATGCTTTAGAATATACATATAAACGAATATAAGAATATGAATATATACAATTTAACCTCTCAATAAAGAAACCTCAGGACAGGAAAATTTGTCCGCTATTCGGAGGTGTCCGTTTTTCAGAGGTTAAAGTATGCAGATATGTACTGGTTGTGGATTAAAAAAGGTGTTCGCTAAATAGAGGTGTCCACTATTCGGTCACTTCTATTTAGCGAATCATAAAGCAGGGTTGGATTTCTTACAGAAGCAGGACCTCATTAAAGCATGGGCAAACTAGGCCGTCGCTCAGGCCGTCCCCTGATTTTAGGAGCGCCAAATTTGTTATGCGATTGTCGTAAATCTGATATTTTAAATCTCTTTCAACATTGTAATGATTATAATCAATAATTTGAACTTAAAACTACACAAATATGCATGTTTTTTAGATTAAAAAAGATGAATATTTGCTATTTAGCAGGGTCCGTTATGGATGTTTTATAGTAAAACCTCTATAACGGTAATTCCCAAATAGCAGACACCTCTATTTAGCAAACACCTTTTTCAATCTAAAACACATACATATTTGTATACTAAAGGTTTTACTGCAAGGTTTTACTGTAGATAAATATATTTTCTTCGTTTTTTCTTATCGTACACTAAAGGTTATAAATACACAGTTAAAACTCTTCAGGAAACTGTCCAGTCTTTCAACAGTATTTGTAAATAACGGTTAGTTGACCATATTATGAGGCGTTTTCATTTGTCAGAATTGATTAAATTACGGTTATGTATAAAAACGATCGGATGATTGGAGAGTTTGATTTTGTAACAGTGCAGTACCATGTCGAAACAGATTTAAAAGATCAACTTTGAGAAAAATGTGTACTACATTTGGGGGCCCTAAAATGAGTGGGGCCAGTGCTACGGCCCAGTTTGCCCATGTTTTAATCAGGTCCCGCTTCTGGGCGAAACCCAATCCTGCTTTATGATCAAATATTTTCCCGTTTATCAAAGAGGATTTAATGTGGTCAAAATTGGTTGTGTATAATTTGAAAAAAAGGGGTAGGGGTCAAAAATAGCTGCCGATAAATTCAACAAGTTGGAAATTGTACGTCAAACGTTACAAACGAGGTGCGTTCGTACGCACGTTTTAGAATTAAATTCATGATATCCCGTGCGTAGAACGGGTTAAACAGCTAGTTAAGTATATATTTTATGACACTGTTCATACAAATATCTTAACTAGTTATATAAATATTCAGATATATATGTATCAGCTAGTTATATAAATATTCAGATCTTGATGATTTTTAATTCTGTGAAATGAATTATATCGTCTGCAGATTAATTTCTGTCATAAAATAAGTATCTCGGTCGCTTGACGATTAAACTTCGGAAGCTCCTATAACAAAAAAGCACCGATTTAAAAAAAAAATCAAATTTCTTAATAAATATTTTTATTAATATCTCCTAAAGTTTTGATTCGATTTTAATAAAATTTGAAATGTCTCGACAAAATTCTGCAAAGATAATATATTTTAAATTGCAAACCATTTGGTTGGGTAGTTTTTGCGTTGTTATATGCGGACAGACAGACAGACGGACGGACAGACAGACGGACAGACAGACAGACAGACGGACGGACAGACGGACGGACCAAACGACGACTATAGGTGCTACGTATTTATATAATTACGAACGCACCTAAAAATGACCGTAACACACACGTTTAAAGTGTCACATACACACAAAAAACACATTTAGATTTTAAAATATCTTAAAATTGAACCCCGTTTCAGACATTGTGTGAAATTTCTGAATTTCAAACATTTGGGACATAAAAATAAATCGTTAAAATAAATCGTCGTGTATTTAGCCGTAACCGTTGGAATAATTCATGTATTTTCTTACTTTGTTTTAATGATATTTTATAAAACTCTAAAACATAATACGCTTGCATTTATTAGTTTAAAATGTTTTTTTTTTAAATTGTCAAATAATTACAAATAATTAGGGAAGTTACATTGCAAATTTCATCTTTTCATAGCTATTATTATTAAATAGTGAATCGTTGTGTAAAAACAAACTTCCATATCCGGGAATTTATAAACAATGCACAAATGGGAAAACACTTAAACAAACTTCCAAGGTTAGCTTTGAATAATTGCCTTGAATATGAAACATCTGTTTCAATAGCACATTTCCGTGATTTGCCGAAATACTAAAGTTGTCTCGCCTACACTTCCTTAGACACTTTAATTGACAAGTTTTTTCAAAATAACCTGTACGAAACACCTGTTTAAACAGTGATGCGATGCCTTCGGGTCAATTTATGCTCTGTTTTAGATACAGTCCATAAACAAATGGTTTATTTCGAAATCCGAAATTTTAACTTGAACCACGTGTTTATGCACATCGTCGACCAGAAGACATAAATATAAATAACTCACTATACAACATATTTGCATAATTAAACAAAAATTGCAAATTCATATCGGATGCTACGCGATAAAACATACTGTATAAATCCTTTGCTTTCGGCTGATGTTATACCAATTTTTTCGACTGACGTTTTACCAATATAATAGCATCATTCACTTTTAAAACATGACACAGTTCATTCTGCGCATTACCGTATTCCGTGTGTTTTATAAGTAACAGTTGGTGAGACTCTTTTGGTCAGCGAAATTGATGAGCAGAGAAGGATTTTGGATAGACAGATTCAGGAATGCCTTTCGGCAGACATACTGATGATCCAGATAAGTGCAGAAATGGGGTAAGAAAAAATATAGATACATTTCTAAACTTTTTGGTCATGTACTAAGCAAAAATATTCTAGTAATTAATAAATAATTAATTATTCTATTCTTTATTACCCTTATGACGTAGGCTTGAAAAGTGTTGAGTTACTTATTTTTCTCCCTGTTGACCCAAAGTTATTACATTATTCTACTTTAACTTTTTTGTTTGTCTATACAAGTTCGAACTTTCCTAAAAATATTGGCAAACATCTATTAATTTGATGTGTGTGTGTGTGTGTGTGTAGACCGACATAATTAGTATTTTGGAGATATGGGAGCTTCTCGGCACTCTATAATAACTTAAAATAATTATGGCAGAAAACCTAGTTACATTAGTTACATACAAAAAAACTAATATGTCTAAAAAGATCCAAGGTACAATACCCTCTCCAACATTAAATCGCAGAAAATAACTTTAAAACTATTAATGACAGATTATAAACGATGTTGTATTTGAAAGAAAAATATACAAAATACGTTTAGGTTATAATTGGCTTTGTTCTCACGTCACTGAATAATGTACAATCCCCCCCCTCCCCCAACACACGCCAAAACAAATATATCTCACAATTGTCATAGAAAAAACGGAAATATACATTCGATTGGTAATTATGACTTTTTTGAATGTATGTTAAAAAATAAGCTTAAGGGTCATCTTCCTGCTCAAATTGAACCAAATTCTAGCATTTTCAATACAAACACCTGATTTTGACAGCATATTTGATTTTTTTTGTTCACTAAAGTTTATTTTGGGATACCAAATAGAAAGTAATTCAGTCAAGTCGCTTAGGAATTATAAAGGTTAAAAAATTTGGAAATCCTAATGTTAAATTCATTTTTAGTCGTTGCAAAACATATTGAAATGCAGTTTTTTTTAAAAGCATAACTCAAGAACTACTTGGCGGGATGAGCTGTAATATTGGATTCATATATTGGAAGCTTCTAAATATCCATTTCTGTTAAAATACATCATAGTTTAGAATTCATAAATTTTTCGAAAAAAAAATATATTTAAAGTTAATTTTTGAAAAAAAATATCACTTGTAATCTATAATTTTTTTTAACAGAAATCGATTTCCAGAAGTTTTAAACATGGAAATTCAAAATTACACATCATTCCGACAAGTAGTTCTTGAGTTATGCTTAAAAAATAACCCGCATTGCAATCTGTTTCGCAATCATTACAAAAGAATTTAACTTTAGGGGTTTCAAACTTTATAACCTTCATAATTCCTAAACTGCTTAACCAAATGACTTCTTGTTTGGTATCCTTAGGTTAAATTTACCGAAAAAGTCAAATAAGATGTGAAAATTAGATGTTCGTATTGAAAATTTTAGGCTTTGGTGCAATTCCAGTATGAAGACTACTCTTAAGTTTATTTTTACTTTCTTCTATCTTTACAAGAAGAAAGCATTGGATTCATGAAAAGTTTCGACTTCTGGTTTTCGACGGATTTATACGTTTTAGAAGGCACCGAACACGATTTGACTATTTTTAGAAAATGTCTGTCTGTGGCTCTGTCTGTCTGTCTGTCTGTCTGTATGTGACAAAAATTTTGTGGGCGCTCTATCTCAAGAACTAATGCTCGGAATTTAATAAAACTTTAGATTCAGTTAGTCTCTGATATAAATAGGAGCTGATTACTTTTCGGTGAAAATCGCCCGACAGATGGCGCTGCTATGCTGCATTTTTCGGAATTCCCACTATAGCTATATCTCAAGAACTAATGCACTCATATTCATCAAACTTCAGATTTAGTTAGACCTTGACATAAATAGACGCTGATTACGTTTTGGTGTAGATATCCCAACACGTGGCGCTGCTATACTGCTTTTCTCATGATTTTCACGATAGCTATATCTCAAGAACTAATGCACGGAATTTCATCAAACTTCAGATTCTGTTATACCATGACATAGATAGATGCTGCTTTCGTTGTGGTGTAAATAGTCCAACAGGTGGCGCTGCTATGCTACTTTTTTCATTATTAACACCATAACTCTATCTCAAGAACTAATGCACGGATTTTCATCAAACTTCAGATTCAGTTAGACGTTGACATAAGTTGTTATTGATTCGGTTTTGATCTAAATCTCCCAAAAAGTGTCGCTGCTATGTTGCATTTTGCAGGATTTACACGATTTTATCAATAGTACTATCTCAAGAAGTAATGCACGGAATTTAATAAAACTTTAGATTCAGTTAGACCGTGATATAAATTGGTGCTGATTCTTTTTAGTGTATGCGAAACCTGTGTGAGATTTTGGGATTGATTTGAGTGTTTTGGGATTGACACATCCGACTAGTTTTAACATAAATTGAAAAAAATGGCAAATTCCACTTGAATGTCTAGTTCCGTTTGTTCTGTGATAATTTGGATTTTAAAATCTTTTCCTTTTCCGACGACATGACATTTGTACATGTAGTGCAAGTTTTAGTTACGGAAATGAGTTAGAAAGCGCACATTCATTTAATCTAGCTGCAACTTCCGTTGTGTTAATACGACGTACACCGCAAGTTCCCAGCACACATTGGACACACTTTTGGAACATGTTGATTCAAAAAAATTGTTCCAGTTACCTTAATGTGTACTGCTTGTGTTCCCTTAATGTGTTACGAATATGCTTCGCTATAAAGAAAGTGTTCTGAAAGTGTACCGAATGTGTTCTGCTCAGGATATCTGTTAAATCGGAACACATTTCAGAACGGATTGGGAACACATTCGGGCACACTTGTGAAATCATCGCTTTCAAAAAATGCGCTAGAAAGTGTGCTTAACAAAAGAAGTGCTCTAAAAACTGTTCCAAAAAGTGCGCTTCAAAGTGTTCTAGAAAAGGTGACAAAATAAGTATTATAAAAAGTGTTCTGAAAAGTGTATAAAGATTTGCAGTGTATGGAGTATCATTTGTTTTGTCTTTTTAGAATTTTATACAATAGTTAATAGACACAGGGTGATTCGCTAATACGTGTACAAACTTTAAGGGGAGGACGCGGGTGATGAAAATATTTAATTAATGTGACGATGATATATTAATGTGTCGTTAAAATATTATTATTTATGGATGGTTGATGAGAGAGTATAGCTTAGGTTAAGTACAATGCAGTTGTGAAATAAACCCAGCACAATAAATTACTTTAATTATTTTGGTCAAACTTCTTGTGAAGAAAAAACCATAAAAAAATAAATGAATAATTATTCTTACTTTATAATGAAACAATAACATATAAACAGGAATGAAGAAACCATTATTGACCGTTAAATCCGTCTCATTTACTTTTCAGTTGGAAGAGGAAGGAATATTATTGAGATGAATGGACACTGCACAAAAATTTTCAGACTTCCATAAACTAGAATCATATTTTTGATTCTAAGATTATTTAAATTCTCTCTGGCCGAATTCCGTGAAGATGCTGAAATAATTAATTAAATCTTTATATCACTTTAACAAACTTCCATAATACTAAATTTAAATTATATACAACAGCATCACAGCCTTTTAAGAACATTAAAAATTTCGAATAGCGTGCGATCCCCGGAGTATCGACGTAAACGGCCGAATTCTTGGATACGGAGCCGATACTAGGCCAGGACTCGGATCAGACCACGCTTTATAAGATATTTTTACGGCATCTTTTAATTAAAAAATTCTAATAAGAAAACCAGTGTCATTGGTATTTATACTAATGCATAGGGATCTCAAAACTAGAAGCAATGTTATTTCAAATTCATTAGCTGATTAAGGATGACGCTAAATTAAAAGGGCAAATTAAAAACTCATTAAGATTTAGTAAATGAAACAAGCACTTCAATTTGAGCAAGACATACACACCCCTTTTGACTGCAACTTTTTGCAGCGCTACTGTGGGAAAAAGGCAAAACACGAGGAGACAGGCTTTTGGCTATGGCCAGCAGGTTCCACTTGAATTTGAGTATATTCCACCGGCAGAGGGCGATTTTTGCTTCATTTTCATTGTTGTATTATTAACAAATGTGTGAAGTTATGCATAGAATTAAACCAAATTTTACGTATATATTTTTGACTATGGCCTGCAGATCCCAATTCGATTTAGGGATATTCCGCCGGAAGGAGGCGCTGTAATAGCCACTTAAAGATTTCACATTAAAAAAAATGAACAAAAAAATTAGCAATCCTAAAAGTTTTTTACGTTAAATGTTTGGCCTCCAAGAATTCCGGAGCAAATTTTGTTTTGCCTCTATCTTTTTTTGTTTGTTTGTTTAGGACTGGCGACCAGGCTCCTACCTGCCAGGTTTCCCTAGCTTAAACGGGTTTAGTGCCTGGCACCGTGGCGCGTAGCGCCACTGAAGGGATGCCGCCTAGTGTCTGGCCATTGCTGGTAGGACGGCTATGCGGAGGTCTATGTTTTGTTTTACTACTAATTGATGTTATTATTTTTGTATGGACCTGGGCTTAGCATAACACCCATACGTCATGCCATCGCTACACTAGTTGGTCTCGTAATTTAGAACCTTGATCAGGTGACGAGACCTTCACCTGGCTAGACACCTCCAGACGTACAATTCACAGGGAACTTGGAGGACTTTGCACCGGGCGCCATTAGCGTACATGATGAAAAAGAGAAAAAATATAAAAAATAAAAACAAGAGCCTGAAAGGGAAGGGGGTTAATACATGTTTATTTAACTTTACATAAAAAATATAAAAAAATGATTACTTTTACCTGTGTTGGATTTTTTAAAACTTTTTTCTACTGTACTTACGGTTACCTGTTGTTTTTCTTTTGCTGCTTGATTTTTGTTGCATTTTTCCTCGTCGTAGTTAAGTTTCTCACGTTGCTTTTTGGTTTCTCGTTTGTTGCGTTTGGTTTCTCATTTGTTGCGTTTGATTTGGTTTCTCATTTGTTGCAGGTTTCTCACTGTGATTTGGGTTTCTCATTTCCTGCTGTTGATTTTACACTCTGTTGTATCACTGGTAACCGTTGAATTTGTTGTTATGAATGCGCTCGAATGGCGATCAGTCCATAGAAACATTATGGCTGTTATAATGAACTCGATGAAGCTATTTGAAGACTTGGTACACTGTGGGGTGGAGCATATTCCTTGGTCATTAGTCCGTTAATTATTTCATTAACTTCCACCTTGTTAGACGCTGAAAGATCGATCTTTTGTCGCAGGAAAGCGGCAGGGCACAAAAAGGCTTGTTATTTGAAATTCAAGTTTATTTATATACCAGAGTATCAACATATAGTCAGTAAAGTTTGATTTGATCGAAAAAATTTCGGACTGAAAGAGACGTGACAAGCCTTCCAACTAGTGTTTGCGGTCTATTTTGTCTGAAGCGAATTTTTGCAAACGAGTGTCAGCAATTTTTGTAATGTCTGCTAGCATGCTAAGTAGTTAGTATATACTAAGTTAGTAATACTAATTTTAGTTTTATACTTTTTCTAGGCAATTTTTGTTTATTTTATTTGTTCACTCATTTAAAAAAAAAAAAAAAAAAAAAAAAAAAAAAAAAAAAAAAAAACGAGAAATATATTTGCAAAAACTTCTAAATATAGGTATATATATTATCTTAAATAATATAAAATTAAACCAAAAGCTGTTCGTGCTATGTTTTTTATGCAAATTTTCCGCGTCCGCAAATTTTCACTAATGTTTTTTTTTTTTTTTTTTTTTTTTTTTTTTTTCATATGGTGGATCCGAGAGCTGTCGCCATTCTTCGAAGCGAACTCAAGTCTGTGGTTTTCGACTTTCATGTTCCTTATTCGTATAATCACTTTTATTATGCAATTGCAAAAAATGCACCCAAGTTACTCTATAAACCTGTTATACAACTGTTTGCTGAATACTGAACTGTGCCGTGTTTCATAGGTGTATACAATAAATAAAAAAATTGTTAAACAAAGTATTTCTGTATGTTTCTTTAAATTGTTTGAAATGAAAATTAAATGATAACTGAACACACATTAACTAAAACATACTAACTCAGCGGTTCGCAAACTTTTTTTGTAACGCAATCCACCTCAAAGATTTTTGCTTTCGCGGACCACTTAATATGTCCGTATATATAGAGCCTTTTATACAATCTATCCTAAGTAAAATATGAAATTGGAACTTTTTTATTTTAGTTCAATCAGCTCTCTATAAAAGGTTAGTGAAACACTGTTTTTTTACTGTGCATTCATTTGCATATTTTCGCGATATTTTACTTTAAAGATGCAATTTATGGTTTTTATTATATTATTGCGGCAGATAAAATATTTCCTTGGACTCTACACTTTGGTTCAGCACCCGTGCACTCCAAACTAGATTCCTGCACGTACCTGACTTGAACCCGAAAATTTTACTTCAGATCAACGAGACATCCGACCCGAATCTGAAAAAAAAATTCGTCAACCCGAAACCCATCACACTTCAACCCGAAATCCAACCGAATCCGAAGGGAAAAAATAAATTCGATATTCCAATATAATTATGGAAAAGTAGATTAAAATTATATTTTTAATATCAATTTTATCTTTTTTGCATAAAAATGAACACACATACACTCATTAATATTCAAATGTATAGTTTTTTACATTGAAAAAATAATTCAAGGCCTTTTTTTTTTCTTTTTTGAAAAATCGGATCAACTCGAGTCGAAAGAATGAAAATCCAACGGAAAACTGACACGAAGCTGAATCATTTAAAGTCAACCCGTCACAAAACCAGATTCGTTAACGAAAAAAATTAACGTCAACTCGAACCGACTCAACCGCGAGTTGGGCCGAGTTCGGGTAAAATGGAGTTACTTGACTCGATGCAGGATTCGTCTCGACTCTACTGCAATGTGGGATTCCGTAACTTCAAATGCGTATAACTTTGTTGGCAATTCAATGATAAATAAAAGCGTGTGTTTAAAAAGCATCGACATTTGAAATTTTAGTCGGTACAACTTCGCACTACTGGAGTTCACGGGTTAATTCTACATTTTTATCACTTTCCACATAGTTGAAAAGTGTTTATGAATTTGGTTTGTCTATCTGTCTGGCTGCCTGTCTGACGTATGTCTGTCCGTGCTTTGCCTCGCGTAAATATACTTGGATTTCTGTGAAATTGATATATGATATTGATGTTTACTACGGTATATATTCGGTATTGAAAATGAAGTGTGTAGCATTTATAACATGTTAACAGGGACAATGAAAATAATTGCGTTACATTACAGTCTATGGGGGAAATCATTTGCGGTGTATTTTAATCATGTTATACTATTTAAAACATAAGTAAAATTGATATATATATATAAATCTGAGGAGCACTACAAGATGATAGCTGTAGAATATGGTATGCTTAGCATTCATCGTTCAATTACAGGGACACTCAAAAGAATTCCGTTACATTACGGTGTATTTCGAAAAATCGTTTTGAGGTGTATTTCAACGATATTACACTATTGCGAAAATATTGAAATAGTTGAGGTAATGTGCAAAATATTTACTATAGAATTCAGTGTGCATACCATTCATCGTTCATTTAGAGGGACGCACAAAATATATCGGTTAAAGTACTGTCTATGGCCAATAATTGTTCAAAGTATCTTTTCTGTTGTGGTACGCGTTTTTAAATTTAATACATTTTTTTCATATTAATTGGTTTCTATAAATTCCTATACAGGACTGCACAAAAGAATTCGGATATTTTTGAGACTGTTGATCTGAATTGCTGAAATTTGGTTGTCAAATATGTAATGCGTTTTACAAACTGTTTACTTAAACACAATCTTTGACCTTATTAAACAGTGAAGTTTTATTATGCTATTCTAAATGTGTTGGAAAATGTTTCATAATCTATGCTTGACGTATGATTTCCTGTTGAAGATATAACAGAACCATCCGTGGCGCACCAAAACATTTCCTGCGACCCAGCGTTGGATCGCGACACAAAGTTTTAGAAACTCTGCTTAACTAAAACAAGTACAAGAGCGAGGGAAAGTGAAAGTGGATTAAACTTTTAATAATTCACCATAAACTGAATATAAATATTTATTCTTAAAATTAATGCATTCCAAAACTAAATTTTTAATGTGACAGCAGAAAAAAAGGTTTTGAAAATATCAAACAACCCAGCTGACTCACTGACCAATATTTTCTGTTACGAATTTTAAAAAAAAATAGTGTAGATTTAAAACATATTTCAGAGTGATTATTTTATACTAAATCGCTGTAAAATAGATTTTCAGATACAGAAACTGTTCAGTAATGCACGAAATGTAAAAAATATCTTAACAACTTTTCGAGGATAGCATTGAGTAACTATCTAAAAGATGAACGCCTGAATAAATAAGATATTTCACTATCTTGTCAAAATATTACAGAATATTTACTTTTCCTAATCGTATCTACATCCTGCATACCTTCACCTGAAGATTAGTTTTGAAAAATGGCATTACATGAAAACTCTGTTCAAACATTGGTACGATATTTAATTTTGATTCTTTTAAATTGCTAATTTTGATCCTTTTAACCTATGGTTTATTTGAAAACGCGGTTAATTTCGTAATCAAAATTTTGAATTTAACCAATGTGTTTACACACAATGTTGACAAAAAGAAAAAAATAATAAGAGTCACCCAGAAATTCAGTTGCACAGCTCAATAGTTCATATGAACTATTGTACACTAGTTCATAACGGATTACCCCTCAATGAAATATGCTGTATAAATGTTGTACCTCCAATCAATGTTTTATCTATTTTGAAACGATTTGTCCTCTTTACTTACCTTTTATTTTATGGTGCGTTATTAGGCGAGATGAGTGTCAGGAAGAAATCTGGATAAGAAAATTGGTGACATCGGAGCAGACTGGGAGAGCCAAAGTGGTGGCCGAGGAAAGCTTTTGAAAGGTCAAATTAATGAACCAGACATAAATAGAAGCATGGTAAAAGAAATTCCTGATATACTTTTGAATAACTACACTAAAGATCTAACTTCATATAGAAATGTGCAAAACTATTTTTTTAGTTTCTAACTAATTAATTACTGTCGTATAGCATGACAGTAATTAATAAACACAAACTTTTGATACAAGAAAACTACACAAGTGCTCTATAGGCTGAGTTTAAAATTTAACTCTTTCAGTACCAACATTTTAAAAATGTAATAAAAATTATCAATGCTTCATAATTGTTAATAATGCTTCCAATAAGCTAAAAGCCATCTAATTTTATAAAATGCGAAAATGTTTTTCCTTCTTTGCGAAAACATTTTTTGTCAGAGAATGGACAAACGTCATGAACACTCGTTTAAAAAAAAAATCTGTAACAAAATTATAATTACTTAGAATTAGAACTATCACAATACGTTTTAATCAAAGTTTCTACTTTTCTGAACAAAATAAAAAATATATTTAGTTACTTCTGACATTACATAATATCTAAATTATATGATTTTTAAAAGGCTTACCTGGACGATAGCATTCATCTTGATTAAAAAAATTTTCGGGGTGAAGTTTCCCTTCAAAAATATTCTCTCTTTTATTGGTTTGAATTCTAAGTATTTGTGCTTTTTGATAGGGAAATTATTTAAAATGCTGATACAATTCGTAAAATTCGATACAATTCGTCGATTAAAGACGTCAATAGCGAATTGTTAAACGTTAAGAAAAATATTAGGATAAAATTTGCGATTTCATATTTTTCTTAGAAGTGTCAAGTGCACTCTATACTAGTACTTCCGGCGCTTTACGTATTTCAGTTATACGTTTAATCGATATACCTATATACGTATAATACCTCGGTATAACATACGTATACCTTAAACGATATATTTAAACGTATCCGGATACATATAAGCGTATATCGGTTAAACGTATAATTCAAGTACCGTAATTTCTGGCCTATAATCCGCGAATCAAAGAATCATGTTCCGACCTAGAAATTTTATTTTATAAAATGTAACTTACTAGATCGCTGTAAATATTTGACTTCAATTATTAAATAAAATTACTGGGCCGAAGCATGATTCTTTCATCCGCGGATTATAGGCCGGAAATTACGGTATACGTATATTTCAAGTATACGTTATATACTTTTAATACCAATGGACTTCATCAGTCTTACGTCACTGAACGGAGAACAAGCTGGCGGCTGTTTTGTGCTCAATGTCTCTGATTCGTAGACTAGCAGGAAAAAAGCATATTTTCTCACGCAATGAACGTCAACCCGCTGCTGGAGTAAGTTCCGTATATACGCTGTACCGTATATACTATTTCGTATAATACGTATAACCACCTTGGCCGTATGATACGTATTCAAAATCTATACCCCATATAATACTTGTTAGTCATCAGTACTCTATACCTGTAAAAACGGATTTCCAAAAAGTTAATTCATAGATGTGTGGTCTTATCAGTCAAGTCCGAAATTGCAATTTTAGAAGAAAGTGAAAAAACTGTGTACCCCTGTTTTTGATTTAACTGGGTATTACAGACTGTTTTGATTAATATCAAAGTATTTAATCGTGAAATGTGTTTTGACAGTGTAAAGTAATAATTGTTTACAGTTTGGTTTTATGCAGTGAGTACTGTAATATATATAATAGAGAACATTTCTTTCTTGTACTGTTATGATCACTAGCTAAAACAGTTCGTTACTTTCTACCTTGACTTATACTCTTTTAATCACCAATAGATATCATATTTTCAATGTGAAATGTGGAAATATACTGATTTGACCCAAAACTGACTTGTACAGTTAATACCACCCACCTAAGAATTAGTTTAAGAAAAAACAAATAAAATATCATGACATATGTAAAAAATAGTGTAAAAATGACTGTTTACTTAATATTTTTTTTTTAAATAAATTATTTATATTATTAAAAATCACTTGAAACAACCAAAATGTACTCAACAAAACATGTTTTGTTGTTTTAATCAATTCTTTTTCCTGGGTGTGACAGCCTGTGCTGTGTAACTCTCGTAAATACACTTCTATTTTTCTGTAATTTTTATATGTTATTGAAGTTTACTATAGAACGATCGTTATTAAAAATGAAGTGTGTAGCATTTGTAATTCGTTTACTGGGACCGTTAAAAGTATCCCGTTACATTACACCCAGAGGAAAGTTTTGTTGAATCAACAAAAATTTGGTTGGCCCAACAAAACTTTCCGTTTAAATATGGGTCAATGGAAATTTTGTTTGAATCAACAAGAAGAATATTGTTGATTTTTTTTTCAGTTCCAACAAAAAATTATGTATCATCAATAAAAAAATGTTTTGTTAGTTCAAGTAAAAATGGTTCAATTTTACTTGAATTAACAAAATTCCTTTGTTGAAAGTTGTCTCAAAATAAATATAATTAATTACCTGTTACTTTAAGAGTTCTTTTCAGTTTCGGTAACAAAAACTTTTGTTTAAAAACAACTGTTTTGTGTAATTTTAAGAATTTTCTTTGTTTTAACAACAAAAGGTTTTTGTTACAGAAACAATTATAATATCTACTTTAAAATTATTTTTTATATTAGAACCAATCTAAACTTAACTATTTTTAGGTAATTTTTAATTAATTTTCAGCAGTGAATTACGCCTGTAATCCTTGAATAATAACAAGTGCATTTTTATCCTGCTTTTTTTCAAGCGTAAACCGACAGATTGAACAATGGCACAAGCCGGGAATAGAACCCGGGTCCTCAGAATAACGATCTGAGGCTCTACCACTGAGTTACAAGGAATGATATCCAAACTCGTAATTTCTCTCTCTTATATATGTCGGACCGGCTGCAACCGCAGCACAAGATGAAAATGTCAGCATGAGCACAGGGACATAAAAGTCTTAAGACATAATAGTAGGGGAAGCCCGACGTTACTCTGGGGCCCCCCTCTACCAATTGCTTTGTTATTTACTAAATCCATTTTTGGAATACTGCAACAATTTGAAATTTTACCGTCAAAATTTCGAGTAAACAACAATTTAGAAAGAGCGAGCTTCTTAGATAAAAATTTCGTAAGGAAAAAGTAAATTTTTTCCCTGATTGATTTTTTTTTTTTTTTTTTTTTTTTTTTTTTTTTTGTAAAAAGTTATTTTGAAGAATAAATTTGGGGGTACATTTGTATTTCTTTGGTTAAGCATGGGCTTCCCGGGCCTATTCGGTAAACAGGCCCTGCATGAGCATGCAAATTTCTGCGGCAAACATGAGACGAAAATACAAAGCCCAGCATACGGCAACATATAGTTAATTTTTAATTCATTTTCAGCAGTGAATTACGCCTGTAAAAAGCAGGATAAAAAGTCACTGGTTATTATTCAAGGATTACAGGCGTAATTCACTGCAGAAAATTAATTGGAAATTAACTGTGTTGCCGTAATGCTGGGGCCGCAGAACGCTATTCTGAGGACCCGGGTACGATTCGCTTAGGAAATTTTTCACTCTGTCTATTTACGCTTGAAAAAAAGCAGGATAAAAATTCACTGGTTATTATTTAAGAATTACAGGCGTAAATCACTGCTGAAAATGAATTAAAAATTAATCCGTGTATTAGTTCTTGAGCTTTATTTATAGTGAAAATCATGAAAAAAGTAGCATAGTAGCGCCACCTGTCGGGTTATTTACACCAAAACGTAATCAGCTTCTATTTATGTCAAGGTCTAACTCAGTCTGTAGTTTGATGTAAATCAGTGCATTAGTTCTTGAGAAATTGCGAAAATTGCAACATAGCAGCGCCACCTGTTGCGCTATTTATTCCAAAAACTAATTAGCACCAATTTATATCAGGAAGTAACTGAATATAAAGTTTTATTAAATTCAGTTCTTGAAATAGAGCGCCCAGAAAATTTTTGTCACATGCAGACAGACAGGGTCATAGACAGTCATTTTCTAAAAACAGTCAAATCGTGTTCAGGACCTTCTAAAATTTGTCGAAAACCAGAAGTTCAAAAAAATTTCATGACTCCAATACTTTCTTCTTGTAAAGATAGAAGAAAGTAATAAATGGGGTAGGAGGATTTTTAAAACTACCTTGGTCCTTGCCAATTAAAAAAAGTTTTAATTATCCAAAAATTATGTTAATCCTTTAATTATATAGCTATATAAGTCAAATAATCCAAGTTACGTGAGAGAGTTATGGCTACTACACAACAATTTAAATTTTGTATAAATTACAAATTTAAATTACAAAATTATGGTAAAATTAAAAAAACAGATTTTGTTAATTCAAGTAAAATTGATGAAATTTTGTTAAAATTTTGAAGAGTGTTAACAATGTTTTTTTTTGTCAATGCAACAAAACTAACTTTTTACTTCAACTAAAAATTTTGCTTGAAACAACCAAAATGTACACAACAAAACATGTTTTGTTGTTTTAATCAATTCCCTTTTTCTGGGTGTACGGTCAATGGAACAAAAATCCTTTCAAGTGCATGCAACATATTACACCATTTCAAACATAAGGAAATTGATACGCATTTATGGAGTACAATAAAACATGCTTTCTGTAGAATATGAGATGCAAAGTATTTATTATTCTATTACACGTTTACAGGGTCACACAAAAGAATTCTGTTGCATAATGGTCTATGGGAAAAAATCGTTTGCAGAGGAGTATTTTAATGATGTTACAACATTTAAAAAAAAAAATGAAATTTACATGCATTGCTGAGATGCACTATATGTTGCTTACTGAAAAGTTGTTTTCTACTAATATATACGGCTATAAAAAAGAATTCGAGTGCATTTCCATTTATTGGCGAAAATTGCTAAAAGGGAATTTTCTAACTGAACTAAATTTTAGCAGGCTATGTTGTATATATGTCATTCTATAGATCATATACAGGGCTGCACAAAATAATTCGACTTATTTTTTAAATATGATAGGTAATTGCTAAAACTGGGTTTATAAATTCGTTATATGTTTTGTTAAGTGTTTAGGTATTATATCCTTCTTTCACCATATTTAACGTTGAAGTTTCGTTACAGTTTTCTGGATGTGTTGAAAAGTATTACAAAATCTATGCTTTACGCATGGTTTTTCGTTCTTGTTTATTTTCTTTTCGGTCACTGTGGATCACACAATTAGTTTTTATAAACAATTAAAAAAATATGTTATGCATTTTAAATATCATGGTAATATAAATTTATAGTGAAAGCTAAATAATAGTTTTAAGTTTTTAGTCATATAAAACAAGAAAGAAAAATCATAAGTTAAGCATAGATTATAAAACACATTCTAACGCTTTCAGAATACTGTAACAAAACTTCACAGTATAATATGGTGAAAGATGATGTATAAGTAAATACTTTAGAAAACGCATAACACATTTGAAACTTCAATGCTAGCAATTACGTCAATAGTTGAAAAAGTATCCGAATCATATTGTGCAACCCTGTATATAATCTATATATTGGTATGTATACGACATAGTTTTCTAAAATTTACTAATAGTTAGAAAATGCATAACACAGTTGAAAATTTCCATACATCAAATTCCTCTAACAGTAATTGGAAATGTACTCGAGATCTTTTGTGCAGCCCTGTATAGGATCTATAGAATTTATATACACCAAGTAATATGCAAAAAATGAGTAAAATCGCGAACCTCAAATGAAAACGCACTCCCAGCAATTTTTATTCAATTATTATTGATAGACAGTACTGTAAACGAATAGTTTTGTGTGTCCCTGTAAATGAACGATGATTACTATGCGCACCCTATTCTACGGTAAGCGCCTTGTAGTTCGCAAACGATTTTTCCCCATAGACCGTCATGTAACGGAATTCTTTTGAGTGTCCCTGTAATATAACCATAAATGCTATACAATTCATTTTCAGTACCAAACATACCACAAAAAACCCCGAGAACATATATCAATTTCAAGACAATACGAGTATATTTACGCGAGTTAGAGCACGGACAGACGACAGACAGACAGACAAACCGAATTCGTAAACAATTTTCAACTGTGTTGGAAATAGTTCAAAAATTTCATTATAAGAGTGAGGTTATACTTACTTGTCCAAGATGAAGAAGGCTTTTTGTAGATGCGCTGGAAAGGAAATGAGATGTGTAGACGTCTATTCTCGTCTGAGAAAGAAAAGGAAAATTACGACGGTGAATCAAACAAGACTTTTTTTTTTTTAAAGATTACCTTTGAAATAGTATTTACCAAAAATATACGAAAGTTATTTTTCTTCATAATTTTTCTTTAACATTTACACATTTTTATCAGCATATTGTTAGTTTTTATTTACTGTTGCATCATAAAGAGAATTCGATCATTTATGAAGCAATTTCTCGAAAATCCTTCCACTTCCTTATCTGATGAAAATATTTCTCCCTCGTAATGTGCTTTGTAATTTAAAATTATATATACATTAGTGTGCAAAACTTAAGCAACAAACACAAAATGCTAATTTCTGAACACGCAAGTATTCAAAAGAAAATTCTGTAAAGAGCAAGTGTAAAAAATAGGTACTACCCTAACAGCACAGCCAATCGATGTGAAGTCTCCTTGACATCACAATTGTCACAGTCACTACAATGAACTGAAATGTCATAACTTTCACTCATCTAATTTATACTCTCATTTGGTCACTCCCCTGAGAAGTCACCATGATTGCTGCTTTTTGACGAGTCGCCAGGTGACTTTACAATGAAATCACCTTGTGACTTTAGTGTGACTGTTATTTTGACACACCATACAAAAGTCATCATGATAGCTGTTCTGTGAAGAGTTCCCAAGTGACAGAAAATGAAATCATTTGATGACTTTTCACAAAGGAGTACAATGGTGACTTCACAGTAGAGTCTCAGTCACCTGAAAGTTACCATGCGACTTCATTGCGACATTATTTGGTGACTCATCACAATGCAATGCTCACAATGACTTCAAAGTTGAGTCTTCAAATGACAGCCACGTGAGAATCACAAGATGACTTCATTGTAATGTAACCTGCACAAAGCAACAGTTACAGTGACTTTTCAGAGATAACAATCATTTGAGAGTAATAATGAGATGAGCGAAAGATCCCACATTTTGATTCACCGTAGTGACTGTGACACTTGTAACCATGTGTGATGTCAAGGAGACTTCACATCGACTGGCTGTGCTGTTAGGGTACTACCTATTTTTTACACTTGCTCTTTACAGAATTTTCTTTTGAATACTTGCGTGTTCAGAAATTAGCATTTTGTGTTTGTTGCTTAAGTTTTGCACACTAGTGTATTTTCTTCAAAAATTACAAAGCACATTACGAGGAGAAATATTTTCATCAGATAAGGATGTGAAATAATTTTCGACCAGATGCTTCATACACGATCGAATTCTCTTTACAATGCAAGAATATGATGACAGAATATAATAGCGGACAGAATATAAAAAACGAAAAAATAGACCGGTAAATTTTTACTTTATAAAAAACATGACTTTTTTTTGTTGTTGCTAAATGAAATTTATTTGGATTTATTAAAGAAAGGATAAAGTGTTTTGACAGGAATATTAAACGAAATCCTTTGAGCGATCTTCGATCACACTTACCCACTTGTTTACACTTGCTCTTTACAGAATTATCTTTTGAGTACTCACGTATTCAGAAATTAGCATTTTGCGTTTGTTGTTTAAGTTTTGCACAATAGTGTATTTCTCCTAAAACGTTTTTACACCGTTTGGCAGAGGACTGGCCCAGACGACTGCTTTTTAACTATTTTATCTACCAGTATGTCTATACAATAATTTTTATGATATTTTTCTAGTACAAGCTCACTATGGAGCCTATTGTTTAGAAATAATAGTAGAACAATTAATAGAAAAAGCGTTTCCTTTTGCTTTCATAAGTGGTACAAATGTGTACTGTTGGTTCTCAACGGGTTAAGGTGGTTCTCATATACAATCTGACACATTTTTTAAAGCCATTTTTTTCGCAAATACATGAAATTATCAGATGCTCTTATTCAAAAACTATGTTTTGAACAGTTTTTTCATTTTTTCGGTAAACGTAGAAAAATTTTCCGATAATTATGTCAAAATTGTTGTTTTGAACCAAAATCTTTGCGCGATAGCGCGGGAGGGGGAAAAACTGCTGCCATGAGACAATAATCGCTTGTGACTCAAGATGCAATTAATTTAGACGGAAAAAGAAACGAAAAATTGCTCAATCACATATCACTTCAATTATCAAACTTGAATGTTTTATACTTTTCCGTTTAAATATAAGCCAGAAATTTTCGCCTCATTGAGCGGGGAAAAATACTTTTTTTTCTAGAACCATTAGCAGTCGGAGAATGTATGTTTTGCTCCAGCAGGATCAATGATCATGGTGGCGGAGGCGGGACCGGAAGTGCGAGCGGAAATGTAAGAAGATAAGGGACAGGAAGTAAGACAGGAAGTTTAACCGGAAAGGAAGTAGGGGAGGGCTTATTTTAGGGAGTCTTCCAGAAGAAGTGAACTTAAAGGGTAGGGGAGGCTTAATATTTTTTGTTGGAAAATAAAGGGAGATGAAAGGATTGTGCCGACCTATAGGTGAACTGAGATTTAAGAAAATGAAAATGCACGTAATTCTTTAAAGTAATTGAAAGCTAACAGTGCTTTCAGTCGAGTGGAGTTGAGTGGTAGGAATCCTGCTATAATTTTTTTAAGTAACAGAATGTACAATTTTTTTGTTGTTGTTAATTATGGACCCACTATTACCACCCGCTATGAAAACAATTCATAACGCCACAATTATTATTTTTTCCCATCTGCATATCCTCTTACACCAGTCATCTGCGAGAGACCTGTAACGAAATAAAAGGGTTTAATTATTATGTTTAAGCGAGAGTTGTGTAATACGGAAAATCAGATGTGAGGGCTAAATTTTTAGAGAGTTAAAATGAAAATCCACTGAGGGTTGCTAAATAAAAGGAGGTGATCGACTTTAACAGCATTTTTTAAAAAGGAATCATACGTTTCGATTACGTTTGTTAACTATCATAGTTTAACATCAAAAAGCAGGTAGACATTCATATCTCTAGCGCTCGTCGACCTAACTGTTCGGAATTTTCTTCGAACCCATTATTTTTGACTTTATAAAAGTTTAATATAAAAAAATATTCTTCAAGTATTAACTGAAATGAGATTAAAATAGATGTAATGGTTAAATTTTTAAGAATTTAAAATGAAAATTCAACGAAAATTGTGATAGCCATGTAAATGAAAGTAATGTGATAACTTTGCTTCATAAAACCTACCACGAAAAAAGCTGGTAGACGTTTACCTTTCGCACTCGTCGACCTAACCGTTCGGAATTTTGTTTAAACTTCTCTCGAGTTCGTCGACCTAACCGTTCAGAGTTTTCAAATAAGAAGCCAAATGAGAGCCAAATTTGTGAAAATTTGGCTTTTTTCTGAAATTTTAGGCTTTTTGCGCTACCACCAGAAGTAAAATTTTATTTATTTTGTTTTTGCATCTTACTTAGCTACCCTAGACACAAGTCTTCTTCGGTTTAGCGAATCAAAACAGAAAAAAAAGACCCGACCCACAATCCGGCCAACATTTCTGAGTGAATACAACTTGATTGCGTTAACTTAAGGATTTTTTAAATGCTTTGCGCTACCTCAAATGAAGTAATTTTGCTTCTTTTTTTATTATAATGTATTTTTATATCTTTCTTTTAAAGATTTTTCACTATAGCAGTTTTTTTCTTTTATAGCTTTAAAAAAGGAAAGAAAACTATTGCTCTCCAATAAATTTATTTGAGCTGCTCTGTCGCTAAAATTAAAATGTAATTATTATTTTTTTTTTCATTTTATTTTACTAAGCAACCCTAAAGACAAGTTTTCCGCGGTATAGCGAATACAAAAAAAAAAGTTTTTTTCGGCCCACCCTAATATCCAACACACAAAACAATTTTAAAGATTTTTTCCCTTTCATATGAACAATTTTTCACAAGAATTTAGCAATAATTTAACTTGAGAGCAGGTATTTTGTTTACAGTTATACGATTATAATAAATTTTCATTAGATTTGATATTATACAACTAACATTTTAAAAAAAGAGAAAGACATCTAGTTTTTTTTTAACGTCACATATTTGAATTATTAACCTATTTTAGTTAAAAGTATGATACTTAAGTGATTTTATTTAAAAAATCAATTCAACATTTTAAAAGCAGTCGAAAGTTTTTCACTTTTAAAAAATAACTAACAGAATTTTATTTTAATTTTTTAAAGAAGTGGGTAGATTACACTAACTTTAAATTAAATTAACTTTTAATAGGTCACTTTAAATAAAATACATATTGTTTATTATTATTAAAGAAATATAAACTACTCACACATTATTATTTTGTTGCATTTTAACATAACAACATTTACAGTAAATTATTTAAGACATGCGATTAAGACCATTTACATTGGAATTCACTTAAATTCTACAATCTTTCTGCTGACATGTGTTCACAGAAGAAATCTTTTCATAGAAGGCAAAATAAGATAATGAATTGATAAACGTGATTCGTTATGCATATTTTGAAACAGGAAATTATTTAAGACATGTGATTAAGCCCATTTTACATGGTATTACAGAATACACCTTTTCATAGAATGCAAGATAAGATAATATCACATAATGAATTGATAAACGCGATTCGTTATGCATATGTTTAAACAGGAAATTTGTTTAAGAGATAACATTACTTTACTTATATGAAGTACCCAAATATAAATTTTGCTGATATAATTAATTTTATTTCGAATTTGAAAATAGTATTGACAGAACATTCAAATTTTACTTTGCACAATATTTAAATAAGGGAAATTGTACACATAAAAAATTTAATGTAAAAAAATTTAATTAGGGAAGTTAGAAAATGTTGTACACGAACCCACTCATTTAGGGAAAGTTAGAAAAGGAGAGTGTTTTTAGGAAAATACGTTATGATTGTTAAACTTTTATCATGTATATTTCAAAGTATTTACCAACTTTATCGAAAAAGAAAAATACGTTACGATTGTTAAACTTTTTTTAATACATTTCAAAGTCTTATAAACTTTATCGAAAAAAAGAAAAAAGTTTTCAATATGCAAGTGAAAATACATTAAATTATTCAAATGTTGTAGAAAAATGGGTGATATCTGAAATTTGATAGTTCAAACAGCTTCCGGGTAAAAATCGTATACACGGGTTAAATATGGCAATTATTTTTCCAACAGACAGTTCGACACAGGTAAAAATGAGTCACTCAATCATGCATGTAGCAAGCTGATAACAAGTTTAGATAGGAAACGACGAGAGACTATCTTGAAAAAGTTTTAGGTGAGTCAATTTTTATTGTAAAACTCTTATCTCATGTTAAAATCTTTTTTTAAATTAACATTTTGTCTAAGTCATTCAAAATACACAACATCAGTTTTAACAGTGTAGGTTAAAGAAAACACTTTTTCGCAATCAAACTATTTTATTCATCATTTAAAATAATACACATCAAATAAGTCTGTCATATTAAGATGTGTACAATTCTAATTTCAAAATTTTTGTAATGTCCAATTAAACACTCGTTCAGTGAAATCTTCAAATAAGTTAAACAACTTGAAAACGGCATTCTCAACATATACATGCACGTTTTGATCTGTTAATTCCACTTCACATATTTTGCATATCATTTTGTCTTTTAATTCACTATAAGTTCGAACTAATCTATAAGCTTCACTATCAGTCCAAATAACAAATCTTTTAAACAGGGTGATTTCGCAATGTTAGGTAAAATTTTATGAAAAGTATCACAATGTTGTAAAAAATCCGATTTACAATTAAATATTCCACAACACTTTGCACATGAATATTGTTTTTATAAGTTGTGAGTTTTCCTATGTTTCAATAAGTCTATCATTCTTGAAAACAGTTCGTTGCAATCACTACACTTGAATTGTTTAGGTGATTTGTGAATCTTTTCATGAATATGTAAATCACTTTTTCGCGTAAAAACTTCACCACACACCTCACAGCGAAAACACTTTTCCTTTAAATTACTTTTCATAAAAAACACAAAGTTAACTTTTCGAGGAAATGTTTTGTTACACGACTTGCAGAAATAGCGTACCTTTTTAATTGCTTTAGGTGACATTGTTTTATCACCTTCACAAGACTGCATGACTCGTTCCATAACAACTTTAATACTTAGACGAAAATCACAACCTTTTACATCAATCACAATGTATTCTATAGCATTAAACACAATTGTTCGTAAAATAACATTCTCACGTAGGGGGCGCTTGTTTCAAAATACTAGCATTTTATTGGTTAAAAAAGTCACACGCAAAAAGGTTTTTTCTCTTTTTCGATAAAGTTTATAAAACTTTGAAATGTATTTAAAAAAGTTTAACAATCGTAACGTATTTTTCTTTTTTTGATAAAGTTTGTAAATACTTTGAAATATACATGATAAAAGTTTAACAATCATAACGTATTTTCCTAAAACACTCTCCTTTTCTAACTTTCCCTAAATGAGTGGGTTCTTGTACAACATTTTCTAACTTCCCTAATTAAATTTCATAAGTAATGTGTACAATTTCCCTTATTTAAATATTGTGCAAAAGTAAAATTTGAATGTTCTATCAATACTATTTTTAAATTCGAAATAAAATTTATATTTGGGTACTTCGTATAAGTAAAGTAATGTTATCTCTTAAACAAATTTCCTGTTTAAACAAATGCATAACGAATCGCGTTTATCAAATCATTATGTGATATTATCTTATCTTGCATTCTATGAAAAGGTTTATTCTGTAATACCATGTAAAATGGTCTTAATCACATGTCTTAAATAATTTCCTGTTTCAAAATATGCATAACGAATCACGTTTACCAATTCATTATCTTATTTTGCCTTCTATGAAAATATTTCTTCTGTGAACACATGTCAGCAGAAAAGTTGTAGAATTTAAGTGAATTCCAATGTAAATGGTCTTAATCGCATGTCTTAAATAATTTACTGTAAATGTTGTTATGTTAAAATGCAGCAAAATAATAATGTGTGAGTAGTTTATATTTCTTTAATAATAATAAACAATATGTATTTTATTTAAAGTGACCTATTAAAAGTTAATTTAAGTTAATGTTAGTGTAATCTACCCACTTCTTTAAAAAATTAAAATAAAATTCTGTTAGTTATTTTTTTAAAGTGAAAATCTTTCGACTGCTTTAAAAATGTTGAATTGATTTTTTAAATAAAATGACTTAAGTATCATACTTTTAACTAAAATAGGTTAATAATTCAAATATGTGACGTTAAAAAAAACTAGATGTCTTTCTCTTTTTTTAAAATGTTAGTTGTATAATGTCAAATCTAATGAAAATTTATTATAATCGTATAACTCTAAACAAAATACCTGCTCTCAAGTTTAATTCTAGAATTGCTAAATTCTTGTTAAAAATTGTTCATATGAAAGGGAAAAAATCTTTAAAATTGTTTTAATTGTTGTATATATCATATTGTATGTTTTTATATCTAATATTTTGCATGTCAAATCACTTATTAACTGAATGTAATGATTATGTCTTGTGTGTTGTAACTGGTTAGTTAAATATAGGGTTGATTATCTACGTTAGGGATAAGTGTCTCCATGTAGGTCTTTCTAAGGAATCCTAACTCGTATCGACACAAGGTTCGAAGAAAACTCTGAACGGTTAGGTCGCCGAGCGCAAGAAGTTTAAATTTCAACGTCTAGTAGCTTTAAAATCAGAACATTGCACCTATAGGTGAGGTTCTTATGTGTGTATGAATTCTGAAATGTTTCTAAGACACTTTGGGAAATATGTTATTTAAACTTCCCTTAAAAAAGTTAGCTATTGTAAGTTAATATAAATCCGGATTTCGACGAAAACTCTGAACGGTTAGGTCGACGAACTTGAGAGAATTTTAAAGAAAATTCCGAACGGTTAAGTCAACGAGTGCGAAAGGTAAACGTCTACCAGCTTTTTTCGTGTTAGATTTTTATGAAGCAATCGCATTACTTTCATTTACATGGCTATCACAATTTTCGTTGAATTTACATTTTAAATTCTTAAAAATTTAACCATTACATCTATTTTAATCTCATTTCAGTTAATACTTAAAGAATAATTTTTTATATTAAACTTTTATAAAGTAAGAAATAATGGGTTCGAAAAAAATTCCGAACAGTTAGGTCGACGAGCGCTAGAGATATGAATGTCTGCCTGCTTTTTGATGTTAAACTATGATAGTTAACAAACATAATCGAAACGTATGATTCCTTTTTAAAAAATGCTGTCAAAGTCGATCACCTCCTTTTATTTAGCAACCCTGAGTGGATTTTCATTTTAACTCTCTAAAAATTTAGCCCTCACATCTGATTTTCCGTATTACACAACTCTCGCTTAAACATAATAATTAAACCCTTTTATTTCGTTACAGGTCTCTCGCAGATGAATGGTGTAAGAGGATATGCAGATGGGAAAAAATAATAATTGTGGCGTTATAAATTGTTTTCATAGCGGGTGGTAATGGTGGGTCCACAATTAAAAAAAAAAAAAATTGTACATTCTGCTACTTAAAAAAATTATAGCAGGATTCCTACCACTCAACTCCACTCGACTGAAAGCACTGTTAGCATTCAATTACTTTAAAGAATTACGTGCATTTTCATTTTCTTATATCTCAGTTCACCTATAGATCGGCACAATCCTTTCATCTCCCTTTATTTTCCAACAAAAAAAATTAACCCCCCCCCTACCCTTTAAGTTTACCTCTTCTAGAAGACCCCCTAAAATAAGCCCTCCACTACTTCCTTTCCGGTTAAACTTCCTGTCTTACTTCCTGTCCCTTATCTTCTTACACTTCCGCTGGCACTTCCGGTCCCGTCTCCGCCACCATGATCATTGATCCTGCTGGAGCAAAACATACATTCTCCTACTACTAATGGTTCTAGAAAAAAAATATTTTATCCCCGCTCAACGAGGCGAAAATTTCTGGCTTATATTTAAACGGAAAAGTATAAAACTTACAAGTATGATAATTGAAGTGATATGTCATTGAGCAATTTTTCATTTTTTTTCCTTCTAAATTAATTACATCTTGAGTTACAAGCGATTATTGTCTCATGGCAGCAGTTTTTCCCCCTCCCGCGCTATCGCGCCCAGATTTTGGTTCAAAACAACAATTTTGACATAATTATCGGAAAATTTTTCTACGTTTACCGAAAAAATGAAAAAACTGTTCAAAACATAGTTTTTGAATAAGAACATCTGATAATTTCATGTATTTGCAAAAAAAATGGCTTTAAAAAATGTGTCAGATTGTATATGAGAACCACCTTAACCCGTTGACAGCCAACAGTAGACATTTGTACCACTTATGAAAGCCAAAGGAAACGCTTTTTCTATTATTTGTTCTACCATTATTTCTAAACAATAGTCTCCATAGTGAACTTGTACTAGAAAAATATCATAAAAATTATTGTATAGACATACTGGTAGATAAAATAGTTAAAAAGCAGTCGTCTGGGCCAGTCCTCTGTCAAACGGTGTAGAAACGTTTTAGGATAAATACACTATTGTGCAAAACTTAAACAACAAACGCAAAATGCTAATTTCTGAATACGTGAGTACTCAAAAGATAATTCTGTAAAGAGCAAGTGTAAACAAGTGGGTAAGTGTGATCGAAGATCGCTCAAAGGATTTCGTTTAATATTCCTTTCAAAACACTTTATCCTTTCTTTAATAAATCCAAATAAATTTCATTTAGCAACAACAAAAAAAAATCATGTTTTTTATAAAGTAAAAAATTACCGGTCTATTTTTTCGTTTTTTATATTATGTCCGCTATTATATTCTGTCATCATATTCTTGCATCATAAAGAGAATTCGATCGTGTATGAAGCATCTGCTCGAAAATTATTTCACATCCTTATCTGATGAAAATATTTCTCCTCGTAATGTGCTTTGTAATTTTTGAAGAAAATACACTAGTGTGCAAAACTTAAGCAACAAACACAAAATGCTAATTTCTGAACACGCAAGTATTCAAAAGAAAATTCTGTAAAGAGCAAGTGTAAAAAATAGGTACTACCCTAACAGCACAGCCAGTCGATGTGAAGTCTCCTTGACATCGAACATGGTTACAAGTGTAACAGTCACTACGGTGAATCAAAATATGGGATCTTTCGCTCATCTCATTATTACTCTCAAATGATTGTTATCTCTGAAAAGTCACTGTAACTGTTGCTTTGTGCAGGTGACATTACAATGAAGTCATCTTGTGATTTTACAGAATTTTCTTTTGAATACTTGCGTGTTCAGAAATTAGCATTTTGTGTTTGTTGCTTAAGTTTTGCACACTAATGTATACATTTTTTTAAATTACAAAGCACATTACGAGGAGAAATATTTTCATCAGATAAGGAAGTGAAAGCATGATCGAATTCTCTTTATGATGTAAGAGTAAATAAAAACTAACAATATGTTGATAAAATGTGTAAATGTTAAAGAAAAATATAACAGTATCCCTCACTGATAACGTTATCCCCCGTTGATAACAATGTCTCCCACTGATAAAAGTGTCACCCATCTCTATACTATTAAAAACTATTAACCCCTTCGCGACGAGCGTCCTTTACAGAATTTAATCTTTTGCCACCGATTTCTCAAAGCAGAAACTTTCGCTTAATTGAATCGCAGAAATGCTATCATTAAATAAGCCAAAGCTTACAATAAAAAGTTACTAGTGGGAATAATCGAGGATTCTGGGCATCTTTTGCGTCACGTATACGTGTCGCTTGTCCCCAAGGGGTTAAAAACTCCTGGTCAGAAATAGAATCTCCCAAGGCCATCGGCCAAGATACCAGAGCTTAACAGTACTCACCTGCTGTAGATAGCTGCTAAACATGACCTTGTCTAAACAAACCACTTCCATACTCTGTTATAATCTTGGATGGTATATTAGCTTTTTCTTATATTTCCTTGTCTTAAGCATGCTTAACAATCGTAATTTGAATAAAAGGGTAGATAGGATCTCTGTTTAAATATGGCTAAGAGCCACCTGGTCGAATAAAAGAGGAATTTCCATAAAAATCTTATGTAAAAGTGAATCATCTATCTGTATAAGTGCATTAAAGGAAGGAGTATGCGCTGTAAAAAAATAGGAAATAAAATGTCCTTAAACAACAGATATTACTTTTTTTTTTTTTTATACTCGCATTTCGTTTATCACTGAAACATGAAACGCTTTATTCTGTTTCTTACTGTTTGCTTTGTGCTTTGTTTCTACGAAAAAGAAACTGAAGCTGACGGCACACATAAGGGCGTTGAGGATCCAGATACCTATAGAAATGTTGTAAGTATTCTTTATGACTTTATTAATTATTGTCTTTTTCAAGCATAGTTGAAAAGTGTTGAGTAGACAGTTGACTTTTAAGGTCTTCAATTTTTTTTTCTTTTTTCTTTCTTTTTTTTTTTTTTTTTTTTTTTTCAGACATTACATGCGATAGAGCAATATTTTCAGATCATTCTCTAAAAAAAAAAATATTAAACATTCCTATAATTACGCTAATTGTGACAAAAATTGTAACTGGTATTCTCTGTAAGCAATTATTAAAAGAATACTTTAAATTTATTTACATCAAAATGTACTTTTTAGGGTTTCGTTCATCTCACGAAACCCTATTCGTCCAGCTACATTGTCTGTCCGTCGCAGAGCCGGTTCTCAGAAACTCGATAACTTACAGACTTGAAATTTTGTGCCTACTATGAAGCTGAAAATCATAAAATTTAAAAACACCGTATTATTTTAATATAGAGAGATAAAAACTAAAAATCTAACAGCCTTTTCCTATTAAATTTAAACATTTTTCGTTATAGCAGTTGCCAACAATTAAAAATACACAATAAAATTATTTCTAGAATAATTAATTTTCTATTGAAAGATTTCCGCGTGAAAAATGAAAATAAAATAAAAAGTTTTATATGACGTCATATTGGTAATAAAATGGAAATTTTCAAACATTTCTCAATAATGCAAGGAGTATGAGTATGTGTAGGTACAGAAAGCAGGTTAATAGGATGTCATTAGAGAATTAAAAAAAAATTAATCTGACGTCATATTGGAAGTTTAACGGACTTTTTCAAATGTTTGAGAACAGTACAAAGAGAGTATCAATATGAGTAATAGAGAAAGCAAGTAGATATGACGTCAGCAAGTGATTATAACGTCATATGAGCTTGAGGAACGTATTGAAACATGATAAAACCGGATTATGAAAATATTGGCATATTTTAACAGTTTGAAGTTCTCTATACAACATGTTTAATTTTGAAATTATTATTTTTTAAATATCGCATTTCATTCACATTATACAGCTATTATTATTACTGAGTATAATAGCGGGCTTCGCCGCTATCGGACCGGTTCTGATTTTCGAAAAAACGAGAAAAAATAGACCGGTAAATTTTTACTTTATAAAAAACATGACCCTTTTTTCATGAAATTTATTTGGATTTATTAAAAAAAAGGATAAAGTGTTTTGAAAGGAATATTAAACGAAACCCTTTGTGCGATCTTCGATCACACTTACCCACTTGTTTAAAAATTGCGCCCATAATAACAGAATAACAGCTAATAATAACTGTTAAGTCGTGAACTTATTTCATATATTTTCATGGCATTTCCACAGATTATTAATTTTAACGATATCTTGACTAGGCCTAAATTAATTTACTCTTTCAGTCAGAAAACAATCTGTGCATAGATGGAATCTAGGAAAAAAAGTAATCGGAAAAAAAGTAAACGGAAAAAAAGTAACTGATTCAACAAAAGCGGAAAAAAAGTAATCGGAAAAAAAGTAAACGGAAAAAAAGTAAACGGAAAAAAAGTAACAAGGTATTGATAAGTATTGAAATTATTGATAAATAAGTGTTAAAAGCTAACGAAGTAACATATGTCTGATTTATATAATTCCCGTAGGCGGATATTTGCGATTGCTATTAGAAATTGAGTAAAATCACCGCCGGAAAAAAGCACCATCGGTAAAAAGCTCCCTGATAAAAAAATGGGGGGGGGGGGGCTTCACGTTAAGAAGGGGAAAATACCACACATTTAGGAATAACACGTGTTTGAATAAGCCAATTATAATTTCGGGTAAAGCACGTGCTAACCACGTGTATGTACTAACCACGTGTACTAGGAACAATCAGAGTATTATATACATCATTTATTCTAATACGAGAGCAAATCTTGTGTGTATGTGTGTGTGAGGGGGAGGGGTTATATATATATATGCAAATTTTATGTTAAAAACGGCTCTAACGATTTTGACGAAATTTTGTATCCTACAGTTTTGAGGCACCAGAAAACCGTTGGGCTGGGTCACATGTTTAAGGAAATTCGATTAGTGGGTAATTTGGGTCACCATCGGTCAAGATCAAGCCAATTGTATCTAAAATACGGTTCAAACGATTTTGACTAAACTTTTATTACCATTTTTGGGCACGAGAAGACTGTTTGTTGGGTTAGGTCACATGTTCGAGAGCTTTCTATTAGTTGATCATTTTTGCGTCAACGCGGGTCAAGTTAATTTTATCTAAAAAACGGATCTAACGATTTTGATTAAATTTTGTATCTAACGAGTTTCGGACACGGGAAGACTACTGGGCTATGTTACATGTTCGAGAAAATTCGATTAGTGGGTCATTTTGGGTCACCAGAAGCCAGGGTCAAGCTAATTGTATCTAAAATACGGTTCAAACGATTCTGTCTAAACCTTGTATCCTACCATTTTCGGGCACGATGAGACTATTGGGCTGGGTCACATGTTCGAGAACTTTCGATTAGTGGGTCATTTTGGGTCACCATGAGACAGGGTCAAGCTAATTGTATCTAAAAAATGGTTCAAACGATTTTGACTAAACTTTATATCCTACCATTTTCGGGCACGATGAGACTATTGGGCTGGGTCACATGTTCGAGAACTTTCGATTAGTGGGTCATTTTGGGTCAACGCGGGTTAAGTTAATTTTATCTAAAAAACGGCTGTAAGGATTTTGAATAAATTGTGTATCTTACTAGTTTCGGACACGAGAAAATCATTGCGCTAGGTCACATGTTCGAGAAAATTCGATTAGTGGGTCGATTTTGGGTCACTGTGGGTCAAACTAATTTTATCTAAAAAACGGCTACTAAAGAAATTATTCTCACTAGCCAGTAACTGGCTACTAAAAAAATCAACCTAAGTGTGACGTATATGCTCTTTCAACACTTTCCAACTATGTTGGTAAGTAGATTAATTTTGATTGTTGTTGTGCTGACTCAGAAATTGGTTGCTGTGCTGAAATTGGGTTGTTGTGCTGATTCAGATATCAGACCAGATACTATGATCATTAAGGTTAACTGGGTGAATTAGTTCAGCCATATTCGTCCGGGATTGCTCAGTTGGTATAGCATTGCCAGCTTCAACCAAGGGATCCCAGGTTCGAATCCTGGCCCGGATTTTTTGCTCAGTTGGGAAGATTACATCTCATATGTTGGCAAGAGTTAAACATTTTAATTTTTCTATCTGATCGGTGGCATTGTAACCGGGGAAAAAATCAATCCTTAACTGGAACACTTTTTACGAGAAATGCTATCAAACCGTTATTTACAAAAAGTAAAATTCACCTCTTTTATGACAGAAAATCTGCGATTACAGCAAAAAAAAATTTAAATGGTGCCTTTTTTTTTTTTAAGTGATATGGTGCCGTCTGGCATAAAGGATGTTTCCAAATCAGAGTTAAATACATCTACAATAAATTTATGATTGAAATATCATAGATACTAAGATTTAAATTTTTTTAAACAAAATGTAGATAACATTGCAACATGAAATGCTTTTTATTACAAGCACTGAACTTGAGAGCTAGCATTTCTTGATGTTTATAAAATTCTGCAATTTTTATATCAATTTCTAATTTTTCCCTACCCGTTATTTATTACAAACACGGTTTGAACTTGTGACCTAGTATTTCTTAATGTTTATAAAATTCTGTAATTTTGATATGAATTTCTATAATACGGAAGGTTTTGATTTAAGCAATATTTGTAGAAATGTTGTAGATTGGAAAAGTATCTGATAAAAAGAGGTGTCCACTGTTGGGGAGGAGGTAAAAACCGTGTCTTCCTTTTTACCCGAAAAATTCTCTCTTTGTTAGTTTTTATTATACAAATAAAATCGGATTGAAAAATGATAAGGATTGATATATAGATGTGTCCACTAATCAGGAATCAGCTATCAACCCCTGAATAACTATGTAATGCCTTGAGGCAAGGACTCGGGTGAGGGCATCCAAGTCGTCTTTGTAGCTACAAATTGTAATTTAAAGAAAAAATACCAAATATTTTACTTTGAGGAGTCCGGGAAGTTCTTCCATTTGCCCTTGCGATAATAAGTCACTGTTCGATATGGATGTTCTATTGTTAAAGGATACGAGCAGGGAAGACCGAGCTGTGGTCGGTCAAAATTAGCTTTCAGTTCAAATATCATGACCCATGACCAAAATGACCCACTAATCAAATTTTCTGAAACATACGACCAAGCCCAATTGTATTCTTGTGCCCGAAACCCGTAGGATATAAAATTTAGTCAAAATAGTCTGAGCCGTTTTTTAGATAAAAATAGCCCCATAGTGATCCAAAAATGACCCACTAATCGAATTTTCTCGGACGTGTGACCTAGCGCAATGATTTTCTCGTGCCCGAAACTCGTAAGATACAAAATTTAATCAAAATCGTTAGAACCGTTTTTTAGATAAAAATAACTTGACCCGCATTGACCCAAAATGACACACTAATCGAAAGTTCTCGATCATGTGACCCAGCCCAATAGTCTTCTCGAGCCCGAAAATGGTAGGATACAAAGTGTAGTCAAAATCGTTTGAACCTTTTTTTAGGTACAATTAGCTTGACCCTGACTCATGGTGACCCAAAATGACCCACTAATCGAATTTTCTCGAACATGTGACCTAGCCCAATAGTCTTCTTGTTCCTTAAAACTGTAGAATACTAAATTTCGTTCAAATCCTCTGAGCCGTTTTAAGATAAAAATAGCTTGACCCATCTTGACCCATGACCAAAAATGACACACTAATCGAAATGTCTCGAACATGTGACCTAGCCCAATATTCTTCTCGTTCCCTAAAATTGTAGGATACTAAATTTAGTTCAAATCCTCTGAGCCGTTTTAAGATAAAAATAGTTTGACCCATCTTGACCCATGACCAAAAATGACACACTAATCGAAATGTCTCGAACATGTGACCTAGCCCAATAGTCTTCTCGTTCCCTAAAATTGTAGGATACTAAATTTAGCTGAAATCTCCTGCGCCATGTTTAAGTTAAGAATAGCTTGACCCATAATAACTCATGACGAAAATGACCCACTAATCGAATTTTATGGAACATGTGACCTAGCCCAACTGTCTTCTCGTGCCCGAAAACCACAGGATGCAAAATTTAGTCAAAATCGTTTGAAGACGTTTTTAGATACAATTATAGCTTGCCCCTGACCCACAGAGACCCAAAAATTACCCACTAATTGCATTTTCTGCGACATGTGACCTAGCGCAATGATTTTTTCGTGCCCGAAACTCGTAAGATACAAAATTTAATCAAAATCGTTAGAACCGTTTTTTAGATAAAAATAACTTGACCCGCATTGACCCAAAATGACACACTAATCGAAAGTTCTCGATCATGTGACCCAGCCCAATAGTCTTCTCGAGCCCGAAAATGGTAGGATACAAAGTGTAGTCAAAATCGTTTGAACCTTTTTTTAGGTACAATTAGCTTGACCCTGACTCATGGTGACCCAAAATGACCCACTAATCGAATTTTCTCGAACATGTGACCTAGCCCAATAGTCTTCTTGTTCCTTAAAACTGTAGAATACTAAATTTCGTTCAAATCCTCTGAGCCGTTTTAAGATAAAAATAGCTTGACCCATCTTGACCCATGACCAAAAATGACACACTAATCGAAATGTCTCGAACATGTGACCTAGCCCAATATTCTTCTCGTTCCCTAAAATTGTAGGATACTAAATTTAGTTCAAATCCTCTGAGCCGTTTTAAGATAAAAATAGTTTGACCCATCTTGACCCATGACCAAAAATGACACACTAATCGAAATGTCTCGAACATGTGACCTAGCCCAATAGTCTTCTCGTTCCCTAAAATTGTAGGATACTAAATTTAGCTGAAATCTCCTGCGCCATGTTTAAGTTAAGAATAGCTTGACCCATAATAACTCATGACGAAAATGACCCACTAATCGAATTTTATGGAACATGTGACCTAGCCCAACTGTCTTCTCGTGCCCGAAAACCACAGGATGCAAAATTTAGTCAAAATCGTTTGAAGACGTTTTTAGATACAATTATAGCTTGCCCCTGACCCACAGAGACCCAAAAATTACCCACTAATTGCATTTTCTGCGACATGTGACCTAGCGCAATGATTTTTTCGTGCCCGAAACTCGTAAGATACAAAATTTAATCAAAATCGTTAGATCCGTTTTTTAGATAAAATTAACTTGACCCGCGTTGACCCAAAAATGACCCAAAAATGACCCACTAATAGAAAGTTCTCGATTACGTGACCCAGCCCAATAGTCTTCTCGTGCCCGGAAATGGTAGCAAAAGTTTAGTCAAAATCGTTTGAACCGTTTTTTAGATACAATTAGCTTGACCCTGACCGATGGTGACCCAAAATGTCCCACTAATCGATTTTTTTCGAACATGTGACCCAACCCAATGATTTTCTGGTGCCTTAAAACGGTAGGATACAAAATGTCGTCAAAATCGTTAGAGCTGTTTTTAAAATAAAATTTGTATATAAATATAACCCCTCCCCTCCACCCCCCCCCCAACACACACACACAAGATTTGCTCTCGTATTAGAATATATGATGTATATAATGCTCTGATTGTTCCTAGTACACATGGTTAGTAAATACACGTGGTAGCACGTGCTTTACCCGAAATTACAATTAGCTTATTCAAACACGTGTTATTCATAAATGTGTGGTATTTCCCATCTTAACGTGAAGCCTTTCCTCCCCACTCCCCCCCCCTTTTTTTTTTAGCAGGGATCTTTTTACCGATGTTAATTTGTTATCTTTTAATACTTATTTATCAATAAGTTCAATATTTATCAATACCTTGTTACTTTTTTTCTGTTTACTTTTTTTCCGTTTACTTTTTTTCAGATTACTTTTTTTCCTGTTACCGCATAGATGAAGTGTAATTTATTTTTTGAAAATATGCATACAAGATAATTTAATTTAAAACAGAATTGTTTCTGAACTATATACAAATTTAGACTCAAAACATGATAAAGCGTCTGAAAAATCTATATTCTAAAACAAAAACATGTCTGTGAGTAACGCTCAGTGGTAACACCTGACCAAAAAGTTTTCTTTAACTTCATTTTTTAACACTTTCCAAACTAGTTGAAAGTGTTCATGACTTCGGTTTGTCTGCCGTCTGCCGTCTGTCCGTGCTCTAACTCCCGTAAATATGCTCGGATTGCCCTGCAATTTTTATATGTTTTTATCGTTATCTATAGCATGTTCCCTATTTCAACTGAAGTGTGTAGCGCTTATAGTTTTTTTACAGGGACACTCAAAAGAATTCCGTTACATTACGCTCTATATGGAAAAATCATTTGCGGCTTATTTTAATGATGTTACACAATTTCAAACAAATTGTAATTGATATATATCACTAAGATACATTACAAGAAGCTTACTATGGAATAGGGTGTGCATAGCGCTTATAGTTACTTTACAGGGACAATCAAAAGAATTCCGTTTACATTACGTCTATGGAGAAAAATCGTTTGCGGTTTAATTAAATAATGTTTCACTATTTTAAACGCATTGAAATTTTTATATATCACTAAGGTGCATTACAAGAGGCTTAGTACAGAATATTGTGTGTATAGCAGTCATCGTTCATTTACAGGGACGCACAAAAGAATTCTCTGCTGTCTGTTAACAATAATTTCTGGAAGTGCGATTTAAGTTGCTGAACGCGATTTTAAATTTAACTCACTTTTTGTCTATTACTTGGTGTGTATAAATTCTGTAGATCATATACAGGGCAGCACAAAAGTTCGCGAATACTTTTCAGTTTATTGACAGAAACTCCATAAGGAGAATTTTAAACTGTGCTACGCGTTTCCTAACTAAACTAAAATTTAGTATTCTATATTGTATGTGTACAAATATCATCATATACAGGACTGAATAAAAGTATTCGGATATTTTTCTAATATTGTAATGTTTGAAATATATGTAGGAAATTCCTGAAATTACGTTTTTAAATATGTTATGCGTTTTCCAAATTGTTTACTTAGATATTATCTTTCAGCTTATTAAACGGTAATGATTTGTAAAATTATTTTGGAAGCGTTGGAAAGTGTTACATAATCTATGCTTGACGCATGATTTTTCTTTCTTGTTAAAACTTATAAACACCGCACATTTTTAATATTTACGCTGTGGAATAGGAAAAAGTTCTTTCAAATATAATTTGTTTGAAAACTGTATCTCAATTTACTAATTTTTTACGTTTTATAAAATAATTTTCAAGTATGACTTTTTTTTTAAATATTTATCGCATGCAGCCCGATTACGAAAGATTATCCCATTTGCACTTAAAAATATATAAACAGTTCAGCATTTGATTCCGGTTAACATTCCATCATTAATAAATAAATAAAATATTATAAATAAAACGCAAATTTAACATATATGTAATCCAACTATGCGTTTAAACAACTGAAATTATCGGAATCAAAAAGGCTGCTGTAAGTAGCGAAATCTTTCGTGATTTCTTTGGCTATTAACTCCTGGAATGCGGCTAATACGAAAGTATCGCTTTTAGTGAATTTTAAATCTTTATTTGAATACATAATGGATATTTTTCATACGCTGCAAAAAAAAAGTGCGCGGTATCGTACTGCTTATTTTACTGTTTATTACTGTTAATTTTACGGTATAATACTGGCAGCTGGGATGCTAGTATTATACTGTAAAATCAACACTTTTTTTTTTTTTTTTTTTTTTTTTTTTTTTTTTGCAGTGTATATAAATTTTTTTGTTGTTGTTAGTGGACAATCGAAGAAAATATAATAAATGTAAAAAATCTCTATGTGCAAAATATCGATGCAAAAAATATCTATGTAAAATCTCTATATTAGAATTAATTGTAATATAGAATTTTCAATTGAAAAAAAAAAAAATTGTTTTTACCTACATTTTACAACGGGAATCCCAAGTTGTATCTCCCAGTATTGATAAAGCAGAATTTGTCTGTTAAATTTACACTATTTTTGGAAATCATGCGCACATGTTTCCATTAGTTTTTATCAACAGTAAATTATTATGAATCCTAGCGCTCCGATTTTTTTCTCCCGAGTCATTCTTTCAATTGGCATAATTAAAATTCCATTCAAGATTTAGAAAAAAAAAGAAAAGAAAAAGAAAACAAGAGAGAAAAACCATGCATCAAGCATAGATTATGAAACACTTTTCAACAAATTCAAAATAAATGTAACAAAACTTCACTGGTCCATATTGCGAAAAATGCTGTCTAATTAAACAGATTATAGAAAACGCATAACAAAATTGAAAACACAATTTAAAAAATTGCCATCTACAGTCAGGAAATTATCCGTAATCTTTTGTGCAACCCTGTACATGATCTATAGATTTGTATATATACTAGACAGTATGCAAAAATTTTGTTCAGTTAGAAAACATATAACCCAGTTTAAAATTCCCTTTCAGCAATTTTCGGCTATAAGCAGAAATGTAATGGAAATCTTTTGTGCAGCCCTGTATATGATGTATAGAATTTGTACACATCGAGTCGCATGCAAAATATCAGCTAAAACTAAACCCGCATACCAAAATTGTAAACAAACTTTCAGCAATTATTGCTCAAATACAGTACTTTACTATTTTTTTGTGGGACCGTATACGAAGGATAAATGCCATGAAACTGCATTCATAGTGAACCTTTATTATGTATATCAATTTCAATATATTTGAAATAGTGTAACATCATTAAAATACGCTGCAAACAATTTTTCCCCATTGACCATAATATAACGGAATTCTTTTGAACGACCCTGTAAACGAAATAATATGCTACACACTCCATAATACCGAATATGCCACGGTATACTTCAATAACATATATAAATTACATGGCAATCCCAGTATATTTACGCGAGATAGAGTGCGGATAGACAGACAGACGGCTATAGACAAACCGAATTCATAAACGCTTTTCAGCTTTGTTGGAAAGTGTTAAAAAGACTTACGCCATATATGAGACCCGGATGTTTAAGAGATGTCACTCGAAATAAAATTAAGTCAAAAACTGATTTTAAAAATCTGTTTTTGATTTTGTTTTTGATCTGGTTTTGACTCACTGCTTTTGATAATTTAACTCAGGTGCATATTATGAGATTCGTGTGACCGAGAGGATTAAACACAGAAAATGTATCTATTTTTAAATCACACTGTCTTTTACTACAAGTAACAAGTTGGAAATTGTACATTGACAAATGAGGTGCGTTCGTTTCGTACTATAACTAGTTTGACAATGTAAAAAAATCAACGTTATTATTTCAGTGAAATAAATTATATCGTCTGCTATGAGCGAAATGAGGATGGCCTTTTTTCTTCTTATTACGTATGCCATGTTTACAGATGCGAATTTTTTTTTCGACACCAGACAGCGCTGCAAAATTTACCATGGAAATCTTGCTTTGCTAATGATTACCTCCATGGTTTAATATTTCTTTGACTCACGATGAATGAATCTTTTGTTTATTTACTTTAATGGATTGCGATATTCGGCTGTTAACCTAACCTGTATTTCCGTGGAAGTTATCTCCCAATCTATACATTTTTTAATGTAACTCATCTCTCAAGCAAACAATGATCTTTCTAAAAATGTAACTTTTATGCAATTTTATTCGAAAAAATAATTTTTAATAAAAATGGCCCCCTGGCATTTGGAAAAAGATGTGGTTAGCCCGTATTTGTTTTCCTCAGTCACATGACTTGCGCTTTTATTATATAGATTACGTACGATAGGATTTAATAGAATAAAGAAAACTTTTATTGATATCTTTTTAAGTTTTGATTCGATTTTCATAAAATTTGAAATGACTCGACAAAATTCTGTAGTCACAAAATAATAATTACCTAAAGATGTAGAGACTAGGAGTGATTTGTGAATGAAAATTTCAGAGTTAATAAGATAGCTAAACTTGGCTTTACATGATCTCAGAACTTTTTACGGTAAAAGAGTCACGAGACTTAGCCGCATTTTTTACAGGTGACGTTTTTGATGGGATTACATATTCTATAATATACCGCTCATACAAATTTTGGAAACTTACATTTAAGCGCGTTTAAATTATTTTATGATTTAATCTTAAATTCTTTTAAGTTAAAAGTGTTAAATTTTGCATGCAGTAACTTTCCTGTATTTTAAGTAAGGTTTCTCATTTCCAGAAAAATTTGAAAATATTTTGCTCGAGGCAAAACTGCTCGAAAAATATATATTTTTTTTTCAGTTAAAATTAAATTGGAGATTTCCTTTAATAAATGCTAAAGACAAACATTCAAAAACTTGTTTTTTTTTTAAAGTTACAAAAAAGGAGAGTGTGCATTTTCTTCAGTTTAGTTATCTAAGAAATTGCCGTATTTGCTCACGAAATTTGCGCAACCGCACGAATTTTTTGCACTCCCTACTTTTCAAAGAAAATTTTGGTAAAAAATTGTTTAAATTCGCAATAACAATTTCAAGGAAGTTTTTATATTCATGCTATACAGCTTAAAGGGAAAAAGCAACATAACTAGTAACGTAGGGCTCGAATTCGGAATGAATGAAAGGGTTATTTGATATTAGCTCAAAAAGAATTTTTTTTCTCTAAAAAAAGGAATTAAAAGTATATGAATATTTTGTGGTCCTCCGTGGTGTGCAAAAATAAAACTACGTTATTTGGGAAATTGTAAGGCTCCATGCATACTTGAGTTAACAATTTCGGATTTAAGGTTATATTTAGAAATATACAGAAAAAAACAACAAAATGTTTTTATTAAAACTACTAAAATGAACTTTTGTGTGATTTAATACTAAAATGCAAAAGAATTTAATGAAATTTTTGTATTTGACTTTTTTTTTTAATGCTTGGTTTCATTAACGTAAGCAAAAACTGCAAATATCGCCGTGTTTAGTGATTTGTATGTTGTTCATGTTCTTCGTCAGAAGATTTGGTATTACTGTAAAACCGCTCTCAATTAACCCTTTCAGGGGCAGTGGTATGTTTATGAAACCACTTAATTTTAATTCCCAAACGCCACAATGGCACCAGAAATTTACTAAAATCTTTCCCATTTAATGTGTATGTGTTTTTTTTTTTTTTTTTTTTGCCCTTTTTCATATTTAAAAATAAATTTCTACGTTAATTCCGGTGCCAGTCATTTATTTCAACATTTTAATACTGAAAGTACTTTGCCCCTGAAAGGGTTAAACAATACAAAAGGAAAAACAGTAAAGGATTTTCCAACTACTTTGTATAATTCAAAATTTTACGTAGATCAAATCAAAAGTGTTGGTGAATTTTTAAATTTAAATTTTAGCTCTCTATTGTTCGATTCAATTCCCTTCCAAGCTGACATCAGTTTCTTCTATAAAGAAAACATGAAAGGAACATTTTCGCATTTCAAGTGTGAGAATATATGGAAGAACAAAACGAAAAGATGGCAGCCACAAAATCGAAGGAATGTGGAAATTAGTAAATAACTCCTTGATGCTGTGAGAAGCATTACAGGCATACAATTATATTTTCCGGCATGTCGGTCACTTGAGAGCATTGATAAATGATCAGTAATAATAAAAATTAGTTATAAAAATCAGTAATAATAAAAAAAAGAAGTTAAATTTGTAGCAATAGATTATGTCCCTCATTTATTTAAAAAGTTAAAATATGTCCAAAAGAAGTATAATATGATTTTAGTAGCTAGACGTAATGCTAAATTAGTAAACACAGTACAGAAAATAATTTATCCGATTAATATGCACAGTAGGTGAGGTGTTTATGTGATCCCCTACAAAGATAAGGTTACAAATAAATTAGTAAATTATATAAGTATGACTACTAGAAAGTGCAGAATGTGAATCAGTGAACATAATCAAGATGTTAGCAAAAATAGACCTCCCACTTCCCTATCTAGATAGATTATTCGAAATAAGTGATATTGAGATATTTTTCAATGCAGCAAAAATCATCATGCGGGCTTCCGATTTTAAAAGTTGTGTAATATTGGAGTCCCTCAAAATTTTATTACAGGCAAGCAACTGTTGCAATGATGTATTATGATACCAAATACCAAGCATTTGGTTCGAACTGCTCCAAGTTACGGGAAACTATGATCTCCCGAAAGAGTCGTGATTTGAATTTCTCCCCCTCACCAACAATGTATTCATCCACCGGCGCATGTCTGTAATGGGTTTTCCTGTCATTTTGAGTCTAGTCTTGAACAACATCAAAGAGTTATTCTCCGCTGATTTAAATTCTTGATAATGGTTTAGATTATATTCGAAAGCGCTAGGAAAGAAGTATGTACTGCTAAAATTTAGTGTTTTAAAGTTTTTAAAACGTTTGTACATATGTTTTTATGAGACACCTATTTTAGTAAAATGTTTTAATATTTTACTAAATCGTAACTAAAAATTAAGTCAATTTGTTTATCTCACACATATAGAAAAGATGTAAACAAAGTTTAATCGAACATTGTACCAATTTTTTATGAAATTTTGGTTATTAAGGAAATAAATATTTAATAATTAAATATAAATTTCTCAAACTTTTCATTTTATTTACATGTGTACGTCAAACTCTTCCCACCACCTTCTGAATAATTGAGGGTGTCACGACAAAAAAGTGCTAAGCCACATTTGTAAACTTCTGAGATATAACAATTTGAAAGTTCGATCAAATACTCAAATCAAGATATATAACGTAAAGTCTTTTTGCCAATATCTTATTAACATTTGAGATATTCTGAATAACAATATGGCATTACTTTAATGATATTAGTATTACGACCTTTGTAAATTACAGCTATCTTCCTTGGGGCAAAAACGAAACCTGGGACAGATTCTACCACCAAGTGACATTAGGAACAAATAATACGTACGATATATTATAATTTACAATAATAAGCAACAGATGACAGTGTTAGATTTATTTCACCAAAAATGTGGCTTGGCGCTGTGTTACCCCGACCCCTTCAATTGGCCTACACGTTGACACAAAAGTATTCTTCGCCTTATTTAATTTCAGAAATAGAAGGCGAAGAATATTTTTAGAAAATACTGGAATTTAAGCTCGAGGAACAGTACAAACGCTGAAAAAAAATCCGCTTACGACAGCTGCCATTTTTGTGTCAGCGCGTATGCCTAGGAAGCAGTGTGCGGCGCTCTTCCTGCACATGAGAGACTATAGGAGTTCTCATAATTACTCTTTTTTCTTTTTCTTCAGACCGAAATAATTGCAAATAAAGGCTATCCTGTCGAAGACCATACTGTCCAAACTGCTGATGGCTACTTATTGTCCATACAAAGGATACCGCATGGAAGAAACAGCAATTCGAACGGGAACGAGAAAGAAGTGGTTTTACTGATCCATGGAATATTAAACGATGCTACCAGCTGGGTTCTCAATTTTCCTGGCCAGAGTCTAGGTACGTGGGAAAACAATGTATAAAAAAGGCATTTGAATGTGCGATCAATATTTCATAGAAACCGACATCTAATAATAACATAGGATTGGATGGAAGGAGAGATATTTCTTGTTTAAATATACATTACAATATAATTATTCTTGGGATTCCGAACATCATTTCTCATCTCAGCATAGTGTATTTCGAAAGCAGAATAACGATGTGGGTGAGATATTTAGTATGTATGCACGCAATTCTAGATACGTTCTAAATTTGACAAACTATACATAAAATGCATGTTACTTATAACGTATCATCTTTAATTTCTTTGTTCCAGTTATTTTGGAAGTAAAAAATTCCCGCAATCAACATACAGAGCGCATCAAGGACGGCGAAGGGGGAAAATACCTTCTGTCGGATCCCGATCAAGCCAAAGGATGACTGATAAAGGATGTGGTGTAGTGATGGGGGCCATCAAATGCAAAACATCTGAGTTCCCGATTCAGTCACGTTCCCGATGTCAGATACGAGTACACTGTTAAATATTTGCAGCAAATTATCCGATCATTTGACCGTTTTTGTAGAAAACGGTTACATAACCGTAATTTAACTATAGTCTGACCATAAAATGAATAATAATATGGTCAGAATAGAGTTAAATTATACGGTTACGTAACCGTTTTCTGCAAAAACGGTCAAATGACTGGACAGTGTGCTGCAAATTTTTAACAGTGTAGTTAAATACAAGCCACCTGGCTTCGCGACAAAAATTTCAGTTTACAATTGTTTTTAGTTCTCATTGCTCGCGTTTTCTACTGTCTCGTAAAATGCTCGAGTCAATGCCCGGAATCAGATAGTAGACTATTCGGTGATATTTGAACTATTCTCCGTAATATTGCGACTAGCTGCTATTTTAATTTTCAATTTTTTTTTCAAATTTTTCATAAAACAAGGTAAGTTTCATCTATTATTTTTAAAGTTAAATCAAGCATATAAAGTTAAATTTGAGAAGCTTGGATGTGTGCGAATATGACACATGATCATTAAAAAAAGCAAAGCAACTGCGCGTAGGAACATTTGGGTGAAAGAAGGGAAAGTTGCCGCTCATCTGGTTGAAAATCTGGAGCAAGTCTCAGTGCTCCCTAAACGTAAAAAAAAAACTACACATTCAACAATTATTAATGTTTGAATGTCTACTTTTGTTAATTTTTAGCATAAAAATTTATTGCGAAGAAAGGATTTTCCTCTTTTTTCTCTTAAACTGGTCAAAATTCACTTGTCACTTCTGGGCTTGATTTCAAGGCTGAGATCCCCTTCCTTAAAAAAGTTTGGATTTGTTTTGAACTGTTTGCACACTACTCTGGTCCTGGCCTTCAACTGCACGAGTTTGAGGACAGCTTCATTGGTTTTAAGGCCTAATTTAAAATCATGCCGTAAGATGCATAAAATCTCAACATTTGTATCACTCTTATTTGCTTAACCTAAAAATGAAAGAAAGAAGCCTGTAAGATTATAGAATATGGAGGGACATGTATTCACTTAAATAATATTCTAAGTTCAACAATAGGGGGGATAAAGTGCCAGATACAATATAAAAACATTCGAAAAACAAAAATACTTTCGATACAGCCTAATAATTTGGAATTCATTTTAAACTAGAAATCTCTCTTATCAAACTAATCCATTACAGCTTTTCAGGAAAACAATTAGGAGTTTAATGATGCTTAGTTTTCCTTGGACAGCAAGATTATCCAAATTACTTTATGCTCTTATTCATACATAACCTTTACAGGTTTTATATTACCTGACGAAGGCTATGATGTATGGATGATAACTACGAGAGGATGTGACTATTCGAAAAAACACATTGAATACAAGATAGACCAGTACCAGTTTTGGAACTTCAGGTATGTTTTGTATAAAATATATTTCGAGAACGCGCATATTAATGACCAAAATATTCTTTAGAAAATGCAGTACTTTTTTGTTAATATACCCCGAAATAAATCGCCAATCAAAGCAAAATAGATCGCAACCCAAATCAAACTGTAACAGCATTTAACGATACAAAATTGTTATACAAAATTGTCCGAGACCCTTAATCAAATCGTAACCGTATAGAATGATTATTTATATATAATCAAATTAGTTGATACGGATATATGGCTGAAGCAGGCAATATTGAACAGACCAACATGTGAGCAAGTTTCAAGAGGCAGCATTTTTAGAATTTTAGAATTTTTACGTGTACTGCATGTAAACTCATGGGCATTTATGAGAGAGCGTGTTCAAATTCCAATTCAGTTGAACAAATTTCGAGTATATGAATTTCGATTATTTTAATTTCCTTCTGTTATCGCTGTACTTCTATCCTTTATTTTCAGAAAAATAAATTAACACTCTTCTATCTAACTATAAATCAGGAAAGGGCTGTGTCATTCTTTCGAAATGGGAATATTTTTACCTTATAATCAAATATTCGAAAATGACCACAAAGTGAATATTTATGTGTCGGATCCCCAGGGCATTTTTATGGGTGGGTTATTGCGGCTCCGTCTCAATCAAAGATCCCATATTAACAAAATATGTGTTATCATATATTTCTATGCAGATCTAATAATTCTCCGGATTTTTTAATACCCCTATTTTTAATAGAAAAATTCCTTTTATTTAACACATAAATTCTGTCATTAAATAACACAAAGATAACTATATGTAACAAGTTGGAAATTGTACGTCAAGCGTGACAAATGAGGTGCGTTCGTACTGTTATTATTTCAGTGAAAAGAATTATATCGTCTGTTATTATGATATGATTAATTTCCGTAATAAAATACGTACATTTTATGTTAACAACATTTTATCTTTTGTTGACATTCACTGAAAATTCCAATAGTAAACTTAAGTCAGGCATTGAAAATTTCAAAATTTGAAATGCATATTTCTCTTTTTCCATTTAAACTCTATTTCTCCGAAAATATCTATCCAAAAAACTGTCGGTAGATTATAGGACTACTATAATTAAACAATTTTAGTATAGAAATTCGGTTTTTAAATTCAATAATACATAAATAATAGGACTCCATCTTAAATAGGACGTCATCACCATAAGCAACCTAGAATAATTAGTTATCATGGGTTATCAATGAATTGATTACGTGTGATAGGATTTAATAGAATGAAGGATGTGACTAGAACTTGGTCATAAAGGTTATAAAATGTCATATATGATTATAAGGTCATACGTGTCAGATAACTTGGCAATACATCTCGGACGCTTGACAATTCATGACTAGAACTTGGTCATAAAGGTTATAAAATGTCATATATGATTATAAGGTCATACGTGTCAGATAACTTGGCGATACATCTCGGACGCTTGACGATTCATGACTAGAACTTGGTCATAAAGGTTATAAAATGTCATATATGATTATAAGGTCATACGTGTCAGATAACTTGGCGATACATCTCGGACGCTTGACGATTCATGACTAGAACTTGGTCATAAAGGTTATAAAATGTCATATATGATTATAAGGTCATACGTGTCAGATAACTTGGCGATACATCTCGGACGCTTGACGATTCATGACTAGAACTTGGTCATAAAGGTTATAAAATGTCATATATGATTATAAGGTCATACGTGTCAGATAACTTGGCGATACATCTCGGACGCTTGACGATTCATGACTAGAACTTGGTCATAAAGGTTATAAAATGTCATGTATGATTATAAGGTCATACGTGTCAGATAACTTGGCGATACATCTCGGACGCTTGACGATTCATGACTAGAACTTGGTCATAAAGGTTATAAAATGTCATGTATGATTATAAGGTCATACGTGTCAGATAACTTGGCGATACATCTAGGACGCTTGACGATTCATGACTAGAACTTGGTCATAAAGGTTATAAAATGTCATATATGATTATAAGGTCATACGTGTCAGATAACTTGGCGATACATCTCGGACGCTTGACGATTCATCCTCGGAAACTGCTATAACAGAGAAGTACCGATTTAAAAAAAAAATACTTAATAAATAGTTTTATTAATATCTTTTTATGTTTTGATTCGATTTTTATAACATTTGAAATGACTCGTCAAAATTCTGGAACGATTATATATATTAAATTTCGAACCATTCGGTTGGGTAATTTTTGCGCTGTTATATACGGACAGACAGACAGATCAGATGACGGATATAGGTGCTACGTATTTATATAATTACGAACGCACCTAAAAAGTGGTTTTCAGAAATCAAGAGGCTTGGCATTTCTATCTTATGGAACATGGGTTATGTTTTGGGCCACACAAAATATCTCTGTAAGAGGAATCCTGACTGCATAAAGACGGCTCTGCCGATGGCATTTAGAATTTTAGCGTAAAAAGTTGCATATAAAAAAATTAAAATATATATATATATTTGCAACGGAAACTACTTCGATCGTCCCAGAATATAAAATGTTTCCTAAGAAAAAAGTAAATTATGTAGAGGGTGTTCCATAAAGAACTACATAATTTTAAAATTCAATAATTAATCAACTAGAATGAATATAAATATGGTCAAGACTTAATATTAAAGTTTATAAACAATATTTTATACTTCGTTTAAACGTTGAAACGGTGAAGATCACTACTTCATTGGCACTGTCGAGTACAAACTAATATACTATCTAAACAGGTTTGCGTTATTTTTACACTTTATTGAAGTATCACCGTTTGATTCGCACTGACAAAGACAATTTTATACACTGCCGAAAACGATTTGCGGGTTTTCTTAATTTTATAGACGTATAAAACGGTGTTTTTAAACTTTTATTACTATTGCGTCAAATTATTTTTATTTTGTAAATAAATAACATGCTTATCAAGAAGCTCATAAATTTTGTCTAGAGTAATTTTTAAAAAGTTTAAACTTTTAACAATAGTAACTACGCTATATTAAACTATAAAAATGCCCAAATTTATTTTAAAATTTTACAATAGTAAAAGTTTTTCGCGTTTTAGTTGCTACATAGAAAACAAAATAAACATTAGGATAGCTTTGATGCAATGCTACACATTAGTTTGAGCATTCTTACACTTTGGGTCATTGCAGCGCCATCTATTGTTAAAAATGTGAGCTATTTTTTAAATTATTCAAAACTTCTAAACTACCTGATAAACATTTAATTTTTCCGTTTTATATGTATTATAACTTATGTACTATTTGAACACTCTGTATGTAATCTATATGTAAGGTTTTTTTCCATAAGTTAATCTTGGCACTGTTTGGATAATAGGAGTCGTGATAAAGAAATACAAAAAAATGTTCTAAAGTAATGCAGAAAATTTCCTTTTAAATTAAAAAAAAATATTTTAAATATTTTCTAATGCAAGTTGACATGTTATGATGATAAATGGCAATAATTGTCGTTTTGTAGGTTTGATCAAATTGTTTCTAAAAAATCAACTATGAAGTTTCTTTTCTAACGCTCCGTAATTCAGTTACGCAGTATTGTAAAAAGGCTTTTAATGACTTCATATCGCCTATTGTTTAACCCTTGAACAAAACCAGTTTCATATTTTCGCTTGTTTTCGGTTGAAATGAGAGGTTCTAATTAGCAAATTCGGTGAAAATAGTTGACATCATCTTCCAAGTTTTTTCTATAATTTAACCTAACGTACACTGTATTCTATGGAGTATTATGAGAATTAGTGAATTAAAAAAAATAGCTATAGTGTTGTTTCGGGAAAAATGAAACTTTCATGATTCTTCTCCAAAACTGGTCGAAGCAAAACCTTGTCATTCCAAAGCAACGAATTGCTTTTGGTGAATAACTCGCCGTGCTTACACCCTTACACCCTATACTAATAAACCGAGCACGGTAAAACTTTTTTGTGTCTATATCATCAGTAGCCAAACAACAACCGTATTTTCCAACTACACGTGACTTGATTTGACCAATAATCTAAGCGTGATAATGACAGGAAAGACTGACAAGATCCTCTAGATAGAGTTATAAAACATCTTCAATACGATCAGCTGTGGTTCAGATACAGTGTTCATCTTGAGAGCAAGAACCACGCGTATATGCATGGAATTATTGCTATATGCTCTAAACCTGAAGTCTTATCGGATAGTCTGTAAGCAACCTTTGGTACTACGGTACTGTGTAACTTTGTGCAGTACCAGAAATGACTTTTCATTCTACTTTTTAAACTACCATTTTGTTTTTTCTATGATATAGTGACGATATGCTGCGAGAATAATTTGTTATAAAATTGATTTACTGTTTTTTTAATTAGTTTTAATGAAGTGGGTCATTACGATATACCAGCTACGATCGACTATATCTTAAAAGTTACTGGCAAAGAAGCTCTTCATATTATTGGTTATTCCCAAGGAAGTACAGCAAGTTTTATCATGCTCTCTGAAAAGGCAGATTACAATGATAAGGTAAGTTTATATGTTATGTTTCCTCGTATAACTTATTTTATGTGAAGGATAACAACTAAAAACCTGTTTTTAAAATTGTGGAGCACAATAGTAACACATAACAACACAATTGAACAAAACTTGGGTGTTTTCAACATGCGTAAATAATTCATATGTTAAATAGTAACAAAACTTTGCACATCATCTTTTGTCAGCAACAGTGTGCATATATTTTGCCATTTTTAAATCAGTTCTTTGATACTTTTTGAATGGAATTTGTTTTAGCGTTTGGGAAACCTTCCTTCAAGTTGTCCGGCATTTATTACTTTTATTTTTTTTTTTTAGATTTTTATTTCACTCAATCCTCTAAAACAAATCCTCGATTGGAGACACTGAGGCAAATTTGATCGAGTTTTATCTTTATGTACAAAGTGCATCGTTTGTAAAATGAGATAGTTGTAATCATTTTTGGAATGAAACGAGGTTTTATCAAGCCAAAAAAATAATGAATGTGTGATTATAATGTTAAGAATGATATTAAGGAACTGGGAACTTAAACCTTTTCAAGGCACTGCTTCTTGTAGACTTTTTGATTCATTGCCAATCCACTAAGCTCGAAATATGGTTTGGATATGCTTTTATCCCCAACCACATTCAAATTTTTTCTTAATTTTATCTTTTACATAAATTTTTCAGTGTTTAATGGCAATTGATTTTAAAGTTTTTAATATATATTGTTCTGAATAATTAAATCTATACACACCTTCATTTTGGCTAATGTTCTGAAATAGTGTCTTTAGCTTCAATTTATTCTTTTTAGTGATAATATATGCTGTTTTTACACTACGTATCTATTAGCGCCTATCTGGTTTCCTATCAATTGAGCCATGTTTTATTATCGCAATAAGCAAATCGTTTTGGAACACTTTCGGAAATAAAATGCTTCACTTAATGAGATTTTATTATTTTTTATTATTTTCATTGAATTGTACAATACGACTACACATCACCATTTATTTTGATGCCAATTTCATTTGTTCTTAACAGTATTTGCAAATCGTTTTTGGTTTATCCATTTTAAAGTAAAAATGAGGAACAAATGTGTAATTTAAAACTCATGAATGGGACGTTAGACTTTTTCTCAATGGTTGTATAGAGCTGTGTGAAGATTTTTAATTGCAACTCATATTATTCACTGAATGTAGTTGTTTTCTATGCTAAATATTGTTTTCAAAATTAAACATCACATTTAATTTATTGATAAAATGATTTTACATTATTATCGCTTTAAATTATTTATATTGAATTAAATAGAAAATGGTGACTGAAATCTGTTTTAAACAAGTGCTTCTTTGATGAAAATTATCTTACAAAGCCGCAAACAAACTACCCGGTGAAATTGTTTGATTTTAGAACTATCAAATGTTATAGCTAATATATATCACAAATAGGAACAAGATATCAAGAAAGTTTTGAATTTATATGAGATGACTCAATAACAGTTTTAAATTAAGCCGATTGTATCAGGGGTAGGAGCAAAACAGCTCCAATCACGAAATCTCAGTTAATCAGTCTGTAAGCTAATTTCTTTGCATTTAGAGACTGTGATCTGAGTCTGAATGATACTTTTTATTTCGTTGATTGTCCTATATCAAGAATGGCGAATCTTTTTACATGCAGGTGCCAAATATTTCCAAAACATATTTTGTATGACCCATGGCGTGCCAACAACAAAAATTGCATCAGATACCATTGAATCAAAATTACTTGAAATTTTGTTATTAGAATTAAAAACAAACATATGAGTAACATACATGTACACTGCAAAACAATTGTTTATTTTACAGTATAATACTGTAAAATAAACAATTTTTTTTGCAGTGTAGGTGTTATGTTTTTAAATTATCATGAACATATCATTAAGATTTCTATATTGCATCTTAGATGCAAATTAATTTATTTCAGTTTCATACTTAGTTGTGTTTTATAGAATGCTAGCTTAGCTGGAATCATCTGACAAGCGTTTTCAACACATGTTTTTCATATTATTCATATTCGAAATCAATAAATACGTAGAGGGAAAAAAATTTAAGAAGGGAAATGACAGCTTCGCCAAAACAGTTCTGCGTACTTGAAATGAATTCCAATTTGCTATAGCTTTATCATCATCACTTTTACTCACTGATAATCTTTCGTTTTTGATAGTCTCCAAATTTTCTCTTAATTTCATAATTTTTTATATGCTATGCTGAACTAAACAGGAATTCAATAAGTTGCATTTCAAAGTCTTCATTTTTCAATCATTTGAAATTGGAAAATTTCAGGTAGTCTAAATTCGAGCGTTTTGAGTAATTTAAATGTGTATTTTGATTTAAAACATCAATCAATACTATGCCGAAAATATTCTGTCGCGTGCCACTTATGGCACGTGTGACTTAGATTTTTCGACCCTGTCCTATACTGTTCTTATTTTTGTACGAAGTGCTATAATAATGGCATTGATATACTGTAATATTCATTGAGTAAATTCCATGCATTTTTTGAGAACCTACCTGTCTATTAACAAACCATTTCTCCCATGACTAAAAGGCAATGTTTCGTAACAATGTAGGCTACGTTGGTAGGTTTGAAGTATACTTATAATTTTTTCGTGACTTATTCTTTCAGGTGAAGTTATTCATCGCTATGGCGCCTGTGTCATTTCTTGGATATTCTACTAGTGCTTACCGACCATTTAGTCCATTTATATATGAGATTGCCGTAAGTAGATACTTTTTTATAACTACAAGTCCTTCTCTTCTTCATAGCTTTCAGGAAGAATAATAAAACTTTAGCTTTTAATGTAATTTCATTAATAAAATTTAAGCCAGATTGTGGCATGTTCCTGTGTTTTAGCCATATTAAGTGCTCAGATGTAATATAAAAGAAATGTTTAATATAATTCAAAGTAAGACCAATTCTAGGGTTTAAACATAGAATCTTTTCTTAAACGAACTTGATTTCTCTTAAATTCAAACTGAGTCGTCCAAATGTCTTATGATACCTTGTAATATTGTTGGAAATGTATGTGAATAAGTTGTAATCCTATACATTTTGTAGCAGCGGTGGTTTTGCAGGGAATTCTACAGAAAAACTAACATTTTAAGAAGGCTCTTCGGAAGCCTTTGCAACAATCACCAAGACAACGTTTCGTAAAATATCTCAGGGCACATCGCACTGCATCATTCTGTACCTTAGAAGTGATGGCATTAACACAGATCGTCTGAATGAGTGACAGTGACAATGATAGGGACAGTAAATCAGTTAAATCTGGTCCATGTGTCTGATATTATTTTATTGTTTTTACACATTTCCGTAAAAGGTGACAAGACATTGAGACCACACAGTACATAATTGAGGGGGTCGGGGCAAGAAAGTGCCAAGCCACATTTTTGGTGAAATAAATCTAACACTGTAATCTGTTGCTTAATATTGTAAATTATAATATCCAGCATATAATTTGTTTCTAATATCACTTGGTGGTAGCATATGTCCAAGGTTTCGTGTTTTCCCTAGATGTTTATACCCCCAATGAAGATAGCTAATTTACGAAAAACGTAATAGTAGTATCATTAAATTAATGCCATATTGTTACTCAGAATATCTGAAATGTTACCAAGACATTGACGAAAAACTTTATGTTATATATCTTGATTTGAGTATTTGATTAAATTTTCAATTTGAAATATGTCAGAAGTTCAAAAATGTGGCTTAGCACTCTCTTGCTCCGACCCCCTCAATTCACCTATCTTCTCTTTCTCCTTTACAGCTCAGCTTTTATGGATAAACTGGCACAATATACTGCACTTAATTAGATCTTTGACTAAGCTGAAACGCCGACTAAAAGCACACCCTTGCACGTGCAAGTTTTCTTTTAAATATTCTTCATTCATTTACATTTGTATAAACCGATATCCATGAATTTCCACCAAGCACAGTCATTCTGGAAAATTAAAGATTCGATAGAAAAGTGCTATGCAGAAGAAAACACTTTAACGTTAGTTTTCAACGATTCTCACAGAGACTGAACAGTCGCAAAATGCGAATATTCTTTTATAATCTTATTTTTATTTCATAATCATAAATACACGAAATTAAGATTTAACTGTAAACACTCTAGATATGTTTCTCTACTAATAAAAAAACATATTTACAACTTAACAGAAAATATGTTGACTTTTCAGACAAATATTGGCGCCCTTATCTATCAAAAAAAAATTATTTTACTGACAAAAAAATTTTTTTTATTAACCTTCACTTATTTTAACAGTGTTGAAACACATTGATAGTGAAACTAATCTCATCACCAATATCATTTTTGGAATCGTTGTTTAGGCTGTTTTGGGGGAAATTCTTAAAATTGGCATATAACAAATTCTAAAAAACTTGATGCTAATTTTAGCTATTTTGGGCCGGATAAATTTTGAAAAACAAATTTCAGTTTTCAAAAAATAAAATTATGCAATTTTTAATGCTAATGAAATAATCTCTACAAAATTAAACGAGTATAAACTCTTCATTCGGTATTTTTCGTTATTTTTCTATTAACGAAAAAGCGATCGTATGTATTACGGTTACGATAAATTAATATGATGCCTATCTTCTGGGTTTTAAATCGAATAAACATATTAGAAATCAGAAGCTTTACTTTATAAATGAAACTAAATAAATACTGCATAGAAATAAGTCATATTTTATGAAATAAATTTTCTTGTTCAAAATAAGCTTATTAGGCATTTAAAAAAAACCAGAAGGTTGGAAGCTATGCAACATTAAAAAATAAACCTTAAAGTTTAATTAAGAAAATCGTTAAAAATTATAGAATTATGATTTTTTTTTTATTATTTTAGAAATAAAATAGATGCTTTATTCTATTATGCATTATTCTTGTTATTATATATGTATGACTAGTTCCTTATTAACAAAAATATATCTGGTTTTCTAAATAGAGATATTAATGTTGTAATGTAATCGATTATAACGAAATATTCGTATATAATGAATAATTTTCACGTTCCCTTCAGCTTCATTCAGACTATCTCGTACATTCCAACTCCCTATGAGGTTGTATTGAAAGCAACCTCCCACCAAACTGTGCCTATTTCATTTTAATTTCTGTATCACAATAATTTTTTAGTTCTTGTAAATGGTATTCCACGGTTGTTTTGTAATTTAGTAAGATTTAAAACAAAATACTTGTTCTTAATAATACATTTTATATCTATTTTAAGTATATATATATATATATATATATATATATATATATATATATATATTATTATTATTATTATTGTTATTGTTATTATTATTATTAAATGAACGTTACAACCAGCAACAAAAACTGTGAAATTATGAATAAAATTAAAATAACTAATTGACAACAAAACAAGTCACCCCCCCCCCCAACAAACTGAACATAGATACCAAAAACATAGTATTTAAAAAAAAAACAGAATTTGAATAACAGAAATTGGATAATGGAAATTTGTGGGATTTAGACAGGATCTTCAGGTCCCAATTGCCTAAATTGCCACAAATAATATGTGTGGTTTCATCTTCATATTAGCCATAAAATAGCTAAATAATATGAAATTTGGACAACCGCACGCAGAATGTAGAGAAATACACAATGAAACAACAATTAAGTTCAAAATAAAACCTGATTAAAAAGGATTGAGGGAAAACAAATTTAAAACATGAAATTACCCCATTTGAAAGCAAAATCTAAACTTGAGTCAGCATACATTACAAATTACAAGAATTGGGTTTTTAAGTATATGTTGCCAAAAAAAAGGAAAAAAAAGTTATTTAAAAATTGATGGACCATGGATCAAGGAACAACTTGTAATGCATAGCCAAGCACATACCCCAATATATAAAACCAGCACCATCTATATAAAAATTAAAATTGAACTCCACCATAAATTCAAAAGAATAAATCAATGAGGTGCTGCCATCTATTGGTAAATATATACAACTATATAATAATTTATTACATTATTGGATGATGTTTAAAACAAATACTGTCTTAAGACAGATAATTGAACAAAATTATGTTAATAAATTTATTGTATTAGAATAATGAATAAAAGATGTATAAAATAAATAAATAAATAAATAAATAAAAATAAATAAAATAAAATAAAAAAATGAAACTTATGATTATTGATTAATGTATCATATAAATATTTGTACCAAAACGATGACATATCACCATCTATATTACTGTGACACATTGCATCATATCTTAAGTTAATTTATAATTAATTTAAAAAATGTATATAATAAAAATGCTAAGAAATTAATATTAATAATTAAATTTTGAAATTAATGAGTTACATTTAATGTGTCTACAAACATTCTTAAAAATTAAATACACATGATATAAAGGGAGAGGGTAAAATATAAAATAAAATTTATACATGCAATGTATTCTCATTTAAGAAAATAAACTATTAGAAGCTAATATGATATTGTCCGCAGTGGGCTAGAATTTAAATACAAGTAATCGTAAAATTATTAATGAATATGAATATATTTAATATGAATAAATAAATATATAAATATAACTAAACCAATATGCATATAAAAAATCGAAACAAAGTTCATTACAAAATGTGTAATTGCATCGTAGTTCTAAATCAAATGCCCCTTACCATTTTTTTTGGATAAATTAACCAATGCGTATTATCCAGGCAACTCCACCACACCTCCTTAATCTATCATCTACCCACCCATCCGTCCTATTACAATTTTTTATTGTTATTTTACATTTTTAATTTTTTATAATTATTTTATTATTTTATGTTTTTTTTATAATTTTTTTTACGGATGTGTTAATTTGGTTTTTTAATATCATTTATGTATTACTTATATATTAAAGAATATATGAATTTTTTTGGAAAACCATGGTTTAATGCATCATAAGTTAGTTTTTTAAGATTGTTGTTAATTAGATGAGGAGAACATAAACACTTTATTCTATATACACTATATTTCCAATGATGACCGGTCACTTGCGATTTTAGACGTTTTGTTAAATATATGAAAAGATACTCGAGGAATTATCCTGAAACTTCAGGAATGTAAACAACATGATAAACGTCATATATTTCCGCGAAGATTTTTTTTCCCGAAACCCCATAAGGGCCGTCAACAAATTGAAAAAAAACGAATATCTTTTGGATAACCCTGTAAAAACTAATATTGCAAAAGTCTTCAAATTGTAGATTATGATTAAGTGGCTTATTGTGATAATTTGGGTTCATTTTTATGAAGATAGCATGCATACTCGAAGAGAAATTCAGGTTTTTATAAAGACAGTCCCAAATTTTACCAAGTTTTTTGCTTATAATTTGCAGAGTTTTTAATATAAAAACAAGTTATTTTCCGAAAATATGACAAACAAAATTATACACAATACCCTGCAATCAGAATTAAAAAGTAATAAAAATTGTATGAAAAATGAGCAGGTTTACTAAATATTGCTTCACTGCGCATGCGCGAATTCAATCAAAATATACTGTGCATAATATATTAGCTAAATATATATACCAACTTTTATGAAAGTCTCAAAAACATAGCTTGAAAATTCTGATAGTAATCGTCGATAGAATAAGCTCGAATTTCGCTGTTCCCAAAAGGAAGCAAACAGATGAGAAGTATTCAAATATACTAGCTTATGAAAGTTGACATAATAAGAATGAAGTGCCTCTCATTCTATATTTGATACAACCCCTCATATTTTTGCTTCCTTTTGGGAACAGCGAATTTCGAGCTTATTCTATCGACGATACCTATCAGAATTTCCAAGCTATGTTTTTGAGACTTTCATAAAAGTAAGTCTATATATTTAGCTAATATATTATGCACAGTATATTTTGATTGAATTCGCGCATGCGCAGTGAAACAATATTTAGTGAACCTGCTCATTTTTCATACAAGTTTATTATTTTTTAATTCTGATTGCAGGGTTGTGTACAATTTTGTTTGTCGTCCTATTTTCTGAAAATAACTTGTTTTTATATTAAAAACTCTGCAAATTATAAGCAAAAAACTTGGAAAAATTTGGGACTGTTTTTATAAAAACCTGAATTTCTCTTCGAGTATACAGGCTATCTTCATAAAAATGAACCCAAATTATTACAATAATCCACTTAATCATAATCTACAGTTTGAATGCTTTTGCAATATTAGTTTTTACAGGGTTATCCAAAATATATTCGTATGTCTTCAATTTGTTGACGGCCCCTTATGGGGTTTCGGGAAAAAATCTTCGCGGAAATATATGACGTCTATCATGTTGTTTACACTCCTAAAGTTTCAGGATAATTCCTCATGTATCTTTCCAGATATTTAACAAAACGTCTAAAATCGCAAGTGACCGGTCATCATTGGAGATATAGTATATATGATTAAGGAGAATATTACGATATACAGAACTATGAAGACAAGATTTAAAATTAGTAAATGTATTAACTTTGAATTCAAATTCTTTACGTTTATCATATAGATCAATTATTGTTTTGTTTTCTTTTAGTGTAATTTTAAGATCTAAAGAGTTAATTGTATTGTTAGATAGGTGGTTTTCCGTTAATTCTAAATTAGTAGGATAATCTACTGGAAATTGAGAAATATTGGTTTGATCAGTGGCAATTAAAATTATGTCATCAATATAACAAATATAAATGTATATTACTATTAATAAAAGTACGTTCATAGTGATATAAGTATAAGGCTGAAAATAAACTGGATGTACAACCATCTTGTGGTATTATCTGTAAATATAATGTGTTATCATGCATTATAAAATTATTATATACAATGAAATTTGTTAGAGTTTAAAAATAAGCTGTATCTATATGCAATGGTAAATTCAGTTTATGATGATACTTTTTAAATAATTCATTTATGTAGATCAAATAAATCTATATTATTAAAAAGATTTTTAAAATTATAAGTCGCTATATTGTTTATACTTTTAAGATTTTTCACAATATTGACCAGTTGATAGCTATTTTTTATATAATGTGTATTATCAGTGGTTGTTGTCAGTGTATATATTTGATTGAGAATTTTTAATAAAAGTTTATTGGCAGTATTGTTATATGTATTACAACCAATAGTTACAGTCCTAAATTTAGTTGGTCCCTTATGAAATTTGGGTATAAGAACTAAATAAGGATAATTAAAGTTAGTAGAGGAAATATTTAATAGTTTATATAATAACTATGAATTTTACGTTTGTTTACAATTACATTTTCATTAGTTTTTTCAAAAGATTTATTAGAAGAAATACAGGATGTAAGAAGTTGGCGATAGTAAGATTTACATATGATTGCATAATTATTAGGAGATTTGTCAATATATGTAATAACATAGTTTTTTTGTAATTTAGTTATTTGCTGGAAAAAATGCTTTGTGTTAATAGTTACCAAATCAGAAATATATTATCTTTTAAAGCCTTAGTTAAATTTTCAACAACTAGTATTTTCCATTGATTAAAATATTCAATAGGTTTATTGTATGAGATTGAAATTTTATAAGTAAAAATATCAATATCAAATGTAAACTGTTTTATAATAGAATTTACGTTAAATTTAGAAGGAAGTCTATATTTAGTACCATAACCCATTAATTTTTTCAGTTTAAAATCATTCACAATATTAAGATTTCCAGTGATTATATGTCCATGATCCTTATTATGTATTTTTTTAGAGCGGGTTCATTGCATTTACACTGAAAAGTAATTGCTACAGATGTATTTTTTGAAAATGTATTATAGTTAAAAATCTCTCTTCCGATTGTATTCGGATATTTAAATGTTTTTGAAATTTGAAGATTATTAATAGGAAAATAACAGTTTTTATCATTAATTATAGAATTAACATTAATTTTATTAAATATTTGATTTGAAAAAATTATTATCGTTTGAGTATTAGTGTTTTTAATTTTATGTTTTTCTTTTTTGTAAATTAATGTTGAAAAGATTAACTCTTGTCATAATAAGATCATAAAAAGTATCAGAGAAGTGTTTAGAGTAAGATTTACTGAGAAATACATTTAAATATTGTACAATCTGTTTCTTTTTAATAGCAAATATGTATTTTCGAATTAATAACCAGTTATAATTTTTATATAATTATTTTGAAGATTATTGATTTGTTTAGTAATATATTGTTTGGAAACAACAACTGTAGAAGAACACTTTCCTCCCTTGTTACGTGTTGTTTTACAATTTAAATTATGATTTAGAGTAGGATAAATTGGAGAATAATTAATAGTATTATTTATAGATGAGAAGACATTAACAGATCTGTTAAATATTTCACTATTAAGTCCATATGGATAAATGGTGTTGTAATATTTCATATATGATGACTCCATATAAAGACGTTCTGATTTATTTTTTAGAATTCGTATAATTTCAATTGTGCTATTTTTAAATTTATGTTGATAAAAATGCTGAATTTCAACTATAGATTGTAAATTTTTTGCTTTGTTTTTGTGAAAGTCTGAGCGATGCTGATTGATACGTTTATGTAATGGGCCTGATGTTTGATCAATATATTTCAAATTCCATATGTTACACTTTATACAAAAAATTACAGTAAATGCTTTACAAAAATTTGAAAAATTAGGAGCTGAGAAAATTTATGACTGAGAAGCATATGGACAAGTCTTGCATCGAGCATCTAAACACTTCCGAAAAAATAATGGAGGAGAAGGAGAGTAAAATGGTCACTGAATGACGATCCAGGAACAACCCTTTTATTGTTCCTGTACCGGGCACTACACTGCTTGGATGCATAGTGTATCTTGCCAGGATCGAGATATTTACTAAGAACTGCCATTTGTTATAAATTTTGAGACATAGAAATGCAATAATTGCAAAAATTAATGAAAGTAGAATAAATAAAAATAAATATCAATAATATAAGATATTTAGTATTCTCGATTAATGTAATTAAATTAATGATACTGAAATGTCTTGAATAAATGAAAGTATACACAATATGTATAAAAACAAATAAGCAATGCTCAAAGAAAAAAAACCCATTAAGAGTAACGGGTACCCAGCATCATTTCTAAAGCAAACATATCGATCATATTTTAGAAATAAACAATTGATACATATACACTACAGCAAGTATTTAGTAAAATTTAAACCCCAAATTATCCAATAACATCTGTCCTATTATTATATATTGAGCAAATGTTTAATAATATTTAATTTAATAATCCAATAGCCGTATATTTCTATTATCCAGCGCCATTTTTACCATCATGCTAAACCCCGTTTATTTCAAAATGATTTCGTGTGGTGCTGCCATCTATAAGTCAAATATCAAAATAAAGCTTCATGAGTAATAAGTTATGTGTTTTATACTATTTTCTTATGCAAAAATAGCTGATTTTTTTTAAAAAAATTTGTGCAAAAAATGTCCAGTTTGTAGCAAATCTAAATATCGTTACTAAACAGTATTTATATTTCACAAAAACACTTAAGGAAATTTTTATTTGCCATAATCTGAATCTAGTGAATTTGGCAACTTTGGCTAGATCTGTTTTCGGAATGAAATTGTGGCAACCTTATCCAAAGGCGGGGTTTATTTTTGCTGTATCTTTTAGTTCCGTTTTCTTTTTACGCTCATGTACTGATAGAAAAAAAAAACCTCACACTCTTTTATTTTACTACACTTAATTTATGTAAAGATGGGATTTTGCAATCGATTTTACACTCATTTTTTAATATACTAGAATTATAAAAAAAATATGTTCACTGATGTGTTTCTGATGGTAATACAATATTAAGTTAAAAAGTAGAAAAAATAAATAAAAAAATAATGAGAGTAATGTATTTTTCTAAAAAAAGTACATTTTAATCAATTAGTAGTTTTATTTTAATTAAATTATAATTATGCATTTAGATACCAATTTAGAAATCCTAAAAATAAAGTAATATTCCAATTTTAAATATTGTTTATTATTATTTTTTATTTTTATCATGAAGTGGAGTGATGGAATTAGATGAATATATAATGATTTTCACCATAAACATTGATTGCTTATAAAATATTATTATTATTATTATCATTAGATATCTTTACATTTATAATTTATTCATTTTGGTGAAAAAAAAACGGGTGGTGAAACTTATTTTTGGATTTTGAATATAATCTCGTAATATTTTATATGTTAATACATTTAAAAATGGTCTTGCCATGGATGTGCTAAAACATATTTTATATCTATCATATCTTTCATATCTATTGTACATCCATGGGTCTTGCACGTGCACTACTGACAGAAAAAATAAAAAAATAAAAAATCATAGTTTAGTTTATTTCATGTTTATGTTCCTGATGAATAAAAAAAAATAAAACGTGGCCTTGGCAGCGAAGCTCACCAATTCATATGTGAAAGACAGCTTTTAGTTTCGTATTTCTTTTTTTTTTTTTTTTTTTTTTACATTCACGTATTAAAAGGAAAATTCCTGAAAGGGGGGGGGGGGGGTTGATGACAAAAAAAATAATAAATTGTTTCAATTCTGCATAAAATAAAATAAGAAAAATTATTAAAAAGCCTTTGTTCTTAGATTTAATTTTAAATATAATCTTAATTGTTACATTTCTGTACTGTGTTATACATATTAATATATTTTTTTAATTGTTTTGCATGTAAGATTCTTACAAAAAAAAATATTTGTTTAGTTTATTTCATGTTTATATTCTCCGTTAATAAATAAATAAATAAAATAAAATGTAAGAAAATGCAGCCTTGACAGCAGTCTCCAAGCAAGCAAAACACATTTTCTAAAACCATGTCTCTCCCCAGATTTTGTTCTACGAACACTAATGGAAACCTGTTCAAAAGTGATGAAGCGCGCTCATCTCGAAACGGACTCGGGTTCGATATTTATACCAGTCTTCGTACTCAGGCCAAAACTTAAATTTATATTTATTCACAAACTGATGAAGAGAGAAAAAATTGCTATTTGAGAAACAAGAATGTAGTCTAATTTTCTCTATCCCTTTTCGACGAGTGTAATTCTTCGCCATTAGTTTTTTAATATTGTAATTTTTGCTTTATTAAATCGTCGAAAATTTTAAAATTAATTAAGACACAAATTTTTGTAATAAAATATAACTGTTCAAATTCAAAGATTTCGTGCACCTTAAACAATACGTCAGGAAGGAGTTAGTGTTTTTGAATCCTTTAAAAATTAGTTTGAAAGGGAATTGAATCCGTTTGAAGTTATTATTACTTCTAGGAGAAGGGCCGAAAATTTATGTATGACAGATTTTTGATATAATTAAAAACTGCCTTAAGGGGGAAGGGGGTTTTAGAAGAAAAAAAATCATAACTTCGTCATTTCCCAAGATTTCAAATCCGCTTAAATTTATTATAAATCCTCTTAATATTATCTAAAACTTTTATATTGACAAGTTTTTTATAGGACCAACTATTATAGCAAAAAAATAAATAAATAAATAAATAAATAAATAAATAAAAAATAAAAATCCCTGCTGGTTTTGCCTGCAAACACGTTAGGTTTCGAAGTAGGCGGTTCCAACTGTTGCATCATCGCAAAAAGGTAATTTCTTCCGCAATTCGCAACAAACAGGTGCCCCACGGTCTGCGTCTTCTAAATCTACCTGTGCCTGTAGGCCGAGCCATCTGGGATTTTTCTTCTCAACTATGTATGAACCCTGACTGTGCTTCGACACTTTTATCAGGTTTTTTGACGATGCATGACTCACACCATTTTGCTGTTCTTCAAGTTGGAAAAAAATTTGCGAAAACGTAACACATCTGCCACAATGAATTTCTGTTACAAGGCATCGAAACAAAAATAATCAATTATAAACTATAATTTTATTTTTCTCTGATGCTGCAAATTCTGATTACATTGTACCATGCTTGAAAAAGTGTTTATTTATTGATGCGTGTTATGCACTAATCTTTGAGACATTTAAGAATTATTCTCCATATCCTGCTGTATTTTATAACACTTTAAATTTTATTATGTAAGCCAGCTGGAGTATTTCTAATTTAGAGTCCCTCTAATTTAGAAATTCATGTTTTATAATTGTTGTTAGGAAAACCCTGTTTTGTTGGTTATTATAGGGTATTTTAAACGTGCTTATCTAAACAAATCCAAATCCATTTTGATTGAAGTTCTATTCTACAATCCCCCCCCCCCCCCCTAAAAAAAAAATAAAAAAAAAAAAGGAAAGAAAATCTATTTTTTCAAATAAAATGTTACATTTTCTGTTTCTGTGGTGACCCGCTTCCTCACCCTTCAATGTACACCACACATTGCAACATGGTATTTTTGGAAATCAATTTAGTTTCTGCATCTTTCACCAGATCAGGTCAAACCAATAGCGACAGAAAGGATACTTTCGTACATTTTTTTCTATCTTTACTTTGCTGTTGACATCAGAGATCTCACTGATTGATGAATTTCTCAGTGGTTGGGAAAGAGAAGGCCGGGATAGCTTTGTGGCCACACACACTCCGCGGGATTTTCGTGGTTTCTCTGTCTCATTCTCTCTTCTCTATTGTGAACAGCCGAGCCTAGAGCTACTAAATATATATAGCAGCCTTTTAGCCGAGCCAATGTCGTCTTGTACGGAAACAACTGTCCTGTTGTAAGCGTTTTCATGTTTCATCTTCTTTCCCCTCCGGCGATAATCTCTTTACAAAATGGATGTTTAGCAGTTTGGTACAGGTTTTTGGTACGGGCCGCGAACGGCCAATAAAGCTTTCGTAAGGCTCCGGGCTAATTGTTTAGCTTTTATAACGGACTGGACCGAGTCGAGTTCTGCCTTAGAAATTTTGTTCCGGCAGACCTTTTCCTCCGCCAACCAGAAACATATTTACTGTTTATTCCGGGGGAAAAAAAGGAAAAAAAAAAGAGCAACACAGTACACTCAAAAGATTAAAAGCACTGCCGCGTTGGCGATTTGGTTCAAAATGCCGACTTTGACAATATTTTCTGAAAGTTCTTCTGCCTTTACCAAAAAATAGAAAACGTCTTTTGATTACATAGTTTCTGAATAAAAACATCTGTCAGTTTCATGTGTTTATGAACAAAAATGAATTCAGAAATGTGCAGTAAGTAGCTCATTTGGATTTGAGAACAACCAGGAGATTCTCAAATGACCTGCTCAACAACACGAAAGTTTTTGATGCATTTTTAAACGCAAAGGTATAAAATTAGCAGGCTATTCAAGCGATTTGAAATCAAAATAAGTTTTCCATTTTTTGATAGATAAATTACTTATCAAGTTATAAGCGATTCGTGTAACGCGATAACACTGTTTCCCTTTTCTCGTGCTGCAGTATCGGGAATTCAATTCAGAACGCAGATTTTGACAATATTTTCTGAAAGATCTCCTGACTTTACCAAGCTAGTTGTTTGGGGCCAGCGTAATACTTACCCATCATGGATATGCATAAAACATGTGTCATTGCAATTCGAATAAAATCGTGGCTTGATGACTTCATAAACTTTAAATCTTCTATCACTGATTTGCATAAAAGAAACATTCATATATCTCCAAAAATGTTAATCATATTAACTAACAGTTTATTGCGTCGGATTAAGCGTCTCATTTCCAATTAAAATATATCTTTGAATTGAAATTTGGATGAAATACAGGGTCATAACAAATCGAAGAGTGTTGAAAATAGGATTACAAATATCTCGGCAACTCATTATCCAATCGACTTCACTCTTTATGCAAAATTTATATTTTTTATATTGTCTTTTATATTCACTCCATAATATAAACAATATCGAAACATTTTATATACATTTTATCAGAACGAATATTTCGAGAGTCCGAAAAAAATAATTCCAGATAATCGAGGTTACTGAAAATCAATAAACTTCTTCCCATTATTACATACTAAGTACATACCAAATTTCAAGTCTCTATTTCAATTTGTTCGGGAGATAGAGCGTTTACAGACACACAGACGGATGGCAAAAAAAAAAAAAATTTCTAAAAATATGTTTATCAAAATCTCCAGTGTCTGAAACGTGTAAATCCGTTAAATTATTATTATTTTTTTTTTTTTTGCGATTTTCAAAACAATTACAAGATTTACACTATATTACGTATGATGGGTAAAGTAAAAATGGAAATCGTCTTTCGATTGCATATTTTCTGAGTAAGAATACCTGCCATTTTCATGCCTTTCCATGCCTGTTCTGAAATCCAAAAGAGCTACTTTCTGACATATTTCTGAATTGATTTTTATTCGAAAACGCATGATATTGGAGTACCTTTGAGAGTACTCAAATTATTCGTATAATACAGTAATAAATTTCACTAAAACAAAATTTTAGACCTTATAAACATTTCGAGTTTCCCATGGTTCAAATAGTGCAGTAACATTTTTAACATTAGAAAAGCTCCGGTTTTTGATTTTTTGATTTCGGGAAGAAATTTTTCGATTTTATAATTAAAAAGATTTTAGTGGTCCCCACTTGGTACCATATTGGTTTCAGGAGCCCCAGCTGTCTCATATTCGGACCAAAAATAAGTTATCAGGAAAACAGAAAAAAATACGGAAATTTGTAATGAACGACTTTGAGTCATTGACTAGAAATATAAATATTACTAGTCAATGCTTTGAGTGCATATGTCAAATGTCCTTTTAATTTTAATCTGCTAGCAGTAGGATTGTGTTTTTTGTTACGCATTTCGAGAATATAAAAGGTAAAGATCAAACCCACTTTTTCTCACAAAAAAGTTTTAAAATAAGAAATTATTTTCTAAAAAATTATTCTTCTCAAAATTCACGAAGATGTGTAAAACACACGCTTCTTTGTGGAGCGCATTCCTAAAGATAAAGATAAGATATCACTTTTCTGGCTACGAGGACACCACTCATCCCCACTCTAGGTCCCCAACCGCATCTGACCTCGGGGAGGAAGTCCTTTGCAGTAACGTCTTTCACAAACAAACCTGTTTGTGACCAAGCTAAGCTTTTAGTTGAACAATTACCAACATTTTGATAACTACTACTAGACTTCAAATATCCATTTTGCCGGAAAGAGACTTTTTTTTCCTTTTCTGTGGTGTTACTTCCCTTAGAAAATAAAACGAAAAAACAAAACAATTTTTTGATTTTTTTAAATTTCTAATGCAGTTTATTTTTTTGTAGATGATGCTATGTAATTGAACTGTTTTTTCGTTTTTCAATAAAAGCAGAAGAGTTTTTCAAAGAATGTAGTCAAAGTTGGTGTATTGAACCAAATTTTTGAACACAACAGTGCAGAAAACGAAAAATAAACTGTCGTTCTGAGACAATAATAGCTAATAACTTAAGATATAAATCATTTATCAGGAGAAAAGAACTATTCAATAGCGAATCACTTCAACAATCATGCCAGTGAGTATCATGCTTTCACATTTAAAAATGAATCAGAAAGTTTCGCGTTATTAAGGGGGGGGGGGGGGAATTTTTTATCAGAATCACTCTCATTCAGAAACTATGTAATTGAACAGTTTTTTCGTTTTTCAGTAAAAGCCAAAGAGTTTTTCAAAGAATGTAGTCAAAGTTGGTGTTTTGAACCGAATTTTCGAACACGACCGCGCAGAAAACGAAAAAAAAAAGAAAACTGTCGTTCTGAGACAATAATAGCTAATAACTTAATATGTAAATCATTTATCGGGAGAAAAGAACTATTCAACTGCAAATTACTTCAAAAATCATGCCTATGAATATCATGCTTTCATGTTTAAAAGTGAATCAGAAATTTTCGCGTTATTAAGAAGGGGGGGGGGGGGACTTTTATCAGAATCACTCTTATCCAGAAACTATGTAATTGATTTGTTTGTTCGTTTTTCAGTAAAAGCCGAAGAGTGTTTCAAAGAATGTAGTCATAGTTGGTGTTTTTGAACCGAATTTTCGAACACAACAGTGCAGAAAATGAAAAAAAAAAAAAAAACTGTCGTCTTGAGACAATAATTACTAATAACTTAAGATGTAAATCATTTATCGGGAAATGGAAAGAACTATTCAATTGCGAATCCCTTCAACAATCATGCCAGTAAGTATCATGCTTTCACATTTAAAAATGAATCAGAAAGTTTCGCGTTATTAAGAGGGGGGGGGATTTTTATCAGAATCCCTCTTATTCAGAAACTATGTAATTGAACTGTTTTTTCGTTTTTCAGTAAAAGCCAAAGAGTTTTTCAAAGAATGTAGTCAAAGTTCGTGTTTTGAACCGAATTTTCGAACACGACCGCGCAGAAAACGAAAAAAAAAAGAAGAAAAAGAAAACTGTCGTTCTGAGACAATAATAGCTAATAACTTAAGATATAAATCATTTATCAGGAGAAAAGAACTATTCAATTGCAAATTACTTCAAAAATCATGCCTGTGAATATCATGCTTTCATGTTTAAAAATGAATCAGAAATTTTCGCGTTATTAAGAGGAGGGGGGGGGGACTTTTATCAGAATCACTCTTATCCAGAAACTATGTAATTGATTTGTTTTTCATTTTTCAGTAAAAGCTAAAGAGTGTTTCAAAGAATGTAGTCAAAGTTGGTGTTTTGAACCGAATTTTCGAACACGACCGCGCAGAAAATGAAAAAAAAAAAAGAAACTGTCTTTCTGAGACAATAATAGCTAATAACTTAATATGTAAATCATTTATCGGGAGAAAAGAACTATTCAACTGCAAATTACTTCAAAAATCATGCCTATGAATATCATGCTTTCATGTTTAAAAGTGAATCAGAAATTTTCGCGTTATTAAGAAGGGGGGGGGGGGGACTTTTATCAGAATCACTCTTATCCAGAAACTATGTAATTGATTTGTTTGTTCGTTTTTCAGTAAAAGCCGAAGAGTGTTTCAAAGAATGTAGTCATAGTTGGTGTTTTGAACCGAATTTTCGAACACAACAGTGCAGAAAATGAAAAAAAACTGTCGTCTTGAGACAATAATTACTAATAACTTAAGATGTAAATCATTTATCGGGAAATGGAAAGAACTATTCAATTGTGAATCACTTCAACAATCATGCCAGTGAGTATCATTCTTTCACATTTAAAAATGAATCAGAAAGTTTTGCGTTATTAAGAGGTGGGGGGGGGGGATTTTTATCAGAATCACTCTTATTCAGAAACTATGTAATTGAACTGTTTTTTTCTTTTTTCAGTAAAAGCCAAAGAGTTTTTCAAAGAATGTAGTCAAAGTTGGTGTTTTGAACCGAATTTTCGAACACGACCGCGCAGAAAACGAAAAAAAAAAGAAGAAAAAGAAAACTGTCGTCCTGAGACAATAATAGCTAATAATTTAAGATGTAAATCATTTATCGGAAGAAAAAAACTATTCAACTGCAAATTACTTCAAAAATCATGCCTATGAATATCATGCTTTCATGTTTAAAAATGAATCAGAAATTTTCGCGTTATTGAGAGGGGGGAGGGAATTTTTTTGAGAAACTCTTTAAAAATACTGTAATTGTGTTGAAAAGTGTTTCATAATCTATCCCTATGCATGACTTTTCATCCTTCTTTTATATTCATTTTAATTTTGAGATATTAAAGGCTTACGAAATGTCAAATCTTTTACTTTAGAAAAACATGTTTCAAATAAAATCGCACACATTAAAATATATATATTCAAAACGATATAAGTTGTTCCCATGTGAATAAACAAAGTTTGGGGATGAGGCATATTTATAATTAAAAAACAAAATTAGTGACATATAATTATTAAAAAAAATAAAATAAATAATAATAATAAAAAAATCAACTCCTTTCTTCCTCTCTGCCTGTAATTACAAACTTAAAATAATGAGGTTATATTTTCTTTCTTTTCTTTTTTTTTTTTTTTTCTTTTTTTTTTTTTTTTTGTAACAAAGCTTTGACAGTTGCCTAAAAGAAATAGCTCTCTGTCACTAATAAAAATATGAATAAACAATTTTACTCTACAAGTTTATAAGTTTACTCTACATCCTCTCCTTTGTGTATTTGACTCATACATGCACTGTTGTGTACATCGTCAGGCTCAATCCATTTTATCCTACTCAAAGGCAACACATTGTTTTGTCCATGCAAAAACCAGACCTGAAGCAAAACCCCTGCTCTAATCTAGCACAACAGACACGGAGGAAGATAGTGATTCTCCGTGACAACAGATATATCATAAATTCATTCACTACATCTACCTACATTCGATGATATTATTATTGGAGAGTTCTTGATCGTAAACTCCACCCTCAAAGAGTTTCAGGATTGTAATATTTTGGCGTGAAAGCGCATTTTTTTCGATCTTTTTTTGCGTTTAAAAATTCTATTCCGCCAAATCTTCTGACGACCTGTTGCAATCAGAGCCACCTATTGGACATTTTCACTGCTAAAAGTGACTACCCCTGACTCTTAATAAAGCCATAACCAGAATGATAATGATAGCCCGCAGTACAAAAACTGACAAAGCAGTAAACCATCGGACTTTTTATTACAAAAAAAGTCAAATATAACCATGTGAATATACCTGAACCATGAATGACAATAAAATAGCAAAGACTCCCATAATATTATCCCAATGGACTTCTCAGTACGATGTTAATATATAAAATATCATATTACTATAGCTATATGAACATTAAATCACTTATTAATGTAATTACAAATTTGGTTGGTTGGTTGTATAAAATTTAATTGCACAAAGTCCACATTTGGACATGCTGCGCCAAACAAGAGTTTAAAAAAATAAATAAAGATGTAAAGTGAAGAAACAGCAACTAGGGTATATGCATATGAGGTAACAAACATACAAAGATGATAAATACAAACATGACAAACTTATCTGGATCGGGTACCCATCCAAATTAACAATTACAGAACCGCATGATATTAAAAGGTAAATTAGAACAATACTAAAACAATTTATGGTAAATGTAAGATGCAAAAAATGCTAAATATGATCATAAAATCCTGTCTGTTATAAAAACATAAAAATATTCTCATTGGGATTTTCTCTAAAGTCTTTGCATTTAAAATTCGTACATACAAACTGTAAAGTAATGTATAAAACAAAGTATACAATGTCCAAATAATGCAGCATTAAAACAGATTTATTTGAAACACAGTTTATTAAAAAAATTTTAAATCACATAGTTTTAAACTCTTATTTCCTTCATCTGCGTCAGAGTCATAACTGTATGAATCTGATTCCATAGCATCTTCCACATAGTGACGCAGCTGTTTGGAATCCTTCATATTAGCAAGAGATGGGCCAAGACTTGATTTCTTGTTTTTCTTCTTCACAGTTTTCCGCTGTGAAGCGGCTTCAGTTGAGGTTTTTCTTTTTTTCTCTTTTTGAGCACATTTATTTTATTTTTCTTTCTGGATTGGGGAAACATCAGGTTTTTTCAATTTGTCTGCAGACGGAACAGAAGTTTTTTCTGACTCTTGTTCAGTTGGCATTTTAGATTGACTTGAAAGTTTTTGTGACCAAAGATTAGGATATTCTATTTTAACTCTGATGATGGTGGCCAAAGTTCTAGTGCAGGTGTAATTCTCCAACTTGTAGCTGATTGCACATCACGAGTTTTATTCTTTATAGTGCTGGATGGTAATGTCCCAGGTGAATCATTTGGTAGAAAAGATAAACTAGTTTGGGTGCTTATATTCCTTACGGATTTTGATTGATGCTTGAGTAAACTAGAGTAAGAAACCCCGACAGATGGAATTCTGTATTCAACAAGTTTTAGAGTTTCGGAATAGGAAAGTTTTTGAGTAATTTTAAGAACAAGTATTTCTTTTTCGCGGATCCAGTTTGGACAAGAGCGAGAGTATGCTGTATGGTCGCTCTTGCAGTTTGCGCAGCGTTCCGATTTTTCACAAGATTTACTTACCGTCATGGACGACTTCAGCACAACGTGCGCAGATAACGGAACCACGACAGTAATTATTGTATGGCTATAATGCTGGCATTTAAAACATCGGAGAATGTAGGGGCCGGAATGTAGAACCGGACAGAACAGCTCAAGTAGGCAGCTTTAATTGTGGTTGGTAAAGTATGGCTATTGAAAGTCAGAATAATGTGATTCGTATAAAGTACTTACTCATTCCGACGGATAGGAATATGGTGTACATCTATGACATTTTGATCTTTTAAATTTTGTAGAAGTTCTTCTTTCGTAGAGAATAAAAGTTCTGGTTCAGATATTACAGCACGGCTTGTATTTAGAGTTTGATGTACCTGAACAGAAACAGAAAAAGAACCAATGGTTGTGCAATTTGAGAGAAATTGTGACTGTTTAGCTGAATAAACCTCAACAGGTAAATCCCCGGACTGCAGTTTTTTAAGTGAGTAGCCATCTACAAAAACAGAGTGAAATGTTTTTGAAATAAGAAATGGTGAAGTTCTCTTAAAAGAGCTATCAAAAAGACTATCTGTGCGCTTAATTACGAAAAAATGAGTGGATGAAGTGTTCTGTGCAATTTGTTGCTCTCCACTTGCACTTGGGAGAGAAATAGAAGAAAGTGAAGTACTTCCATCCATAGTAGAAAGTAAATACAATTCAGACCCCGACCACGCCACCCACTACTGAGCCCAACAAGGCGATGCACATACGTGCACCAGTGCTAACCAGGGTTCTTACGTTTACAAGAAACACTTATGTCAGTTTCCACCCTTAACGAGATGACTAGTATGTGACCGCTCAGATGACTTGTATGTGATCCCCATCCAGTGACAAGTCAGCTGACCAGCCGATTGAAGCATACGGGACCAATATGCAACTCTCGTCTACCTGAAGCAGAGGCCAAAGCAGTGTTTCCCTCAACTACCAGGATCCCCTTTCCAGGGACATGGGTTGCCATGTACGGTAAACACGTGGGTGGTTTACAGTTCTCCATAAGTCGATATAAACAGGATGATATCGGCTTATGCAGAAATGAACTCACCTCAGTAGGGGAAACCACAATGAGAGTAAAAAAGAGGAAAGAATGGACAAGAGAAAGGAGAGGAAAAAGAAAAGATAAAGATCGCTCAGGTGCTCGGGGTTGCGAAGCCCGTGAATACCTGAAAAGGGTATCCCCCTGGGGGTTGTAATTACAAAGAGCTAAGAAAAACTACTTACAATATCCGCCTATTAATACATTCGTATACTAATCATCGGCACTTACTCAAACCATTCCACAATGTAAACACCTCGAGCATCTAAGCTTACTTTAATTGTTTTGTTATGCTTTTTTCCTTTTTTTAATATCTTTTTAACCTAGTTGAAAAGTGTTTATGACTTCGAAGTGTCTGGTTGGCCGTTTGTCTGCCGTCGGTCCGCGCTCTAACTCTTATAATGGTAACTGTATTTCCACGTAAGTGGTATATGTTGTTGAGGTTCACAATGGGTCGTTTTCTATTGAAAATAAAGTGTGTAGAATTTGTAATTCATTTACAGGGATACGTGAAAAATTCCGTTACATTATGGTCTATAAGAAAAAATCGTTTGCGGTGTATTTTAATGGTGTTATGTAACTTCAAACATTATGAAACTGATGTGCATCTCTAAAGTGAATGACATCGCGTTTTCTATAGGTTATAGAGTAAGTAGCATTTATAGGTCATATACCGGAACTTACAATTAATTTATCACATTATGTTCTATGGGGAAAAATTGTTTGCAGAATATTTCAATGATGTTATACTACTACAGTTATACTGAAAATGATATGCACTACTGAGCTGCAGTATAATACATGTTTTCTATCATGTAGTGCGTGGCATTTATAGTATAACCACACGCAAAAGAATTCGGTTATAGCATTGACTATGTGCGTTAATCACTTTAAGTGCGTTTTCAGCTGAACAATGAAGATCTGCCACAAAAAACTCCTGCTACACTATGTCAACTGCTAGACATCGATAGACTATCGACGACTTAGTGTTAGATTTCTACAATATTTGCAAGAGACATGTATAAAGAAGAATATTTTGGGGAATACTGGTAGTGAAAAAAAAAGAAAAGAAAAGAAAAACGCGCTGACCATTGAAACGAACGTGCAATAAGTTAAATCCATAGAGGTATACCTCTATGGACTTTATAACCTCCATGGTTGAATCAATGAAGTGCAATCACACGAAGTCGGTTTTATTTATTTTTTCTTAAAATTATACCTGATTTATTGTTTTATATTTGTCATTTATAATGAATAACAAATGTATGTACATTGAATGTAGAGTACCTTTTTTGAACTTTCTCGAAGTCCTGATTCATCTTTTTACATTTTTAGTTTGTGAACGATCTTTTTACTCACGGCGAATTCTTTCCCGACAACCAGGCTGCAAAGATTTTAAGGGCGAAGTTTTGCTCTATGAATGTCTTGGAAATCTGTGAAGACTTCTTTTTTGCTTTTGGTGGAGTGGATAGAAAACAGTTAAATGAGGTAAGTTGAAATTTTACAAAACATTGCTGGATTAATAATTTTAAGGGCGAAGTTTTGCTCTATGAATTATTTGGAAATCTGTGAAGACATCCTTTATGCTTTTGGTGGAGTGGATAGAGAACAGTTAAATGAGGTAAGATAGAAATTTTACAAAATATTGCTGGATTAATAATTTTAAGGGCGAAGTTTTGCTCTATGAATTACTTGGAAATCTGTGAAGACATCCTTTATGCTTTTGGTGGAGTGGATAGAGAACAGTTAAATGAGGTAAGATAGAAATTTTACAAAACATTGCTGGATTAATAATTTTAAGGGCGAAGTTTTGCTCTATGAATTACTTGGAAATCTGTGAAGACATCCTTTATGCTTTTGGTGGAGTGGATAGAGAACAGTTAAATGAGGTAAGATAGAAATTTTACAAAACATTGCTGGATTAATAATTTTAAGGGCGAAGTTTTGCTCTATGAATTACTTGGAAATCTGTGAAGACATCCTTTATGCTTTTGGTGGAGTGGATAGAGAACAGTTAAATGAGGTAAGATAGAAATTTTACAAAACATTGCTGGATTAATAATTTTAAGGGCGAAGTTTTCCTCTATAAATTACTTGAAAATATGTGAAGACTTCCGTTTTGCTTTTGGTGGAGTGGATAGAGTACAGTTAAATAAGATAAGATTGAAATTTTACAAAACATTTCTGAATTAATAAGTTTAAGATGCTTAGGATGAATCCTAAATTGCTTCTAAGTTTGAACTTTTACTGTAACGTTCGTCTAATCAATTTGCTTAGCCATGATACAGAAGGTTTTAAAAAGTTGAGACAAAATCTTTAAGAGATAGCTACACTGTTAAAATACTTTTAGTTAAAAGTTCATTTATTCAATTTTCAAAGTTCAAAGTTAAAGCATTCAATGATGTAAAGTGACTAAAATTCGTGTGGTGACGGTATTTGCATTTGGATAAGGTACCTTTTCCAAATAAGGTCACGTTAAGAATTTAGATCACAATAAAATGTGTTATATCAGCATTAAATGTTGTTGACGGTAATATTTATACATATTTTTTACAATATTAAATCGTGTATACTGTTTTCGTTCTTGAATTTTGGTCAGGAGAGTTCAAAACAAAAGACACTCTAAAGTGGCTTTATCAGGAGTGTGTGTTCTAAATAAAGCCATAATTTGTCAAGAAAAGGTTTAACTTTAATTAACAGATATTTTACAGGTATTACACCAAAATAGAACAAAATAAAGAAAGTGTTTTTAAATTGCACATTTGAAATGTTGAACGTAAAATATGTAGGGATAAAAAACTGAGAATAAAGCCATTATTATTTCATGAAGAAATCCAATCACCATTAATGAATTTGACAAGTCATTTTATGAACTGCAGTTATCAAAACCATAATATGTCATGGTGGCATGACGTAACTGTTCCATTGAGTAAAGTCTGAAGGTACTAATCATATCCTTATGACTTGATAAATATGTATTCGTCATTTAATAGTAAAAAAAAATTCTGACTTACCATTTGAGGTCCAAATCATGGAAAAATATAAATAAAACACACACAATTTAACTTACTAAGGAGAACTCGCAACGCCGAATTAAATACACTTATTAATTACATTATCCTGGAGTCACATTCGGCATGTTTCTGTATGTTTCTTTCTTACTTTTTTTATTATAGTAATTCACATGTCCAGAAAAACCTAATTCCTTGTAAAAACAAAAATCTAACTGCAGAATAGTAGACACAGTCTCCTTTCAAAAGTTTAACTCAGTGGACCACTTCATTAACAGCGAGCGACGAAAGTGTAGATTGCATCACCGTGGAGTCTCCGAAAGAAGAAAATTAATTTAAACCGCATATGGAAAATATCCTTTGGAAACAAAAAGCATCAGATTTGAAGGACTCTGACCTCAGTTAGTGATCCACACATCCCAGAGAGAGAGAATATTTTATCTTTCTTTCCTTTTTTTTTTCTTTCGAATGTCGATGCAACTTGGATACACAGTCTATTTTAAATTGCATGTTTTGTTTCGTGAATTCTGAATAGAGTTTTAATGAAGTTTGAAATCGATGACTTGCGAGAAACCTTGAACTTATATATTACGCGAGAAAGAAAAAAAATATGAGTCACAGATGCTAGATACGAAAAAAAAGTTTCTCGATTTGACAAAATTCTTGATTTCTATTTTCCTATATATCGCACATGTGAGGTTGAACTTCCGATATTATTAGAATGTTTTGACACAGGATGGGGTAGATTTGCGAGAAATATTCATATATTATGAGCAACATCACGATAAACAGATGAACAGTTTCTCCTTGAGTATTATTTAGTAAAAGTTTTTGTCTGCGGTGCCTTTCATTTATTCTTATCCTTTTAATACAAAGTTTGAACATTCACGGGTACCATGTCGTAAAAATTCCTGTACTAGTGCTCTGGTGACTGGCACCATAATTTATATAATATTGAGTTCTTGGTCGTGGTAAAGTGGATTTGATACGATAAGTATTTCGATGACTAAAATCATCATTACCTTCCAAGAAATCTAGAAATTCAGAAGAAATAAGAATAGGCACATTTGGAAGAACAGGCAGACATAAGTAGATGAAGGTATTTTAATAATTTATCCCAGGTTCTATAGATATAGCACAAGTACAGGAAAAAGTTGGCTGCCCACGGCAGAGCAGGGCACCCGGGCCCGTAACACAATTCGTGAGAAAACTACATGTTGATGGGTTGATGGTCAGAGATAGAATTTGATTGTTTCTCGTATCATGACAAATGAAATTACATTTCGCCAAAAGGTTACAATATGGCGATCATTTCTCCAAACAGAGCATAAAGACAATTAAAAATTAGAGAACCGAGCCATTTTTGGCATTAATCGTCCTAATGAATTTTTCGGCGGTAGCCAACATGTATGGGAAAGAAAAACCGCATACAAATGGGGCTCGAAAGAGTTTTCGCATTCTTGAACCCGCGAACCTTAGAATTTGTTATGACTTCGATATGTACGTTAGATATTTTTGGACCAGAGTTATTCAGATGCGCTTGGGAATCATTGTAATTAAAAAGGGTGTGTATGAAGAAATCAGTTAGCAACAGAACTGTGTGATCAAATAAGGAGATGGCAGATGGTAAATCTTATGCTAGCTATTTGAAAGTATAGATGTAGTGTTTTTAATTTACATTATCAGCACAGTATAGAAATATTTTTAGTGTAACTGAATTAAAAGTATATTAGAATAAACGGAATTAAATTTGTTGCACTGAATTTAACAAAAGGGTGAGAAAGGAAAATGAAAAAGTATTTTGTATAACAGTGAGCGTTAAAAATAATGAAAAAGGGAACAAATTTGAAAAAGGAAATTAAATGAGAGGGAAATAATTACTAAAATTGAATAATATATGATGCGACATCATAAAAGCCATTATTATTTCATGAAGAAATCCAATCGAAGTTATTCACATTTGGGGCAGAAAAAAGTACATGTGTCATTTCCAGTTTGTCTTGCACATTCTTCATGAACATACTTCTTGCACTTTGAACAAAAGCGACACGATCTATTTGGTAAATGAAGCAATAACTTATTAGGATACTTCTGTTTTTCATATGTTTCACTTTGAAACACAAACAGTATTAAAAATACTGAATTATTCAATATGCATGCTAAAAGATCTTTAATTATCTCGTACATCATGCACAAAATTGTTAAATTCAATTAATAATTTACGCTGATTTCGTATGAAAGTTTACTTACTGTTTTTAACAACGACCTGTCAAAAGATTCAGTGGTCCGAAAAGGACGACGAAGGCGGAACCGGTTGTAGTAATGGACTTTACCCATGTCACGTCATCTGCGGGTATATAGAAGAAAAATACCAATAGGCTTGAAGACCATTTTAACACAGCTTCCCTTTCGTCCAATAAACAGTCTTTTTCGGGTGGCATATACCCGCAGAGGCGTGGCTGTTGCCACTCGTGAGTAAAGACTATTATTCACGCGTGTCAAGGACACATACATTGTCATGTTTGTGATGTCATGTGTAGACCCGAGACCGTTCTTCACAAGATATAAGCTGATGGCCTTGTCAAGAGCATGCCCTTATTTGGATACCTTATGAGCATAGCGATGTTTGGAGCGTTAGCGATATTAATGCAGATTATATGCAGTTCTATCCTTATATGAACTCCGGTGTTGATTAGTTTTGGGACCAAATCCTTCAAGAACTGGTGCCACAAAGCGATGATTTGTTTGATTAATGTATGCTTATATCTCCAGTTTATGTGCGCATAATTCAACGAAACATCAACTTTAGAATCTTCATAGGAATAGATCGTCATTCAATTTTAGTTGTTGTCATCTAAGAAGGTGTAGCAAAATTCGATGATTTGTTCGAAATATGCGGTATTTATATCACCAGTTTAAATGTACAAAATTCAACTAAACTTCATGCTTAAAATATTGAATATGGGAATACATTGTCCTTCCATTTTAGTTGCAGATATCTAAGAGGGGGGTGCCGAAATTTAATGATTTGTTCAAAAAATGCGACGCTTATATCTCCAATTTAAATCCACAACCGAACATTTAACTTTAGAATCCTCATCATGGGAATAAATTGTCATTTAATTTTGGTTGCAGACTTCTAAGAGGGGGGTGCCAAAATTCTATGATTTGTTCGAAATATGCTAGACTTATATCTCCAGTTTAAATACACGCAAATAAATTTGTTTTCCCTGCATTGAAAGTCTTCATTGTCCACGATTCGATAACAGTTTTATGCATTTATATATAAAGGAAAACCTATTTGCTAAATCGATGTAATTTCTTGTAACTATTTAAATCATTTAATTGATTTGATTTAAGAAAGTTTTGTGATGGCTTCAACATACTAGTTCTCTTAAGACATAATGATATTACGTACTTTTAATTCTCAATACAAATCTTATATAAATACACAAATCATACTTTTTAAATAAAATTAATTTGGTATTTTTATAAGGTATTGTTTAATTCAAGAGTACGTAATATCATATTATGTTTTAATGAAAACAAACAGTGCATTTGCCACTTTTAAAGCATTTTATGTAAGGTATCACCTTTTACTTTTTCTTTTCTAGACGAGAATAGACGTCTATGTGTCACGTCTCTTTTCAAGCACATCAACGAAAAGCATTGTCCATTATACGCAAGTAAGTACAGTGGAAACAGATTAAAAAAGAAATAGAGCAGTATTAAAATTATTCGTTGTAACCGATTCCGTTAAAACATTATTAATTTATATTGAGAAATGGAAGTACAGTCTGTTTCATGAAAAATCATACACCCGCCGTTGTTCGCTGATCGTTTACAATAAAATCACAGCAAAAATGTTTTTAAGACTCGTAAAATTTCTTCTTTCCGAATATAGAAGCAATGTTTAAACAAGTGTGATCGAAGATCGCAGTAAGGGTTTCGTTTAATATTCCTTTCAAAACACTTTATCCTTTCTTTAATAAATCCAAATAAATGTCATTTTCCACAAAAAAAAAAAAAAAAAAAAAAAAAAAAAGTTATGTTTTTTCTAAAGTAATTATTTAACGGTCTATTTTTCTCGTTTTTTCGAAAATCTGAACCGGTCCGATAGCAGGCGAAGCCCGCTATTACACTCTGTTATAATAATATTTGTCATGTGGACTAAATGCGATATTTAAAAAAATCAATTTCAAAATTAAACATGTTGTATAGACACTTTCAAAATGTTAGACGTCAGATTAATTTTCTTTTCAATTCTCTAATGACGTCATATTAAGCTGCTTCCTGTATTTACACATACTCATACTCCTTGTATTATTGAGAAATGTTTCAAAAATTTCCGTTTTATTACCAGTATGACGTAATATTAATATTTTTTTTTTCAATTGGTGAAACTTTTTATTTCATTTTCACTTTTCACGTGGAAATCTTTCAATAGAAAATTAATTATTGTAGAAAGAATTTTATTGTGGATTTTTAATTGTTGGCAACTGTTATAACGAAAAATATTTAAATTTAATAGGAAAAGGCTGTTAGATGTTTGTTTTTTTATGTCTCTGTATTAAAATAATAAGATTTTTTCAAATTTTATAATTTTGAGCTTCATAATAGATATTTAGCTATAAGTACACAAAATGTCATGCCTGTAAGTTAAATAGTTTCTGAGGTCTCTGTGACGGACAGACAACGAAGCGGGAGTTATAGGGTTTCGTGAGATGAACGAAACCCTAAAAAAGGAGTTATCTGTGTGTTAAATCTGTTTTCTTTAAATGGGTAACATCCACTTTAGACACTTTATTAAAGTTCCTTGGATTCAATCAGCCCGTAAAATTACGCTGCTTATGCCCTTTTTTTTAAATCTTCATACAGCTATAATTGAAAGCGTGTTATGGTTTACCCTTTAAGTTAAAAAAAAATAAAACTACAGATCAGGAGCCTCAACGTCAGCTCTAAAAGTCATTGTTTTTTAATCTCACTTTTCATATTATTTAACATCTTACAATCCGCAATTTAATTTTTTTTTTATATTGCATACATATTTATAGGCATATAAAACACTTCGGAGGTTTCAGAAGATAGAAGCGTTAAATTAAACATGGTTTATGCAATGATATTCTGAAACTCTTAGGTATTTCTTGTTCTTGTAATTTTTTAGATAAAAAAAATCATTTCTTCAGAGGGGCTCTGTCCCCTTGAACCCCCCGTAATCTTTTTAAATTTATATCCGTGATTTCCTATTGATTGTGTGAATGATTCTAGTATATCTTGGATTTCGTTCTACACAGTTGTTTTAATAGGATAAGCAACAATTTCGAAAATAATTTCATGTTATCCTAATACCCAAATAGCAATATTTACATACCTGTCAATCACGGAACACCTGCATCTATTGGATACGTTGAATAATATCTCATGTACAAAAGCAATTTATAAAATGTAAACTGAATCTACTATTTTCACTTATATCTATTTTAGAAATCTAGCATTATTGCAATTTTTGTTTCGAAAAAACAGTTTTGATGGTCATTCTATAATATTTATTTTATCTAAGTACATCCTGATTTAACTTTATGGCAATAGCATACTAAAATCTCCCCAAAATAGGCATATTTGGAAATTTTTTAAACCTATTGGGTAATCATTCATAATCGTGCACACTGCCAATTCACTATATATAGCAAACGTGATTTGGCGCTATAACGTATTTTTTGTGATAGCTTTTATATTCTCAATTTCCAGTAATTGTAATATTTCAGGATCGTTTTACTACTTTAATTTATTTAGATTAACCACCTCGTTGTACGAGTGATTTATCCTATTTTTAAAATTATATTAACTTTTCAACGACGAAACATCCACATCTGTTCCAGAAAATGGAAATGGTGTTCCTGAAAATGGAAATTTATCTCATGTAAGAAATATACATATACAAATGTAAACTCATACTATACGAGACTTGAATCCATATTACATGTTCAATATTTTTGTAATTTTCGTTTGGAAAAAAATATTTCGTAATGATTCTATAGTAATTAAACGGCAACTTGTATCAAAATAAATTATTTTTTATGTCAATAGAATACGAAAATCACCTGAAAATAATGTATTTTGCTAATAAAGTATTGCAGTAAAATAGTGCGAGTTATTTGAATTTTATTATTTTGATATTCTTTGAAATAAGCAACTAATAAATTAAAGAGCAAAGTAAAAAAAAAAAATGCATTTTAAAGCTTGTAAAAAATAAGAAAATAAAATTTTTGTATCTCCCGAACAGATGCAAACAAATTTCCAATAATTTAAACAATTAATTTCTAAATTCTAATAAATGTATCGGCAAATGTTCAAAGCTATTGGATATATTTAAAACCTCCATGTCGGAAATTTAACATCCATAATTTTACGTTGAAATCCATTATTCAAACATGCGATTTTCATTTCAGTTAAAAATGAAATTTGAAAATCGTCTGCATTCCCACAGGCAAGCATTATGACCTAAAAAGAAATGTTCTATATTTTTCGAACGAACAAACCAAATGTAACTAAAAACTATATAGCTAAATCCGGGTATTTCACCAACATACCCACCAAAAATCAACCTAATTTCTTTTGCAAAAATCTATAATCAATTAGAACAGTAAATGTCGAAGGAAATTTAATCAATGATTATATGATATATATAAATTATCTTCCTATCACGTAGTGTTTCTTGAAATGAATTTAAGCCGTGCTGTATAATATTATAGGTGCAGTGAGTTTTAAACTAATTGTGTTTCCAAGATCATTTTTTCATAGTATTTAAAAGATTTATGCCCATTGCTAGCACCAACTAAATGCATTTTTAATTGTGTTTTCAACGAAGTTTTCAATTACATTGTTACATTAAAAAAATTGTGAATTTCATATGTTAAAATGATTTATGGTAGTACTTATTCTGACTAGAGTTGCTGCAAAAATAAAAAGTACTTCCGGCCTGTACGGGAGGAAAAGGTAGCTTTCATAGTCCATGTTTTTAAAAATTCAACTCATTTTAATCAAACACCAGAAGCTAAATTGCTTGGAGCTCGATTATAGAAAATTCAATCCCGGTTTTCGTTAATACTGAATTTGAATGAGAATTTCAGAATGTATTTACAACATAAAAAAAAATCAAATTGTTTCAAAATGACAGCCACCCTAGAATTTCAAACTGCCATATTTCTGCCATTTTTAAAGATAAAGCTAAAACAAAAAATGTTCCGGAATTCTTGTATCACGATCTAACTTTTAAAGGAAACACCTTTTTCAATTTATAATTTTTTATACATCTTTTTGAATTAAAAAAAAACAAAACAAAAAAAATTAATTTGCCGCCATTTCGAAACAAGATGGCGCATGAAGCTGGCCAACGAACTCGGTAGAGACCTTGGTATGTTCTGTACACATGATCAGTCATATTCATATCGGTTCATAAATACGAGAGTTACAGGATAACAAATATCAGATTGTTTCAAAATCTCAGCCACACTATAGAATTTCAAACTGCCATACCTCAACCATTTTTTAAGATATAGCAAAAACAAAAAATGTTTCAGAATCCTTGTGTCACGTTCTAAAACTTAATAGAAACATTTTTTTCAATTTGTAATATTTTGTACATCTTTTTGAAATCTAAAAAATTTTGAACTGGCCGCCATATTGAAACAAAATGGTGGATGAAGCGACCTTGGTATGTCCTATACACATAGTCATATCCAAATCGGTTCATAAATAAGAGAGTTACAGCATGACATTGGTCATATATAGATATATATATATATATATATCAACATTTGAACAAAGGGTGATTTGGAGGTCTGGGGGTCATGATTGGTGAAAATATGCCAAAATTTTTTGGAATTGCTTTCCTCCGAACGGCTGCAATAGGTAGCTTTTTTTAACGAAAGCTTCCTAAAAGGGGCAAGCCAGCGAAGCGAACTGGACGGCGTAGCGATCTTAAAGTGAATTGCTTCGCAATTCACGGGGGTTGGCGAACGTTAGCGAGTAGGGAACTGAGCCCCCTAGTTTTATATATTACTCTTTGTATTTTGTTACAAACGTTTCTGATATAATGAATATTGTTTTCTTTTGCAGCTGGTTCAGACGAATACGTTCAGAAAGTTCGATTACGGGCGCCGCCGCAACCTCAAATATTACCAACAGGTAAGTTGTACTAATAAGAAGGTTATTCAGAATAAAATTCTGGAACATTATAATTGCCGATTCCGAAAGTTGGCCTTACTCTGCCCGCGTGCATCCTCAGTGATTAAAAAGTATGTCATAGCATGAGAGTTCATATGGTTAAAACGTTAAAAATTAACACAGGTAACCGGGTGCTAATATTGTTCCAGTCGATGGAAGATCTCGCCTCTTCTGAAATTCGCTCTGTGATTTGCTTTTTGTTACTCACTCAAAGAATATTCGATTAATAGACAAATATGTGAGGTGTACGGAGACAGAGCCCGATTACCACAGTAGCAAATTTCCACCGGTTTTTTAGCATAGAAAATTTCGCTTTATTTAAACGCAAAATTTTTTTTTTAATAAGGCGAACTTTTCTATTATAAAATGCTCGTGTTGCGATAATCAGACTCTGTACGGAGATACAGTTATGGGTAATGAAATGATTCTGTTCGAATGACTCAAGCTCGCATTTTTGCCGTCAGCTAGGAACAAATAAATCACCCGACGTGTAGCCCTGACCATGCGCCATGTAATTTCACCTTTTCTTCTTACACATGAAAGGATGCCTAAGTGGCCAGAATTTTCTGACGATGAGGATGTCGAGATAGGAAATGCGGTAACATCATGTCTAACCTCACAGATGGCTCTCTTCGTTGTTGCTGGAATACAAGTACTTGTACTTCGTTGTAATAAATTTCATTAATGTGCTGGGTGATTATAAAAAAATAGTGTTATGTTCTCAGTGTTGCCAAGTCTCCGGCTTTTTGCACACCAGTAATTTTTTAGAGAAAAATTTTGGTCTTTTAAATCGCAGAATGCTCCGATTAAACAAAACAACATTTTCTGTAATAAAATACTGGTGTCCAAAAAGCCGGAGACTTGGCAGGTCTGTGTTCTTCAGTATCTAATAAATATATCTCTCTGTTCATGTCCGATTCTTGTTCATTTAACGCAGTCAAGGAAGTTACTTTCCGCAAATAACCCTCATACCTTGGTTGATAATATTGATGATTAAAGATTACAGTTGGCAGCTGTCCGGTTTTCGATACAAACAAGTTATTTGACATATATTGTTTATTTCTGCAAGTAATATACTACTGTGGACAAAAAATAGTAAGACTTTTTAATTTAAATTTCGCGCGAAAACCCATTCGTCGAAATATTTTTTTTCTAGGTTGGTATGACTGTCAGTGACATCTGTGCCAAATGTCACATCAAAATAATCATTAGTGTTTAGTATACGCTTGTCTTTCTGAAGTAAAAAAAGTGCATTCGGCGATTTTTACAATGAGTGAAATTATTCAACAAAGAAAATTTTATGTGCGGAATCAAATTTCTGGTGCCGAAACGTTCAGAATGTTACAAAAGGCCTTCGGTGATAATTTTTTGTCGCGAGCAAGTGTTTTTGATTGGTACAAATTATTCAAAGAGGGTCGAGAACGCGTTGACGACGAACCACGTCCAGGACGGCCATCAACATCAACTGATGATCAACACGTCAATAAAATCAAGGAATTGGTGCTTGAGAATCGACGATTAACAGTCAGAGACCTTACTGGCATCGTTGGAATATCGGAAGGATCAGTGAAAACCATTTTGAAAGATGCACCGATAATGCCCCTTCGCATACTGCATTAATTCTTCGTGAGTTTTACGCCAAATTTTCAACCAATATCGTGTGCTGCAACCCCCGTATTCGCCTGATTTAGCTCCGTGTGACTTCTGGCTATTCAGGAAACTCAAACGACCGCTCCGGGGAATCCGTTTTGAGTCAATTGAAGACATTAAACGTGAATCGCTACGCGCATTGAAGGCTATTCCGGAAATTGACTTTAACAACTGTTTCGAGGATTGGAAGAAACGTTGGCACAAGTGTATTGGGGCCAGGGGGGATTACTTTGAGGGGGACGAAATAGATTTGGAAGAATAAATTAAGAATTTTAAAATTATGAACAAAGTCTTACTATTTTTTGCCCACAGTAGTAATAATTGAATCATTAAACAAAACTCTACAAAAGAGGACCTTTATTTTACGGTCTAGAAACAATAATGTTAATATAAATGGCTTACTAATATACAGTACACTCTCTCTAATCTTCACAGCTTGGGTCGAGTGGTTTTGTACAATATAGAATTTTGCAGGTTTGGATAATCTTTAAAAAATAATTTTACTTCTTTACAAATGATTTCTGCAAAATACAAATAAGACTTCCCATATTTTAAAAACTGTAAAAAATTAGTTAAACCAACAGAAACAAATGGGTTATGAATTGTACATGTAAATAATATTTTTATTTCAATCTGTTCATACAAGGCCCGTCGTATTCTGTGTACTCAAACTGTGCCTAAATATATCACAGGCCTGCAATGAATTTTTTCTCTTCAAAATGTAGAAAATACATTTTATTGATATTTCATTTTGAGGCAGCTACGACAAACGCAACTAATTAATAAAATTTAATTTACAGCTTATTTGTAAATGCCTTTCCAATAAAGTATTTTTTTTTAATTTACTCTGCTAGATTTTTTGTGTTATTTGATAAGCTATACTCATGCTCGTGTAACGAAAAAAACTTACATGATAGAAGAAACACCGCTTTTCATATTCAGCGCATCGAAAAATATTAGAAAGACTTGTAAAGGTTCAGAAAACAATTAAGAAGTATTATTTCAAAACATTTTTAAAAACTCTGTTTTTGCTAAGCAAAAGAAAACAACAAAGCTATAATAAACTGTATAAATATAGCAATTGCATTTTTTGGAATGGGGTGGGGGGTGGCGAGCACTAGATCATAAACAGCGTTTTAGAGAGTCTACTGTAATATTTAAACTTCTAAAACATATTCATATATAACTTCTGAAACATATTCATATATAACTTCTGAAACATATTCATATCAACATATTCTGAAACATTTTCATCAAACATATTCAAACATCGGAATATAAATATTATATTCTAAATACATAACATATTCGTCGTCTAAAACAAAGAGCTTGTCCGTACATTCTGACCTTAATTGTTGACAACACCGTTATGTGAGTTGTTTTTAATACCGTATTTGCACATGTATAACGCGCATGAATTTATAATACGCATCTTATTTTTGATAGAAAAAAATGTAAAAATAGCAACTATATTTTGTGTATAAGATGTGTAGCATACTAAGTCAACGGCAGGAAAACCAGGAATTTGAAAATAAATAATTCTGTGTCAATCGTGACGCAGAAGATAGAAAATCTTCAACCCAGGGCTTCCCAATCTTCCAGATTAGCGTACAATTACATCGAAATTTTTACTTTTGCCATAGCATCTTGTAACGAAGGTCATGCTACCTGACACTTACTGATAGCAGAGCGTTCGGCACTCGTGTCCTGTGACCTCACTCTTAAAAAAACTCCAAAACCCTGAAACAATCGTTAGAAAATAATTAATATGTATGTAAAGTGTTGTATGGATCCCCAAAATGCATGCATCCCCAGGGTAACCAAAATAGTAAATTGGTCTTGGAACGCTAATGTTTAAAATTGCACGATTATTCAACTAAAATGGTACTGATTTTTTTTTTTACTCACTTTCATACGTGACTCAGCATCATGATGATACAGGTCGTTGCCGAATTCGACCAACAAATTCAGAGGGATGATAGTAGGTATCAAGAGGATGAAAAAGTGCCCTAAACATAGGGTCGCAAACCACGTTTAGTGGGAGAAAATCGCAAAAATAATTATGACGTCAAGTGGAACAAAAAGAGCTAATAATAAGCAGAAAAACATTTAATTTGATGCAAATGTGCTGCACCAGCACATTTTGCGATTGCGGGTCCGTAACCATCTCGATGCTACATATCCCGGGAGGTGGACTAGACGCGACGGACCTATTTCTTGGCCTCCACGCTCCCCGGAACTCAATCCCTTGGATTTCTTCTTCTGGTGCACCTGAAATCGGTTGTTTAGCAGACGTCTGGTGGATCTGGATACACTGGAGGATCTGGCACCACGAATCGACGTCGCTTCAGCAGACATCGTCAGCACACGGCATATGTTTGAACGTGTCCGGCAATACTTCGTCCGTCGGTGTCATCTGTGCAATAACCTTCGCGGCCGCAACTTCGAACAATTCCTATAAAAATGCCTCATCGTCTTCTTCTGACGTTGAACTGTAATGCATTGTAATCCTGATGTACATAGACTTTTTAAATGTTTTTCTACTTATTATTGACTTTTTCTGTTCCACTCGACGTCACACCCTTCATAACTATTTTTGCGTTTTTTTTTCCACTAAACGTGTTTTGCAACCTTATGTTCTATGGCAATTTTTCATCCTCTTGATGCCTACTATCACCCCTCTAAATTTGTCGGTCGAATTCGGCAACACCCTGCATATTAATAATATACAAACTATCATAAAATAATTTGGAGTGAAGAGGGAACGCAACATGTTGTACTTATTGGTCTGTGATTACATGTAATATTGGCTTACTTTTTTATGCTATCTTTCATACACTAACTTGACTCCTACCGTTGATGCGAATAGTGGACCTGTTTAACCAAGAATTTCTTCTTCATGTCCATTTCAAAATTTGTTAATTTTAGTCATGCCTTGCCCAATGCTTATTTTATTCCCGAATTCTCTATCTTTTCACTGAAGTTTTCATTTAAATCAGGGAAGAAAATGGATTTACACTTAGATTAGCTGTGCTAAACACAAACAGAAATTTTTAACAAACAAAACGTTAAATCATCTTTTATAAAATATTCTCGAAATCATTCTCATGGATAGAAGAATAAATAGGTTCTTTTTGTTTCTCTCGCCATTGAAAGTGACGGAATATTTTCAATGAATTCAAGAATTTAAAAATATATAGTATATGCTGTTAAATTTTCTGGAGATTAATCATTCAAATCTGCTATGTGGTATTTACATAAATTTTTTTTTCCTATCAATTAAGCGTGCACTTTTATTATTTCCATTTCCATCAACTCAATTGTATAGGAATAAAATTGTGTTGCTCTTCTTGTAAATAAAATGTAAGGAAAATGTTTGTAATGTTGAAGGAGTAATAAAACATAATATTCGATGGACAAAAAGCCTGAAAAATATCATTTTTAATTATAAAAATAACCACTGCACCAAACCAAGGTCAAATTTGCAAAGAAGTGGGACATTAATTTGACTATAAATTGAATAACGGACTGTATAATGCAAAACTGATTTTCCTTGTTGTAAGACTCAGAGGCATAAACGCTGTTATGTGGTAATGGGATTGCAATCTACTTCCCCACAGTTATGGAAAAGTGTCTATAGTCTGGTCCATAGTGAAGTTTCTCTACCTAACAAAGCAATGGGGACATTACTATTGGTATTTGAAGTGTCAATCTTTCTAAAAATGCTCCACCCATTGAGTAAGAATATCACTGCCTGTTTCTTCCAAATTGGAAGTAACAACAGATGTTGCGACATGCTATAGCGATTTCGCTTTCATCACATATATTTTCGCTTCAAATCATCGCATAATTCCAATATGACTCCATCAGATAGAGCACAAAATTTACTTTATGATGAAATTTGACTGAAAGCTAAGTTAATTATTCAATTTGTTATGATTTTATCGAAAATTATTAAGTATATATATATTGTTTTATCTAACAACACGTGACTTCTTAATGGAAATTGATAACTGGATAACCAACCTGACGAGCTACGTTTTTTAGCTTTACAGCTTTACTGCAAGCCTGGGAGTCACTACCATGTAATAGTTACATTAAGCTAAATAAATATAGGGCTCTAAAAAATATTCAAAACTGTAGTGCATGAAACAAGGTTATTGCAACTGGCGATCCTTATCATCCAAGCTTAGTGAGGGCATTTTTTTTTTTATTATATTAAATTAATCAAAATAAAGAGTTGTGTCTTTTTTTTGTGACGAATTGTTTTATTAAAGTTTTATTGCACTAGGGGGGGCATATAAGACGTGAACTGGGAAAAATGTTACTATTAAATTTAAATGTAGCAAAATTCGAAAATGCTTCATTTTTATTGATTTATGTTTAGCTATTCTCATTAACTTAGGCATCTTATTTTCTTTTTAGGAAGAGCCTCCAGACTATGAAACGTCCCGTATCACAACACCAGTAGCCCTGATCTGGTCCACAAATGATATAATAGCAGATCCCACAGACGTCGACATGCTTCGAAAAACACTCAATTCTGTGGTTTTTGATTATCAAGTTCCGTATCCCTACAGTCACTTTGATTTTGTTTTGGCAGAAAATGCACCCAAGTTAATCTATGGACCTATTCTACAATTGCTTTCTGAATACTGAAATGAGCTGAATTTATTTAGAGTATTTAACATTTAAAGAAACTATTTCTCCCTGTTCCTTTAAGTAACGAAAATAAAGAAATGGGAGGCACAAATTGAAAATTTAATATTATTAGCCAACAAAAATCCACTGAGAAAAATTAAGGTCCAGAATGATACATATATTTTCTAAGATGTACATTATTCGAGGAAAACTGAAGTCTCTTTTAAAATGAAATATTTTTTAAATAAATAAACGGATTTTTCTAAACTTGGCTTTTCAATAATTAAAATTTCAAAAATTTGTCTTTTTTTCTTCTTTTTTGGCTGGTCCAGGAATTAGTGGATAAGATGTTGACATTCCCTTAATAAACCTCAAGTCTCTGTTATGCTTAAATATTAAATAAATAAGTAAAATTCCAAATAATGTGTTCTTTAACTTCTCTATTTCAATAACTGAAAAGACAGTAGGAATGTTTGATTAGTTTGATGGGCACTACAGTCCTGTTTTGCTGGTCTACGAAACAGCTGATCCCTAGGATGACGACATTATTAGAACAAAATACAAGTCCTTAGTATAAAGTCGAGGGTAACGTTGAAATTTTTGAGACAGGAGCAGACGATATGCGTCAACAACAATAACAACAAATCGGATTTTTAAATATAAACACTTTTATGTGCGAAAACAATAATTTGTAGCAACAATTGCAATTAAACTATAGTAGAAAATTTTTAAAAAAAAGATATTTTAGAGTAGACACGAAAGTTTTATATCGAGATATGATTTTCTGTGATTTAAAAGTGGAGCTAAATCAAGAAAATTACTTTCAACGTCTACAATTAGCATGTGGAAAGAAAGCTCTATCTCGTGCCACCATATTCAGATGATTTACAGAATTTAGAAAAGGTCGAAATTCTCTCCTGGACGTAGAACACACAGTAAGACTTTTGTCAGCTGTATCCCAGGAAAGGTGTCGGCCGTACGAAAAATATTAATCGTTGATAATCGTTGTACCTACCAAATGATACAGAAGAAAATTAACATTGGATTTACAGCTAAACATAACATTATTCATGAGGAACTGCGTATAAAAATATTATTTGGGAACCCCATAATTTAACAGAACACCATAAAGCGTAGCTTGTCAGAATCAGTAAATAAACACTAAAATTACATACTTAATGAGACTGAGCACCGCATTATTTATGAAATCATAGTTGGTGATGAGACGTTCTTACATTTTTTGGTATTCCAACAGGTTAATGAAATAAAGTAGGGGTCTTTGAAAAACAACAATGGTGCAAAAACAACAATCAATGAAAAATGTAACGTATGCTGTGTTCTTCAGAAATACAGGGCTGGTCAAAGCCATAAAGCTAAAGGAAAAGAAGACAGTTACAGCTAACTGGTACACCACTAAGTATCTTTCAGAAATTCTTCAAGAGGTAAATGTTAGGTGACTCATGTTTCACCATGACAATGCATATTCTCATTCAGCATGGATTACAGTCGAATTTCTTGAACAAAAACAACAGTGTGATAGAATATCCAACCTATTCTTCCGATTTTGCTAGGTGTGACTTTTATCTATTTTTTAATATAAAATAGTGTACGTGGAAGTCGTTTTCATTCGCAAGATGCGATTGATGAGACTCATATTTTTCATCTATTCTAATAAATGGATAGCTTAAGGTATTTAATCTTACGAAAATTCACCTACAAAAGTGCATTGATCTTGGAAGGAACTACTTTCAAAACTCCTAAGAATTGGTAAGTTTAACTTGCACCATTTAGCCGTATCTCAAAAATTTCAGTGTGACCCTCGTAAATGTTAAAAAATGAAAAATATTGTTTTTCCTTTTAACTTATTTGCTTCAATAATTGAGAAGACAGTGAGGTATGATTGATAGGTTAGAAGGTGCTATAGGTATTTTTTGCTAATCAACGCATGGAATTAATCCACGAAGTCTGACTATTGAATACCAAATCGTCGACAATCTTCGAAAATACTATTTTCTGTTTTGTCTCCTACTGCTTTACCCGATAATTACTTTGAGTATGTATTGTCAGAAAATGCTGCCAAGTTAATCTATAAACCTATTTAACAATTGTTAGCTGAATACTGAACTGACATGAATGTACATAGTGTATTTAATAAATAAATAAAAAGTGGAACAAAATAATTCGTTAATGGTTTCCCCGCTCATCACGTACAGAAAATTATAGAAAAATTCAATGGTCATTTAATTCAGCATCCTGTCCCTAGCAATAATAAACCAAACTATCGTAAATTCCAATATATACCTATTATATTTGAAAGGATTAAAAGGGCCCTCCGTAAATACAATATCCATCTTATTGCTGTCCCTCCCAGAAAATTGGTTGACTTAGTTTCATGTAAATTAGATCCTATCCCCCCTGATCAATTCGCAGGTGTTTATGAAATCCCCATTAGCTTAAATAATAATAGTATATTTTTTTACATTGGTATGACTAAAAGAAAGTTTTTGGAAAGGTTAAAAGAGCATAAAAACGACATAAAATTTGGAAAGTTATCCACTGCACTCTCCCGGTTTTACACTAAAAATAATGATACTGTAATTAATTTCGATAAAGCAAGAATTATCCATAGGTTCAATAACCCATTTAAAGTCGCCATTAGCGAATCCTTGGAAATTAAAATTAGAAAAGATTGTATTTGTAATGATAACTTTTCTTTCAACATACCTAGTTTATGGGATACATTTTTAACCCCTTGTTAATTCCTTGTTTTGTTTTCCGCTCTTTGGCAACAGAGAGCGCCCGCTTATTTTATTTAAATTTGTCCATACTGTTGATTTCAATTTTCTCATGTCGAAAATTAAAAGATCAGTAGTCGTTTGTGTTGTTCCTCTTTCCCGATGATGGCTTTAAGTTTAAAGCCGAAACATGTAGGATTTTAGCTCTTTTATGAGTTTAAAACAATTTTTACACTGATTTTAGCAACTAATAAGCACAATTTGTGCAATTTGTGTTTTTAAAATAATTCGTTTTTTAACATTTTCCAACGAAGTTGAAAAATGTTTATTAATTCGGTTTGTTTGTCCGTCTGTCTGTCTGTCTGAGCTCTAAATATACTCGAAGTGCCATATAATTTATATATGTTATTGAGGTTTACCATAGCGCGTTCGGTATTCAAAATGAAGTGTGTACAATTAATATTTCGTTTACAAGGGCACTCAAAAGATTTCCATTACATTATGGTCAATGGGAAAAATTCGTTTGCAGTGTATTTTAATGATGCTACACTATTTTAAATACATTGAAATTGATATACATATCAAAGAGGTTCGCATGTCTATAAGATGATCACTGTAGAATATGGTTTTTGTAACATTTATCGTTCGTATATACACTGTAAAAAAAAAATGGGTCGATCTACTATAAAAATTTTAGTTTTTCTCATTGATCCTTGCAATTACTAAAAAAATTTTTGCATTCTTACTCAGTTACAAGAAAATCTGTAAGAATTACTAGAAAACAGATAGCAACGATTCCGGTTTATAATACCGGTTACTAAAAAATTCTGTGGAATACAAATTTATTAAAAAACATTTAGTAACCTCAGGATTTTTTTTTTCACAGTGTAGGGTCACACAAAATAATTCTTTTACAGTATTGCATTTGAGCATTAATTACTAGAAGTGATTTTACAATTTTTGGTATGCGTTTTTAAATTTAACTAATATTTTGCATGTAATTCGATAAATTGTATAAATTCTATAGATCATAAACAGGGCTGTAAAAACAATTCCAGTACATTTATGATTATCGACGGAAATTACTGTGCTGGGGAATTTTAAACTGGGTTAAATGTTTCCTAACTGAATAAAATTTTCGCATACGATGTAGTATATATACAAATATATACACTAGATGGCCATAATTGACGGGAACTTCCAGTTTTAGACATATTTTTGAATATTTTAAAATATACATGTTATATTCTTTTGGAATTTTAGGACTAAAAATAACAGGTTTGACTTCATATTTATCAACGTCGATTTGATAAGGGACAATTAGGGGACCAACAAAAAATTAAAGAAAAAAAATAATACTTGGGATCACCATGTAAAATAAAATGCACGAAATGATCTATCGCTACAGAATATACATAGGCAGACATTGTATAATATGTGTATTCTTTTGTGTAAGAATAGCATGCATATTAATAGAGATATAGCGATTTTTTTTAATTAAAAAAATTCTTGCATGTTTTTTGCTTATAAAATACATGGTTTTTAACCAAATTTAACGTCAGTTTCAGAAAAATTGACAAAATGTAGTAGAAATCATATAGAGTAATTGAAATATAAATATATTAAATATTTAAGGAAATATGGGTAGTTGTATAAAAGAATTTTTATCTGCGCATGCGCGAACGATAACAAGGAAATTTTTGCATAATTTTATAGTCAACTCTATGGAGCAACTTATTAAAGAAAAATCAGTCAATATCGTAAAAATTCAGAGAGATATTGGCGTTAGAGTGAGCTGTTTTTTAGTTTCTGACTAAAACTCGCTGAATGATAAGGGATTGGCCACAAATTGTTATTTTTAAGTTATCTGGCAGCGTTTGGAGCAAATTTTTAGAAAAAACTATTTAATTACAATTTACGCTTATGTTTAGGAAGGTTTTGACTCTAAACTACGATGAAAAGGGAAATATAGTCTACACATTGATTACATTTAGGTAAATTGAGGTGTTTATGGTAAAATTTTGTGAAATTTAGCCCAATACGCAAAACACTCTACAGTAAATTCTATCACATATATATGTATTTTCTGTATACACGTAGTTTGTATGCCAGTAGTGAAGATGATAAACTAAAATCTAAGATATATTATATATTTTTCATAAGTTATGAGTCAATAACTTTCAATTTAATTTTTATAGTGATATTTCAATAGCTTTTTGAGAAATTACATTTTGCGTATTAGTCCAGTCAAATTAGGAAAGTTTGCCATAATAAATGCTAAGGAGATAAAAATTAAGGGCAAAATACTTTTTTAGTTTTTTAGAAATATCTCAGAAATTGTCGGTTTTCATGAAAAAAATTACTCTGACATAAATTAAAGAACAAAAAATTCTCTACAAATGACAGGTATTTACAGTAGAACCTCGATTATCCGTCATTCAGGAAACCTGAGCCTTGACGGATTTTCCGGAAAAAAATGACTTTAATTTCATATTTATTCACTTAATGTCTATTCAGATTTATTAAATATTGTTGCAAAAAAAAGGAAAACAGTAAAGACTCCAATACTGCAATATTGCATGAAATAATGCCAAGTAAGTTGTTTATGAAAGATAAATATTTATCATTATTGAAATGTTTATTAATGTGAAATATTATAATTGCGAATATCAAACATGGAGAAAACTAAAAGTAGGTACATATTAATTTATAATTAAGTAAATATTATGTAATTATGAAAGTGGATGGATCGTTAGGATTCATAATCATCACCTCATCTTCTCCCTTGTCCTGTTGTTATCACCCTGGTACTGAAGACAAATATTTATATTTATCATTAATAAAATGTTATTTCACGTGAAATTTTATAAGCGCGACAAAACATAATTGAGAACAATGAAAGTACTAATTTATCATTAAGCTAGAAGAAGATATTTCAATTGCTGTTGTTACGATTAGGGTATCTGCATCGCCAGTACTCTCCCGGCAAGATATTCTATATTCTCCTTCAATTGGAAGAAAACACAGCAATTAATTTTGATTTGTTCTTTTCATTTGAAAGGAAGCTTTCTTGCTTGACGGAAACCTCTGTGTCTCCGTTGAAATTAATATCCACGGACTTCTTCAGTGCTCATCTTCGGTTTTGCTATGCTGATATCGTGCTATTGGCAATGTCGAAGTACCCATCAAAAACCACTGTACAGCTTTTTCCTTTATAATGTGTAGAGATATACTTGTTGTAACATTCACAAATTGAAATAAAAGTGGAACCTCTTGACCATGGGACTTTGTGAAGAAAGAAACCACCAACCATAATAATATCACAGTTTTGGAAATCAATGGGATGTTTCAATAGTAACTTTGATGTAATAAATTAGATGATATTCTGGCTTGACTAATGTTGTTTGCAGATATTTTTAGTTCTTAATTTTCCTTTAGAAAATAAACCTGAGTCTAAAAAATATTAGATATTGTTAAAAAATATTAGACCGCAGTGCGAAATTTTCGCACGGATCCATTGTTATTTAACAAATTTGAATATATATTAACTAAATAAATTTGAAATTAAAGTGATTTTTTTTGCGGAAAATCCGTCAAGGTTCTGATCTCGTGACTGACGGATTATCGAGGTTCCACTGTATATACCTGTCATTTATAGAGAATTTAACGTTCTTTAATTTATGTCAGAGTAATTTTTTTATGAAAATCAACACTTTCTGAGATATTTGCATAAAACTAAAAAAAAGTACGTTAGTTTGCCCCCACCCCCACCCCCTCCCCTCACTCACTTCTATCCTTCAGGACTTTTTACAAAGTCATCAGTAGCCATCAATGAATAACTGTACCAATTTTTTTTATCTCTGTAGCATTTATTATGGCGACATTAAGTAAATAAATTTGAAATTAAAGTGATTTTCTGCGGAAAACCCGTCAAAGCTCCGGTCTCCTGACTGACGGATAATCGAGATTCCACTGTATATACCTGTCATTGTAGAGAATTTTATGTTCTTTAATTTATGTAAGAGTAATTTTTTCATGAAAACCAACAGTTTCGGAGATATTTGTAAAAAGCTAAAAAAGTATTTTGCCCCCCCCCCCTCCCTACCCTCGTTCACCTCCTAATCCATCAGGACTTTTTACATAGTCATCAGTAGCCATCACTGAACAACTGTACCAATTTTTATCTCTGTAGCATTTATTATGGTGACATTAAATAAATAAAATTGAAATTAAAGTGAATTTTTTTGCGGAAAATCCGTCAAAGCTCCGGTTTTCTGGCTGACGGATAATCGAGGCTCCACTGTATATAACTGTCATTTGTAGAGAATTTTATGTTCTTTAATTTATATCGGAGTAATTTTTTTCATGAAAACCAACAGTTTCTGAAGTTTTTGTAAAAAACTAAGAAAAAAAAGTAATTTATTTTAACCCTCCGCTCACATCCCATCCATCAGGACTTTTTACATAGTCATCAGTAGCCATCAATGAACAACTGTAACAATTTTTATCTCCTTAGCATTTATTATGGCAAACTTTCCTAATTTGACTGGACTAATACGCAAAACGTAATTTCTCAAAAAGCTATTGCAATATCACTATAAAAATTAAATTGCAAGTTATTGACTCCTAACTTATGAAAAATATATAATATATCTTAGATTTTACTTTATCATCTTCACTACTGGCATACAAATTACGTGTATATAGAAAATACATATATATGCGATAGAATTTACTGTAGAGTGTTTTGCGTATTGGGCTAAATTTCACAAAATTTTACCATAAACTCCTCAATTTACTTAAATGTAATCAATGTATGCACTATATTTTCCTTTTCATCGTAGTTTAGAGTCAAAATCTTCCTAAACATAAGCGTAAATTATAATTAAATAGTTTTTTCTAAAAATTTGCTCCGAACGCTGCCAGATAACTTAAAAATAACAATTTGTGGACAATCCCTTATCGTTCAGCAAGTTTTAGTCAGAAACTAAAAAACAGCTCACTCTAACGCCGGTATCTCTCTGAATTTTTACGATAGTTGACTGATTTTTTTTAATAAGTTGCTCCATAGAGTTGACTATTAAATTATGCAAAAAGTTTCTTGTTATCGTTCGCGCATGTGCAGATTAAAAATATTTTATACAACTGCCCATATTTCCTTAAATATTTAATATATTTATATTTCAATTACACTATATGATTTCTACTACATTTTGTCGGTTTTTCTGAAACTGACGTTAAATTTGGTTAAAAACCCTGTATTTTATAAGCAAAAAACATGCAAGAATTTTCTTATTTTTTTTTTAAAAATCGCTATATTTCTATTAATATGCATGCTATTCTTACACAGCTGAATACACATATTATACAATGTCTGCCTATATATATTCTGTAGCGATAAATCATTTCGTGCATTTTGTTTTACAGGGTGATCCCAAGTATTATTTTTTTCTTTAATTTTTTGTTGGTCCCCTAATTGTCCTCCTTAACAAATCGACGTTGATGAATATGAATTCAAACCCGTTCTTTTTAATCCTAAAATTCCAAAAGAATCTGACATGTATATTTTAAAATATTAGAAAAAGTGTCTAAAACTGAAAGTTCCCGTCAATTATGGCCATCTAGTGTATATCATATATAGGGTTGCACAAAAGATTTCGTATACTTTTCCAGTCGTAGATGGGAATTATTTAAATTGTGTTTTCAATTGTGTTATGCGTTTTCCTGTTTAATTAGACATCATCTTTCACAATATTTAACGGTGAAGTTCTTGAATGTGTTGGAAAGTGTTTCATTATCTGTGGTTAATGCGTGATTCTTCCTTGTTTAGAAAATTAAAGGGAAATTAAGGGCTTGAGAATAAATTTCTTTGAATTCGTGATTTAAATTGGCTGAAGTAAAAATACTATTGAGGGATTGCACTAATTTTATTAATGAAAGCGATAAAAGGTAAATGAAAATTTTAACAAGGTTGCAAGATCAAATAGAATAACCCCACTTAAACTCGAAATTCTAGAAATAGAAAAAATAGCGAACTATGAAAACCTGCATAATGCCTTAATAAGAGAAGCTATAGAAATCAATGCCTCAAAAGTAGAAGTTTGTAACGATATGATACATGCAATAATAGACTGTCACTGGAAAAAGATGTCAGAAGGAGAAGGGGGGGAAAGATGGAAAGGAATGAGATTAGAGGGACTTCGTCAATCCCCAGTCAAATGCCTGAAATTACAACTGATGATGCTCTGGCTTGGGGAAAACGTTTTTGTAATTATGACAGTTTTTTAGAAGCTTTTTAACATTGTTAATGATGATGAACTGCTTTTATGGAAGTTTTACCATGTTTTGAGTGATGTCTGATTATAAAATTGCTAGTATGAAGAATAACGCGTGTTAACATGAATTATATTTAAATTTCCAAAACAGTTTAATATTTCACGTGGATAGATTCGACACACCCAAAGAACTCTCCTTACACATTTGTGTATTTCGAAATATTGTTTGAGGACAAAATTTATAACACAATATCATATTGCTCGAGCCATAACATGAATTGTGTTGCCAAGCATGCTTTAAAACATGAAAAACTATTAGGAATATCAAATAGTGTAGAATAACTAACTAGAGTCAGTAGACATAAAAGATGTTATGAGAAATGAGTCTAACGATAACAAAAGGTAAGAGCACACTGCAACAAACAGTTTTTGCAAACAAGTGTTGTAATCCATTTAGTCAGTAAAAGCATAACTCTGACCCTATGCTGGATATTTGTTAACTTAAACAAAATGTAAATAATTTAATGGTATTTTCAACAGGCATAACTACTTTTTAAGTGGTAAAAGTGATGACCATCGCATCCAAATAGCGTTGAACTAAAGGATCCATATTTAGGATGTAATCGAAATAAACGGTGCTCCGTAAGTTTAAAATTAATTAAAAATTCATTAAAAATAAACAAATGATGTTGAACAATTGCAGTTTGCAGGAATGGGATGGAGATCGGATTTTTTTTTTTTTTTTTTTTTTTTTTAATAACAAAAAAAAAAAAATTGTTGTTAAAAAAATTACCTATAGGTGGCGCTGGCATGCATAATATGAAGTAGATGTGCGCAAATTAGGCTTATAGTAAAAGACCCATTTTTGCGATGCGTCTGACAAGCTTCAGTAACCCAGTACAGGAAATGGGTTCTTTGCCCGCCTTCAGTCATTTGGCTGTGCGGAATTTTGGCAATGCGCCAGCTGCTGATTTCAAGTTCTTGTAAAAGAATTTAACCGACAGCATTTGGTATGGTAACGATAGCATACTGCTGACTGCTGACATCAAATGAAGAATATGTTTGCATTGTGAGGAGGCGCCTGAAAAGTGTCCCCATGAAAAGGTCCCCCATACGTCATTTTTACGTCACAGCAGATGGGGGCAGATTTCCAGTCCTAGAGAATTTTACTTTCGTCGAAAATTGGAAAAGTTCCCCCAAACCAAAAGGGGGAAGTTTTCCAGTGACATGGAATTTTCTTTTCACTCAGATCTTGAAAACTTCCCCCATGAAAAGTATCCCCGTACGCCATTTTGACGTCACCACAGGTGGGGGCAGATTTCCAGTCCTAAAGAGTTTTACTTTCGTCGAAAATTGGAAAACTTCCCCCATGAAAAGTTCCCCCAAACCAAAAGGGGGAAGTTTTCCAGTGCCAGGTAATTACTTTTTCACTGAGATCTTGAAAAGTCGAAAATTGGAAAACTTCCCCCATGAAAAGTATCCCCATACTTCATTCTGACGTCATAGCAGATGGGGATACATATCAAGGGGGAACTTTTCCAGTGCTAGAGAATTTTCTTTTTACTGAGAGCTGGAAATCCATCCCCATGAAAAGTGTCCCCATACCTCATTTTGACGTCACAATATAAGGTCACATATCCAATGCTAAAACACTTTACTTGTGTCGAGAGCTGAATATCTGGCACTCGAAATGTGTTTCTCTTTTATGTCTAGTTACTATTGTTACTGTGAATTATTATTATACGGACTTGAAGAAATGCGCAGAAGAGATTTAGTGCGTAATGTAAAAGTATCTTGCTTACTTTTCATATTCGGTTATCAAACACATACTAGGCGGTCAAAAAGGATTTAAGTATTAATGTTATATAATGTTGCTCAAAGCATAATCTGTTACAAGGCTCATGGAAACTCATCGAAAACAAAGATTTTTGTTATATTAGCAGAAAGTGTGTGCATATGATATTTATTGTTGAATAGAGCATCAAATGTGAATCTTTAATGAAAAATTCCCATTAGTTAATATTATTATTATTATTATTATTATTATTATTATTATTATTATTGGAAAATTAGAATTTGATCTTTTTTTTTAAATTTTTTGTGAATATTCCCAATCAAATATCCAATATTAATAATTTGACACAGTAATCTTCACTTTAACTTTTCTACTATTATATTAAAAAAACCAAGTCATTAAATATCCATGATCAATCTATAACATTAATAACTAGAAATTAAAAATTAATTTTTTGAAGGTATTTCATGTTTTTGGCAAACATTTCCGTAATAATTTGACATCGAATTCCACTATAAAAAATATACAGATTTTTTACGCTTGGTAGAAATCACAAACAAGCGAATTTTTTCAAAAATACATAGTTTTTTTTAATCTTTTTTAAGGTAATGCAACTAGAAAGAAAAAAATAAACATTATTTAATTTCTTATTTTAGAATTTGAAATTTGATTTCTCAACGCATAATTGTAAATTAATTAAAATTAAATTACTATTTCATAATTTTTTTTTTTTTTTTTTTTTTTTTTTAGAATATAAGTAACTTTTATGGATTACTATTTCATAAAAAAGTTTTTTTAGAATATAAGTAACCTTTATGGATAGTACCAGATTTACAGGTATATTATATAAATATATATATATATATATCAAAGCACTGTGAAATGCAGCAATGAAACATTTTAAAGACTTAAATTATAAATAAATAATGAAGATTGTAATATAAAATAATACGCTTTTATTAAGTAATAGTTAAATAAAAATTAATTTACAATTATTCGTTGAGAAATCTATTTAGGAATCCTAAGAAGATAGCTTACATAATGTTTAATTTTTTCTTTCAGGTCCCTTTCTTAAAAAATAAACGAATAAAAAATTATATATATTTTTAATAAATCCATTTATTTAAACTTTCTAGCAAGCATTAAAAAAAAAAAAAAAAAAAAAAAAAAGCATTGATTCTTTTATAATTGAGTTATTAACCATACCAAATAAATGTGTTGAAACGTGAAATTTTGGGAAAAAACATGTACTGCTGTAAATAATAATAATAATAATAATAATAATAAGCGTATTTTTAAGATAACCATTGAATGTTTATAAAAAAAATCTTTTTTATTTTTATTTTTTTATTTTATTATTCTCTGAAATACGTTACTTTAGAATTAGAAAATACGATAAAACTACACTACTATAAAACTTATACTGATTTCAATAAATATTTTCCTCACTTAGCAACTTAAAACTGATGCATTCACTCAGTAGTTATGCATAAATGCATAGAATTTGCAAGTCATATCTATTAAGTTAATTTGAAACCGAATAGCATTTTGTATTTTCGACAATTATATATCATATTGTATTAAAATTACTGTCCGATTTCACAGTTTTTGAACAAGAACACCTACCGGTAGTTTAGTCTACGAATGTTAAATAATTTAGAAATCAAAAGGTAGATTGTTTGGATTGAACAACAGTCTTAATTTGTAATGATGCCTTCAGAAAAGCAATGGTCTATGCAGTGTACTTGAATGCCTTATTGGTGGTTTGAAATTCAAACTAACTACTTCCTGACACAATGGTGAATACCATTTTATTTGCAAATTCATGAAATTGCCATCGAATTCAGTTTTCCATTTTTCGATAAAAAGAAGGATTTTTCAGACTATGCTGTTGAACTTGTCGCTTTGAAATTAATTTCGGTCGCCAAACATGAAACGCTTATTATTATAACTCAAGATGAGATACATTAATAGAAAAAAGAAAATGCTATTCGATTCCAAATCCCTATGACAATTTTAAATTTACGATCGCTTAAGCAGGATTTTTTTCTATTTTCTGTCTACTGATTGTTGAAAATATTTAAAAATATCTTCACCTGTAGATACTGTTTATGTATTTATAAAGTATTTTTAAATATTAAAGTATTAAATATTTATAAAATATAAATAAAAATAAAAAACAAAGAGCATTTTATTTTTCTGCGTACGATTTTATTCTTTAAAAAATTTAAAAATCAAGTGTATATTTTTTTGTACGCATTTCAGTTAATTATGAAAAAATAATTGTAAAATTTGCATTATTTTCTTTGCCGCACATTTTATTGCATGTAAGTGTTACCGAAAGCCAAAAAAAAAAAAAAATCTAAAATTATTTTTGCGTAATTTATTATTATTATTATTATTTATGTAATCTTAAAAGCTCTGGTACATAAAAATGAATAATAATAACGATTTGTTCCTAGTCGCTTTAAATTGAAAAAAAGCAAAGTCCTGAAAAAAATTGCCTTTGCCTCAACAATCGCAGAGCAATTTGGTAAAAATAGTTTTTCTTAAACTATAAATAGGCTTAAAATTACACAATGTGCTAAATACTTAAAAGATGACAGAAATATTGAAAGAAAAATTTTATAATTATTTTAATTCTCAGTACTTTCAGGCATAAACATAGCCACCGTCAGAGAATACAATAAACCAATTAATTTTTTTTATCATTTTTAATTAATCAGCACATTCTATAATTTTAAGTCTAACTTTTAAAGATGAATTTAGCATTCTATTTATTTATCTATTTGCTCATATAAATGGGGTATCACAGATTAATCAATTAAAAAAAAATAGTAGTTTTGTTACAAATTCTGTTCAAAAATCAGATTTCTTATGTATCTTATGGTCTACTAAAAGTTAAAATTCCATTTATATTTTTGAAGCTAATGTTCGATTACCACAATATAACTATTTATTTGTAAGTTTGTTGTACACTAATGACATGGTATCTTTTTTAGTTTGTTCTAAGATTTGTTTACCTTTCAATTAATATGGTTATTTTTTGTCAAAAACACAGTTTTAAAGATAATAATAAAGAAGTTGATAGTAGATTTCAATTCTAAATTCTGATCTGCTGATTCTAGAATTATTTGTTTTTGTGTCAAATTATTGATATTGGATATTTGATTGGGAATATTAACAAAAAAAAAAAAAAAAAAAAGAGCAAATTTTTATTTTTCCAAAAAAAAAAAAAAAAAAAAAAAGTAAATTTATGTAAATTTTTCATTAAAAGATTCACATTTGATGCTCTACTCAACAACAAATATCACATGCACACACTTTCCGCTAACATAACAAAAATCTTTGTTTTCGACGAGTTTCCATGAACCTTTTAACAGATTATGCTTTGAGCAATATTATATCACATTAATACTTAAATCCTTTTTGTCCGCCTAGTATGTGTTTGATAACCGAATATGAAAAGTAAGCAAGATATTTTTACATTACGCACTAAATCTCTTCTGCGCATTTCTTCAAGTCCGTATAATAATAATTCACAGTAACAATAGTAATTAGACATAAAAGAGAAACACATTTCGAGTGCCAGATATTCAGCTCTCAAAACAAGTAAAATGTTCTAGCATTAGATATGTGACCCTATATTGTGACGTCAAAATGTGGTATGGGGACACTTTTCATGGGGATGGATTTCAAGTTCTCAGTAAAAAGAAAATTCTCTATCACTGGAAAAGTTCCCCCATGATATGTATCCCCATCTGCTATGACATCAGAATGACGTATGGGAACACTTTTCATGGGGGAAGTTTTCAAGATCTCAGTGAAAAAGAAAATTACCTGGTACTGGAAAACTTCCCCCTTCTGGTTTGGGGGAACTTTTCCAATTTTCGACGAAAGTAAAACTCTCTAGGACTGGAAATCTGCCCCCATCTGTAGTGACGTCAAAATGACGTATGGGGACATCTTTTCATGGGGGAAGTTTTCAAGAACTCAGTGAAGAAGAAAATTACCTGGCACTGGAAAACTTCCTCCTTCTGGTTTGGGGGAACTTTTCAGGGGGAACTTTTCCAATTTTCGACGAAAGTAAAATTCTCTACGACTGGAAATCTACCCCCATCTGCTGTGACGTAAAAATGACGTATGGGGGAACTTTTCATGGGAATAGTTTTCAGCGCTCCCATTGTGAGGTGTTTTATTGAAGCCTGATTCGCATAAAGCTGCTTCATAGTATGCATGCAACGCCATCTATCGGTAATTTTTGAACCATTTTTTTTATTAAAAAAAATCCGATCTCCTTCTAATCCAACTCCTGTAAACCGCAATTTTTTAGCATCATTTGTTTCTTTTAAATGATTTTTTAAAGTTTTAACGAACTTATGACGCATTCGGTACATTACATACCGAGTCACTGACATGTATTCCTCTAGCACTTTTTGTAATGCCATTCTATTTCACCAAAAGCAATTAAAGTCTGTAGAAAACTTCTTTAAAATTTATTATCTATAAAGTTATGGAAACAAATCGGATTGAAGAAAGTCCCCTTGTATTTCAGACTAAATAAATCGATTGTAATGCAAAAATTGTTCTTTGTAGCGTACTTTTCACTTATTAATAAAATGTACTACTTTTTCAGTTGAAATGTTATAGCTGAAATTTTATAGTTTGTATATCAACAACGTACTGCCCATAACTTAGAATTCCGCAAAAGAAGTGTTTCTCTGAATAATGTATATACAATGTACCTAACATATTTTTAGTGTTTGCTAGGTTAATTAATTCCATCTTTCTACTTACTGGGAGAAAAAAGATGTTTTGAAAAGGCGTCATCATAATGAAAAGAAACATACAATTTATTAGCGCTTATTTCGTCACCCACCTCTCGTTATTTAGCATGATGCGTGTCGTTGCTAAGCTATTAAATGCGTATTAAAAGAATAAGTCATTATAATAATGGGACATAGAAGAGTTTTAATCTCTTTTATATACTGTAATAATTAAATATTTAACGTCACATTTGATTGTGTAAGTTTTCTTATTTGTAAACGTTTATCTATTATTTTCAAAATTGTGACATTATAATAAAAATATATTATAATGAATATATTATTCATTAATATAGAGTGAATGAATATAGAGTGAATGAATATATGAATATAGAGTTTTGATCTATTTTATATACTGTAATGATTAAATATTTAACGTCACATTTGATTGTGTAAGTTTTCTTATTTGTAAACGTTTATCTATTATTTTCAAAATTGTGAAATTATAATAAAAATATATTATATTATAATGATTTGAAAAAAAAAAGACAGCTTTTTCTTTACGTTTTACATTATCTACGGCTGAGCAGAAAGAGAGACAGAACAACACCCCATACATTTTAATAATGAAATAGTCCCAGGAAAAAATGGAAATATCCATTAGACTGGACATTATTCCTTTTACTTACCCATCATACTTAGTATAGGATAAGTCTTGTAATCATTTTAAAAATCGAAAAAAAATTTTTTGACGGATTTACACGTTTTAGACACTGGAGGGAAAAAAATTGCTGTCCGTATGTGTGTCTGTCTGTATGTCTGTGTGTCTGTAAACACTCTATCTCCCGAACAAATTGAGATAGAGATTTGAAATTACTTGCGACTAGGTGATATGACGCCAGTACGAAGTGGCGCAAATAAAATTTGTTGCTAGATTTTCTATGGAGACAGTAGGGTATTTTTTAATTGGAGCGTTTATTTTATTTTTATTTTTTTAGAGATCTAATGCGAGATGAATATATTTTTTTGTTTTTTTAGTCCATGACCATTAGCTTAGGTTTGCCAATTTTTAGCCTTCTATTGTGTGCGAGTCATACTCGCTCTTCGTATGAAAATAATGTTAGTGATTCTTTTTTTAATCATGAACTCTGCTCATGCTAAAGCTCTGCTCTGCACATTTACGAAGAAACTTTCATTCGTAAGTAGATATAATTGTCATGTATTGTTATTCCGATAGAAAGCAATTGAAGAGTGTTTCCAATTTTCTTATAAAAGCACAGGATCTTTCAGATAACGGTGTCAAATTTTTAATTTAAGCTGATTTTCAGGAAAACGAAATGTTGTTTTAATAAAGGAATCAATTATAAGTTACGATATATATCAGAAATAGAAAACGTTGATCGATTCTTCGGCATAGAAATAGTAATTTCTACAAATTGCATGCATTTATTCATAAAACGCATTTCGTTAATTTGGCCATCAGATTTGCTTGTTGGGAGAGAAAAATATTTACATCCTTTTAAGGAAGTATATTTATATTTGATATCAAACTTCTCTTTTGATAAGATTGAATGTCAATTTCCGTAAAATTAATTATGTACACGAGATAAACATTTATTTTCACGTACGAAGTTTTTTTAATAATGAGATATTACTTTTAAAACAATTTTTAAACATTAGGCAATTTTTTCGGTATCGGGCTCGGGGGTGGGGGGGGGGGGGGCTTGGGCTCTGATGACACAAAATGTTTCGGGCTCGTGCGGGCTCGGATTTAAAATCATCGGTCTCGGGCGGGCCCGGGCTCCGAAAAGAGAGCCCGAACTCATCTCTAGTGTGTACACTATCCCTTTTACAACCGACGGCAATAATACAGTGGAATATTAGGCATGACGAATAGGAAACTTAGTGAAAGAATTAAAGAACACAAAGCAGATATTAGATTTGGTCGTCTGTCTACAGCTTTATCACGGTTGAATTGTAAGAAAGAACATCATAATAGATTTTAGTCAAGCAAAAGTCGTTTATCCATCACCAAACTACTATACAACCATTATCAGAGATTCTATTGATATTTTATGTAAAGAAAATCAAGTTTACAACGATACGGTATCATACAATATATCCAATATATGGTTTAATATCCTGAATATTAGAAGATAAACTCACGGTGCCCAACAACCTCTGTTTCACATAGGTTTTCAAATTGTTTACATTGTTCATTCAAGATATCCATAGAAACCAATTCAAGCAACACCCAAGAAATAATGGACTTTTCCACCTCAAGACGGAAGGTTCAGATACGCAAGGCGGCAGGCAGTCGAAAATACTTTTTTTTTCTCCCTGAAGATGGTTGCGTTGCCAGCCGAAAGTGCTTGGAGGATTTTTTTAAACATCTTTTAACATCTATTTATATTTTAAATGTCGCCTTTTAAGTAACATTGAGTTCTATTGAGTTTCATATTAGTATTTTATGAATCACGTAAGGTAAATATTTGCATTTAGCCCTATAATTTTAGTATTTTAAATATTTTTAGAAAAAAATATTAATTGTAACCTACAGATCTTTTAAATAGAAATCGATTTCTAGAAGTTTCAAAAATGCGAATCCAAAATTACAGCTCGTTCCGCCAAGTAGTTTTTAAGTTATATTTAAAAACTATTATCATTGCAATATGTTTTAAAACGATTACAAATGAATTGGGTTGGTTGGTTGGTTGGTTGATTTTATGACGGCCGATTATCCACACGAGGGATATAGGCCCTAGGGGAGAGTGCCCTTCGTGGGGGTCTTTCTAAGGGATTCTAACTCGTATTTACGGCAAGGTTCGAAGAAAACCACGGAAAACTCCGAACGGTTAGGTCGACGAGTGCGACAGGGGTTTGAACCCAGCACCTCCCGTCTACCAGCTTTGAGACAAATGAGTTGGGAATAAGATTAGAATTTCCAAATTTAAACATTCATAATTCTTAAATTACTTTACCTAATGTAAATTTGACCAAAAATAGTCAAATATGATGTCAGAATTAGGTGTTTGTAATGAAAATTTCAGAGTTTGGTACAATTTCAGTATGCAAACGACCCCTTAACACCCCCACTAGTCATGTGAAAAAATGCGCAAGCTAATGTTAAGTCTATGGGAAGGTTATTTTCAAATTTCTCGCTCGCATTTTAATATTTTTAAATGATTTTTTTTTCTTTTTGTAGGATAGCTGAAGTTGATTCTCTAACATTGTTAGTTTTTACTTTTTTGATTTTGCTTAAAAATTTTTATAAGTTGACATTTTAATTTCGGAACCGGTTGGAACCGGTTCTGAAAGTGAAATAACCCTTATATAAAAAACTGAAACCAAAATTAAAAAAGTAAAAACTAACAACGTTAAAGATCGACCCCAGATATCCTATGCAAAAAAATCATTTAAAAATATTAAAATGCGAGCGAGAAATTTGAAAATAACCTTCCCATAGACTTAACATTAGCTTGCGCGTTTTTTTTTCACATTACTAGTGTAAGCTCTTAAGGTTATTTTTGTAAAAATAAGTTGAAAGAAGACATAATTTCCAGTCAAATAAAAATGAATATTTCCACTTTTTTTTTCTGTGATACTGTGGAAATTAAAGTGTAAAGTGTTTTTTCTCTCTCTCTTTTTTTTTTCCCTGACTGTACCGAAAGTAAAAATTTTAAATATTTAGAAGCTAAAGACAGTGTTGAGCATATGAAAACAAGAGTACGCTATGAAAAAACAAATATTTAATGTTATGGAAAAACTGTCACCTAGAACCACTGTTGCCACCTTAGTCCCTTTTTTTATTCATAAAAACTACCATCCTACCAGAATATCTGAAAAGTATTTTTCTATTATTATTATTATTTATTTAATGACAGCGATTCCATGCTTAAATAAAACAAAAAAAATTAAATCCATAAATTTTAGTAGGATATGGTAATTTTTTTTATAAAAAAAGGTTGTTAAGTTGACAACATAACGTGGAACACAAATAACGAAATTTTTTTTTCTTTTCTTTTTTACTTTTTTTCAGTCGAGTACACTATTTCACTGTTAAATATAATATAAATGAAAAAATCTAAAATCTGACTTTTATTCAACATAAACGCACTATAAAGTAGAATATGCGTGGTGTGTATGTATATATATATTTATCAATCAGTGAATAACATCAAAAGTGTTATCTATCATTAATCGCTTCTATATATTTATATATTATCAGACATGCATATAATGAATGTAAGGCAGCGAATTTTATTAATCACAAAGTATGAGACATATTTCTTGCTAAATTTCCTAACATGCATTAAAGTTCCCTACATTAATATAACATTTTGATACTCCAGGGTTACCCCCCCCCCCCTCATAATACAAAAAATCCAGGAGCATCAAAATTCCCTGTCGGAAGAATTGAGATTTTATATTTGGTAATGGTTAAAAAGTATAATTTCAACCCCCGAACTCACTTTTGGCACCTGTACATTTTGTTTATTAATACAAGATTGTATTTATAGAATTAACTATAGGCTGTGTTCCTTAGACAATGTTTAGTTCTCATAAATTCAGTATAATGACAGAAAAGGGGTTATAACTCTAAGTCCAGCTTTCTTTAACTGTCCGTCACACTACTGGCGACAGTGGACATGACAACACTTGACGTGATAGAGTGAAGTCCAAATGTCGTTATTCACCGCGCGCCCTGATTGATTGAACTGGTGCATTCAGTGTGACTTATTCAAGTGATGAGAATGATATTTTTAATATGTGAATTGCATACATTCTCATGCACTGCAAAACTCTCAGTTTTTCAGATCCAGGTTAAGTCAATTGAATGTGTTGATTTCTATTTTACCAACATCCTGCATGCAGGAGAGCTAAAATTGTCTAAATTTCGAAATTAATATCGCCTTTTTCATTTCTGCTCCGCTACTAAACATAGGCTTCAGGATTGAGAATTACCACTTGCAAGCATATTAAGTTCAATTTCAATAACTTCCTTTTTTTTTAGGATTTTTGCGTTTAACTATTAATACTATTTCATCTGACATAACCTTTTTCTTTAAAAAAAAAATTATTAATCATGTGGAAAATTGCTAAAATTATCTTTAAATTTAATGATGACAAGACTTATATATTGTTGCTGAGTCATTGCAAAATAGATGTACACAATGTACAGTAATTTATTGTACCGTCGTCTCATATATAGAACAGTTTATAAAAAGAAAACCAATGAAGTTTTGGTAAGTTTTTGAATTTTCTATTTATGTTTAATCTGTAATAGCATTTTTGTGATTTTTTTTATGTGGTAAGATATAGGTTAAGTAGTTAGAGAAGAAACAGAGACTAAATTGTAGTAACAGCTGTTTATTTATTTAAATACATTGCTGAAACTCTTGAGTATTTAGTACTGAGAAAGTAATGGTAAAAGATGTGCGAAATAGAGCCTCTTTTCTACATCGTTGGCCCAAATAAAATCAAAGTGGTTGTACTCGGTATCACGATAATCAAACACCACAGTGTTGAGTTGACCTCGAAGAATGTCTACGTCTGTGGGATCCGCTATTTTATCATTATCTGACGTGAACAGGACTACTGGTGATGTGATACGAGACGTGTCGTAGTCTGGAGGAGTCAGCTTGAAAATATAAAAAAGAGTTAATTAAGATAGTTTAGTGAACAATCACTAGATATACAGGGTGAGAAAGAATTATACAAGTTGAAATTTTTTCAGCTGAAGGATAATGTGTCCACGGCGGGAATCGAACCCAGAAGCTTTTGACTTAAATTGACAATGCTCTTCTAATTGAGATACTTGGAACGGCCAGGGAATTGTGTCGGCCAGTTTTCATTCCAGGTAGCTCAATTGGAAGATCATTGGCAATTTAAGTCAAAAGATCCTGGGTAATATTCTCGGACTGGACAAATTTTAATTGTATAAAAATAACAGATAAAACCTTTGTGCAAGAATATTAAAAGGCAGACAAGGAACGTTAAAAATATCCCCGCCTCTCTGTCGTTTTGCCCAGTCTTGCTTTTTCTAGCACACTATGCTTTCCTCTTTGTTGCACTGAAGAATAATCTCGCTTGGGGATTTAAAACAGTTGTTTGTTGTTTTTTTGTGTATTTGTGCATTTTTTATGTTGGTGTTCTGCCTTTTAATATTTTAATTATTTGAAAAAAAATCCACATATATGATATCTTTACCAATCACCTGAGAATCAAAATGTGGGGATAAATCAAATCATTGTTTGGTCACAATTGGGGCTGTGACCATTTGTGACGGGACAGTTAAGTCACATCAAATGAGTATGCTATTAAGGTATTGACTCTCATTTAAATAATATTCACTCACTGAAAATGATACTATTACACGCGAAGGGAACAAACAACATGTAATCAAAGTGTTACAGAAATGTAATCATAATACCATATGATCTAAAAATAATTGAAAAAGTAAAAACTCAATAATTCGAAAACTAATAATCTATAATTGAAAAGTAACTTACTTGCTTATATTTTTTCAAATTACGAAGAGGACCAAAATCGTATTTTCTGAATTTCTTCGACTTATACAGCTATTAAAAACATACAAAATTATTCATATTAGAATAAAATTTAACAGTGAAATAAATAAAACAAGATATGAGAAAGCCTACAATTAGACACTTACCTGTGCATAATGAAGAAGAATTCTTGCAGATGTGCTGGAAGGGTACTGTGCTGAATAAATGGGAACTCTAGTCTGAAAAATGAAGTCATAGCAGTACATAAAAGAAATTTCAAAATGAATGAGTATGTGCTGGAAGATAGGACACCTTCATTTTAACTGTATACAAGGTGTCTCTAAAATGCAGATACAAACTTGGCGGGTATGTAGAGTACAAAACAACAAACACATTTGTATCTAGAACTAGGGTCCTTTATTCAATCCTTTATTCAATCAAAAATATAAGATACCTTACTCCAATCTGAACCTGGATTTTCGTTTCTAATTTGACAATAATGAAGGTATTTTAAAGAAATTTTCAACAGGATTGCATCGTATAGGCAGATAAAATAACATTTTAAGAACCAAAAGTCTTAACTAATTGGTGACTAGTTTTGGTAGCATTCACTATACCGTCATCAGTGCAAAGAATGATGGAATTTTGCCTTATATATGGAGGAGAAACGGATTCGAAGAATAGGTTTATTAACCAATAGAATTACAAGAAATTACAGGAAACAACCAGTAGGAAATTGTATAGGGAAAGGAACTGGTAATGTGGAAAAATGTTAGTGGCAATTAAGAAAAGGAGGTGTTCATATAATATTTCTAATATTCTGACAATAGGGGAGTAGCGAATTCACAATTAACAATATTTTTATAATTTTTATAGATATGGAATGCTGAAAGAAAGTTAAGTTAAAGTATAGAAGTGGGTTTTAAGAATCTTAGCTGAGTTAAAAGTCAAAGATGTGGTTTATCCAGCAGCAATGTTTTCCAACGACCAATTTGTTTGTTTCTTGTTTATGGATATATTGTTTGTGTTCTTTAATTCGACATTTTAAACCACGTTTGGCTTGTCTAATATACGAAACACAACAGTGGCAATTAATGCTATAGATACCCCAGGAATCGGATATCTCAATAGGGTTTTTTAGTTTGGGGAGAGTAAATGTATTAGTAGGGGTAACAATTATTTTAAAGTCATCTTGTTTATAAATTTTAGCGGATTCAGATTCAGATTCCGATTCAGTCAAGCAGGGCGGCCTACCATATGGCTTTAGCCTCTGCAAGCCCTACCTGGCAGTTTATTTTAAAAAAAATACATATTCGACAAAGCAGCCCTCATGCGGACATGCTGAAATTATTATACCTCTAGGCTTTGTAAAAGCCCGAGATTTGACATTTCATTAGTCTTAGATGAAATTACAAATTAAGTATAATTTTGAATATAAGTAAGCAATAAAATTTGAGATAACAATTAAACTTTTAGATGAAAATATTTGAAAAATAAAAGATTAAACGAGTTACAACAGAATAAACATTTTTTCCAGAAGCAACAGATGGAATGCCATTATTTTTTCATGTAAGAATAATATGCTTCATCTATATATAAATTCTTGAATTACTGACATTTTAAGTATATGTAAAATTATTATTTAACTTATTGTATATATGTCAGAACCTCATCTACAAATTCGGATACAAGCAGTATAATTATGAAATAGTATGTAGCTCTTAGAATGCAAAAATGCAAACACAATTAATTTAAGTATGGATATAATACTCTTTGAGTATTATATCCATGTACACTCTTTGAGTGCTAATTAAATAAATGACTCTTTATATTTTTAAATGCTAACAGAATATAATATGATAAATATATCTCTTTGATTACGAGCTATAATAAGTATGAATATGATATAAATTTCTCTTTGAGTAATGTGATGGATGGATTTGGTAAAGTTACGTAAAACAATGATAATATTGGGAAGAGAAGATTCTGATGAACATGAGGAATTAAGACGCTGCAGTTTAAATACATCAGTATCAATGATGGAAAGGTTGTAATCTCTGTCAATAGCGATATGTGTATGTGTGTATATTTTATTACATGTAAATAATCATATATATTTTCTGAATTGTGATTCGAAAATAATTAATCATTATTGTATCTGAAAAGCAGCTTTTGCTCGAGTTTTCCCAAACGGAAAATACAGAAGTCTTTCGCGCTATCAACCTTGCAACATAGCTGATCAGAAAAGGGGGCATCTTATCCAATTACAGTGGAACTTCAGATATACGTTACCTGAGTTGTACGTTTCCCTCAGTTATACGTTTCAAATTAGCGGTCTTGACCGCTTGCCATTAAAAATTAGCTGAGTTATACATTTCTCTGAGTTAATCGTTACGTTTTTGCGTCCCCGGACGAAATTTTGTCTCATCTATACATTTTGTAACCGGAAACACCGACAACGCGTCGGACATTGATTTGAAAGATCACACTCAAACTTTGGAGCTACTCTGATGTCTTTTAAAGTAATACAGTGGTTCGTCAGTAGTAAAAACATTAACGATAAGGCGGTTGCATTATTAACAGAAATGCAAAGTTTGCTGTTCAGTGTCCCGAAAAGAAACAACCGAGATTTTTTCAAAAAGATTCAGTAAGCTACTGAAATTTCTTTTAGTAAATGATTTATATGCCAAGGCGATTCCAATAATTTCTTTTAAGTACTATATGTGTATTATAAATATTTTAAATAAAGCTGTTATGGTAAAATAACTTCACGTGTACTTTCTACTCTGTTCCATTTCCGAAAATTTAAATCGTGGGCGCAGTAATATTTATGAAACTTCCGTTTTCGATATGAAATGTAACAAACTCCTCGGCGGAACACAGTTTTTACGATATATTTAAAAAATGGTTTCGATAGACAATTAATTGAATTGTACGTTTTACTGAGTTATACGTTTTATTGTCCGGTCCCGGTCAAAACTTATAACTGGAGTTCCACTGTATATACTGAAGCCTAAGTGGAGCGCAAACTTTGGAGCTTGTTTGCTCAGGACCTCCTGACTACTGCGCTTTATGATTTTCATATGTTTATCTATTGATTATACTGCATTGTTACGCAAGGACTCGCCGCATTTTTTGCTTCCGACCTCCGAGCCTTCCCTTTGAAGTGAAATTTAGGAATAAAATTTAAATGAAGTAATATCACTCTGCACAAATTGGAAAAAGAAAGGCATGAAAAAAATATATGACGAAAGATTGATTAATGCGGAGTTTGGGGCTTCAAATGTTTTATGTACACTGTTAAAAATTTGCAGCAAACTGTCCAGTCATTCGACCGTTTTTTCAAAAAACGGTTACATAACCGTTATTTAACTGTATTTTGACCATAATAAGGGCAATAATAAGGTCAGTATAGAGTTAAATTACGGTTATGTAACCATTTTCTATAAAAACGGTCAAATGACTGGACAGTTTGCTGCAAATTTTTAACAGTGTAGAGTACATAGGTAGGTGTATATGTTGATAAATATAATGCCAATGAATCATCTGTATGTGAATTGGTAAAGAACAGTTCTGCGACTGTGTTAGTTTCAAACTGAAAGATTTTATTTACATTAATCTCTTTCTATCATAATCATCAGAATAAAGGTATTGCTCTAGACAAGTGTTACACACGACACCGCCGGCCGGTGAGTCATATGCGGCCCAGAAAATTGGGCACGTAATTAGAAAATATATAAATAATACACACACGCTGAAAAAAAATGAAGTACTCAAAAATGAGTAAACCCACATACTCATATCGAATTGAGTATGTTTGGATCAAAAATGGACGTATTCTTTCTCAATTTTGAAACATCGCATGATATCAAACTCAAGCGAAAAGATAATTATCTACTTTGTAATGATTTATTTTATTCATGGCGGCATAAAAAGATGTTCATTAATAGGAAAGGAATGCAATACCCCCTGAAAATAAGGAAATAATGTTACATTTTTGTTCCTCGGAAAAAACTATATCTTGCGCCACCATTATAATGCGTAAGGTTACATTGCGTTGTTGTGATGAGTAAGTTCGTTTATTCATAGGAAGTCGGTCCGGTCCCTGCGCTGGTGCTGAGTGACATGCATATTTGTATAAAGAAATTTAGATTCAAGATTTCTCCGATAACTTTGAAAGTAAGTGCTGTCTCTTAAATATTCAATGCATTTTTTTTCTCTTATTTTATGTAATCAAAATTAATGTAATATTAAATTATGCACAGTATTTTAAAATAAGTTAAAAGTGCTTGTAAACAATACTCCTGTCATAAAAGTATTTGATTTGGGTATCTTGATAATAATTTTGCTATTTTTCCTAAATAAATAATCAATTAAATTTTTCTTATTAATACTTTTGAGCGGGAAACAAAAGTGAGTACATTTTTACTTTTATCTGTAATAAACGGGGAATGGGGGGGTCGTGGCTTAAGCCCCTTGAAAAGAAAAATACATTTTTCCATAACTTATTTTAATTTCAAAGTGTTTTATTAAATGTCTTTTAGCCCATTTATTACCTACATTTTGTTTTCCCACATGTTACTAATCGACCCTCTTGTACGCCATCTTGTTTTACTGAATATTTTTATGATCGAGAGTATTTTTATATTATTTTAAAATACTGTGCATAATTTAATATTTACATAAAATTAATATTTACAGAAGGTAACTGCTGATTACATAAAATAAGAAAAACATTACTGAATATTTAACATAGAGCATATAGAGTTCATATTTGAATACATCCATGGGATCAAAAATGAGTAAACCACAGTTCATATTTGAATATATCCATGAGATCAAAAATGAGTACATATTAGTTCATATTTGTACACATCCATAGAATCAAAAATGAGTACATGTGTTTCTCTATTTTGAGAACATTTGGATCGGAGCTATTTTGAGTATGTGATGTATTCAAAATTGAGTACTTTTTACTCAGTTTGAGAACACATTTTTTTTTTTTAGTGCACACACACATACACACACATATATATATATGTGAGTGCGTGTATATATATATATATAGATAGATAGATATGGTAAAATGTGTTCTTTAAAGACCTGGCGATGTTTTTAAATTATGATAATATAAAAATAAACACAAGGCTTTTATATTTTTTTCCAATTACTAACACCAATATTGGCGTAGATACAGGTTTGGTCTACAGCGCGTTTCATCTCACTGTCAAGAACCTCGCCTATTAGTTAATGAACTTCATCTACTATGCAGTTAATATTAAATTGGTTAATATTAAACATTGGTTAAAATAAATATTTACGTATCAATGACGAGTGAATAATATTAGGTCATCATAATACATGAATATAATATACCTGCGAAAAAGGCTATGATACAGCTATATATTATAACTTTTTCTCGCCGACACATTATATCTATATATTATAGTGAACTGCTATTATATGCTCTTTATTGATACGTATGACATAATGTGTCGTCATTATAATATATAAACATAATAAGTCGTCCTATAATGACTGCAGAAAGATTTAGAACGGCCCTCTAGAACTCTTCTCTACCAGATTTTTGGATTTTAGAGAAATTTTAGCGAGTATTACTGTTCTAGACTCCCTGTTCTCATTGTGTTCGATGTAAGAGAATGAGCAACCCCGATTGCGTCCCATATTTTAAAATTTATTTTGCTTTCCTTCTGATATTTTGCTAGAATTAAATTCGAAACACAATAGCCACAAGTTATAGCGCTCTTTCGGATATATCGCCTTTTTTGTGTCTCCCGAAAGAACTGGTCTGCTTTAAACTGGCTCTTAGGTAGAACACTATTTTATGCACGTAGATTATCAAACATGCAATTTTCCATTGTTAATTTTTTAAAGAAAATTATATAACAGAAAATTTCGAAATAAAAACGAAATTGAAGTGGAATGAAATATTCACCTTGTATTTAAAGTCAATAAAATATACATTAAAACATGCTTAAAAGGTGACAAAAGATGTTAAAAAAGTTAAAATACAAACATTTACATCCCGAGACTTTCGATCACTAACGCGATCTTCTTCAGTGGGGAACTGTTGACTGAGCTGAGTGTACGAATGTCGCTTCTCGCTTTCACTGTGCTAATATGTAACGGAGTTTTAACGGGGCCAGTCTATTTTTCTGTAGGGGTGTATCAGGAAAAGTCCATTAGTTCCAGCGCTGGGGTTCTTGATAATTTCAAAATATTAAACCAGATTTTAGGTACATTATAAGATAAGCAATCATTACAGACTCGATTTCCTTTATATAAAATCTCCAAAGATTCTCTGATTTTAGCTGTAAACTCGTTATTTGCAGGAACTATAATTTTTGCGTTTTGAAAATCAATATTTATAATCTGTCGCTGATTTAATCTCGATTATATAAACAGTTTGGTTGCAAAACCCCCGCAAAAATTGAAAGTTTTAGTTCATAATAAAATTGATCCCATATTCAATAACGACATCGCAGGAATATACTCTATCCCATTTAGTACAGAAACACAAACTGGTTTATCCTATATAGGGATGACCACCCGGAAACTTAAAGAAAGATTAAAAGAACACATTTCTGACATTAAGTTTAACCGTCCATCCACAGCTTTATCAAGATTAAATCAGCGACAGATTATAAATATTGATTTTCAAAACGCAAAAATTATAGTTCCTGCAAATAACGAGTTTACAGCTAAAATCAGAGAGTCTTTGGAGATTTTATGTAAAGGAAATAGAGTCTGTAATGATTGCTTATCTTATAATGTACCTAAAATCTGGTTTAATATTTTGAAATTATCAAGAACCCCAGCGCTGGAACTAATGGACTTTTCCTGATACACCCCTACAGAATAATAGACTGGCCCCGTTAAAACTCCGTTACATATTAGCACAGTGAAAGCGAGAAGCGACATTCGTACACTCAGCTCAGTCAACAGTTCCCCACTGAAGAAGATCGCGTTAGTGATCGAAAGTCTCGGGATGTAAATGTTTGTATTTTAACTTTTTTAACATCTTTTGTCACCTTTTAAGCATGTTTTAATGTATATTTTATTGAAAATTATATAAACAGGCATTTTGTGGACAAATATAAAATATTTAATGGGTTATATTTTTACTTAATTTTAAGGTTCTCGGGTACATCACGCCTTGGGATATACCGCGTATTTTTCTTGCCTCCCAATATGCATGATATAATGAAGGGATACTGTAAACTGTTTTTTTTTATGTAGTTGCTCGCAATCGACCAGTTGATCGTGATTGACTTGTTGGCTATGACTGTTTTATCAATATATCTTGTTTTGTTTTGTTTTTAGCAACAAGTTTAAAATTCAGAATCCAGAACTTATTAATAAATTTTATCCTTACCATATTCAGTTGCGCTCTGTTCTGTCCAGCTATCGCGAAAAGGACGTTTTGACAAAGTTCTACGTCCTGCACCTCACAAAATTTTGCCGTGATAATTCTTGTAGCCTTGTTGGTTGGCAAGAATTCACCTTGAGTCGTTGCATAGATTGCTGCCTGAAGATGAAAAAAAGAAAAAAGTGCTAGAATTTTGCAAGTTTAAGGAGTCCTTTTAAATACCCTTTGAAATACTTTTCTCTATAACATCTTTTTGACATATTATTAAATGGTTATATGAAGAAAAAATAATTTAATCAAGAAAAACAGCAATTCATAAAGTAAAATTTGAAAATTTATTTTTTAAAACAAAGAAAATCGAAACTATTTGTAACAATAAATGTCTAAAATATATATTTCCAGCCGTATCGTCTTTTATTTGACGTTTTCTTCAAGAATTCGAACGTGTTCATTACTGAATCAAATAGATATCCACTACTGCATTTTGCGTGTTTCACTACTGGCGCATTTTATGTTCTCCGAAAAAAAAAAAATTAGTTTTGTGCAGAGAAATGTTTAAAGCAACAACATTTGCAACATGATCGTGTGTACAAAAAGTTAAAAGAGAAAATTGAGATATCAAATGCACGCTGTTATCGAAGTCATTAAAGCTAAGAACGGTACGCTAAAAATAGGAGAAAAATGTTCTTAAAATGTACACTAATGGTACAGTTACCCTTTTATTTATATATCTACATACGTTCTTTTCCTGATTTAATCAAGAATCTCAAATAAAGTATAAAAATTTTTGAAAAAGTGACAACTTCAACCCTTTGCAAAATGTAAATTGGTGAAGTTTTAAATATTTAGACCAGCCGTACTCAACCTTTTTATTTCGCGGGCCGCAAACATAGGTTTGCGACGTTAGGCGGGCCGCAGCACACGTAAAAAAGAGTAAAAAAATAATTAAAATAATAAATACATAAGGAGTATAACAAAGCAGTACAGCAAAATTAATATTATCAGTAGGGTTGAACGTTTGTTGCGGAAGAAATGTTACCAAAAATTTTTAACAACAGTATTTCCAAACAATAAACTTCGTGGAAGATGTCTACTGCAAATGTTGTAGAAATATGCCGCGAAGTCTGTTGTTTGGAAATAGCCTTGTGAAAATAGTTTGGTTCCAATTTTTTCCCGCGACAAAGGTTGAACCCGAAAAAAAGCTGTATTAGCTATATATAAAGTACAAAATGTAACAATATAACAATGCAGAAATTCTAAAGAAAAAAAATTCAGGGGATTTTCTCTAATAAATCAGTTTTTGCTGAATACAAAATCTTTGCATTAATTTTTTTAATTGTAAAAATATACATTACACATTTAATTAATTTTGAATAATGTTTGATTAGTGTTGAAGATTAAGAAATGTATACTCCACTGTAGCACAAATAGAACTACATGTAAAAAGTAGTAGTTCTTAGTCAAAAGTTAATTTTAACTAAGAAAATGGAATTTAACATGTTTTAATTAATTATAAATAACAGGACAGGTTTTGTCTTCACCTGAAAATATATAAAACACCGATGGACGTTTTAAGTATTTTTATGCACATCTCAGTTAATTTTTTAAATATGAATTAATGATTATGTGTCTCGAGGATAAAAGGTCGCCGGGCCGCAGGTTGAGTATGGCTGATTTAGACGATCTCTATTTAAAAATTTGCGTTCATATTCTGAAATGAAACATTATTCCGAATCTACTGACACGTTTGTTGCGTTTTTTTTTTAAATAATCTGCGAATAAAGGCCCGTGATTTTTTTTTTTTTTTTTTAACACGGAATGTACTTACAGGTATCTTAAATCGCGACCTACGTTATACACGGCCAAATCACGGTTTGACGTCAGGATAATGACATCATGACTATTGGATCAAACAGAGATCAAATTTTGAATAGGCTTATGCGTAAGGAAATGTGTGTTTACCTTTAGAAATACGTCTTATCGATTAATTTAAAGCTGTTTTGTGGAATTAACAACGTTTGTTCGCGTATGAATCTTCAAAGTAACGCAAGGTAAGTTTCTAAAGCTTTTCATTATTATCACATTTGTAGTATATCACTACTAATTTACGGAAATGTTTGTATTCATGTCATCATGATTTATTATATTTATCAAGACCTCCTTATCATAGTATCAGACCTCACAATCAGCAAGTTTCCTTTGACCGCTATACACGTGGTTAAAAGCCACATGGTTGTCCTGCTACTAGCGCCATCAATCGTCAGTAATAGGCGTATTTACGACACGAAATAACACGAATTTTTTTCACAGCTCCATTTGTTCTAAATGCATTTGTTTATGAACTAGTATCGGTAGTATCTACCAGGCGGCGATACTTTCCGGAGAAAGTCAATTAATAAGTTGGCAATTACCGCGGACATTTTCTCCCATAGACTTTCTCCGGATTGTCAAGTCTGATCTATGATAAGGGAGTCTTGATATTTATAAAATGCAAATTCGTATTTCATTCCGATCGGTTAAAACTCAAGTTCTACCGAACAGATTTTTTATAGGATTTCACTGTTACTTAGGTTATTTGTTTTAGAAAGATTTTAAAATAAAGCACATTGTGCTACACTGCTTATTTATAGAGCTACGAGAGGAAGTAATAGATAAAATTATGTGAACCCGAGTATGAAAGATTACCTTCTTTAAAGTTTCACTGAACGGGTTTTAATAGGAGTTTCACAGTTAGTTAGATAATATTTCAGGGAGAGATTTTCTACATTGTTTAGTTATAGAGCTGTGGAAGAAAGTTGTCAGTGGTGTAATCATAAAAAACCCGAGGATATACATTATAGGCAGTGGGTATATACTACTAGAGAGTATATGTTATAGCTACGCAAGGTGTGCAGAGTTTTTTCTTAAAAATTCCAGAAGGTACACGGCGTATACCAGCATATACTCTCTAAAACATCCCTGAAAGTTATATCATCAGGGGAAGCTGATTATGAAAGATACATTTATCTATCTATTGTATACTATATATAATGCAAAGGGGAATTTCGATCGGGCCACTTGTAACTTGAATTCGGCTGAATTTATTTTAGATGTGACTTGCACTATTAGCTAAATTTTGAAGGAGGGTTTTAGTGTATAACATATCGGTCTATGTTACTTAGTTATAGAATTAAGGGGGGGGGGGGGGGGATTTCTATAAACAATTGAACCCGATTATGAAACATTAGCCTTATTAAAAGATTCTGCTGAGTGAATTTCGATGGAATTTGTATTGCTAATTTTTTAGGGATAGTTTTAGTATAGTTATTTGGGAAATCCTATTGTAAATGATTAAATAAACGAGTTGGTCTTTAACAGACTAAATTTAAAAAAAAAAAAAAAAATATGGATAATTAAATATATATATGATAACAATATAAAAATATAAAAATACAATTTAAAAATATAACATTGGCGTGACATTGGCGAGATTTTGTTTTCTATGGCAACCCGTTAGAGCAGTTTGCGTGCGTTTTATATTAAATTAAACATTGTGTATTTTACAATAAATTAAGCATTGTGTATGTTTTATAATATAATAAAATAACCTGTGTGTCTTTATAATAAAAAATTGCCTGTGTTTTATAATAAAGAAACTGTTTCATAATAAAATAAAACTAACATACTGTTAAGCAAGCTAGACCGGTACTTTGCCGTTATACGGACACCATGCCAAAATGTGTGTAAATGTATGTATGTATGTAAATGTTGTAGTAAATGTATGTAAATGTATGTATTAAGTGTATGTAAATGTATGCTTGGTGACACTGGTGTCCGTATAACGAAAAAGTACGGCTAGACCTAACAGGTACCCGAAAGCGGGGTTTTTCTCGCCAAAATGGCACAAAACAAAAATCGCGCCAAATGATAATATATGAGACAGCTGTTCCTTTTTAAGTATTATCAGATGCTGGTAAATTGATATACAAAATTTTAAACAAATATATATAATTTGGTTAATCTGCTATCTAGCAACCAACACATGTGATTGCTTGTAGATCGCCATTAGTAAATTTAAGAGATTTAAAACAAAAAACCTGCTGTATATTTTTGAACTTTTTAGTTGTGTCCATCCCAAAAGCATGTATTTCGTTATTTGTGCTTCATCTCACCGTGTAAAGATGATCCAGTACTTGTGACATCATAAAAGTCATGAAGCGGCCGTGTATAACGTAGGTCACGCTTAAATACATGGCACGTGAGATCGCAAATTATGCATAACTACGAGGACACACAAGTGCTGCTGCTAGTTACAATCACGAGATCCAAGCATTAAAAAAGTGGACCAGCGTCTGAAATTTTTTTAAATGTACATGTTCCTCGTTATTTTATTAGAAATATAGGTGCTCGTATTTTAAAAACTCCCTAGATTTGTTTTTTCGACAGTCCTAAAGGAGCGACACAAACATCCTCTAAATATCGTTTATTTAAACTTTTAAAATGTTATACAATATTGTATTTATGTCGTTATATAAAAATAATATAAACAACTGTGCTTTTCGCCCTTTTTCTTTCCAATACAAATTCATCATTGAATAATTAACCAAATTACGTACATTTTTAAGTAAAAGTATAACAAAATTAATTTCAGAATTATGAAGAACACTAGATTTGAGATGTATTCACAAGTTATAAAAATCCATTACTTACAGCAATAGGTAGTCTAAACGGAATAAAAAATCGTACAGCAGTTTTAAAATGTCCAATAAACGCAATTGGCGCTAAGGCGACGAACAATTTCACCTGAAATAAAAAAAAAAGAAAAATTAAGTAGTTGTTCATTATGACCTAATTACATGGTATACAGGAGTTTTCCGCGTTATTGCATATACATCATGTAAAATGCTACAGTTATAGCTCGGATGAATGAAATTAGCTCTGCAGTTCGCAGCCTCGTTCAACATATAAGACTGAAATATGCCATCTAGTATATAGTCGGGATAGCTCAGTAGGGAGAGCGTTGGCACGATAAGCCAAAGAATCCTAGTTCGAGTCCTGACCCCGTCATTTTTTGCTCTGTTAGAATAAATTTCAATTATGATACTCCAACCATTAGATATAGATAGATTTAAGTAGTACTTTTACAGTTCTCTCATACATTTATTTAGCATAAATAAATATTCTACTGAAAACTCATAAAAGAAATTAATGAATAAAGCATATGTTATATTTTAAAATGAACTCAGAAAATTCAAAATAGATTTCGTGCTATTACCATTTGCCGTTTATTTCATTTCAATGAAAAAGTAGTAGATTTAAGATTTTAAAAACACATTTACTCTGTATTCTTATGTACGTGGTTATAATGCGAAATCATTGAAAATCTCAATTAATTGTCATAAATTAAAAAAACGTTTGCCATTTGATTATAAATTGAGGAGTTACGTTAACAGTTTTATAAAGTAGCTTAATGCATTACGTTTCCTCTAGGTATGCAATCACCAAGCATGTCAAATGCCTTCTGCCAAATCATTAGAAGGCGTCTCGCAGGAACATTCACTTCTGTTGATACCCAGCAGATACTTACCTTGAAGAATAAATAACTTTGTCTCTAATGCAACAATAAGCTAATTTGATTATAGCGTAATGCATATTCTGGAGTCACTGGTGTTAAGATCATAATGTATGTTTTATGGGGAAGAACGATGAGCCTAATTACAACTGTTCTCCTAAAACAACACCCATGTGAATTAATTTGACAAAACCATGATTAGTGGCTTAGCATATAGGAAGGGAAGACAGCCAAGGAATTGACTCGGGGACTAAATTTTTGAGGGTTAAGACAAAACAACACAAAAAATCATGGATACGGCATAGATTATGAAACACTTTCCAGCACTAACAGAATATTATTAAGAAATTTAATTTCTTCATACGATGAAATTGGATAGCTAAATACGTAATTTAAAAATACACGCAACTCAGTAAAAATCCATACCATAAAATTAGATACTAAATAAGTAATTTAAAAGTACACGCAACTCAGTAAAAATTCATACGATAAAATTAGATACTAAATAAGTAATTTAAAAATACACGCAACTCAGTAAAAACCCATACGATGAAATTAGATACTAAATAAGTAATTTAAAAATACACGCAACTCAGTAAAAATTCATACGATGAAATTAGATAGCTAAATAAGTAATTTAAAAATACACGCAACTCAGTAAAAACCCATACGATGAAATTAGATACTAAATAAGTAATTTAAAAACACACGCAACTCAGTAAAAATCCATTTTGAGCAATTGGTGTTCTTATCCGAAATCTTTCGTGCAGCCCTGTGTATGATCTATAGAATTTTTACACAACACTTTATACACTAAAAATTAGATAAAATTGCATACCACAACGGAAAAAGCACTTCCAGCAATTGCCACTCATAGTAAGCCCTTCAACCGCATTCTTTTGTGCGTCTCTGTATATTAATGATAAATCCTACCCACTCCATAATCTATAGAAAACAAGTTATAGAGAAACTTAGTGATCCTTTTATATTTCGTTATGTTTGAAGTATCATAACATCTTTGAAATGCACCGCAAGCGATTTTTCCCCCATAAATCATAATGTAAAGGAGTTATTTTGAGCTTCTCTGTTATTGAACTATAATTGTTACTTATTGTAGACTCCGGTGAAAGCATGCTGTAGTCCACTTCTGTAATGCATATTAATTTCATCATGTTTGAATTATCCCAACATCAATAAAATGTCAGATCATAATGTAAAGGAGTTATTTTGTGCGTCCCTGTAATTGAACTATAAATGCTACTTATTGTATACTCCAGTGAAAGCATGCTGTAGTCCATATCAGTAATACATATTAATTTCATCATGTTTGAAATGTCGTAACATCAATAAAATGCGCCGCAAACGATTTTCCACAGACCATAATGCAATGTAATCATAGCAAATAAAACCTTTGTGCAAAGAATATTAGAAGGCAAAAAATCAACACTAAAAATGCACAAATAATACACAAAAAAGCACCAAACAGCTGTTTTGAAACCACAAGCGAGATTCTTCTTCAGTGCGACAAAGAGCGTGCTAGAAAAAGCAAGATTGATCAAAACGACAGTGAGGCGATGGATGATATACACGAAGCTGGTAGAGAACGCCAAAAAGCAGCCAATGAGAAGAAAGCAGCATGAGACAACTGAGTGGACAACTAGAGACATCTACCGGAGAACGAAAGATAAGATGTTCTTTTAAGGCATTTAATAATGTAATGGCATAATGTAACGGTATTCTTTTGTGTGTCCTTGTAAATGAATTATTAATGCTATTCAAAACTATGTATTTCCAAAATAGTTGAAAAGTGTAAAAAATATTACTAAAATAACTTACTTTCTTATTGTATTCTGGAAATTCCGAGAGCAAGCAAAACCCGACAGTGTTTCCCCTTGAATAACCAATAACATGGAGAGCTTCTTTTCCAGTAGCATTTAAAACATAGTCAATAGTGGCTGTTGCATCGTACTTGGCAATTTCATCGAAACTATTTTAAAAAACAAAAAGAAAAATTCAATGACCACGTATATATTGTAGAACTTTCACACGAGTATTTTTTTAAAACTTTTTCCCATGTTCATAAACAGAAAGACTTCCTGTTTTTATGATATTGCACAATTCGAAATATTTTGAATAAGATTTAACTACAGTGTGTTTCTGAAGCCTCTACACTGTTTCGAGAAATAGGTTATACGAGGGTAAGTCATTAAATAAGTCACAAAAGATAATTAAATAATAACTTACAACGATATTCACTTCAAAACTATTTTCATTTCTCAACATATTCTCCACCAATATTTATGCACTTATATCACCGTTTTATCAGTGCCCCAATACCAGCTGCATAACATTTTTTGGGTTGCTGTCTTAGCCCCTTTAGGACTTCAAGTTGAACCTTTTCATCATCTGTGAACATTATCTTGCTTCCAAGATGGTTTTTTAGTGAACTAAACAGATGAAAATCGAAGTGCTAAGTCGAAGAGTCGAAGCTGTATGGCGGATGTTGAAGAAGTTGCCAACCAAACTTTTGAAGTGTCTCCTGTGTTCAACTTGAAGTCATATTATGGCTAAGACAGCAACCCAAAGAATGTTATGCAGCTGGTGTTGGGCACTGATATAAGTGCATAAATATTGGTGGAGAATATGTTGAGAAATAAAAATACGAGGGCTGTTCAATAAATAATAAGACTAAAATTATAAAAAATACAGAATACCTTTAATCGTCATCATTTACATGGTATTTTTCAAAATAACTACTGTGGCACGTAATGCATTTATTCTAACATTCTGTCCACTTCTTAAAAACATGTAAAAGTCCGTTTTTTGAGAGCTTTTTCAAAACCACCTCCGCAGCCTTAAAACATGCTTTGTTGCTTGCAAAATGTTTGCCTCGTAATGGTTTCTTAAGTTGAGAAAACAGTCAGAAATCGCATGGATCGAGATCAAGACTGTATGGACGGTGTGGTAAAATCTCTACATTGTTCTGCTGCAAAACACCCTGTACGCAACGAGCAATGTGTGGTTGGGCATTATCATGGTGCACTAGGAAGTCATTTCGCCAATCTGCGGTCCTCCTTGATGATAACCGCAGCTGTGTTAATCATTGTCTCTGTGATGGACGTTGAAGGTCGTCCCTCACGTTCAATATCTTCCACATTTTGCCTTCCTTCCTTAAAAGCTTTATGCCAGCGAAAAATACTTCTCTCGACATTGCTTCATCGTTGAAAGCTTCACGTATCATGTCAAAGGTCTCCGATGCTGATTTTTGCAGACGAACACAAAATTTAATCGCATAACGTTGTTCCATCGGCGCTTCCATTTCGACAACTGGCCGCTCTCGTGGGCGCTCGGAAACACGCTTCAGTTCAATCACGTAATACTCAGAAACATGAGCCTGTACACGCCATCTATCGGTAGCTTTTGTTAATACAGACAACAAACTTTTTTATGCCACAGAAATTAACATTTCGATGAGTGGTTTCGCGGCAGTAAAATTGGTCTTATTACTTATTGAACAGCCTACGTAATTTAGAAGTGAATATCATTGTAAGTTATTATTTATTATCTTTTGTGACTTACTTAATGACTTACCCTCGTAAATGACAATTTCTTTGCACGTTATCTAATAAATTATCTACTTTGAACAAAAGTAAAAATTGCCATTGTTTATGTACGTCTACTTGAATTAACGTATGTAAAGATGCCATAAATTCCGAAAATCGGCCCTTACCAGAGTAGCTATTAAAAATCTAATAAACAAATTCAAGCAAAACGGTAGAATTAAAGATGAAGATCGTTAACCCCTTGAGGGGCACCGGTATATAATATATACCACTTTTTAATATATAACTTTGCCACCAGTATTATTAAATAGAAATATTTAGTATTGTTGCTTGCAGATTGAGAAGGTAAAAATTCATTATTAAAATTTACTGGTGTCGAAACATCGCAAAATTTAGCATTTTTAGACCACGTGCTTGCCCTTCAAGGGGTTAAGGCAAACCACCGATAACACCAAAGACTGCCATACCAGTTACACTTAAATCCTAAGTCATCCACGAGAAGAATCAGTCAGAAGTTCTCTAATCAGCATTTTATTATTTAACAAAAAATCCTACGTTAGCATTTAAACAAACATACCTACCACATTCAAACTGTAGATAATCTTTACTGGGAATTATGGAACTTGAAAACAATTTAGTAGAAGCTGTGGCGAATAAGAATTTAATGGAAAAAGTACTCCTGCACCTTCTCATACATTAATCCAGATAGACGAGATCAAACAATGGCTATTATTTCTTCTATTGAATGCATTTTGTGAGATTGCAAAAAAGTTAAATTTAGTCTTTTTCTCAGAAGTGTATAAAAAACACATTTTGAACTAATATCAGTTTACCTATATTCGAATAATCATATTCGAAAATCACTTTTTCAAGACGATAATGTTTTTTGCTATAGAGCGTCTGCAGAACACAAATTTCAAATTTCAGAGTAAAATGAATCGTTTGATATGAATCAGCATACTTATCAATCAATAGTTTTTAAATTTTTGTATATTTTTTATGGAACGTCTTGTAATTTCTCCATTAACATAGCCTTTAACAGTTCAGATTTAAATTCAATAGACAGAGTTTAGGCTGAAATAGAGAAAATAATTATTAAACCTATATTTTTAAACCTCGAACTTTATTAGTTGAAAACGCTCGAATGTTTTTAAATATGTATTTTCACCATTTATTTATCATTATATTCCGTAGAAAAAGATACTTTGAATAATTTATACTTAATAAGTAAATTTCATTTGATTTCATTGAGAATTCTGCAAAAACTAGGTGAAGGGGTTTTTCAAAATTATAATTGTCCATTTACTTATAACATGTGTTTTTTTATTAATTTGTAAATGTATAATCTACAATTAGTGAATAACCATATCCATATATATGACATAGATCTGTCCGAAAAAAAAATGTTAAACTTTATCTGTAAGATATTTGAAATATAAAAGCTCAAAATCCAATTTTGTGCGCCTTTTTTTTTCAATTCCTTCTATTAGTTCACACTCTCCCTATATATATATTTATATATCTTGTTCAAATTTTCAATCGTTAATAAAATACTTTTTATTCATCCACTCAAGTTCAAATACATTTTTTAAAACTTGTAGTGGATGACACTTGATGTTAATACAGTTTTTTCAAATATTAATTCATTCATTAAATTTAATTAATTAATTTAAGTTTTATATGGGAGAAAAAATATCAACACGCAGCCAACTTTTTTCAGACATTAGTTCCATTTAAAAGAACTCACTCATAAGTCTTGATAACGCAGTCGGTTAAGCTCTGAGCTCTTAACCACAATGTCCCAGGATCGAGTCTCGCCCTGGGACGGAAGGAAATTCTCCCGTACTCGAAAATAAATTTCTCTTATATAAGATATTTAGCAGGATATAAATTTAGGAATAAATACCATCAGTGGCGAAGCGTGTAGATCGCTGTAAAAAAAAAATTCTTTTTGACCTAAGTAGGAATTGACTTTAATTTTTTTTTAATATATATTACTTGTTTAACACCGGCTTTAATAATCTTTATATGTACGCTAGTGTGCAAAACTTAAGCAACAAACATAAAATGCTAATTTCTGAACACGTGAGTACTCAAAAGGAAATTCTATAAACAGCAAGTGTAGAAAAGAGGTACTACCCTAACAGCACGGCCAGTCGATGTTAAGTCCCCTTGACGTCACATATGGTTACAAGTGTCACAATCGCTACGGTGAATCAAAATGTGGGACCTTTCACTCGTCTCATTATTACTCTCAAATGACTGCTATCACTGAAAAGTTACTGTGACTATTGCTTTGTAATGGGTCACCAGGTGATATTACAATGAAGTCATCATGTGATTCTCAAGTCACTGTCAGTTGAAGACTGAACTTTGAAGTCATTGTGAGCATTGCATTGTGATGAGTCGCCAAATAATGTCACAATGAAGTCGCATGGTGACTTTCCGGTGACCAACACTCTATTATAAAGTCATCATTGCACTCCTTTGTGAAAAGTCACCAGATGATTTCATTTTCTGTCATTGGGAACTCGTCACAGAACAGCTATCATGATGACTTTACAATGGAGTGTTAAAATGACAGTCACAAGAGAGTCACAAGATGACTTAATTGTAAAGTCACTTGGTGACTCGTTAAAAAGCAGCAGTCATGGTGCCTGTTCAGTGGAGTGACCAAATGAGAGTAAAAATGCCACGAATGAAAGATATCACATTTCTGTTCATTGTAGTGACTGTGACAACTGTGACCATTTGTGATGTCAAGAAGACTTCACATCGACTGGCTTTGCTGTTAGGGTAGTACTTATTTTCTGCACTTGCTGTTTATAGAATTTCCTTTTGAGTACTCAATTGAGAAATTAGCATTTTGTGTTTGTTGTTTAAGTTTTGCACACTAGTGTATGTATACAGCTTGGTACAGAAGTTCTGCAACACTTCCTGCAATCGTCACATTTAAAAAATTTACTTTAATGTTAAAATTAATAAATAATGTACCAATGTGATTTTGTTTTAATAGAAAATTTAAAAGGATTATTCCGAGTATGAAGAATTCGAAAACTAATAAAACTGAACCCCGATAACTCGACGCACCGCAGAGAAATATAAATAAATAAAGAACATGTCGATATAGCAGGTGTTTTTTCTAAAATATATTAAGTTGTATAAATTAACTAAGTAAAACTTATAAGATACAGGGACCCTATAAAAATATAAATTCCGTTAATTAAAAATAACTATTTCGACGTAAATGGATTATTATAGGATGAAAAACAACTTTTGAAACATTTCTGCAATTAAAACCATACCTCTAAAACTAATCTTTTAGGAATTAGCTATTGATCAACGATAAGACGGGACACAATGTATATACTGAAACAGTCATTTTCACGTCATAATCATAGAAGTACCCTACCTCCAATCCCAGAATGGGTATGATCTCACCGGATATTTTACATGCTTTTGAGAATAAGTAGAGCCTCTATCATTGATCATCCATACATCGTAGCCTGCATCAGGAAGAATGTAACCTACAAAGAGGAATAAACTTATCAACACATGAAAAATCATGCAGATTCACATGTCTGCAAAAGACTACATTACACAAAACTAGTATATCGTTTAAAAAATATATGAAGAACACCGAACACTGTATGACTAAATAGGCTCATTTTATAACGTTTGTTAAATCCCTTCAAATTTCAGCGACCTCTTGTGACAGGTTGCCAATTTGGCTCCTTTCTTTCAGAAATTCCTAATTTATACCTGAAATTCCGAATAGTAAGTTTTGATTTATTTAATGACTGCCATTTCGTGATTACATAAAGTAAAAATTCTTCTTTTGGAATATCCAGTATGATTTTGAAATGTCTAGAAGTTTAACAAGAACGAAAAATCATGCGTATTCATAGATTATGAAACACTTCCCAACACAGCCAGAAAACTGTAACGAAACTTCCGTTAAATAAGGTGAAAGAAGGTATATTAGTAAACAGTTTAGAAAACATATAACATATTAAAAATTCAGTTTTCGAAATTACCTTTCAATGTCAAAAATTAATTTTAATTCTTTTGTATATGATCCCTGTATATGATCAATAGATGTGGATATATAGTATCATAAAATTTAGTTCACTTAGAATATTCACATTTAGCAATTTTCGCCAATTGGTGGAAATGCACTCGAAATCTTTTGCACAGCCCTGTATATTAACTGAAGACTTTTGTGGCAACTTAAAACTCACTTGCAGCAATTACCAAACGTAAACGAAAATGTATCTGTTTTTGCGTAGCCCTGCATATGAATTTATTTATATTCCACAAACTTCTATTGGTCTACTAAATATAGTTCAGCAAGAAAATGCATAAACACAATTAAAAACTACCCTTAAGCAATTCACTCTCATAGTCTATTATACTTATGAATTCCCTTGTGTAGCCCTGTATATGATCGACCGAGTTTATAAACACACACGTAATATACAAAAAAAACATAGTTAAACTTAAAAACGCAAACCAAAGTTGAAAACGCATTTATCACACAAACTGTAAATATCGCACATGTACTGTAACCAATATCTTTTGTGTGTCCCTGTAAATAAACGCAATGCATACAAGAGAGCAATTTATAGTGCACCTCAGTAATGAATATAATTTTCATTATGTTTGAAATAGTGAAATATCACTAAATTACACTGCAAACGATTTTTCCCCATAGAACGATGTGCAACGGAATTCTTTTGATCTACCCTGTAAATGAATAATTAATGCTTTGCACCCCATATTCTACAAAAAGTATGTTTTAATGCGTTTCATAATTATATATCAATTTCATCATGTTTTTAATGACGTAGCATCATCAAAATGCATTTGAAACGATTATTCCCCATTGACTGTAATGTAACGGAATACTTTTAACTGTCCCTGTAAAAAAAACTATAAGTGCTACACACTTTAGTTGAAATAGGGAACATACTGTAGATAACGACAATAACATATAAAAATTCCAGGGCAATCCGAGCATATTTACGGGAGTTAAAGCACGGACAGACGGCCAGACAAACCGAAGTCATAAACACTTTTCAACTAGGTTGGAAAGTGTTAAAAAAGACCGAACTGGCAATCCTGTCTTGGGGGAACCAAAGAAAACAACAGAGAGTTGCATTAATGAGATATCACCGTATTAGATAAATTTAGCTGTGATATGTGTGTTATTATATGTGAGCTTTTATGAAATTTAGGAAACAAAAATTCAAAAAGGAACTCTATGATAATTGTTTTTTGCAAAATTGTAAAAATACATATTTTTACATTTTTTAATATAGGCTTTAAATTTATTGACAATGGCTTTTTGTCCCAGTTTACTTTTCCCATAATATTTACTATTGTTTAATTCATATGTAATTTTATTAATATAAAATAATTTTCATATAACTGCATAATTTGAAACTGCTTTATCTACAGGGACAAAAACAAAATCTTTGAGTAACTGCTCAGTATATACCAAATCATCTTTATTAATTTTATGATAATTGTATTATTTATTACTGTTAAGTTATTACTGTAATTCTGAATTTGAGTTACAAGTATAACACTCTCTTCGAAGCTTTATTGGAGTGGTAGTGGTATATTTTAAACGATTTTTTTTTTTTTTTTGTCAATAGTAAACTTAACAGTAATAAATACAATTACCATAAACTTAATAAAGATGATTCGGTACATATTGAACAATTATACAAAGATTTTGTTATTGTCCCTGTAGATAAAGCAGCTTCAAACTATTTAGTTACATGGAAATTATTTTATATTTATGAAATTACAGATAAATGAAACAATAGTTTACATTGTTTTTATATCTCGAACAGGTAGAAAATTAAAGCACGTTTCAACTTTTTGGGGCACCCAGTATAGTTCACTGAATGCTTTGAAACTCCCTTTACATACTGTACGTAGAATTTTTGAAATATTTTATATGTAGTTATATAAAATGGGCCATAAATTACAGGCATTCTATTTATCAAAGGACCAATTCTATATTGAGTCACACATTTAAACGATTGTTCCCGCCACAAAACATTTTCAAAGCATTTTCGCTATATTAAAAAATTCAAATTTATAAACTCCTTGCAATTATGTTGCAATTATGTAATTATTATGCAATTATGCATTTATGCAATAAACTGTGTTCAATTTTATTCTTGTTTATAGATAGGAGAATTTTTCCATTTATCATAGAATTAATCTTTATGGAAAAAAATGCATATAGCAAAGTTCTTATGAATAATATTATTTTCTCTATTTTAAGCAATGGAGCAAAAGGGAGATTAAAAAACATTCCTAAGAATTAGATGTGTGCAAAAGATAAATTATTAATGACATAATACGTAAATAAAACAACGTTTAGAGCACCAAAATTGTTACTAAAATTGCATACCGGATTCGATATTATTGAGCGTATCCGTCACCTTGTTTTATTTAACGCTGATGACGGTGCGCTGCGTGGTACCGGAACCGGAATGCAATTTTAGTGAACATTTTAGTACACCAAACATTATTTTATCGTATTATACCGAAACTCATTTACTAAATTTTTGAAACTGTGAACTTGCAGGTTCATTTCTTTCACAATAGTATTTATAAGTAATTTCAAGCGATTTAACTGATGGAAAATTAACGCGAGATACCATTTACATTAACTGACACTCCAGGATTGTTTCTTTATTCTGAAAACTTGTTAGTATGCCAGGCGGGGGTGTGCCCCCTAAAGACGCCTTTGTCTCATTAATTTATTAATCATAACTCTCTAGAATTCAGTATCTTAAATCTTCTATCTAAATTAATTAAAATATTCAATTTATGATAATGACATTGATAGTTAGTTTGAACGTTTAATTTTTCTCATAAATTTTTATGATTATTAATTATTCATATATCAGCATTGAATATTATTATCATTCATTTATGATAATTAATTATTCATATAGGATTATTGAATATTATTACTATTCATTTATGATTATTAATTATTCACAATCATAATTGTTCAATTTATTTGAAAATGACTATTTCAGACTCTATCTTGACTTTTTATTTGATACACCACTGTTTACCTAGGCCCTGTCCCGGAGGATTGAGGAACCAGGTCTTAGCATCACCCACTTCTCCATGAATCAACAGGACCACTTCTTTAACGCCTCGTTCCGTGCTATTGTTTTTTCCGTACGGTATTCTCTGCATGGACAATATATAGCCATCTTCAGTCACGACAGTGTGTTCTTCACAGGGATAACCTTTACTTGTAATTAATTCAGTCTAAAATAAAAGAATGAGATACAAAAAAAGAAAAGAAGAAGGCATTAAAATTCCTCCAGTTTACGCTTAGTTATTGAAAAGAAAATAATAAATGATATTAACAGTGAAGAAAGTGTATTACTCATGTTGTAATATCTTTTTTAAGGGCTTTGATACAGTTTATTTGACAAAAAAAATGAAAATACAGGTTTTTTAAATTTTTTACTTAAAATGTATTTAGATGGTCCTACTACATATTGAAGAAATTTTGTAAAGATTCAACAAAAGGCTTTTAATTGTAAGAAAGGGAAATATATGATCTTGGATTTTGTAAATCGTAAACTCTCACATGAGTGAAGAATTTGGGCACGTGCCCCGTTTGCCCACCCGTAAAGTTGATACTGACCATCTGTTTGACCCTTAATTCCCCCATAATACGTTAAAGTATCAGGCGAAACATATTATTGCAAAAAATATCTGATTCAGTCATTCCCATTCATCTGGTGTATTTCTGGATCAATATTAAATACTTTACTCTATCATCGATAGATTGGCATTAGTAATTCTATAAAACAAAAAAGGTTTGAGAAAGATATTTTCCCGCCTATGTATCTCATTCTATGCTTCATCTTATATGCGATATGCGATATTAAATTTTTGATGTGAAGTATCTTAACACTTGTAGGAAAGTCCATCATATGTTTTTTCTTATTTTTTAAAATCTGAGAAATAATATTTGTTAAATTATGAAAAAAAAAATACTGCTACTTTATTTTTACTTTTTTAATTGTAGTGGTACTTTTGAGTACCATCAGAAATTGGAATAAATCATTTACTGTAAGCCAAGGAATAGAAAAAAATGAACCTTAAATGAAAAATTTTCTTTAAAATTAAGGGTATTTCTTATGAGTTTTTTAAGGCTCATTACGGGCAAATACTCAAAAATTTCTCCATACTTTTGACACAAATCAAAAATTTTTGTCTGATCGGTAAATTATAACTTTAGTCTTAAAAATCCAGTATTTCCAATCTATAAGTTATATTTTTTGTCATAAATTCACCAGATACATGATATTAGATGATAAACATGATATTAGACAAATATTGGTTGCTGTATAGAAAACAACCACATGCAATGCACAAGACAAACTAATATGTTGTTGCCCATTACAAAACTTTCTTCTATATGAATAAAATCGTCTGCAACAAAAATTAAATAACATATACGTTTTTCATATATAGCTATCGCGGAGACCGCAAAAATGCAGAGTATATCAGCGACACGTGTTGGCGGTTACACTCAAACCTACTAAGGATCTATTTTTGTCAAGGCCTAACAGAATATGAACTTTGGTGAAATTCCGTGCATTAGTTCTGGAGATATAGCTATGTTGGAAATCGTGAAAAATACATCATAACAGCGCCACCTGTTGGGCGATTTAGACCAAAAACTAATCAAAGTCTATTTATGTCAAGATCTAACCGAATATGAAGTTTTATGAAAATATGTGCATTAGTGTTTAGAGTTACATTAGTTAACACATTCAAATACTTGCAGAATACTTTAATAAAACTTCATCGTTTAATAAGGTGGAACGGAATGACTGAGTACACAATTTGGAAAATTCAAAACCCAATTTCAACAATTACCATCAATGGTCTTTTGTGCAGCCCTGTATGTGACCTACAGATTTGTATATATGTTACGGTCAATATGATTAATCCGGTCATTATTAATAATAACCGGTTACTATTAATAATGACCGGATTAATCATATTGACCGTAACATATATACTACATAGTATGCTAAATTTCCGTCCATCAGCAATTTCCGTCAATAAACGGAAATGTACTCCAGATTTTTTGTGCTGTCCTGTAAATGATTTATATAATTTATACACACCTAGTTACAGGCAAAAATTTAGTTAAATTTTAAAAGGCATACCACAACTGAAAGCGTACTACCAGCAATTATTGTTAATAGACAATACTGTAACCGAATTCTTTTGTGTGGCCCTGTAAATGAACAATAAATGCTATGCTCACAATATTCTATATTAAGCATCTTGTAGTGCACCTCACTTGTATATATTAATTTCAAAATGTTTGAAATAGGGTAACATCATTAAAATATAACGAGAACGATTTCTCCCCATAGGACGTAATCTAACGGAATTCTTTTGAGTATCCCTGTAAAGGAACTATAAATGCTACACACTTCATTTTTAATACCGAGCATTCCATAGTAAAACTCAATAACATATATCAATTGCATGAGAATCGGAATATATTTACGCGAGTTAGAGCACGAGCAGATAGACAGACAGACAAACCGAATTCCTAAACACTTTTTAACTATGTTGGAAATTTGTTAAAAATGCCGTCATGAATATTTCAGAGAAATCGTATATCAGAACAGCATTAATAGGAGGGTGAACTTTAAAAATTATTTATGTTATTCCAAAAATAAATTCTCCAAATAATTTTCTGTGTGATGAATTCAATAAATATTTAAAAACAAAATCAATTTGCTGAAATCTAAAAGATTTTCAAGTTATTATTTAATATATACTTAATATATATATATTTATTTAAAAGGAAATCACATATGAAGAACAAGGGAAGCGATATTATAAAAATCAATGAAAAGTATACTGCAAGAATTAAACTTAATAAAATTAAAAATCAAAAAGGAAATACTACTATGAAAATCTTATGCATTCTTCAGAGGAGCAGCATAAAAATAATTCATAGTAAATATATGTTATTTCTTCAAATATTACCAGTGTCAAGCCTAAAAATAACACTATTATGCCCCTTATAACATATATAAGAGCCAAAATAAGTTTTAAGAAAAACCACAAGAGATCAAATAACTAACTAAATAAATAAATAATCCATGAGTAAAGATCATAAAGCATCGGACAAAGCTCACCAAAAATAACAGGAGTACAGATGATTGAACAGGATTAGAATTACGTTGCAATATCTGCTGCACTACACTTCACCATGAAACTCAAAATGGCTGAAATTTTATTAATGTTATTTTAGTTTCACTACCTCAATTTTTTATAGCATTTTCAATGGTACTATCTTTATCAAGTAAAAGGTAAATTTACTTGATTATCCACAACAGCTCTGTTTTAGCTGTACACATTTTTAAATTTCATTTTTATCCATTATATATATATATATATATATATATATATATATATATTCCATGCATTTAAATTTTCAAAAAAATTTCTTTTTTTTTATATTTATTAATTTCAAAAAATAAAAATGTGCAGTTTTTTTTTAATCCGTCAGACACTAATTTAGAAGAATATATATATATATATATATGATATTAGAACTTGATATGTTTTTGAAATTCATAGATATTATAATTATATATATATATATATATATATATATATATATATATATATATATAACTGACCAGAAACTGAATTTTCATTATAAATGCGTGTCTTAACAGACCTTAATAAACCAACAATCCAAAACGGATGCAATCACAACTCAGGCATGGATGTTTGTAATGGGTCGGACTCCACTTGAAACAGAGATCCCGGTCTGTTTAGGCCTCGTGATCAATTCATGTCCACAGCGCCCGCAATCAACCAAACAAAATGTATGCATAATATTATGCAATATGTAGAAGTTAATTTTAACACAATTATTCAAATTGGTAAAGAAATCATATGAGATGCAGTTTCCCAACTGGGTGAAAAATGTCCGGGCCAGGATTTGAACCAGAGATCTCTTGGCTGAAGCTGCCAATGGTCTACCAACTGAGCTAACCCGGACGATTCTGGAGGACCTAATTCACCCAGTTAACCTTATTAATCATAGCATCTGGTCTGATATCCTGAATCAGTTTAACAGAATAAATCTCCCATTACCTGCGATTTATACTGTTGAGCTTATTCAGATATCAGACCAGATGCTATGATTAATAAGGTTAACTGGGTGAATTAGGTCCTCCAGAATCGTCCGGAATGGCTCAGATGGCAGAGCGTTGGCAGCTTCAGACAAGAGATCCCTGGTTCGATTCCTGGCCCGGACGTTTTTCGCCCAGTTGAGAAATTACAAATAATATGTAAAAGTGTATGTCTTAACGATATTGAGGATTTTCAACTAAAATATAATCGCCTGGAGTACTTTCAAGATACTACAGGCTGAGAAAAATTTGTTTTGATAAAAATTAATTTGAAATACATTATGATATGTTATTTTTACTACTTAATATTGAAAGTATAAAAACACACTTTCTGTCAAGTATAAGAAAATACAGTTTGATTATTATTTTTATTTATTTTTTTTAGCAAGTCAATAACACAAAATCAAAAATTCTTATTTTGGGGCAATTTTAGCTTATTTTAAAGTTTATTGTCCACCTAAATATTTTAAATTGTGCTTGAAAATATTAATAATAAATCGAGAAATAATTAAGTAAATTTATAAGAGTAGAGAATTCTTACTTACCACATTTCTATATGCATCTGGATCTACTAATGCAGCAGTCTGTCGTGCATAGTAACACCCGATAAAATATAAAGTAAAATACAAAACCACGAGTTTCATGCTTGCAAAAAGTAACGAAGGGTTTTATTTCTTCAAAATATTGAACGAAGAATCAAAAGAATACCAATTAATACTTAGTGTTACAATTATACTAGAGCAATAATACTTGTTAAATCATACCAATTCGGCTGCAAGGAATTTTCTTTTTTCCAGAACCATACTGATGACTATATGCATATATATATATATATATATGTTAGTAAAAGGTACGTGCAAGCAGCGAACATCTGATTAACTGTCAAAATTTACTTGGCATTGACAGTCTCTTTAATACAACATCTGGACATGAATAATTAGCCATATTCGCATTTTTAGAAGCTATTCAAAATAACCTTGAATTATTATTTTCTCCATATATTTTTAGATTACTTGTGCTACATATATAGACATTTTTCAAACTATGTATTACCATGTAAATCTCCTTTATGTTTTATTTTGTTCGTCTTTTTTTTTCCTTTTTTTTCTATAAAGTATCCTATTTGGGCATAAAGTTGCGAGTGCGTCGGTTTATATACAGGGTGACCCACTCCGAAACTGTAAAAAATAATTATTATGCAACCTCTTATGTACATCGTGTCCTTGAATACGACCCAAAATACTAAACAAAGTAGTCAGATGAGCCAATACCAAAACTTTCTTCTATCTCAAACACTGTAAAAAATGACTAATGTTTCTTATTTTATGAAAATATACTATAACCACGAACGAAAACATAATATAATCTTCTGAGTTATCCGAAATTCCGAATAGCGTGTTCCATTGTCTTTGGAATTCCCAGAAACCAATACATTTCCAAAATTTAAAGAATTATTTATAAAAACAAAGTATTTTTCGTTGCCCGTATTTTTCAGAAACGTTTCCGAAGGGTTTTTATAATGTATTAATTAGTGTCCTCAGCCTGGAATACCTGTTTTTCGAATGTCATCCATTCTCAAGTAAACGTTTTCAGCGCATAAGTTAATTTATACATGAAAAAGTAAAGAAATAATCTTAATTTTAATGTTATTGTTAATTTTGAATGTTTGTCTGTTAAACATATTTTTTGAGCATGAAAACGTTTACTTGAGAATGGATAGCATTCGAAAAACAGGTATTCCAGGCTGAGGACACTAATTAATACACTATAAAAACCCTTCGGAAACGTTTCTGAAAAATACGGGCAGTGAAAAATACTTTGTTTTTATAAATAATTCTTTAAATTTTGGAAATGTATTGGTTTCTGGGGATTCAAAAGACAATGGAACACGCTATTCGTAATTTCGGATAACTCAGAAGATTATATTATATTTTCGTTCGTGGTTACAGTATATTTTCATAAAATAAGAAACATTGGTCATTTTTTACAGTGTACATGTTACTTGAAAATTCGCTATTACAGTGCCAAAATAGACAATTTGTGCCAATTATGAGGATTCTAAAAGTGTAGGTTCGTTGAATATGAGAATTTAAAAAGAAGATGTAAGCATCGCATTTATCAAATAAGTAACTGAATTTCGGCACTAACCCGTTAGATGTCAGCAAACAAAATTCTCAACCCAAAGAGCATAAAAGCGACACCTGTTGTGCAGTATAGACCCAAGCCAAATAATTATCTATTTATGTGAAAGTGTAACAGAGTATGAAGTTTGATTAAGTTCCATTCGCTAGTTTTTGAGATAGATCTATCTCGAAAATCGTAAAAATGCAACATAACAGCGCCACCTGTTGCATGATTTACACGAAAACCTAATCAGCACTAACTTATTTCAAGGTCTAACAGTATATGGAGTTTGATGAAATTCCGTGCAATGGTTCTTAAGATATGACTAAAATCGTGAAAAAAGCAACGTAGCAGCGCTACCTGTTGAGAGATTTACACCAAAATTTAATCAACTTATTTTAACATCTAACAGAATATGAAGTTTGATGAAATTCCGTGCATTAATACTTGAGATATAGCTTTAGTAGAAATCGTGAAAAATGCATCGTAGCAGCGCCACTTGTTGGATGATTTACACCAAAAACTAATCAATACCAACTTATATCAAGATCTAACTGAATCTAAAGTTTTATTAAATTCCGTGCATTAGCTCTTGAGATAGAGCGCCCACAAAATTTTTGTCACATGTAGACACACACATACAGAGAGGGACAGACTCAGTGACAGACATTTTCTAAAAATAGTCAAATCGTGTTCAGGACCTTCTAAAACGTATACCATCGAAAACCTAAAGTCGAAATTTTTCATGAATCTAATACTTTTTTCTTGTGAAGAAAGATGAAAGAAAAATTATTAATTTAATGTGTATTTATTGAGAAAAATTTTATTAAAAAAGATACTTTTTTATTAAATGATGCAAGTAAATTATTTATTAAATTATAACAAGCACACTTAATAGGAACAAAGATAGAAGTAGAAAGCAAGTTCTACTGTTGTTTGATCGAAAAGTTAATCCCAAGATTAGCTCGGATTTGGCGCTTTAAAGGCTGTCTGTTTCGGTGCTAATCGCTTCCTTGGCAACTTCGATTTCATTCTCGCAATAAAATAAGCGAAATATGTTTAAGTTTATTTCGTTTGTATAAATATACAAACGAAAATTAAACTAAACTGTCGCTCGTGCTGTTAACTTATTCTAGGATTTTATCTCAGAAGAAGGATAGAAAAGATAAGGTATGAGAGTCCTTCCCCCCACCCCCCCCCACCCCCCCCCCACCCCCCAAGCCGCCCGCGCCAGTGGAAAAAAGATTGTTTAATCTTCTGGATGCATTTTTCTTCTTTTTTTTCTGCTGTACGTATTTAAATGTTATAAAATGGCTTTGGCATTGCACACCTTCCTTGTAATAAATGTTACTTAAATTATACTTTTTTATTAGTGATTTAAGATATTAAGTAAGATAACCCAAAATATTTCGCGATTTCTGTTTTAAAAGCTTCAATTTGACACAATCGGACGAGGGATTGTCGGATGGTTAAAACATATTCCTATAAAAATGTCTCGTTGTCTCCTTTCTGACATTGAATTGTAATGCATTGTAATCATGCTTTACGTCAAATAAATGTTTTTTTTCTATTTATTATTGGCCCTTTTTGCACCACTCGACGTCACACCCTTTATAAAAAAAAGTATGACAATTTTAATGTACTGTCGCAAATGAGCAAAATCATCGCATATATCAAAGTCAATTTTGCTTTTGTTCCCATAAGGCTGTTGATGAGACCTGAAGAAATCGGCGTATAACAGAGAACGTTGTAAAATTGAGCATTTCGATAGTGAAATGTCCCTGTATACCAAAATAAGATAAATCTATAATTTTTTCATTGTGTTCATCAAAATAATAGCAAGTGCCAAAGAAGATTCAAACGCGCTTTAATTTTCTACCTGTTGGAAATATACGTAGGCAATGTAAATTTTAAAAGTGTTCAAATTAAGGTAAGGATTGTGTTCATAAAATTGTCCTGCCATTAATTTTCAAAAAGTTACACTTTTTAAATTTTTATACGCCTCCTGGTTCCTATAAGTTACATTTAGAAAAACTTTACCCATGCTCTGACAGGTACAACTATAAAAACACCACTCTTCTACAACCAGAACACACCGAGCTACGCCACTTTTAAATCTAAGAACTTATGGAACTTTCCAGCAATAAAAACCGACAGACAATTTTTTAGTGCCGGAAAGCTTTGAAATTTCATAAACACTTTAAAATATCATTACTCGTTGGGTTTTGGTCGTAGAATCCTGGACCTTTTACTGTTGTACGTGTATGAAGGATGAGAAATGTTTTCTAAACATAACTTATAACTTGTCACAGAGACCGTATAAAATTTTAGGTAGATTTCGTAAGAAATACTACCTATTACATTCTCACCTAAGTTGGAATTTTCGAAAAAATTTTGCAGATCTACGCCGATCGTGACTCCCAGAACCCAAAACCACCCCCAGTTCAAAACTTTATCTATCTATCTATCTATCTATCTATTTACCTATCTATCTATCTATCTATCTATCTATGTCACTTTTTCATGGACACGATAACTGCAATAATTCTGCACAAATCTCTTCGAAACTGATACATAAAATCAAGAGGCATAAAATCTCGGTCAAGTTCGTTAATGGGCAAAATCGAACCAAGGGGGGAAGATGGGGGGGGGCTTTTTGTGAAAACAGAAAAAACCTCATAATTTCTTAATTATGATACGTATGGAATCCGTTTAAAGTTATTATTACTTCTAGGAGACGGGCCGAAAATGTATGTATGACAGATTTTTGATATAATTAAAAATGGCCCCAAGGGGGAGGGGGGGAGGGGATGTTTTAGAATAAAAAATTCATAACTTCGTCAATTCACAAGATATCAAATCCGCTTAAATTTATTATAAATCCTCTTAATATTATCTAAAACTTTTATATTGACAAGTTTTTTATAGGACCAACCCTTATAGCAAAAAAAAAATAAATAAATAAATAAATAAATAAAAATCCCTGCCGGCTCTACCTGCAAACAAGTTATTTTTCGAAGTAGGCGGTTCCAACTCCCGCATCTCTTCGAAACTGATACATAAAATCAAGGGGCATAAAATCTCGGTCAAGTTCGTTAATGGGCAAAATCGAACCAGGGGGGGGGGGGGGGGTTGTGAAAAGAAAAAACCCATAATTTCTTAATTATGATACGTATCGAATCCGTTTGAAGTTATTATTACTTCTAGGAGAAGGGCCGAAAATTTATGTATGACAGATTTTTGATATAATTAAAAATGGCTCCAAGGGGGGGGGGGGGGGAAGGGGGGTTTTAGTAGAAAAAAATTCCTAACTTCGTCAATTCACAAGATTTCAAATCCGCTTAAATTTATTATAAATCCTCTTAATATTATCTAAAACTTTTATATTGACAAGTTTCTTATAGGACCAACTCTTATAGCAAAAAAAAAAATCCCTGCTGGCTCCGCCTGCAAACAAGTTAGGTGTTTCGAAGTAGGCGGTTCCAACTGCCGCATCATGGCAAAAAGGTCATCTCTTCCGCAATTCCCAACAAACAGGCGCCCCACGGTCTGCGTCTTCGAAATCTACCTGTGCCTGTAGGCCGAGCCGTCAGGGATTTTTTTGGATTTAAGAGCTAACTAAACGAGTAAGACAGACGAAATAAATTATGTAAATATATATGTAAAAAATCCCTGGTAATTATGTAAAAAATCCCTGACGGCTTGGCCTACAGGCACATGTACCTGTAGGCCGAGCCGTCAGGGATTTTGTTTAAATGTATATATATTTTTTGAATAAATGCCAGGTGTATTCCACCAACATAATCTTATAGCCTACCTTATTTTGAAACGTTTTCAATATACATTGGCCACGTATCGCTAATAGCTAGAAAACTAAAACATGATAAAAATCCTGTATAGTTTAATAAATCCTTTGAAAATCCCTTCACATAGTGTGCGTAGAATTTGGAATCATCTTGTATAGGTAGTTATACAGGGTGATTCATAAGTAAGTATACAACCTCCAGATGCTGTACAACAGGAACAGTTTAAGTCATGTTCCCCAAATGCAAGCCATAAGGTAAGTGCACTCATTTATTTATTTTATTATTTATTTTATTTATTATTATTATTATTATTATTATTTACCGCTGCTATGCAAAGTGATACAGGCGACAGCTAGCGTGTCACGTGAATACCAGTAGAAATGTCTGAAGTGGAGAAGGCATTTTGTGTTCTTGAATTGAGCAAAACGAAATCTGCCACCATTGTGCAACGGCATTTTCGAATACGATTTGGAAAAAAAAACCTCTAATCAGAAAATCCATTTATGATTGATTTAAAGAATCTATGTAAGCATCCTTAGTCACATGACACAGATCAAGCCGTTAATCCATTTCAGTCCACTTTGCGAATGAGCAACGTTAAATATAGTTTAATTATAGCCCATAGTTTCAAAATTTTTAAACTAATCATAAATAGATATTCTTTCTCGAGGTTCTTTTCCAAATCGTGTTCAAAAATACCGTTACAGAATGGTGGCAGATTCCGTTGTGCTCAATTCAAGAACACAAAATGCCTTCTCCACTGCAGACGCACTAATTTCTACTGATATTTGCATGATATCCAAGCTATCGCCTATGTCACTTCGCACAGCAACAGGAAAAAACCTTTATGAGTACACCTACCTTACGGCTGGGGAACGTGCCTTAAAGGGTTACTGATTTACAGCATCTGGAAGTTATATATTTACTTATGAATGACCCTGTATAAAATGTGTCAAAAATTACATACATTCAACTTACCAAAGAACCAATTCTATACCAAATCACATTTAAAGAATGATCCCCGCTACAAAACCGTTCCAAAGCATTTTCGGTATATTAAAATAAATCAAATTTAAAAGTTCCTCGTTAAGAGCCTACATCAGTCATGAGAAAAAACGCTCAAGCTAATGTTAAGTCTATGGGAAGGTTCTTGCGCGATTTCTCGCTCGCATTTTAATATTTTTAAATGATTTTTTTTTTTTTGCATAGGATAGCTGAGGTCGATCTCTAACGTTGTTAGTTTTTACTTTTCTGATTTTGGTTACAGATTTTTTTATAAGCGGACATTTTAAATTTTGGAACCGGTTTGAACCGGTTCTGAAAGTGAAAGTACTCTTATATTGAAAAACTGGAACCAAAATCGAAAAGGTAAAAACTAACAACGTTAGAAATCGACCTCAGCTATCCTATGCAAAAAAAATCATTTAAAAATATTAAAATGCGAGAGAGAAATCGCGCAAGAACCTTCCCATAGACTTAACATTAGCTTGAGCGTTTTTTCTCATGACTGATGTAGGCTCTTAACTTTCATGTTTGTAATTGACCTTATGCACGCGACCTGAGTTCGAGGCTAAAATTCGTCTGATGGCGGCATTTACTTTTAAATTCTAGCGTAGCGTTCTTATGGAGTACGTATTACTAATGTTCTTTTGCTAAAAATACCGCAAAACAATTGATTATTGTGGCAGTCGATATTTAATATATTGTAATATAAATTTCAAATGTTGTTATGTATGCAATAACATTTGTTAAATTTGCAAAATATCGGTTAAACTTTATGCACGCAACTTGGGTCGAGGCTAAAATTTGTCTGCTGGTGGAATTTGTGGCTGCGCATAATACTGGCATTCTGGCGATACAGTTGCTAGAATATCGAATCACGATACCGCAAGCTCTGCGTGTGACATCACATGCATAAGGTCCATAAAATGTGTTGAATTTTATCCTTGTTTATATACATTGGTGAAATTTTCCATTTATCATAGAATTAATCTTATGAAACAAAAAAATGCACATTACAAAGTTCTTGTGCATAACTTAGAAATATCTGACATATAAAACGATTATTTTCTCTATTTGAAACAATGAGGAAAAAAAACAGATTGTAAAATATTAATATGAATTAGGTGCGTGCAAAAAAAAATATATTATTAATGATATAATAAGTGAATAAATCAACGTTTAGAGCACCAACACTAAAATTGACTAAAATTCACCAAAAATTTCACTAAAATTGCATATCGGTGTCGATATTATTCAGCATATCATCAAGTTGTTTTATTCAACATTGATGACGGTACGCTGAATGCTATTGGAAGCAGGATGCAACTTTAGTGAAAACTTTCGTGCTCTATATATTGTTTAATCGTACTATATTTAAACTGAATTTATTGAATTTTTGAAACTGTGAACTTGCTGTTTCACCTCTTTCACAATAGTATAACTAAATAATTTCAAAAGATTTAAGTTTTTGTAATTTTAACGTGAGATACCAATATATGAACTGACACTCCAGGATTGTTTATTTATTCTGAAAATTTGTTATTAAGCCAGGGGGCGTCTGCCCCCTTATAGACCCCGTTGTCTCATTAATTTATTAATCGTAACTCTCTTGGAATCACTATCTTAAATCGTTTACCTAAATTAATTAAAATATTCAATTTATCATAATGACATTGATAATTAGTTTGAGCGTTTAATTTTTCTCATAAATATGTATGATGATTAATTATTCATATAAGATCATTGAATATTATTATTATTCATTTATGGTAATTATTTATTCATAATTGTTCAATTTATTTGAAAATCAGTCTTTGGGTCTCTGCCTTAACTTTTTAATTACTACACTACTGCTTACCTAGGCCCTGTCCCGGAGGCAAATTCACAATCACTCAACGTCCTACTCACTTCACGCCAATCTCTGTCGCCAAGCGCTTTGGCGAGAAAATGAACGTCGCTCATGTGGCATGTGTGGCATTTGGCCGGCAAACTCAAAATCGTACAAGTACCTTTGAATAGATAGATGTTTTATTACAATTTTACATCCTACAACATTCCTCCTACCTTTTTACCTCGAGTTTTATCGTCAGCATTAAAATGCTTTAAAAATAAATGAAAGCTTTCATTTTTTTAAGATATTACAAGATGAAAATGGATCATTTCCTGTTTTGTAAACAGTTACATTAAATAAACAATAATTGTTTTTATAAAATCAGCTTAGAAAGAAGTAAAAATACATTTTATAATACATGATGTTATTTACATTTTTTACCTTTTATATTACTTTATTTAATCTCGAATAAACACGGATACTTATTTATTATATTTAGTTAAACGCTTTTTCATTTTTAAAATATCCCCTCCCCCCCCCCCCAACTTATATAGTTTGTTAAGCATTGATAGAATGAGATACATTCTAAAGGGGATAATACAGCACTGCAATAACACCAAATTCAATAAAATAATTAGGATAGTTAGGTTTTTACTTTTCAAATTCATCCTAATTAAGTATATATGTATATATATTTAAATAAATTTGTTAGTAGATTAGAGAAGAAACCTAATTCAGCACTCCAGCAATGGATATTAAATCTTAAAAATCTTAAAAATAAATAAAATTTTGTAAAAGTTTTTGCTTTATAAAAAAATATCCAATAAAAATTCATCTTTTATTATTTTTTTCAGAACTCTTCCTTGCATGTTTTATAATGTGGTACTGCAAACGACGGCGATTCGATAAACAAAAATTTACCCAATCTTATATTATCGCCATTCAGAACATGTGAAAATAATATATTTCAATAAGATAAGTGAAAATCATATAAAACTCAACAACCTTTTATTAATTTTGCTTTTGTGCCATTAAAAACACCATTCGACACACCTCAAGGTTACAGCCGCTCAAAATACATTTCCGTGAGGTCGTGAAATCGTATCTCTTTTCATTTAATCAGTGTATGGTGTATGGTGGTGCCCTCTCTTATTACATTAGATAAACCAATTCGAGACTCAAACCCAGGGATACAGAATAATATTCAATATATCTTATTGAATATACAATATATCTGATCTCAATATCTGATATTCAATATATCTTATTGAATTACTCAAGCATAAAATATTGCTTCACAGTTCCACTGTCTTTCAGTGAATATTTTACTGAACAATTCATTTATATCTTCTTTGTTTTCTTATAAAAATTGCATGTTTTTTTTTTTTTGTTGTTGTTTTTTCCTGCAATAGAAAACTGGATTTTTTTATACTAATGGTCATTTACAAAATTTTACTTATTTTTAAGATTTAATATCCATTGCTGGAATGCTCAATTAGGTTTCTTCTCAAATCTACTAACAAATTTATTTAAATATATATATATATATACTTAATTAGGATGAATTTGAAAAGTAAAAACCTAACTATCCTAATTATTTTATTGAATTTGGTGTTATTGCATTGCTGTATTATCCCCTTTAGAATGTATCTCATTCCATCAATGCTTAACAAACTACATAAGTTTTTTTTTTTTTTTTTTTTTTTTTGGGGGGGGGGGGATAATTTAAAAGTGATAAAGCGTTTAACTAAATATAATAAATAAGTATCCGTGTTTATTCGAGATTAAATAAAGTAATATAAAAGGTAAAAAATGTAAATAGCATCATGTATTATAAAATGTATTTTTATTTCTTTCTAAGCTTATTTTATAAAAACAATTATTGTTTATTTAATGTAACTGTTTACAAAACAAGAAATGATCCATTTTCATGAGCTTGGTAGCCTAAGCTACAAAGTAACTACTGAATCTTTGTAATATCTTTAAAAAATGAAAGCTTAAAGCATTTTAATGCTGACGATAAAACTCGAGGTAAAAAAGTAGGAGGAATGTTGTAGGATGTACAATTGTAATAGAACATCTATCTATTCAATGGTACTTGTACGATTTTGAGCTTGCCAATCAAACGCCACTCATGCGCGAAGTTCATTTTCTCGCCAAAGCGCTTGGCGACAGAGGTTGGCGTCAAGTGCGTAGGACGTTGAGTGATTGTGAATTTGCGTCCCGGAGGATTGAGGAACCACGTTTTAGCATCATCCAGTTCTCCATGAATCAACAGGACCACTTCTTTGTCGCCTCGTTTCGTGTTTCATTCTCTGCATGGACAGTATATAGCCATCTTCAGTCACGACAGTGTGTTCTTCTCAGGGATAGCCTTTACTTATTCCTCCAGTTTATGCTTAGTAACTGAAAAGAAAAGAATATATGAGATTAACACCGAAGAAACTATTACTCACGTTGTGATATTTTTTAATTGGCCTTGATACAGTTTATTTGGCAAAAAAGAACGAAAATATAGATTTTTCAACTTTTTGCTTAAAATATAAATATATGTGGATGTTCCTACTACATTCCAGCGAAATTTTGTAAAGATTCAACAATCATAAATATACATAAAAGACATTTAACTGTTATATATGATACTGGATTTTACAAATCGCAGGCTCTTGAATGAGTGAAGAATCTGGGCACTGTCCTCGTTGGCCCATCCGTAAAAATGTTACTGATCACCTGTTTTACTTTTCATTCTATCATGATACGTTAAAATGCCAGGAGAATCATATTGTTATAAAAAAATATTTGATTCATTAATTTCCATCCAGTACATTTCTGGATCATTGTCAAATACTTCACCCTATCATCGATAGATAACATTAGTATTTCTGTAAAGCAAAAAATGTTTGAGAAAAATATTTCCCGCCTATGCATCTCATTCTATCATCCATCTTGTTGTGAGATGTGCGATATTAAATTTCTGTTGTGAAACATCTTAACATTTGTAAGTAAGTCCGTAAATATTTTTTCTTGTTTTTCAAAATCGCAGAAATAATATTATTTTAAATTATGCAAAAAAAAAAAATACTTCTATTTTATTTTTACTTTCTTTAATTGTAATGGTACTTTTAAGTACCATCAGAATTTAGAATAAATTGTTAACTGTTAGCTAAGCATTAGAAAAAATTCAAGAATTTCTGTCTGATTGATTTATAAATTATTCATAAAAAATCAACAATCTGTAAGTTATAAATTTTGCCATAAATACACCAGATACTAATAAGTTAAATTTAGTTGATTTTCAATTTGTTTCATGCTTGAATGAAAAGAGAAATTGTTTTCGTAGTTTTCAATGCTTTTAAAAATGTGTAACAAAATGTTGTACAGTTATTAACTCTTATTAATGAATTGTTTGAATTCATTAATTCAAGCTAATAAACAGAATCAGTACTTTTAGGGACCGTCAGGTTAATATAGTTGAAAAAATTTCACAACTTTGAAAATAATAAACAGTACATAATTTCATTTCACTCTTTTAAAGACATTTATAATAGAGCATAATTTTATTTTATTATCATACAAATCCTCTAATTTGCTTTTATTTAACGTAATAGAAAAAAGTTTTAAGGAGTTTTTTGTTATTTATTTATAATTTGGGGAATAAAAAATTAAATCTTAGATAAATCAAAAAGGAATTAAAACTAAACTATCTCAATAATGTTTGAGTTCTATGATGGGATTTGTGGATGAACTCATATTCAAACATCCATTATCCACAATAAGTAATTAATTTAACATTGTGTTTAAATAAAATGGTAACGATAAAGTTTTCACTTTGATTAGGATTTTTTTTCACACGCAATTAGATATACAGAGAGGTGTGTGAACGGAAAAACCGAAAAGAAGACAAAGTGTAATTTTAAAAAGTATTTCGAAATGTTGATGAGGAAAAAAAATAAATTAAAAGATGAATTGATTTGACCAATGCTTTTCAATTGTAATATTGCAGTAATATTCCTTACCACATTTTTATACGTATCTCTTTCAACAGTTTCGTCCTTCAAAAGAGTTTCAGCAGATTTTCCACAACGCCTGCGGCGCAGTTTACTTTTATACCACGAAGCAAAAAATAATAACCAGTGTTTCATGTTCAAATACAAAATATATTCTATCTAAAAGCCTAAATTTGAAGGTTTAAGCATGTAGAAAAGGTTATGTAGTAAACTTTATTGCGTACAATAATGTTTCATCAAAACGATAAAGTGTCGTTACAGCATTTATCCAGGGTGTATAAGGATTGATCGTTCAAATTTGGTGGGGAGGTAGAAAATAGCTAAAGAAGACAATTTCACAGAGGAAGGTATGTGCGCATACGAACGCATGACGTTGTAAAGGGCGCTGTGTATCTACAACTCCATATCACGTGCAAAGCTGCCAGATAAGTCCAGCCGGTCGTCATTCGAAAAGGTGACTTTGCAGAAGCAACATGAATCGTTATGCGTTTAATAAATATGCAGATATGCATCTAACTTACGGTGGTGCGGCAGGAGAAAATGGTCGAAGAGCTGCGCAAATGTATTCAGAATGCTGCCCCAACCATCTCAAACCTGAAAACCTAAATAACACCCTGTACCTGGACTTGTCCGTGTCGATCGGTTACTTCCTCTATCATGATAGCTGCTGGTAACCGATCGAGTACCAAACATTTGATTCTGAGGTTTACGCCCGTTGTGGTAGCGTTCTGCATACATTTGCGTAGCCCTCCGACCGCTTTTGTCTGCCGCACCGTGTGTTATCTGCATATCTGCATATTCATTAAAGGTAATAACGATTCGTGTTACTTCTGAAAAGTCACCTTGTCGAATGACGACCGGCTGGACTTGTCAGCGAGCCTTGAGCATAATCAGAAATTGTGGATACACAGCGCCCTCTACAACGTCATGCATTATTTTGCGTCTATACTTTCTTATGTGAGATTGTCTTCTTTTGCTGTTTTCTACCTCCCCATCAAATTTGAACGATGAATTCTGATACACAGTGTTAAAAATCTTCAGCTTTTGCTGCATAGTCACTCCACCACTTTTATAGTATATATCTGTTTTGACCAATGAAAATGCTCCATAATATAGTAAAGTAACCCTTTTCTCTAAAAGATGTGGAGTGTGTCTGCAGCAAAAGCTGAAGATTTTTAACAGTGCACCCTGTATAGTAAGTTTTATTATGGTGCTGTTCAACATAAACTCCCGAATTCTGTGTATCACCTCAGAATTGATTAAACAGAGTTTTTATTGCTATATGAAGATTTAGATGAAAGTTGACAGATAGACACAAAAACCCATGAATTTATAGGTAGTTGTTGCAATTCAAAAGAAAACGGGAAATATATGTAATACTACTTGAAAAAATGATATGACATCCATCTTGTTATTTCGTACATTAAACACTTTTATCCCCATATTTAAAAAAAAAGAAATCAGGCTATTTTAATAAAACAATACGAAATTTAGAACAGGAAATATGTTCTGGAACGTTAACAAAAAAGCAATATGATGATAATGTAAACATGTGTGCTATTTTACGGGACTGCCAACTTTTGACGAGCTTTTACAACAAAACTTGGAGAGGCGATATATCTCATCCGCTTGGCGATTCATTCTCAGGGACCTCTATAACGAGGAAGTACCCCAAAAATTTTAAGGGTATTCTCAAATAACTAGCATCCCTTCGCCTGCCTAAGACGTATCAAATTTTTAATAAGAAAATTATTCCCATGCTTATGTTCAACAATTTCTTTATTAACCGGATGAAAAATAGTTGGAATGTGCCATCAAGTTGATTCTAAATGTTCCCTTCCCTACATAAGTTCAATAACATTTTAATTTCAGCGTATGATTAACGAACTTTGCTTATTCCTGTTGCAGATTTAACAGAAATAACATATTACAGAGATTACAAAAAATAACACATCCAACCGAAAAATAACAAAAACAATTATTAACAAAAGTAATCACTAAAACACATACGCTCCGTTGAAACATAAGCAATTCCAAAGAGCATAGTGCTGAGCATAGCAGTAGCAAGGGTGATACGGACAATGCCCCCGCATCTGTGGCCGTGAATTAGGATAGGCGCTGCCAGGATTCATCAGTGATGTCACATGCCACTACTAATGCACCGTCGTGTCGGTACAATAGTAGATTGTGACGAAAAAAATAAAATCTTCGCGATGATTGATAGAAAACTAACCATGTATTTTGCACAAGGAGCCAAACAGAATTGCTGCGGCGCTGATGCTGAGCGTTTGTTTATCCGAAACAAATTCTCCGTAAAAGCAACCTTCCTGTTCTAGTAGCTTGCAGTTCGGATTTCGCAAAAGAAAGAACGACCTAGTCGTGATTTAGTCTGAGTACCCCTTCACTATGGCTCGGAGTTTCTGAACGAGCTTGGGGGCAAAATGAGTGCGTAAAGGCTTATTAAAAATGATATTCTGAATGAGGCTTATAAGTGTCTGAATTAGAATACCTGTAAATTTTATGCATTTAATAATAAAAATGCTCATGCATTCGAATCTTCAAAATATTTTTTTCCTTTTTGTTTTTTATTTTATCACATAAAAGGAGTTTATTTAAAAAATTGAGCATTTTATCTCCTAAAAGGAGTTTATTTAAAAACATGCATTTTTTCTAATCCGTCAGACACTTATTTAGAAAAAATAAATAGATAAATGGCAAGAAACTGAATTTTCATTATCAGTTCACGTGTTCATAGACTTTATTACTTACTAAAGCTATGCGTTGTGACCACGTTGTGTTGCATTTAAATAAGCATAAGGTATTTTGATAGTTTGGAAGAAAGAGAAATCTAGTTTATTACACATTTCAAGTTTTTAGCCCTAACACTTCCAAATAAATCGTAATTTAGATCGTTTTTAGAACGTTTTCTGTTCATTTCACCCTCATTTTTAATTTACATTTTAAAAGTAACCGCCATGCGAAATTTCCCGTTTTTAGCCCCAGCAACATCACAGAAATCGCAATTTTAGAAAGTTTTTTATTCCTGCACCCTTTTATGCTTCGAATTTTTTAGAAATTGTTCTGTTGCGAGTATTTACGTCTTACAGTCATGTCAAGTTTCTAGTTTCTAGTCCTAATAGTTTCAAATTATTAGTAATATAGAACGTTTTTAGAACGTCTTCCACTCATTTCACCCTTTTAAATTTCGAGTTTTTTATAAACCGTTCTTTTGGGAATAGTTACATCTTAAAAGTAACCGCCATGCAAAATTTCAAGTTTTTAGCCCCAACAATATCACAGAAATCGCAATTTTAGAAAGCTTTTTGCTCTGCACTCCGCTGGGGGTTGATGTACCTAATATACATAAAATATAGGCTATGTTTGAGCAGAGATGGCGTCACCGGCATTTTGCTATCATTATTTTTGAAATTGACTCGGTGGTTCCAGAGATTACCTTTTACAAACAAACATACAGAAACATAAAAAAAGTTATTTCTTTATAATATTAGTATAGATTTGAGGACCTTCACCCCATGAAAAGTGGTGGGATATAATATATCCCACTTAATTTTAATACCCAAAGCCACAATGACACCAGAATTTTGTAATAAAATTTTGCTTTTATATTGTATGTGAAGAAACGCTATCATTTATTTTCAAATAAATTTGTTCATAAATTCTGGTTGCATTCAATCATTTCAAAATTGTAGCAACAGAAATATTTTGTCCCTGAAACGATTAATAAACCAACAATGCAAAACGGATGCAATCCCAACTCACCTATGGGTGTTTATAGTGGATCGGATTCCACTTTAAACACAGGTCCCGATCTGTTTATCCCTGGTGTGTAAAAGTTGACCGTAGCGCTCATAATCAACCATTCAACCAAACAAGATAGATGCACAATTTTAAGCAATAGGTAAAAGTGCCCGCCTTAACGATATTGAGGATTTGAAAGATAATAATCGCTTGGAATATTTACATTATGGACTGCGAAAATTTTGCTTAATGAAAAGTGCATTTGAAATACATTAGGACGTGCTATTTTCACTACTTACTACTAAAAGGTATGAAAACACGCTTTCTACTACGTTTATGGCCTTACGGTTTTTTTTTTTTTTCTTATCTTAACAAGTCACACAAAACCAAAAAAATTTATTTTTGTTCGATTTTGGCTTATTTTAAAGCCTACAGTTCATCTAATTACTTTAATATGTGTTTGAAAATGTTAATAATTAATAGAGAAATAATTAACATTTTTAAATGTGTTTTAAATTGTTAATAATTAATAGAGAAATAATTATTTTTTTTAAATGTGTTTGAAAAGGTTAATAATTAGTAGAGAAATAATTATCATTTTTATATGTGTTTGAAAATGTTAATAATTAATAGAGAAATAATTGACCGCCGCAGACTTGTTCATCAAATCGTTTCTCAATTTCCAATCACGGCAATGTTTCTTACCGTAATTTCTGGCCTGCGGATCAAACAATCATGTTTCGACCCAGAAATTTCATTTAATAATTGAAGTCAAATATTTACAGCGATCCAGTAAGTCACATTTTATGAAATAAAATTTCTGGGTCAAAACATGATTGTTTGATCCGCGGATTATAGGCCGGAAATTACGGTAATTTTATACAAACTGTTAATTTTATGCATTTTTTTATTCAAAAATATCAAATTTTAGTTATTTTTACACTATAAACACCAAACTGAAATCACTGAATACGCCTGGAGGAGGTTGGGGCCTTGTTTAAATACATGATAATAAATTATCAATATTCCCGTTTCGTTTCAATAAATTGTCTTCAATGAAAATATTGATGGTACATGTGGTCGTGTGGTATGGTGCTACGGGAAATATTGATGGTAAATGTAATCGTATGCATGGCAGTCAGTCTGTTAAGTAAGTTTATGAGAGTAGAAAATTCGTACTTACCACATTTTTAACTGCTTCTTTGTGTACTAATGTAGCAATCTGTCTTGCAAAGTGACACACCATAAAATAAAAGATAAAATACAAAACCAAGAGTTTCGTGCTTGGAGAAAGGAAAGGTGTTTTTTTCTTCAAAATATTACACAAAAAATCAAGGGACTGCAAATTATATTTAGTGTTACTTAGTGTTGCAATCATACTGGAGCAATAATACTTGTTATGTCCTACCAATTCGGCTCCAAGGAATTTTCTTTCTTTCCAGAACGATACTGATGAATGAAAACCCTGTTTTATATACATATATTAGAAAAAGTATGTGTAAGCAGACGAACACCTGATTAATAGTCAAAGTTAATTTATGACATTGACAGTTTAATTCAACATTAGTTAAACATTCAGCAATCAACAATAGTTACACAAGGTCTAACCATCTGCGCATTAATTAGTCAGATTTTCCTTTTTAACAGCTTTTCAAAATAGCCTTGAAATAGTCTTATTTTTAGGTTATTTGTGCTACACAGATATGTCGACATATTTGAAACTGCGTATTTTTATGTAACTATAATTTCTGTTTTATTTTTCTCGTCTTTCTTTTCTTTTGCACTAAATGAAGTATCATTTTTAAGCATAAAGATATGAGTGGATCGGGTTTTATACGAGGTGACCCACTCCGAAACTGTAAAAAGAAAAAATTATTATGGACAAGCAACCCCCCTAATGTACCTAAATGTCATTAAATGTCATTATTAAAAATAAAATAAATTAATAACATTTCTTTAATGTTAAGAGGTATATTTTCCGATTGTTTGTAAGTCGAAAAAAATTAACAAATTGAATTAAGAAAGAAAAGTATAAACTATCAGAAACAATGTACACATACATGGGAGAATTTTATGAAACATAAAAATTACAATCTTTTTTTCTCTTTTAACTTTCTTTTGCAGGAGTCGACGCAGGTTTTTTTTTTCTTGGGGCCCATTTTGTGAAAAGTAAAGGTTATTTTTGTGAAATTTATTATATTTTTGTGAATAATAACATTTTGTAACAAAAATTGAAATCCAGTTACTCAAATTCGAACCAAGCATTTATTAACAAAAAATTTTTTTAATTCTTTTGATGAAGTTTTTTTTTTTTTTTTTTGGTGAACTTGTTTGTTTACAAATTACACATTTTAAAATGTCATAAAATAATAAATTAATTAATAAATAGTAAGTTTTTACGGAATAGAATTTTATGAAAGGGCATATTTTATTAAAAGGAATTTTTTGAGGGGGCCTGTTTTATTAAAAGGAATTTTTTGAAGGGCCCTGTTTTATTAAAAGGCATTTTGTGAAGGGCCCCATTTTATCAAATTGATTTTTGTGAAGGGGCCCTAAATAGGCCCCAGATTTTGCCTGAACCGACCCTTGTTCTGTATACATAAGAAGAAAGTATCGGAATAGTGAAAACTTTCGGCTTCTGTTTTTTTATGGGTTTACACGTTTTGGGATGTCCTGAACACGATTTCACTTTTTTTGAAAATGTATGTGCGCTGTCTGTTAGTCTGTGTGCGACACAATTTTTTTGTCCACTCTATCTTAAGAACTAAGGTGGGGATTTTCATAAAATTTTATATTAGATTACTCCTTAACATGAACTGGTGCTGATTAGGTTTAGGTGTATATCGCTTAACCCTTTAACGGGCGGTGGTCACAAAAAAGGACACCTAATTTAATTCTAAAAGTGACAAACAGCACCAAGAATATTTAATTAAAATTTTCCTTTTGTTGAGTACCGGAAAATAAGCAAGTTTATATTTTCTAATGAATTCATTTGTTATTTCTGGTGTCAGTCCATTATTTCATCATTTTACAAACAGACTTACTCCGCGCCGGAAAAGGTTAACAGGTGGTGTTGCTATGCTGCATCTTTCACGATATCCGTTATATCTATACTTCAAGAACTAATGCACGGAATTTCATACAACTGCATATTCTTTTAGACCTTGACATGACTAGATACTGATTAGGTTTTGGTGCATATAGCACAAAAAGTGGCGTTGATATGCTGTATTTTCCGCGTCATGATATGTCACGATCTCATCATCTTGAATTTCATCAAACTTGGTATTACAAGTTAGACCTTGACATAAGTTGATACACATTAAGTTTGGGTACATGTTACTCAACAGGTGGCGCTGCTGTAATGAGTTTTTAAAAATTTCTGTGATAGCTATATCTCGAATTCTTTGGGATAGAATTTTACCAAATTTAATATGTACGACAATTATTAAAAATTATGTTGTTTTAGCTTTGGACTTATTCTCGCAAAATAAATTATTATTACAATGTATTTTCTTTCTTTTGAAAAAAATATGTCTCCCCCCGCTTCCTTTTTGTCTTCTGCACTCCTTGCGGTAGTTTCCTATGAAGCAACCTTTAAGAAGTGTTAGTCAGCTGTCATGTTTAGTAGTCTCTGGTATATTTATGACTAAATTTATAACTTATCAAATTGGAAATGCTGATTTCCTTATGACTAAATTTATATTTCACTAATCAGACTAAAATTCTTGATTTGTGTCAAAAGTATGCAGAAATTTTTGAGTATTTTTCCCGAAATGAGCATTAAAAATCCTATATATTATTTCTGTTGTCAACAGTCCTTTTTCTAAGCAAATGAAAAACGCAGTACTATAAATGAGGTACCATATGAAATGATTTGGAAGTGGCTTCTGACATAGTACACTCACATTTCGTTAAAACGTGTATTTTGATTAAAAATTACAATTAATTAAAAATTAAATCGGCATTGTTTTCATAAATGATATGAAAGGTTTTCCTCAAATTAGTCTTGCCACAAAAATAAAATATACCGCAACAATGATTATTAAAAGAAAATGATCAATAAAGACAAAGTGGAACATAGTTGCTGCACGAGTTTACTTTTTTTTTTATGATTAAACAGCAAAATTTAAATTGAAATGCTCATTTATTTTTCTTTAACCCTTTTTTTTTTTTTTTTTTTTTTTTAAACAGATGATCTCACATTCTAATGCAGATAAAATATGTTTTTTTGTTTGTTTGTTTGTTTGCTATTTTTGGTCAGTTTTTACTGTAACTTTTATGGAATAAATGAGATGATATTCTGGCTGGACTAATGTTATTTGCAGATATTTGTAATTCTTAATTTTTTTAGAAGTTTAAACCTGCATCTAAAAAATATTAGATATTGCTAAAATATTAGACTGCAGTGCTGAATCTTCGCATGGGTCTACTGGTACATAAAATACTCCCTTCTGAGTGCTGGTACTAAAGTACTGGTACATAAAGTACTCCCTTCACTTTATAGAAAAAAATCCATTGAATTTCTATGGGGTTTTTCCTATTCCTTAGCTAAAATAAGTAAGGATCGAGGAATTCAATCCTCAACATACGGGCTTCCACCCACCACCAGTGGGTGGAAGCCCGCAATGATGGTGATTCAATGATGGTGATTTATTCGGCCCACAATGATGGTGTGGCCGAAAAGTATGTTCAAAAGTTCCAAGGGTACTATGGGGTTGTACGGAAAGTTCGTGCCGGTTGGGAATATAAATTCGTTACGAAAAATTCTGCCCGTTACTTATTATACATTATACATTAGATATTGGATTTAATTTAAATTAAATGATAGAATTTTCCGGTACGAATTGATTCTCCCAACCGGTACGAACTCTCCGGTCAACCCAATATTATTTCTGAATAGTAATACTCGTCTTATTTCAATTGAATAAATGAAGACTATTATTCAGAAAAACTAGTACGCCAAGAGATATTGCGCACACCCTGAGTCCACCACTGGCAGCAGAAAAAAGCGTGATGTCAAACACAAGCGCTTTAAACATGAAAGTGACTCTGACTAGGAAATCACGCCTTAGTATAATAATGAAAAAATCTAAATAAGCAGCAATCGAAAGTAGTGATGGGCCGATTCGAGATCTTTTAAGAATCGATACCTTAGTTTTCGAAAACTTTTCAGAATCGAAATCAGAATCGATTCTTTGTATTCAGATACTGAAGCACTGAGAACTACTCCCGACTTCGTTCAAACTAAATGAGGGGCGACATTTAGTCTGTATTCGAATGCTTATTTTACGTAAAATCTTTTGCTTTTTTTTATGATTACGTGTTAGATTCACATCAGTCTATTAGAACAGGATGATTAGCGCCTATTTCAGCCAATCAAATGTTTATTTTTCGTACAAACGCTTCTCTTTTGTTATTGATAACGTGTTATTATTTACAGCTGCTCTGAGAACAATCTCTTTTCTTTTTAATATTTTTAAGTTTTGATATAAATATTACGATTGTCATAATGCTTTGTTTTTCGAAAATTGTTTGAATGCCTAAAATTTCTTTAAAAATTTAAATGGTAAATGTATCTTAAAATTAAGTTACGTTTAATTTAAAATTTCATTAATCCGTTCAAGTTATTATAATAAGTAGAAAATGAAACCAGGCAGTAAAAGATCAGAAGTTTGGAATTACTTCAAAAAAGGTGAGAGTGGTAATTTTGTTAGGGAATCATACCTAGTTGATATATTCTCTTATCATAAGAGCTGGCAAGTGGACAGAGGAAAGCCATTTCTCATCCCTGGATTTTGAAATTTAATTAAATAAATTTCATTTATCTGATTATTTAAAACATGATAAAATTAATTCTTCCAAGTGACGTTAGAATCAAATAACATCAAGACAAAAAAATAATAAAAAATAATAAAAAAATAATAAATTGACAGGATGACTCAATCCCATTGAACCCTACACCACCTCATTCCCAGGGTATGACAATTTTTAATTTTGCTTTCCTGTTTGCGTTCATGCGTTTCAAACTTATCTTAAACAAAGGATTCAGGGTAGCAAAGCCCTTTGACGGAAAAAAAGAACTGCTTCATTTTTTCCTTTCAAAACACATGTTGGTAAAAAAAAACTTATTTATATTTAATATTTCTTAATTGATAAATTCGCTTTTTATGTTATTATGTTTAAAAATTGTCTTGCATGAGAGTTTTAACAAAAAAAAAAAAAATCTTAGTTTAGATTATTTTATTTTTAGATTATCATGTTAAGATCATGTTTAGATTATTTTATTCTGCAATTTCAAAAGCCGACAAGACTGTGGGCCATTGCTACACGTGTTCCAAAATCTTGCCCCTCCCAATATATAATTCTGCCGAAGTCCATGTCTCTTAGTATTGCAAGTTATATCTTATTATTTTCCAAGATTTAGAAGGCGAAGAACCGGCCCTCCCCTGCAAACGCCCGTAAAAGTAAGCAATTTATCTTCAATTAGCGAAATCAAGAAAAAAAATTTCTTTTACGAACGTACAATTTTATTTTCCACTATAAGTAATTATTTTGATCGTTGAATTTTTAAAAATTTAATAAAAAATTGATATTTATGATTCTTAAATACAAATTCACAGAATTCATTATAATCGTTTTCTTAAATTCAAATTCATATGATCGATTTAACTAAAAATATATATGTATATTAGTTGAACTGATGGCACGCTTGAAAAAAAAAAGTAAAACAAAATTTTAAACTAAAATAGCGCCGATCATCCTGCTAACCACAAAGGTTACGGAGAAAAGTCTCAAACAGCGCCGAGTAGTCTATAGTATTTGAATACTAGCATTCGCTGGCGTATCTGATGAAACGATAGAAAAATCAAGCTATGAGAACTGAATACAATCGAAAACTGCTGTTTTCGTCGCCGATACAGATGCCAGGTGACTTGTATTCGAATACTCCTGTCTGAAATCGAGACCATTTGAGAACTTGGCTGAATCCAATGGCGGATCTAAGGGAGGGGCGATGGGGCGATCGCCCCCCCCCCCCTTGGGCTGAAAAAGGGTCGGTAAACTGATATTAGAGTCCTCCACGGAAAAAGGTCTCTGGCGAAGCACGGTCCGTCCCGCGGGTCGGGCTAAGTCAGGTCTTCACTCTTTAAGGGTCGCGTAGGTACCGTGTCTTATTTTTTTCTGAAAACTTGGGCCTGGACCAGGCCTCGCTTTTTCTGGAGACGGGCCGGACCAGACTTCTTTTTTTGTGGTTCGAGCCTGGCTTAGATTTAATTCTTTTTAGAAGTCTGCACGGGCCGAAATTTGCAGGCCTCGGCTCGGCATAATAGCTGAAAATTCAGCCTGGTTGCGACCAATAGTTGATCGACGACCCCCCCCCCCCTCCTCCCTTGCGCTAATAAAAGGTCAGCGATGGGACGATCGCCCCCCTTGGGCTAAAACAGGGTCTGTAAACCGAGATTAGAGGCTTCCACGAAAAAAGACCTCTGGCGAATCACAGCCCGACCCGCGGGTCGGGCCTTGACAGGTCTTCACTCTTTAAGGGTTGGGTCGGGACCGGGCGTTGCTTTTTCTGGAGATTGGGGCCGGACCGGACTTATTTTTTTTCGGTTCGAGCCTGGCTTAGATTTCATTCTTTCTAGAGGTCTGCACGTTCCGAAATTTTCAGGCTTGGGCCCGGCATAATAGCCGAAAATTCGGCCCGGTTGCGATCAATGGCGGATCGACTACCCCCCCCCCCCTCTCTTGCGCTAAACTGACATCAGAAGCCTGTGCGGGAAAGAGTCTCACCCAAAAAAAATCTCGAGTCAATTTTCATTCACGAAACTCGGACATTGTCTGTTCCCCACTCTTTCCTGAGCGCGCATTCGATTTTTTTCTGTAGACTCGAGCCGGGCCGGGCTAGACTTTTTTTTTCCGGGACGAGTTTGGCATGGAATTCATTCTTCTTAGAGATCTGCATGAGCCAAAATTTCCAGACCTGGGCCCAACCCCGTATAAAAGCTAAGAATTCGGCCCGTGTCTGACTCAATCCTTATGGAAACCATTATTGGCTCGTGCATACATACCTCTAAATTCTTCCCCCCGAGTCTATATTCGGGTGGCATTTTTTACTTTCATCTATCTTTACAAGAACAAAGTATTGGACCGGTAAACATTTTCGACGTATTTCTACAATTTAGGAGGTCCGGAACACGAATTGGCTGTTCTTAGAAAAGGTCTGTTTATGTGTCTGTCTATGTGACACAAATTTTGTGGGTGTTGTATATCGAGAACTAATGCGCGGAATTTAATGAAAATTCATATTCAGTTAGACCTTGACATAAATTGGTGCTGATGAGGTTTTGGTTTAAATTACTCAACAGGTGGTGCTGTTATGTTGCATTTTTCGTGATTTCCGCGATAGCTATATCTCAAGAATTAACGCACGGAATTTAATTAAACTTTAGATTATGTTTGACCTTAGAATAAATAGATCTTTATTATAATTGGGTATATACCGTCCAACAGATGTCGCCACTATTATCTGTTTTTCACGATTTCCGCGTTAGTTATACCTCAAGAACGAATAGATTGTCATTTAATTTTTATTGCAGACAATTTGATTTATATAGAAGAAAGTTTTGTGATAGTCACAACATACTAGTATTTATTTGTTTTCATAAAAATTGTAGTGATGTGCATTTTTTTAGCATAATTTTTAGAAATTTAATTTGGTTTAATATATAACATTTGGTTTAATATATCAAAGAGATATATTTTTAACTAGTCGGATGTGCCAATCCCAAAACTTTCTTCTATCTCATACATGTTAATACTTCAAAATTCGCTATCGCAGAATTATGTTTTACGTCAGCTGCTCGCGAAGCGCCGAGTTACCTTCACTGCATGAACAGCCTATGTTAAACTACGAAAAATTGCACAAAAATCGCTATCACAATGCCCACTTCCGGGTGACTATCTCTATATTCAAATAGGACCCTGCTGGTCATAGTCGAAAACCTATAAATAAAATTTGGTTCAATTCTATGCATAACTTCATACACTTTCCAATGATACAATAATGAAAATGGCACAAAAATCGCTATTACAGAGCCCCCATCCGGCGGAATATCCCCAAATTTAAGTACGACCTGCTAGACGTAGTCAAAAACCTATAAATAAAATCTGGTTTAATTTTATGCATAACATCATACACTTTCGATGATGCAAAGAGGACACACACACGGACGGAATGACATTTTGTAAAAACGTGTTTTTCGTGATCTCTTTCGGTGTAAATCCTTCGAAAACCGGAAGTCGAAATAAATTTCAATTACAATCCTTTCTTCTGTTACATGAAAAAGAAAGTAAAAATGTACTTTTTTTTTTTACGTAGAGCGTTAAAATTATGACTTTCGTTTATTATTTGTTTCTTTAATTCTAAACCACGTTAACGTTAATGAATATTCATCTGAATGTAATTGTATAATTCAAATATTTTTGAGTGTTTATGTACACAATTATCTAACTGTCATTAATATTGTTGTCATTCTGTATTCCCTGAATTTCGAACATAATCTGAAAAAAAAAAAAATCTGCGCATAAGTAAGTGGGCTTTATGAATAATTTTAATTGTAGAATAATGTTGCTTGAGAAATATCGGCATGTTTTGTAGAAATTAAGTCTGGCGGTGAACTACCAATTAAGTTTTTGTACAGGCAGATCCGGGCTTGGGCAAACTTTTAGTTTTTATACTGGAGCGGGCCGAGCCGAACTCGGGCTTTTATACCGAGCCGGGCAATATTTCTTGTACGGATCCGGCTTTGCCCGAGTCTGTAAATTTCGGCAAGTGTAGACCTCTAACCGAGATATGTCAGCTAATTTTAATGTTTTTTCTAAATGCTTTTTTCAGCTAGCGTCCTATAGCTACTGAATATATGTTTCGTTAATGAGTTTCAAAACAGTCTTTACTGAATTAGAACTGATCTTTGATATAAAGAAACGAGAAATCTTACACCCAGTTAGTATTTTTTTTACAAAATTCGGAAATGTGGGGATCAGTCAAAGCTTAAAATTGTCTCTATGATTATATTAGCCTTTAAAAAATTGAGCCTTTATGAGACTTCTGGAAGGTACCTCCTTAAGTCCCCACAGATACACATTGCCTCTAAAAAAGTTTGTATGAATGCTTTGTATATTTTTCGTCCTACCGCTGTATAATTCTAATAAAAATCTGGACAACCTTTTTATTAGTACTGTAATGTGATGTCGTTCTTCTATATAGGTCTATCTTCGAAGTGTTCGTTGTTTCTTTGGGCGTTTTATTACAAGGTACAGTACGTCGATTGAATCATAGGCAATGTTATAGGGAGAAGAGCTCGCCTAGTCTTACTGTACCTATCCCTACATCTGTCTAGTTGGCGACAACTTTCAAGTTAGCATAACCTACGCTAATCTTCGCTCCCTCCCGTTCTCCATTCTCCTTAATTTACTAAAAGTGAGAGTAAAAAGAATCAAGTGATACAGCAATTGCTGTACAGTGGTAGATTGCAGAGATTCGCATCAAAATTTTATGTGTTTGTTGCGAAGAGCGAAAAGAACTGGAGAAGCATGTGTAATTCAGAGGGGAAATGAAAAAAAAAAAGCAACATTTTATTTAAAACAGAACCAGAAAAAGGAACGAAATTTCGAAGTAAATTCGGCTTCTTTCATTATAAAAAAAATCGCTTATAAAAGGGTGATAAAGATAAAAAAGGTAAGGAGATTTGCAACATTTGTTTGTTGTTTTTGTTAATACTCTCAACAACAATTATTTCTCGCTACCACGCTACATGTTCTCACTTCGACTGCAGACTCATCAAGGCTAAATCAGGCCTTAATCTATTTGGGGCCTATAAATTCACCTTTTGAACATACAACGTAAAATTCCCCCTGAGACCTGTGTAGATCGGCTGTCCCAAACCGAACCCGAAATTTCCATTGTAACCAAAACCGAACCCCCCAAAATATATTCGTCCTCCCGAAACCGAAATGAAAGAAAATTAATCCATATTTTAATACAATTATAAAATGTAGTATGCAATTATATCTCTAATTTCAATTTTCTTTTATATAGAAATATAAACATATAGTATACCTATATATACTCATTAATATTCAAATACTGTAAAACATTTAAATAATGGACACCTCGGTGCCATCGAATTTATCTCTTACCCGGAGCAGTGCGCAAAAACATGCAAATGTTTGTATTAGGGACTGTCTCTGCCCTTCAGGAGTGACAGTACGGAGGTCTTACTGTACATGCTATCACTTCTGAATTTGCGGGTAAACTTGACGGCTCCAAGCTGTCTGTAATTCGGAGGTTTTACTAAATAAAAGATTTAAAAAGTATTCCTTACATAAAGCTTTTCGCTATTTGGGACAGACCGTTATGAAATTTTTACTGCATATAGATTTTATCGGAAAAAATATTTTACTTATTCTTTTAAAAAATCGGGTCAACCCGAACACGGCACGCAAGAGTGAAAAAACCCAACCCGACTCGCAGCAACAAAAGTAAACATTAACCCAACCCGAACCCATCTCGTACCAAAAAACAAATTAACCTGACCCAAACCCGACCCGCAGTAAACAAGTAGGAGTCAACCCGACCCAAACCCGACCCGTAGCAAAAACGTAGAAGTAAACCTGACCCGCAATTTAAAAAAATTAGGCCCGACACGACCAAGATTGCAGGTCGTATATTAACTTCCAAATTTCTGATATCGCCCCCCCCCCCCCTTGAAGACTCTCTAGATCCGCCCTTGGCTGAATCGAGAACACAGACATTTTGTATTCGAATACTCCCATCACTAATCGAAAGAGCATAGTGGAATGTGTTTTTTGACACATAAATCATTTGCCCTAGTCTGCCCGTTATCAAGATATAAAGTCTTAAAGTTTACTAATTTATTTATTTAATTTAGGGAGAAAAGGCGTGGTTCTGATTCAAAAATTGTAATAATCAGATTAATATAAAATAAAAAACATATTTAGATATAGTAATATAAAAATGAAAGAAGCTCGCAAAAAAATGCTATTCACAAGTATGGTACTCAACCAAAAAATTATTGAAGCATCGAAAATAGTGGCACCAAGAAAATTTCATGAACTTAAATCTAGTGCAATGATTACAAAGGTTAACCTCCTGGAAAAAAAAACAAAATTACAAGGGTGTTTTAAATGGAAGTGGCCGCGTTTCCACTAACCCAGACTTGTACCAAGCATAGCGAATCATGTCGGAGTATTGCGGCGCACTAAACTGTAAATGGTCAAGTGACTGGAGTTTGATGATGTTGTTACGTTGAAAAATATCGACTCTTCCTTCCATACTACTAAATAAATAAATTAGCACATTTTAAGACTTTATATCTCGATAGCGGGGAGACGAGGGCGATTGATTTATGCGTCAAAAACCACGTTTCACTATGCTCTTCGGATTGTTAGTTATTTAGATCCTTTTCATTATTACACTAAGGCGTAGTTCCCTGACAAGGAATACTTTCATGCAGGTCATGCAATGGTTCACCTCTCCGATTTCCAGTGGAAAATGAGTGGTCCACAGAAGATGAAGCTGTACTTTAAAAAAAGAGACATGTTTCTTGATCTTGTAAGAAGGTTTACGGAAATATAATATATAATTTCTTCCGAATTAACCACCAGTGCTATAGTCATAAAAATGCCAGAGTGTATGCGCTATAGCCATAAAGTATTCGCTATAGCTTTATTTGAGAAACAGGGCGTATACAAAGTTGCTTTATGAAATCCAGAGCGTACGTATACAGGCCTCGGAGTGGTCTCTATTAAAAGAGACTAAATCAAAATGCTTTCGAAAATTTTCGGTTTATATTTCTCCTCCATTTGTCGCAGAAACCCAATTTGTGAAGAGTTTTATCTTGCAACTGTTGTAGAAATCTACCGCCAAAATAGGTTTTAAAAATTACCGGTGGACCGTCCAACCCCTGCGTATATCTTCCACAACAAACATTCCGAAGGCGTTCCTTTATCCTCAGAAACTAAAAGATTTTCCAGATTTAAAGAAGCATGTCTGAATCAAAAGTCTATTTTGCTGCCTGTAATTTTCGGACACGTTTTCGAGTACACTATATTAATCTGTTTTCTTAACCCCAGTATCAATTACGAAATATTGGTTTTCTGAATGCTATTAATTCTCAATTACATTTTTCCAACTGCGTAACAGAATTTATACGTGAAAAAGCAACAAAGTAACGTTCATTTTATGCTGTTATTTAGCCTGCATGTTGAACATGTAAATGTTTACTTGAGAATTGATAGCATCCGAAAAATCGACATTTCGTATTTATAAAAGATTGAGAAAATTGGCTAATACACTGTAAAAACTACTTGATAACGTTTCCTAAAATTACGGGAAGCAAAAGAGACGTTTTCTTTTTATACAGTGAGTCTGGTTTATGTTCTGTGAAGCAGCATTCAAAGATGAATGCCGAGAGAACAGTGGATCATGTGAATAATGTGTGAAATGTGAAATAATAATGAGTGTTCCGGAATAGAGATGGATGTTTCTAATTCTGGATCATGTGAATAATGTGGGAAATGCGAAGTAATACAAAGTATTAAAGAGCAGAGATGGATGTCTACAGTTGTGACTACTATTTCTACAGCTTCACGATTGCTAAAACCACTTTTTTATAAATGATTCAGCACATGTTAATTTTAAATCTGTTGATAGTTTTGTACTGACATTGTTCTTGTATAAAAATTTCTAACAACCTCTCAACACTTAATGTTGATGTGACATTGTTCATCCCAAATTCTTGAAGAATTAAATGAAAGTCATTTAAAATATCTACAAACTTAGCTGTTCCGCCTTATGCTACTGGAAATACATTTTTAGCAATAAAATATCGAAACCATATTTAAAAAATATTAATCATTAATTTGGTTGATATTACCGTCAATAGGCTACGTCACTGAAGAAGCATTTAAATGAGATTATAATTTCATTTGCAATGAAAAAGGCTGAAATTTTCTTTTATAATTATATTAAATTGAATTATTTGAATTTACAATAACGCTTAATAAGATTCTTAACACCCGCCTCTATTCAAGTAGTAAAAAAGAAATCTAGAATAAGACAAGAATAAAATTCTAGGCAACTAAACCCCCTCAAAAATGTTTTTTCTGGCTACGGTTTTGACTTCACATATTATAAGGGATATGCTCCTGAATACTTAATATCCCTATCCAGATGAATAATAAATCCATATCCAGAATGAATGATAAATAGTATAATTTCGATTGTTATTGGCTGAAAAACAAGGAGTGTGTCCACATTACCACTACTTCCTGTATACACAAACATGTCTCAATATTGCGGCCAATGGTATTTTTCGAGAAGATGTAAATCAAAGATGAACACATGGGTTTAGAAGTCAAAAATTGAGGAAACTCTACAAAGACTTAATGCATAAGATACAGAGTCCTACATCGGGTCGGGTAACTAACTCTATTTTACTTTAACTCGACCCAACCCGTGGTTCCGAGTCGGTTGACTTTAATTGTCTCGGTGTTGAGTTGAGTTTTAATACTTACAGGTCGGGTTAGGGTTAACCCGATTTTTCAAAAGAAACTCTGGAATATTGTTTCAGATGAAAAACAATATAATTGAACATGAATGGATTTTTACATGTTTATGTTTCTGTACAAAGTATAAAATTAATATTAGAGATATGTTTGTAGATATTTTTTTCATAATTGTATTAAGTTATAGAACCATTTTATTTGATGTCGAGTTCAGGTTGAAGTATCTCGATTCCAGATCGAGTTTCCAGTCAACGAAATTTTTTTTTTTTGTCGGGGTCGGGTTGGGTACAACTTGATCCACGCAGGATTCTATCAAAGAAACTTAAATAAAATGTCAACTGTGACCGTTACAATTTGAAAAATGAAAGTTTGTGCAGTTTTAAATATATTGACAGCCCCTTATGTGGCATATTATAAACGAAGTCTTTACTCGTAATCGATTGGTACTTATATTTGTTTTATAAGATTAATTTTGGATATTTAGTGGGGAGGGGGGAAATCCTTTTCACCCCCAGAACTGTACCTATATTTTAGTATTTATCAAAAGTAAATGCACTGCTTTTCTTGAATATTTATCCTTGCTATGATAGGGTGAAAACCTTAGACAAGGGCTATTTTTTAGTAGTAAATTACACAAGCCTGTCTTTTGTTTTAGGAAATACAGATGTAATTTTAAAGAAACTACCCTTTTTTTTTAAACTTTAACTTATAATTTTATTTTTATAATACGAACATTATTAATTAAAAATATAAGAAAACTACCAAAAAGGGATTAGAAAAGCAATGAAAAAATTAAATTTAGAACAAACTACATGATGCTAAATGATTTTGCGTAAAAAAGAAATTTATAATTAATCACACATTTGGGATTTCCATTTTTTTTTTTTTTTTGCCCTTCACCCATATTTAACAACTCTTGCTTACCACCTGTGTTAATTTTCCACTTCTTTCTTTATAGACATAAATTAGTTCTAGAAAACTGTATGTTCCATCAGTGAATAATCTGAGGGAGAGGGGGGGGGGATGGCGGGGCAGCTGTCCAGGAATTACATAAACGTTAAAAACAAAAGAAAAGTGAAATTATGCATGTGAACATTTTAATTTTGCTTTGCATAACTGGAAAAATCTACTTTCATCAGACAAGTCACATGTTTGACCCTCCCCTCCCCCCGCCCTCTTCCCATTGAAATTGCTCATTCAGCAGACAAGAAATGCCAGACACTACATCTTATTACGTTATTACCATACTAGATTTGTCAAATTAAGCTTTTTCTGCCCAATTAAGTTAACTTTTAAGATTGCGGGTAAATGTTTCTACTGGCTGATTATATTAATTTTGAGCTATTGCAGGGTTGTAAGTATTGCAGGTTACGATTTTTGGACTTTTTTCATATTATTTCAAGCAGTGGTTCTCAACGGGTGCACCATGAGAAGACTTCAGATACGCTGCGAACATTTTAAGATAAGTTGTATCAAGATTGTAAAAAAATAACACAAATGTTGATATATTAACATCCAACATTTCGTATTATGTGATTTACCTTTAAATAAAATTTAGTTACATAAGGTTTTTTTTTTTTTTTTTTTTTTTTTTTGGAATGTTTCTACTTGCTGATTGCATTAATTTTGAGTTATTGCAGGTTACGATTTTTGGGCTTTTTCATATTATTTAAAGCAGTGGTTCTCAACGGGTGTACCATGAGCAGACTTCAGATGCGCTGCGAACATTTTAAGATAAGTTGTATCAAGATTGTAAAAAAAAATAACACAAATGTTGATATATTAACATCCAACATTTCGTATTATGTGATTTACCTTTAAATAAAATTTAGTGACATAAGGTTTTTATTATTATTATTTTTATTTTTATTTTTTGGAATGTTTCTACTTGCTGATTGCATTAATTTTGAGTTATTGCAGGTTACGATTTTTGGACTTTTTTCATATTATTTAAAGCAGTGGTTCCCAACGGGTGTGCCATCAGAAGACTTCAGATGCGCTGCGAACACATTAAGATAAGTTTTATCAAGACCTTAAAAAAATTAACACAAATATTGATATATTAACATCCAACATTTCTTATTATGTGATTTACTTTTAAATAAAATTTAGTGACATAAAGTTTTTTTTTTTTTTTTTTTTTTTTTTTTTTTTTTTTTAATGTTTCTACTTGCTGATTGCATTAATTTTGAGTTATTGCAGGGAACGATTTTTGGGCTTTTTTCAAATTATTTAAAGCAGTGGTTCTCAACGGGTGTACGATGAGAAGACTCCAGATGCGCTGCGAACATTTTAAGATAAGTTGTATCAAGATTGTAAAAAAATAACGCAAATGTTGATATATTAACATCCAACATTTCATATTATGTGATTTACTTTTAAAAGAAATTTCGTGACATAAAGTTTTTTTTTTTTTTTTTTTTTTATGTTTTTACTTGCTGATTGCATTAATTTTGAGTTATTGCAGGGAACGATTTTTGGGCTTTTTTCATATTATTTAAAGCAGTGGTTCTCAACGGGTGTACCATGAGAAGACTTCAGATGCGCTGCAAACATTTTAAGATAAGTTGTATCAAGATTGTAAAAAAATAACACAAATGTTGATATATTAACACCCAACATTTCGTATTATGTGATTTACCTTTAAATAAAATTTAGTGACGTAAGGTTTTTTATTATTATTATCTTTATTTTTATTTTTCGGAATGTTTCTACTTGCTGATTGCATTAATTTTGAGTTATTGCAGGTTACGATTTTTGGGCTTTTCTCATATTATTTAAAGCAGTGGTTCTCAACGGGTGTACCATGAGAAGACTTCAGATGCGCTGCGAACATTTTAAGATAAGTTGTATCAAGATTGTAAAAAATTAACACAAATGTTGATATATTAACATCCAACATTTCGTATTATATGATTTACTTTTAAATAAAATTTAGTGACATAAGGTTTTTTTTATTATTATTTTTATTTTTATTTTTTGGAATGTTTCTACTTGCTGATTGCATTAATTTTCAGTCATTGCAAGTTACGATTTTTGGTCTTTTTTCATATTATTTAAAGCAGTGGTTCTCAACGGGTGTACCATGAGAAGACTTCAGATGCGCTGCGAACATTTTAAGATAAGTTTTATCAATACTTTAAAAAATTAACACAAATGTTGATATATTAACATCCAACATTTCGTATTATGTGATTTACTTTTAAATAAATTTTAGTGACATAAGGTTTTTTTTTTAATTATTATTTTTATTTATTTTTTTTTTTTTTTTTTTTTTTTTTTTTGGAATGTTTCTATTTGCTGATTGCATTAATTTTGAGTTATTGCAGGTTACAATTTTTGGGCTTTTTTCATATTATTTAAAGCAGTGGTTCTCAACGAGTGTACCATGAGAATACTTCAGATGCACTGCGAACATTTTAAGATAAGTTGTATCAAGATTTTAAAAAAATAACACAAATATTGATATATTAACATCCAACATTTCGTATTATGTGATTTACTTTTAAATGAAATTTAGTGACATAAAGTTTTTTTTTGTTGTTGTTGATGTTCTTTTTTTTTTTTTTTTTTTTTTTTTTTTTTTTTTTTTTGGAATGTTTCTACTTGCTGATTGCATTAATTTTGAGTTATTGCAGGTTACGATTTTTGGACTTTTTTCATATTATTTAAAGCAGTGGTTCTCAACGGGTATACCATCAGAAGACTTCAGATGCGCTGCGAACATTTTAAGATAAGTTGTATCAAGATTGTAAAAAAATAACGCAAATGTTGATATATTAACATCCAATATTTCGTATTATGTGATTTACTTTTAAATAAAATTTAGTGACATAAGGTTGTTTTTTTTATTATTATTTTTATTTTATCTTTTGGAATGTTTCTACTTGCTGATTGCATTAATTTTGAGTTATTGCAGGTTACGATTTTTGGGCTTTTTTCATATTATTTAAAGCAGTGGTTCCCAACGGTTGTACCATGAGAAGACTTCAGATGCGCTGCGAACATTTTAAGATAAGTTTTATCAAGACTTTTAAAAATTAACACAAATATTGATATATTAACATCCAACATTTCGTATTATGTGATTTACTTTTAAATAAAATTTAGTGACATAAAGTTTTTTTTTTTTTTTTTTTTTTTTTTTTTAATGTTTCTACTTACTGATTGCATTAATTTTGAGTTATTGCAGTGTTGTAAGTATTACAGATTACGATTTTTGGGCTTTTTTCATATTATTTAAAGCTTTGGTTCTCAACGGGTGTGCCATGAGAAGACTTCAGATTTTAATTTGGAAGTTCATTTTTCTGATTGTAAACTCTTTATGTGTGTAAATAATGAAAATGGTTTCAAATCTTCAGACAAATTTCATTCTTTAGAAAAAAAACTTATATCTCCTAAAGAGGGTTACTATATAAAGTGCAATAGAAATTATCACTTACAAATGAAAATGATTTAACAGTAATGACTATCCAAAAATTTTATCTTACAATATAATATTCTAACTTAAAATATGTGAGTAACAACCATCTTGAAATGCCATTCAAGATGGTTGTCCTTTGTTTTTAAGTTTATTCATTTAACATCATATTCTGAAGATGGTCGTAGAAGTCGACCGAAACGTCAATCTGATGTATTTTTAAGTTTTAATTATACATAAATATTTATACACTAATTAGTAATAACGTGTGATTTACCTTGCACAAAAATTATTTACGATAAATAAATGACTTTAGTGATTTTTGAAAAATTTATGATTGTGAAAATATCAGTCGAATCGTAAACATACAATAGGTGTATATAAATGGAATTAGATTGTCAATATCTAATAATGAAGAGATCTACGCATTTTTAAGAGCAGTCGGTATCCTGTAATTTTTTTTTTAATATTTTATACCTAATTCACATGTTATTAAATGGTTTTATGAAGGAAACTTATTTATATAAAAAAACTGCAATTCATAAAAAAATTTATCATAAGATAAAATTTCAAAAATTATTTTTTTATTATTATTTAAGAAAATTTTAAAACCACACTTATCCTACAATTTTAACTTTTTTTCAACAACTTTTTTGCATACTTTTCTTATAAATGTGCTTTATAATTTAAGGATTAGATAATAAGGATTAGATTTTCAAAAAGTCAATTAGTTTAAGAAAAAATGTCATGACATAAGTAAAACATTCAGTAAAAATTGCTACTTACTTAACTTATTAAAAAAAAAAAAGGAAAAGAAAAAAAAATATTTATATTATTGAAATTCCGATACTTAAGTTTATCAAATACACCTAAAAAACGGTCCATAAAAAGCAAATGAATTGAAAAGTATGTACTAAGTTTTAGCATTTTGATTATAGGGTATATTCAAAAAACACAAACTGATAAGAATGAATTTAAGGGGATATTCTACTTTTTAAAGTTGAAATTTTCAAAAAATAAATAAATAAATAAATAAATAAAAAGCATCTTTAAGATACATTTATAAGATTTTTTTTCGTATCTTTAATATGTGTAGAATAAGGCCATTTAGTGAAATTCCAATTTGTTATATTTTTCCTTGTAGTAAGTTTTTTCCTTGTAGACATACGGCTCCTAGCATAAAATAATATGCCTCTGCCCACGCAGTTGCAAGGTCATTTTTTTTTTCTTGTGCTCCACAGATAACAATTTTATTCTGATTATTAGCACTCATGACAATAGTTGATACAAAATCCCAATAGATGTCAGTATTGACATAATTACACTTTTGCATCTGGAAGCTCTGCTGCAGCTGAATTGCTGAAGGATAATCGGTCAAGTGTGAGTTTTGCCGTAACCTTCGACATACTCAAAGTTTTACGTTTAAAAATTAATCAGAAAATGTATCAGAAAGTTTGGCATTGTTGAGAGAGGAAATTCAGTTTTTTTTTTTTTTTTTTTTTTTTTTTTTTTTGAGAACTTCCTTAAATATAGGCTGATTACTAAAATTATGTTTATAAAAAATTGGTAAAAACTATTCAACGACAAATCACTTCAATAATCGAATTTGCGCTTAAATCACTTTTACGTTTTTTTTTTTTTTTTTTTTTATTATTATTATTATTATTATTACGGAATAAGAATATTTTTCACTGGAAAGCGTAAAAACGTATCCTCCAATCCACAGGTTGTTTACATGCACCAACCACCATTTTGAAAGACTAATTAATTTACAATGGTATCAAACAATAATTTTAATTTCAAATAATAAGCTGTTGACAGAAAATTTCCTCACAAACAATTTGCATTTTTCAAATCCTTTATCGAAAACGTTCTAAAACTATATAAACGCCCTCTATATTTCTGTATTCGGATGTTAAAAAGATGACGTGACAAAGCAGTTTTGAAGTGATATCAAACTGAACCAAAAAGAATAACACGGTATGTTTCGAAAAGTAATAAAATTCAAGTGTTAAAATAAGAATATTCTAAAAATTATTTTTTTTCAATGCTTTATTTAGTGTAATACTATACGCATAATAATACATTTATATATTAATGTATTATGTAATTCATACATTACAGTTCGTTTGATGGTAAATTTGATAAAAAATACATTTTTGAGTAGCACTTTAATATGTTTTGCAAATTAAGTTCGGAGTTTAAGTTCATTTGGTTAAACTAATTTTTGGATAGTCCGGATTTGGATAATTGAGGTTCTACTATCAGAACCCTCTTCGAAGACAATTTGTAAACATATCGATATAAACAGCAATACGGAAATACAGGATGGTTATAATTAAAGTTCAACTTTGAAATGGTCATAAAAATAAAACCAAATGTTATCAAACTTGGTAATAGTTTAAAGGAGGTCATGGGAGTTTATTTCCCGCCAAAAAGAAGAAGAAGATCAAATACTCACCACCAGGAGGGAAATGGCGCTATATGCAATATTGTTAAACGAAATAAGGGTCGGAATCTAATTTAACCTTTTGTTATACGGGTTTAACATTTTTTGTACCCTTAAGAAACATTGACCTAAACAAAATTACTATTTAAAGGCGACAAAAGTCGAGTGCGCCAACCGTGTATTAAAATCCGTTCGTGTTCTTAAAAGTTCAAACCACAAATTAGCGATCACAAAATTTGAGATCGCAAATCACTCGCAAATGTGTGCGCATTCCGGAAATCGTTTTCTTACAGATCGCTAATTTGTGATTTTTGAAGCCTGAATTCGCCCTTAAGGCACGAAGATATCGGTTTAAAATGTTTTTAATCGTTTCTAAAACGAAACTGTTTGTGGGGTTATGCAAAACCGCAATGGCTTGTAATTGGCTTACGGCCGGAAGAAGAAAATTAGATTTATGCAAATGCGCTTTACACTTCATTTGATTTGTCAGATAAAAGTGAACCTGTTTGCCAGAGTTCACATTGTTACGAATCGACAATGTCTCTAACCATTCAAGACCGTGCTTTTCTCGTTAAATGGTATTATGAATGCGATAGCAATGAACGACGTGCTTTGCAAAGGTATCGTTCAGTAAGAAGAATACGCCAAGGGCCAATGACACCGCAGCATTTGAGGAAAATTATGGCAAAGTTTGAAGCCACGGGTTTGTTATCTGTTTCACCTGGGAGGGGAAGGAAACCTGCTTCTGTGGAAACCGAAGAGGTTGTTGCATTAGCAGTGGAAGAATCAGTAATAGAAAGCCCATACGGTACGTGCTGTCGCACGTCGAATGAACGTAATATAGAGTACGGTGTACAAATTTGTCCGTAAAGTGCTGCAATTCTACCCATACAAAATCAAACATGTTCAAGAACTTCGACGTAACGATCCTGCTGAAAGAATCTTTCACTTTGGAATTCCTCGCACGGATGGAAGTAGACGAACATTACTCATGAAACATTTTGTGGACAGATGAAGCCCATTTTTACCTAAATGGCGATGTCAACACCCATAACTGCAGGATTTGAGCCAAACAAATCCCTCATGTTGTGTACCTAGTTCCATTGCATTCTCCTAAAGTCATCATTTGGTGTGGTATGACAGCAAGTTTCATAATTGGACCATTTTTCTTTAAAGAGCAGTCGACAGCTGGACATGTTACATGCACTGTGACTGCAGCTCGCTTCGCGTCAATGTGAAGACCTGTTTCGTCATACCTGAACTCCAGCAACGTGGAATTTTAGACTCCACGATTTTTATGCAGGACTGGGCCCCACCGCACATTGGTGCATGTGTCACACAGTTACTTAAGCAACATTTCACGAATGAACGGATTATAGGCCGAAACTTCCCCACTTCTTGGCTACCCTGGTCACCAGACCTCAACCCCTGTGACTTTTGGCTATGGGGTCATCTCAAAAGCACTGTCAATGATAATAATCTAAGCAATTTGGCGGAATTGAAAGATGCGATACACCGACATGTCCGTAACATTCTTCCTGATATGCTAAGAGCTACTGTTGAGAATACAGTTATACGATTTCACTAGCTTTCGAAAAATGGTGGACGCCACAATTAACATGCTTTGTAAAACGTCTCAGGAACGATTAGATACATTTTAAACCGATGTCTTCGTGTCTTATTTCGTTTAACAATATTGCATACAGCGTCATTCCCGCCCCTTAGTGGTGAGTATTTAATTTTTTTTTTTTTTTTTTTTTTTTGACGGGAAATAAATGTCCCTGACCTCCTTTAAACTATTAACAAGTTTGATAACATTTGGTCTAGTAGTTTTTCTTTTATGACCATTTCAAAGTGGAACTTTAATTATAACCACCCTGTATAACAAAGAAGAAATATTCACAATACAAAAAGTAAGCTTCAATCCCAAACAAGAGAATTGAAAGTGTTTTTCTTTCTTTCATCAGGGGATCTTTGCCACACACACACATCCCCTCACAGATCCTTCGTTTAAGATAATTATTTTACACATGAATGTAAAAAAAAAAAAAAAAATTGTCTGTCATCTACTGGGGGAGGAGAGTAGCTAGCGAAACAAAATTACATTTCTCTTAGTGTTTAATTATTTTAAATATTTTGGGAAGATTAATTTTTACTTTTTTTCCTTTCAAAATTATAAGAGAAAAGGACAATTTAGTTAAATAAATTAAAAAAACCCAGGAGTGGCAAACCCCCCCCCCCCCCACACACACTTCCACTTCCTTTGCCGGCGCCCATATTTCTTTTCCTTATTTACCTTTTTCAAACGATAAACATTTTTAAAAATAATATTTATTTTCTTTTTCGCAGTTTTTATTTTTATTTATTAAATACATCAATGGAAATCTGAGATAATGTGCATGTTTGTCAACAAATTGGCTTGTGGCGTGTCTACTCAACTTTACTTCGAGCTAAATTGCTCAAAGTTTTCAAAAGCTATATTACATCTTATTATTTGTAGGAGATGCGAGAATTATTACTTTCTGCATACACCCATTTGAGAAGTACGTCTTTACTTGGGTGCAGGACATCACATGCACATTATCTGTATTTAGCGAGCAAATTGAGAATAGGTTCGTTGATTAACTGGGGGACATTTTTTGCAAAAAAATAATCAGCGTGGCTGTAGGGGTGAGGAATACAATAGTCGAAAACCAAGGAGTTGAGGTTTTTTCGTAGAAGGGCGACATCTTCGGGATGCACTAATGTATCTTTCGTGGACCAGAACAGAGCTACTGGCGCAGTGATCCGAGAAACATCATAATCGGGTGGCTCTTCCTATAAAAAGAAGAAAAAGCTATATAACTATACAGAATAGTTCACTATCAGTGCGGCAAAGTTTAAGAAGTGATAGTGTAATAATATTTTTGTTGTTGAGGGAAGCTGGGTCACAGTTAGAGTCCTGCATGGGTCAAATTGTACCCAAACTCAACTAAAAAATTTCATTTGATCTCAACCCGCAACCCGACTCGAGCCCAAAAAAAAAGAATCATCAAACCGCAACCCAGCCTGAATCCGAGAAAATAATTTTCGTCATCCCCAATCCCACAAATTTTAACTCAAACTCGACCCGAATCTGAAATGAAAAAAATAATAATAATAATTAATGTTTCGATGCAATTATGAAAAGTAATCAACAATTATATCTCTAATACCAATTTTTTTCTTTTATATAGAAATATGGACGTATCTATATTCTTTAATATTCAAATATTTTAAAACCTCTGAAAAGCGGACACCTCGGGTTTGTTGAATAGAGTTCTGTCTCGGGTGGGGTTATCCCTAATTTTCTGTTTTCGGGTCTGTGTGACTCTAATTTTCTTTCTGCGGATCGAGTTCACTCTAGTTTCTTGCTGGTCAGATTTAGGTTAAGTTGGGTTGTTGGGACTTTCAAAAACATATTCAGTGGAACTGTGTTTCAGAAAGAAATAAATATATATTTGAATATGAATGAGTATATATTCAATTTACTGCGGGAGAAATAAAGTGTATAAAAGAAATGTGATCATAGATTATTCTTTCTTTATGGTATAGTTAACAATCCTTTTCCTTCTCTCAGAATATGAAAAATATTTCCCACATTTCGTTTTTGATACATATAAAAGCACATGTATTGTATTTGTGATAGTTTATTTACACGCACACATGCAACATGCGTGTAAATTCAGAGGTATCCACTATTCAGAGGTAAAAGCTTGCAAATATATAAGTGTTAGAAATTTTTAAAAAGTGGTCGCTAAATAGAGATATCCGCTATAATCGCTTTTTATTTATCAACTTACAGAAACATACTGTTTAATAATTTGTTTAGAATTGAGAGATAATGTTCTTCTAATCTTATACATAAAAATATTAATCAACTTATTTATGTACATTATACCTGGTTTTCCTAAAGAATTCATATATTCCCTAATATACTACAAATAGAAGATCCATGATCTGAATTTGCAAAGGATGGTTGGGTGGATAGACACAGTATGAAGAAGGGTGGTGTTGTTTGGACAAAATTAACTCATTGCGTAATTTTATATTATTTTTAAATATTTTTAAAAGGCTAGAAATCTAATAAAAACACATTAAAAAAGGTAGGCTGGGAGGGTAAATGATATAGTATGGAGGAGGGGTGGTGTTGTATAGAAATGTAATGCGAATTGTTTCAAAAACAAAGAAAAAGAGTCATTGTATCATTTTGCATCAATTAATTACTTCTTTCAATTCTTTAGTTGATTCAACACACTTCATTTCAGCCTAACTTCAATGGTTTCATCTTATTTAATTATTGTTGTTTTAATTTAATTTCTTAATTTTACTTACCCATCATACGTAGTATAGGGTAAGTCTTGTAATCGTTTTGAAAATCGAAAAAAAAAATTGACGGATTTACACGTTTCAGACACTGGAGATTCCGAAAAACATATTTTTAGAAAAAAAAAATTTGCCGTCCGTCTGTGTGTCTGTGTGTATGTCTGTAAACGCTCTATCTCCCGAAAAAATTGAGATAGAGACTTGCAATTTGGTATGTACTTAGTATGTAATAATGGGAAGAAGCCTATTTCATTTCAATAACTTCGATTAACCGGAACAATTTTTTTCGGACTCTCGAAATATTCGTTCTGATGAAAGGTATATAAAAATTTTCGAAATTGTTTATTTTAAGAAAAGAATATAAAAGACAATAAAAAAACATAAATTTTGCATAAAGCATGAAGTCGATCGGATAATGAGTTGCGAGATATTTGGAATCCTATTTTTCACACTCTTTGATTTTTCATGACCCTGTATTTCATCCAAATTTCACTTCAAAGATATATTTTAATTGGAAATTTGACGTTTAATCAGATGCCATAAACCGCTAGTGAATAGGATTATTATTTTTGGAGTTATAAAGATGTTTCTTTCAAGCAATTCAGTAATCGAGCCTTTAAAGTTTGTGACGTCATCAAGCCACGATTTTATTTGAATTGCAATGCATTTTATAAGTAGTTTACACATTTTTCTTTTAATATTTTACATTATGCATATCCATGATGGGTAAGTATTACGGTGGCCCCCAACGACTAGTTTAATTAAGTATTGGGACAATGTCAAAATGTACATCATTTCAATTCGTCCATCATCTTACATTAATATACACTGCTCAAAACAATTAAAGGATATTGCAGTTTTAGGTGGATTTTGTATCTGGGAAACTTTTTAGCTGATTGATACATGGTCGACAGATATAGTAGGTTATATGAGAATAAATTACACATGTTTGGCAGAAAAAATGCATTTTATTGCGCATTTGTGTACAAAAGGAAAAAAACACAATTTGTGCATATGAGAAAAAAAGAATAAGAAAAGGTGTTTTCTTCAAAGAAAATCATTTTCAGTAGGGGGTATGGTTTCCACGGGCGGCCAGCAACGTTGAACACCTTTGAGGCATGGACTCAATGAGGCTATTAATGACGATAGTTGGGGTATTCTGCCACACTCTTCCAGAAGAGCTCTTTCCAGTTCTTGGAGAGTTTGTGGTTGTTGGCGGCCAGAAACTCGTCTTCCTAGAGCGTCCCAAACGTGCTCGATTGGATTCATGTCTGGAGAACACGCTTTCCATTCCATTCGAACGATTCCTTCCTCGAAAAGGAAATCCTCCACCAGGTTTGCACGATGTGGCCTGCAGTTATCGTCCATTAAAATGAAGTTATCTCCGATTGCTGCAGCGTAAGAGACTACAATAGGTCTGAGGATCTCATCCCTATATCGGCGACCAGTCAGAGCTCCATCTCGAATGATGTAGAGGTCAGTGCGCCCGTCAATGGAGATGCCACCATACACCAACACTCCTCCACCGCCAAATCTGACACTTTCGTGCACGAACGCAGGATTATTCCTACTGCCACGGTCCCTCCAGATGAAAATACGCCTATTATCCGGATGCACAGAAAAACGGGACTCGTCAGAAAACAGAATATTGCTCCATTCATTTCTCCTCCAGTTGACATGCTCGGTTGCCCACTCCCTGTGGTCGCGACGATGCCTTGATGTTAATCTAACACATACCATCGGTCGGCGAGCATACAGACCTACAGCATGGAGCCGGTTTCGGACAGTCTGAGTTGAAATCGTGGTGCCTGTAGCCGAGCGAAGGTGTTGTTGGAAAAGAGTAGCGTTCATGTTTCGGTGTCTCCGAGCTGTTAACGCTAAATACCGATCTTCATTGGGCGTTGTTGCCCATCTACGACCTTGCCCTGGTCTTCAGCCTGCACATCCACTCTCCAAAAAACGGTTCCAGATCCTGGAAATGATACTTTGTGACACTCCTATGGCTTGCGCTACTTCGGCTTTATATTGGCATTCTTCTAACCTACCAACAATTCTCCAAGCTTCTGAATCTGTCAAATGACTTCGCTGAGACATCGTACTCATCGAAACAAAGCAATCACTGAATGCCGATCATCCTTGTCTTCATTCTCTTTTATCCAGTTGAAAGTCAAATTTCATTCGCTGCCGCTGAAGCGACGTTTTTGACGTCGAACTCAAAATTTGCATACTCCACTGTTTGAAAACCAGAAAAATTTGCATTTGTGATTCTCTTCTTCTATTTTCGTCAAAAAAAATTTCGTTTATATCTTTATTTTATATAAAACTTCAAATATCCTTTAATTGTTTTGAGCAGTGTACATAAACATATTTTGCCTTATTGAATTGTTTAACTCTTGTCCTTTTATTGGGGTTATGCAATACAAATACTCTCATCCCTCCACTATTTAATTATTATTTTATTTGAATTTATAATTCTGCATTGTTATAGAATTTTTATTTATACAGCTTTTTATTATTTATAATGTAATTATTACCTTCTCCTACTCCTTATTTTTACTTTCTTCTATCTTTACAAGAAGAAAGTATTGGATTCATGAAAATTTTCGACTTCCGGTTTTCGATGGATTTATACGTTTTAGAAGGTCCTGAACACGATTTGACTATTTTTAGAAAATGTCTGTCTGTGACTCTGACTGTCTGTCTGTCTGTATGTATGTGACTAAAATTTCGTGGGCGCTCTATCTCAAGAACTAATGCTCGGAATTTAATAAAACTTTATATTCAGTTAGTTCCTGATATAATTGGTGCTGATTAGTTTTTGGTAAACATCGCCCAGCAGGTGGCGCTGCTATGGAGCATTTTTCGCGATTTCCGCAATAGCTCTATCTCAAGAACTAATGCTCGGAATTTAATAAAACTTTATATTCTGTTAGTCTCTGATATAAGTTGTTCTTATTAGTTTTTGGTAAAAATTGCCCAGCCGGTGGCGCTGCTATGCAGCATTTTGCAGGATTTACACGATTTTAGCGATAGTCATATCTCAAGAACTAATGCTCGGAATTTAATAAAACTTGAGTTTCAGTTAGACCTTGATATAAATTGGTTCTGATTCTTTTTAGTGTATGTGAAACCTGTGTGAGATAGAAGAAAGTTTTGGGATTGATACATCCAACGGGTTTTACTTTAATTTTCTTAATTTATTTAAATTAAGTTAGATACTTGTAAGTTTCATCCACCTATGTTATTAATTACATTGTTTATTTTGAATAAATTCCAGTAAATTCTAGTTACTCCCACTTATATTTGTAATTTCTCTTACTAGATGGCACCTCTATAATTTATCTTATTTAATTATTTCTGGCTTTTCATCCTGTTTTTAAACACTCTTTCTGTGGGGCTCCTTGGTTAAATACAATCTTCTTGAGTTGTTCCTCAGTTAATTTTTACTTATTCTGAATTAGTAAAAATGTTTTGGGTTAATGTATTTTCTTGCTGATCATGCATGCATGTCTGGGATTATGCATACGGCTATGAATAATTTATTTATAACATTTGCTTATCTTATTTGTTCCATTTTATTAATTCATATTTCTGGTTTATAAATGTACGATTACCCAACTCTTGTACTTTTTTAACTTTTCATAGCTCGTGCAAGGATAAAATCGTATATTTCATGGAATCTGTGGAAATTTGTGCTGCATGATTCTCCCATGGTTCCACAAATATTTCGTTTTATTTCAGTTTTCTTTTCTGGATATATTTTGGCTATTATTCATAACAGATATGAGTTTCTTCTTTTATTTTTTTATTTTTTTTTTTCGCCATTATTGTATGATGAATTCTTCGTTGTCTTATTACGTTTATATTCATTGCGATGTTTTGAAATTTTCCTGCGGCAAAAGTGTGAAATATTACTATATGACATCTCTAAATTGAGTTTCAGCCATTTTATTTGTTCGAATCTGCTAACTTTTTAATTTCGAGTTAGGTATCCTGTATATAAATTAATTACACTGGTGTCCAGAAATTAAGGGGCAGTGACCAATTTCAGACGTTTCGTCGAATATCTTACTGAAACTCGTGAGGAAATGACCGGAATGTCCTTGAACTTTGAGGATGTAAATAACATGTTTGAATTCATGTCTTTCAGTGAAAATTTTGTCGCGAGGACAATTGGGGGGGGGGGGGGGCAATAATAATTTTAATAATAAAATAATATTTTCGATCACCCAAGTAACAAAAAACGATAAAAATGGTCTGTCACAGTAGCAAATGGCTATGTAGGCCCAGTTCAACATTTGTGTTCATTTGTGTAAGCATAGCACTTATATTCGTAAAGATATTAACGTTTCTGTGAAAAATTCAAAAGTTTTTTTTTTATAGCATGCAAAGTTTTCAACCGAATTTAACACCGCTTTCCAAAAACTTGACAAAAAACCGTAGATTAAAATATTAATGTATTGAATATTTGATGAGATATAGGTATTTTTATGAAATCAATTTTAACTGCGCATGCGCAAATTACGGTAAAGATTTTTTGTCATGATTTGATAGTCAATACTATAGGGCAACTCAAATATAAAAAACAGTGAAATATCGTGAAAACTCTAAAAGTTACCGCAATAATTGAAAAATTGAGGAGAAAATCCCATATAATTTCAAAAAAATGTTTTTTTTTTTTTTTTTTTTTTTTTTTTTTATCTACAAATACTACAAAGGTAAATAAATTGAATAAAGAAAATCGTTTATTTTTACGATGATTAAATCAGCAGATTTAAAAAATTTTGTGTTGTACTTTCGAGATTTTCCCCGAACATAACTAAAACTTTAAGTTTACTTATCTCAGAACAGATTTTTTTCATAATTTGTCATTTTTAAAAAAAGTGTATATCTAAACTTTATTGCAGGATATGTGTATGAAATTTTGTGTGGAGTTTTTATGTTATGTTTTTAATAAATTTGTGAAAATTTTGAAATTATATTCCTCGAAGTAAAAAATCACTCTCAAAGATCCTCTTTTTCTAACCTTTAAATTATTAGTACGTAATATTTTTATAAATTCTGAAGACAAATTAATAAGAAACCTTTTCTGAACACAACAGTGAAAAAAGTAATGAATTAGGGCAAGTGGTTCATGAATTACAGGTAAAATTAAATAAGTTAAAAAAATTTAATTTAAATAAAAATTTCAAAGTTTTTTTTTTTTTTTTTTTTTGTAGAAAGACACATTTTTCAAGAAAAAATTCATTAAAAAATGACTATAAATTTTGACCCTCCCCCCCGGACTTCCTTATAATAAGGATTAATTTTCTTTCATTTCTGGTTTCGGTTCTGTTTTAGGTTGAAGTGCGTCGGGTTCGTGTTGACTGTTAAGATGTGGATAATAAGAAGGGTAGTCACAAAACACAATTTTTAGAAACAATCTCTTGAAGTCGGTTTTATTTATTCATTTATTTATTTATTCGATTATTTATTTATTCATTTATTTATTCATTTATTTATTTATTCATTTATTTATTAGTGAAAAGTACTTGTTTATGATAATGCTCTGTGGTCTCCAAGTAAATTAACCAATCCATAATTATCAATTTTATTTAATTGTTCTTTGTTAATAAATTACCTGATGGTAACATTCCAAGTTACTGCGACGTCCGTAATCGTACTTTCTGAACTTTTTCGACTTCATCAGCTATTAAAAAGAACACATTAAACAATTATTATTTAAAAAAAAACCTTTAATAAAAAAATAGTAAAAATAAGATAAAGAAAGCAATCTACAATGGTAAATAAACGATTAATGCCTTACCTGTGCAAAATGGTGTAAGCTCTTTGCAGAGGTGCTTGAAGGAAAATGTGCAAAAAAGACATTCAATCTAGACTGAAAAAAAAAAACTATTCAATTTCAAATAAGAATGTATTCGGACTAGAGTCCTGCGTAGACCCGAAAATTCTAATTGACGACAGTCCGAAACTAGATCCGAACACAAAATACTTACACCCGGTTCTGACCCGAATCCAAAATGGAAGAAAATTAATCTATACTTTAATACAATTATGTAAAAATAGTCTACAATTATATCTCTAAAATTAGTTTTATATTTCATGTTGGAAAATTAATATATACCGGGTGTCTTAAAATGAACTGACTGATTTTAAAAATTCAATAACTTCCAAACGGTGACAGGTACTAAAAAAGTTCTTGCAGGAGAGTAATGAATGATGTCAAGAGTTTTTTTTTACTGTGATTCCTGATTTTAGTTCAAATTATCAGCAATATATGGCACTGCGAGCAAATAAACATCCAATAGAGACAAAAGCAGAAATCACTCAGCATTGATGTGAAGAAAGGAGGTTCAATACATGGAGTGGGTCTCATTCACCAATAAAATCTTATCCAGAATCGAGCCCTAAGAACAAGATTGTGTTAACGAATGGGACCCACTCCTTGTATTGAGCCTTCTTCCTTCACTTCAATGCTGTGTGATTTTAGTTTTTGCCTGGATTGCATTCCTATTGATCGCAGAGCCATCTATTGCTGGTAATTCGAATTAAAATCAGAAATCGTAGTAAAAAATCTCCTGACATCTTACATTACTCTCCTGCAAGATTTTTTAAAAATATCTGTCCCCGTTTGGAAGTTATTGAATTTTAAAATCAGTCAGTCCATTTTAGGATACCCGGTATATATATATAAGGAAGAGTAGGGTAAAACCAGGTAGGTGGTGCACCAGGTACCCTATTTTCTCGCTGATGGGTACTGCGCTGTGGACAGCACCCGTTCTTAAGTACATCCCTTAGCGTCCCCTAGCAGTGTGCCAGTCTTTTGATTGCTTTAATCTCTGTGTCCGGGCAGTGCTATTGGAAAGAAATTCATCTCACAAGTTTCAATTTTTCGCCGTATTTTCTACTCTTTAAATAAATCCAGACTGACGGATCAATTTAGGTAAGTAAACCACTATTTTCTATAGTATTTACATGATATTTTGACGCCAAGTAGAAGTGTGTACGTCCAGCTCTCCAGGAGGACGGCCATGCGGATTTTTGGTCGTCTGTTGAGTCAAAACCGGGTACCCATGTTTTTTGCATTGAATTCTGCAATGAATTCTTTCTTCACTGAACAGGTGATGAAGGATGGACACAATTTTCAGTCTGCAAAGAGTGGGCACATGAGGGGTTCAGCGGATATGAGAAGTAAAAGCTGAGAAAATCATTACATGACAACATTAAAAATTGCTTGAAAATCTGAAAAAAAGTTACTGTCCTTAAAAAATGTTTTAAAGTTTGATTTAAGAATTATTACAATAAAGCTTTTTGTTACTGGAAATGTAAAAACTTAATTTCTGATTAGAACTCGGTTTTACCCTATCACCAAAATTTGAAACTGTTTCAGATGATCCTAGAAAATGCCTTTTCACAAGTAGATAACAATTTTTCTGCGGCAACAGATGGGGTTTTTCAATAGACCAGATATCCCCAAATACTTTTGTGGAGTTTTCTGATTTTTCCGCCCTTCTAGATTTTTGTCAAAAAAAAAAAAAAAAAAAAAAAAAAAATCGTGAGGTACTGTTTGTCGATCACAAGAATAGCTCTCGCCAAGAAGTCTGTGCCTGTCTGTTGCCGTGGAAACAAGACTCGCTCCATTTTCGACAGGGGAAGCCAGGCGATGTTTTTATTATTATTACTTTTTTTTTGTAATTATTTTAATCGATTCATCGAGTGAAGGAAAACTGTTTCATATATTATTTATATGATAATATTTAGATTTTACAAATGAAAATAAAATATGAATCAATATGAATGAATCATGAAATTTATTACAGTAAAAATGCAATGCAATTAACTTAAATAATTGTTTCAAAATTAATATTTTCATAGCCATTAATAATTATCAATGACTTTAAATTATTAATACAATGACCGAACTTCAGTGATTATTATAGATTTCAGTATGTATTTTCAAGCAACTTGCAAAAGGACGAAAAAAAAATTTTATCATTAAAAATATAAAAAAAAAAATAATACCTTCTAAACTTTTAGAATTTTATTCAAGCATGTGAAAGTCCTCTGAATCACTCTCAGCAGTCTCGGTTTCTTCTGAATCAGAGTCGTCGGTATTAATGTTAAATGACAGTTCGTCTAATAGATTCTCTAACAGTCCATCTTTTTCCCAGTAATTATTTTCAACGTTTTCCACGTGTTTGCAATGCGCTGCCCATTCTGCCGAAGTAACCTCGGTGATAGCTGTTTGAAGTAAAGATTTTAGATTGTCCAAACTTGAATCACCAGTAACATTTCGTTCTTTTACTTTTCTTTTCACAGAGTACCACACAAATTCTATTGCGTTTAAACCGCAATGATAAGGGGAAGGGGGAGTCATAGAATTTCATGTCCTTCTTTATCTATTAATTAAATTATCAATTTTATAGACGATGTTCTTTGGACGATTACTGTCTATGAGAGAGAACAGTTCTGCTTTCCGAATTTGTTCGTCGGAATATATTTTGTTGTTTTTCAGCCAGTCTATCATAACTTTTTTTGTAGAATACTTTGTAGGAGTGCGGTTTTCAACAGTCGTATCATCCTGAGCGTTATCAATACATACGACACTGTTCGGTTGTAAAATTGTAAGAAGTTTTTCCATCACCCATTCTTTGAAGTTTTCGTTGTTCATTTGCTCGTGATAGTCACCGCTTTTTGTCGATGCTTTATATACTAGCTGAGCATCCGTAAGAAAACATGTTGATGATCCAGCATGAACAACTATAAGTCTATTTTTCGCATTGTACATGCAGTGATTTCACTTTTGAGGAGTAGTCGTTCTAATTTCCAGGTAAGAAGATATTTTAATTTACACATGTTTAAATTCTTAGAATTTGGAGTTATGATACGTTTTCTGAAAGCTTATTTCTTTCTCTTTAACCACATTTACTTCAATTCTAAGAAACATCAGATTAATACTTTTACGTCGTGGAAATAGTGACCATATGCCCGTTCCCAAGGTGGCCGCCTTAGAAAGTAAATGTGGAAATTAGTGTAGTAAAGATGATTTTCAAAATTTCTACATAAATATCTGAAAAAACTTATTACCCTTTTTTGTTAACATCAGAGATTACTCAAAAGAAGTCAGTAACTACCAGAAGAAAATCCCTGAACTACCGTGCACAAAAAATGCTTCAAGGTCTTTTCGTGTCATAAGATCAGAAGATTAAGAAGAAAAACTCGAAAGGTATCAAAAGAAAGAAATGAACATCAGAGCATAATAATAAGCAAAATAGTTTGCCGAGTATTTTTTCACATTTTAAAAATGATTTCAATACATGGGCCACCTTTGGAACACTATGCGTCAAAGGTGGCCCCCAAGCTACAATTTTGAAATTGTATTATAAAAGTAATTAAATTTAATTTTACAAAAGAAGTATACATGATATGTGTTAGAAATAAATGTAAAATTTTATAAACAAAAATTCAGCCACATACACCCAACCAGAAATTTATAAAAAATCCTCAAAGCTTAACTATGAGCCACCTTTGGTTCACCTACCTTAGACATTTGTACTGATGATGAGATTGTATAGAGCTTGAAAGGAAACGTATATTAATTGCAATTGCTTACCAACTGTAATTACTTTTATTGTATAATATCAATGTGTTTTTTTTTAATTAAATTTCGAATTTAAATGTCTTTTTAATATTATAGTTCTGATTCAGATGTAATATATTTAGTCATTTGGTTGTTAAATTGTTTGAATTCCACCACTCTATATAGTACAAAGTATCAAAGTTTCAGTCCCTTTTCCATTTTTACGGAAGGAAATCTTTTTTTTCTCTCGGTGGGGGGTATGTGAGGAAGACGCTCACGCCAAGTATGTGCAATTAACTGCCATATCGTCAACCTGCCACTTTCACCTTATATTTAAATATATATTTAAGTTACTGCAAATGTTGCTTTACTTCATTGAATCAAACAAGTATTCATTGTTGAGATAGATGTTTTTAAATTCATGCTTGAAAATTACTTTAAAATCATTTTTAAAAATCAGTTAATTGTGATGCAGTTTTCAAAGAAATTTCATATTGAATTATTTTTTCTATCAGATGATCTAAATATTTAAATTATTCGGTATTTAGAAGTGAATGTATGTGTGATAAAAGCAAAAGCAATTGTGCAAGCCGTTGCCACCATCATTAGGACGTGAGCGTTAAAGATATTCGTGCTTTTGCTTTATAATATGGATAGTTCTGTGGTTATATCATAACATATATTATTTTAAAACCATTAATTAGAGTGAAATTTCGTCAAATTTCAATATTACCTCGTTGAATTGAGCTTCGTCCAGTTCAGTAATTACAAAAGAAAAAGTCTTCACAATATTTTTGTCTGGTAAGAATTCCCCATTGTGCATTATTTTAAGCGCAAACTGCAAAAATACAAAAATTAAAAGTTAGATTTTTTTCTTTCTTTCCAAGTATAAATAAACTCTTTCAAGTACTTTCAAGTAGAGTCCTGCACGGATCGTGTAACCCAAATGTTGAATTTAAAGTCAACCCGAAATCCGATTCAAATCCGAAACCCAAACCCGCAATGGAAGAAAATTAATCCCTGTTTTAATACAATAATGGAAAAATTGTCCCCCCCTACAGTTATTACCTCTAATATAAATTTAATCTTTTATGTTGAAAAATGAGCATATATATTCTCTTTCATGTTCAAATATATAGTTTTTCATCTCAAACAATATTTTGGACATTCTTTCGAAAAATCGGGTCAACCCGAACCCGACACGAAATAGTCATATCCCAACCCGAAATCGATCCGAATCCAAAATAATTAAAGCCAACCGGAACTGAACCCGCCTCTAAACGAAAAAAAATTAGGGTCAACCCACCAAGACCCGAATCACGAGTTGGATCGGGTTCGGGTAAAATCGTGTTACCTGACCCGATGCAAGACTCTACTTGAAACTACAATCAAACAAAGAAATCAAATGTTACTTTAAATTTAATGGGTTATAAAAGTTTTTCGGCTTCAAAAATCACAGTCTGTTTTCATTTCCAGAAAGTATGACATTTTATAAATACTCCGTCGAAGCCGTTTTTAAAAATTAAGACATACATAAAATTATAGCAACTCTCACCGCACAATTTACGAGCGAACGGTGTTTTTAATGCAAAACTTTAAACGCGATTTTCAGGAAACAATGTTTTTTAAGCAGGTAAAACAAAATACCTCAGCAACAGATGAACCGACTTCCTTGTTTTTTTATTGTTGGTTGGTTTCTTTTAATGAAAGCTTGTACAGTATACCCTAGTCTTTGGTTAATGCTTTTTTTTTAAAAATTATATTAATTCATTTATGCGCGTGTATAAACACACACAATTATACACATAAAACTCTCTTTTTTGTTTCATTGGTTTCAGGTGAAACCACTAAGAGAAATCTTTGTCACCGCGGAAAGTTACACGCCACACAATACCGAAGGGAAAACAAAGAGGCCAAAATACTCATTTGTCATTAAATTTTTATTATTCAGATTTCTGAACCTGGAACATAAGTTTTTCGAATGCTATTAATTCTCCAGTAAACATTTTCATGTTCAACAAACACGGTTTACAGACAAATATGATAAATTAACTGCATTGACATTAACAGAAACATTATATTATTTTGCTACTCTTGCGTCTATAAATTCAGTAAGGCACTTGAAAATGTTTACTTAAAAAGGGATAGCACTCGAAAAGCCGATATTCCTGTTTGAGAAAACTGCACTGAGAAAAATGCACTTTCAAATCTGAGTAAATCGATGTTTTCATTTTGTTGTGAAACTTTTTGTTTCAAATAGGACAACCCAATGCTTCCAATTCTGAAATACTCAGAATATTGAAACCTGGACAGACTCAAAACTGAGCACATAGAGGTAAGTTCATACTCATTTTTCAAACATAGACATACTCAAAACTGATTAGAATCAGTTCAAACTCAATTTTGAAACGTGGAAATACTCAAACATGGTTCTGCGTCAATCCGTCGCGTACAATTCATCGCGCACAATTCATCGCAGCGTCAATTCGTCGTAGTGTCAATTCGTCGCGACGAAAATTCGTCGCAACGAAAATGATTTTTACGGCTATGATGATAAAATAAAGACAATTTAGTAAAAATGTTTAATGATAATTAGTTTTTTAGATATAGAGAATTATAACTAACAATTTACATGCGATTATGTCTAAAAAACAAATTATCATTAAATAATTTTACTAAATTGTCTTTATTTTATCATCATAGCCTTCAAAAACATTTTCGTTGCGACGAATTGACGTCGCGATGAATTGACGCCGCGATGAGTTGTCGCCGCGACGAATTGAAGCTGCGATGAATTGTGCGCGATGAATTGTTCCGCGATGAATTGTGCGCGACACCCCCAAATATGAGCAGGTAGAAGTCAGTTCATACTCATTTTTGAAACATGGACATACTCAAATAGGAGAACATGATGTTTTATTCTTGAGTGTGTGCATGTTTTCAGAAATGAGTATCTACATGTTTTAAACTTGAGTCATTTTGATTCGGAGCCATTTTGACTATGCGACCTACTTAGATTTGAGCATCTTTTGCTCAGTTTTAAAAACGTCGTTTTTAGAGTGTGATCAATACACTATAAAAACTACTCGGAAACTTAAAAAGAAAAAAAAAACTGTGTTTTACAAATGCTTCTTTAAATCTTGAAAACATATTGGTTTCTGAGGTTTCTGATGATAAAATCGTGATGATCGGAATCGTGGGTAACTCAGAAGAGGCTATTGTATATATTTTCGTAGATTAAGAAACGTTTGTCATTTTTTTTACTGTGTACTTACCAAAATTTCGTCAGCAAACGGGAGCAGAGCTCTTAAAACAGAAGTCATTGACCCCATGTACGTCTCTGGAGCTAAAGCAATAAATAATTTCACCTGAAAAATAAGTAATGGGGAAATTCTAAACATTGTTTTTTGGTTCAGTTTCATTGCATACATTCAAGACAAAAGAAAATAATCAAGTACGAGTTTTACTAGCGCTCAAAAGGTTCCGTACAATATATTTTTTTAATTACTAACTGCAATATTTAAAAAAAAAAATCGTTGCTAAATTAATAATAAGGGTTTGTAGAAAACTGTACAACGTACGGTTGGATATAGCTATATATACTAGCAAAGTATCGATGGATATACTATGAACGTTCAGAGAGACAGATCAGACGGCGACTAAAGGTGCTACATATTTATATAATTACGAACGCACCTAAGAAAGGATAAAAGACAGAGTAATTAAAATAGTAAAATAACATAAACAGTATAACAAAGTTAATGTTATCAATAGGGTTGAACGTTTGTCGCGGAAGAATTGTCACCAAAAAATTTTAATAACACTATTTTCAAACAATAAACTTCGTTTCAGATTTCTATTTCAAATGTTGTAGAAATATACCGTGAAGTTTGTTTTTTTGGAAATAGTGGTGTAAAAATTCAATTTGTTTCCTGTCAATTTGTTTCCTCGACAAACATTCAACAAAGGTGGGGGACCCCTAATCCGGATACTAATTGAATCTTCACTGTATATGAAATGAATTAACTTATTTATGAAATTTTCTATAAGAAAAACTTACCTTATCATTGTAATCTGGCATCTCTGAAAGCATTGCAAAAATTACCGTAGTTCCTTGTGAATGACCAATAATAAAAAGATCTTCTTTTCCAGTAGCATCTAAAATGTAGTCGATCGTGGCTGGTACATCGTATTGGGCCACCTGATCAAAGCTAAAAAGAAAACAAAAAGATCGTTTTTACAACAACATATTGTCACAGTATGTCAAAGATTCTAAAATACGTGTTTCATATTTCAAGAAAAACAAATTAAAAATTTTTATTTCAAGAAAAAAACTCTACAAAAATTAAATTTATATATGTTTTGTCTTATTAATTCACAATAGAATCATATTTCTATTTTACATGTTTATTTAAAACATAATAGTTTGAAAAATTAATTTACATATGGCTCCTGCCATGGTAAGTCGCATGGTCATGGATACACCATCCGAGTTCACATAACATCAACAACACACAGTGCATCTGGAGTATGCATGTAGCAGTACATGTTGTTAATTGAAGTACAAGTATATATTTTTGGTAGAAGTTGTAGTGCTAAATACAATTAGTTACCCAGTTAATTATGCATTATAAATACAGATAATACATTATAAATATCAATACACTAAATTACAAATATCAATACACTAAATTACAAATACATATTATATTACGTATGTGACAATAAAAAAACTAGCTACTGATGTCAGATTATCCAAGCATGAGATTCAAGCAGTACATGCGGTCTTTTATGCATCCCCACAGGAAAAAAAAAAAAATCAGACACTATGATATTTGATGATCTAACTGATCACCCAATCCATTGTTCTGGGAATTTTTTTTTCCTTACAAATTTAAAAATACTTGTTTACTTAAAAAAAAAAATCTCTTAGATATTACAAATCAAACTTTATGTAATGCTGCTACATGTATAAGCAATATAATTTGGAGTAGCATTAACGTTATTGCTTTCAGATGTTATCCAGTGACATACGTGTAAAGATTATTCTTATAATTTACCCTGTACAATTGTGTGTGTTTGGGGGGGGGATATTCGCTGACTAACTCTGCCGCAAGTCATCGATAAAAATGGGATTGGTAACAATCGACTATTAGTAACAATGCTGTTAAGTCTTCATTTTTAGGGTTTCGTTCATCTGACGAAGCCCTATTAGTCTCACTTCTCTGTCTGTCTGTCACATAGTTCATACTTGGAAACTGTATAAGTTAGAGACTTGAAATTTTGCATACTTGTAGCTAATACCTCCTGTCACACGACAAATAATAAACATTTCTTATATTATTTTAATTAAATGAATTAATTTAATGACATCCGACCGTTTCGGTGACTTTTTTAGATCTTAAAACAGAATCTTAATTTCAGTCTTTTTCACGCAGGCTAGAGGGTTCAGTGGTAACGCGTTTTCCTTCTAACCCAAAGGCTCCGGGTTCTATTTTTGACGATAGAAGTTGAAATTTTCGACTTTTACATTTCATTGTCCGATAGATTTAATTAAAAAAACTTCCTTTTTTTTTTTTTGTCATTCTAAGGGTTTCGTTCTTTTTTTTTTAGCTAAAATTAAATCATATAATTAATTATGATTTTCAGATATACAAACATATTCTCTTACAATTGTCTGAAAAGCAGTTCTTGAATATTTTTAATTTGATTTACAAAATAGCTTCCCCTTGTTATCATTTTATTATTAAATTTAAGGGTGGCGCCATCTATATTCTTATTGATAAAGTGTATTGATAAATGATGAGGATAGTTATAAATTAATGATTTGGATTTATGAATTAAAGGATAAAGTGTTTTGAAAGGAATATTAAACGAAATCCATTGTGCGATCTTCGATCACACTTACCCACTTGTCTATTTTCCACATTATTATTTTCATATAGGAAATGTTGTTCTTTTTAAATGCTGAATTCATCGATTAAATAAAGCAAAGTTGTCTGTTAAAAAATATTGATATTAAAAAATTCAGCTCTGGTAATAAAATCTACTTTTAAATGTTATGCATGGACTGGGTTTGGAAGTCGTCTATATATTAAAAACTGCACCATCTTCCTTTTTTCAAATGATAATACGTTTTTTTTTTTTGTTACTTTTTTTCCGTTCCTTGTAGACGGAAACAGCTCGGAAAAAGGCTTAGTTTATACTTTTTTTCTTAAGTTTTCATAAAGCTACAAATTGTCAAATTTAAGGATGCTAATATTAAATGCACGTGACAAAGTTTAATTGATGTCTTCCAAAAAAAAAAAAAAAAAAAAAAATCATTCGATTGAATTTTCTTTTTTTTTTATGAGATAAAATGAATAGACCCAAATGTATCCCAAGCTCTTATTGAAAAACACATTTTTTTTACTGATTAAAATATCAATCAATTCATATTAAAAATGAACTATGATCTATACTAAGTTTTATATAAACGGACCACAATCTTCATTCGTCACAAACATGGGTGTGTTAGTTTAGAGCTCATTCAAATCATTAGGCTTCGAGATATAGAGAAATTGTACTTTTAGACAGTCTAAGAAAGTGTTATGAAACCTTTTTTTGACATGGCACACCTAAATATCTCTAAAATCCTGGTGCCCATGCAAAAAGCACACCTGCCAAAGAAAGTGAAAAAAAAAAGTGTCTCATCAAGTGAATACAGCCTCCTAGATATATGACAGACTAACGGCCATGGAACAAGCCTCACTCCAATAGTGCGCTAAGTTTATATACTTGTAACATATATATATATATATATTTTTTTAATATTGGAATTTTACTCACATAGAGAGAAACCCTAAAAAGCCCATGACAAGCGCAGTAGCATCCCTCATTTTGCATTTGTTTAGCCTATAAATAGCCGATAAAGTTTTTAAACGAGAATACTTTTGACATATAACTGTATAAGTGCAACGAAGTCTTATACAACTATATTCACCTTTATATGAATACGAGTTTTGTTGTTTCTTGCTAACAGCAGTGTTGAGAATAGGGTACATTTTTTTAATTATTATTCAGACTGCTTGATTGCCACTATTTATTTTTATATAGAAATATTCCCCTTATTTAATGACAGATTAAATAATGCAAGAATTGGACCAATTACACTATTTTAAGAAAAAAGTGATGGGAATCAAACAATTTTAATTTAAAAAAAAAGTAGCTTACTAGTGACACTGGCAAACATACCTCAGCAGGGCCGTAGCTACCTTATAGCAGATGAATCAAACTGCTCCAGACGTACGAATCTAAAGGGCGCAAAATTAGAAGGGACAAAATAAAGATTTGTAACAATATTTGCATATTTTCTTTCTTTATTAACCAGATATTATGGATCGATCAGAAATGTTACACTCAGTATATTCCTATGATATTTTACATTATTTTCAACCTCAACTACTTCGACTTAAAATATTTTTTTATACTCAATTAAAAGAAATGACTTCTATTCGCGAAGTTTTAATTTTATTTCATACCATACCACAGCCTCAAGTAGCTTCACTAAAACTGTTTCAGCTTAGATTAATTTTAACACGATTATTCAAATTGGTAAAGAAATCATATGAGCAGTAATTTCTCAACCAGGCGGCGAAAAATGTCCAGGCCAGGATTCGAACCAGGGATCACTTGGATGAAGCTGCCAATGCTCTATTATCTGAGTCATCCCGGAGGAATCTAGAGGACATAATTCACCCAGTTAAAATTATTGATCATAGCATCTGGTCTGATATCTGATACCTGTTTCAGCTTGCCTGATTTTTTTTTTCTTTTTTTGCTTCGTCTTTGATAACAATTGAAGTTTTTCAAATCTTAAAGTAATCAAAACTTATTTACTGAGTACTCTGAGGTCACTTTATTGGCTATCACTGTTTCCAAACAAAACTGTTCCTGGCATATTTCTATTGCAAATGTAGAAATATACCATGATGATTACTGTTTGAAAATATCCAAAAAAGTGACCACTAAGAAATCTGTACTTAAGAAGCAATACATTAAATTATACTGTTTTGATATTTTGAAAATATAGCAAATTTCAAATACGAAATTGATAAGTATTTTCTTTAAAATCATATAAAAAGTTAAGTATCAAACTAGTGTTCTTTACAAATTATTGATTGTAATTAATTAATTATCGTCACATGGCCATAAAGAAATATTCGTCTTCTCAAATTTTAGAAACTTCATGATATTAATTAGAACTTATAGCAGAATTTGACCCTTTTTATAGGGATGGAAACCATGATTGCCTTAGCTGTCACATATATATTATTTCTGATGTCAATATCTCTTTTTCTATGCATATGAAAAACGCACAACGATGAAGGAGACATCATACGAAATGGTTTTGTTCAGGCTTTTGACATAATGCACTCACATTTCGTTAAAACACATTATTTGATTGAAAACTACAGTTAATTACAAAATTGATGAAAAAACGTATTAGCAGAACAATCTCAAACAATGCCGTGCGAAAGGTCTACTGGTCTTCTACTGTTTGTCAGGGGCAACAAGTTAAAGGAAATTTATCATTGATTCCATTATTCAGAAAGTGCTTTATTAAAAGATTTTTCCATATTTTTAGATCCCCTCACCACTTCCAATTTTACACATTAGTATAATCAATAAACTCAAACTTTTGATTATAAAATGTTAAAAATCTTGACAAACAGTATAAGGGTATATAATATATGTAATATATAATAGTATAATAGTAACCTATAGTATAAGGGTCTCAGCTCTAATTGTTACCCAGTGGCTAATTTCCTAAACCATTAGCTTCAGAAGTATAGTTCCAATAGCAAAAATGTTTCAAACTTGTTCTTAATCCTAATAAAAACCATTTATATCAAAATAGTTATTTTAAAAAATTACGAAATTTATTTTTTTTTACTCTCCCTGAGTACTACATATTTAGTACTACTTTCTCAATCTACCAACAAGTAAAATAATAAAAGTTTAACTTTTGTAAGACCACTGAGTTATGCTAACTTGAAATTTATGAATTTTCAGAATTTTTTGGCTCTAAAATTCTAAAACCGCGTTTTATCCAAATATTACAAGTCAAAATTTAAAATTTTCTTGACAATGGTGTGTTTCTTCATTAGAATTCTTTATTGCTTCGCAGACCTTGAAAGGAATAACAGATATTGAGGCAGCAAATTGCACTTCACAATTTTAAATTAATTTTAAAACAATGTAGACTGTGAATAAATTCCACTTCAAACTTCTCCATTTGACACTATAAAATATATAATTTAAACCGAGAGATTAACTCTGACAGTATTTTAGACAGGCAGGGGGAAAAAAACTCAGAGCACTCCAGACACTTTCGCGAAGCGGCAAACAGCAAAGGGATTTGCTTTTGAATAGGTTCGATTGCTCATGTGGCCTCTCAGGGATTCTAACTTTAAACGTGCAAGCATAGGCTCTTTCCGGCAATTGGAGGGCAGATTGCGTCGAGTAGCAAACTCAGACTGGCATTTCATCTTTGAGATAGAGAAAGTTAAAGTACGACTTGTACTTGAAACCCAACCCAGTAAGCACCCACGAGTAGAACTGGAGTTCTACTGACAAGGACTTATGGCTGCTCGTCAGTAAACTTCCCGATTCCCCTCGCTAATGTTAATCCAATGGGCGTAGGAAGCATTCGTATTTTTAAAATATCTCCTCGGGAAATTAACATTTTTAACTTCTGTTTCCTGTGTACTGTTCTTAAAGAATGTCTCTATTTTCTTAGTAATCAAAATATTTCTAAACTATGTGCTTAATTTATATTTTTATGTGTTAAAATCTTAGCGAAACTGAATACGATTTTAACATTTCATATAAAATTAAGTATATATTTTAGAAAAAAATTGACAACTAAGAAAAAGAGAGACATTCTTTAAGAACAATACAAAGAAAACAGAAGTTAAAAATATTAATTTTCCGAGGAGATATTTTAAAAATACGAATGCATCCTACGCCCATGGGAATAACATTAGCGAGGGGAATCGGGAAGTTTACTGAGGAGCAGCTTTAAGTTCTTCAAAGAATCTGTGTAAAATTTCCACCCGTGTATTTAATCATTTATCTGTTGCTGTGTTGTTGTCAATAAACCTTGTGTACGCTAACACGGCTTTCTAGAATTTCATCTCGTGACGGCAAAACTTAAAGAATTATGGTTCATTTTAATATTTTATTTTTCTTTATTACGTTGAATATCTTATTGCTAAAATATTTTGACTTTTAAATGAAACTAAAGTTTTAAATCGGGATAATACTATAATAAAGGATTTTTAAATCTCAAAAAGGTTTACCAGAACTTTCTCCGCTGACAAGGGGGCATACCAATTTTACTTGCTCCAGGACGCTGAATGTGCAGCTACGCCATTGCACTTCAGTGTGAAATAAAATTCTTATATAATCAGCACTTTTGTGATCACAAAATTTGTTGAAGAAACGCCCACAGCTTTGACAGGATTTTATAATTCATTTTATTAACTCATTAAAAACTGCTTAAATATTTTTGGATATTAAGATTTCCCTATAAATAGAACAATCCAGAAACATTTCATTCTCATTTTTCTTTCAACTTTCTCATTTTTTCTTATTAAAACCTTCTTCTCTATTAGCGAACTTTCCCTTTCCTATTATCACCTAATAAGAGATGTTTGCCATGTATATCCAGATAAAAATTTAAAAATATGTATCTCATAATGTATGCGTATACTACGCATGAGTTCCGCACTAGAACTATAAAAAATTTATCATTAACTCATTTCCTTATGGTCACCATTTAGGGGTTTATTAATTTTCCATGACTGGTAGCACATAGTTTAGATATTTCAAATATTTTTGAGAAAAATATATTCAAAACAGTCAGTTTTGGATGTAACATTAAGTTATTTCATGATTAAAAGTTTTCATGTCATATGTTACAGAGTGTATACGAAATACAAGGCTCTTTTCAGTAAACAGCCGAAAAAAAAGCTACAAAATGCTAAAATATGGTACCAATTAAAAAGGTTGTATAGAATTTTAACTTATAAAAATTCCGAAAACTCCATTGCTAGCGTGTGTGTCAGCACCGTTTTGACTGCTCTTCTACTACGATGTTGAAGATTCGGGCCAACTGGTTTGATTCTATCGTCTCAGGTGATTATCCTCTTATGGCTAAAGCCGCGCAATTATAAAAAAAATATATACAATAATGATCTTCAAAGCCCTGTCCAAATTTTAGTTAATGGTAGATCCTTTGTTTCCCACGACTATACTTTACTCGTAATGATTAATATAGAATTACATATACCTGAAGTTCCAAAACTCGTATTGATTTGTCGTGTATGTTGTATGTTTTCTGGAGTAATTACATCCTCTAGTATTCAAGAGCCATACATCATATCCTTCATCAGAAAGTACAAAACCTACAATGTATAATAAAATTTTTAAAAAACAGGAGATTTTGCATAAAACTAAGCTACAAGAAATTAGTTAATAACAAACAGTTGGGTTGTAAGAAACATCAGTGGTTAGAGGGTGGTTAAAACAGGATAATTTAACGTCACCTGAAATTTCAAAATGTGTGCTTGTTTTTTAAAAAATAGCATGCAGACAAAACAGTACAGAAGTAAAATGTAAATTTAAGTCGTAAAAGTTGTATTGTACAAACTGAGAATGGAACGAAGGATAAGTAATTGAAAAAGTGTCTGAAAGAAATAAAATCATTCGATTCAATCTTAGGTAAATTAACATTATCACGGGACACGCGATGTATGTATCAGCGTTATGACTAAATTTGAAGAGAGAACGTTTGATTCTTTAGCTGTATCTTTTTAAGAAACTCTAAAAATTTAGCAGTTTTCTTGATGGCAAGTTGAGGAATAAGTCAAAGAAAGTAGTGTTGTCAAATTCTAAGAAGGGAAGAAGACATGCTGTATAAGATTTTGAAACAAACCAAAGTTTAATCGTAACGCTCTCAAAAACCTTTCAATGATCAGAGGGGTAAACGGTGATAGTCACTGATAGTTAGATGATAGTAATATCTTTAATAGTATTTTTTTACGAACATCGACTGTCATCGTTCTTCCCTCTTTATACCTATCCTCAACTGTATTTTCAAACAATTGCGTTTATTTTTGTCTCGATCCAAGGTTTCCAAACGACAGTACGCTAACAGAAGGCACTGTCATTTCAAATTTCACAAAAAGTAAACTGGCGTCGTTTTTTTCTTTGACCCTTCATTTACTTGTGACTGGATCAGCTGTTAGATAATAGAGTAGCCAATCGAGACAATACAGTGGCCTATCAAGCTTAATGACTTTTAGCAGAATACCAGCAGAAAGTAGTTAGAATAGCAAAAGGATAGAAATCTCAATATATACTGCTGAAGTTCAGCTATCAGATGCGCTTCCTCTATAACTGGGAGGGACACAGAGCCGAGAAATTTCCTTTTCTGGTAACAATCAAAATTGTGGGAGCCTTCTTCAAGAACTTTGGGGCTTTGCCCGTCAATAAACTTTTAAAAGTTAGCCATTCCTGTAAATTCCGTGTTGATTTATTGAGAGAAACAGCCATTTATCACAAGTTGTTGTATTTACTTGTTTTCTCTATCCTTGTGGCTTAGATTTATGCTAGTTTGTGTTAGTTTACGCTATTTTGTACCTCGTATGCAACACTGAAGAATAAAGTCAATACCTGGTAAGTAAATATTCCGAGACTTTAAGATCACAGTTGTGCTATGTCCAATTTCGCTAGTTCGTGGAAAATCAAAAAATATGTCTTGTATCTTGCATAACTCGAAAACTACATGCAATATTTTATTTTCAGGGCTCATATATATATATATTCCAACATTGCAGAAATGTTTTTAAAACCAGAACCAAACGTTTAGAGTCCTTTATATTTATACCTACAAAATCGCTTACCATAATTTCCAGCCTATATTTATCGGATCAGAAAAATATGTTTTGAATCAGTAATTTTACTTTATATATGCGAAGTTAAATAAATACCACCTGACTACCTTTCTTTTTTCTAATTAAAATTTCTAGTACAAACATGTTTATTTGATCCGAAGAGTTATAGACAGAAATTATGATAGTTTTTAAAAAGTTTAAATCCATCTCTGCTGGAGAAATATTTAAGTACAAATTGTACATAGCCCTGCAATTTCAAATTGAATTTCAAACATTTTCATATTTGTTTCACTTAATACTGTGTTTTTTCGTTTCTTTTCTCGTTTTCTGTGTCTTGTTTAGAAATTCTCTAAATTGCCTGTATTTTATATTTTTTAGAGAATTTAGGCAAATACAGAGATTTATGTTTTCTGGTCCTTCCCTGTTTTCCAGCCGTTTTCCATGAATTTCAAATGAGTGACATTCAACTTACCATAGTAGAGGAGCTTCGGGTATTATGGAGAAAATACTCTTTCCTTTAGGGGCAATACAACATCCAGATATTGTTTAAAAACCGAAAACCGATTGTGAAATAGTCGGGAAATATTGAATAGGGGTTTAAAAATAAAGAAAACGAAGAAAATTTGGAAAAAAATGGTGTAATGGACTGAGGAATGGCCAATATACTTCAGTTCATGCTTCAGATTTGCACAAATCACAAGTATAAGGATCTATCTGTGCGCCACCATAATCGTGGAGTATTATGAGATGGATGAGACATTACATTATGAGATTCCATATAACCCGGCACTGCCGGTTTGGAAAAAAATTGCTCTATATTTATTGGTGTGAATCGCGAGCTGAAAAACGAGTATTGCATTATAAAATGTTAGTATTTCTAAGAAATTACTTCTAATAATGAAAAAAAAATATTGAAAATTATCTTCAGAAACTTTCCAAACGCGAAAAATTAGTATTTATTCACACAACACGCGCTCACGCCAACCGACGAACTGCGCATTGTGGGGGCATTCTGGAAACGTTCTTAAGTAGTTGATGGTATTGCCGCTTGGTGGCAGCACCTAGACCAAACAGAAACCTTGGCACTCCATATTAACCAACTATTCCATAATACCCAAAGTTCCTCTATATACTGCATAAGTAGTAAAGACATTTTGGTTAACATTTTGCCTAACCGCGTGTATCCGCTTAGAGCACAGCATGCTCAATTTCTCATGAATAGGGTTGCCACAAGCAGTTATTTTTTAAAACATTCCATACCACTATTCCCAAACTACAATCTTTTTGTTACATTTTTAAGAAAAATTTGCGTAATCTTGGACTCAAGTGTACACAAAAAAGAATTTGCTGGGACATCACATTTTTCGTTTTTCCTTATTCTTAGATTATATTATTACAAACTGGACTTTAAACGATTATAATCTTGACTCTACTTACGATTTCAGTATCGCAAATAATGGACATTGTGCTATTAGGTGTGGATGTCAAGTAATTACGTCGATTTTTTTTCTGATAAGTTTGTATTGTCTCATTGGTAATGTAAAAAGTGGTGTAGTATTTCATCAATAAAAGGAGATCCTATTACTTTTTAACACTTGTATTACAAACATAACTACATTTTAAACTATAAACATGAAATATTTAAATCACATCTTCTAAAAAAATCCATTTGGCTTTGCCAAGTGAAAAAACAAAAGTTCGTTTGGATACACATTACCTAATCCATTCACAGCTGACATAGTATTTTCGTCTTCTCGGAAAAACAACCAACTAGAAATTACGAGGGTCACACTGAAATGTTTGAGACACGACTGAATAGCACAAGTTAAACTTACCAACTCTTGGGAGTGTTCAAAATAGTTCTTCCCAAGATCAACACACTTGGTACGCGAATTTTCCAATTATTAAATGCCTCAAGTCATCCATTTCTGGCAATAGATGAAAAATAGGTTTTTATAACCTTATTAATCTCATCTTCGGAATGAAAACGACATCCACGTGTATTTTTTTTCAATTAAAAAATAACCAAACGTCACACATAGGATCACACACAAAAGATCAAAATAGGATGGATGTTCTATCACTTTGATGTTTTCTTGTTCTCGAAATTCGACTGTCATCCTTGCTAAATGAGAAGATGCATTGTCATGGCGAAGTATAAGTCGCCTACACTCTAAAAAATCTGCGTAATGTTCCTGACGTTTAATGTGTAACATTCCTGGGTTTTATCGGATTATTTCTGCTAATCCGAGAATAGCGAGAAATCTGGTGTAACATCTTCCACAATGTTGTGTAACTTTTCGGAATACTCGAGAAAGTGGAATTTACTGATCAACTGTGCAACGTTCCATATGTTTTGTGTGTTACATTCCTTAGTTTTCTTAGGTATACTTTTGAACTTTTGTGTACTTTTTGGAATTATTGTAAAAAAGAAATTATCGATGATCTGTGTAAAGTTCCATATGTTTTGTGTGTAACTGATTTGTGTAAGTTTTCTGGCATTTTTTTGGTGAAATTCCTGGGAAAAACTGTGGCATAATAGCTGCCACAGGTTTTCTCAGGAACTTTACACCAAATTTTTTACAGTGTAGCATTCACCTCTTGAAAAATTTCTGACTATACTTGGTGGATTATAGCGGTGTACCAGTTAGCTGTAACTATCTTCTGACCCCTATAGCTTTATGGCGTTGATCATCCCTGTACTTCTGAAGAACACGGCATTCATTACTTTTTTCGTTTCTCATTGTCTTTTCACGATTGTTGGTTTGGGGTCATCTTCAAAGACCCATTCTTTGCTTTCCTGCCGTGTTGGTACATCAGAAAAAGGTATGTACGTCTCATCACCAGTTATAATTTTATAAATAATGCGGTGCTGACAACCATTAAGTCCTTTAACGGTTTCTTTTTACTGATTCTGAAACGCTCCATTTTTTGGTGTTCTGTTAAATTAAGTAGGACCCAGCGAAAAACTAATTTTTTCATATGCAGTTCTTTACGAATAATTTTATGTATAGCAGTTGATCCAATGTTAAGTTCTTTCTCCATCATTTGGTAGATACAGCGGGTATCATCGATTTACATTTTTCATATGGCCGACACATTTGCTAGGACTACAGCTGACAACGGTCTTCCTGTGTGTTCTTCATCCAGGAGAGAATTTCGACCTCTTCTAAATCCTGTAAATCATTTAAATACAGTGGCACGAGATGGGGCTTCATTTCCATATGCTAACAGTAGATGTTGAAGGCATTTTTCTTGATTTAGCCCCACTTTAAATTCATAGAAAATCATAGCTTGATAATACTCTCGCGTCAACTCAATTTTCTCATTTTTCAAAATTTATTCTACGACAAGTAAATTGCAATTGTTGCCACAAATTATGACCTGCGGACATAAAAGAGTTCAAATTTAAATACTGACCAATAATTTTTTGTTGCATATGTCTGTCCTTGTCTCAAAAATTGCAGTGTTACCCTCGTATTCCAGATCAAAACCTTGGTTGTTATTACGTCAATCCTTCATATGACTGCCAGTGACTCCAGTCTCGTGTCGTTTCCTTCAAAGCTCGTTCCCTTTGCAGTATGATACTACAATCGGGTATTTGAAGATAATATTAGCAGCTACGTTTTAACCCTTTCCGGCACAGTGGTGTCCCACTCTGGGCACACCTAATTTTAATTCCAAACTTGCATACGGCACCAAGAATATTTTAAGAAAATTTTGATTCTATAATGAAAGCTTAAAATAAGCAAGTATAAATTCAATTTAAATGTAATGTATCGGACCGATCGGCTCGCTTAATTTTTTTATCGCCGTGGTTGGCCCGTTTAATTTTTTTTTTATCTCGGCCTGGCCCGTTAAAAAATTGTCTTTATTCTGCCGGCCCGACCCAGCTCGGCCCATTTGAAAATTTTCCTTTATTTTTCCAGGTCAAGTATGGGCCTCGGGTCAGGCCCGGACCCATGCAAACCTCTACTATAAATATCCAGAGACTTGGCCCAAATAGAACGTTCGAATTCAAAGCATTGTAAGAAAAAAAATATTATGGCGCCGGAAAGGAAATTTTGCAAAGGATAAAAAAGTATGATGCGTTGAAATCATTCAGGATTTTTTGAAATGAGAAGCGGAATAACTATTTTTAAAAGCGAAATATAGAAAAATTGAGTGAGGAAAAGTTAGGTTAATAGTAAGTTAATGTTTCAAATATATTATATATATATATATATATATAATAAAAAGAAAGTAAAAGATTGTTTCTTTTTTAAAGAAATGTAAATAAAAATTGTATTTTATAATAAACATTCTTTGATACAGTTATCTTTTAAAAAAATGTAAATAATGAAAACTACTTTTGGGAATGTATTCTCTTTGATTTGTGGCCGGTAGAAAATCACACTTACCGGCCACTTTGTCTGGTACAATATTTTCACTTCTGCAAAGCTTAGTGAAGTGGATAAAGATGGGTATATCGGAGGGGGTATATCGGAATTCAACTCTGATATATTTCACTTTCTCTCTTCTCGTCGTTTTTATACCAGTTATTGTACACAAGATAATAATATCACAACATGTCGCGGGCTATCTGATTGGTCTACGATGCGATTGGTATGTGCCATCATGGCATTCCTGCAATGATAGTTGGCAAAAAAGTAGTAAATAGATTGGTTGACAAGAGTGTTTGTTTGTAAACATGCCCTTTTCTTATATATAGTACATTTGCTTATACCTAGACTCCGGTCCGGATAATTATAAACCCAGCTAACAGCATCGGCCAGTACTCCATGAATTAATAAAACAACTTCTTTCTCGTGTCCGTCCTCTATGCTATTTATTCCATGTGGTATCCTTTGTACGGACAACAGGTAGCCATCAGAAGTCCGGATAGTGTGTTCTTCTATTGGATATCCTTTACTACTGACTAATTGGCTCTGAAAAATAAAGAAGAAAAAAACTGCATTTAAACAACTTAGGAATATTGACTTACAACTTACAACAGGCATAACTAACTCTAGGCAACATGTTTTCCCAATGACATGCAATCTTTGACTCCCGCCAAATCCTACGTATGCCAAGCAATTAGCGTACGAGAGTGCGGTTTGGACGAAAATGCTTCTTATGATCTGAAATTTTGTTTAAGCAAATAAAAAAAAATTGTTCCAAAAATTTCTCATAGATGGCGTTGCTTCTGGAAAGTTATCGAATAGGTAGAATGCCTTTATACATAACAATGGCGACAGACGCACAATTCGTATGCACAGGTCTTGTCCAAACTATGGCAACCCACATTCCAGAAGTTAACAATACTCGTCTATCCATCTTCACTCGTTTAATCGAACTCACGAGGGCAAGTATTGTTAAGTTCTGGAATGTGGGTTGCCATTGGTTTGGACAAAAACTGTGCATACGCATTGCGCGTCTGTCACCATTGTTATGTATACACTATACAGGTATTGTACCTATTCAAAAACTTTCCATAAGCAGCGCCATCTATGAGAAATTTTTTGAACTAATTTTTTTATTTGCTTAAACAAAATTTCATATCGTAAGAAGAATTTTCGTCCAAACCGCACTCTCGTACGCCAATTGCTTGATCTTTTATTGAATTTGAAAATGAGTCAAGGACTTTTGGGACACCCCGTATTTCATTATCACTATATTGCCAACAAAGTTATCCGCAGTTGAAGTTACAGAATCCTAAATAGCACCAGCGTGGACTTTGCGGCTGCTGAACCGAATTGTGGAGTTCGCGCGCTAATCCTTAATTTTCTTGAAGATCAATGCAAACAGCACACAACCTTTATCTATATCTTTTATTAGCTGAAATCATATATAGATGTATACATTTTGAGAAAAAAAATCTATCAGCAATAATTAACAAAACTAATTATAAATAGAATGCAGAATGTTTACATGTAACTGACAAGGAAGATTTCCTTAAAGTGAATACTCAGAATATCTTGAAAAAATGTCAGATGGTTCTCCATACGTATAACCTAATATAACATCAGAGAAATTTACCTGCGGAAGCTCAATAGAAAATCTGTAAAAAAGAAAACTAATAATAAACTATTGAATTTCTATATTCAAATTTTAATTGGTTAATAGGCGTGTAGACAACATCCTGAAAAAGTACCCAAGCCGGGTCTCGAACCCGAGTCATCAGTGTACCGCACTGACGTTCTACCAACTGAACCACTTGGGAACGATATACAGCCTGGAACTTTCTCACTATAACATGTTGGCAAGGCTACAAATGCAGCACAAGATGGAATATTTTCCGTGAACCACCAACCCTGGGGCAAACACGAAATCAAAGAAAATCCAGCATCGATAATTGAATAAATTCATATTTTAATACTTGGAAATGTTTCCATAGAAAATTTCTTACACTTTGCATTCATAATATTCAAATTTTAATTGCTTAAGCTATACGCCTATTAAGCAATTTAAATTTGAATATTATGAATGCAAGGCGTGAGAAATTTTCTATGGAAAAATTTTCAAGTATTAAAATATGAATTTCTTGAATTTTTACTAGAGATCTTAGCTAAGAGATGTAAGATCTCTAGTTTTCACCGCAAAAGTGATTAGACGCAATGCGATTTTGCGAAGAAGACTGGTGCTAGCCAAATGCACATGATTCAATTTTCAATGCTTACAGAATTCAAATTAAAACAATGAAATAATTTACTGCATTTTAGGGTTTCGTTCATTTCACGAAACCCTATTTGTCTCACTTCTCAGTCTGTCTGTCCATCATAGAGTCCGTTCTCGGAAACTGTATAAGTTAGAGACTTGAAATTTTTTGTACTTACAGCTGAATACTCCCTGTCACACGACAAATAATAAAATTTTGAATACGGCGTTAATTACCGAGGATATTAATTAAAAACCCTAAAACCTCATTAAAAATTGCGCAGAAATTCAGCAAAAAGGAACATTTCTATTATCCAAATTGATAACACATCTGTTTCGATCCCACGGAACTTCGGGGTTGCCGTAAAGAGTTGCGCTTCCACATCCTCACAAAAGTCCCCTTTTCGGAAATACCTCAAATAATCTGTCTATCGTCACGAAAAGTTGGATTCCGGTGTGAATAAAATCGCATTTTCAAAGAACCGAATTTCGAAAAAATCGAACCAGAACTTTTCAAGATATCAAATAAAAAAATTTTCATTTTCCTTAAACAAAAAAAAAAAAAAAAAAAAAAAAAGTCAGTTTATCAGTTTTTAAGGATTTTGTTTCTACAGCCGCTGTGAAATCAGAGATTTATGCCATTTCTCAGCGAGACATCGCCACTTTTTGTATTAACTGCGGAGGGGAGGAAGATAAATAAACCGCAGATTTTGAATGTAGTAAGAGATTAAAAGCTCTATTATTTTTTTTTAATATTGCAGATACCGATTTGAAAATTATGCATCAATATATATATCTATATTTTACGATGAACCCAGAAATCTAATTTTTATAAAGATCGCAATATTATAACCAAAGTTGTATTTTATCACAAAATGCTGATTTTTGTACAGAAAAAATAAATAAAACGCTAATAGACAATGATGTAATTAATAAAGAGAATAGAGATTATTAATAAAGAAGGGGAGATGGGGAGGGGGAACTATTTTTTATTAAATATCGCATTTAGGCCACGTAATAGACATTATTATGATAGAGCAGAATAGCGGGCTTCGCTATTCTGATTCGATTATATTCAGATATTCGATAAACGAAAAAATCGACCGGTAAATTTTTATTTTTTTTTAAACATAACTTTTTTTTTTTTTTTTTTTTTTTTTTTTTTGGAAAATGAAATTTATTTGGATTTATTAATTAAAGAATAAAGTGTTTTGAAAGAAATATTACACGAAACCCATTGGGCGATTTCGATTACACTTATCCACCTGTTTGAATAAGGTAACATACAAGTTGTGTATATTTCAGTAATTTAATTTCAATATATTCTATTTTGCAAGCTCTAAATACTTATTCTAGCGTGTAGTCAAGTTAACAGTTTACACCTTATTTTTCGATCTGGAAAATTAAATCGTTATCAGGATTTTTTAATTTTTTTTAATGATTGCTATATAAAGTGGAATCTTTATGAAAGACCACCTATGTCAGGAGCTCTTCATAAAGACCACTCATTTCTGGTTTATAATATTATATTTACATCAAATTTATTTTTATTATTATTATTATTATTAATTTGAGTTTACAGGCTCTGTATACTAATCTTGAATTACACTCCCACATCAAAGGATATTTGCTATTCCCAATTCTTCGAATAAATGGGTATACAACATTTGAAGCCAATCGAATAATTCTAACAAAGGTTAAAATCGTTTAGTCTAAACTAAAAGGAATTACTCCCCCCCCCCTCCCTTACTTATCTTATATTCGATGCGCAAACTCTAAAAACTACTTCAGGAAGCAAATTTAAAATTCTCAAATTAAATATGTTAGATATTTATGTTTTATAATCAATGAGTTCAGAATATTTTATATATTCTACGGAAGATTTAACTTGTGAAATTTAAATTAAGGGGAAGAGGGAGAGAAAATTGCCAACAATAAAAGTAATATTAAATATAAATAAATAAAGATGCATATATAAAAAGGGATTATACCTCTAATAGGGTGTCCCGGTATAGTCTTTCCGAATTTTTTGTCAGAGTGATATACTTAAGGAATTTTAGACTTCTATTTTGTATTTAGTTTCTTATTTAGTTCTTCTGAATATATTCTGATATAAAAAGATGGAAAGTTCGGAATGTGTGAATTAAAATGTTCTGATTAGAGCTATAAATACCAAACACTTAAATATTTTTCACTTAAAAATGGGAAGGAATTGCAATCTTTTGAAACAAGTTTCTCAAATGAAACAAATGAATTTTTTTAATCATTGCTTAAATGGAGAGTTTATCACTACTAACACCGCCCCCTGACTTCGTAGTTAATAATACTCCAGATGAGCCATGGCCAACCAAAATAAGAAACAGTCTTTTTTTCCTCACAATTCTGAAGAGTAAAAAAAAAAATTCTAACACAACAAAATTATTTGATAATTATGAATGGGATGTCTTATTCCGCATCACAAGTGAGGCATATATCCCCGATGCAGATGGGGCATGTATGCTTTTAGTCCGGGATAAATGCCTGTAGCTTCGGAAGTAGGAATAAATATGGCTGCAACCTAATTTAACACATTACTCGATATCTGTTTCAACAACATTCACTAAATATTTCATGGAAAATCTCTAGTAAGTACATTATATTTCATCTACTTATCGCTATGTTACAAGAACATAAAACAAAATCCAAACTTACCTTTCTTTGATGAAGATAACTTTTATTTGAAAAATTAAATCGCTGTAACTTCTTCTACTACGGTTTTTTTATAACAATTGAGAGTATAAGAATGTCACTATCTCTGCCACACATCCAATAGCTGAAATACAGCAACTAGGGCAACTAATCCGATGGGACACCTAACCTGGATTTACCCTAATCAGAAATGTGCGAACAATATTTCCATTTTAATTCAAGCATCCGCATATGAAAAAATGAAACATCTGTTGGATAAAACGTGTCCATCACATAAACTTTAAAACACATCTGTTCTCATTAGCTTTTCTTAAGCCACTCTGCATATGAATGCTCCTTTATCTCAAGTAAAACTAGCCGAGATGTAATTACGACCGAAGGGAGTTATGATGTTATAATTGAAACAATTACCATTACAATAACGCATCGAATAACCTTACTTCATCAAACATTTATTTTAGTACTATAGATTTCAACAACTTTCAGTAAAATTCTACCTAAATTTTACAAAATAGGAAAGAAATTTTTTTATGTGTTTAACACTTAAATTATGTGTTTTACTTTGCGATATTACCTAGAGGAAAAAAAAAAACAAGAAAAAAAATCATGCGTCAAGCATCGATTATAAAACACTTTTCGACACATTGAGGAAAGTTTCACAAAGCTCCATTTAATGAGGCGAAAAATATATCTAAGTAAACAAAGTAAAAGCCAAACCAGGCGGGGAGGCCTACTTTTAGGCTTAAGCTCAACTAGCTCCGCCCAATCTAAATAAACAATTTGGAAAGCGCAAAACACGTTTCAAAACACAATTTCAGCAATTACCATCTATAGTCTGAAAAATATCCGAATTATTTTGTGCAGCTTATTTTGTGCAGATTATATGATCTACATATTTGTATATATAATATATACTATACCAAAATTTAGAAAATCATAACACAGTTGAAAATTCCTCTTCAACAATCTCCGTCAGTAAAAGGAAATGTAATCGAATTCTTTTGTTCAGCCCTGTATATGACCTGTAGAATTTATACACACACCAAGTAATACGCAAAAAAATAGTTAAATTTAAAAGCTCATGCCACAACTGAAAACGCACTTCCAGAAAATATCGCTCACAAACAGTACTACAAAGTTATTTTGTGTGCCCCTATAAATGAACGATAAATGCTATGCACGCCATAGTATATAGTAAGCATCTTGTAGTGCACCTGAGTGCTTTATGTCAGTTTCAATAAGCTTGAAACAGTGGAACATCATTAAAATACATATTGCAAACGATTTTTCCTCATAGACCATAATGTAAAGGATTTTTTTTTTGTCCTTGTAAACTAACTATAAATGCTACACACTCCATTTTCGATAGAAAACGTGCCATAATGAACTTCAATAACATTTATCAATTACATTGCTATACGAGTATATTTACGAGAGTTGGAGTACGGACCGACAGATAGACAGACGGCCAGACAAACCAAAGTCATAAACCCTTTTCAACTATGTTGGAAAGTGTTAAAAATCATTTCTTTTAGATTTATTTCTATCGAGTAAAACTCAGAATATCTAAACTGTATCCTGGACGTAATTCGGATGTACAGAAAACTGGATAATTGGGAAATCATAAAAATAGGTTGTACTATAAAATAAAGATTTCTTAAAAATCTTTCTGCTAATTTTTTTTATTACATTTCATTATAACAATTTTAGAACAATTAGAAAATTGAGCCGTTGACTTTGAAAGTAGGCCAAGTCCGTTTAATGTTAATGCTAGATATTTAATTGTTTGCATTGGAATGGGTTTAAAAATATTCGTGAGCAGTAATATAAGAGACTTACTAATTTTATACTTTTTGTGGTCTTATTTCATGTAAATTCAATATGCAATAATGGTTATCCGTATTAGCTGAAAAGAAAAATCATGGTTTCAGATTTTGGTATGTGTCAAATGGACTTGTTTCACTTTTTTGTTGAAAACGTTGATTTTCTTTATAATTATAATAACAAAAAAAGGATGACTACATTTTATTTTATTTACTTATTTATTTTATCTCAATATTCCATTCTTCTTTAGAAACGTTACAATGAAAAAAATAATGAATTTAATTTTATAGGAAAAATGGAAAAAAATAAGAAAAAATATTCAGTAATAAGTTTTATATATCAAATTAGCTGAAAAGAAAAATCGTGGTTTTGGATTTTGGTATGTGTCAAATAGACTTGCCTCACTTTTTTTTTTTTTTTTTTTTTTTTTTTTTTTTTTTTTTTTTTTTTAAACGTTGATTTCCTTTATAAGTATAACAACAACAAAAAATGACTATTTTATTTTATTTACTTATTTATTTTATCTCAATATTTCATTCTTCTTTAGAAACGCTACAATAAAATAAAAAATTAATTTAATTTTATTGGAAAAATGGAAAAAAATAAGAAAAATATTCGGTAATAAGTTTTATATATCAAATTTAGATAGTGAAGATAGCGAATCGTTAAAAGGAGTTGCTTATTTTATACTTTTTGTGGTCTTATTTCATGTAAATTCAATATGCAAATAATGGTTATCCGTATTAGCTGAAAAGAAAAATTCATGGTTTTGGATTTTGGTATGTGTCAAATGGACTTGCCTCACTTTTTTTATTTTTTGTTCAAAACGTTGATTTTCTTTATAATTATTGACGGAGAAACCTTTTTTATGCAGTTAATAATCTCCACGTGCAGTGAACGATCGAAAGAACATGTTAAAAACCAGACCCCAATTAACTATAAGTACCTTAAGGGATAACCGCAGATGCAAAACATAGTGAATAAAACCAGAGACTGTCGAAACCAATTAACTGTGAAATTCTGCAGACCTCCCTACTTCAACCTACAGCTGATATCCCGCGCGCGTGCACTGAACTTAATTCTCCCTCAGTTTCCAAAATGCATCCGAGCAGTTAAGATGCTCTTGTATATATATGATGTAAATATATCTCAAATATAATGTAAAATTGGAGCACCTATATGCAGTCTCCAAAACGCGATATAAATGTACATATCTAGCCAAGAATTATAATATTATATTCAAAGGAAAATGGATCTACTTCTTATTTCACACAATGTTATTTTCTAATAATAATGTTTCTTACTATTCAAATACAGTGACACGACGATCATTCAAAGGGGTAAATATTTGGATACACTGTGGATATTCTGTGCGCCAAAGGAAAATCTCATGTAAGCCGAAACAATATTCTTTACCATTATCGAAAGATGAAAATGTATATTAAAATATGAAGACTGATATAACAATTTATTAAGATAGAAAATTAATCATGCTACCGACGGTTCCCCTGACAAAGATTATGAAAGACTGAAAATAGAATATCCCAGTATTAAAAACGATAATATAACAATTTCTAAAAATATGATAATAAATAAAAGATCACTATAAAAAAGAAATAATGAATGCTATAAAAGAAAATACTCAATTTATTGAGAAACTCAATTCTACAAATTATAGTACATGGAAGTTCAAGATGCAGATGTTCCTGATTAAAGAGGAACTCGACGATATTATAGCTCAAGATCTACCGGATCCACCCGACCCCGCATGGAACAAAAAGGATCGAAAGACTAGGGCTCTAATAAACTTAAGCATCGATGATTCTCAAATCGTAAATGTAAAACACTTAGATACTGCCAAATTAACATGGGAAGCTCTGAAAAATATACATGAGAGAAGCAATTTATCTAGTAAGCTTTACCTGTTACGGAAACTATACAGTACTAAATTAGCGGAGGGTGGAAACATGATCACGCATATCACTAATATCTTGCAAATTATAGATCAACTTAATGCCATTGGAGAAAATATTAGCGATTCACATATTTCCGCGCTATTTCTGTGTTCTCTTCCCCCCAGTTACAATACTTTGATAACTGCGTTGGAGGCGAGACCGGAAAACGAGCTCACCCCTGATTTTATCAAAAACAAATTAACGGACGAATATAATCGTAGACATGAAATGTCAGAACAATCACATAGCGGATATAACAACAACGAGAGAGCATTTAAAACAAATAGGAGATATACACACACTGAAAATAGAAGAGAACAAAAATTTTGCAATAACTGTAAAATGAAAAATCATTCCACTTACGAATGCTGGCACTACAAGAGCAGAAACACGGTACAATCCGGAAATCCTCGTAATAATCAAAACAAAAATAAAAAGAATTTCTCATCTTCATTATGTTATGAAAAGACCGAAACTCGTAGAGAAAATAAAATTCCAAACGAAAGAAAATACGCAAATGATCAAACGCAAGATAAAGCATTAATCACCAAAAAAGTAGGCAAAAATAACTGGATTCTTGATTCAGGATCTACCTCGCACATTTGTAACGATAAAAGCCTATTTAGTAAATTCATTGATTATAATAAAACTTCAGTAACGATCGCGAATGGTAATAAACTGACAGCGTTAGGTTCAGGAGAAGTTTTTATAAAAACATTAACCCCCGAAGGAAAAGAAAAACTAACGAAATAACGCGAAGTGTTTTATGTCCAAGACTTAGAATCGAACCTAATTTTGGTTAGTAAAGCCGCTAAAAACGGGCGTAAACTAATCTTCGACGATAATAAATGCGATTTGATCTTTGATGAAGAAATATATATTAGGGCGAAAAATGAGAAAAATTTATACATTATTGAGGAAATGGACGATGTGGAAGAACCACAAAATTATGTAAACATAACGTATAACTGTGACAGCAAACAATGCATAGATCTCTGGCATCGCAGACTAGGTCACAGAGATTATGACGCGATTAAATCAATAATAACAAATCAACTTACGGACGGAATAAAGATAGGAAATTGTAAACATAAAAATAAAACATGCGTAACTTGTATCGAAACTAAATTAACTAACATGCCGTATCCTAAATCAGCAACAAACCGAGCTACTAATATTGTGGATTTGATTCACAGTGACGTATGTGGTCCTTTAGATACACCGACTTCAGGCGGAAAAATTTATTTTATGACTCTTATTGATGATTATTCCCGATATACTACGATATATTTATTATCTAAAAAGAGCGAAGTTACTGAAAAGATAAAAGAGTATATAACGATGATATACAATCAGTTCGGTAAAAACCTAAGGAAATTAGATCGGATAACGGTCGTGAATATGTAAATCACGAGATAGATGAATACTTAAAACAGAACGGAATTTTACACCAATTGACTGTCCCGCATAATCCGAGCCAGAATGGAGTTGCGGAGAGAAAAAATAAAAGTTTATTAGATATGACTAGAAGTATGCTATCACAAGCAAAATTAAGCAAATATTTTTGGGGTGAAGCCATAAACACAAACACCGCAACATACTTACAAAACCGATTCCCAACCAAAGCAAATAACAACAGAACACCTTACGAATTATGGAAAGGAGTTAAACCGAATTTAAAACACTTAAGAACATTCGGTTGTAAAGCGCTATTTTACGTCGATAAAGTAATAGAGGAAAACTTGATAACAGGGCTCAAACCGGAACGTTCGTAGGTTATGACACACGATCGACTGGTTATAGAATTCACACACAAGGAAAACAAATTATAATACCGAGAACGGTGAAATTTCTTGAAAATGAAAATGTACACTCAGAAAACATTAAGGAGATACAAAACACCACAAAAACATCCGATGACAATACACAATTACCGGATAGACATGAAAATCACTTAGAAATAAAACTTGACAGTGAGGAGACACCATCCGAGCCCAAACAGCAACCAATTGAACCAAGAAGGTCTAATAGGACAAATAGAGGCGTTCCTCCTGACAGATATGTTTGTCTCATAAATAGTTCATCTAAAAACATTCCCGAAAATTGGGAAGATATCGAAAAAATGGAAAATATTAATGACAAACAAAATTGGATAAAAGCAACACAAAATGAAATACAATGCCTAAGAAAAAATAACACTTGGACTTTAACAGATCCACCACCCGGAACAAAAATTATCGGTTCCAAATGGACTTTTAAACTAAAAAAGGACAATTTAGGAAATATTCAAAGCTATAAAGCGCGTTTAGTAGCACAAGGATATAGTCAAAGATTCGGGATTGACTATGATCAAACCTTCGCACCAGTAGTTTCGCACGCTACAATACGTGCATTTCTCATCTCCGCATTGCATAAAAATTTGAACGTGAATCATGTTGACATCACCACAGCATTCTTGCATGGTGAATTAACTGAAACTGTTTATATGAGTCAACCAGACGGGTATATTAAACCCGGCGATGAGAGAAAAGTTTGTAAACTTCAAAAGGCTATCTACGGTCTTAAGCAAGCCGCAAAGGGGAATATACACCAAATAATAATACACCAAAATATCGGAAACACTCAAAAACAATAATTTCATACAGAGCAAAAATGATCCATGTCTGTACTTTAAATCAAATCAAAAAAATCCGATATACATCATCATCTATGTAGACGATATCCTGATAGCAGGAAAGGACAGTGACATCGAAGAAACAATAAACCAACTTAAGAAAGAATATGAAGTGAAAAACTTAGGAGAAGTGAATAATTACCTAGGCATATACATTAATAAAATCAACGATACATATTACCTAAATCAAAATAATAAAATACACGAACTAGTGAAAAAACTGAATTTAAACGACATGAAACCTCATTACACACCCATGATTGCTGGATTCAACAGACTTGAGGACGATGATAATCTTTTACCTAATAACACGAAATATCGACAAGCCACAGGCACATTACTTTACATATCAACAATCACGCGTCCTGACATATCCGCCGCAGTCAACATATTATGTCGTAGAAACGAAACACCACGCCAAAAGGACTGGACAGCAGTGAAAAGAATCATTTCATACCTTAAAACTACAGAAAATTTGAATTTAACTCTTAGCGCAAACAGCAAGCCCATCCTAACAGCATACGCCGATGCAGACTGGGCTGGTGACTTGAAAACACGTAAATCAACGTCAGGAAATCTATTCATGCTAGGAAAATCGCCGATTTACTGGATCACAAAAAGGCAAAATTGTATTGCACTTTCGTCAGCCGAAGCTGAATACGTTTCAGCTAGCAACGCAGCACAAGAACTAAGTTGGATAACAAACTTGCTTAGCGATCTCAACATTCCACAAAAACTACCAATCACGATATTTGAGGATAATATGTCCTGTATAAAAATGACTGAAAATGATAAAGATACTAAGCGATCCAAACACATCGACATACGTTTCCACAACATCAAACTGATGAAAGAAGAAGGAAAAATTGATTTACAATACTGCCCCAGTGAAGAAATGACCGCCGATACTCTCACCAAACCCACTCCCAAACCTGTGTACGAAAAACACCGTAAGAAACTGAACCTTCAACCATTCCCCACACAGGAGATTACGGGGGAGTGACGGAGAAACCTTTTTTATGCAGTTAATAATCTCCACGTGCAGTGAACGATCGAAAGAACATGTTAAAAACCAGACCCCAATTAACTATAAGTACCTTAAGTGATAACCGCAGATGCAAAACATAGTGAATAAAACCAGAGACTGTCGAAACCAATTAATTGTGAAATTCTGCAGACCTCCCTACTTCAACCTACAGCTGATATCCCGCGCGCGTGCACTGAACTTAATAACAATTCTCCCTCAGTTTCCAAAATGTATCCGAGCAGTTAAGATGCTCTTGTATATATATGATGTAAATATATCTCAAATATAATGTAAAATTGGAGCACCTATATGCAGTCTCCAAAACGCGATATAAATGTACATATCTAGCCAAGAATTATAATATTATATTCAAAGGAAAATGGATCTACTTCTTATTTCACACAATGTTATTTTCTAATAATAATGTTTCTTACTATTCAAATACAGTGACACGACGATCATTCAAAGGGGTAAATATTTGGATACACTGTGGATATTCTGTGCGCCAAAGGAAAATCTCAGGTAAGCCGAAACAATATTCTTTACCATTATCGAAAGATGAAAATGTATATTAAAATATGAAGACTGATATAACAATTTATTAAGATAGAAAATTAATCATGCTACCGACTGTTCCCTAACAATTATAATAACAAAAAATAAAAAAAGAATGGCTATTTTATTTTATTTACTTATTTATTTTATCTCAATATTTCATTCTTCTTTAGAAACGTTACAATAAAACAAAAAATAAATTTAATTTTATAGAAAAAAAGGGGAAAAAATAGTCAGTAATAAGTTTTATATATCAAATTTAGATAGTGAAGATTGTGAATCATTAAAATACTTACTTATTTTTTACTTTTTGTGGTCTTATTTCATGTAAATTCAATATGCAATAATGGTTATTTGTATTAGATGAAAAAAAAATCATGGTTTTGGATTTTGGTATGTGCAAATGGACTTGCTTTAGCTTTCTTGCCTCACTTTTTTTTTGTTGAAAACGTTGATTTTCTTTATATTTATAATCACAAAAATATGACTATTTTATTTTATTTACTTATTTATTTTCTCTCAATATTTCATTCTTCTTTAGAAAAGTTACAATAAAACAAAAAATAAATTTAATTGTCTAGGAGAAATGAAAAAAAAAGTAAGGAAAAATATTCAGTAATAAGTTTTATATGTCAAATTTACATAGTGAAGATAGAGAATCATTAAAAGACTTACTTATTTTATACTTTTTGTGGTCTTATTTCATTAAAATTCAATATGCAATAATGGTTATCCGTATTAGCTGAAAAGAAAAATTATGGTTTTGGATTATGTTATGTTTCGCCTGCCATTCTTGCCTCACTTTTTTTGTTGAAAACGTTGATTTTCTTTATAATTATACTAACATAAAAACGCTGCAAAATTCACCATGAAAATCTTGCTTTAAGAATGTTATCTCCATGGCTTAATATTTCTATGACTCACGATGAACGAATCTCTTGTGCTTATTTACTTTAATGGATTCAGATATTCTACTGTTAACCTAATTTCCACTGAAATTATCTTAAAATCTATACATTTTTCAATGTATTTCATCTCTCAGGAAAACAATTTTTTTGAACGATCTTTCTAAAAATGTAACTTTTATGCAATTTTATTCGAAAAAATAAATAATTTTGAATAAAAATAGCCGCCTGCATTTTTAAAAAAAAAAAAAAAAAAAAAAAAAAAAAAAGTGGTTTGCCCGTATTTGTTTTCCATACAATCACATGACTTGCGCTTTTATTATATAGATTTACGCATGATACGATTTAATGGAATAAAGAAAACTTTTATCAACATCTTTTTAAGTTTTGATTCGATTTTTATAAAATTTGAAATGACTCGACAAAATTCTGCAACGATTATATATATTAAATTTCAAAGCATTCGGTTGGTCAGTTTTTGCTCTGTTATATGCGGACGGACGGACAGACATACGTACGATCGGACCAGACGGCGACTATATGTGCTATGTATTTATATAATTACGAACGCACCTAATAAGATGTAGCTTTAACTAATTTTTTCACAAAATGGACTTGCCCCCACTCTCGAAATCAACGGTTTAATTCATTCTACAGAAGTAACGAAAGGTAACAATTTTAATTAATAGTCTTTAAAAACTTTTGAGGCATACCAGCGTGCCGCGGTAAAGCGTTTCAAAACCACTGCTATAGCTATAGACCAGCCATACTCAACCTGCGGCCCGAGACACATAATGATTATTTCCTACTTCAACAAATTTGAGGTACGCAAAAAAAAATATTTAAGACCTTTATTATTGTTTTAAATATTTTTATGGAAAGATGTCATGCTATTTATATTAATTTAAAATTATGTAAAACATTGTAAATAGCATTTGCTTAATGAAAAGTTATTTTTATGTGTAGTCCTACTTACGTTACAGTGGTATATGTATTTTTAAATCTTCAAACTAATCAATCATAATTTAAAATTAATTAAATTTGCACTGTCTTATTTTTTAAGATTAAAAAAATGGTTTTGCATTGAGAAAAAGAAATCTGATTTCTTAAAGAAAATATCTTAATTTTTTTAATTTAGAACTTGGAAATTCTGCATTCTTATATTACGTTTTCTACTTATTAAATAGCTAGTAATGATCATATTAATTGTATTGCTTTGTTGTATTGTTTTGTTATTTTACTATTTTAATTATCTTTGTAATTGTATTACATCCACCCCCCCCCCCCCATACACATACACACACCCGCTATTATATACAATCGTAGTCTTTTGCGGCCCTCCTAATGTAGCAAACATCATGTGTCTTGCGGGCCGCGAGAAAAAAAGGTGGAGTCTGGATAGACAGAGTAAAATATGCATACTTACCACATTTCTGAACATATCTGGATCGTCAACTGGAATGTCCACACTTATGGCAGATGTTTTTCTTCCGTGCAAATACAGCATAAAGCAAAGGGTACATAAAATCACTCGTACCATGTTTTCATTTTCATTCAAGCATCCATATAAAACTATGAAACACCAGTTGAATCAAGTTTATCCAAAGGAAACTTTATAACACGGCAGTTCGACATGTATTCTCATTAGCCTTTTTTAAGCAACTATACCATATACATAAGCTTGTGAACACAGTATTAAATTTACATTAAGTTTAGGAGCATTTGTTTAAACAGGTAGTAGCTCAAATTGAACAGAGTGAGCTGTATAAGTATACGACCGCGGTGAGTTATGTGTCACGTGGAAGGGAAAAAATTACAATAACGCATTGAATAACCTTCCTTTGTCAAGCATGTTCTTTTAGCATACAGTGATTTTCAACCCGTGTGTCAAGAAAGTTTTCAGTCAAATTCTATCTAGATTTTATGCAATCACAAACGTTTTTTATTTTATTTTATTTTATTTTATTTTATTTTATTTTATGGAAATTCTTAAATTATGCAATATACTTTGCGGTGACATTTAGCACAAAAAATTTAAAGATAAATGCAATTCTTGTAGATTTCCTTCAATACAATAAAACTCCAATTATCTGAAATATGTTACACTGTAATTGCAAAAAAATAAAAATAAAAATAAATAAAGACAAAGATTTTTTAATCTACACTGAAAAAAAAAGTGAGCGTATTACTGCTTATTTTACTGTTTATTACTGTTAACTTTACGGTATAATATTGGGCAGCTGGGTTGCCAGTATTATACTGTAAAATCAACACTTTTTTTTTTTTTTTTTTTTTTTTTTTTTTTTTTGCAGTGTACGAAAATAATAATACAACCACGTACGAAAATATACAATAAACTCTTCCAAAATGCGTTCTTCAACTTTAGAAACCTCAGAAACCAATGTATTTTTAAAGAAGCAGTTATAAAAATTAGTTTATTTTGCTGCCACTGATTTTTTAGAGACGTTTTTGAGTAGTTTTCATAGTGTATAAATCAGTTTTCTGAAAACGGAATATCGTTTTTTAGGATGCCCCATCCATTCACAATGAAACATTTTCAGTTGCGTAACTGAATTTATACATGCAAGAGAAATAAAATAATATTATTTTTAATGTTAATGTTAATGTATCATGTTTGTCTGAAAAACATGTTTGTTGAACATGAAAATATTTAATTGAGAATGGATAGTGCCCGAAAAACCTATATTCTAATTTGAGGAAACTTATAATTACGATCTATAAACGATTCGTAAATATTTCCGAAAATCAGTGTCAGCAGAATAAACTTTGTTTTTGTAAATGCTTCTTTAAATCTCGAAAATATATTGTGGTTTCTGAGTTCTCTAAAGATAAAGAACGATTTTCAGGAATCGTGAACAACTCGGAAGAGGTTATTATCACTTGTGGTTATATTATATTATATTATCCAAGATTAAGAAACATTTGTCTTTTTTACAGAATATAGTAAAATTTTAATGTAACAGAATTGTATTGTTTGTAAAAGTGTATTCAAACTTAATTTCTTAAAATAAAATGAATATCTATAACATGAAAATCTTGCACATAAAATAAATTTTGTATTCATGCATTTTTGCATAAGAGTGCAACAGCTATTGCACCAAGATCTGAATATTTATAAAACTAGTTATAGTACGAATGCACTTCATTTGTCACGTTTGGCGTATAATTTCCAACTTGTTTTTCCAATTATGAGGAAAGTAATCATTATATTACAACGTGCTGCATGTCAGAATTGTATATACAGGGTCTGTTCTGAAAGTAGTAGGACTGATTATTTCCTGAGCGAACGACGAGAGGTAGACGAGAGGTGATTTGCGCGCGCACGATCGGTGGAGGGGGGTATTGGGAATGTTGGGGATAACCGGCAGTCGGCTCTCGGCCGTTGAAGAGAGCAGGTCGCTTGTACTGTGAACTCCTGTCAAAACGCCTCGTCACGGAGAATCATGGAGCGTTTTCTGGAGCAGAAAAACGCGATAAAATTTAGTAAAGCTTGGTAAAACGGGCAAAGATACTCACGAGAGAAGAGGCTTACGGTGATGCTGCCATGGGTATATCTGGTGTTTTTGAGTGGCACAAGCTGTTCCAAGAAGATAGGGAAAGAGTGGAAGACGACGACCGCTCCGGACGCCCTTCGACCAGCAAGACCAAAGAAAATGTGTCGCAAGTGAAAAATTTACTGAACAGTGATCGTAGGAGGAGCATCAGAATGATTGCTGATGAATTGAGCATTCCTCAAACCCAAGTTTTTGAGTTCGGCTGCATCATGACAACGCGCCGAGCCACACAGCGTTTCGCGTAGTGGAGTATCTTGCCCAGCACAATGTGGCAACGCTGCCTCATCCCCCCTACAGCCCCGACTTGGCCCCGTCAGACTTTTATGTATTCCCGAGAATAAAATCGACGCTCAAGGGGAAGCATCACGACTCGGTAGAGGCGGTTCAACAGGCCGTGACGAGGGAGTTAAACAGCATTCCGGTCCAGATGTTCCTGGAGGCATACGAAAACTGGAAAACTCGTTGGCAGCAGTGTGTAGATCCGGAGGCTGCTACTTTGAAAAATTCTAATCGTCTGTACTATTCTCATGATTTTTTTTTTTTAATGAGTCCTACTACTTTCAGAACAGACCCTGTAGGTTGTACATTTTATTAATTTGATTAATTATTTGTTAATAGTAATTAGTTTTAATAATTAGTAATATTATTGTTAATTACTTTATTTTGCTTTGCACTCTCGCCAAACAAGAAAACAAGAACAAAAATCATGCGTCAAGCGCAGATTATGAAACGCTTTCCAACATCTCCAGAATTACTGTAACGGAACTTTAACGTTTATTAAGGTGAAAAAAAAAATATCTTAAACAAACAGTTTAAACAAGTTAGAAATTGTACGTCAAACGTGACAAATGAGGTGCGTTTGTACTATAACTAGTCTTTGTGAAATGAATTATATCGTCCGTTATTATGATATGATTCATTTCCGTAATAAAATAAGTACATTTTAAGTAGGCAACATTTTATATTTTGTTGACATTGACTGAAAATTCCAATGGGACATTTAAGTCTAGCTTTGAAAATTTCAGAACATGAAATTCATATTTAGACTCTTTTTCAATTTAATATCTATTTTTTCCGGAAACATCTATATAAAAAACTGCCGGTAAATTATAGGATTGCTATAATTAAGCAATTTTAGTATACAAATTCGACTTTTAAATTTAGTAATACAGAAATAATAGGACTCCATCTTAAATAGGACACCATCACCATGTCAAACTAGAATCATTACCTTTCATGGGATATCATTGAATTAATTATGTATGATAGCATTTAATACAATGAAGAAAATATTTATTAATATATTTTTAAGTTTTAATTTGATTTTCATAAAATATGAAATGACTCGACAAAATTCTGCAAAGATTGTATATATTAAATTTCAAACCATTATGTTGGGTAGTTTTTGCGCTGTTATATGCGGACGAACGGACCAGACGACGACTATAGGTGTTACATATTTATATAATTACGAACGCACCTAAAAACACATAAAAACTGAAAATGTACTTTCAGAAATAATCATTCATGGACAGCAATGTATCCAGTTCTTTGCGTATCCCTGTATATGAATTTATTTATAGTCTACAAACATTTATTAGTATACTAAATATAGTTTAGCTGGAGAATGTATAACTCAATTAAAGAACACCTTTAAGCAATTCACGCTCATACACAGTAATGCTTACGAATTATTTTGTGTAGCCTTGCCTTGTATATGATCTACTGAATTTATACACATCACGTAGTACGCAAAAAAATTATTGTTTTATTGCTTTTTACGTTCTTGCTATCTTTACAAGAAGAAAGTACTAGATTCATAAAAATTTTCGACTTCCGGTTTTCGACGGATTTATACGTTGAAAGCTAAAGCCTTTTTTTATAGAATTCATTATTTCACTATTAAATATGCATATTTTTTCGCAAAATTGTAAAGATAGTTTGGATGCAAGTTATATTTATAACCGATTGAAATGCTAGAGAGTTCGAAAGAGGAGAACTATTTTTTTATTGCTATGTTAAAGGAGCCGACGCAAAAACAAACAAACAAACAAAAAAGTGAAAAGAAAACATTTCTTTTACAACTAAATAACAATATTTTTTCACGAAATTTTTACACGGGCTGTAAAACCGATATATTTATTACCCATAAAGTTTCAAACAGTTCGGACAAAAATAACTTTTTATTTTAAAACTATTAAAAAAAAAAAAAAAAAAAAAAAAAAACAAGAAAATGAGCACTTTTATTACTAAATATCAATATTTTTTCGCAAATTTTTCATTTAAAAATATAATTTCATACAAAATGGGGTTAAAAATATAAAATATTAAAAACTTTTCTTTTTTTTTTATCACGGGCCCGGGCAACGCCGGGCGTGGGTCAGCTAGTATAATAATAATTTTCACGTTTTCCAGTTTGACCAATTTAAGCACCTTCTTACATCAGACATCTGATCTCGTGATTTGTGTTTATCATTTTCAAAAACCTTGCGGGAATATTTTTTTTTATCCTTTTGATCTTGAAGAAGTCGCCGTTTGAGCACATGAAACATATGTCATCTATATATTAAAAAGTATTTTTAAGCCTTTTTGTGTTATGTTTTTATCACTTTAAGCTGTAATTACACTTTAATTTAAAACTTAAAGTAATGAAATAAATACCAGTCATTTTAAAATATAATGTTTTAATGAATAAAGAAGTAAGATTAAATAAAATACATTGCAATTTTTTCCAATGACGCGGCCTTTTCAAAACTAATTAAAGATGTTCTTCGTAGTTATTCAGGTGTAATATGTAAAGAACATAAGCTTGCGAGAAAATATAGAGCACTAGAGGATTACAAAAATCTTGGAATATAGCAAAGTCTTTAGGATTTCTATTAGAATATTGGGTAATTATATCAACTATTCTTTTATTAAATATCGTAGCACATAAATCTGCGTACTTCAGTTTTCAAAAGATTATAATATAGTGATTTTTGGAATTACGTTCTAGTTTTGCTTTCTTTAATATTGACCTCTTATTGGAAATATCATGCTTCATATAAGAATGCCTGTTCGAATCCAAATTATTTTAAACTGAAAATTGCAACACGACTGAGGATATAACATATATCATAATACCTGCACATTTCTATTTCTGCACATGAACAAAGAAAAGCTCTGTTGAATCCTAAGGTAATAACTTCTATTTTAAAGAAAATCTAAAAGGTGTATGGTACCAACACTATTTTTTAAACCTCCTCAACAAGCTACTGAATGTCCTGGTAATGTGGCATTTTTTTCTTCTCACCCATTCTGAAATTTTCTGTCTTCGGGATAAGGCAATATCAAGATCATGCTTGTTTTTATTTTTATCACCCATCTCATTTGGCTCTGGTTTTTGATTATTTACAACAATTTTTCTTTGAGCAGAAGCTGCAATGCCATCTTCACAATCCACATCACTTAGTTCTGGCTCTTGATTATTTATAGAAATTTTTAGTTGGTCAAAAACTTCATTAACATCTTTATCATCCATTTTATTTGGAAGTGGGTCTTGATTATTTAAAACAATTTTTGGTTGATCAGCAACTTTATCTACATCTTTACAAGGTATTTTCTTTAAATATGGCTCTTGATTTGCAACATTATCTGGTTCATATGAAACTTCATTGCCATCTTTATGATCAGATTTATTTGGCTTTGTCCCTTGACTATTTGTAACAATCTTTGATTGATCAAAGACTTCATCATCTTTACGAGTCATTTTATTTGGCTCTGGATCTTGATTATATACAAAAACCTGTTGTTGTTCAGAAACTTCATTGCTAATTTGCAATAATTTTTGCTGAATATGTTTTTCTTTTTGTAATATTTTTTTATTTTCATTATTTATTATCATCTTTCCTTTATCAAAAATATCATTCTCATTTTTACGATTTATTTCATTTTTCTCTAGCTTTTGATTATTTGAATTAGTATTTGCTTCATCAAAATTTTCATCACTATCTTTACGATCCATTTCCTCAAGCTTTGGATCTTTGTTATTTTGAGCAATACTTGTTTTATCAAAAACTGCATTCATATGTTTATGATCTATTTCACTTGAATCTAACTCTTGATTAGTTGGAAAAGTCTCTGCTTGCTCCAAAACTTTATTCAAATCTTTACGGTCAGTTTCACTCGGCTTTAGCTCGTGATTATTTGGAATAGTCTTTGCTTCTTGATTCACACCTTCACGATCAATTTCATTTGCCTCTGGCTCTTGATTACTTGTAACATTTTTATCCACACTGTTTACTTGAAGATAATCAGAGGGATCTGGTGGCAGCCTCAAAGCTGCAGCTTGAGCAATAAATAACGAAATTAAGAAATTGATTTTGTTCGGTGGAGCTCTCCTTTTCCAAATGTCATTCTGCCTACTTTAAACTCTCCAGAGCCTTGAAGCAATCGATGTTTCAGTGCCTCCTCTACAGTTGGTCTATTTTTAGGATTAATATCAATACATCCGATGATAAAATTTCTCATATTTTCAAGTGTTTGATCCCATATTAGATTTTAGGAATGTAGCTTTTATAAGCATTTTTAGGTGTTCCTTTTTCAAAATACTAAAAATCACAGGATATATAATCTTTACCCAGCTGGGAACTGGATCTCGATGTTTTTTTGTTTTACAGATCATTTGCTTTGTAAAAAGTTCTGTAGCAAGAATCCCTACTGTAAAGATATCGTATTTAAATCCATCGACCACAATTCTTTTTCCAATTTTCAATATAGGGGCCTCAGGAGGGCGGTACATAAAAGGGGAAGCGTACCTATTTGCTGCCACATCTGTACGAGTTAAGGATCCAAAATCTGTTATAACTGCCATATCTAAATCGTTGATCAAAACATTTTGAAGCTTGAGGTCTAAATGACACATTTTTCCTTTATGAAGATACAAAACTCCATTCAAAATTCCAGCAAACCAAGCCAAAGCACGCTCAAGCCCATTTTTTTCATTATGTAATTCTGAATTCTCCAATATATCATCAAGTGAGCCTCGATATTTATTCATAAAAAAGACATATGTGCGAGATTGTGGTATGTGGCGACAATTTATGACCGGAACAACGTTATCATGCGACAGAGATGGCCAGAGCTCTACTTCCGGATATGTTAACATTTCCTCTAATACTATTTTAGCTGCAAGGACTTTTTGAGTGTGCTTGAGTTCAACAACCGCACCAAAGGTACCATATCCCAGATTTCTAATATACTGGTAGTTATTTTTTTCCAAGATGAAAATGGTTCTCATAATAGCATTGGTACGAATCTGTTCTTTTTCTTCTTCTTCCTTCATTGATTTTTACTTTGTGTTTTATATGACTAAATATTTTATAAAATCGCTCTTTGGCAACTTTTTAAATACTTTTTTTATATCATTCAAAACTATTTTTTTTTTAGAAATTCTATAAAATTTAACCAGTTGAAATTTCTTTTGCAAAATAACTTTTCATATTCTTGAAATTCATTGTTTAAGTAACAATGCCCATTCCGTTGTGGAACTAGGTATTTTTGTTTAATGATGCATTTTACTACATTGTTATTTTAAAACGTTGTTGTTTTAACTGTTGAACTGTTTAACAATAAGATGTTTGTGGGATAGCTTTGTGGTTACTTGTTTACCACATAAGACAGATTGTTTCTTTACACGAAACGAAATATACTTTCTAGTCTCATTGGATCAATACTCTTTGCTTACACTCATCAAAAACATTAATAAATCTATTTTAAATTATTAATTGTAGGTTTTTTATCCGAAAAATAGCTTAGCCGAATGTCTTGTGTTGGTTAGGTATGCCTTATCATTGCAAAATTTCGAAATAATTATTATAACTTTCTGTTTACATGGTTTTTAGGTAGTGATAGCAAGATTTTCAAAACATCGATATATCGTATTAAAGACCATGGATATCTGAAAAATACCGAACAGACATTATCTATATATATTAATTTTTCGATATATCGGGATATTTTCATTGTTTCTCAATGAAAACTTAATGTTTTAATACACGGGATGATTTATTTCTGCTTGTGTTATGTATTGGTTTATTTAATAATGACTTTTAAGATTTTTACCACATATGTTTAATATTAACGTTTATAATGTCGATGAAATTATTTCCGTAATAGTATTTTTGACTCACAAGTGACAACTCAGACATAAGTCGTAACAACTAAATATTGCCTTGATATAAAACCAGATTTCCAAGGAATACCTTTGTAATTTATAGCTGCAGGGATTGGTAAATATAAATCTAATTCAGAATCTATATATGCAGAAGAGGTTTGGGACACAGCAATATGAAGTTATCAAACCTATTTTATTGTTTGATCCTTTTGATATTGAGGACGGAATAGTTTCTTGTGATAACGGATCTTTTTAACACTTTCCAACTTAGTTGAAAAGTGTTTATGAATTCGGTTTGCCTGTCTGTCTGTCTGTCCATGCTCTAACTCGCGTAAATATGCTCGGATCGTCATGCAATTGATATATGTTAATTGAGGCTTACTGTGGCATGTTCGGTATTGAAAATGAAGTCTGTAGCACTTATAGTTTTTTTACATGGACACTCAAAAGAATTCCGTTACATTGCGGCCTATGGGAAAAAATCATTTGCGGTTTATTTTAACGATGTTACACAATTTCAAACATATTGAAATTGATATATATCACTGAGGTGCACTACAAGAGACTAATTATAGAATGTGGTGTGCATAACACTTATAGTTCCTTTACAGGGATACTCAAAAGAATCCCGTTACATTACGGTCTATGAAGAAAAATCATTTGCAGTTTATTTTAATAATGTTTCACTATTTCAAACATATCGAAATTGATATATATCACTAACGGGGATTACAAGAGGCTTACTATAGAATATTGTGTGTACAGCTTTCATCGTTCATTTACAGAGACACACAAAAGAGTTCGGTTAAAGTACTGCTTATTAATAATAATTGCTGGGAGTGCTTTTTTTTTAAGGATAGATCTTTCTCTGTTAAAGTTAACAATACAATCTCCACCTCTCGATTTATTAAGGCAGGCGTACCTCAAGGGGGTATTCTAAGTCCTTGGCTGTTTAACCTCTACATAAATGATATTCCTCGTTGTATTCCCGACGTCAAATTAGCACTTTATGCTGACGATACTGCTATCATGACAAGCAATATGTTACTCGACACTGTGCTAACTAATCTTCAAGCTTATATTTTGGCCCTTCAAATTTGGCTAAGACATTGGCGCATCAAAGTCAATGCTTAAAAAAGTGCCGCCATGATCTTTTCAAACAAAGCTATCACCCCAATTGCTAAACTCTCTCTAAATGGTGAATTCATACCCTGGGTCGCCAGTTATAAATATCTAGGCATTTATCTAGATTCAAAATTAACCTGGGCTAGGCAGATTCAAGACGTAATTGCCAAATCTACCAAAGCTCAAGTATCCCTTAAATCTTTACTGGCTTATCACAGCCGTCTGTCACTCTCGAATAAATTGTTACTGTATAAATCCTTCATCAGATCAACCATGACCTAACGGGTCAGTTATCTGGGGGTCAGTCTGTGAAACTCGGATGCAGAAAATTCAAATTTTTCAAAACTCTTTGTTACGTAGGATTTGCAAGGCGACAACGTTTGTCCGGAATGACGTCATCCATGCTGATCTCAATATTAGGCCTATCTCGCAAGTTATTAAAAAACTTGCACAAAATTTCCACAGAGATCGACTTTTAATACCCAACGAAGCGTTGCAGTCCATTCAACCTTACATGGTAAATACCAGTAGAGGGAAAAAAGACCGCTTGCCATCTTGTGTAGAGATGACGGCTTTGCTCCGCCTTCCAAAAGAAGGCGAAGGGAACCACCCTAAACACTTCGTTGTGCTATTCCAAATTCATAAAACTTTGGTACCTGCATTGTTATTCCCATTTGATATTCCTATACTAAATTTTTCCTATTGACGTCTTCCCGCCTTGCGTTTGGCATCGGGTTCTGCTAACTTTCCTTCTTACCTCTTTTGCAATTTTAAGGGGGGAAAAATTATACTTATATTATTTTTTGCATCTTAATTGTATTTGTACTTAATTATCTTTGCATCTTCAAAATTTAATTATTTGAATCTTACATAAACTAATTGTTTGTATCTTATCTAAATTAAATTGTTTGCATTAGTTTTTAGATTAAAAAAATATTAATTATGATAATTAGAAAAATTGTCTGGCTCTGATGGGGCTTTTCCCCGCCCCTCCCCCCCCCCCTATGCTCACCATTCCGACTCCAATCAAAGTATCAAAGCGCACATCCAGATTGCTCCTACATCTGCATCATTCCACCACCGTAATATTTTTGAATCTTCTGATGCCATCTCCATAGACTGTTTTCATCGAGATGTGAAGTAAACGTGGGCATTACGCCCCACGTAGGCATTCTTCAGTAATCGTCTTTGATCTTTGATCAGGTGCTGAACGCGTTTTTAAATTTAACTCATTTTTTGTCTATTACTTGGTGTGTATAAATTGTATAGATTGTATACAGGGCAGCACAAAAGTTCTCGAGTACATTTCCGTTTATTGTCGGAAATTGCAGAAGGGAAATTTTAAACTGTGCTACGCGTTTCCTAACTGAACTAAAATTTAGCATTCTATTTAGTATACATATAAATCTATAGATCATATACAGGGCTGCACAAAAGAGCTCTGATATTTTTCCGAATAGTGTTGGTAATTCCTGAAATTGGATTTTTAAATATGTTATGCGTTTTCAAAATTGTTTGGTTAGATATCATCTTACACCTTATGGTAAAGATTTGTAAAATCATTTTTGAAGTGCTGGAAAGTGTTACATAATCTATGCTTGACGCATGATTTTTCGCTCTTGTTTTTTTTTTTTTTTTTTTTTTTTTTTAATTGGTATTTTTCGATTTAACATGTTCTTTAACACCAGTTTTATTCAGTTTTTTTTTTTTTTTTTTAAGAACATCTCGAAACATCACTTGTAGAAGACATATTATTTAGGAAAACTTTCTTGGTCAATAGTAATAAAAGAAAATGTGATTAAAGAAATAAAACTACATAGCTACATACAAATAAAACTACAAAACACATTCGTGAAAAACACGACAATTCATCTGTCATATAAGATTCACAAATAGTGTTGACAGGTCGATTGTCCCAAAAAGCGAGACATAAAAAGTGGGACAACGGCTTCTAAATCGGGAAATAAAAATGCAGTAAACTCTATTAAAACGGAACCTGTCTATAACGGAATCTTGTATTAAACGTAAAAATTTCATTGTACCTACGGTAGGAATACCATGCAATTATACCTGACCTGATAAAACAAAAAAACCTGTTTAAAACAGACTTTTTCAATATCCCATTGCGATTTTGTTTTAGCAGGTTTTACTATACTAAATAAACACAACAAATCTTATACAGTAAAACCTGTGAAATCGGAATAGCTAGAGATTGAAACAAAATTTCAATTTAGAAGTATAATTGTACAATATTACTATGGTAGGGACAATAAAATGTTTACTTTTAAAACATAATTCCGTTATAAACAGGTTCCGTTCTTAACGAGTTTATTGAACAAAGTACAATAATACTTGTGAAAACAAAACCGCTAGAAGCCACAAAAAACTTCCGTTTTACACAGGTTTCCATCTAGGCAGATAGATTTTTAAAGTATTGATTTCGAATGGCCTATTAAAATTTTCCGTTATAGACAGGTTTTGTCTACACAAGTTTCTACTGCATAACGTTACACTCGATGCAGATACTAAGAGAAATTTAAGAGAATTTGTGCATTCTGAGAAATCGAGACTTTTGGCGTTTACGAGCAAGGCTTTGCAAATTTGATAAAAATCTGGTAACCAGCAAAAAATTCCAGTCGCCAGTAAAAAATATTCCATTTCCCCGTGCTCCTATTACGTAATCTGAATCAGCAGCCGGTTAGGGAGAAAAGGATTTATTTTGATCCAACAATCTACGATAAGAATTTAAGGATGAATAAAAACAAGAAAAAAAAACTTATTCTTTTGAAATGTTTTTTTTTTTTTTATTATTATTATTTCCATTTACTGCAGCCAAACACATATTATATAATAAAATATTTATAAATATATTATAAAATATATTTATTAAAAATATATTTATTATATATTATAAAATTCATTTAAATATACATAAAATATTCTTGAGTAAATAATGTGTTCACGTAATTAAGAATTCTCTCTCAAATATCCCTACCACCAAAATTTCAAATTCCACCAAACCAGAGGATGGTGTCGAACGATTGTTCTATGTGTGCGGTGCACATGACAATAAAGGCGTTAAGTGTTTTAAGCAAGGAAGAAATATTTAAAAAATACATATTATTCTTTAATTTTACTAAGATTAATTATTCTTGAAATTTTAATTAAATTTTATAGAATTACCTGAAATGCGAATTATTTTTAATCAAGGACATGCTATTATTCTTTATAATGAATACGATAAATTAATCCGTTCTAATTCTGAAACTTACAAAATCACTTCATCATATTTTAGCATTGTATGCAATTTTAGATGTCACTGAATCTGAATTAACACTATTCCCCCTACCAATTCCTAATCCCGTGACATTCTAGCTGGCTAGAGCGGAAAAGAATGGCGTTTTCTGCGCAAGACGTAGAAAATGCTGCTTAATCTTCGATCTTCCATTAAAAGTGCGAGAGAAGAGGAAAATCACTGATTGCCGCGTACGAGTAAGGGGTTGGGGAGAGAAAAAAAAAATGTCGTCTGTGCTCATTTCTAGGATCAATTTTTGTACAAAAATAAAGTAAAATAAAATAAAATAAAAAAGTCAGATTAAATAACGTGGTCGCCAGATAAAAGAAGTTGGTCGCCAGTGGTGACCTGGTGACCGTATTTGTCAAGTCCTGGTTACGAGGGTCAGGTATTTGTGCCTCTGAAAATCGGAACACGTGGCAACACTATTCACAAATATATAAAGACAAAACACAAAGCCCACCTAAGTATCTTGGACACTTTGGCGAGCACAAATGGCATTTGAGACAATAGCATAGAGTATATGAAAGGATCTTTTTTCCTAATTTCTGATTTCGCTAATGGCGTTTAGTCAAAACTCATGTAAATTATGATAGAATGCTCTTTTGACTATGTGAAAGATATTTTCACATTATCTAAAATTCTTAGTTATATTAAACGACTAAACGGTAATATAAAAAAGTTTTTTTTTTAACTAAGTTTATTTATTTATTCATTTATTTGGAAAAATTTAAATTCTTTTAGTTTGATTTATTTAGAAATAAATGTACGTGAAAAATGCTTAAGGGTCCCCTCCCCTCACGCGAAAACATATGATCGCTAATGTTAATCCTATGTAGCATTATTTTTTAGGTGAGTTCGTAATTATATAAATACGTAGCACCTATTGTCGTCGTCTGGTCCCTTCCATCTGTCTGTCCGTCCGTCCGTCTGTCCGCATATAACAACGCAAAAACTACCCAAACGAATGGTTTGAAGTTTAAGATATATTATCCTTTCAGAATTTTGTCGAGACATTTCAAATTTTATGAAAATCGAATCAAAATTTTAGAAGATATTAATAAAAATATTTATTAAGAAATTTGAATTTTTTTTTTAAATCGGGGCTTTTTTGTTATAGGAGCTTCCGAGGTTGAATCGTTAAGCGACCGAGATACTTATTTTATGACAGAAATTAATCTGCAGACGATATAATTCATTTCACAGAATTAAAAATCATCAAGATTTGAATATTGATATAACTAGCTATAGTACGAACGCACCTCGTTTGTCACGCTTGACGTACAATTTCCAACTTGTTAATATCTCATTTGCATTTCAACATTTTAAACTTTTTTAACACTTTCCAACCTAGTTGAAAAGTGTTTATGACTTCGGTTTGTCTGGCCGTCTGTCCATGCTCTAACTCCCGAAAATATGCTCGGATTGCCTTGCAATTTTTATATGTTATTGTGGTTATCTATAGCACGTTCCCTATTTCATCTGAAGTGTGTAGCACTTATAATATTTTTACAGGGACACTCAAAAGAATTCCGTTACATTACGGTCTATGGGGAAAAATCCTTTGCGGTTTATTTTAATGATGTTACAGAATTGCAAACACGTTGTAATTGATATATATCACTAAGGTGTATTACAAGAAGCTTAATATGGAATAGGGTGTGCATAGCACTTATAGTTAATTTACAGAGACAGTCAAAAGAATTCCGTTACATTATGTCTATGGAGAAAAATCGTCTGCGGTTTATTTAAATAATGTTTCACTATTTTAAACGCATTGAAATTTATGTATATCACTAAGGTCCATTACAAGAAGCTTACTACAGAATATTGTGTGTATAGTAGTCATCGTTCATTTACAGGGACACACAAAAGAATTCTCTACTGTCTGTTAACAATAATTCCTGGGAGTGCGTTTTAAGTTACTGAACGCGATTTTAAAATTAACTCACTTTTTGTTTATTACGTGGCGTGTATAAATTCTGTAGATCATATACAGGGAAGCAGAAAAGTTCGCGAACACATTTCCTTTTATTGACAGAAACTCCAGAAGGAGAATTTTAAACTGTGCTACGCGTTTCTTAACTGAACTAAAATTTAGCATTCTATGTAGTATATATACAAATCTATAGATCCTATACAGGGCTGAATAAAAGTATTCGGATATTTTTCCAAATATTGTATACGTTGAAAATTCCTGAAATTATGTTTTTAAATATGTTATGCATTTTCCAAATTGTTTACTTAGATGTTATCTTTCAGCTTATTAAACGGTAGGATTTGTAAAATTATTTTGGAAGTGTTGGAAAGTGTTACATAATCTATGCTTGATGCATGATTTTTCGTTCATGTTTTTTTTTTTCATTGGATAGCAGAGACCAATCTCTATTTCCGCCGTTGATTATTTTTTCGTTTTTCTTGGCGGATTTTTTTTTTAGGAAGATACTTTTACTTTCGGAACCAGACCTGACCCGAAGCCCGGGACAATTTTCATCGACGACACTCGGGCCGGGCCAAGTCTTCATTCTTTTCAGGCCGGATCCTGGCCTCACTATTTTCCTGAAGGTTCAGGCCGGGCCTAACTTCATTTTTCCGGGCCGAGCCGAGACTAGACTTCATTCTTCATTAGATGTCTGCACGGACCGAAATGTTCAGGTATGGTCTCGACCCTGCCCGTATGAACATTATTGACCCGGAATGACCTGTTCCGTGCAAAAATCAGTAAAATTTGGCCCGGCACAATAATCTTTGCAAAAAATTAATATATTTTTAAATCGTCATTATTCTACAATTGAAATTTAAAAATTATTCTTTCTAAAGAATAGCACATATGTTTCGAGGCAATAAAATTAAAGTACAGTAAAACCTGTTAAAAAGAACCTGCCTGTGACGGATTTCTATCTTAAACGGAAAAATGTGTTGATCCATGCAAAAAGAATGGAACAATAAATGCGAAAAGAATTAATATATTTACCACGGACGATGTACCCAGTGTTGAATTCAAGGGGTGGCCCGGGGGGGCTTTGAAATGTCCCCACCGGAAGATTTGATATTTTATGCTCTTTTAATGGTTAAAAAGTGCAATCCCCCCCCCCCTCCGGAGCCACAGAAATCCCTCCCGGAGAAAATTGTCTGAATTCAACACTGGATGTACCCGCTAAAAGAAGATAACTTGTCTCTTGTCTATAACGGTTTTTCCTTCTCTCCTATGCAATTCCATCTTAGAAGATTTCACTGTATAGCATTTTTCAGATTTTTAAGTCTTCAGATTATGGAGTATGGATTAACGATATTAATGATAACTGAAACATTTACATACAAATAAATATTCATTAAAAAAAAAAAAGGAGCCCATGGCGCTTTTTAAAAAAATGAAGATTATAAACATGAAAAAAAAAGCTAAAATAAGGTTTGTTTGTTTTTTTGTCAGAACTTCTTGTATAGACAATTTTTAATCATATCGATGTAAAAATCTTTGTTTTGTACAAATTCAGTCGCACTGTTTCGGGCCTATTAAGTTTTTGTACCGACCGGGCCGGTCTTGGACCAAGATTTAAAACCTTTAACTTTTATACCGGGTCGGGCCGAACCGAGCTGAAATTTTTTGTACTTATCGGGCCGGGCACGTGCAGACCTCTAGCTTGAATGACATGCTCCTTCTTTCTTTGCACCATTTTCCAATTAGTGACTCATTTTACAAATTTCCATGTCGCTCTTTTTTTAGGTGCGTTCGTAATTATATAAATACGTAGCACCTATTGTCGTCGCTTGGTCCGTCCGTCTGTCCGTCCGTCCGTCCGTCTGTCTGTCCGTCCGTCCGTCTGTCTGTCCGTCCGTCCGTCCGTTCGCATATAACAACGCAAAAACTACCCAACCGAATGGTTTGAGATTTAAGATATATTATGTTTGCAGAATTTTGTCGAGACATTTCAAATTTTATTAAAATCGAATCAAAACTTTAGGAGATATTAATAAAAATATTTATTAAGAAATTTGAATTTTTTTTTTAAATCGGTGCTTTCATGTTAGAGGAGCTTCCGATGGATGTTAAATCGTCAAGCGACCGAGACACTTATTTTATCTCATCAAAAACAACTCGTTGTAAATGATCCCGCCAAGCCACAAACCTAAAACGTCAGTCACAAAAAGAAGTGATATCACATAAAAAAAAGCGATATAGAAGTGCATACTCCGAGTCCCGTGTAAAAATCTATCACCACTCATAATGTTTCCAAAGGACTCGGAGTAAGGTACAGTATGTGAAAACTGCTTGGCGACCTGCAAGCTTTTATAATATATGCAGTATATCAATTTTGAAAATCGAAAAAAATAAATTTTTAATTTTTGTTAAATCATTTTTTAAATATTTTTGTATGCGAAAGAACTGACAGAACGGATTTTTCCCCAGATCTATGCGATTCCGCTTACGCTAGAATTACTGCAATATATCTCAATTTAGTTAACGTTTATTATAAGGTACAATGTTATTAATATGCGTATAATCATCATATATATATATATATATATATATATATATATATATATATATATATATTACAAACTCAAAATCTTTACATGTTTACTTAAAAAATCCTCTTCGTAAGAGTGGTGTTTCTAGTTTAAATAATGGTAAATAAAATCAACAAATTGATTTTTCAAGCTCATAAATAAGAAAGGACATGCAAACACAGAAGCTTCAACTTTTTACAATTTTATGGGAGCAAAATAAATAAATTAAATTAAATTAAATTAAATTAAATTAAATTAAAATAATATAGTCATATGTAATTGCAGGAAACGCAAACATTATAAAAGCCTGCAGGTCGCCAAGCAGTTTTCACATACTGTACCTCACTCCGAGTCCTTTGGAAACATTATGAGTGGTGATAGATTTTTACACGGGACTCGGAGTATGCACTTCTATATCGCTTCCTTTTATGTGATATCACTTCTTTTTGTGACTGACGTTTTAGGTTTGTGGCTTGGCGGGATCATTTACAACGAGTTGTTTTTGATGAGATATCACTCCTTTTTGTAAGGTATTTAATTTCAATTATACGGATTCCATTTTTATTCAGAAAAGAAAAGATAAAAGGGGCAAAACAAATAATAGTGATGCTATAAACAGAATTATACAATTTATTGAGTGACTTATTCCAATGTACATGTCGCTACCATAACAACTGGGAAACTTTTATATTAATTTCCTTACATTGTATTCATCAGATTATTTATGACATATTTATTTTCCTTTTTCTTTTGTTTATATCACTCTTCCGTTTATATACATTCAAAAACAAAAAATTACACAATTTTACAGTAGTTTAGAAACTAATTAAAATACTACAGTTTCAGAAAAATGTGGAAAAATAAGAAGCACTTTTTTTTCGGTCAACTACAACGATAAGTTTAAGGAGCATACTTTACCGAGAACAATCAACATTTTTTTTTTCCTACGAACCTATTTCTATTAGCATAAAAATTTACAGGGATTTTTATACTAACATATTAAAAGTATTATTTTTGAAAATTACTGAGCACCTTAGAAGTTTTTTATTTGTTTAAGTTTTTTAACTCAACGTTTCGAGAATTTGAAAAATATAAAATTCGCAACGTTTGCAAAAGTATAAAAACTATTAAAGTGATTTCTGTTCATATACAGTGGACTCTCTCTATCTGAACACTCTCTAATGTGAACACCCCGGTATTATGAACACTTTCTAACGGTCCCGGCAAAACTCCATAGACTTAACAAAAGATGAACTCTCTGTATTCTGAACACCCTCTAATCTGAACACCCCACAAATATGAACGCTACTTTTGATCCCCATTCTAACCCGCCTCTCCGTAAACTGAACGTTTGTTTGCAGTCGGAATGCGGGGAATTCCCACATTATGGAAATTTGGAAAAATTGTTGCAGAAGAATAAAAGGGTTCAATGAACTCGATTTAACAATAAACAGTCAAAATAATTTCCAGATTTTAAGATCTATCCGATGTTAAAATTTGCTTGAATAATTCAGATAAAATCCTCAGTTAATAAAACAAACAAAACATTTATTCTAACCCAAAAAAAAAAAAACAAAGAAAAAGAAAAAGAAAAAAAAAAGAAAGAAATCGAAAGAATATTTTTGTCTCTACCGTACGTGTTCTCAACTAACTAGAACATTTTTATATTTTTAATAAACAAAAAAGTGCAGATATGAAATTGTTGCCATTGCAAAAAAAGTTAATCATGATAATCAAATTAAATAAAATGATCAATTTTTATGCAAAGAGATACAAGAAAATATAATGTAAAAACATGTCACTCGATTCCCCCTCTCCTGAGCTGAGATAAAAATAGAAAGATTGGGCAACAGAAATGCCCACCCGCTAATGACAGATAAGATACAACAAGTGTTAGAGGGAGTGGTCAAAAAAGGATTATGGTTTCTTTTCTACACACCTGGTTGGCAGCATTATCGCTTCTGTTTCTTTCTTTTTTTTTTTTGCTCGGCAAAGGTAAAATTTTTTTGCCATTTCACTATCATCGCAGGGAAAGAAGCACAACACTTACGCAGATATTTCAGAAATAAGTAGAAAACGAAAAACGGAAAGAACTGAAGCTTCAAAAAAATACGCAGTTGTTCAGAAATTAAAATCAAAAGTAAGCCAAAGGAAAATTGCATCTGAATTTGGAATTTTAGTAGGTCAAGTCAACGCCATCAGCAAGAAAGAGAAAGAAATTATAATCGCTTTTGAAGCAAATCAAAGTGCAGAATATTCGAAAAGAAAACGGGAAACGAGAACATAAACAATCACGTCTGGAAGTTTTTTGCCAAATGAGAACGAAGAAGCTTCTTGTCACTGGACCCCTACTAAAGCAGATTGCTCTGGATTTTTCAGAAAAGGAGAAAATCACAGAATTCAAGGCATCAGAAGGATGGATGACTTGTTCAAAAGTTGGCATAACATCGAATTCAAAATAATCAATGGTGAATCTGCAGACGTAAATATCGACACTGTGGAGGAATGGAAAAGAAAGCTTCCGGATATAACGAAGGACTTCGATGCCGCTGACATTTTCAATGCCGAAGAAACCGGCCTGTTTTCAAAGCTTTTCCAAATAAAACCCTAACAGAAAGAAGCCAGAAATGCGTGGGCAGAAAAATATCAAAAGAAAGACTTACCGTGATGCTCTGTGCCAGTTTTGCGGGTGAAAAGCACAAACCACTTGTGATCGGAAAAAGTGAAAAACCACGATGCTTCAAAAATGTGAAGATTGCATCATTGCCTGTGCACTATAAATCAAATCTAAAAGCCTGGATGACATTCACAATATTCTCACAATGGTTGGAGCGCATTAACGAGATGATGAAGAAAGAAGGAAGAAAAATTCTTCTTTTTGTGGATAATGCCAGATCACATGCAACGTGAGATTGAAGTTCCTGCAACTGAAGTGTACTTCTGTAATCCAACCACTGGATCAAGGAGTAATCAAGACCTTTAAAGCTCACTACCGAATTCATTATTATTTGAAGAAAATGTCTGTGTTAATGGAGGAGGCAAATTCAGCAACCGAACTATCGAAGAAGGTCAATGTCATGGATGCTGTCCATTGGATATCAATGGCTTGGAATGAAGTAACCCCCAACACATCCAAAAATGCTTTTACAAAGCTGGATTCCCGTGTGAGAATGAGCAATCAATTACAGAGGAAGAAGCAACAGCTGTGAGTGACTTGGGGTCAATTCTTCAGGAGAATCATACTGAAATTGAACGAACCTGGAGCTTATCTCGAAGCCGACGGAAGCCTTCCTGTTTGCGACAACATCGTTAAAGAGGAAGATGGTCATGAAGATGAAGCAGAACTAAAAGAGAACGATGAAACAAGAAGTACGATTACCTTCAAGCAATATGGCCAAAGGATTCAAGACCTGTTGAACTATGCGGCTGAACATCACCCGGAAGCCTTTCCACTTCTTAAACAATTAAATAACATGTACACTGCACGAGCATACACAGTGCAAAAACAGACAAAAATTACTCACTTTTTAAAGTAATGTACCAATTATGTTTTCAAGTAATGCATTGTACCCAGATAGCAAGCAAGGTTCCGAAAACGGTCTCTTTTCATTTTCTTTCGACTTTTCTGCGAAGGTATATTATCTTTAGCGTATATCACGGTCACAGTAATGTTTTGAATATTAGGCTTTTGGAATAACCGTCAGGAAACCTACCTTCTAAAATCATCCTTTGCACATTCATTTTCCGCGCATGCGCAACTTATTTTATCACTTTGTTAGCTGCAAATTGTGCTTATTCATTCCCTCATTGAAGGTGATATTGGCTTGGCGTGCGAGCAGGTCACGTAGCGAGTAGCATCGCTTTGCCAGTGCTGGGCTGGCTTTTCATTTACATGTGCAATCATAGTCGATCCGAAGTATGTTAAACTATTTTGTATTGATTTAATTTGATATAGATTTATGTTATTGCAAGAACTACATACATACGCATATTTCTGTTATAGTTCTTGAAATTTCCATTCATAACATGTTTTTTATTCTTGGCGAATTAGTGCAAGTTCTTTAACCATACTTTCATTGCAAAATACAATAGATACAGAGTGGCATTTGTTTATGTTTTTCTTTTAAATTATATTATTATCGTTTATGTCATTATCTATTGATGTTCCCCAATTTTAAAATATCCATCTTATAGATCATGTGATTAAAAATTACCTTCAAAAGTTTTAAATATTGCGTAATAATAATAATAGATTGTGTACTTGTATTTAAACTGCAATTTAGTCAAAGTTAATTATTTTTAGGCATATGTTTTATTTTCTTATAATCTAGTCATTTATATTGCATAAAATTATACCATTCAATTACGTACGTTTAAGATATAAAAATTTTATTGCATGCGTTGCTAGAATATTTTAAATTATTGTTATTTTTATTACTTTCTTTAATACATTTTATTTTCATGAATTTTAAAATATGAATTTTGATGAAGTCAAACTATTTAAATTTTTGACGTTTCAATATACATGCTAATAATTATGAGCGATTTTTAAAATGAAGGTTTATATTTTAAAGGAAAAAAGGTCTAAATAATGTTAACTGATTATTATTATTTATTTTTAATTACGGAGCATCAATAGATTTAATTCAGAGATAAATCATTCTGAAAAATTATTGTCCTTCTGTGTTAAATAGAATGAAAACATGCTTAAAGTAAAGATTAAAAATAAACAAATAGGTAATATGCATATGACATAAAAATATTATAAATGGAAATTTCATGTTATTTTTCTAATTTTTTCAGTAATTATATAAATACCAAAATTTGGTTTTATATAGTTCTTAAATGGAGATAAATCTTTATCAAATTAAATTATGCAGTTATGTTTAACTTTCTTCAGTTTGTCAATCAACTAATAAATAAGAATAATTGATACTGGGTTGACCATTATCAGTTTTCAAATATGAAAACACAAAGGTAAAGACAATATAAAAACCAAGACATAAGCAATTCCCAACTCAGAAATTTAAAATATTGTGAAACTTTCAAGATAATGTAGTAGGGCTTAAGCAAAAATACAGTATACAAATTTTCTTGTTGCCCGAATTCACTGTAAAAGGAAAATATCCCCGCTTTATTTTAGACTTTATTTTAAAACTGATTAATGGTAAAAAAAAAAAAAAAAAAAAAAAAAAAAAGATAAAAGTTATCTATTTTAATTAGTTTTGTCAAATTCAAACAAAAGTTAGGAAGCTTCTGTAAAATAATTCTTACCGTTCATTCTAACAAAATGTATATTAGATTTAAATTTTTTTTAATGTTATCAACAATTGATATTTGTAGCATACTTTAAAGGATAAAATGCAATATATTAATTAAAATATAAAAAATAAATATATTCAAATTTTAGCAATTACTTTAAAGGGAAAAAAGCAATATATTAATTAAAATATGTAACTTGTTAAATGTAATATGACTTCTTAAATATAATGTGTGCAAATAAAAATCATTATTTTCCATTTTTTTCTTTCAGTATATAAGTATGCTAAAATTTAGTTTCTACAGAAACAAAAGAAAAATTCTAAGTCAAGTTATTTTGATGAAAATCTCATGCCTCTGTCAATTAAGATTTAAAACTAACAGATTAATCAAAACCTTTTTCATTTACTTTATAAATGCTTATAATAAAAGCATTATTATCTACATTTGATTGTAATTCCTGTTACAATGGTCAATATGAAATCCTATAACTAGCCTTACATTTATACCTTTTGGTATGCTTGTCCTAAAACACTTACAAAGTACCTCAGATAGTGTCAACTAGCAACCTTTTATAATCCTTTTTACAATGTTTGCAAACCTTTCAGACAAAGCCTTTAAAAAGCATCTAGTCATTTACATGTAGAGGTTAGAAAAATGTTTTAAAAATCAAAAATTGTTATCTGGGTATGTATTTAATTGTATGTTTTGTAATTTTTTTTAATATAACTTTTTTTAATAGTTTCTAAATTCAGCACCTCCATCTCGGTAACTTGCATGGTTAACCAGGCTAAGTATTCTATACAGTCTATAAGCTCAATACATAGTAGTAGTAGTAGTAGTAGTGCATTTCCCAATCTCCCTCTATAATGAACACCCCCATAATCTGAACATTTTTGGTCGGTCCCATGAGTGTTCAGAATAGAGAGAGTCCACTGTAGTCTGTTCATTCCAATTCGGTGATCCTAAAATATAGGTCCCCAATCTCCGGTAGTCCATGAATTAATTAGGACATATGTATGCAACTGTTAAAATGTTCTCAAAGTTGACAATAGAGGCAATAAGTATAGCTCGGCAAATATGAAACACGGCATTGCTTCATCATGGCTTTGTTTCGTGAGGAGTTCGTTCTCCGAACATAAAAATCTCACGCGAAAGTGTTCGTTAACCGATTTGTTCGTAAACCGAACAGTTCGTTACCGATCACCTATTGTATACGAAATTTAGCATTTTAAGTTCGTCATAGCCGGAGATTCGATGAACGGCAAAACTTGTAATCTTGGGGTATCAACATTTTTACATTCTATTACTCAGCGCATGAACGTAAAGTTGGAATTTTGTAATCGCTATTTCAATCAATTCCTAATACGCTAGAATTATATATTTATAAATAAACACAGTTTTTTTAATCGATGAAAATACTATATATTAATAGATTTAGAACTTAACATCGACGAGATTTCAGACGGACAAAATGATCTTATATTAAATTTTAAAGCAAGATAATGAAACCTTACAGAGATTGAAACAGTGTAAAATCATTAAAATACATCTCACTCAGTAAATATACATCGGTTGTAGTGTAATCAAGATCTTCTAAGAGACTGTAAACGAAACGTATATGCTTCAATGCCGCTTTACAATAGAGAGGATGTAGTAACATATTTGAATATCTTGTGTATATAGCGAATTTGACAAAAGTTATGCAATTTACTATTGTTTTTCATCTGTGTTAAGTACAGGAATCATGTACTTCAACGTAAAAATTTGCTAATTACACAACTTTTTAGTCTTATTAAAAAATCTTTTGAGTTACCCTGTAAACGAACAGTAAATTCTACAATTCTGTTTTACAATAGGAAACTAACTTAGGTAGTTCGTAGTAACATATTTTAACATCATGCGCATACGTTCTTTTTGAAAAGAGTTAGACCATTTAATATTTTGTTTGCTTCATCTTAAGTATAGGAATAAATCACTTTAAAGTGGTATACATAAAAAACTAATTAATATTTTTACACGAAATATTAAACATTTGAACTACTTATAAAAAAAATTCAAATGCTGCAAATAATTACACAACTCTTTTGTGAGACCCTGTAAATGAACCTTAAATGTTAAGATTTTTTATAATAGGAAGTTTACTTGGGTCGAGTGTGATAACATATCTTAATATCATTTGTATACGACCATTCCTAAAAGAGTTGGGCCACTTATTATTTTTTTGCTCTATGTTAACTATAGGAATCAATAACTTTAAACTGATATAAATCAAAAACTAATTAATATTTTTACATGAAACTTACAAAGGTTTGAACTACTCATAAAAATGATTCAAATAACGTAAACCGTGTAAAAATCCGATAGTTACACATTGCTGTAGCCCTGTCAACAGTTTTTTGCTGTATGTTAAGTATAGGAATCAATAACTTTAAACTGATATAAATCAAAAACTAATTAATATTTTTACATGAAACTTACAAAGGTCCGAACTACTCATAAAAACGATTCAAATAACGTAAACCGCATAAAAATCCGATAATTACACATTGCTGTTTGTCTGACGTACATTGTTTGACGTACCCTGTCAACCGTTTTTTGCTCTATGTTAAGTATAGGAATCAACAACTTTAAACTGATATAAATCAAAAACTAATTAATATTTTTACATGAAACTTACAAAGGTCCGCACTACTCATAAAAACGATTCAAATAACGCAAACCGCGTAAAAATCCGATAATTACACATTGCTGTAGCCCTGTCAACAATTTTTGGTCTGAACAAGATTTAAAAAGTGCAAAAAACAGCACTTTTAAAATCGCATTTACTGAAAAACTATTCGTCGGATTTTGCTTTACTTTTGAATTCTTAGTCCCGTGGCACGCCCCATTCCATAGAATCAAGAATTTTGTTTCTATCATAAATAGAACGCGAGATATAGATGTGTCAAAACCCCGTTTTGTCCCGTCCGCAAAATATAAACTAGACAGAGTTAAAAAAAAAAAAAAAATTGTAAAATCGTTTGGCATCCATTGGCGGAAATTCCTTTCATTTACGGTTCAATGCATTGGTGTTTCTTATGCTTGGCGAGAAACTCTGTCGAGTTTCTATGATTACAGAAATTAATCTGCAGACGATATAATTCATTTCACAGAATTAAAAATCATCTAGGTCTGAATATTTATATAACTAGCTACAGTACGAACGCACCTCGTTTGTCACGTTTGACGTACAATTTCCAACTTGTTTTTTTTTCTTAATTGCGTAACTTTTTATATATCTCATTAATGTCGTATAAAAAAATCACTAAAATATAACTCAGTTCCTTTTTTTATTCTTTTTTTAATTGTCTTCTTTTAATTTTCAATATTGAAAAATTGCAGGGGGGGGGCAGTTAATAAATAAAATCAATGTTTAAAATAATATCTAAATTAATTTGTTGAATCACATGCTCTTTTTTCTTGTGCTAATTTTTAATAATGTAATGAAAACAGCAATATTTTTTTTAATTATCTTTATGATATATATATAATAATCTCCATTCTCCAATTTAAAAAAAGGAAAAGAAAAGAAAGAGAGAAAGTTTTCACAAATTACAGAAAGTCGTTTCAAGTTTCCTCAGTAGATGGCGATACTACTGCACTCATTTTCTTCGGGTGCTATCGACATTTATTTTCCCACATATGCCGTGAATATATCCCCCTCTACCATAGCCAACACTATCGTGAACAGTGTTGACTGCCAACGCTTGTTTTCCAGTGAAGCAGATAGTAAAAATATAAAACGCCGGATTAAAGTGCTACCTGCTGCATCAGTGTAGGAAGGAGAAGTTTAAATCATTTTCCGTGAGGTGAGTCAATCATTGACATCTGTAAATATTTGAAGATGCCAATGCTTAGTTCGTAATATCTGTTGCTCATTGAAAATGTCGTCTGCTAGCTGTCAGATGAATAAGATCTTTGAATACCATATGGCACGTTTGTTTTCTGATAATTTTCTTTGGGGTTATCTATATCATTAAAAATGAATCAATAAATTGGCTGGTGTTTTCTAATTTATCCGATTTCATTCTTTCGCTGAATTTGGAGCTGTATTTTCATATTATACTTTGAATTTCGTAAATATTTTAATGAACAGATGGCATTCATTAAGAAAAGCATAAAACTTAAAACAAATTTTAAAAGTGCGTTTTTAAAGAACTTATAGTAAAACTGAACAAAAAGGAATGATCAAATCATTTTAGGTATTTATATTTCGCTAAATAATTAACCTAATTTTGTATCGGTAAGCTTCAGTACCTTAAGAAAGATAAAAATAAAAACCGTGTATATGTACTTTTTTTAATGTGTTTGAATCACGGGAGATAAATATGTAACAATTTTTGCACGGTACGAATGAAATATAATTAATAAATGATTATAAAAAAACATACCGGTAGCTTTTATTTTAGTACATTGTAGAATCAATATAATTTTATATAATTAAAAGTCTACTTTTAAGTTAAAAATTTCGTGTAATAAAATTTTTGTTTTTTCACTTTGCTTCCTCCTTTTCTCCCTTATATATATATATATATATATATATATATATACTAGCTGACCCACCCGTGATAATAACCTTAAATATACCTAAAATCAGTGTTGAATGATTTTGCATATTTGAACGAAAATCTTAACCAAAAAATAACAATCTATCCAAACAAACCTTATAATTGGAGGCCCCACTGCTCCGGTCTGTTTTGATTTTATATTTTTAAACGAAAGACCGGCGTAGCTCGGCCCCTTGATAATAACCTTAAATATTCCTAAAATCAATATTGAATGCATTTCTATATTTAAACAAAAATATTTCAAACGGCTTGTAAAAAGTGTTTTCTTCTTACTTTTTTTTTTTCAACCTCCAGCTCATACATTATTTGAATTTTTTTAACCTCCGAATAACGGTCAAATTCCGCGATCCCTAGGTGTCCGTTATTCAAAGGTTTTGCTGTATATACCTAGAAAAAATTTAGGGAGTGTACTACTTTTAGGGGAGTGAATATACTTTCTAGTTCTTTTTAAAAGTTCTTCCGTATACCTTCTGTCTTTCACGTAAAGCTATTGCGTATATTCTCTGGCGTATACAGCGTATACTCTCTGCTTATCACTGAAAAATTGGTTCATTTCCTTTTCACTATGAGGAATGTTTTAAATGTAGGCTATTTTGATGAAGTTTTTTTTTAAACTTCTTAGAATTTTTTAAAAACCAATTTGTTTTTTCTTCTTTACAACTTCCTTCTCTTTCAATTCCCAAAAAATATCCCAAAATTAGGCTTTTCTTCATTCATAAAAATACTAGCATTGATTTGGCTGTAAGGGGTCTCAGGAGTCTTACTTTTCCTCCGAAGATGCAGGTTTGCATCATGTCCCATTTTATTTTATTTCGCACAATAATACACTTCATATAACACACAATAAAATGAAAATTTTCACAACTAATAGGTCAGTATCTGCTTGATTTAACATAATTATTTCAATGTTGTACAATTCATATTTAATTAATTGTACAACCCTCACAAAAGCACAGCAGGCAAAAAAAAAACTTTTTTTGCCTGGTATCCACTGCGCGCAAGGTTGTAGAAAAAATATTGCTTCAAAAATAACAAACAAAACTGATAATGATGTAAAATGGATGTATCTTGAACTTCAATTTCAAGCAATTAAAAATTTATTTATTTTTAATTTAAATTGTAAAATTTAAAAAAGTCACTTTTTTGTTGAAAAAATGTCAATTTAAAAAAAAAAAATTATTGCTTGAAATTGAAATATAAGTTCAAAATAATCAATTTTACATCATTGTCAGTTTTGTTTGTTAGTTTTGAAGCAATATTTTTTCTACAACCTTGCGAGCAATGGATACCAGGCGAAAAAGGTTTTTTTTTTTTTTTTTACCTTTTTTTTAAATTTAAACTTTTTTTAAATAATTAAATATGAATTGTACAGCATTGAAATAATTATGTTAAATCAAGCAGATATTGGCCTATTAGTGGTAAAAATTTAATTTTATTGTGTGTTATATAAAATCATAAATAAAATAAAATGTGACATGATGCAAACTTGCATCTTCGGAGGAAAAATAAGACTCCTGAGACCACTTAAATAGATTTTTTTTTAATTAAAATCTAGAGAAATGCTTAAGTGATACTAAACGAAACAACAAAAAGGTTTATAAAAAAAAACCTTTTTAATGATCAACATACGTTTCAGCGCTCCTACGGCGTCATTTTCAAGAAATATTTCTTGAAAATGACGCCGTAGTGAGCGCTGAAACGTATGTTGATCATTAAAAAGGGTTTTTTTATAAACCTTTTTGTTGTTTCGTTTAGTATCACTTAAGCATTTCTCTAGATTTTAATTATATTTAGTGATATTATTTTGAGATATATATATATACAGTAATCCCTTAACATTCGCGAGGGTTACGTTCCAGGAAAACCTCGCGAATGTTGAGTCTATCTCTTTGCACTAAAAAAGGAGTTACGTTCTATAAAATTTTAATTAGAGTGCACAGCATTTCAAAGAAAAAAGGGATATATGTATTATTAACAATACGTTATGCATAACATATAGGTAGAAGTTAAATGTACACACATATTCATAAATATGAAGTTTATTTATTGAAGATAATTCACATTTATTGACTGGAGAAATAATTACAGCTAAAAAAGCATAGGTTTTTTGTATAAAGTAATTTATACACTATTACATACTATTCGCAAAGAAATGATAATGTATTAGTGGGTCTGTAGACGATACAATATTAAAATACCATATTTAAATACAGCTAAATGCTTTAGAAATGCTTTTATTTTCTAAGTGCAGCTTCAGCTCCATCTCTACGAGAACCTACACATTTTAAATGAATAGATTGAAAATGCTGTTATCTTACTAATTCTAATAACCCCATTGCAATGAGTATTCTTCTGTTATTATTTTGCTTTCCTACAAGAAGGAGCTAATATTGTATTACAACATTCGCTCCTTTTTCAGTTGACAACTGAAAATTGATTTGTGTATACGAAGAAAACACAGGCGAAATAATCTTTAACCACTATAAATTCTGAAAAAGAAAGAGATAAAAAAAATCGCGAATAATCAAGTCAGATTTTCGCGAATGTTAAGTTTATCCGCATTTGCATACTCGCGAATGTTAAATCCGCGAATGTTGAGGGATTACTGTATATATTTTTTAATATTTCACCGGAAAAATTCATAAATAATATTTCTCGGAAAAATTCATAAATAAATTTTGATTGGCAAACATATCTTTCAATATACAGGTACTGTTAATATGGCGGCAAACTCGGAGAGTTTTTTAGCAGACATCAAGAGGAACAAAAATTGCAATGGAACATGGTATCTCAAACCACTTATTCAATTAAAAATACAGGGTTTTTCTCTCTAACCGAATTCGGGTTTCCGTTAATAACTTGCATGAGAAAAGTAAAAATATTGTAATAAAAATTGAAGATACGTCTTTGTCTATGTGAGAAATTTGATAATGCCATGCAAAGTGCTTGAAAAACAGAGCCAGTGACGCAGTGGGGGGGAAGGGAGAGTCCCAGCACCTCCAAGAAAAAGAGAGGCACCCGCTACCGCTTACTGTAAATTTATACAATTGTATGGAAGGAATATTTTTCTTTTTGAAATTTCGAAGATTAAATTCCATTTTTTTGTGTAGAATAGTACTGAAAAAAATTACACTGCTCAAAACTAGAAATTGTATAAATTTATTCTGATTTAAAACAATTTGTTTTAAAAGATTCGTGGTTGTTATGAGTTTCACAAGGAAGCATTCCATGTAAAATAATGTAACCCACCATATGCAATACTTCTAAGTATTACATCCAGTTTAAAATTTGCTGCTATAGCTCATAAAACAAACATTACATGCATGTTATCTAAATAATATTTTCCATGGAAAACAAACAGTTATTTATTAAACGATTCAAAAATGAAATCAATTAAAAATATTGATTGAAATTTGTTAATTAAACAATCATTTTAAAAACATATTAATTACAATTTCGTTTGATTTAAAAATAACGAATTTAATAAATATTATTAATACATTTTTTTTTTTAATTTCCCCCCTTTTACGTGAATACATATATATGGGGCTTCGAGGAAACTATAACCGCGGGGCCCAAGTTGGTTATCTGCACCTCTGGTGGTGCAATCAACCGCATATGAACAGATAATCTCAGTTCAAAATATGGAAGGTCGATTTCATGCTCCTGGCGTGTATAATGGAAACTTCTAGCACATTTTTTTATGTCATTACATTCAGCACAACGGAAAGCATGTGTGTTAAAAGTTTCATTACATTAATACTTTACTTTTTTCAGAGTTATTAACGAAAAATCAAGGAGCACACTGTATTTTTGGCTGAATATGTCGTTTGCGACACCATGTTCTAATACAATTTTTGTTCCTCTTGATGTCTACTAACAACCCTCTACGTTTGTTGCCACATTAACCAAAAACCGTGAATATATAAAATAAGTATTTCAACTTTACGAAACTGAAGAAATAAAACAAAAAAGAAAATCATGGGTCAAATTCTTTTGTGCAGCCCTATATGATGTATAGATATGCATTTTGCATACTACATAGTATGCAAAAATTTAGTTCTGTTAGGAAACTCATAAAACATTTCAAACTTATCCTTCAGCAATTTCCGTCAATAAGCGGAAATGTACTTTTAATTCTTTTGTGAAGCCCTGTATAGGATCTATAGAATTTATACACACACACTATGTAATATGGAAAAAATAGTTAAATATAAAAACGCATTACCACAATTGAAAACGCACTTCCAGTAATTATTGTTCCTGGACAGTACTGTAACAGAATTATTTTGTGTGTCCCTGTAAATAAACAATAAATGCTATGCACACCCTATTCTATAGTAATTATCTTGTAGTGCACCTCAGTGATGTATATAAATTTCAATATATTTGAAATAGCGTAGCATCATTAAAATACACTGCAAACGATTTTTCCCCATAGACCATACTTTTGAGTGTCCCTGTAAACGAGCTATAAATGCTACACACTCCATTTTCAGTACCGCACATTCCATGGAAACCTCAATTCAATTTCATGGCAATCCGATTACATTTAGGTGAGTTACGAGCTCAGATAGACGACCAAACAAACCGAATTTCTAAATACTTCTCAACTATGTTTGAAAGTGTTAAAAGAAAAAAAGATTACGTCTTGGCTCAACATTATCAAGCATTAAGGATTCCAAACAGCTTCTCCGCTATACCAAAGACGCCATGGAATCAGAATCTTACAGTTATGACGAAGATGCATATAAGGAAAACACTGTTTTCGAGCCAAAAAAGGGGGATTTTAAATTGGTTTCTTTTAATAATTTGGCTTAAATTAAACCTAATTTGGTAATTTTATACTTTGTTTTTAGACGAATCATCCTATTTTAACTATGAAAATTTATCTTCTTGAACATGATATTGTGACTTTATTTAATGGTTTTAATTACATTTACCATCATATTACATTTATCATTAAGCTTTGATTTTTTTTATTTTTAATTGAACTTATTTTATGACAAGGTTTTAAAATAATTTGGTCTTTTAAATAAACTTATTTTGGCGCAGCATATCCCTAAAGGGACCTTGTGCCATTAAACCCTATACAACCAACCAACTTTATATTTTCTCTATAGTTTAGTTTCTTTAATATAAAATACATAAAGTTTACTTCGGTTAATACGAGAAGAAAAGGAATTCTAAAAATCCTCATATTAACCGTTACTCGTAGTACACGTGAAGATAATAACAATCTTAAAACACGCATACATAAATAAAATAATTACTACTGTTAATTTTTCTAATGAATTCAATGCTTAAATTAACTTAATATAATAAAGTTTAACATAAGGTATTCAGTCTTACCAGACAAAATCACAGTACTGAAATCAAAGGCCTCTAAAGAACTAATAATTCCAAATAACATGAATTACGTACAGCAATGCGAGAGACGTGATAAGGCTGGTTAAAATGGCCCAGAGTTTGTATTTAAAGAAAGAAGATGATTAATATGTTCTTTCTATGCTCTTCCTTTCCATGGCTCAGTTGTAAATGTTACAACGGGCCGGTGCTTGGACCGTCCTCATCTCTCGCTTCTTTCGTTCATTCTTTCACCATCTCGAGATACTCCTTTGCATTTCCTTGGTGGAGGGGGAGGAGTGTCACCTTGAAGTTTGAAATTCTGTCTTGTAAAACTGATAAATTACAACATTTTGACAGTCAGTTGTAACGTAGAAATTATATTGCGGAGAGAGAACAGTGTTGGTTAAGAAAGGGATTTCTTCTTTTCGATTTATACTTTCCGACGAAAATCACATTGAAATGAAATGAACAGAAGAATTTTTGCTCGTATTAACCGTGATCCTACTTTTATAGTTCGTAAAAAGAGTGAAAATCGCAAAAAGGGTGAAAATTTTAATATAGTTTGTTTAAATGATGAACAATTCGTAACATACAAATTGCTAGTTTTAGCCGTATTAAACGTGTTCGACTGCATTGTTTTATTTATTAGCTTTCGGTACATTTTATAACTTAAAAAAAATATATATATATTTATAGTTACAGGTGTACTGGGAGAAAATACATCTTTAAGGAGATATGCTTGAACAATACAGGTTTACCTTCGCCGATCGCGAAATCCAATGTTAACCTATGAAACAATTTAATTAGATAATGATTCTTTAATGTAATTATCAATATACGGTTTTCACTACCAGAAAGTAGAGGTTCGATGCCAACGTGGAGCGTTTTTAAAAAGTATTTGAAAAACTTAAAATAAACTTTAAAATTTTTACCTCAGCAACATTTTCAAAATTTATAGTGTTCATAAAAATACTTCAAACGTAAGGAGACAACTCACTATATCACAACAGCTGGAAATGGCAAAAACTGTAGGAAATCTTCGTTTCAATGAGACGATTTGGAAATAACTCGTTTCTTCTAGTGTTTGGGTACACTGAATCCGATCTGGATCAGCCATACACACCCTTTATTTCTCGCAGGCCACAAACAAACATATGTTTGCCATGTTAGGCGGACCATACCACACTTATAAAAGGGTAATTAAAATAAGATAACATTAGTATAACAAAGTTAATAGTATTATCAGTAAAAACAATTTAACATCACTATTTCCAAGCAATAAACTTTGTGATAGATTTATATTGCAAATGGTGTAAAAAGTGGTATAAAAATTTTTTGGTAACATTTCTACCGCGACAAACGTTTACCCCTTAAAAGCAGTATTAGGTGTATAATAGGCATAAAATGTAATAATATAGCAATGCTGAATTTTCAAGTTCTGGGGTTTAAAAAATCTGGAGATTTTCTGTAATAAATTAGTCTTTTGCTCAATGCAAAACTTTTATTATGTTTATGGATCAGCCATAACCCTTTATTTCTCGCAGGCCACAAACATATGTTTGCGTTGTTAGGCGGGCCACAACATACTTATAAAAGGTAAATAATAATAATAATAATAATAATAATAATTAACCCTTTCACGGGCGGTGTTCACAAATCGTTACCACTTATGTTGACCAACTGCCAAACGGCACCCGCAACAGTTTAATAAGATTTTACTTTTATATTGAACGCGAGAAAAGTAGGTATTTATATTTTCTAAAAAATACGTTTGTAAATTCTGGTGTCAATCACTCATTTCACCATTTTACGTGAAAAATTGCGCGCGCCGGAAAGGGTTAAAATAATAAAATAACATTAATGTAACAAAGTTAATATTATCTGTAGAGTTAAACGTTTGTCGCGGAAGAAATGTTAGCAAACATTTCTAACATGACTATTTAAAACAATAAAGTACGTGGTAGATTTACATTGCAAATGGTGAAAGAAGTGATATAAAAAAATTTTGTAACATTTCTTCCGCCACAAACGTTTACCCCTAAAAAGTAGTATTAGGTATATAATAGGTATAAAAGGTAATAATATGACAGTGCTGAATTTTCAAGTTCTGGGGTTTAAAAAATCTGGAGATTTTCTCTAATAAATTAGTCTTTTGCTCAATGCAAAACTTTTATTATGTTTTTAAATTGTAGAAATGTATAGCGCAAATTTAATTTGGAAAATAATGTTTGAAAAGTATTGAAGAGTAAAAAATGTATACATCACTGTAGCTCAAATAAGACTGCATGTAAAAAAGAACTAAGTTAAAGAAAACGGCACTTAGGATGTTTCAACGCAATTTTAAATTATTTATAAATAACAGGACAAATCTTGTCTTCCCATGAAAATGTATTAAACTATAGTGAAGGTCTGAAATACCTTTTATGCACATTTCAATGAATTTTATAAGTATGGATTAGTGGTCATATGTCACGGGCCCCACATAAAAGGTCGTTGGGCCACATGCGGCACGCGGACCGCAGGTTGAGTGCGTGTATGATCTAGATCAACCATACTCAACCTGCGGCCCGAGACACATAATCCATATTTATAAACTTAATTGAGATGCGCATAAAAGTATTAAAGCCTTCACTGTTGTTTTGTATATTTTTATGGGAAGACAAAATCTGCCGTGTTATTTTTAATTAATTTAAAATTATGTTAAAGCATCTTAAATATCGTTTTCTTCGTCAAAAATGCTACAGTGTTGTATATATATTTTTTTTATCTGCAATACTAAAAAAATATTATTCCAAATTAATTAAATTTTCACTATATATTTCAGCAATGAAAAGAAATAGTTTTTGCATTGAACAAAAAACAGATTTATTAGAGAAAATCTCCGGACTTTGTTGTTTAGAACTTGGAAATTCTGCATTGTTATATTTTAACGTTCTATACTCATCATAGCCTTTTTAGGCTTGAACGTTTGTCGCGGAAAAAAATGGCACCAACTTTTTTTTTTTTTTTTTTACACTTCCAAACAACAAACTTCGCGGCCTATTTCTACAACATTTAGAAGAGAAATCTACCACGAAGTTTATTGTTTGGAAATAGTGGTGTTATTTTTTTAATTTTTTTTTATTTTTATTTATTTATTTATTTATTTTTGTAATATTTCTTTTGCGACAAACGTTTAACCCTTTCCGGCACAGACAAAAAGTCTGTTCGTAAAATGAGAAATTTCTGACTGACACCGGAATTTACAAACGGCTTTTATAGAAAATATGAACTCCTTATTTTAATCTTTCATTATAGAAACAAAATTTTATTAAAATATTCTTGGTGCCATATGCAAGTTTGGAATTAAAATTAGGTGTGCCCGGAGTGGGACCACTGTGCCGGAAAGGGTTAACCCTACTTAATTTTGTTATATTGCTTTGTTATACTACTTTTGTTAGCATACTATTTTAGTTACTCTTTTTTTTTCTTTTTTAAGTGTGTTGTGGCCCGCCTAACGTCGCAAACATATGTCTGCGGCCCGCGAGAAAAAAAAAGATTGAGTATGGCTGATCTAGATAGACTATTGCCAAATTCGTGCGTTTCCAAAGTATATGTTATATTTTAGCTTATGGAACAACGATTCACGTACAGTAATTAGTTTTCATGACGCAGTGTTTTCCCTGTGCCAATTCATTGCATTGTCATCCCAATGGGCGAATTTGCTAAAGAAATAAATTTCTAAAATAACAAAGTTTGAAATGTGTATGATGATGACGCTACCTAGTAATTAATCAGTGATGAAAAGGCAATCATAATACTGAAAGAACAAAGTTTATATATATATATGCATGCATACAAACACGTACCCAAGTACTGTGTACATTTATTTACAAACTATATGAATGCATAGGTGCCAACCTCTCATTAATATTCTGTAATATGCGAGTTAATTTGATCCATGTTTAACATGTTTCGCACCAGAAATTGTTTAAGAAATGAAATTAAATAAATTCCACGTAGAAACCTGAAAATGAATAAATAAAGATTCATCCACTAATTTTTCTGGTTTGAAGCGTTGTTAAACTGGATTAAATTAACCCGCATATTACGGAATATTAATGAGAGGTTGGCACCTATGTGAATGTGTTATATAGGTTCAGATCAGATGGTTTTTGACGTCACCAGGAATGTAAAGTCTTTCTTTTGTTTGATATGATTTTTGAGATATAAACAAGACTCGCACGTTTTTGAAGCTGAAATTTTTTTCTTTGGTTTACATAGAATAATTTTTTTTTTTTGCCTGGCATGAGTTGGTGCGCGTAGGCGCAAGATATACACTTTTCTCAATTTTTAAAAATGCCATTACATTGGGAATAATTAAAATTGTGCTAAAACTCTTTGAAAAAATTAGAAATATTCTTGTGGCAAAACTTCTGAAGTCATACTTTTTACATAAATCGGACAAAAATATCTTGGCATCACTTCATTTCACCACAAATGTTGATTCTCTTTAAAAGTGTTTGATTTTATGCTGAAAAGCAATTAGTATTGCATGTCCGATTTTCCAAGCATGTAGAAGAATTAAAAAGTTTTCTACGAATAAACCCTCCAAATTTTTTAGTTATGCAAATTTTACAACTATAATCAGTTTGTTTTTTCCTGATACCTTAAAAATTGAAGTTTTTGCCAGTCTGAGACCACTGTGCGTTGCCATCGGACATCTACTTTCTCAAGGCGAAAACCATATTTCCACAATTATATTGGATAATGACATTCATAAAATCTACTCATTAAAAAATAGCTACTGAGAAAGTACTTTTCAAAAGTAGTTGTTACTTTGCTACTTTCAGATTTTTTCAAATGATTCAATCTGCACTTGAAATTGAGGACACAGGTTAAGTAATTACAATGAATCCCCGTTATATCGTGTTTTGCCGGGATACGATCGAATAAATGTGATAAAACGAAGGGCATTAAAAAAATTAAGAAAGATAATATTTTAGATTTGTATGGTAATTTAAACACATGTTGCACTTTTTTCGATTTTTCTTAAATAGCTTGATTTTAGTACAATTTTTCAAGAAAATCACATTCATCATTTTGTAGAGGATAAAATTGTCTAAAACGTGCAATATTCATGTTTGTAAATTGTCCAAACAGAAGGAGAAATACGAAACCAGGAAAATAGGGTTAAATTTGGAAAACTTGCAAAACTCCACAAATGACGTTAGTTTTTGCTTAATAACCCACTTTTAGTGCATTTTAGAAACAAAATTGTCATAATCAACTTTTTAGAGCATGAGATAGTCTATAGTTTCATTTATTAGATAATTAATTATTTGTAAAAGACCTTAAAAATCACAGCAAAAAGATTTTGTGTGAAAATAGGAAAATACAGCCTGACAAGTTATTAATTTAAAAAACGAGCTTTTATTTTAGGTAGCTTTCAATACAAAAAAGTATAAAGCTACCTATTGCAGCCTTTCGGAGGAAAGCAGTTCCGGAAAATTTCGATATATTTTCACCGATCATGACCCCTAGACCACAAAACCACCCTCCGTTCAAATGTTGATTTATATATATATATATATATATATATATATATATATATATATATATCCATATATATATATATATATATATATATATATCTGACCTATGTCATACGATAACGCTCGTATTTATAAATCAATTTTGATGAAACTAATTGTGTGTATTAAGCTCACCAATGTCTCGACCGAGTTCGTTGGACAGCTTGGTCCGCCATTTTCTTTCAAGATGGCGGCCAATTAAAAATTTAAAACTAAAATAAATATACAAAAAAGTTAAAAATTCAATTTGTTTTCTTAATTCAGTGTTAGGCCTTGAAACGAGGATTCCAGAGCATTTTTTGTTTTACCTCTATCTTAAAAAACGGCTGAGATAGAGCAGTTTGAAATTCTAGGGTGGCTGACATTTTGAAACAAGACAGCCCATTACAAAAACTTTCATTGTTGTAATAATTTTCCAAATCAAACGCATAAAACTATATATTCATATAGTTTTGTTGTTTCGTTAGCGCCAAATTCTCGCCAAACTTGGCGACATTTGGCGAAATATCGCCAAATTTGGCGACCAAAATAAGTCTTCATAAATGAAGCCAATTTGGCTATTGCTCAATAATTTGGCGAATTTCTTATTCAAATTCAGTATTAACGAATCTTTTGTAAACGTTTTATTTGCATTTTAATTTGCTGTTTTCGTGTAACATTAGCTAAAATTTTAAAACGAAGATATAGGAAAGCTACCTTTTCCTCCCGGTACAGGCCGGAAGGACTTTTTTATATTAAAAACACGATGCGCCTTAATTAATTATATTGGTTAATTAATTATAGAATGTACAAAAAATTAATCAACTAATATATAGTAAATATAGTCACTTTGTCATATATGTTTCCTTTTTCTGCTACTTGGCCTTGGTAATGATACTATCGTCTCAGATACTTCATCGTCCGTCTCTGTACTTGACTCGATTGGTTGTTCTAGGTCATCAAAGTCTTCAAGGTTTAGTATAATATCAGGATCGTTGCCACATAGTGGATTGTGGCACTTCACTCAGATAACTGAGCACTTCAACCCTGCCTTTCTACAACTGCACTTCGTACTGTAACCTTTTTTGCAATGGCAAGATATGAAATCGAGTAGAGTTTGAGGGCCTGGTTCATTCATAGTGGTGACTAGAATGAGCCCACGACCACCCCACTTCCAGATCCATTCGAGAGGATCCTTTTCGTTTCCCAGCCATGTCTGAACGTGTAGGTATATTCGGACCGCATGACATTCAGTAGCATCACGAATAGGTGGTAGTCTCGCTAAATTTAATTTAATATTGTTAGCTGCTGCTCCTCTAGCGAAGTTGACATACCGCACAATACATTCAAGTTTTGGCTGAGATCACCTTCATACAGGGCAAGAAGTACAGCTTCTGTGGCTTCAACAAGTTTGTACCTCTCTGAATTTGAGTCTAAAGATTTAAACTTTTTGGTTCAGGGATGGGTTCTGAAGAATTCTGCAATATTTCATTTTCCCATGGCTGTAGAGCGCAGAAGTGGTGTCGCAACCACTTACTGCATGAAGAAAAAAAAATATTTCGTGCAACTTCCTTAAACTTGAAACACTTTTTGGAGTAGAGAATATCATGCAGTTTCCCTCTCCCGGCCCTTCGGAAATAAACATTGTCTGGAGCTGGAGAAGCCACAAGAACAAGAAGGTTCATGTCTTCACCATTGACAAATGACAGCATCATAATCACAAGCTCAGCATATAGCTGTGTTCACTATTAGCATATCTGCATCTTCAGTGGCCTGCTTAGTGATCATTTGTGCTTTTTTAAATTCGTTTCGAAGCATAGAAATGAATAGTTCTTGGTTTTTTTTTCATTCCCCTCAATTTCTCTTGTGGCATCTGTGGAAACATAGTCTCATTGAACTTAACCTCAGCAGAAGTATGAATCTTCAAGCGAAGAGTTCTTTCTGCACTTTTTATACTTTTTTTATTATGTTCAGGATAAGTTTCTAATATTTTCTTCATTTTAAAATTTAAAACTGAATTCAAAACCCCGGAAAACAATTCCCCTCTATACAGGTTTCTGTCTTACCAGGTACAATTGTTGGTATTCTTTCTGTTGGGACTAATATTCACAACGTGAGATACATTTACCATCAATGTAAACTTTGACTAAAAATATGTGGGACAAATTAATACAAACACGACATACCAAATCTTCATTGTGTGCCCTTCTCCTTCCATTCTAGTGCCCGGGCCACATGCTCCTTTTGCTCCCACCTCCTTTAGTTTCGGCCTTATATATATATATATATATATATATATATATACTGCTTTCCCCCTTTTAAAAATTCTAAATTGTAACTTATTTACCTTTCAAGTATTTTTTTACATTATTCCCAGCTATTAATTTTACTTTCGACTTTGAATTCTTGGCCCAACCTCTTTGCTGCGCCTATATCTACCGACAAGGTTTTTTGTTTAACTTCACACCCGCCCCCCCCCTCAATTTTTCAACAATTACCTTTTATTGTACATACTACAATTAATTAATTGCATCGTTTAATCAATATCAAAAATAAGTGCTCGTTTTTAAATTAAAGACTTGTCAGGCGGTATTTTCCTGTTTTAATCATAAATCGTGTTGTTTTGATTTTTAGAGTCTATTATAGATATTTAATGATCTAATAAATAAAACTTATAGACTACTTCATGCTTTACAGATTTTATTATGACACTTTTGTCTCTAAAACGCACTAAAAGCGCAAAAACTAACGTCATTTGTGGATTTTTGCACTTTTTGCAAATTTTACCCTATTTACCCGGCTCCGTATCTCACCCCCTATTTAGACAATTTAAAAACATGAATAGTGCATGTTGTAGAGAAATTTATCCTCTATAAAATGGCGAAAGTGCTTTTTTCTGTAAAATACACTGAAACCGAGTTATTTAAGAAAAATCGAAAAATATTAGCCGAAAAAGTATCGAATAGTGCCGAAAAATATTGGCCGAATTTTTGCAAGGCAAGGCCCTTTTTTGCTCTATTTCTACTGGACTACAGGTGTTTCCAGCAAAAAAAAATTATTTCTTTGATTTAGATTTTAGCACTTCGCTTTACCTGCAACCCTGCAAGTGTCAATGGGAAAATCCATAGCATCATAAGATGCGTTCTTGAGCGCTGCAGCTGAGTGGCTGACATTCACAAATTGCTGCGCAGAACGCATTTTGCACAAAAGAAGCAAGTTACGATCACGTGACTAGTAAAATGGCACCTTTTTTTTCTGAAGTAGCGTTAAAAGTAGCGTCAGTGTTCTCTACAAACTACTGATTTTTCGCTACATTATTTTTAAAAATATAGGGCGCTACACTACAAACTAACGGAAAAAGTAGCAACTACTGTTCAGAAACGCATGAAATGGGCAGGTGTTTTTCTTCAGAAACTTTGTAATCGAAGACCTTTTCCCTTTTTTGGTAAAGGCAGTAGATCTTTCAGAAAATACTGTCAAAGTTGGCGTTTTGAACCGAATTTCCGGACGTGACAGCGAGAGATAGGAGAAAAACCATTCGTCACGTGACTCGAATAGCTTATAACTCGTTAAGTAATTTATTGATAAAAAATGGAAAACTCGTTTCGATTCCAAATCGCTTCCATAGTAAGGCCTGTCAATTTTAATGCCTTTTGAGTTTAAAAATGAATGAAATTGTGTCAAAGTTTCGTGTTGTGGAGTAGGTCATTTGAGTACCTTAACGAGGAATTTCGCAATCGGCGAGAAAAGATGAAGCATCCCCTAAGGAGTTAGAATTCAAACGCTTATTGATGACTGGCTTTTTTTAAACTTCAGTCGTGATTAAAAAATAATAATAATAAATCAAAAATCAAATTTAGTAAAACCTGAATAAACAGAATCCTGACTTAAATGGAAAGATGGCGGAAATCAGAAGAAATGAATGCAATAGATGTATAGGATGGCACATTCTACCAGCTACACTGTAAAAAAGTTGCGTCAAAAATTACGGTACATATACTGGCAACTTTGTGACCAGTATATATACCGTAATTTAACTGGACGGTATATGTACCGTAAAATATTTAAAGTATATGTACCGGCTGCACTCCCCCCTCTCCTCAGGCCTGCACACATTACGTAACAAGAGCAAGAGCATCAGTTCAGAGGTTGACGTACACCGAGGCGGGGCTACCAGCTTTTTACTTACTGAAAAATAATTATTTTACGTTATAAATAGCGATTTTTGACTGAAAAACAATCCGTTTACGGTATAAATACCGTTTATAATCGAAATGGCACATATACGGTTTTTTACGCTTAATATACCTTAGAAGTACGGTACTCATACCGTAAAGAGTGAAAACGGTACAAGTACCGTTAACTTACGGTACATCTACTGAAATTTTACGAAAATTTTTTACAGTGTAAGAGGCAGATCTGCCTAAAACAGATTTTTTCTCTAGTTCCTTGCGATTCCATCTTAGTAGGTTTTGCTTTATTTTTATTAACGTTTCTATAGTAATATTAAGCATGGCCTAATCCAAAAGAAAAATAAATAAATAAATAAATAAATTAAAAAAAAAAAAACTAAGGAAATATGCGTACAATGAAACATACTGTAAAATTTTTAGGTCCCATGTTGCGTTTAAACAGATGTCTCTGAAAGTGATTTCGTTTAAACACCTGTCAAAGATAAATGTTTATAAATTTTGATAGAAACTGTTTGATTGCAATACACTGTTTCTTCCTCCGCGTTCCGCTATTAATAAACTAGAGCAAATCATAAATAAGATGCTTTTCCTTTTCTTTTTCCAAAGCTAAATCTGATTTATATTTTATTCAAAAAATTCTTTTCATTTCGAGACACATGTCTAAACGTAACATGGAACATAAAAGTTTTACATTGTTTTATTGTACATAATTTTTTTTTTAATAGATTAGGCATGACCTTATTAAAAATTATCTGCGTAGCAACCCGTTGTGTTGCAGTTATATTTTATAAGATCTTTCGAGATTTTCGGGGAAAATACTTGCCAATCGGATTTTTAAATTAAAGTGTTTTAAGTCACAAGCTAAAAAGGTGATTATTAGAATTTATAAATCTTAATTAGACCTTTTTAATTGCCGTAAGATTCCTTAAAATTGAATCAATTAGTTCCCCAATTTTTGAGCATTTTGATGGATTGGTTTTTATGGATTGATTCACTCGGTTTTTCCCTGTTTTTCAAAAACTAATTCTAGATATCGGAATGTGACAGACTGCAGATTGTAGCTAGAAATAGAAACATTCTCTTATCTGTACCCTGATAAATTTAATCTGTGTTAATTATCCAACGTTTCTGAGCTTATTCCGGACAAACAGATTACAAAAAATGTTATTTTTAGCTATAACGTCGTCTAAAGAGTCGAATGAACTTAGAAATGTGTTTTTCTAAAAATCACAGACACACTCCAATTTTATATACGATCAGGGAAGACCGAGCTATGCTCGGTCAAAATTAGCTTAGAGTTCAACTCGATATATTTCTCTCTCTCTATTATTACTATAAAGCCTTTTATTTTATAAAAATAGCTTGACCCAAAATCAAAATTACCCAATCAAATTTTCTCGAACATGTGGCCAAGCCCAATTGCCTTCTCGTGCCCGAAACCGTAGGATATAAAATTTAGTCAAAATAGTCTGAGCCCTTTTTTAGATAAAATTAGCTTGATTTAATTAATTAATAATTGATTAAATATTAAATTGATTAAATATTTATTTATAAATTTTATTATATATATAATATATGTGTGTGTGTGTGTGTGTGTGTGTGTGTGTGTGTGTGTGTGTGTGTGTGTGTGTGTGTGTGTGTGTGTGTGTGTGTGTGTGTGTGTGTGTGTGTGTGTGTGTGTGTGTGTGTGTGTGTGTGTGTGTGTGTGTGTGTGTGTGAACTTTTTACGAAGATGATTTTATATTCCACGAGAAAATATCAGTTTGTTAAAGATGTAGAATGATTGCAGTCGGTATCAAGAATCATGGCGAGGTGGTTAGGCAATGATGAGACACCACAAGAGTTTCTTCAATAAGGAGCAGCCAATTTCCAGATAAATCGTTTATTAATGAACAGGAGCGATGCCAGTAACAGTTCCCACAGTATCCGGTTTAAACTTATAGCCCTCAGGCTTGACAATGGCTCACTACATCATTTAATAGATCTTAAAGAGCTGATATGAAAATTCGACGTTACTTCAACACCAGATAACCATTCGGTCAGTACTTCCAAACACGACAAAAATCTGCCCTCCAAATGCTGCTAGCGAATTTTGTTCACGGCGCGCGTAGGGTTACTGACAACGACGTAACGAGCGCACGATCCAATGAGTGAGAAGCGAATTTAAGCTAAGCGAATGAGGTGCGAGGGAGAAGATTTAACACGAAAGAATCCCCATCGTAGCTGCGCATTGATTTTGAAGTGAAAAATACCCAGCGCGCGAAGCAAAGCATGGAATAAAAAAAAAGGCTTTTTAAAAACATTCGAAATGACAACAAACGTCTCTCAGAATTTTATAGATTGGGGAGTTGATAAAAGCTACGAATGAACTTAAAGAGTTAGATTAAGATAATTATTAATATACGTGTTATTACTTTTAAAGGGACATTAAATAGGAATAAATATTATTAAGAATTAAGGAAATAAGCTTAATGACTATGTCAGAAGTTAGATTAATTTAAAGGAATAATGCGAAATAAATGCGAAGGATATGCGAAGGAAATAAAATTTTTATGTAACATTATCCCCCCCCCCCCCTAAAAATTCGATGACTGGTAGATCCGATGATCTACAAATTCATTTAAGGCAGGCAAAAATTTGGATTACAATATAGTTTTCTGGTATTTTTTTAATGTCAAAAATTCTCTGATTTTATTAAAGTCAAATCAATAGTTATTTTTGTAAACGCGAACCTGGTGGGAATTGTTTAAATACAATTACAATATAAATATTTTAGTTACAAATATTTTTTTTTCACTCCTTAAACATAAATAGTGAAAAGTATAAAGTAAACAAAAACTTTTTTCTTTAATAGTCATCTTAATCGGTAAAAGGTCTTTGAGTCATAGACCTCTCATTTCCAATAAAAGTTTTTTGGTACGGATATGAAGGCTAATACTTGACAGCAATACAGTTTACGGCAATGCCGTGTATTGATTCTTTAGCACAGCCATACTCAACCTGCGGCCCGCGGGACGCATGTGGCCCGGAGACCTTTTATGTGCGGCCCGAGATACATAATCAATAACCTCTATTTATTACATTAATTGAGAGGTGTATAAAAGCTTTTAAGACCTTCACTGTTCTTTTATATATTTTCATGGGAAGACCAAAAACTGTCCTGTTATTTAAAATTATCTTAAATACCGTTTCCTTAGTCAAAAGTTATTGTTACATATAGTTCTATTTGTGCTATAGTGGTGTATACACTTCTTACTCTTCAACACTAAACCAGTATTATTCCAAATTTATTACATTTGCACTATACATTTCTATACTTAAAAAAAAAGTTTTTGTATTGAGAAGACGATTAATTTATTAAAGCAAATCACCTTATTTTTTTTTTCTTTAGAACTTGGAAATGCTAAATTGTTATATTATTACGTTTAACTAATAATGCTTATTAGGGATGAACATTTACCGTGGAAAAAATTGGCAGAAAGATGTTTTATAGCGCTATTTGTACATCATTTGCCATTGAAATATACCACAAAGTTTATTGTTTGGAAATAGTGGTATTAAAAATTTTGGTAATATTTCTTTTTCGACAAACGTTCAATCCTACTGATTATATTAACTTTATTATATAGGTTTGTTATATACTACTTTTTTAAATCTTACTATTTAAATTACCCCTTTTTACATTATGATATAATTGTGTTGCGGCCCGCCGAACATTCCAAACATATGTTTGCGGCCCGCGAGAAAAAAAGGTTAAGTATGGCTGCTTTAGCAGGATAATTCCAGTTAATCAGAAAGTTCAAATAACTAAGAAAGTTCCATCATTACTAAGTTCAATAAACGATTAAAGTGCACTCATCGAGTAAATTCCTGTCAGTTAATAAGTTTCAATCAATTAGATATCTAATACTTTTTTAGCTGTTTTGCTAGCAAGATGTGATTTTTTAGCATCAACTAATTTACTATCAATGGCTCTCATTGATCACAATTCTCAAGAATATTCTCTTATAATCACATCTCTTATAATCACACCGCGCAGCGCGGTAGCGTATTACTGCTTGCGCGGCAGCGTATTACTGCTTATTTTACTGTTTAATACTGTTAATTTTACGGTATAATACTGGCAGCTGGGGTGCCAGTTTTATACTGTAAAATCAACAATTATTTTTTGCAGTGTATGCACATACAAAACTCTCAACGATGAATGGAAGATGTCTAAGAAAAAGATTTGAACCTGAAATATAATTATTATATGAAATAGTTTATATTCTTTAAAATTAATGGCGATTATCTATTAAACAGCGAATAATAGAAATGTATTTCAATTGCAAATCGTATTCAAGTCAAATATAAATTGTATATATAGAATTTGATTTACAAGGGAATGTACATATGTATTAAAATATGAAATTTAATATATTATATAAATTTCCGCCATTTCCCACAATTTATATTTAGAAAAATATTGCCTTTAGTCTAAGAAGGACCGTAAAGAAAAAGTACAATTATTGTATGAGAAAAAGGCACAGAGTTACGGTAGTTTGCATTTTATGAATTTTCAGTGTTTTCTGGAATTAAAAATGAGTCTCTTAATTTTTTAGTTAACTTTTGATGTCTAAATCAGGACAATTTTACAATATTCTGCGATTTTAATATCTGAATTTTATATTATGATATATCATACGAATAGTTTTTGAAGATTATTTTGACGTAGTACTCTTACATTTCATTAAAACACGTTCATTAAAAACTTCAATTAATTAAACATTAATGAAAAAATGCATCTGCAAATGATATCAAAGATTGCAGTGCAAAAACCTCGCACGAGGTAACTCGATTATTATTATTATTATTATTATTATTATTATTTGATATTTTCATTTGTTTCTGCAAGAATATATATTTTCTTCAAAGAACGCTTATAAAACTATATAAAGCTTCTTGTATCGTGATCAAGATACATATATTCATAATGTACTTTTCGCTAAAAAGATCCCTTTTTTGTATTTAGTATTTTGCTTGATTACTGTTTATAATCAACTGCTTATACTGTTATATTTGTTTTGACAAAATATCTCAATTTAATGCAACTTCACTCCTTTTAAATAAGCTCAGTGAGTAATATTTTTTTTATGTTGATTTTTATGAAGTTCTCTATATGTAAATTTTATTACCGCAGTTCTGAGTATTATGCGCATTTTTAATGTTCCAGCATTAAAGAATGGGAAAATAGCGGTTGATATTTATGACATAAGCCCTCCTGTCAACGACCTGTCTTGCGTTATGTGGTGTATATCTATCTATCTATATATATATATATATATATATATATATATATATATATATATATATATATATATGAACACTGACAAAATGTATAGTTTTTCTTTAACAAAGGATTACCTTATCAAGATTTTATCCCTAAAAATGATCGCTAAAAAGAAGTTCTTGAAAATGTCCTAAGCTTTTATGCAAATACGCTTTAAAACTTACTGAAATGTTGATGTATTATAAAAATGCAATAATGCATTTTAATGAATTTGAAAATGACGTTGTATAAACATGGCAAATTATTATTATCAGTTCTTTTCTTAAAAAATAATACTCATCTGTAAGTAAAACAAAGAATGGTTGTGTAATATAATTTAGTGTTGGTTTTTTTAAATATAAACAATTGAAATAAATTAAATACTTAAATTAATTTTGTAAAGATATTATTACAGTCTTATCACTAAAAAAATTACTTTGCGTAATTTAATGTTATAAAATTCTTCATTTTTGCCTTTTAAATAACTTATATATTTAAAAAAAAAATTACGACGGAGTTTTCCTGTATGCGTTGTTTTCAGTTATGCGCTGGCGTTGTATTAAATATATCTCTTCTACCGCATATATAAAAAAAAAGTCACTAATGTAATTGTTATTAAAAATAATAAACATTAATAACAAATTGAATATTTAGCATTTAAGTGTAAAAATTAAAAACACACATTTTTAAATTGCTACTGAAGTAATAACTGAAATTAAAAATAGTTACCCCCACCGCCACCACCATCACCTTTTTAAGAATGGAAGTGCTATGTACACTCTTAAAGTAACATAATTTAAATACTTATTTTTCGACCAAGTAAAAAAGATAAATGTTAAGAATTTGAAATTGTTTGTGCAAACGTTTTGTCACATGAATAACTATAAATTAGTGAGGAATAAATGCCTCAAATGTTTGGTTATAAAATTAATATATATATATATATTAAATATATATTTTTTTAATAAACACATGTGCATAAATAAAATTGTCTCTGTAGATAGGTATGTGTGTTTGTGAATAATTACTACTAATATTTTTGTATGTTTGTAATATATATTAATAGCTCAAAATTTCGTTTTGAAGAATTTCGTTTTTTGTCAAAATTTTAGAAACTACCGAAATGCAGTTTCGGTACGGCTGAAAAACTTGTTTCAGTCGATCTCTATATATGAGTATCGATATAGCTTAAGGCAAGTCGCTTCATCTTAACTAATACAAGATTTTGTCTAACATTTATAAATCATTATACTAAAACTCCCCAAAGCAGAATATGCTTAAAAGTGCGACGTACGTCGCAGAACAATGAACTTCTCTGCAGAACACTTCAAATTCTCATTTTCAACAAAATTCCCCATTCATCCGTTGAAAAAAAGCGCTAAAATCGTCTGTCAATGGCCGGAAAAATTTCTTCAATCGTTCATTGAAAAAGATTCTGAAATTCATCAATTGGTCGCGGGAAAAGCTCATGCAATTTCAGTCGATCATGGGGAGAAATTGCGAAATTCTTCAGCTGGTTGTTGTCATTGGTTGTCACGAAACAATTTTGTCACAAAAAACTGCAAAATTTGCAGAAAGCTGCAGAAAGAAAATATTGCAAAATTCACCTATCAGTCGTGGTTCAAAAAATGTGAAATTCGTCTATCAACTGGGTGATATTTGATCGAAATTTCGCGTTTTTTGCCAAGAAAAAACTAAAAAATTTGCCAATCGGTTGTGGGTAAAAACCATGAAATTTATCAGTGGACCGAAATGTGAAATTCGTTGGTGAGTAGCGGAAAAAAAAAATAATTTTCTCCAATCGGTCGCAAGAAAAAGCTGCAAAACTTTCCAAACGGCAGAAAGAAACTATCACGAAATTTGGCTATCACTCGCGGCTAAAAAAACATTAAATTAGTCGATCAGTTGTGGGAAATCCCTCGATTTTTGTCAATCGGTTGCAAGATAAAGCGACAAAATTTTCCAATTGGTAGACAAAAATAACGCTAATTTCGCCTATCAGTCGCAGGTTAAAAAACTAAATTCATCAATGGATCCTCAAAAAAGAATCACAAAATTCGTCAATCAGTCGCAGAAAAACCCACAATTTTTTCCATTCTGTCGCAAGAAAATCTGCAACATTTATCGATCAATAAGGAAAATATTCCAAAATTTAACAATCGGTTGTGGGAAAAAGAAACGAGAAATTCGGGTATCAGTCGCTTGAAATAAAAAAAATTAAAAAATGCGATTTTTGCCTATTGGTTTTAAGAAAGAACTGATTAAATTTGCCAGTCGGTCAAAAGAAAATATCGAGAATATTTGAAATTCGCCAATCGCTCGCGGATAACAAAAAATGTGAAATTCGACAATGAAGTGTTGGAAAATATCTTGCAATTCTTCAATCAGTCGTGGGGAAAAAATTGCGGAGTTCGATGATCAGTTCCAAGAAATAATCGTGACATTCGCCAGTTACCCGAGAGAAAAATCTTAAAAATATTGCAAAAATCATCAATGGATTACGAGAAAAAAAATCCTCTAAATTCGTCATTCGATCGGAGTAAAATCGCGAAATTCGTCATTTCTTTGGTTTGTGTGTGTGTTAGGTTTTACGAAATGTCTTTAGCATTTCTATACAAGATGAAATCGCACTCCTACATATCATATCATATATTCTAATACGAGCAAATCTTGTGTGTGGTTATGCAAATTTTATCTTAAAAACGGCTCTAACGATTTTGACGAAATTTTGTATCCTACCGTTTTGGGGCACCAGAAAACGATTGGGCTAGGTCACATGTTCGAGAAAATTCGATTAATGGGTCATTTTGGGTCATGGTCAAGCTAATTGTATCTAAAAAACGGTTCAAACGATTTTGACGAAATTTTGTATCCGACCCTTTTCGGGCACGAGAAGACTATTGGGCTGGGTCACATATTCGAGAACTTTTGATTAGTGGGTCATTTTTGGGTCAACGCGGGTCAAATTAATTTTATCTAAAAAACGGCTTTAACGATTTTGATTAAATTTTGTATCCTAAGAGTTTCGGGCACGAGAAAATCATTGGGCTAGGTCACATGTCCGAGAAAATTCGATTAGTGGGTCATTTCTGGGTCATTGTGGGTCAAGCTAATTTATCTAAAAAGCGGCTCAGACTATTTACACTAAATTTTGCATCCTATGGTTTTCGGGCACGAGAAGACTGTTGAGCTAGGTCACATGTTCAAGAAAATTCAATTAGTGGGTCATTTTGGTCGTGGGTCATTATGGGTCAAGCTATTTTATCTTAAAAACGGGTCAGACTATTTGCACTAAATTTTGCATCCTATGGTTTTCGGGCACGAGAAGACTGTTGGGCTAGGTCAAATGTTCGAGAAAATTCAATTAGTGGGTCATTTTGATCATGGGTCATTATGGGTCAAGCTGTTTTTTCTTAAAAACGGTTCAGAGGATTTGAAATAAATTTAGCATCCTACAGGTTTAGGGAAAGAGAAGACTATTAGGCTAGGTCACGTGTTCAAGAAATTTCGATTACTGGGTCATTTTGGTTATGGGTCATTATGGGTCAAGCTATTTTATCTTAAAAACGGCTCAGACTATTTACACTAAATTTTGCCTCCTATGGTTTTCGGGCACGAGAAGACTGTTGGGCTAAGTCACATGTTCGAGAAAATTCAATTAGTGGGTCATTTTGGTCATGGGTCATGATATTTGAACTCAAATTTAATTTTGACCGAGCATAGCTCGGTCTTTCCTGCTCGTACAAGAAAATCTCCCTGTGTTTTACTTTTATATTCCGCAGAACATTTTTGATCAGCTGAAGGTTCGTTGCAAAATATTCAGCTTTGGGGCTAAAACTATTCATAGTGTTTTTAGAAATTATATTACATAAAATGCGAAGGAAAACCAAACTAAGATATTACAAAACATTATGCTTAATAACATTTAATTTGGCAAAATTTACAAAATGATAGAATGCAAAAAGCTACTTAGTGGTTTAATGAAAAAAAAAAATTCAGTACAACGAGAGTAATCGAGAATTTTGCATAATAATCTTATTAGTAAAGTTAACAGGATTAATTTATAATTCAATTATACCGTATTCATTTGTTTATGGATGCAAAGGAAAATGGTCAATTCGCTTTTATTTAATTACGAAAAATACAGTTTTGAAAGTTCGATGCCTTTCAAGATTAAGATGTTTAAATATGAATAAGTGTTCAAGTGCATAATTTATTTTCATATTCATTTTGTAGGGGAAACGTATTTAAAAATTCCCCACAGAAAAAAATAAATTATTTTATGAATAATTCATTATTGTTCCTATTTCGAACAATGTTTCATTTTATTTCTTGATTCCAAGCTTGGGAGCTTCATCAATATTTATATAACGATTAAATTGTCATTAAATGCATCTGGAAGGAAAATTAAATTCAAAATAATTTATTTTAAAATGTTCGGTTAGAGGCTGAAGTACCTTATTCTATATTCTGAACTTTAATGAAACGAACTACGGCTTTAATGTTCATTACATTAAAAAAAAGTTTAATTAGGTTTGCCGTACAATATTCGAGTCGATTAGCCATAATTGGTTTCTATATTTTTTCTGGAGATTTTTAGTTTTTTCTCAAAATTAGCGTTTTATTCTGTTAAACGCTAATTACGGCGTTTAACAGAATGTCTAACGTTTAATAGAATGCAAAAATTGTTTGCGTTTAACAAAAAGCTGTATTACGTTCACCTTTTCTTTTGCATTAAAAAGAGTGGATGCTTTTTAAAATAACTCTTCAAGATAAACGCATTAAAAAAACAAAGAAAACGCATATATTACGAAACATTTCCCAACACATTCAGAATACTGTAACAAAACGTCACTGTTTAATAAGAATTAAAGATCATGTAAAGTAAACAAGTTCGGAAACGCATAACACAGTTGAAAATTCCGCTTCAGCAATTCCCGTCAATACTCTAATTCTTTTGTGCAGCCCTGTATATGATGTATAGAATTTATACACACCAAGTAATATGCAAAATATTAAGCAAGTTTTGAAAACGTGTACCACAATTGAAAACGCACTTCCAGCAATTATTGATCATAGACAGTACTGGTAACCGAATTCTTTTGTGTGTACCTGTAAATGAACGATGAATGCTATTTACACAATATTCTATAGTAAGCATCTTGAAGTGCACCTCATCGTTGTATATCAATTTCATTATGTTTCAAATAATGAAACATTGTTAAAATACACTGCAAACGATTTTTCCCCATAGTCCATAATGTAATGGCCGTCTTTTGAATGGCCCTGAAAATAATCTATAAATGCCATAAAATCCATTTTTAATACCGAAGGTGTCATTTTTAACCCCAATAAAATATACAAATTACATAGCAATCGGACTATATTTACCCGAGTTAATATACGGACAGACAAACCAAATTCATAAACACTTTTCAACTCTGTTGGAAAATGTTAAAGAACGTGGATGCTATTCTATTTTAACTTTTCAATGATGTTAAAAAGCGTTAAAAAGGTTTGTGGGAAATATATTTTGATCTCGAACATTTCGATAGAAAATTCATGTGTCTATGCCATTTTTTATTTCAAAAATAGCGTGCAAAGAATTAACGAATATCTGTACGTTTTACTTGAGTTCAAAAGTTTTAAACGCTTCTATACCGGAGTATTAATTTTGAAATTATGATTTGTACGCAAAATTTCTTTAGAGAACGAACATTTTTTAAGGAAATTCAAATTCAAAATGTTCAAAAAATTTCAGCAATTTAAGGTTTTTTAAATATGTAAAAACGATCAAGTACTGTGAAAGTCCAACTATTTGTACTAATCTGTTGTTACAACAGTCCGGATATGCAGAAACCTGAATAATTGGAGCAATCAATAAAAATAATAATAATGAATATGGTGCGAAATAAGTTTCTCGAAAATAGCTTTTGTTTAATAAAAAATTAGCCCGAAGACTATAAATGTGTAAAGACTTAACATAAACTCATATTTGTGACAAACCGTTAAAAATATATAGTACTTACATTCATATAGGTGTTCGTAAAACATACCTTAGAAAATTAATTGTTTTGCCGTAGTCCGTAAATACCGATTTGCAATTATCCAAATGCACATTTCGAAAATTTTATTAAACATAAATTTTAGCGTTGATTTTAAAAGGAAATTTTAAGGTTTTTTCAGAAACTGCGCAAAAACTTAACTTGTCAGCTTTTAATAAAATGGAAAGATTATCATTAAATAAACACTTTAAGCACAGAAATTAAAAATCTCAATAATATTTAGCAAAGCCTTGTTATTGAAACATTCTCAAAACACATGAATATTTTGGCTAGTTTTAAAAATATGCGAGGAGAAAACTATATATCAATTGCTTCTCAGATGTGCACAATAAGATCAAAAGAAATGTTTGTCCCTCGCCTACCCCCCAGAAGATTGCTTTGAAATAGCGCCCCTGACCAGGCCTGTGATTAAAAGACTATAAAGCCCTAAAATAAAATCATTCTTATGACAAACAATTAAAAAATGTAGTACTTACATGCATAGAGGTGTTCCTGAGGCATGCCTAACAAAGTTAATTATTTTGTCGTAGAACCGTATTCCGTATGTACTGATATCCAATTATCCAAATACTGACTTCGAAAATTTTTATTAAACATAAATCTTAACCTTGGTTTGAAAAGGAGTTTCAAGGAAATGATATATTTACGAACACAAATACTAATGGATTTTTCAAATTTCTGACTTCGAACCGTATGACTCGTATAATAAGAGTACATAATTTATTTTCATATTTATTTTTCTCGGATTAATGTACTTTATTATGTCGAAAAAACAAGGAATGTTTTGTGAATAATCCATTATCACTCCTAATTCGATTAAGGATGCATTCATTGGCGACTCGTGCCTGACTATTTTTGGGGCACTAAATACATACTTGAAAGATTTATTCTTCTCGTATCACTATTTTTTTTTAAAGAAATTCATTGTTTGTTTAATGGCAGAACTTTTTTCAAATAAATTAGGCAAAGATTTATTTTAACATGTAGTGGTAAGAAAATAAATTTACCAGACATGCATTTAGTGCCCCAAATGAAGCCAGTCACGGAGCCACCACTGGATGCATTCATTAACCCCTTCGCGACAAGCGGCACATATACTTGCTATTTTGTATGCACTAAATCTTTATATTTGAAATTAAGTGAAATAATATTTTAACAGGAATTTTTGCCTTGCCTAAAAGCAGATTTTCGGAGAATCAATAAGAGGAAAAATTCTATTTAGAAAAACTAGCGCTTAAAAATGTAAAGAAGAGTAAATGTCGCTCGTTGCAAAGGTGCTAATTAGGTACGTCAAGAGTGGGGATGGTGGGGGAGGGGGGGGGGTTAACACGTTATGACATCACGTTTTAAATATGAACAGAATTAGAGACATCGTTTCCAAGCAACATAACATTTATAAAATATATTTGTTTTACTTGCGTAGTATTTGGTGTATTTTTCATTTTCTGTTAAATTGTAACAGCTCAAAATATAAGTACCCAAGATCTTGAAAGTCTTATATATTTTAGTAGATAATATTTAGTGCATAAAAACTTTTTTATGTGTAGAATGTGTGACGCCATAACAAGGAAAAATTGGGGTGGGGTTCATTTAAAAGTGACAAGCTGCAACATAAGGGGAGTGGAGGGGGAGGGGGGAATAAATTTTGTGTGACATAACTAATGAATGACCTCTCATTCCAAAATTGAATAATATATTTTTATTTCTAAATTATAGCCGTGGGCAGTTTCATCGAATGTTTGTGGTTATATTAAATATCTGATGTCATGAAAAACGCCGCCAGAGAAAATTAAGTTTAAAATAACTTTCCTTACTTAAAATTCTTTGTTTGCGGACCGAATTATCTTCTTCTACTCTTAACTCTGTGTACACTTCGTGAATTTTAATGAGAAGCAGTTCCGGCTTGATTACAAAACATCCAGTTAGTTTAGCATATCAGATTTTAACCATTAGCGAAACCATTAACTAGTTGTTTATTCTTCTCCCAGAATTGCATTATATTAGCAATTTATTTGGTTTAAGTATACGTATTAAAAAAAAAATTATTGCGAAAGGTTCATTTTGATTATTACTCTCGATATTCTTATTGAACTAAAGTTTATCTAGGTGTAAAAAAATAAACAGAATTACTCCTTCAATCCCTTATATCAGTATTTCTAGATTAAACTATAACTATCAAGCTGTTCCGGAACTCTAGTGCTTTAAGATGTGGTAGAACACACTACAACAAAAACAATTTTCCTGTGAGACGAGGGTTGTAATCATTTTGTTCAGTCAGAAATACAGGGTATCTCAGTCCTGTCCTAACTTAACAATTGTCATTGAGTTTAACAAAAAGGAAGATATTTAACGAAATTTTTAACAGGTTCGCCTTGTTTTGTGTGAATTGCGACGACATCATTAACTAGTTGGATGTGCTAATCCCAAAACTTTCTTCTATCTCACATAGGTTTCGCATACACTAAAAAGAATCAGCAACCAATTTATATCAAGGTCTAACAGAATCTAAAGTTATATTAAATTCCGTGCATTAGTTCTTGATATAAGACTATTGCTAAAATCATGTAAATCCTGCAAAATGCAGCATATCAGCACACCTGTTGGGAGATTTAGACCAAAACCCAATCAACAATAACTTATGTCAACGTCTAACTGAATCTGAATTTTGATGGAAATCCTTGCATTAGTTCTTGAGATACAGTTATCGTGATAATAATGAAAAAGTAGCATAGTAGCGCCACCTGTTGGCCTATTTACACCAAAACGTAATCAGCATCTATTTATGTCAAGGTCTAAAAGAATCTGAAGTTTGATGAAAATAACTGGATTAATTCTTGAGATAGAGCTATTGCGGAAATCGCAAAAAATGCAGCATAACAGCGCCACCTGTCGGTTGATTTTCACCAAAAACTAATCAGCTCCAATTTATATCAGGTACTAACTGAATATAAAGTTTTATTAAATTTCGTGCATTAGTTCTTGAGATAGAGCGCCCACAAAATTCTTGTCACATACAGACAGACAGACTCACAGACAGACATTTTCTAAAACCAGTCAAATCGTGTTCAGGACTTTCTAAAACGTATAAATCCGTCGAAAACCGGAAGTCAGAAATTTTCATGAATCCAATACTTTCTTCTTGTAAAGATAGAAGAAAGTAAAAATTCTGAAAGTTTACCGTATTTCAATCGGTGTCACCATTATAATCACATTTCGAAATAGGAAGCATCTAGGTTTAGCTCTTGTTACGGGAGGTCCTATATAATAGTCACAATGACAGCGTCACATTTTGGCAACCAATTTTAGCGTCAATGATTTTGGCATATATGATAGATGGTAAAGATAACGAAACTAAGAAAATTAAACACGCCGCTGTAATACAAAACCAATGATAACCTGATTATTCATGATATCTTTCGAATTGGGGTAGCATTAGTAATCTAGTTGCGATTCATTTTATATTGTAACAAGCTATGCGATTATGATAAGCCCCCCCCCCCCCTAGTGCGCCAGATAACTGGCAGTTTCGTTATTTCTGCCGTCTAATCTATCCTATACAGCAAAATAATCGACGCTAAAATTGGTTGCCAAAATGGGACGCTGTTCCTCATACTATAAAATTAGTCATTTCAAACATAAAATAAATGTAGGATTTAGAATTTTTCCTTGTAATAACCCAGGAACTGTATATCCAACCTAATAACTCTTAATAACTCGGGAGCTCTAGGTTCAACATATGCATATGGAGATACATTTGATAATACCTTCGAGGATTCGCGGAGATATTCTCATCTATCTATAGATTCTCATCCCTCCAGATTCTCATCTAGAAGAGTCTAATGATGGGAGTGATTCCGTAGAGGGCGTCCCAAACTTCAACAAATTCATAATGTGGAGAGTCTAACAGATTATCAGAGTCAAACATCAATAAAAATTTTAAAAATAATTTTATATTGCAGATTTTATTCATTTCAATATGAATTTTAAGAGCTATTGGTCAGTCGTCTGCCTTGTTACTTAAATTTCACTATGCACCATAAAAAAAGACAAATGTTTGTTAATCTAGGAAAACATAATATATAACGACCACGAACGAAAGTATACAATAACCACTACGCAGTCACCCACGATTCCGAAAAGCGCTCTTTATCTTTAGGAACCTCAGCATCCAACAGATTTTCGAGATTTAAAGAAGCATTTATAAAAAGAAGCTTCTTTTGCTGCCACTGATTTTCGGAAACATTTTCGAGTAGTTTTTAAAGTGCATTAATCATTTTTCTCAACTCGGAATATTAGGTTTTTCGGATGCTATCCATTCTCAAGTAAACATTTCCATGTTCAACAAACATGTTTTACAATCAAACATGATACATAACAACATGAACATTAAAATTAGTATTATTTTGTTACATTTGAATGTATAAATTCAATTACGCAGCTGAAAACGTTTCATTGAGAATGGATAGCATTTTTAAAACAGTTATCTCGATTTGAGAAAACTGACTAATATATACTATAGAAACTACTCGGAAACGTTTCCGAAAATCAGTGGCAGAAAGAGAAACTTTATTTTTATAAATACTTCTTTAAATCTCTAGAATACATCGGTTTCTGAAGTTTCTAAAGATAAAGAACGCTTTTCGGAATCATAGATAACTAGGAAAAGGTTATTGTATATTTTCGTTCGTGGTTATATTTTCCTGGATTAAGAAACATTTTTTTTTTTTTTACAATGTACTTGTAGTTACAGTAAATCCTAAAAAAGATACTTTCGTCCATACAGCTTTATCCTGCGACTGTTATAACTAAAATTACAGTTTTCCGGGGGGTTCTTTTGTTGTTGTCGTTTTTACATTCCAAATTTATCTACAAATGAATATTACATACACTATACATCGAGCTAATGTTATTCACCAGTTTTCTTTTTTATTTCGCTGTAATCGAGTAAACAGAGGCATTCCACCTTGCCTTCCACGATCGGATTAACGTCCTATTGATATTAAAAGTGGGTTGTAAATGAACGTCTCATTATGAATATGCAATACAGTTTTCAGTGAATTTGGAGATACTACATACGAAATGTCGACTATTGTTTCGTCGCCATGTTACGAGTGATGTGGGAAAACTTGTTTTACAGGCAAACGAGACAAACAAAATCCGCGTATGTCTAGCCAGGCCCTTGTTATGGCAGGGGCAAATCAGGACTTTGCCCAGGCACCCCAAACCTCAAGGAGGCCCCAAATCCTTATATTAATTTATAAAATATTTACTTTTTTTCCCCATTTCCAACTGTGAAAATTTTCAAATGCAAAATACAAATTTCACCTTTGAAAGATTCTACTAAACTTTCTGAAAAATAAATTTCATTTTGATCTCACAGAGCTCAGTGCTTTCGCAAAGCTAATCTCAACCACTCAGTAGCAAAGCACCACGCCGCTTTGGCTGCAAACCCAGAGCAAAGAACATAATAGCTATGTACTTTATTAGCTAAATTGCCATCTTTTTAGATTTATTGAAAAAACACTTTCTACTTGTGAAGTAGAATCTATTTGATTTGATATTATGTTGTGTGCAGTACAATTTAAAAAGATGTAAAAAAAAAAAAAAAAGTAACTTGATTAACTCATACTTACATGTTAGAGTATTTGACACTCTTCCATAAGTTGAAGTTATTAAATTCATCTTAAAGTAATATAAAAAAAATTGCTAAAATTATATAAAAGAGTTTTGTTCTGTACTAAGAAAAAAGAGTATTTTTATGAATTAAGATACTTAATTTAGAATTGAGGAAGCTAAGAATTTTCTTCCATTTAAAATCGAAGGTGCGAAAATATTGTTTATGCATTATACACATATGGCTGACCATCAGTTCTATTTGAATAATGATGCAACGATTCTAATGGGCCCCCCTAATTTGTCTTTGCCCAGGGCCCCAATTAGTCATGATCAGTGCCTGTGTCTAGCATATTAGCTCACTAAGCATGCACCTTAATTCGAACCAACAGCATACGTAAAATGTTCGAAATAATGAAAGAAAGAACAAATTAACCCTATATGACTAGATGTACTGAGGATAGTGGAAAAGACTTAAACGCTCATAAAAATTACGAATTCTGTAAATTTTTCGTTTTTATGTGGAAAAATAGGTTTAAAAATGTTTATCATGTACTTTTTAACATTTTATTATCAATTTACTTAGAAAACAAATATTCCTAGCCGTCTAATTACCAAATTACCCTCCTATTCGTCAATTAGCTGTCGCCCGCCAATCAGATATCTTCGTAATTATTACGACATTCTTTGTTTTCTAGGGTTAATGATGGCTTTATCTTATCTATTGCGTTATGTAATTCAAACACAGCTTTTCTTTTTCTTAAATCAAACTGGCTACTTTGACACATTTTTTAATTATTTTTGTCTGTAATCTTATCAAATTGGTAGGTGCTCTTATTAAGACACTATGAAATCTAGCTATTTTCTCCGTTTTTCGATAAGGGCCGAAGATTTTGAAGAAAATGCTTTCCAAGTTGACATTTTTTAACCGAATTTCCAGACGCGACCGCACAAGAAAGGGAAAAAGCTACAGTCCTGAAACAACAATCGCTTATAACTCAAGATATAATTCATTTATCGGAAAATGAAAAACACTTTTCGATGAGAAATCACTTCAATAGTCAGTCCTGCAAGTACCCCATGCTTTTGCGTTTAAAAATGAGTCGAAAAGTTTCGCGTTGTTCATCGAGGAAAAATATTTTTTGCAGAACCGCCTTAATATGACGAAAGAAAACTGAGTTATGTTTATATATCCTGATTCAGAAGTGGTCGTCCAGCTTTTTTCATTCTCCTGTCCCGCTTTTGAACCTGACAACACTATCCTTATAGTTACACAACTAGATATATTGCTCCTAAATTGACATAGCATAAGTTTATCAACATCACGAGGCAGAAATTGTGTTCTGCGTCCACAGTTTCCTGAATGATACATTCATTATGTCCACAAATCGATTTAAAGCGATCTTTATTCTTTATCTTCTTTTCCCATAGGCTCTTAATGAAGCAATTACTTGAATCCAAACGATTTCTATTCATAAGTTTTAATGATTCTTGAAACCTCTTTCCTTATATAAATAACTTTTTTTTTTTTTTTTAGTTAACGTTAGTAATATTATGTTTTTGAATTTAATTCATGCAGACATTCAAAGCATACTTTTTTTTTTATTTCTAATAAAAAAAATAATAAATATTCCTATTTTTTAAAAAGTTATTTGTATTGGAGTTATAAACAGTGAAAATTTAGTATATACTATAGTTTTACTCAGCTGATAAAATAAATCACTTTAAAATATTTACATAAATAATTTAACATATAATCTATATAATATAAAGCAAAAAGCATGTTCGTGAGTAACGCTGACGTCATATTGTCAGTGGCAATGACCTGATCAATATATATCGCTTTCAAAGAAAAAAAAAATTTTAACTTCTGAACATCGCACAATTTAAATTTTTTTCACCGTCGAATAGAAAAGAAAAACGACTTTAAAATGCAATTTATTTCAAATCTGCATCTCAATTTACTAATTTTTTATTTTTTTTTAAATAATTTTCAAGCATGAATATTTTTAAATCTGCGTACAACCTAGTTACGGAAGATTAACCCGTCTTTAAATATTGTGAATATTTCAGTATTTGTTTTTTGTTTCAGTGTAATATTCCATAACGGAATTAAAACTTCACAAATTAATAAATAAATAAAACAGGAATTTAACATATGTAAATGTTTTGCGTGCTTAAACACTGAAATTATCAGTTTCACAAATAGTGAAATGTTTCGCGATTGGCTGCTGGCATTCGGCTAATACGAAAGTACCTACAATGCTTTTTGATGTAATTAGTGGACAAGAAAATATACAAAATTTAAAAAATCAATTTGTTTTCGAATAAAAACGATTTTCATCTACGTTCTGTAGCTGTACAGTATATCAAGTTATCCTATAACCCGGGTAGCCCGGTCTGGATTGGTTGGTGTATATAAAAGACAATTTTTCAAAAACTTTGTTTGAGTTTTCTCCTTAATTTTCTAAAGACTGAAGAATCAAACTTTCTGGTGATTATAGAAGTACATTTTTTCACAATAGCCTCTCGTCTTAAAGCGCATGCTAGGAGCATGCTTGACTGTTTTTATTTAAATCACATTTATAAATGTTCCGATATTATAAGCCTTTAAAAACTCGGTGAATTAAAATTTTAAAATTTTTACCCTAAAATAGTCTACATGCTCCAAAGACTAAAGTAAATCACGGAAAATTTGTTCACTATATCGTTCACGTGAAAGAAAAGTGGCACCTCAACATTTACGAAAGTCACTTTCAAGAACAGAAAATTATGCATTAGGCATAGATTATGAAACATTTTCCAACCCTAGCAGGATAATTATTAAGAAATTTCATGTTTTCCTAGAATGAAATAAGATACCTAAATAAGCAACTTAAAAAAACACATAACTCGGTAAAAAATCCATTTGCAACAATTGTTGTCCATACCCGGTAATGCGTGCGAAGTTTTTCGTGTAGCCCTGTATGCCATCTATTCAATTTATACACACCCCCTAATACACTCAAAATTAGATTAATTTAAAACTACATACCACAAACGAAAACGCACTCCAGGCAATTGTCGATCTTAGACCTTTAACAGAATTCTTTTGTGTATCTCTGTAAATGAATGATGAATGCTATGACTCTATAATTCAGGCGCGTAGGAAAGGGGAGGGGGTGTCAGTGGGGTGAAGCCCCTACCTATTGGAAATCATCTTTTTTTTTCGTCGGATATAGTATCTCTTTTAAAGTAAACTTTAAATTCTATCAATTAAAAAATAATAATAATAAAGGTTATTTAAAAATCATGAAAAAATGATTTACAGCATTTCTCGCATTACAGCATACATTTACGGCATTACAGCATAAAATCTCGGTCAAGTTCGTTAATGGGCAAAATCGAACCAAAAGGGGGGAGGTTGTGAAAACAGGGAAAAAACACATAATTTCTTATTTATCATACGTATCGAGTCCGTTTAAAGTTATTATTACTTCTAGAAAAAGCGCCAAAAAATTTATGTATGACAGATTTTTGATATCATTAAAAATGGCCCCAAGGGGGGGGAGGGGGGTTTAGAAGAAAAAAATTCATAACTTCGTTAATTCACGAGATAGCAAATCCGTTTAAATTTATTATAAATCCTCTTAATATTATTTAAAACTTTTATATTGACAAGTTTTTATAGGACCAACCCTTATAGCAAAAACCAATTAAAAACAAACAAAAAAAATCCCTGCCGGCTCCGCCTGCAAACAAGTTAGGTTTTGAAGTAACTGCTGCCCAACTGCAGCATCATGGCAAAAAGGTCATTTCTTCGGCAATTCCCAACAAACAGGCGCTCTACGGTCTGCGTCTTCGAAATCTACCTGTGCCTGTAGGCCGAGCCATCAGGATTTTTTTTAAAGAGCTAACTAAACGAGTAAGAAAGACGAAATAAATTATGCAAATATGTAACGATGAAATAAAAATAATAAAATACTCAAACAGCTTTTAACAGTCATAGATTTAATATAAAAAAATAAAAACAAAAAAAAAAATGCTGTCCCAAAAATATATAGAGAACCGGTGTTAAAAGCTGGTTTAAGTACTGATATCCAAAATTTGCTTATTCCAAGGTCATGTACTTGTGACGCAATAGTTTTCTGAGATAAAAGCGATTCTACCTTTCCGTTTCCGACTGATTTAAAAAATGTTTCACAATGTGCAGTTTTCCAAAATGGAAATTTAGCAGATATATCATTTAAAGGCTCGTGGGTGGAAAGTTGTGGACATTGCAAGAAAAAATGGACGCGGCAGGGTTGGTATTTACCGAATTCTGTCAAAAGGTGACAATTTTGAAAGAAAATCCCATTCTGGACGACCAAAGAAAACAACTAATTGGCGAGATTTTGAGATTAGTTTCAACCCAGAACCTCTCTGTACGGTCAGTTTCTAAAGAAGTAAGCATTCCAGTATCAAAATCCACTGCCCATAGACGGCTGCAGGCAAGTACATTTTTTTATTATCGCAAAATTACGTCGTTCGCCAAAGTTTACAAAATGGCATAAAGACGCTCGTGTTCAGTGGGCCCAAAATCACATAAATTGGACAGATGAATGGTTGAATGTTCTTTTCAGTGACGAAAAGAAATTTAATTTAGATGGCCCCGATAGTTGGGCATATTACTGGTACGATATTCGCAAGGAACCATGCACTTTTTTCAGCAGACAACAAGGAGGGGGTTGACTCATAGTTGGAGAGCGTTTTCTTATAATGGAACAGCCGATATTGTTTTTTTGAATGGTCGTCAATGTTACGAAGATTACCAGAAAACGCTTGAAGTACAGTTACTTCCATTTAGGAAGTTGCTAGGGGGGGACGGGCAAATGGATATGCCAGCAAGATAATTGCTCCATTCAAGTGTACAGCTAGCTCTACAATGCAGTGGTTTAGAGACCAAGTAACTGTTAAAACCAAGTAACTGTTATGGAATGGCCAGCCATAAGCCCTGATCTGAACCCAATAGAAAACCTTTGTGGAATATTAGCTAGAGATGTAGGGGAAGATCGGGTAGCCCCGGACACTTGGATAAATTGCAAATAAAAAACGAATGAAATTTCTGTCTTTATTTTATACTTAAAATAAAATTACGAACTTCTTTAATGATTGTAATTAAACATTGCTAATAATATCGAATTATTTAACGAAATATACTGAGAATAATTTGGCCTTATTTTTTGGCGTCGCAAGAAACGGCGGGTAGCCACAGACATATTAATCAATGGTGTCCCAACCGTTTTTTGACCTTACAAACATATCACAATTATAATAAAAATCCGGTGCATCTATATAAACACAATACTCATGAGCCCAGTCTTTGCATACCTAGCACTGAAACCAGTCTTCTTCAAGTGTTTCTCCGCATATAATGCATTCTGTGCATTCTGTCTCGTTTTGTCGAAAATTTATTGACAAAAACAAAACACTCACTCACGACTAACTTACTCGGCGCCCACGTCGCAATTAAACTGTACTTGTTTCGACTCTACAGGGCCGTCCGCGGCTACCCGACTTTCCCCTAAATGCTAATGGGCGTCAATATGCAACGGTTCAAGATCTAAAGCTGCAAATTGAACAAAGTTGGTTTTCTTTAAAGCCAGAATTTCTTCAAACTCTTGTTTAGAGTATGCCTGATCGTGTTTTTGATGTAATTAGAAAAAAGGCTTAAAAATTTGAACATTAAAGGAAAAAAAATGAGTTGTCTATAAACTTTTGGAACAGTAAAATTTAAGCTTTAATTTTTCTCACAAAGTCTGTGATAGTGCAATATTATTTTTGTATAGTATTATTATTGTCTTAATATTATTTACAATTATAAATTGTTTTGAAATTGTTACTTCTCTTTTTCAATTGTAAAATAAGAAAACCCCGTTGTCGATAAACTTTTGGGACGCACTGTATGTTGGAAAGTGTTAATAAAAGAGTATAGTAAAGAGCCACCCAAAGGAACAGTTAGTAGATGAGGAAAAGCTCTAGACAATAAATTCTTCATCGATCCACTCGCTTAGGAAGGGCCTCATAAATGAGGAGAATATCTCTAGATGTTCTCTTATTAGTTTGGAGGTCCAGATTTTGCCAAATGAGAGAACGTCGGGAGGAAACATTAATTACGCTTTAATGCAAAACCTGTAAAAGGATTTCTGTGTATGCATGTTCATTTCTATAATATATTTTCCTACAGACCATGGTGTAACGGAGGTCTTTTGTGTGCCCCTGTAAATGCTGTACTATAAATGCTACATATTTCATTTTCAGTACCGAACATTGTATAATAAACCACAATAACATATAAGAAAATTCATGGCAACCCGAATATATTTACGAGAGACAGACAAACGAAATTCATAAACACTTTTCAACAGTGTTGAAAATTGTTAAAAACATACAAAAAGGTATGTTCTTTCTCTTAGAAAGGCGTCATTTTTTTAAGTATAATAACCAAAAATGTAAGTATTTCTTTGTAAGAAAAGTGTCACAAAGGTTACTTCACTTTGACATTTTTCTTACAAATAGTATATGCCTTTACATAAACGTACTTACTAAAAATTTCAAGTTATACCACTTTTCTTAGAAGTGAGTGATATTACTATTGACAATTTATAAAACAACAGTGTCCTATCTATAAGACAGTTCATATCTCTAACTCTGAAAAGAAACTGACATCTATCTTATGTGTTGTCGTTCTAAATATATTCTAATACATTCGTGCTTATATTCAAACTGAAAGAAAAAAAAATGAACTTTAATGGTTTAAATTATTTAGGATGCAGTGTAATTTGTATGTGATGATTGTGTAATTGCTTTTTAACACTTTCCAACATAGTTGAAAAGTGTTTATGAATTAGGTTTGGCTGTCTGTCTGTCTGTCTGTCTGTCTGCCATCTGTTTGTTCATGCTCTAACTCACGTATATGAACTCGGATTTCCATGAAATTGGTATATGTTATGAAGGTTTAGTATAGCGTGTTTGGTATTGAAAAAGAGGTGCGTAGCATTTATTGTCCGTTTACAGGGACAATCAAAACCGTTACATTAGTCTAGGAGGGGGAGGGAATCGTTTGCGGTGCATTTAATGATGTTACACTGTTTCAAACATAATGAAATTGGTAAATGTATCTGAGGTGAAATACGAAATGCTTACTAGAATATAGTGTCATAGTATTTATCATTCATATATAAGGACACTCAAAAGCATTCAGTTACATTACGGTCTATTTCGAAAAATTCGGTGTATTTTAATGATATTACACTCTTTCAAACATATTGAAATTAATATATGTCGCTGAAGTGAAGTGAAAAATGCTTACTATAGAATAGGGTGTGCATAGTATTCATCGTTCATTTACAGAGACACACAAAAGAATTCCGTTAGAGAACTGTCTATGGATAATAATTGCTGAAAGTTCGTTTCAGTTGCGGTACGCGTTTTTAAATTTAACAAATGGTTTTGTATATTACTTGGTGCGTATAAATTATATAGATCATACACAAGGCTGCACAAAACATCTCCAGTACATTTTCGTTTATTGATGGAAATTACTGAAAGGGAATTTTTAACTGTGCTATGCGTTTCCTAACTAAACTAAATTTTAGTATGCTGTATAGTAGTATATATATATATATATACAAATGTATAGATCCTATACAGGGCTGCGCAAAAGAATTCGGATATATACCGACTATTGATGTTAATTTCTGAAATTAGGTTTTCGAATGTTTTATGCGTTTTGCATATTTACTGGACGGGACTAGTTGAGCTTAGGCCGAAAGGTAGGCCTCCCCTCCCGGTTTCACTTTCACTTTGTTTACTTGGACATCATCTTTCACCTTATTTATTAAACACTGAAATTGTGTTATAGTATTCTGAATAGATTGAAAAAGTGTTTCATAATTTATGCTCCACGCATAAATTTTCGTTCTTGTTTTTTTTTTTTTTGTTTTGTTTTTCTTTTTTCTTCCGACGTTGTAAAATACTTTAGCAAGGAGTTCAGACTAAATCTAGAAAGGATGAATGATTCCGTTCTCAATTTCAATCTTGTAATCCGATTCATGGGCAGTAGATAAATTCTGAGTAAATCCTCGGTAATCTTTATAAATGTATTGACAAAAAAAATATATTGCTAAGAGGAAAACATACTATCCTAGTCAATAAATAAGTAAAGATAAAAACTGTCGTCGTGAGAGGAAAAAAATATTGCATAATAAAATCAACGGTACTATTAGATTTGAAATTACGTCTTCTTTTAGATTATTAATATTTTATCAACATAATTAATCATTTACATATTTATTTTGATGTAATATTTAAAATTTCCGCTGGCTAAATCTAAACTTTTAGCGTAAACGATTTACTACGTTACATTTATACCAAAAAAAAATTAGCATTGTGCAGAGATAAATCTGCGCACGGAGAAAAATAAAAAATAGCATTGAAAGCACTTATCAATTTATGAATACAATTCTCTTTGAATGATAACACTAGAGAATGGCGAAAGCAGAAATATTTATCATAAACTTAGTTTCGGTTTTTGTTCTTCAAAAATTTTGCTCACTTTCTGGGGATGTCCGGACTCTTTGTTCAAATTTATGTCTTGAGATCCTACGATATTTCTTGGTTTTGGTCTGTACAGATTCATATATTTGCTTTCAGTCCCAATTTCAAAGAGAATGTGTTAGAGTGAATGTAAAACGTTGAAGTTCATCTAAAGATTGGAAATCAATAAAAACCAAAATCATCGAATGGTTTTGGATGCATCACAGAATACCTTTCTTACAAACGTTATTCTACGCCATAATCAAGTCAACTTCATCCATTTTCCGTTTTATAGAAACGAGTTTATTTATCGTTATGTAAGAAAAAATTGTCAATGTGTTCAATATGATTTTCAATTATATGTGCGCCTCGTTCTGTTCATATCGTACCAAAATATCACGAGACAGACTGAGGTATATTTGTATTATAGAGATCGATATCTTTAGTTTATTAAAATTTTATGTGGAAATTCGATGATATGTTAGTACCGCCAAAATTGCGAATTGGGGCCTTTTCTGCTCGTATCGTAACCAAGATATCATGAGCCAGGCTGAAATATTTGTATTGCACTAATCGATATATGCAACATATTAAAATTTCATTCCGAAATTCGATAACGAGATAGTGACGCCAAAATTAAGAATTGGTACACTCTTCTTCTCATATCGCGCCAAGATATCACGAAGCATATTACTCAAGTATTGGTATTATACTAATCGATATCTTTAATGTGTTAAACTTGCATGCCGAAACTTCATGACATGTTAGTACCGCCAAAATGACGAATTGGCCCCCGTTCTGCTCATATCGTACCAAGCTATCACGATGTAGACTAAAATATTTGTATTGTATTAATAGATATCATTGACGTGTTAAAATTTCATGTTGAAAATCGATGACATGATAATACCGTCAAAATGATTAATTGGCGCCCTGTTTTGCTCATATCGTACCCAGTGATGTAAAATACTCGGGTATTTATTTTTAAAGGTAAATACCCAGAAAAATACCTATTTTGGATTTTTACCTGGGTATTTATTCTTCAATTAATATAGCTGTGACAAAACTTTATATTGCTATTAGTTATAATGGATTACTGTTGAAAGAAAGAAAAATTAAGAACTTTAGACTTCTTACAACTCTTAAATTTTAAAGAAACTCAATATTTTACATTTAAATATTGAATTTAAATGTCTTTTTTAATTATAATGAAGAATATAAAAAAGCTAATTCATTCAGAAGAGTTTTATTAAAAAGAAATTTAATTGAATTTATGAAACAAGTATACTTAATATGCGCAGTGCCGCTTCAGATAATGAATTAGTACTAAAGTAGGTTATTCCAATAAAGAAGACATGTATTTTCTAATCATTCTCACTAGACTTTTCTTTCCTGGATAACATTCTCTGCAAATAACTACATACGTCGTAAGTTGAGTGATATCTAATTTCATATGATGATCAATTTCATAAATAAACGTTAAACTATCAAGTAAATTTCGCATTTTTAAGGTACAGACATTCTAAAGAAAAAGAACAATCCCGTGCATTTTAATCGGAAATTTGTACCAGAAAATAACCAAAATAGCCATTCGATACGAAATTATATATTATTTCAATTTACATAAAAATAAACTTCATGCTGAAATTTTACCGAACTCTGAAATTTTTAATAAAAACACCTAATTTTTGACATCATATTCGGCTTTTTCATTAAATTTTACCTTAGGATACCAAACAGGAACTCATTCGGTCAAGTAGTTTAGGAATTATGAAGATTTAAAATTTGGAACTCCTAGTGTTAAATTCATTTTTAATCGTTGCAGAACAGATTGTAATGTGGGTAGTTTTTTAAGCATAACTCCAGAACTACTTCGCGGAATAAGCTATAATTTTATAATTCACATATCTGAAGCCTCTTAAACATCGATTTTTGTTAACAAAACTCATAATTTCCCCCCCAAAAAAATATATTTTTAAAAAATTAATTTACGAAAGAAAAAATCAAACGTAAGCTTTTAATTTTTTATTTACAGAAATCGATTTCTAGAAGCTTCAATTAGGATAATATAAAATTACAGTTCATTCCACCAAGTAGTTCTTGAGCTATGCTTTAAAAACATACCGGCATTGCAATCTATTTTGCAATGATTACAATTGGATTGGACATTAGGAGTTCCAAATTTTAAACCATAGATAACATTCATAGTTCCTAAATTACTTGACCGAATGACTCCCCGTTCCCATTTGGTATCTTAAGGTAAAATTTACCGGAAAAGCCAAATGTGATGTCAAAATTAGGTGCTTGTATTGAAAATTTCAGTTTGGTACAATTTCAGTATGAAGACGACCCTTAACTTTATTTTTTGAAACCTAAATTGAAAAAGTCATAAATTCCAATCGAATAGCTATTTCCGATTTTTTTTTATTTTTCTCTGACAAGTTTGGACTTCAAAATGTTTCGTTGTTTTATGGCCAAATGAACCTCCTTGCATCAGTAGATTTAGTCCCAAAAGTCTCCATACAACTTCAAAAATTTATTACAAAAAAAAAATAATAGGCCTACAGCAAAAATAATTACAACAGTACATAGAGTAACTTAAAAAGTTTTTTTCTGCTACTTTAGTATGCTTGTACATGAGATCCTTTCGTTGCACGAAGAATATCAAGTCGATATTCCAATTCCATCCACGTGCGTTTCAGCATGCTAATATCAACAGTAGCTAGAACTATTTGATGAAATCCGAAAAAAATTTAATAGTCTCATGGAGTTGAAACAAAAGATCCAAACAGCAGTAGCTGCTGTTAATGTTAGCATACTAAAACGTTCGTGGATGGAACTAGAATATCGTCTTGATATTCTTCGTGCTACGAAAGGATCTCATGCTGAAGTTTACTAAGCCAGTAGAAAAAAACTTTTTAAGTTACTCTGTATACTGTTGTAATTATTTTTGCTGTAGGCCTATTATTTTTTTTTTGTAATATTTTTTTTTAAGTTGTATGGAGACTTTTGGGACACCCTATATATGTTGCAAGATACAGAAAGGACTAATGACAGATTTTTTTTAAATATTTTTTCTTTATTATTATTATTATTGCAATAAAGATACAGGAAATAGATGTATATACAATACATTATAATAATGTTAAGTTTTTTATGTACTAAATGATTCTTTGTTTTATCCAGTTGAAGGAATTTAATTAGTTCTACAACTGGTTTAAAAATGGAGACCACTTCTTTCAATATGAATCCAAAACACATCATCTAAAGTTTTCTCTTTAGCTGATGAGCTTCTTCATTAACTGCCATAATTTACAATATAAACTTATTATCTTTTATGCTTTTATCCTTTATAGTTCTTTAAGCTAATAGTTTCTCATCCTAGGTGAATGTTCTCATTATTGCTTTCTAAAGAGTTAACGTGTCTTATTGGTTCTTTTGTGCGCGTCACTTTATCCTAGTACTAAAACTAGGATAAAGTAGGATTTAGTATTCCTATACTCAATTCTCTATACAGCTGCGTGCTGGTATAGTCTAGTTTTTTCGCCCGCTGACGGAATTAATAACACCATTTTTCTGTTTTTGAAGTAAGTCGCTGCTTCCCCTTACAATCTGCTATAATTGATATGATGTACCTCCTATTTGTATTATATACTACCACAACGAGAACGGGAAAAACTGCTCTCGTACTGATTCGTATGACGGCCTTGTTATGACTGATGAAGAAAGATTTTGAAACGCGTTGCATTACCTTCTTTTTATTGTGTATTTAAGAAGTACACTGTAAAAAAAATTCAGGAACGTTCCTGGAAAATAATGGGCAGCTAATGTGCCTAATTTATACCAGTAACATTTCTGGCAAAAAATAGAAAACTTTTTTAAGAATTCAGAAAAGTTAATATTAAAAGTCAGTAACTTTCCTGGATTATAGTGGTACGGTTTCTCAATTCTTCAGAAAGGTTCCAGGTTTAAGTCGGTAACCTTCCTGTAAAAAACCATGAACATACTAAAATCTTCCCAGTAAAAGCCAGTAACCTTCCTGAAATAAATCAACAATCTTCCAAAAATATTTAGATATGTTCACATCCTGTCATCTTCCTGGTAAAAACCAGGAACATTCTTTAAGAATTTAGAAAAATTCCACCGAAAGTCAGTAATAGTACTTGAAAATCTAAGGAAACATCCTATATAATTTCAGGGATGTTTCTGACACATCAATTTGATTTTTATTGATATGTAGCTCACAATTTAATTAGCTTAAAAATTTTTGCAAAGTAATTTTTGTATGTTTTAAGAATATTTAAAAATATTTAACTCATAAAATATATTTTTTTTTATTTAATATTTATCTTATAAACATATTTGTTTAATTATAACATCAAATTTGTCTGTATATATATTTTTTTAAATGTCACTGTATTTAAATTTTTTCTTACAAAATATAGTTTGATGTTAAAAATAAACTTTTTTTTAAAGATAATTATATGTTGTTTCATTTTAAAATTGTATAATGTTTTCTTTTTTAAGTTAAATATTTTGAGTTAAATTAGTTGACAAAACTTTAAAGCTAATCGATTGCTATTCTGACATAAGAGCAATCAATTACTCATAAAAATATTATATTTTTATGAGTAATTGAAAATTCTCAAAAATGGAATACTTTTATGAGTAATTGACTGAGCAGTCAATTACTAAAAGATGTTACATTTTGGATTATGAAGAAATATAATTTAGTTTTTATCCATGCAATGATCACCCGATGTTAAATGTTGAAAATTTTGCTTTTTTTCTGAAACGTCTTTTAAAAGAAATTGCTCGCAATATTTCTATTAAGCTACTGTATATTTTTTACAAATAAACTTTACGGTTTCAGAGATTATATCTATGTTTTAAGATTGGGCCAAAATGTGTTTATAATTCCAAACACAGAAAAAAAAAAAAAACATAGATAGAACTCTGAAAATTCTATGCAACCTGTTTAATTTTATTTTGAAACAGAAATTTTGCTAAAATATACACAAATTTATGTTCAGTCTTAATATAATAAATTCACAAAGATTGCAGGTAGAAACATTATCTAATTTAATAAAATTACTGTGCACAATTTAAATAAAGTACGTTTTTAACATTTTGAGATAGACCATTTTAAAGTATCTTTTTTAATCACTGCTTACAGTGAGAACAACAGATATATTTTTTAGCCATAACTCGTGTAAATATCGGGATTTTTTAATACAGGTTATCTCAAAATGCTAAAACAATGTTGTTTTTCGTGTTTCTTTTCTTTTTTTTTTTTTCGAAAAAGTTAATTTTTTGAAGATTAAAATTTAATTCCTTTTAAAAAGCGGATATACTTCAAATATACAAACATAGTAATATTTTTCATGTATGAGAAAATGTACATTTAAAATAGTATAATTCTTGCAATATAGGTTTAACTCTTTTTTCCGATTGTCGGGTGATTTTTAATAGGAAAGAAAAATTATTTTATACACTTACATTCTGTTGCTCTCAATGTATGCATCAAATTCTACAATTAATAAAAATAATAATTATTATTATTATTATAATTTTACACTTCCATTTATGGATTTTATTTGGTACAAAAAGTTATATGTACAACTTTAAAAGTCAGAAGCATAAAAAATAATAATATTTTTAAACAGTATGTAAAGTTTACTAATTTTTAGATTGTAGAAGTTAAAACCCAGAATGGTACAGTCCATGTCAATTCAGGCAGGCAAATAAAAAATATTACCTTCATAGTCTCAGAAGTTTTTGAATTGAATATATGTTAAAATTTAGGGAAAAGTAAGATACTTGTATATTTTTGTTTTGTCCCAAAAAATTCCTGGCCCGAGATACAGGCCTCCAAAGATGGCGTCCCAGGCACCATTTTTCACTTGCGATTTTCGATAAAAATTTTAAAGTGCTCTATCTCTGGAACAGTGAAAGATAATTTGCTGCGTTTTTATTTATTTTAAAGGTAATATTATTCTGTTTAAAACTATATACTCCATTTTGAAATATGTGTTCAACTTTTCTTGCTGCAGCCTTCCGATTATTATTTTTTTAAACAAAAAAAATTTTTTTTTCAAAAATGCAAATTCCAAAAATTGATTTTTTTACTGTTTATCAATACTATTGAGTACTACATTCCCTGTAAAGGAGAACTTCCACTTTTGAGTTTGACAGGTTTTAGAAACAATATAAAAATTTGCCATATATTTTACTACTTTCCGTTAAGACATAATCACATATTGGTCCCATGAAATCAAAATCTAGTCTTCTTTGACATGACTTTTTAATTTTTAATAAATATAAGAAACAGACGACTTAAAAAAAGCTTACAAAAACATATAAAAGCTTACAAAATATATGTGCAAGTTCCAAAACATACTACATCCTCTGTACTCTGCTGAGAACTGAAATTAGAAATTCAGTGAACTAAAAATTTGTTGAACTGCATCAGTATCTTCCTTTGATATTGAGTGATGCCTTCCTGTTAAACCAATAGGAACTGGGGTATCCACAATCTATAAAACATTGCGAATTGGAAGTGTGCACTGGTGGTGGTGTTACTGTTTTGCAACTGGAAATCTATATGCAGCAGCCGGTCTGTGTGGGAGCATAAAGTTAACAGCGATTTCATTTAACTCACAACTGATATCTATCACCAGTCACAGTCATATATACAGGCCACAAACATCCCTTTTTGTAAATTGTGAATCTGAATATTCTCCTGTCGTTTCAAAAATCTTGATTGGGCAAATGAAATTCTTCTTTCTTGCTGTTTAAAGTTCGTGCAATATAGGTTTGGCCATCATTGTGAGTTCACACATGTGTCTTCTGAATTCCTATTTCATAGGGGCACTTTTGTTGGACCTTTCTTCTATTTTCTGCTGGCAGAATTTTTCAACTTCCTCTTTGGGTAACAGGATGAGGGATGTTGATGTGTTTGACTTCACCGCTCTCGTAAAATCCCCAGCATTCTGAATTGTCTCTGTACTGGGCCTGGAAAGATTATGTTTTGTAGCATGGTGCTTCACACACACACACACACAGCAGGCCGCCTACACCATCACAAGATACCTTCCCATGTCCAGTAGCGCTGTTTGCCCACTCCATTGGCACAATTGACTTATTCACTTCAAACAGTTGCTAACGATTTTTGAAGTGACTAGGGGCAACATCAGAAATAATGATGATCTTTTATGGCTGTGATTGCAGCTGTTGTTAAATTTTGCGTATTGCCAGCAGTAGCAGTGCATATGCTGAGTCATGTCCTCTGTCATCACTTATAACTGCAACACTGTGGTCTTGTTTTGAAAATATGGAAAGACTCCTGTAAAAATTGAAATTTGGTCATTACTCCAGTGATATCCCTGTACTTCTTGTGGCAGAATCACGGACCAGTTCTCAGCAAAATCACAGTGAAGCACAAAACATAGTCGTTCAACTCCTACACATACCTTCATTTCTGCAATATGTTATTCTTGTAATTTCTTCAGATGTTGTGTTGTTGCTTTCACTGTCCATTTCCCAAGTTCATCAATGAAGGTATCAATGGCAACAATTTTCTTAATGAGTTTATTTTCCTCCCATGTTGCATATATAACTTCAGAAGAGCATTTGGTCTTTTGTGTTTTCCAGACCAAGTGCCTGTAACAAGAGTCCTTCCTTTCCAGGACAGTCACCACATTCTTGAAACAAACAGGTCTCTCGCTCTACATCACAGACAACTAAAGTTTGCGATGCATTTTAATTATGTTACACTATTAGAAAAATAATGCAATTTATCAAATTCTGGGGTGCACTAAAACATGCTTGCTGCAGAATATGGAGTGTAAAGCATTTATCATTCATTTACAGGGTCACATAAAAGTATTTGGTTAGATAAACAATGGTCTATGGAGAAAAGCTGTTTACAGCATATTTTAATTACGTTACACTATTTCAAATATAATGAAATTGATACACATTAATGTGGTTTAAAACAACATACCTGTTGTATAATATGATGTGTATAGCATTTATTGTCCATTTACAGGGACACACACAAGATTTCGGATACATTACTGTATCTGAAGTATTGTTTATAAGCGATAATTGCTGAAAGTGCGCTTTCAGTTAGGTATGGTATGCATTTAACTGAATTTTTCCATACTATGTGGTATGTATAAATGGTATAGATCATAAACAGGGGCACACAAAAGAATTGGTAAGCATTACTCTGTATCGGCGTAAACTGCTTAAAGGGGTTTTGTAATCGATTATGCATTTTGAATGTAAAATATGTTTAGTAACTTAGAGATGTTTGTTGAATATAAATAAAATCATATACAGGTCCACGCAAAGAACTGGGTACATCGCTGCTTATGTAGATAAAAATTCAGAGAGTTTTACAGGAACTGTATAGAATTTTTAAAATGTTTCTAAAACTTGTTAAACTGAAAAGTGGAAGTTCTCTTTTACAGGAAATGTAGTACTCAATGGTATTGATAAACAGTAAAAAAATCAAAATTTTTGGGATTGGCATTTTTGAAAAAAAAATTTTTTTGTTTAAAAAAAAAATAATAATCGGAAGACTGCAGCAAGAAAAGTTGAACACATATTTCAAAATGGAGTATATAGTTTTAAACAGAATAATATTACCTTTAAAATAAAAAAAAACACAGCAAATTATCTTTAACTGTTCCAGAGGTAGAGCACTTTAAAGTTTTTGTCAAAAATCGTAAGTGAGAAATGGTTCGCAGGACGCCATCTTTGGCGGCCTGTATCTCGCGCCAGGAATTTTTTGGGGCAAAACAAAAATATACAGGTATTTTACTTTTTCCTGAATTTTAACATATGTTCAATTCAAAAACTTTTGAGACTATGAAGGTAACCCCCCTGCCTGAATTGATATGGATTCAACCGAATTGTAAAAAAAAAAAAATGTCAATTATTGATTTAAAATATTTGTAATTATATTAAATTACGTACATACCTTTCTTTTGTTTATCCAATAGTTTTTCTCGGTAATCCTAAGAATAATATAATCCAAAAATGAAGTAGAAGTTTAAATAAAGCTAAAAGGTATTCCAGGTAGCAATCAAAGGATTAATTATTAACTTCGCAAAGCTACCCAGTACCATTTGACTAATAGGTGAAATTAGATTAAAATACAATAGTTTTCCTCCGTCTTCCTAGAGAACCTTCCTGCTAGAACGCCTTTTGCCTTGTGGTTGAAATAATAAAATGGTAGGTTTTCTGTCCAGCGGCAGCTGTTATTTATTCATTGTTTGTCTAACGCAGATGATTTGATATTGCAACGCATTTTCAGAAAGTTTTCATTTCAAGTACCGCTTTCAATAAGATATTTTTTAACTCAGGCCGCTGTAAGCATAAGTGCAAGGGTCCCCAAATTTGTAAATCGGCTCCTGGATATATGTCGAGAATCCAAGATGGCGGAGCTAAGAGCTAGAGACGTTGCCACGCAAAAAAAAGCTTAATCCCTGAATTCAGGAATATATAAACTTGTTTTTTCCAGGAATCTGATAGAAACATGTAAAAATCCGGAACGTTTCTGGAACATTTGCGTAACGTTACGGATTTTTTTTACAGTGTACCTTTCTTTGGTATTATGAGATAAAACTTAGTCTTTATATATTTGATGTACGAAACATATAGAAAAAAAAATCTCGATTAAAGACAAACATTAAAATAGCTTGAATGGTAAAGGTTTAAGGCAATACAAATTACTTTCCCATTTAGTTTTTACTGGCAATTAATTTCAAGGAATCGTTTTTTTTTTCCCCATCTTGAATTCGACTGAAAATTACATGTAGGCGGTTACTTCGTTTTATGGTCTCCATTCTTACTATCTAAGTTAGATTTATAATAAAATAAAAATATTTTATTGACTGGCATCTTAAAATATCAGAACATAGTAAATGAAAAAGATGGTCAATCGGACAACATGCAGGTATTTTTTCTTTAAGTAAACTAAAAGCTGCTATCGTATTTGAAGCATTGTAATCAATGCTTTCAAGACATTTTTCAAGATTATGATTTTTCACAGTGAAATATTAAAATACCCAATTTTGGGGTATTTACCTCAGGCTTGGGTAAATATCCAGGCATATACCCAAAAAATAAATACCCACTCGCTGGGTATTTACCATCCCCACATAACTGCTCGTACAACATATCACGAGGTATACTGAAGTATTAGTATTATAATAATCGATATCTTTAATGTGGTAAAATTTCATGCCGAAACTCGATGATGTGATAGTACCTTCAAAATGAAGAATTGTTCTGCTCATATTATACCTAGATATCTCGAGGCGTATTTGTATCGTACTTATCTATATCCTTAACGTGTTAAAATTTCATGTTGAAAATCGATGACATGGTAAGTAACGACAAAATGACGAATCTGCGCCACGTTCTGCTCATATCATTCCAAGATATCACGAGGCAAGCTGAAATATTTGTACTGTACTAGTCCACATATGCAACATATTAAAATTTCATTCTGAAACTTGATGACGTCATACTAACGGCAAAATGACTGATTGGCGCCCCCTGCAGCCCATTTCGCAGCAAAGTATCCCGAGATAGCTCAATCATATGTTAATAATCTTGTCCTACATCATAATTTCATCTTGAAACTCGATGACATAATCATTTTTTTCGCCGCCGCCACCTGGTCTATGATGTCTGAGCACTAAATTTGAAAGGTGGACTGTTAGGGAATTTGCTACTTTTAAATTTAACTTTCCATTAAAAAAAATATTTTTTATTAATAATTGCTTAGACATTATAAGAAAAGTATACATTAACATATGTCACTGATTAAAATGTTATGCTTTATCTAAAAAGTTCTACTTTAAGTTATTTACAATAACAAAGCACTTAAGTGGCCGAAAGCTGATTCAGTGATGACTGAACACTACATTTGAAAAGCGAGCTACTAGGGAATTTGCTACTTTTAAATTTAACTTTCTATTTAAAAAAAAAACTATGATTTTTTTTTTAATTAATTGCTGAAACATTATAAGAAAAGTATGCATTACCTATATGTCACTGTTAAAAATGTTGTGCTGTTTATTAAAAATTCTTTAAAATATATACAAAAAATAAAGCACTTAAGTAGCCGATTACTGGTGCTTTTACCTTATTTGAATATTTAAATTGCTTAAAAAGTACTATACTCCTTTGCATATTCAATAAAATATTCCTCTTTTTCGAACCATAAAAAGACGTTCAGAATGTTTTAAAGGTTCATTAATTTCTGAAATATGTGTGTACTTGAAAAGAAGGCCTGAATCATATCGATTGACTGCTAGCAATTCCTATGAAAGAATGATTATATTTATGGTTTGCCTATTTTATTAAATCATTTTTCTGTAATGTAACCACATCAAGGGAAAATTACACTTAAAACATTGATTATGTATGTTAATGAGCTCAAATTTATGAACGCATTGCATAATAACACATTGCTCTATGCTTTAGTTTTAACTTTCTTTTATTAAATTATCATTTTAATTTTTTTTAATGTACGTTACATAGAAAATACTAGAAAATTACAAAAAGAAAAAGAAAAAGAAAAACCCTCTAAATGCAAATTATAAACAAAGCAATTCTGAATAATAAGAAACCCGGCTTTAAAATATGAACGATAAAGACGTAATACGATTAAAGAGATAAATGTTGCAAGAAAATTAATTCTTTTGGTGGGTTAGTACTTGATTTTAGCAGCAAGTGTCCGATGCGTTGCTATACACTGCAGCTGATATTTGCAAATTGTTGAGCAGAACAAATTTTGCATAAAATAAACAAGTTTTGGCCACGTGATTTTTACAATGTTTCCCCTGCAGTAACGTTAAAAGTAGCGTCGTTTCTCGCTACAAACTACTGTTTTTTTGTTTTGTTTTGTTTTTTGTATTGCGCTACTCTCACTACACTACATTGTTCTAAATGTAGCGCGCTACACGACAAACTATACTGTAAAAGTAGCGACTACTGTAGTTTCGTTACTTCTGACCCGCCCCCCCCCCCCCCCCCCTGTGTATGCTTCATCTTGTCTAATATACTAGGAAGTAATCATATATTTTTTCTCTCATAAATCATCGGTAGTTATCTCGCCTTCAACATGTAATTTCAAAATTATATGATTTCTTTACAGAGAGAAAATAGCAGGGGACAGAAGAGCCAGTCTCAATATTACATCTGCGAGATCCTAAAAACAAAATATTTATTTTGTTCAGTGTACTGCAGGCACATTTTGAGAAGTCATCGGTGAATAAATTGCTGTTTTCTTTTATGAAAATAAAGATAATAATCACATGTTACGCTCTAAAACCCTTACGATGAAGATACAATAGTATGTGATGTCCCAAACGCAACACCGATTATATTAGAAAAGGGAGATATAAGTGGGAAACCAGATAAATGTATAATCCTCTATTTTGTTATAAATATCACAGAATAAAAATAAAACCCAATTTGGGTCGAAAGATTCTTAGGTACACTCTAAATAAGAAAGAGTGACTATTCACTCCGGAGGAGTGGATATTCACTCTATCGCAGAGTCAAAATTTGCCCAACCTCTTTAGAGTGACTATTCACTCTAGGAAAAAGTGAAATTCTTGACTCCCTGAAAGAGTGAATACTCACTCCTGAGAAGTGAATATTCACTCTGAACAGGAGTGGATACTCACTCTTTCAGAAGAGTGACTATCCACTCTTGCAAAAGGAGTGAGTTTTTTCACCCTTGATAGGAGTGACTAAAATTCTTGAATAAAAAAAAAAGAGAAACTCATTTTTACACACACACGCTTGTTCGTAGGCGGTCACCCTCCCAAGGTACCAACCGCGCTTGTTGCTGCTTGACTTCTGCGCTCGGACGTGAACTGGTATACCTACAGCATGCTACAGCCACTAACAATTAAATAACTCTTATTATATAATTTTAGCTTTGTTTCTTTTGTGATATTCGAGCACACTTATTAAATTTGTGTAGAAATCATAAATATTTACGGTGTTTCTCAACTGTGGTAAATAAGAAAACTGAAACCTTCTTTTTGTATCATATAATACAGAGACTGTTCGCACATTTTTTAGACAAATTTGATAAATTATTTTAAAAAATGGAGTTATTTTAGAGGAAAAAATTCTTATGTGTAATTTATATTATCGTCTGATACTTTCAAATTTATTCTTATTTCAAGATTGCGCATGCAAAAAAGCTGTGAATGGGAAGATTTTTTTTTTTTCTTCCGAACAGAAGTATATGCTAATTCCACAGTCTAAAATGATTGCAAAGCGCATAATATAAAAACATTTTAGTGCGAAATAAACGTAACAATTGATTGGAAAGTGCTATTCCAAAAATCAGTACATATACATAGTAAAAAGATACCAGATGAAAAAAAAAAAACAGGGGAAAAAAAAGAGCCCATTTCAAGGCGGAAAACGAAGTTTCATGTAAGGATTTATGACTATCGCACATTTATCTTACAATGGGAAAATAAAAATAAGAATATTGGACAAAAATGTTACAATCAATTCATTATATTATTAAGAGAATGTGTTACATCCGATATTTATAGGAAAAAATGCCATTTTTTTATTACAATGACTTTTAAAGAGTGAAACTGCATCAAAGCAAAGCTAGTGCTCATACTTCAAAAACTACCGCTGTATTCGTTGAAAACATTAAAAACTCACACAGGTATTGTATTTATACCTTTCAACATATTCCTCCAGTCACCTGACGTTTCTCTTATGGGTTTATTGTGCATTTGGTCTGCTGAAAAGAGCTCTTTCAAAGGGCAAAACCACCACGATTGATCGAATCTGGAAAGTTTTTTAAGACTCATGGGAAGCAATAACCCTGTAAATTTTACAAAAAACCTTCTACCATTGAAAGCATTACACAGAATTAGAATCAAGAAAAAAGATTATCATACAGATTATTTCAGAAAGCAATATTCATATTTTAAACGTTAAAAACAACAACGCCGAAATCGTCTAAAAAATGTGCGAACAGCCGTTTGTACATTTCCGCTATGACAAAAATTCCGTTACAACAAAGCAGTTATTTATTTATTCATTCATTTTTTTCTTGCTAATAATGTTTCCATAATTAGAGCCCGATTAAGATTGCCCAGGGCCTGTTTACCAAATAAGCCCGTGAAGCCGAAGCTTACCCACTGAAATACAAAGGGGCCTCCAAATTTACTTTTCAAAATTAATTTTTAGGGGGAAAATTTCAGTCAGGGTAAAAAACGTATTTTTTTTTCTTAAATTATAGCTGTTAAATTTTTCCTAAGACTATTACCGACACATTTATACTCTATTTTTTTTTTGCTATAATAAATGGTATAAAATCAGTGATTAAATGCAACGTTTTTCATTTCTCTTATGTTTTACATTTTAATTTCAAACGTGCTAAAAATAACAGAAAATTTAATCTGTATAGTTATATTTTGTTTATATTCATAAAGAGGTTAGAAATGATATAAAATATGTAGAATAGGTTATTTAAATAAAGAGGAAAATAATTAGCATTCAGAGATATGAAATTTCTGTTTATAAAATAGAAGCAAAATTGTGTTGCAGCTAAGCATAAATTTACTTCAAATATTTGTTTTCCCTACACTGTTCTTAGCACTAGCAAATCCTGCAATTTGTAAAGCATAAAATATATTTCTTGTCCATAATTCTATCGATTCATTTATTATTTCAATGCCTTTTTCAGTTTTTTTAAAATCGTGCTACTATATATAAAGGATTTCATTTTAGGCGTTTCGTTTCGAGAACGGAGTATCCGAGAACTGGCGCCATCTTGTGGTTTTATTGGGAAAAACTGTTTTTCTTCACTCTCAACGGAGTGAGACAGTCACCTTCGACAACGGAGTGAGATATTTCACTCCTTTCTAGAGTGGAAAATTCCACTCTTTAAAGAGTGCATATTTATAAAATTCACTCCTAAAACAGTGAAAATGCCTCTCACTCTTTCAAAGAGTCAACTTCTCACTCCTTCCAATTTTAGAGTGTATGTGTCCAAATTGGGCCATGCCTGTTTTGGTTACCACTGTGTATCCATTTTGAGCACTGTTAAATACCCATTTTCATAAAATATATTTTTTTTATGGGTATTTAACAGTGCCCAAAATGTGTTGGATTTAAAAAAAAAAAAACTGCTTCTGTACCAACCTTAAAGAAGAAAAATGAACATGCCTAAAAGAACATTAAGCAGATCTGAGATTAAATAGACCCCACACTGCGTTAGCAAGATTAGCACAAACTGAACCTATGAAAGTAGATTTCAATGGATCCAAAATTATATTCTGCACAAATAATCACCTGGAAGCTATCATAAGAGAGTCTCTAGAAATAATATCCAAAAAAGAAATAGTCTGTAACGATATATTATCATATGATATCCACGCAGTTTGGAATGAATTAGTATATCATTGATTACCTTCCCATCCCACCTTATATTCCAAACCCTTGAAGTAAAATAGTTTCTTCCGGGCAAGCTAGAAAACGCGAAGAAACAACAACTCAACTCAGCTATTAGTTTTTCACTGAGGATGACCGAGTAGTTCGGTTGAAAACGTTTTGAATTTTTTAAAAGGACTTTAGTGTGCTTTTAAATGTTTTATGTATGTTTTTACGCACCTTCAAGCAATATATTTACATTTAGTTGTATCTTTATGAATTTTAGTTATTAAACAAGGTGAATTTGCACTGAAATTTTAACTTTTTATTGTACCAACCTCATTTTAAAATAACTTTTAATATTTGAATAAAACTAAAAAAAAAAAAGCAATATAGTTGCAAATATTTGGTATTTTCAGTGGTACTAATCGATTCTGTGTAAAAAAAAGTTGGAAAATGTACTTTAAACGTGATAAATGAGGTGCTTTCGTTTCGTGCTATAGCTAGTTTTACAATGTAAAAAAAAAATCATCGTTATTATTTCAGTGAAATAAGTTATATCGTCTGCTATAAGCGAAATGAGCATGCCTTTTTTTTTTTTTTCTTATTACGTATGCCACGTTTACAGATGCTAATTTTATTTTTCGACACCAGACAGCGCTGTAAAATTCACTATGGTGATCTTTCTTTGCGAGGGGGTTTGCCAGGGTTGAATATTTCTATGACTCACGATGAATGAATCTTTTGTTTATTTACTTTAATAGATTGAGATATTTGGTTGTTAACCTCATTTCCACTGAAGTTATCTCAGAATCTATACATTTTTTTAATGTAACTCATCTCTCATACAAACAATTTATTTGAACGATCTTTCTAAAAATGTAACTTTTATGCAATTTTATTCGAAAAAATATTTTTGTATAAAAATGGCCGCTTGGCATATGGAAAAAGATGGGGTTAGCCCGTATTTGTTTTCCTCAGTCACATGACTTGCGTTCTTATTATTATACAGATTACGTATGATAGGATTTAATAGAATGAAAAAAACTTTTATTAATATATTTTTTAAGTTTTGATTCGATTTTGATAAAATTTGAAATGACTCGACAAAATTCTGCAACGATTATATATATTAAATTTCAAACCATTCGGTTGGGTAATTTGTGTGCGCTGTTATATGCGGACGAACGAACCAGACGACGACTATAGGTGTTACGTATTTATATAATTACGAACGCACCTAAAAATACATGACAAAGCATATTGAAATATAACTTTGGGCTTTCAAACATCCTATGCGGTCAATGTCTGCAAAAAAAAAATTATTGTAATTTAACAAATTACAATAACCATGTTCCGAAAGCTTAAAAAAAAAATTTTAAAAAAAACATACTTTCATGTTATAGCGACCCCCACAATTATGATTATGCCAAGATTGCAGTTATGATTTCGCCAAGATCATCATCGCAAAGCATCCTATGCATCCTATATACGTATATATGTATTCTAAACACTCCTATATGTGCCATATACGTCATTATACACATATTATTTACGTTTTATATGTCATATATACATCATATACAGATGTCATATATATACATAATATATGCATCATATATGACTATTACTTGGCCACATATGTCAAGAAATGTGTTATATATCATATATTTTTATAATGTCATACATGCTTTATAATTTGGCGATAAATCTTTCGCGATTCATCCTTGGGGGCCGCTATAACACGAAAGTTCCAAATTTACAATATATTAATGTAAACAGAAACAGAAATATTTTGTCGAGTCCTTCCTACAATAACTTTAACTCTTGTTTAGATTGATGCCTGAGCTAAAGGTATTTTGAGGAAATTAAAGTTGAAGACCACGTTTGTTTGCTTTATAAGACGCTTTCTCATCCGACGTCCATTTTTTTAATTCGACTCTTTTTCGTATCTGATAGTTTGCATCTATCCTTTTTGTAACTTTAACATTTTTGTAACGATTTTATGCATTTCTATTGCCTATTCAAAGAAAAATTCTTCTAAAGTTACACAATTTCGTTAAAAACGCTTAAAATAATAAATTGCGAGCATCAAGAGGTCTATTCTAGACCGAAAACGACATCAATTTTCTCAATGGTTAAAAAAAAAAAAAAAAAAGGCCAGTTCGTCATGGTGTGCACCGTCTCATTGTCATTATTATAGCTGAAAGATCGTAACAGGAACATTTTATTTTTTCTCATTCCCCTTTAGGCACAACATGACAACAAACACATCGTGAATAAATTAATATTGTATCAGCTACAAAGGCTGACAATTGCTCGTTATGCTCTAAATCTCATTCAATTTTGAAAAGCAATAAGACAAGTAAGAGGTAATGCATAAAGTCTGGAACAAAACACTTTTTATTTAGAAAAGAGAATGAAAAAAAGGTAAATTCAGATGAGGGGATAATTTTCATCTTTCTGTATTTGAAGGGGCAATGAAAAGGGGGAAAGTGAAAATAAATGCGTATTTTAAAAATACATTACCTTTTGTATTTTGTATTTATATTTTATTTTCTACTTTTTAATGTTTAAAATATTTCGCAGTCAGTTGGTATAATTTAGCGAACGTGGTTTGGTGCATAATTAACTCGATTGCTGTAACTCTTGTACAGATGTATAACTTGTAACCATAAAGAATATTTGGCGATTTATCAAACACAACTGTGTACATAATTCTTGTAATTCTAGCGCATCAGAAAATGAGTGAAAATCTAATGCATTCCCGGATATGGAGATGTACAGCAATTGATTGAAATAGATTTTTACTATTCTTATTCTGTTAGTGTTGGAAAATGTTTCATAATCTATGCCTGGTGCAGGATTTTTCGTTCTTGTTGGACTCAAATTTGGCACATTATTTTAGAAATGCATTTTCTTTATTAAAAGTAAAAGCGCAATCGTAAAAGCAGAACATTTTATATCCTTTCATCATGAATAAACTGATGTTATCTTTTTCGAAAAGAAAAAAAAAAAACGAATCACTTGTTACGCCTCCAGTCTCGTTCAATTTTTAAAATGAATCGTAATACGAAAAGGTGGTAGTAGGTATAGGTAATGTCTCAAATATAACACTGTTTAATGTCTATTAGGAAAAAGATAGATGAAAGACGAATTCAGATGAGTGGAATAATTTTTCCTTTTGTACCGGTGAGAATAATAAAAAATGAAAAGAATCCCCGAAGAGGCAGTTAATAGACGAGGAAAGAACTCTGAAAAATGAATTCTTCATCGATCCACTCAGAGAGAGGGAGGAAAGGAAGTAAATTATTCATAAATGATGGAGATGGGGAAAATATTTCTTTATATAGTTTTGGAGTTCCAGATTTTCCCAATGGAGATGAGGTTGTGAAGAAGCATTAATTACGTCTTTAATACTCGATTACTATATTTGCATCTATAAGGTACAAGGTTTAGACTTTTCGTTACGATAAGGTTATTTTAAGTTTTGTTAGTCATAATTCTTCATAATTGTGTTTTTTTTTTCACTTTTTGTGATTAAAGAGAAAAGAAAATACATTTCTAGTTTTTTCCTAATTTCCCCTCGAAATACCGCTGTTTCAATTGTATAAATTGCGTCATGTATCTCAGAGAAAAAGCGGCACATTTTATATACTTTCATCATAAATAAATTGATGTTGTCTTATTCGAAAAGAAAAAAAAAATCACTTGTTACGCCTCGAGTATCGTTCAATTTTTAAAATGAATCCTAATACGAACAGGCGGCAGTAGATAATGACTCATACATAACACTGTTAAGTTTTTATTAGAAAAAAAAAAAAAGATAGATGAAAGACGAATTCAGATGAGGTGAATAATTTTTCCTTTTGTACCGATGAGAATAATAAAAAATGAAAAGAATCCTCGAAGAGGCAGTTAATAGACGAGGAAAGAACTCTTGAAAAATAAATTCTTCATCGATCCACTTAGAGAGAAGGAGGAAAGGAAGTAAATTCTTCATAAATGATGGAGATGGGGAAAATATTTCTGGGTATTCTCTTATAGTTTTGAAGTTCTAGATTTTCCCCAATGGAGTTAATGTTGTGAGGAAACATTAATTACGTCCTTAATACTCTATTACTATATTTGTATCTGTAAGATACAAGGTTTAGGCTTAATGTTACGATAAGGTTATTTTAAGTTTTGCCTGTTATAATTTTTCATAATTGTTTTCAATTTTTTTTTTTCAGTTTTTGTGATTAAAGAGAAACGAAGATTCATCTCTAGTTAATTACCAGTTTTTCCCCTGAAATACCGCTGTATAAATATGGAAATAGCAATAACATAATTTATTTTAGGATAGTAATCGAATGTTAATGCAAAGCCTGTAAAGGGTATTTCTATGTATGTATGATCATTTTTAACATATGTCTGTATTTTCTAATATAAAACATCGGTTTGTATGAATTTTTATTTGACTCAAATTTAGCACACTATTTTACAACCGTATTTTCTTTATTAAAAGTAAAATAGTTAACAACAAAAAAGCAACGCTTCAACATTATAGCTGCGCGATCGTAAAAGCATAACATTTTATATTTTTCCATTATAAATATTTTTATATTTTTTTTATTCCAAAAGAAAAAGAAACTAACCACTTGTGACGCCCCCAGTTTCGTTTTGTTTTTAAAGGAAATCATAATACGAATAGGAAATAACAGGTAAAATATCAAATATAACACTATTGAGTGTCTCTGTTAGGAAAAAAATAGAAAGATAGATAGAATAGAAAAAAAGCTAGATGAAAGAAGAATTTAACTGAGTGAATAATTTTTCCTTTTGCGCTGATGAGAATAATAATTTATCCATTAATGAGTGGTGTTTTATGGTTTTAATTAATATATTGCGTTAATGAAGACATTTTCAAAATTTTATGACTTTCAGCGTGACAGTAGGTATTCAGTTGTAAGTACATAAAATTTCAAGTCTCTAACTTATACAGTTTCTGAGAACCGACTCTGTTACGGACGGACAGAAAAGCGAGACGAATAAGATTTCGTGAAATAAACGAAACCCTAAAAATGTAAAGAATCCGCGAAGAGGAAAGTTAATAGACGAGAAATGAAGGAAAAATAAAAAATCTGAAAAATAAATTCTTCATCGATCTACTCAAAGAGAGGGATGAAGTAAATTCTTCATAAATGATGGAGATGGGAAAAATATTTCCGGATGAGGAGTATAGTTTTAGAGTTCCAGATTTATTCAAAGGAGGCGATATTGTGAAAGAAAACATTAATTACGTTCATAATGTAAAGTTGCAGAATTCTGTTTATTTATGATATTTTTCCTATAATGCATGTCTAGGATTTCGAATACATCAGCTTATTTTCATTTTTCACTCGTCCTTAGCGCTTACTTATATTTTCTTTACTAAATAAACTAGCTAATAACAGAAGGGACAGTGTCTGGATATTACAGACAGTGTCTGAATATTACAGATGGGGAAGCGTAAGCGCAAAACAGTTTATTTTCATTTTAATTAATTATAACAGCTACCGGAACTTTCATTTTATCTTATTGCTTAGAAATTTTTTTATCTAACACTGGCTTGACAAACAAGTGATTCCTCTTTTCTTTCCTACCGTTAAAAAAAAAAAAAAAAAAAAAAAAAAATCAATTAAGAAATGCATTAAGTCCGCATCTCCGTCTTAGAATCCCTTTACCAAATGTAAAAGTTTCTTGGCTGACAGTTTCAGAAAAATCATAATTAAAGTATTACTATAGAACTTTTTCCTCGCATTTGAAATTCCAATTCGATTTAAAAACTTTTCTTTATGCGAAACACTTTCACTTTATTTGACTATGGTCTTTCCCACTAGCAAGTTTTCCGACCATGTAAAAGAAAAAAAAGACCAATAATTCAACATTAGAAGCCAAATATGTCTTCAGATAGCATTAATAATAAATGACGAAGGAAAGGGTTGTATGTCTAATCTGCAAATAATCTCAAGAAATAATTCTCTGAACAAATGGATTAAGGGGATTGGTTACACTGTTATTTTTTTTTTTTACTTAAGGTCTTTTTTTTTTTTTTTTTTTTTTTTTTTGTATTTCCTTTACATAGCATAAAATGAAATTGTTAAACAAAATGAGTTTTACAATAACAAAATATCACAGCTAAATTTTGAAAAAAAAATTATTTTAAGAAAATTTAAAAACGTTTAAACTTTTTCGATATTTAATTTTACACTTTTTTTTTTTTTTAATATTCACAGGAACAGTGATCGGAAAAACTACTTGCGGAGATATACAACTATTTTATTGAAAATGTAGTTAACTATAACTACTTGTTTTAAAAAGTAGCGACTACAAACTACTTTCTAAAAGTATAGTCACTATTTGGCTACTTTCAGTTTTTGTCAAAAGATTCAAGGGAAATGGAACGTCCTTTTCTATGCTAAAATTGAGTGAAAAACACTGATTTCTTCATCTTCATATTAACTTTTACCACAATTTTTGTGTCCGTTCTATCGCAAAATCCATCCCTAATTCTTTGGAATATATCTTTTTAATTATGTAAATATATATATATGTCATTTCTGGCATATCTGTTGCAGTTTAAGCATTTTAAAGGTAAGCAAAAGGTAATAAGAATAATAAAAAAAATCCCTCATGGCTCGGCCCACAGGCCCAGGTAGATTTCGAAGACGCAGACCGTTGGGCGCCTGTTTGTTGGGAATTGCAGAAGAAATTACCTTTTTGCCATGATGCGGCAGTTCGGACCACTCACGACGAAATTTACCTTGTCTGTAGGCGAGCCGGCAGTGATTTTTTATTTATTTATTTATTTATTTATTTATTTTTTTTTTTTTTTTTTTTTTGCTTACCTATAAAAAAAATTTGTCAATATAAAAGTTTTAGATACTATTAAGAGTATTTATAATAAATTTAAGCGGATTTGATATCTTGTGAATTTTTTTCTGACCCCCCCCCCCCCCCCCCATCTTGGGGCCATTTTTAATGATATCAAAAATCTATCATACATACATTTTCAGCCCTTTTCCTAGAAGTAATAACTTTAAACGGATTCGATACTTATCATAATTAAGAAGTTATGGGTTTTTTTCTGTTTTCACAAAAAGCCCCTCCCCCTTCCCCCTTTGATTCGATTTTGCCCATTAACGAACTTGACCGAGATTTTATGTCCTTTGATTTTATGTATCAGTTTGGAAGAGATTTTTGCAGAATTATTGAAGTTATCGTGTCCATAAAAAAGTGATATAGATAGATAGATAGATAGATAGATAGATAGATAGATAGATAAAGTTTTGAACTGGGGGTGGTTTTGGGTTCTGAGTCATGATCGGCGTAGATCTGCAAAAAATTTTCAGAAATTCCAACTTAGGGGAGAATGCAATAGGTAGTATTTCAGACGAAATCTACCTAAAACTGGATCTGGGAAAGATAAATTTATAGATTGGAACTCTGATGCATTTAAATGGAAATAAGATGCAGTAAAAATACATTTTAATGTATTCATAATCATCATATCTTTACGTAACTCCGCCAGAATATACCAGGGATGTCAAAATTCATTTTAATAAAAAAAAATTGAAAAATTGATATTTTTGTCATTTTTCGCAAAGTGAAGGGTACCGAGCAGTGTTGCCTGGTGTCCCGATTTTCAGGAGTTCCAAGAACCCGTCCAGCTTAACCACTGCGCGGGACGCTAAAATTCCCGATTATGATTCTGCCGAAAGGTATCAACCTGCTAAGACAGAAACCAGTCTCAGCAGGACAGAAAACTGCTAAGACAAAAACTTGTTTAAGACTGAATATTTTTCTGTTTTTTATTGATTTTGTTTTTACATGTTTTATTGTACTTTGTTTACTAAAACTTGTTGAAACGGAACTTTTTTATAACGGAATCCTCTCTTAAACGTAAAAATTTCATAGTCCCTAGGGAAGGAATACCACACGACTGTAACTGTACAATCGGAAACCACTCCAAAACGGAATTTGTTTCGGTTCTTAGCGATTCGCTCCTATAAATTTCACTGTAAGATTAACTATTGTGTTTATTTAGTACAATAAAACCTTCTAAAACGGAATGTCAAGTGGCCGGAGAGAGATTCCTCTTAGGCACAGGTTTTCGTTTTAGCGGGTATAATTATACGGTATTTTGTCTATAGGTACCATGAATTTTTTTACGTTTAAAACAGGATTCCGTTATGGACAGTTTCCGTTTTCATAGAATTTACGGTATTTTTATGTTCCGATTTAGAAGCCCTTGTTCCGCTTTTTCTAATAGTCGGCCTGACAACACTAGTACCGAGCTTTCTTAATAAAACAGATTAGAATGAGAATCCACATGAGTTAATATTTTTCCATTTTGTACTAATGAAGGTATAAAAAAAAAAAGACAAGGACTCATGACTTTTTTATTCCTTTTTTATGGTTTCGTTCATCTGACGAAACCCTATTCGTCTCACTGCTTTGTCTGTCTGTCTGTCCGTCACAGAATCAGTTCTCAGAAAATGTGTAAGTTAGAGACTTGAAATTTTGTGTACTTACAGCTGAATACCTACTGTGACACGACAAATCATAAAATTTCGAAAATGTCTTCATCAACGCCAAGATATTGATTTAAAAACTCACTCATTAAAGGAAAACATTCAACTAAAGCGTAGAATTTAATCAAATCGCAAAGAAAATTCATTCTGAAACTCAAGAAGAGAAGGGAGGGTTGCCATAGTCACAGCGTTGCAATGACGATAATAGACTGGACGTTTCCAAAGACACCCTTATTTCATGAACTATTTCACCTAGGAACATGAAATTTCGTACACACACAAAAAAAAAAAAAAAAAAAAAAATTAAAAAAATTAATTTAAAAAAAATTAAAAAGATACCTGTGAACCACAAGAACCACACATGAAACCCAACCAAAACTAGGGAATGAATTGCAAAAAAATCATTACATGTTGCCAATTTTAGAAATAGAAAATGCTTTGCAATGTTGCCAGAAATGATGTTACAATAATATGAATATTGTAAAGCAAACAGGAACATTAGTGCATATATATACAGTATATATATTTCAGAATGTCTAAAAAAAATTTAATTACTCCCACTAGAAGTGTAAATATCAATTAAAATTCGATTTGAATAAATTCGTTTAATTTCCTTTCATTGGAAAATTACAGACGAACTGTCTGACATCTGTTCCCACAGCCCAAAGATGGCGGACTAGGCATTTTTCAGGCTCGAAAGATTTTTTTTAATATTGCATTTATCGATTTGAAATTAACAAATGCGTATTTTTTAACGCTGAATCCAAATATGTAATTTTCGTAAAAATCCTTCAATAACAACCGATAACATTAATTATTATTTCATTAATTCGATTGTAGAAAAATAATTCCTTTGGACATGTCAATTTGATTTGAATGAGACTCACCTGGCTTAGGAATATGACAATGATGGAATTTCTTAGCCACTAATTTTCATCGGGGGTTTTCTTTAACAGAATATTTGTTGTAACTTTTTATTGTACGAAAGAATTATTTGTTTCTTTTTCTTTCGAATGCGAAAGATTAAAAATAAACAATACTGCGATCATCAAATACCTCACTCACAAATTTTAACTCATGTTCAAAATTTTAAAACTGTATAAGATAAGGATTTGAAAATTGGTATATATACGCAAAATCATATTCTATTTAAGAAATTCAAAAAATCGTAAAAATAGACCGGTAAATTTTTATTTCATATAAAACCTGATTTATTTTAAGGAAAATGAAATTTATTTGGATTTATTAATTAAAGGATAAAGTGTTTTGAAAGGAATATTAAACGAAAGCCTTTGTGTGATCTTTGATCGCACTTACCCACTCGTTTTATTTAAAATAGAGAATACTGAAGGTGGTAATTAATAGACGAAGAAATAGCTCGGCAAAATAACTTCCTGATCGATCGGCTCAGAGAAGGAGCCATTTCCTATTAAATGAGAGATAGAAATAATATTGTTCATGTTCTCGTAGGATATTGGAGTTCCTGATTTTGTCAAAGGACAGGATGTTATAAGTATAAAAATGAAAATAGTTATTTAAAAAAAAAAACTTTTTAAGGGGGTCATAGAACTTTTAAACCTTAAAAAAATTTTCCACCATTGAAAAAATATATATTAAATATTATCTATATATTTAAAACAAAAAGCGTATTATGTCAAATCCACATTGTCTTTCCCACACGAAAATCGTCTTTTTGCGCATGCTTCAACGGTTTTTTTTTTTTTTTAATTTCTCCCCTCAGAAACAGGAAACATGAATGATTAACCCTCACCTGTTTACCCTTGGGGAGTTGATTAAAACGGATGAAGCCGTACCATTGCATTGAAAGCATAGACCTTCTAGTATATTTTTGCTTTGAGGTTGAAAACTAAAGCTTTTTTTTTTTAAGGACTCATGTTTTCACTACTAAATATGCATATTTTTTGGCAAAATTTTAAAGAGAGCTTGGATACAGTTATATTCATAACCGATTGAAATGTCAGAGAGTTCGGAAGATGAGAACTATTTTTTTTTATTGCTTATGTTAAGGGAGCCGAAGCGAAAACAAACAAAAAAGCGAGAAGAAAACATTTCTTTTACAACTCGATAACAATATTTTTTCACGAAATTTTTTCACGGGCTGTAAAACCATTTTATTTATCACCAATAAAGATTTGAAAGAGTTCGGACAAAAATAACTTTTTATTTTAAAACTATGAAATGACTCTACGTAAAAGAACAAGAAAATGAGCGCTTTTATCTCTAAACATCAATATTTTTTCGCGAATTTTTCCTTTCAAAATATAATTTCATAGAAAATCGCGTTAAAGATATAAATTAATAAAAACTTGATTTTTTTATTTATTTATTAACACGTGCCCAGGCAACGCCCAGGCTCGTATTAAAATATATGTTAAAGATTATTTATATATATTACCTGAACACTTTAAAACAAAATGAATGACACTTTTAATAGCTGATAAACATGCAATATTTTCAAAGAGAAAACTTTAAAGTCATTTTTCTCAAAATGTGATTTTGTGGGATTGCGCACAAGATTATAAAGAAGCTTTTCGATATTTTTTCATGAAATTTTTAGGATATATAGTGTCTGGTAGGCTGTATATACACTGCAAAAAATAACTGTTGATTTTACAGTATAAAACTGGCGCCCCAGCTGCCAGTATTATACCGTAAAATTAACAGTATTAAATAGTAAAATAAGCAGTAATACGCTGCCGCGCAAGCAGTAATACACTACCGCGCGGTGGCGTATTACTGCTTGCGCGGCAGCGTATTACTGCTTATTTTACTATTTAATACTGTTAATTTTACGGTATAATACTGGCAGCTGGGGCGCCAGTTTTATACTGTAAAATCAACAGTTATTTTTTGCAGTGTAGTAAACCTAAATTTTCATCATTTTCTGTTGAATTTTTATTTTCTTTGTATTATATTGCTGAAATTTTGAAAATTTTATATAAGCAAGATACAGTTTTGTTTTTAAAACATGAAAATTCTATAAATAAACATTCAGTATAAGCACAAGTCTCTCAAGTATAATTAGATACGAAAACTTTTCTTTTATATGCAGAAATCTTTTGTGATTGATCGCGCGCAACCTGCGATTCCAATTTTTTTTTGCTCGACAAGTTTAAAAACCCTTATAACTTATAACCCTTATATAATAATTTTCCACATTATGATATGAACAAAATATGAAATGAAAGAAGCAACATGTATTTATTGCCACCTATAAAAAACAAAAATGGTCACCCTTTTTTTCTCTTTTCGACATTTTAAAAGTCCTACGACCCTTTAAAAGCATCCCATGTTTATCTTAAAATCACACCTAATTTCATGACTGCGATTCATGTTGTGCATTACAATATACGTGAATTTGTCGTGTGCCCCGATTATGTGAAATTTACCGCTTTGATTTCGGCTTGGTAGAAAACGCAAACTCGCGAATTTAATTTAAAAAATTATAATTTTTGTTTCTGTTTCTTTTTTTTAAGATTTGGCAATAGGAAAGAAAAAAAAACATTATTTAAACTATCTATTCAGCAAGTTCTAAATTGTTTTCTCAACGCATCTTATTGCTTCTTGGAAGTAAAACCGCTGAAGAAAAGTTTCAACCTTTTTCTTTCAATCCCATTAAAAATGAACTTGACCTTTCTCGATGGACTGTGAGCTCTGAGCGTACGTGGAATAGATTCCCGTCATTATCTGACAAAGATCGATTAAAAACGACAAATTTGAAGAACAAGTAAAATAAAATAATTAATGATGGGAGAGAGAAAGATAAGTGTTGCTCTTTTTGAAAAGCTCCATTATGGCGTATTTCTATAATTAGCTTGAAGGTCAGTTTATTATAGCTGGATCTAAAACAAGTTCAAGAACATGTTTTAAGAAGAAATAATAAATAAAAGTTGCACGCGCTAATATCTACTACTGAATATATTTAAACTAGACTCCCTTAAATCCGCATAGCTTAAAACCAGATGTTGTGCAGATTTTAGAATTTTGCGAATTTCTGCTCACTGTTTTGTTTACATTTTTTAAACAATAATTTGAATTTATGCACTCGAAATTATAATGAATGCTTACAATAAAGTAAGATAATTAAGTAAAATAATAAAAAGTAAGAAAATGAAAAAAAAATAATAAAATAAAATATTAAAAGTAAAGGTCAAGTAAATAATTAATAATACATAACTAAATATGCATAATGATGATGAGAATTTTGTCTTGAATTATTCAGTGAAACTCGTCTTATAAACGTACACTAATAATTCATATCAAAATCTTTAAATAACGAAGTTTTACTTTATGTTTAGTCATACTTAATAACCAAAAAAGCTTGATTAATATATAAATTATTTGGTAAAAAATATCGTAATCGCCACTGTTATCAGCACTATCTTGAACTTTTCCTACTGTTATATCTCAGCCATTTTTTAAGATAGAGACAAAACAAAAATTGCTTCGGAATCCTTGGATCAAGGCCAAACATTTAACAGAAAAAACTTTTAGGATTTCTATTTTTTTTTTTTTTTTTTTTTTTTTTTGTACGTTTTTCTGAATTTGAAATCTTTAAATGGCTATCACAGTGCTCCATTCCGGCATAAAATCTCCAAATTCAACTGAAACCTGCAGGCCATAGTCAAAAACATATATTAAAAATTTGGTTCAGTTCTCTACATATCTTCATACACTTTTCTATGCTACATTGTAAAAAAAAATTCCTGAAAATAACGGAAATTATACTGGCAATCGAGACGCCAGTATTATTTCCTTATTTTAACGGCAAAAAAATCCGTAAATTCCAGGAAATTTTCCGTGATTTCTGAAATATCAGTTTTTAAATTTCCGTTTTATAACAGATATCTTCCGTATTTTTTAGAAATTTTTATGTCGTTAAAATTAATTTTATAGGACCAAAAAAAAAAAGTTATCTCTCAAGGAGCATCTTATAAGGGATAGATACACTTCCTTTTTTTTTCGTTCATTTCTGAGCGAGTTTACAGTAAACAACCACCACTTCCCACGAAGAGTATCGAACCCAGGACCTTCTGTTTACTAAATCAGCGGGCTAGACAACTACGCTACGGTTGGACACGACGCTTACTCAAATGTTGTTACTTATTTTAGATGTTTTTAATGATGCAAAAATTTGAAGGTTTCATAGTTAGATCGATATTTTCAGAATTTCAATGTTTTTAATATTTGCTTTTCATAATTTTCTATATTTTGCTTTATTATTTGATGCTTTATAACAGATAAATTAATTTTTTTATGTATTATATGCGTAAAATATTGTATTAACAGTTATGAATGCTTCTTTTTGCAATAGTACATATACTTTTTAAAATAATTTGTCTGTTGATTTATTTATCAATTCCAATAAAACAATAATAATCTTAAGCAAACGTATTTATTACATGCTATTAAAGTAAATTTTCTTTATCTCTTAGTTTAAAAACTTATGTGAATAAACAATTTTATAATAAATTATTATATTTAAGCTTTGCTGTGAGCTTTTATGTATGGTTCTGTTAAAATGAATAATTTTTAAAATATCAAAACGAAAAAATAGATTTTTAGAGAAAATTTTGAAATTAATAATTTTAGGATAGGTAAGTTTAAATTTGGACTTAATAATTTAGTTTAAATTAATTTAGTTTAATTTAAAAAATTATAAACTAACGAAATAAATTATAAACTTTTATAAAAATAAAGTTTATAATTTTATAAAGTAAACAAAAAGTTATTAATATTTTTTTTTATAAATTTAAAAAGAAAATTATGAACTTTGTAAAATTATAATTTATAAAATAATAAATTTTAGTTTAATTCACAAATTTATAAGACAAATAAGTTTAGTTTAATAGCCACATACCGATAATTTGCAAATATATTATTTTATGAAACCTTAAAAACATTAAAATAAAAAAATAGATTTTTAGAGAAAATTTTGAAATTAATGACTTTGGGATAGGTAAGTTTAAATTTGGACTTATTAATTTAGTTTAATTTATAAAATTATAAACTAACGAAATTAATTATAAACTTTATAAAATCATAAATTTCATTTGTATGAAAGTACAGAAAAAATGACTAATTACTCTTATAAATTTAAAGAAAAATATATATAAACTTTGTACAAAATTATAATTTATAAAATAATAAATTTTAGTTTAATTCATAAATTTATAAGACAAATCAGTTTTGTTCAATACAATATACGTATCGATAATTTGCAAAGATAATATTTTATGAAACCTTTAATAACCTAATATTGCCTCACGTTAATAAAATTAAAATAAAATTTTAAAAAGTCAGTGAAAAAATTCACAATTTAAAGCACTATAAAGAAAAAAAGAATATTTTTAAAAATATTTTTCTGTAATTTATGAAAATAAAATAAATTTCTAAAGATTTCACTAAAAAATAAAAATATCACTATTATTTTCACAAAAAATTACCGCCCAGACACAACCTCGGTTAGAATGAGTTCCAGGATTGGCCCAAGCCTAATGACAAAAAATAAGCCCACGGGTAGGACTGGTTCAGTTCAGACCTGGATCCTAGAAGAACTGTAGTACAACAATTTTTCCTATTGACGTCTTCCCGCCTTGCTTTTGGCATCGGGTTCTGCTAACTTTCCTTCTTACCTCTTTTGCAATTTTAAGAGGGGAAAAATTATACTTATATTATTTTTTGCATCTTAATTGTATTTATACTTAATTATCTTTGCATCTTCAAAATTTAATTATTTGAATCTTATATAAACTAATTATTTGCATCTTATCTAAATTAAATTGTTTTCATTAGTTTTTTAGATTAAAAAAATAATTATGATTTAGAAAAATTGTCTGGCTCTGATGGGGCCTTCCCCCCCCCCCTTTCCCCCTATGCTCACCATTCCGACTTCAATCAAAGTATCAAAGCGCACATCCAGATTGCTCCTACATCTGCATCACTCCACCGCAGCCTGCTGCGAGAGAACTTTTATATTTTTGAATCTTCTGATGCCATCTCCATAGACTGTTCTCATCTAGATGTGAAGTAAACGTGGGCATTACACCCCACGTAGGCATTCTTCAGTAATCGTCTTTGATCTTTGATCGCATTTCAAACAAGTAAAGGCGATTTCTGTACGCTAACCTCTGAACGTCATTTACGGAAATGACACTGTTTTGGAAAAAATACGGACATTGTATACTGTTTTGTAAGAAATACGGAAAAATCCATTAAATTTACGGAAAACTTTCTGCATATTTATGGATTTGAAATCTCTTTTACGGAACTAATGTCATTTACAGAAATTGTACTGTTGTTTTGAAAAAATGAAACTTCTCCGTAAAATTTAACGGAAAATCCCTTGTATTTTCATGGATTTTTTTAGAGTGTACAATAATTAAAATGGAACAAAAATCGCTATCACTGCGCCCTCTTTCTTCGGAATATCCCCAAATTCAAGTGCGAATCCTACTGGCCATTGTCAAAAACCAATAAGTGAAATTTTGTTCAGTTCTAGATAAAACTTCATACACTTTTCGATGATACAAAGAGGACACGGACACACGGACAGACAGACATTTTGCAAACTCGTGTTTTTCGGATTCTCTTACTCCTAAACGTGTAAATCCGTCGAAAACTGGAATTCGAAAAAAACTTCGATTACAATACTTTCTTCTATTATAGATAGAAGAAAATAAAAAATTTCACCATGATATTATTTTATTCAAGTTATGAAGAGAAAAAGAAAAATAGAAATGTCATATTCAAAACGTATGATTTCCCTTTTCCATATTTGTTGTTTATTTAGTTTTTCATTCATTTTTATCCTTCTGAAAACCTTATTAATTTAAAATTCACATCCTGACGTACAAGCAGTTGATTTTATAATCAATCATTAATAAATCTCATTTGTTATAAAAAAAAAAGTTTTAACTATATTTTACAACATATAAAGTAAAATTAATATTTTCGCAAAAAGTTATTATTACAGACAAATGAAACAGTAAACAAAAATATAAAATTCGAACACTTACTAAAACTTTGGTGTTTTCCTTTTTTACAAACTGCCCTATATGTAGGAGAATTGTACAATACAGTATTATAAATTGTGTACGCCCATTTTGCAATCACTCAGCAATAATATGTGAGACTTGTATAATCAAAATTACAATATTTTTGCATTTTATTCACAAAATTATTAAAATTAAATATATATATAGGTAGCTAAAATAATAAAAATTAGCAAAATTCGAATACTAAAATAACAATAATAATAATTGTAAAAATCCAATTTAAATCTTATTATATTGATATCCGCCACCAGCTTAGTAAATTTTCTGATTTGTGCGTGTACTAAATACGCTACAGTCTTCTGCATTTCAGTTCTTTTTTCTATAACTTAAAAAAAATTGCAAGCGGAATCATTTCAATTCTATGCATTATCCGAACCTAATTTTCTACAACTGAAAAATACTTTTCCGAACATTTTTTTTTATATAACTCTTAATGTAAATCGTGCGAGAAATAACCACATGCAATCCAATAATAAAGCAGGATTTTTTTTACTCAAAGAAAATCAAATTATAATGATAGTGATCTGTGTTTTAACATCTCTAAACTTTAGTTGCCATAACAAGGCAATCTCATTATGATTTTTTTGGTGAATTTAAAGATTGTTCAAGTGTTTTTTTTTTCTCTTGCGTTACAAAAGTCTCACTGTTTTTAAAACACCAGAAACCTTCTAAATAAAAGAGATTTTAATGCAATTACATTTTTCTTATCTTATTTTAAATGCTTTTTACTAATCAGATTAAATACTGATAAAAATAAAATTTATTCGAAGAAAACCGATATACAATGTTAGTGATCTAACTTCAAAACAACTGTATGCAGTACATTGATAAAGGAAAAATTTATTTACTCAAAAAAATCAAATTAGTATATGATGATAGTGGTCTGTCTTATAATATATTCATCCTTTAATCGTTATAAAAAGATAAAGTTTATATTAAAAAAGGGGGGTACTTTCGTGCTATAGCGCCTTTCAAATAAAGAAGATTTTTTTTCCAATCTGGCGGCACAGCAGTACCGCCAAATTGGAAAGCCAAGACCAGAAAGCGCAGCCGTAAGCTTTTCTTGAAGCAACTCAGGGTATTTTCGACCCGACTCCCCTCCCCCATATCTTTGCGCTGGAGTTTCTCAAAAACGGGAAACATTGTTTATCTAGAATACGTTGGACATGGAACCAAATTTTCAAATTTCACGTTTCTATCTTTTCCAGTTCAGAAGATATATATGAACTTAAAAGTTTCGCATTTCTGACACTCACTGACTCACCGAAGCTAAGGTACATCCCATAGCCCTAGAAACTTGAAATTTGGCATAAAACATTTGACCATTAGGTTACAAAACAGGAAAAATTTAAAAAGCCGAAAAAATAATAAATAAATAAATAAATAATCCAAAAAAAAAATCGATTTTGTAGCTTTAGAAACTTAAACTATGGCGTAAAAGTAGTGTTTAGGATTCGAAAAAATTCAAATATTCTAAAAAATAAAATAAAATAAAATCGAAAAAATTGACAAAAATCGAAAATTCGAAAATAATTCGATTTTTGTAGCCTTAGAAATTTGAAATTTTGTATATAGATAGTGTTTAGGATTCAAAAAAGAAAAAAAATAATCAATCCGGAAATTTCGAAAAAAATAGTTGAAAAATTCGAAAAATCGAAAATAGCTCAATTTGTTGTAATTTTTCAGAATTTTTAATTTTGTCTTTCTTTGTATCATAAATGCTACTTTTATGTCAAATAGTATAAAGTTTCTAGGGCTGCGAGTAATACCTTAGATCGATAGCACCTTTCCTGGAAGTAACTAAGAGAACTTTTGATTCCATTCCATAACTTAGTGCTTGCCTAGGAACCTGAAACTTCTTTTTATCAAGAGGACTTTGCAAACGGAACTAAAGCTCCAAATTTTTAGTACTTTCAAATAATGGGGACCAGGGCCGAAACTAAGGGGGGGCAGAGGGGGCATGTGCCCCGGGCGCCACCCGAAGGGGGCGCCAAAATGAAGATTTCGTTTGTCGTTTAATACAAAAATGTATATATATGTGAAATTTGGATACAAATGTTTCGTAGCCGGAAAAAAAAAAAAAAAAAAAAAAAAAACTGAATTAAATGCATTAAATTTGACAAATAGATAAAAAGATTTGTCTAAAGTACTAGATAGAAAATGAATAGAACGAAAGAACTGTTCTCTTAGTTTATTTTTATCCCATTCCAAATACACCATGTCCTATGTCTTCTATCTATCAGGGAAATCACTTTTCCGTGTAGTAAGAATCCCTAACATTTTTCAAGGTCAGTCTCATGTCTCTGTGTCACTGTCCAGTGTCCAACAAAGATAATTGTCCAGTAATTCCCTGTGAAAAAATTCTAAGAAGGGTGTTCTATTTTTTCTTTCTTTCTCGCTGAGCAGCGTGGAGCTTCCGTTTCCCCCGTTTTGCTATGGGTGAGGTCGAGCGACTGCCCAGGACAATAAAAATAAAAGGGAACGCATAAAGTAAAATACGTAGTAAAATCATTATCTAAAAAGAGTATAGTATTTGTTAGAGGTACAGTAAGGGCGCCATGGCTTAAAGCCTTTATCCTCCAATATTATTTTTTATCCTCTTTTTACCATTTCTATGTGTTTTGCCGCCCTAGGCGACAAATGAAAAATTCCGCCCCCATTACTTTTGCTGGAAATATTTTTTTGCATCCAGATCCAGCCTTGGAGCTTAGAAGAGGTGAGATCAGGCGACTTCTCGGGATACTAAAAACAAAGTTGTGGAAAATATACACAAAATAAAATACTTAGTAAAACCTTTTATTTATTTTATTTTTTAACACATCATTTGTGGGGGTACGCAAAAAATTCCGCCCAGGGTACCATGACTAGTAATTCGCCCCTGCCTTTATCCTCCCAATTTTTTTAATTTTTTAAAAAATCCTTTTGCCATTTCTAGCAGGTGACAACTAAAAAATGCGGCCCATGTCTTTTACTACAATTCCTTTTTACATACAGATCCGGCCTGAAAGGGCGCGACACTAAAAACTAAGAGGTGAAATAAATGTAAAATAAATAATAAAACCTTTTTTTTAAAGAATATACCATTTGTAGAGGTGCAGAAAAGAAGCTCGCACAGGGCGCCATGGCTAGTAAAGCCGCCCCTGCCTTTATCTCCCAAAATTATTTTTTCCCGTCTTTTTTGTCATTTCTGTGTTTTGCCGTCATAGGCGACAACTAAAAAATGCCACTCCATTCCTTTTGCTGCTATTATTTTTTGCAACCAAATCCAGGTTTAGACAGGAAGAAGTCGGACGACTATTCGGGATACTAAAAACAAAAAGGTGAAAAATATACGCAAAATAAAATGCTTAGTAAAACATTTTTTTTTCCGGATACATCATTTGTAGAGGTGCAGAAAAAAAAATCTCACTCAGGGTGCCATGGCTAGAAAAGCCGCCCTTACCTTTAATCTGTCAAATTATTTTTTCGTCCTTTTGCCATTTCTAGGTAGGCGACAACTGAAAAATCCACTCATTCTTTTTACTACAATTATTTTTTTACAGACAGATCTGGCCTTAATGGGAGTCAACAATACTAAAAACTAAGGGGTGAATTATATGCAAGATAAAATAGTAAAAGCCTTTTTTTTTCTTTTTTAAAAATGATTTCTAGGAGTTCAGAAAAAATCACTCCCGGGACGCTATGGCTAGTAAAGAAGCCTATCTGCCTCTAAAATATGTCATTTTCAGCCCTAGATGTCCGCGTAGTTTTGCCTAATGGTAGAAACGGCCATCCATTTTGAATTGTAATAGATTGTTGATTGATTATTCACGATATATCGCGTTCTGCGTCTTTATTATTGCCTTATAACAACATTTTCTAAAATGAAAAACACTATTAAATTTTTGGTATTTAAAATAGAATGTCACATTTTTGAATGAAATTTACATCTTTGATGTACCAGAAAGTAATCATTTATGATTTCGAGAATAGTTTTAAGTTAAAGGGTGTCGAAGTTAAAATATAAAAAATGTCATAATTTTAATTTATTGAATTTTTAAACTTTGTTTAATTGTCTTTCTAAAAATAGACTATTTTCATCTCTACCATAATTTAGAAGCATCCAAATTTTATTTTAACACCATAACAAATCCTAATCCTGACAATTCAATCTTTCATGCTCGAGAGACACATTTATAAATTCTTAAATTTCCCCGAGTTATTATTCAATTAAATAGCTTAGGTAAGAAATGTATACACGCCTAGATTTCAAAACCAGGGCCAGGTTGTATATAGGCACTGCGGAACTACAGATTTCTTAATTTCTTCCAGGCTCGGACTGGCCCGCCGGCCCATCGGCCCGAGGGCCGGTGTGCCCTCAACCAAGGAAAATTTAGCGCCCCTAAAACCGCTCCAATATTTTCCACACACATATATTCTGATTAGTGTACTAAATTTCGAGAATTTGCTTAGGGATAATCCTCAACTAATAAACAGATAGCAAAAGAGAGGGATTTTTATTATCATAAAGAAATTGAAGATACATCGAATGATTTTTAAGAATGGGAAACCAAAGCGGACGTGTTTGTATACGATTGAGGATAGAAAACGGGCACCTAGAGAAAGATTTAATAGCCCTGGCGTGCCGTGGTTACTAAAGCTTATGACCGTGTGCTACTCCCGCGCCCCGACAGAGATTTGTTTCATCGGTTCTTAGGATGATATTTTTCAGGTCTTAATCTCAGATCAAATATTTTGCATACCCTCCATTGTAGTACCCAGGGGACCTTGCGCCCTCTTAAAGCCGTCCCTGAATGGACCTATAATTGAAACCATGCTTTTCGAAAAACAACTTTATAAAAATTTTAGATAAATTTTAGAAGGCAAAAACGTTTTGTGTGGATTTTGTTGTTGACTAGAAAACATAACTTTTGGAGGAATAAATGCAATCTCGATGACACATCTGGATTGCAATTCTGCAAGCTGGGATCGCGCGGCCAGAGGTTTTTCATTCAAAATACTTATCAAAATTTTCGGTTGCTTTATTTAATGACAGCCTTTCCGTAATTAAATAACTATTCGGAAATTCTTGTATGTATTTTAAATTAAAAAAAAGTTGTTTCATTTAATCACGGAAAAATCGATCATTAAATAAAGCGATGATTACTATTCAGAAACTTTTGTAGGTTTTTTGAATTATAAAACGCTGGCAGCAAAATCCTGTCGCTTGCAGGATTATAATCCCCGGAAGATTTCTTTCAATTATGGAAACTTAATTTCCCTTTATGTCTATTTCTATTTCTATATTGAAAGCGCATTTTTGTTCTCGATGTAAATATTTTTCGAACGAATTTTGCATACTGAATCTTTATTTTGTATGTGTGATGAGGCAGACACCATCAGAGACCACATTTAAAGATGCTACTTTACAAAATAAAAACAAGTTGGAAATTGTACGTCAAACGTTACAAACGAGGTGCGTTCGTACGCACGTTTTAGAATTAAATTCATGATATCCCGTGCGTAGAACGGGTTAAACAGCTAGTTAAGTATATATTTTATGACACTGTTCATACAAATATCTTAACTAGTTATATAAATATTCAGATATATATGTATCAGCTAGTTATATAAATATTCAGATCTTGATGATTTTTAATTCTGTGAAATGAATTATATCGTCTGCAGATTAATTTCTGTAATAAAATAAGTATCTCGGTCGCTTGACGATTTAACATCCATCGGAAGCTCCTATAACAAAAAAGCACCGATTTTAAAAAAAAATCAAATTTCTTAATAAATATTTTTATTAATATCTCCTAAAGTTTTGATTCGATTTTAATAAAATTTGAAATGTCTCGACAAAATTCTGCAAAGATAATATATTTTAAATTGCAAACCATTTGCTTGGGTAGTTTTTGCGTTGTTATATGCGGACAGACAGACAGACAGACAGACGGACGGACAGACGGTCGGACCAAGCGACGACTATAGGTGCTACGTATTTATATAATTACGAACGCACCTAAAAAAGCTGGGGTAAATAAATTGCATTTGCTGTCAGATTATATCAGAAATTGCATCTATACCATGTTTATATCTGTCTTGATAACTAATTTATATTATGTCAAATAAATATATTTTTTTAGGTGCGTTCGTAATTAAAATATGAATACGTAGCACCTATAGTCGTCGTCTGGTCTGTCCGCATATAACAGCGCAAAAACTACCCAACCAAATTATTTGAAATTTAATATATATAATCTATGCAGAATTTTGTCGAGTCGCTTCAAATTTTATGAAAATCGAATCAAAACTTAAACAGATATTAATAAAAATATTTATTAAGTAATTTGAATTTTTTTAAAATTGGTACTTCTTTGTTATAGCAGCTTCCGAGGATTAAAATTCAAGCGACCGAGATGTATTAAATCCTATCATACGCAATTAATTCAATGATATCCCATGATAGGTAATGATACTAGGTTGCCATTGTTATTACGTCCTATTTAAGATGGAGTGCTATTATTTCCAGATTACTGAATTTAAAAACCGAATTTGTATACTAAAATTGTTTAATTATAGCAATCCTATAATCTACCGACCGTTTTTTGGATGATGTTTCCGGAGAAATAGATATTAAACGGAAAAATGTCTAAATATGGATTTCAAGTTCTGAAATTTTCAATGCTAGGCTTAAGTTTCCCATTGGAATTTTCAGTCAATGTCAACAAATGATAAAATGTTGGCAACTTAAAATGTACTTATTTTATTACGGAAATTAATCCTATAATAATAACAGACGATATAATTCATTTCACTGAATCTAGTTATACTACGAACGCACCTCATATGTTACGTTTGACGTACAATTTCCAACTTGTTTAAATAGAGGTTGGAGCTCTTAGCACTCATATTCTTGCATTTTAGTATTCATAAAAGTAAAATTCGTTTTCATAATAGTTTTAGAGATATTTGTTAAAATACAAATGCAAAATGAGGAAACATTTCTGAAACCAAGGAACAGTGTTGAATTCAGAAACTTTTCTCCCTGAGGGATTTCTTTGGCTGCGGAGGGGACATTGTAGAGTTGAGGGGGGATTGCATATTTTAACCATTAAAAACATAAAATCTCAAATCTTCCGGGAGGAATATCCCCCCCCCCCCGGGCCACCCCTGAATTCAACACTGCAAGGAAACCAAATTAGAAGCAATTTTAATAGGTAATTCTAGAAGCATAACTAATTTTTGCCTAAAAAACAACAAATTAGTTGAAGTTTTTAATTAAAATAGGATCAATTATTTGCATATTTTAATATTATTATTAGCGCAGTTTTGCCAGCAAACATAACTGTTGGTCAAATGGGAACTCATACCTTTAGACCGACGATCAGCTAACCGTAGGCTCCGCTATTCGAATCAGCCAAATTCAATCGTTGGCCAACGAAGCTAGAAAACAATGGACTAATGATATTCAACAATTCTGTGTTGCTTGAGTGAAAAAAAAAAAATGCGTAAAAGGGAAGAGTTAGTCAAGTCATATCTCACAGCACGATGACGGTTTAAAAAAAACATAAATATCGTCAAACTTGTAATAATGTAATTGCTAAAAAAGTAAAGCAAGATTTTTTTTTCGGCGTTAATGGACACAATTATGGATATATCAAGTGTGTTAATTAACAGTCCCGAAAAAAAAAAACGTGATCACCCTCCTACCATTTCTTCTCAAACTAATTGTAAAAAATCTATAGGTACTAATAATCGATTGGAAATAATGTCACTAATTAAAGCTATGGATTAAGTCTGCTACAGGAGGAGTCGTGTACATATTAAAAATTATACCAACTTTGAATTTTCAAATAATTACACCTATTTTTTGAGTTTCTTGGATCTAGACAGCCTGCGAGAAGGTATAGTTTAAATACTTTATGTTAAATTTTCATAGAGCTAGAAGAGTTTAAAGTTTGAGAAGGCTAATGTTAAATCCCTTTGACAAACTTATAAAAATCATCCGATTGAATTTTTATTAATTTTTTTAATATAATATACTTAATAGACCCAAACATATTCTAGGTTTCTTTTGTATCCAAAGACATGTTTTTAATTATGAAAATTATTAATAAATTCATATTAAAATATATAAATTATCACCTACATTAATTTTTGTATAAAAAAACTGTGTGTAAGTGTACAGCTCATTTGAATAATTAGTTTTCGAGATGCAGAGAACCTTCCTACAGTCTAAGGAGATCGCCTTCTGTTTTCAAAGAATCTACAGAAAATAACACGTGATAATTACCAGAAACATTTTGTAGTATTTACTTTTATATAAAGAAAGTTTATTATAAATTTAAAGTTCCTGTATAATTTTACTGCTAACTAAATGAGTGTTCAGTACTTTTTCTTGTACGATTTAAATTTTATTTTCCGAAATTTTTAGATAAATCCCTAACACATTTTCTTTTATAACTCTATGAAGAATTAAGATAAGCATATTCCCAGGATGTCTTGATCCAGAGAACTCAAACATAGCTGTTACAATTTGGAAAATCAACGTTCGTGCATTTTTTAATATGTAGACAATTCCCGAAACGAAAATTTCGGATAGAATTTAATAGTAGAAATTATTCCCAATAAATTGGTACCTATGTATTTTTTTATGTCGTATTTGCAGGATAATTAGTAAGGAGTGATCACTTTTATACCATAGCTGTTCTAAGGTATCTATTGACTATAAAATAAAGTATGAATCTGTATTCAACTTTCTAGAGTTTTTGAATATTACATGACATAGTTTGAAAAATTGTGCAGCATTGTGTACATTTAGCGGAACTTCAAACATGCACGGGGAATATATGGAAGTCTTCTATCTAAACTCAGGAATATAATATTAAGCCCTTTTCTTACTTGGTGCTATGCGAATGTGTTAAACTTTGTCAAGTCAGACACAACACAAGTAAGTAAAATTGATTTTAGTTCGTTAAAATTTTTGCGCCCTTTGAAAATCCAAGGTCTGCGCCCTTTTCCCTGGCCCAGTCCGACCCTGATTTCTTCTTGATTCACAAAAAAAAAAAAACCTTTTATTTATTTATATTTGCACGCCATATTTAATTTTAACACGAGAAATTGTATACATAATTTCCTATTTAGTAACAATAGTAATAAATAATCTATTGGTTAGCACTTCAGAAAGTAATTGATCAATATTTGACAAAGCTGATTACGTAGTTCAGTATTACGTATTTTGTGATTACATATTTTAAATTTAGAATAAGTCAGCTATTAGAAACTTGGTAAATTTATTTTTGTAAATTTACTTGGGGGGGGGGGGGGCGCCAAAATCCATGTTTGCCCCGGGCGCAAAAAAGGCTAGTTTCGGCACTGATGGGGACAGGGAGTGGGCATGATGTCCTAAAAAGAGCCCAAGTCAAGAAAAGGAGGAGTACTTACAAAAAGAAGTGAAATCCCATAAAAAAAACATCACATGTAAAAAATGTAGCCAAGTCTCATGACTCTTTTACTGTAAAAAGATCTGAGATCATGTAGAGCCAAGTTTATATCTCTTATTAACTTAGAATTTTTTATTCACAAATCCCTCCTAGTCTCTATATCTTTAGCTAAAGTTTTGTGACTTGGCAATTACACAGCACAAGGAAGTTATTACACCTTACTATACCATATGGGTGTTATGGGATTGTTTGAATAAACCTATTATGAATGCGAGGCATAAGTGTAAAGGAGAGATGTCTTGGGTAGAGGTCTTTCTAAAAGGGGTGTCTGGCACGTATTCACGTTACAGCGGAAGAAAACCATCCAAACCTCTGAACATCCAACTCGACCGTAGGAAGAGATTTCACACCAGGGATTACAATGTTATATAAAATTAATTCCACTCTACAAATACATATACGTTCAATGCTCACATTTTATGCAATACTATAATTATAAGCTCTATTATTAAAATGTAAGCCACAGCCGTCACATTCCCTCGCTGCGTAATTGCCAAGCCACAAAATACTCTTTAACTAAAGACGTACAGACTAGGAGTGATTTATGAATGCAAATTTCGGAGTTAATAAGAGAGCTAAACTTGGCTCCACATGATCTTAGAATTTTCTAGGGTAAAAGAGTCACGAAACTAGGCTACATTTTTTATATGTGATGTTTTTGATGGAATTATGTTTTCTCTCACAAATACTTTTATTAATCAGATTAAATACTAATAAAAATCAGACTTATTCGAAGAAAATCTATCTACAAAAAGAAGAAAATTATTCACTGAAAGAAATTCAAATTAGAATGATGAGAAAAAAAATAGTCTTATCTTTTAACCCTTTCAGGGGCAAGTAATTGTGTTTCTATAATGTTGATTTCACAACCTAATTTTTCGAAAGATTATTCGAAAACACACAAATGCATTTTCACCAAAGTTATAAAATTAAATAAATAAAAAGAAATTACTTTTATATTTTATTTTATTAAAATTAAGTGATATAAAAAAATATCCCTCCGCCCTTCAAGGGGTTAATATCTTCATGCTTTGGTTTTTATAACAAGGCCAACTCAATAAAATTTTTAAACGGTTTGTGGATTTAAAAATATATATATATATATATATATATATATATATTGCAATAGTTTACAACTGTTTGTAAAACACCAGAAACTTTCTTTATAAATAAAGGAGATTTTTTTTTTCTTCAATTATTAATTTTCTCCCATTTTAAATACTTTTCACTAATCAGATTAAATACTAATAAAAATCGGATTTATTTGAAGAAAATCAATCTATCTACAAAACAACCATACATAATCCATTGATAAAGGAGAAATTTATTTACTCAAAGAAAATCTAATTAGAATGATGATAGTGATGTATCTTTTAATCTATTCATGCTTTGGTTATTGTAATAAGACAAACTCATTAAAGGCTTTAAACTTTTGGTGGATTTAAAGATGATGTAATTTATTTATTTTTTATCTTACGTTGGAATAGTTTACGAGTGTTTCAAAGCACGGGAAACCTTTTTAAATAAAGGAGATATTCTTGCAATCATGTTTTTTCTCATTTTAAATAGTAATCGGATTAAATGCTGATATAAGTCAAATTTATTCGAAGAAAATTAATCTATCTACAAGACAAGACAACAGTATGCAGTCCACTGATAAAGCGATAAAGGAGAATTTTATTAACTCAAAGAAAATCAAATTATAAAGATGATAGCGATCTATCTCTTAACATCTCCAACTTCCATTTATCATAACAAGGCAAACTCATTAAGGCATCTGATATTTTTGTAGATTTAAATATAGTGCAATTGAATTTTTGTTATTGTATGTTGGAAAAGTTCTTTACTGTTTATAAAATACCGGAAACTTTTTAATTATACAAGATTTCCTTTCAATTATATATATATATATATATATATATATATATATCTTATTTTTAATGTTTATTAGTAATCCGATCACACAAACTGATTCCAAGCTATTGAAACATATGAGGTACTTTCGAATATGTATTGAAAATAAAATGGAAAAAACATTTTTTTTAAAAAAGGAGTGTTTATTTAACCAATAAAATAAATTTAAATTTGTACTTACTTGAAAATGCGTTATTCAAAAACTATTATTAGAAGTACTTAAATTCAGCATTTTAAAATTGAAAAATTCGCAAACTAAAAAGAGAGAAAACCAAATGTTCGCATTTATTCACAAAGATTACCTGAACCATGGGTATATATTACTAAGTAATCGCATCCAACTGGGTGATTTAATTTATAATGCAGAAAATTGACTTTTTAAATATATTTTTGCCCTATTTCCGATAAATTCATTAACAGTTCGGAGTGACTGTCGTGGGGTGGGTGGGATTCACAATCTATAAAAATAATTTTTTAGGTAGATTTCGTAAGGAATACTACCTATTACATTCTCCCCTATGTTGGAATTTCTGAAAATTTTTTGAAGATCTACGCCGATTATGACTCCCAGAACCCAAAACCACCCCCAGATCAAAACTTTATCTATCTATCTATATCACTTTTTTATGGACATGATAACTTCAATAATGCTGCACAAATCTCTTCCAAACTGATACATAAAATCAAGGTGCATAAAATATCGGTCAAGTTCGTTAATGGGTAAAATCGAATCAATGGGGGGGGGGGGGCTTTTTGTGAAAACACAAACAAACCCATAACTTCTTAATTATGATACGTAATCAAATCCGTTTAAAGTTATTATTACTTTTAGGAAAAAGGCCGAAAATTTCTGTAGGACACATATTTGATATCATTAAAAATGTCCTCGAGGGGGAGGGAGAAATAGGGGTTTAAAAAGAAAAAAATCATAACTTTGTCAATTCACAAGATATCATATCCGCAAATTTATTATAAATCCTCTTAATATTATCTACAACTTTTATATTGACAAGTTTTTTATTGGACCAACCCTTACAGCAAAAAAATAAATAAATAAAATCCCTGCCGTCTCCGCCTACAGACACAGGTAGAATTCAAAGTGGGCGGTCCCAACTATTGCATGATGGCTAAAAGGTCATTTTTTCTGCAATTCCCAATAAACAGGCGCCCCATGGTCTGTGTCTTCGAAATCTACCTGTGCCTGTCGGCCGAGCCGTCAGTCCGGCACGTTTTTGTGTTTCAAGGTCGTCACTCAAAATTACATTTGATTCATTAACCTTGTACAATGCAATGTCCTCAATTGTGAGCATCGAATCGAAAAGTCATTTAAAAATTAATTTTCGTTCATATTGAAGAAAAAATTAATCAGTTATAATAGAAATATATATATATATTTTAATAGATATTATGTTCCAGATGAAGAAATGTAGAAAAAAGACTTTTCCTCATTTTTCACAATTCCCGATTTAAAAATTCGTATGAAATTGAGAAAACGGCGTAATTCTTCTAAAAATCGGTAGAAGTACTTAAAATAATTCACGTTATTAAAAGAACATAACATATAATCTAAATAAGAAAGGCACTTGCTCCCACTAACACAAACTTTTCAATGTGGCAGCAGGCGCTGCAGATTATTTTAGAACTTGCAGATTAATCCAGTAGTTTAAAGGAAATATTGTGCTTAAAAAATTGCTAAATTTTACTTTTTGTCTCTACATTATTGTATCTTCTCACTGTGTTTTCTTTATAAATGCAAATTTTGCTTATTTTATGGGATAGTATTATTATTTCTTATGACAGCAGACATTGTTGGGTCAGAGATAAATTTTGTTTTGCTGGAAGATTGAGACAGAAAAATAACTGTACTTCTAATCACTTGCTGTATTTCTAGTATTGAGAAAATAAATCTTATAAATAAAACAAATCGTAAAAATCATAAAGATAATAATTATTTTCTGTCCAATTTAGTGATTTACATATTTCAACTAAAACATTAGAAGTCGAAATAAAAAGAAAAACCAATTAAAACTAGTCGGATGTGCCTGTGCCAATCCCAAAACTTTCTTCTATCTCAAACAGATTTCGCATACACTAAAAAGAATCAGCACCAATTTATATCAAGATCTAACTGAATCTAAAGTTTTATTAAATTCCGTGCATTAGTTCTTGAGATATGACTATTGCAAAAATCGTGTAAATCCTGCAGAATGCAGCATAGATCAGTTTCAACCACGTGATCACCAGCCCACCAAAAGTTATCAACCAATCATAATCGTGGATTTGTAGCCTGAATTACGAGTCAACCAATCACAATCCACCATTTTTGATGGGCAAACAAAAAACAAAGCTAGTTGCTAAGGTGGTTGCTAGGGTGTGACGTCAGTTGAAACTGATCTATAGCAGCGATTTGGACCAAAACCTAATCAACAACAACTTATGTTAACGTCGTCTAACTGAATCTGAAGTTTGATTAAAATCCTTGCATTAGTTCTTGAGATATAGTTATCGTGATAATAATGAAAAAAGTAGCATAACAGCGCCCCCTGTTGAGCATTTTACACAAACACGTAAGCAGCATCTATTTATGTCAAGGTCTAACAGTATCTGAAGTTTGATGAAATTCCGTGCATTAATTCTTGAGATATAGCTATCGTAAAAATCGAGAAAAATGTGGTATAGCAGCGCCACCTGTTGGGATACCTACACCAAACTTTAATCAGCGTCTATTTATGTCAAGGTCTAACTGAACCTGAAGTTTGATGAAAATAAGCGCATTAGTTCTTGAGATAGAGCTATTGCGGAAATCGCGAAAAATGGAGCATAGCAGCGCCACCTGGTGAGCGATTTTCACCAAAAACTAATCAGAACCAATTTATATCAGAGACTAGCTGAATATAAAGTTTTATTAAATTTCGTGCATTAGTTCTTGAGATAGAGCGCCCTCAAAATTTTTGTCACATACATACAGACAGACTCACAGACGGACATTTTCTAAAAATGGTCAATTGGTGTTCAGGACCTTCTAAAACGCATAAATCCGTCGAAAACCGGAAGTCGAAAATTTTCATGAATCAGATACTTTCTTCTTGCAAAGATAGAAAAAAGTAATATGCTTCTTTTGTTCCATTTATATTGCAAAACTTTTCAAATATTTTTGAAACACCAGAATCCTATTTTGTAAATGAGATTTTTTTTACTTTTTTTTTTTTTTTTTTTTTTTACTTATTACAAATGCTTCTTTACAATTCAGATTAAATAGACAAATGTCAAGGGAATGAAATGAATTTGTTCTTTTCGGATATATATTTAAAATAAAAGAAGGAAAAGAAGAAAAAGAATGGTTCTGTGTGTTGTTTCATTACTAAAATTATTCTCAATTTCTACTTAATTTCAAATCTGTTATTCAGAACACTAATATTATTAAAACTGCATTTTATAAAAATACATAAAAGAAACTGTTTTACAAAATGCTTCGTTCTTATGAAGTTTCTTAATGAAGTTGAGTTTCTCATTAATTGGGCTTTTTGTTATTTCTTATAGCTTGAGTTTTTCAGAGCTTTTTTGTGTGAGGGAAAAAATTAATAATCAAGTGCCAGGGGAATGGCTTACTTTCGAATACATGTACAGAAATTAATTACATAAAATTAAACTGCTTAAACTTGTTTCTCTTAAGGGGTCAGGTAACCTTTTGAACTCATAAAATACATGAAAAAGGGACCTCTATAAGAATTGCAGTAACTCCGTAGATAATTGACTTTGAATTATAAAATTTAAAACACATATTAATAAAGGTTTATTTTATAAATTAAAATTCTCCAAAAATGTATACACTCATATAAATCTTTTTAATTTATTTTATCATTAATCCATATTTATAAAATTGAGATGTGCGTGAAAAGTATTTAAGACCTTCACTGTTATTTTACATATTTTCATTGGGAGACAAAACCAGTCCTGTTATTTATAATTAATTTTAAATTGTATTAAAATATCTTAAATGCCGTTTTCTTCGTCTCAGTTCTTTTTTACATGCAGTCTGTTTGTGCTACAGTTGTGCAGACATTTCTCCATCCTCATTACTAATCAAATACATTATTACAAGTTAATTAAATTTGCCCTATATATTTCTACAATAAAAAAAAATAAAATAAAAAAAAAGTTTTTGCTTTGAGAAAAAGACTGATTTATTACAGAAAATCTCCTGATTTGTTTTCTTTAAACCTTTGAAATTCTGCATTGTTAATCTATTACGTTTTAGCTTTATTATATGTTAAGAGCCTACATCAGTCACGCGAAAAAACGCTCAAGCTAATGTTAAGTCTATGGGAAGTCTCATTTTAATATTTTTAAATGGTTTTTTTTTTTTTTTTTTTTTTTTTTTTTTTTTTTTTTTTTTTTTTTGGGGGGGGGGGGGGCATAGGATAGCTGAGGTCAATCTCCAACGTTGTTAGTTTTTACTTTTTTGATTTTAATTCCAGTTATTTTATATAAGAGTACTTTCACTTTCAGAACCGGTTCCAACCAACCGGTTCCAAAATTGAAAATTCCCGCTTATAAAAAAATTGCAACAAAAATCGAAAAAGAAAAAATTAACAACGTTGGAGATTGACCTCAGCTATCCTATGCAAGAAAGAAAAGAAAAGAAAAGAAAAAGCATTTAAAAATATTAAAATGCGAGCGAGAAATCACGCTAGAACCTTCCCATAGACTTAACATTAGCTTGAGCGTTTCTTCCCGTGACTAGTGTAGGCTCTTAATACTGCTTTTTAGGGTCATGGCCTGATTACAGCACAGGCCAACTATTGGGCCTTGGGTCCTGGACAATCTTAATCGGGCTCTGTTTAGGGTTGAACGTTTCTCACGAAAAAAAAAAAAAATTGGCCCAATTTTTTAGACTACTATTTCGAAACAACAAACTTCGCAGCATATTTTTACATTTGCAATAGAAATCTACCACGAAGTGTATTGTTCGGAATAACGGGGTTAAAAATTTTTGAGAACATTTCTTCTGTGACAACGTTCAACCCTACTGATACTATTAACTTTATTATATTGCTATGTTATGTTACCTTACTATTTTAATTACTCTTTTTTATTACACTTTTATAAGTATGTTGCAGCACGCCTAACGTCGCAAGCATATGTTTGCGGTCCGAGAGGAAACCGGTTGAAAATGGCTGTTAACCTGTCCTAAGCCATTATGTCAATACAATACATGGAAATCTGTTCAGGATAGACTCATATAAATGTTATTTTCCATTATAGGTTACAAAATGTAATATATGAATATGTGTCATATATTTTGTGTGTGTATTCAGAACGTAAGTAATAAGATTCACATTTTATATACACACCCGTTCACCTTTACGGCAAATATAATCTATAGATATAAATTTTCTGCGAGAACATTTATTTGTTTATTTATTTATGTGTGTGTGTGTGTGTGTGTGTAACTAACTAGATACAGTTTTTAAATGTTACTATTTTTTTTAATAGTATTTGATTTGCATGTGATTTTATGAAAATTTCCCCCTATATTATAAGTTAATTAATTGTTAATATATAAGTAATACGAACTAAATAAATATATAATAATGAAAGAAAAATAATACACATTTCTTAAACTTTTATTTTACGTACAAAAAGACAATTTGAATATTTTTAAACATTTGAAGAATTTTTATTGTCTTGTTAAATTTGTCTTTACCGTTTTTTTTTTTTTTAATTGCAATTTCTGCCTTATAATGGGAGTGGGGGGGGGGGGGATAAGCCGAACTGTTACATAAAAAACGTCCCCTTTTTTATATCATTTAATTATTTTTTTTAATACATTAAGATTTAAATTTACAATTTTAAATTTCTTATATCATTTAAATTCTTCCGGCTCATGAAATATATATATATATACATGGATTCTTCTATTGTACGCCAACGGAGGAATGAAAATTATTCACAACTTTATTGCATATTCTCAAACCAAATAATAAAAAATATATATCCATTCATTGAAGGAAACGCAATGGAAACAGAGCGGTTTGGTCTTTTTTACTAGAGGAGCAATTTTGGCATCGATCCGAAACCAAACCAATCCGTCGTGACGTACTGGTGACGAAATGAGTCTGCTGCGGGTTTTGAACGAACGTACACAACTGTTTGCTGCCAGTTGAGGATCGGAAATTCATGCATGAAGAATTTTGTGTCGTGTATTTCTTATTAAGCAGACGATATTTGTATTGTTGCGTGTGTTAGTGTTTTAAAACAACGTTTAAATAAACCACAAAATAGTTACAGAATGGTAGGAATAAAGCTTCGAATTTTAATTACAGTTCTTTTACACGTGGCTGAACTTCTATAAAATCCGGTATATTTGATGGATAGAACCAGACAAGAGGAAGAACGTTTGTTAGAAGAGGGTAAACATTGTTTTTATTATCTTTTCCTCCTTTCGAGTTTGTTGACATTGCAATAAGTTAAACTAAAGATAAAGTTAGAACGTTGCTCCACATTTCTCATGTTTAATCACTAATATTTTCACTCAATAGGGTGCTGACATTTTTGCTTGTTTATTATTGAGATAGTTTGTAATTACCTTCATTATGTATCGATAGCTGTAAATACAAAGGTTGCTGTGTTTTCTCCTTGTTTTTTTACAAACAAAATAAAAAAAGTTGAGAAAATTTGTATATAATTTTGAAATGACAATTTAATAAATAATATAGATTCTCAATTTGTTGAAGATATTTTACGTTATACGTCAATTTTATTTAAGAAAGAAAGAACTTAAGGCAAGATTTCAATTTTTCACCTGTTTAAATGCATACATAATTTTTTTTTATGCAGAAATAAAATTTCTAGCCCAGTCTGTTTATGAATAAATTAACGCCTTTGAGATCGGTGTCCCATATGCAAATTTTATACAATTGACACCACTTTTTTTTTTTTTTTACTTTATTTAATCCCGAAAATGCTCTAATTAAATAATGAAAATACTACATTTATTTATTACTGGTAGCAAAAACAAATCCTGTATTCACCTATGGACCCGAAGGGGCTAAGCAGAGTCGCGGCAAACCTTTACAAAAATTTCTTATAGAATTCTACAATTTTTTATTTATTTATTTTATAGAAAACGTATTATAGAATCCTATAGAATTATGGCCCAATTTTCTATAAGCTTGTTACCAAAAGTATAGAAATATCTGCAGAAGTTCAATAGAAATGTCTGTAGAACTTCAATAAAAATATCTATAGAAATAGTGCCCATAATATATATATATATATATATATATATATATATTCTTTAGCAATGCTATGGCTAATATGATGATGAAACCACTCATTTTATTTGTGGTATTTAGGCATTTGGGACTTGTTAATTCTGTCTAAATTCCACAAATTTCATTTCGTTCATTCAATTTCATTTATTCAATTTTTAATTTAATTTCTATCTATATTCAGAGTGTTGGGGCATACTTTCATTGTCAACTAATTATTACATACTAAATCATCATTATTTCATAGTTTAAGTTGGTGTTATGGTAATGTTTCATTAATGGTTATATATATATATATATATATATATATATATATATATATATATATATATATATATATATATATATATATATAATTAATTTTATATATAGCTCAAGTGGTCACCCTCCCAAGTACTATCCACGCCCGATTCTGCTTGACTTCGGTGATCGGACGAAGAACCAGTACTTTCAGCATGATACAGTCATTCACAGTTTATAAATTTTTATGACACTGTTTCAACTGTGTTCCTTTTTTATTTGCATTCCCAATCATATATAGTCTTTAAAAAATATTTAAAAGTCTAATAAATTATTATTTGTTAAACTTGAAACAATTAATATTATTTATACTTCAGATATAAAAATTACAATATTATTAAAGTGAATAAAGTTTATTAAATTAGGTAGGTGGTTTTGTAAATTTAACAGAAAATTAATAAATGGTTATCAAATTAACCAACAAATTAATGAATCGTAAACAAATTAATTAACCATCGTTTAAATCGGTAGTTTGAATGATATATTATTACATTGACATTTGAATCAAAATGTATTAGAATTAAATTAAATTATATATATAATCATATTAAATCTATGGAGTAGTATTATATATTAAACTGACATATGAGAAAATTATTTTTTATTTTATTTTAATATATTGTTATAAATAAATTAGTATACACATAAATTTTAAAAGACCAATATATATATATATATATATATATATATATATTTGTAAGAAGATGATATGTAAATAGTTGATTTACTGGAATTATATGAACAACTACGTTGAATAACAAAATATAAACTTTAATACAGTCTTAGACAGATAGCTCTACCATTACTTTACTATTAACTTCTTCACAGCTAATACACTTCTGGTCCAACCTATACGATATATTTATTTTCCAATAGTCCAACTAGGCCTAACAGCGCCTTTACTGGCTATTATTCATTTCGATGCTTGCTTCACAATAAAAATTAGAAGACTGGCCCTTTTTTAGGTGCGTTCGTAATTATATAAATACGTAGCACCTATAGTCGTCGTTTGGTCCGTCCGTCTGTCCGTCCGTCTGTCTGTCTGTCCGTCCGTCTGTCTGTCTGTCCGCATATAACAACGCAAAAACTACCCAACCAAATGGTTTGCAATTTAAAATATATTATCTTTGCAGAATTTTGTCGAGACATTTCAAATTTTATTAAAATCGAATCAAAACTTTAGGAGATATTAATAAAAATATTTATTAAGAAATTTGATTTTTTTTTAAATCGGTGCTTTTTTGTTATAGGAGCTTCCGATGGATGTTAAATCGTCAAGCGACCGAGAAACTTATTTTATTACAGAAATTAATCTGCAGACGATATAATTCATTTCACAGAATTAAAAATTATCAAGATCTGAGTATTTATATAACTAGCTGATACATATATATCTGAATATTTATATAACTAGTTAAGATATTTGTATGAACAGTGTCATAAAATATATACTTAACTAGCTGTTTAACCCGTTCTACGCACGGGATATCATGAATTTAATTCTAAAACGTGCGTACTAACGCACCTCGTTTGTAACGTTTGACGTACAATTTCCAACTTGTTCAATTTTGAAGATGTTCAAATCTGGGATCTCGCGATCCGAAATATTTATAACTCGTACTTAATTCTATAAGGTTTATAGAACTCGATAGAAAACTGTTCTATAGAAAAAATTCTACAGAAGTTTCAAGAATTCTACAAAAACATTTTCTTTAGAAAAAGTATTCTGTCGAACTCTGCAAAACTCTATAGAAATAATGTTCTATAAGAAAGGCTATTCTATAAAACTTGTAAAGAATTCTATACGGTTCCATACAACTCTATGAACTATTTTCCTAAGGGAAAGGATTTTTATATAAGGTAAATGTAAATGTAAATGTTCCAGTAAAGGACACTCTCCAAAATTTTTGGTTTATAAAAAAATAACCAATAAAAATTCGTAGCTGTAAATACAAATCTACTGTGTTTTCTCTATGCTTTTACAAACGAAATAAAAACGTTGAGAAAATTTCCTTTTTAAAGATAATTTGGCAATCATTTTCAAGTCATGCCAATTTACTAAATAATATAGATTCTCAATTTGCTGCAGGTATTTTACATTATGTGTCAGTTTTATTTGTTTAAGAAAGAAAGAAAAGAATTTAAGACAAGATTTTAACTTTTCCAACTATTTAATTGTATACACATTTTTTTTTTCTTTTTTAATGCAGAAATAAAATTTTAAGGTTCTAGCCCAATCTGTTTAGGAAGAAATTAAGGTACTTTCGAGTTATAGTGGCCCCCACAATTACGATTATGCCAAGATTGCAGTTACGATTTCGCTAACATCATACCCAAGCTTATATATGCTTCTAATACTGAGTGGTATATGTATATACGTCATATATGACTACGGGGCCTCTATAACACAGAAGTACCGAAATGAATTCCTTCGGGATCAGCAAGGCGGCGTTTCATATGCGAATTTTATTCGGTTTGCACTACTGAAAAGTTACCTTTACTTATTTAATCACGAAAACGCTCTAATTAAATAAGGTAAATATTACATTTATTTATTACTGGTACAAAAAAACAAATCCTGTATGTATATATGTATATCTTGAAGATGCACATATGCATCCATGTAGGCAAAAGGTTTCGTTATATAGGATAAATGTGCCAGTAATGGACACCTTTCAAAGTTGTTGGTTTCTACAAAAAAAAAAAAAAAAAAATGCCTTTTATTTTTTTTTTATTTTTTTTTTTTTATAACTCCCTTGTATGTTTTACAATCTGGGTTATTCGTGACAATCTTAATGAAACCATTCAGGAAACTGAAAATATTTCACAGTTCAGCTCTCTTTTAGTGAAAAGTTTACTGGTAAGCTAAGAACTGGTTTTACTTAATTTATATCTTCTTTATATTTTTTTTCTTCAAAAATTACATGTTTTTGTTTTAAGGGCTCTCAGGACTCTTAAAATTGGAAAAAATGAAGCAAAATGACCATTTTTTTAACATTTAATATCTTCAAATGTATATGATTTAAAAACACATTTTTTATTGTGATAAAAATATATAAGCGTGTTCTTTCATTTCTCATATTTAAAAAGTTACAAGATGAAGAATTAATAAGGGGGCTTCAAACTGTCAGACATTTGTCGAGCACAAAATTGACACGACAGCTTACGCGCACGATTACAAAATAATTTTTGCATCTATAATAAAAATTTTGGATCCTAATTATACTTCATATTGTAATAATTACACTGAACCTAAATAAATTTGTATTTAAAGCATTTTTATATTTATAATGCAAAGCTGTATTGAGCTAATACATTTTTTTTTTTTTAATTTTCAACATTATAACCAATTTAAAAAAAATTTAATAATAAAAATGAAATTTTAGGTTCAATTTATGTAGACTAACATGACACATATTTTTGGAAAATTTCTTGAAAAAATATTGATAAGTTTTTGAGATATCATGCGCGTTATGCCCAAAAACATCATTTTGAGAAAAATGATATTTTCTTTCAGTTTTGAGTGGGTATAATTCTAAAAGCCATAACGTCTGTTCTAATGGGAATTTCAAGAAAACATTTACACTAAAATGTTCAGAAAAGATAGGAATTTAATATATAAAAATATATATATATATTCGAAAATTTTGTAGGTTTAAGAGTCCTGAGACTCCTTAATAGTAATAGAAAACTTTGAATTTTATATACTAGTGGCCATGTAAAAATTTTCACTTATTTTTCGGGCCCACTGTCCCTTACTGGAATGCTTAATTAGTCAATTTCCAGTGAATGTAATAAGAACATTTTTTTAGCTGTTTTTGATTAATTTCAATGTAGTTTATAAAATGTTTAATATTAAACCATCTTATTTTAAAATAATAATAATAAATAACTCTGCCTTGCATGTTTTATAATCTGGTGTTAAACGTCAGTTCCAGCAAGTTTCATTTTGAAATCATTTTATTTAATATTTAAAACATTCAACCCGCAGTTTTTCTTTCATATTTCTATTACTAATTACTACAAGTAATATATCAAGTAGTTTCAGGAAATTTAACTCAAGAAGTAAGAAGTGTAACGGGAAATAAGATTCCATGCACTGATGCTCCAAGACATTTCTTTTTGATTTTTTTTAAATTTTTTTACTAGTGTCCCTGCCCTTCCCCCTTTCAATTGATTGTACCAATAATTTGATAACAGTAATTCTTTGAAGTTCGGTATTTTAAATCATCTAATCTAAAATAATTAAAATATTTGTACTGTGATAATGACAATTATCTTAAACAATTGTTTATTTTTATAAATATTTTATTAATTATTACTATCTTAATTGTTAAATTTATTTGAAAATGAATTTTTTGTGATATTAGTATGCTTTCATTAAGTTCTGATTCTAAATACAATCATATATTATTTTTTGTAGGATGTTCACTTCTGGATTAGTGGATGTCCAATGTCCATTATTTGAATTTTGGGTGTTTTTGAGTTATTTCTATTGCTACTAAGTTTTGATTCCCAATGGGAAATGTGACTGAGATTGGTTAAATATTATTGATAGATATTGTTTAAATAACTGGATAATACTTATAAAACTGGAATATAATAATTATAACTTTTAAAAGATAATTTTTGAAGAAATTCCGGTGTACCGAAATTCCTCAAGGGTGTCCATTACTTTACTGGTACGTTTATCCTATTCAACTAATATACAAAGAAATAAAATGCTACTTCTTAAAAAAATTATGGTCCGTTTTAAAAATACTTAAATTATTATATAATCAAACATTGATTAATATCGTTTGTTAGAAAGTTTAACCCATATTTTACGAAACGATATATATAATTGTTATTCCAGACTAATGAGACAATAAACGACAAGAATGAAAAATCAGGCATAGATTATGAAGCACTTTACAACATTAACGGAATATCATTAAGAAATTTCATTTTTTCATACAATGGGGAATTTTCACGTTTTCTGATTTTATTTTTATTCAATAGAAAAGGAAAAAAAGAACAGTATTTTATTATTATTATTATTTTGAGGTAAATTATTGATTTCTAATAGTTTTTATATCCCACTATTTACCGTGTTGAGAAAACGATACCTTTCTTACGCCGCGCCGGTCTCCTGACCTCGCAGATCATGACACGAAACGCAACATTTGTTCACACTTCGGATAGCATGCTTGAGATACCGGCTTTCTTTTCTTCTTGTAATGAAATTCGTGTGTATTACATTATCAAGAGTAATAGAATCTTTTAGTACATAAAAATGATACCAAAAATCTAAACAACTCAAACTTCAAAAAGTTATCCGTAATTTTTTAAGGCATTTAAAAAAGTAGTATAGTACAAAAACAGGTAAAGTAAGTTTCATTTTCACAATTGGCTTTTAAATTTTCAAAGAAAAAAATGATTCCAATACAAAATATTTGTCATTTATAAGTTATACAATGTTGCCTGTTAGAATAATGCTTTTTTATTTGTGTAAGTTATACAATGTTGCCTGTTAGAATAATGCTTTTTTATTTGTAAATAAAATGTAGATATGATTTTATTTGAGCATTTGACAGTAATATGCAGACGTTACAATAATTTTACAAAATTCTTTCATCATTTATGTATATAAATTATTAAACAAACAAAGTTTAAAATATAAAATAAGATATCCATGATTGTTTTGATTAAATTAATTCATAAAATGAATCCCTTTTGAATGTAAATATAAAGTAATTGGAATTTAACACAAAACAATTTGTTGCTAAATTTTATTATACAGGGTCATTCATAATTCCCTCCGGGGTTTCGAAACGTTATAGTGAAAAAACGAAGACGAATATGAAAAAAAGAAACATATGAAATTATTCCGAAACTATTCAAGTTTTACTTACATACATTACAGGTGTTCTATGTGTGAACCCTTGGTCACACGGCATACATCCATGCGATAGTCCAGTTCCTGCCATACTCCGTTTCTTTAAATCTGAATCAGTGGTGTCAGTTCAACGGGCCTTTCGTAATAAATATCGGAAACAGGACCAACTGACAAAACAATTCATGTGTGGTACCGGAAATTTAAAGAAACGGAGTATGGCAGGAACTGGACTATCGCATGGATGTATGCCGTGTGACCAAGGGAACTTTCAGTTTTAGGCATTTTTTCGAATATTTTAAAATATACATGTCAGATTCTTTTGGAATTTTAGGATTAAAAAGAACTGGTTTGACTTCATATTTATGAACGTCAATTTGATAAGGAGGGCAATTAGGGGACCAACAAAAAATTAAAGAGAAAAATAATATTTGGGATCACCCTGTAAAATAAAATGCACGAAATGCTCTATCGCTACAGAATATACATAGGCAGACATTGTGTAATATGTGTATTCATTTGTGTAAGAATAGCATGCATATTAATAGAGATATAGCGATTTCTTTAAAAATATATAAAAATTCTTGCATGTTTTTTGCTTATAACGTACAGGGTTTTCAATCAAATTTAACGTCAGTTTCAGAAAAATTGACAAAATGTAGTAGAAATCATATAGTGTGATTGGAATATAAATATATTAAATATTTAAGGAAATATGGGCAGTTGTATAAAATAATTTTTATCTGCGTGAACGATAACAAGGAACTTTTTGCATAATTTAATAGTCAACTCTATGGAGCAACTTATTAAAAAAAATCAGTCAAATATCGTAAAAATTCAGAGAGATGTCGGCGTTAGAGTGAATTGTTTTTTAGTTTCTGACTTAACTCGCTGATTGATAAGGGATTGTCCACAAATTGTTATTTTTAACTTATCTGGCAGCGTTCGGAGCAAATTTGTCGGAAAAACAATTTAATTATAATTTACGCTTGTGTTTAGGAAGATTTTGACTCTAAACTACGATGAAAAGGAAAATATAGTCCATACATTGATTACATTTAGGTAAATTGAGGAGTTTATGGTAAAATTTTGTGAAATTTAGCCCAATACGAAAAACACTCTACAGTAAATTCTATTGCATATATATGTATTTTCTGTATATACGTAATTTGTATGCCAGTAGTGAAGATGATAAACTAAAATCTAAGATATATTATACATTTTTAACAAGTTATGAGTCAAATAACTTGCAATTTAATTTTTATAGTGATATTTCAATAGCTTTTTGAGAAATTACGTTTTGCGTATTAGTCCAGTAAAATTAGGTAAGTTTGCCTATGCCTAATAAATGCTAAGGAGATAAAAATTGGTACAGTTGTTCATTGATGGCTACTGATGACTATGTAAAAAGTCCTGATGGATAGGAGGTGAACGAGGGGGGGGGGGGGGCAAAATACTTTTTTAGTTTTTTACAAATATCTCAGAAACTGTCTGTTTTCATGAAAGAATTACTCTGACATAAATTTAAGAACACAAAATTCTCTACAAATGACAGGTATTTACAGTAGAACCTCGATTATCTGTCATTCAGAAAACCTGAGCCTTGACGGATTTTTCGGGGAAAAAAATCACTTTAATTTCATATTTATTTACTTAATGTTTATTCAAATGTATTAAATATTGTTGCGACTCCTGATGAAGACGACTTCTATGCCTCTTGAAAGAATCATGGATTTGGGTTCGCGAGGAACTGAATTTCAAATTTCGCTTCGTTTATTATTTAGAAATTCTGGTTCACGCTGCTCATAAAATCATTTTAATGTCCTATCAGGAGTATAAATATATGTATTCCCGGCAAAAAAACTCAAAGTGCTACACACTTCATTTTAAATACCGATCAACCCATCTGTCAACATCTGTACAGGATTCAAAATAAACTGCAAACGATTTTTCTTCATAGACCGTCATGTAACGGAATTCTCTTGAGTATCCCTGTAAACGAACTTGTGTTGGCTGCAAGTGCTGAAATAAACTGCAAACGATTTTTCTTCATAGACCGTCAAGTAACCGAATTCTTTTGAGTATCACTGTAAAGGAACTTTCAGCGCTTCGGTATTGAACATGAAATGTGTAACACTTATAGTTTATTCTTTACAGGGACACTCAAAAAAATTCCGTTACATTGCGTGAATAGAATAATAATAATAATAATAATAAATTTATAAAAAAACTCACAGCAGGGTAAATACTTATATGTTTTTGCTGTCGACTGTATTTTATGGAAAATGCCCTTTTCTGTGAAAATTCCATACGTAAAACGTAATTTCTCAAAAAGCTATTGAAATATCACTATAAAAATCAAATTGCAAATTATTGACTCATAATTTATGAAAAATGTATAATATATCTTGGATTTTATTTTATCTGCACTACTGGCATATAAATTACGTGTATACACAAAATACATAAACTGAAGTACCAAAAGTCATGGGATACCTCTTAATATCGTGTGGGACCTCCCTTTGTCTGACGAAATGCAGCAACTCGACGTGGCATTGACTCAACAAGTCGTTGGAAGTCCCCTGTAGAAATATTCAGCCATGCTGCCTGTACAGCTGTCCATAATTCCGAAAGTGTTGTCGGCGCAGGATTTTGTGCTCGAACTGACCTATCGATCATGTCCCGTACATGTTCGATGGGATTCATGTCTGGCGATCTAGGTGGCCAAATCATTCACTCGAACTGTCCAGAATGTTCCTCAAACCAATCTAGGACAAGTTTGGCCGATGACATGGCGCATTGTCATCCTGGAAAATTCCATCGTTGTTTGGGTACATGAAGTCCATAAATGGCTGCAAATGATCTCCAAGTAGCTGAACCATTTCCAGTGAATGATCGGTCCAGTTTGACCAAAGGACCCAGTCCTTGCCCTGTAAAAACAGCCCACACCATTATGGAGCCACCACCAGCTTGCACAGTGCCTTGTTGACAACTTGGATCCATGGCCTCGTGGGGTCTGCGCCATACTCGAACCCTACCATCAGCTCTTACCAACTGGAATCGTGACTCATCTGACCAAGCAACCTTTTCCAGTCATCCAACAGATATGTTCAAGAGCCCAGCAGATGCGTTGCAGCCGATGGCGTGCTGTTAGTAAAGGAACTCTAGTAGGTCTTCTGCTGCTATATCCCAACGAAGCCAAATTTCGCTGCATGGTTCTTACGGACAAGTCTGTCGTACATCCCTCATTGATTGCTGCCGTTATTTGACGCAGCGTTGCTTGTCTGTTATTGCTTACTACTCTAAGCACACGTCGCTGGTCTCGCTCATTAAGTAATCGTGGTCTGCCACTGCGTTGTCCATGGTGAGAGGTAATGCCTGAAATTGGATATTCTCGACACACTCTTGAAACCGTGGATCGAGGAATGTTGAATTCGCTAACAATTTCCGAAATGGAATGACCCATGTGTCTAGCTCCAACTAGCATTCCGCGTTCAAAGTCTGTTAATTCTCGCCGTGCGGCCATAATCACGTCAGAAACCTATTCAGATGACTCACTCTCAGGTTTTCTGAATGACGAATAAACGAGGCTCTACTGTAAATACCTGTCATTTGTAGAGAATTTTGTGTTCTTTAATTTATGTCAGAGTAATTTTTTCACGAAAACCGACAGTTTCTGAGATATTTGTAAAAAACTAAAAAAGTATTTCCCCCCCCCCTCCTCATTCACCTCCTATTCATCAGGACTTTTTACATAGTCATCAGTAGCCATCAATGAACAATTGTACCAATTTTTATCTCTTTAGCATTTATTATGGCAAACTTTCCTAATTTTACTGGACTTGTAATTTCTCAAAAAGCTATTGAGATCACGCTATAAAAATTAAATTGCAAGTTATTGACTCACAACTTGTGAAAAATGTATAATAATCTTAGATTTTAGTTTATCATCTTCACTACAGGCATACAAATTACGTATATACAGAAAATAAATATATATGCAATAGGATTTACTGTAGAGTGTTTTACGTATTGGGTTAAATTTCACAAAATTTTACCATAAACTCCTCAATTTACCTAAATGTAATCAATTTATGGACTATATTTTCCTTTTCATCGTAGTTTAGAGTCAAAATCTTCCTAAACAATAAACGTAAATTATATGAAATAGTTTCTTCTAAAAATTTGCTCCGAACGCTGCCAAATAACTTAAAAATAACAATTTGTGGACAATCCCTTATCATTCAGCGAGTTTTAGTCAAACTAAAAAACAGCTCACTCTAACGCCGACATCTCTCTGAATTTTTACGATATTTGACTGATTTTTTTTAATAAGTTGCTCCATAGAGTTGACTATTAAATTATGCAAAAAGTTCCTTGTTATCGTTCACGCAGATAAAAATTATTTTATACAACTGCCCATATTTCCTTAAATATTTAATATATTTATAGTCCAATTGCACTATAGGATTTCTACTACATTTTTTCAATTTTTCTGAAACTGACGTTAAATTTGGTTAGAAACCCTGTATGTTATAAGCAAAAAACATGCAAGAATTTTTTAATTTTTTAAAAGAAATCTTTATATCTCTATTAATATGCATACTATTCTTACACAAATGATATACAATGTCTGCCTATGTATATTATGTAGCGATAGATAATTTCGTGCATTTTATTTTACAGGGTGATCCCAAGTATTTTTTTTCTTTAATTTTTTGTTGGTCCCCTAATTGGCCTCCTTATCAAATCGACATTGATAAATATGAAATCAAACATGTTCTTTTTAATCCTAAAATTCCAAAAGAATCTGACATGTATATTTTAAAATATTCGAAAAAATGTCTAAAACTGAAAGTTCCCGTCATTTATGGCCATCTAGTGTATTTATTTTAAATGTTTATCCTTAAACCGAGAAACATGTCAAATAAATCAAAATTACATAAGAATCTGTTATTAAATTTTGAAAAATTTTATTTCCTGTACTAATTAAGTTTGATTTTTTAGTTGATTAATTATATACTTATAACTTTGATTATATATATATATATTGATAATTGCTTTTATTATTTTCCCCCTTAAATCCATGTGACGTGACTCTTATTTATTTTAAAAACATTAAATATATGTATACATTCTACCATTTCAGATACCCATTCATCCACTAAACATACTATAATATAATTATGTAAAGGGGTCTCAGGAATCTTACTTTTTCACTGAAAGTTAAATTTAACGTCATGCGTTCACATTTGATTTTATTTCTTATTACCTATAAAATACAAAATACATAAAAATTTTACAACTAATAGCTTAATGTATGTTCTATACAGCATAATTATTTCAACATTCTACGACTGATATTTTACTTTTTTTTTATCTTTAATTCTGATTATTGCCTAGCATCCACTGAGCGCCGCAAGAGTGCAGCAAATCTATTGGTTCTAGATCCCTAAATAATATTGATAATAATGATGTAAAACTAATGTACCTCGAGGTATACTTCATTTTTAAGCAATTAAAAACATAATTGTTTTTAAATGTAAATTATAAAATGTTGAAAAAAAATCACTTTTTTGTTGAAAAATGCAAAATTCAAATTCAAAAGTTAAAATTTAAAATCCCCAAAACATTTTTCTATTTTTTATAAATCCGTGCTTAAATCTCTTATAGCAGAAAATATTTGAGTTCTAACAAAAAGCGGGAGCGCGCCTTTTTCCCGTCTCCACCTGTTAAGAATACCTGCAGCCGGAGTGCCTCTCGGCCCGTCTTCGAAGGGCTAGGCCAGCCATACTCAACCTTTTTTTCTCGCGGGCCACAAACATCTTTGCAATGTTGGGCGGGCCGCAAAACACTTTTAAAAGGGTAAAAAAAAAGAGTAAGAGAACATAAGTAGTATAACAAAGCAATATAACATAGTTAATATTATCAGTTGTGTTGACGTTTGAAATGTTACCAAATTATTTTAACACCACTATTTCCAAACAATAAACTTTGGGTACATTTTTATTGCAATTGTTGTAGAAATATGCAGTGATGTTTACTCTTGGGAAATAGTGATGTAAAGATTTTCGGTGACATTTTATTTTGCGAGAGACGTTCAACTCTAAAAAGAAGTATCAGCTATATATTAAGTAAAAAACATTATAACAATGCAGAATTTAAAAATTCTAAAGGCAAAAATGGCAAGAAATTTTCTCTAATAATTTCTCTAATATTTTGCCCAATGCAATTTTTTTATATAAATTGTAGATATATCTATTGCAAATTTAATAATTTGGAATAATATTGGAGTTGTGTTGAAGATTAAGACATGTTTACACGACTGTAGCTCAAATAGTAAAAAAAAACTTCTACATGTAAAAAGAACTTCTGATTAAGAAACGACATTTAAGATGTTTTAACATAATTTTAAATTAATTATATGTAACAGGACATACATATTGTCCTCCCATGAAAAAAATATGAAACAATATTGAATGTCTTAAATACTTACTATACAATTAATTTTATAATTATGAATTACTGAACCAATAATTATGAACCAAATAATGAACTAGTGTCTTGGGCCGCACATAAAAGGTCGCCGGGCCACATGCGGCCCGCAGGTTGAGCAGAGCTCGATTAAGATTGTCCAGGGCCCAAGGCCTAGCAACTTTTCAGGGCCCCCTCAAACCAAAATAATAGCTAGAAACATTTTTTGGGAATATTTGGAAATTTTCCTGCATTTTATAAAAATGGTCATGAAACTCAGGTTAATCTAAATTTTCTTTCGCTGTTTAATACTATAATACTTAAAATATTTCTTTGAAAAAATTTTCCATAAAAAATATTTTGTCTACAACATTCTTAATTTAAAACTGTTTTTAGAGAACAGAAAAATACAGGCAAGGCGTTTATAGATGTATTTGTTTTTTAGATATCGAAGATTGAAATACATTTTTTTCTAAATGATTTTACTCATTTTGGGGCCCAAGGCCGCGGCCTAGTTGGCCTGTGCGGTAATCAGGCCCTGAGGTTGAGTATGGCAGAGCTAGGCTCATTATTCCAGACGATGAGCCCGTAACATCGGCTCTCATTACCCCTAGGTGACTTAAAAGGAGCCTGTAACAAAAATGGAAATAAAGTCAGATTCCCGGAAAAAAACTTTTTATTTCGAACGAGACCACACCCGTCAAATGAAATTCGAGAGAAACCTGACAAATGATGTAACGAAAACTAATCTACGTAACGTACGAATCGTTACATATATTTAACAAAATTAAATGTTTAAAAAACAGGAAAATATCAGTTGTATAATATTGAAATAATTATGCTACATAGAACAGATATTAAGCTATCAGTGGTAAAAATTTTATGCATTTGTGTTATATAAGGAATCGGAGATAAAATTAAATGTGACATGGTGCTAAATTGTACCTTCAATGGAAAAGTAAGACTCGTGAGATCCCATAAACGACTTATCGTATGTTTCGTTCGTTCAGTAGATAAAGAGGGGGGGGGGGAGGATGACTGATAATGTTTTAAAGATATTTGAAATTCATAAAAGTTATCATTAAATTGAGAAAAAATCAAAAATAAAATATCATTAAAACGAGGATTACACAACATAGAAATAGTAAATAAAGATGGAACAGGACCATAAGAATTTTTCGTTAAATTGGGGTAATCGTTAAATCGGGGTTATACTGTACATATTTCGGATGATGAAGTAGAAAGATCTATTGATCAGATGTTGTAATCAGGGCTTTATAAATTTCAGCCAGCAAAAAATTCTAGTCGCGAGTAAAAAATATTTACCCTTCCCCCGTCATTGATTTTGAAAAAAACACAGCCGTTTTTTATGACTTAACCCTTTAACGGGCGGTGTCCACAAAAAAGGACACCTAATTTTAATTCCAAAACTGACAAACGGCCCCAAGAATATTTAATTAAAATTTTCCTTTTATTAAGTATCGGAAAATAAGCAAGTTTTTATTTTCAACTGAATTCGTTTTCAAATTCTTACGTCAGTCCAATATTTCATCAGTTTACAAACAGATTTACTCCGCGCCGGAAAGGGTTAATTGAGAAAAAATAATAAGAATAGTTTAGAATTATTAGTTACATGGTTTAGAATAGTACATAATTTAGTTTTATAGATTTACTTCAAATGAATTATAATCGCAAAAATGTTATTATTCGTTAAAATTAATTTGATAGATTAATCAGTTTTAATTCTGAGCACACAAAAATATGATTTTAAACTTACAAAAACAATTCGAGCATTTTTAACACTTTCCAACCTAGTTGAAAAGTGTTTATGACTTCGGTTTGTCAGCCGTATGGCCGTCTGCCGTCTGTCCGTGCTCTAACTCCAGTAAATATGCTCGGATTGCCCTGCAATTTTTATATGTTACTGTCGTTATCTATAGCATGTTCCCTATTTCAACTGAAGTGTGTAGCACTTATAGTTTTTTTACAGGGACACTCAAAAGAATTCCGTTACATTACGGTCTATGGAGGAAAAATCATTTGCGGTTCATTTTAATGATGTTACACAATTTCAAACACATTGTAATTGATATATATCACTAAGGTGCATTACAAGAAGCGTAAAATGGAATAGAGTATGCATAGCACTTATAGTTACTTTACAGGGAGAGTCAAAAGAATTCCGTTACATTACGTCTATGGAGAAAAATCGTTTGCGGTTTAATTAAATAATGTTTCACTATTTTAAACGCATTGAAATTTATATATATCACTAAGGTGCATTACCAGAGGCTTATTACAGAATAGTGTGTGTATAGCAGTCATCGGTCATTTACAGGGACACACAAAATAATTCTCTACTGTCTGTTAACAATCATTCCTGGAAGCGCGTTTTAAGTTGCTGAACGCGATTTTAAATTCAACTCAATTTTTGTCTATTACTTGGTGATGTGTATAAATTCTGTAGATCATATACAGGGCAGCACGACAGTTCGCGAACACATTTCCGTTTATTGACAGAAACTCCAGAAGGAGAATTTTAAACTGTGCTACGCGTTTCCTAACTAAACTAAAATTTAGCATCCTATGTAGTATAAATACAAATCTATAGATCATATACAGGGATGAATAAAAGTATTCGGATATTTTCCCGAATATTGTATATGTTGGAAATTCCTGAAATTACGTTTTTAAATATGTTATGCGTTTTCCAAATTGTTTACTTAGATGTTATCTTTCAGCTTATTAAATGGTCATGATTTGTAAAATTATTTTGGAAGCGTTGGAAAGTGTTACATAATCTATGCTTGACGCATGATTTTTCGTTCTTGTTTAGCATTACATTCCAATTGTAAATACCACAGACGCTGGACTGATACTATTTCTAACTGTTTTATTGTCCCCCCCCACACACACACACATTCTAATGACGCGACATGCTAGCTGGCTAGAGCGGCAAAGAATGGTGTTTACTGTACATGAGATGGAAAATGTGTTTAATCTTTGTTCTCCCATTAACGAAGTCAGAAGTACAAGAGAAGAGGAAGATCATTGCTTGGCGCGCACGAGTAGGGGTGGGGGAGAGAAAAATGTCATTTGTGCTCATTTCTAAAGTCAACTTTTGTACAAATAAAAAAAAACTAAATAATTACTAAATAATTGGTCTCCAGATAAAAAAGCTTGGTCGCTAATGGCGACCGCATTTGTCAAGCCTTGTTGTAATAGAATATATTGAAAGAATAATGATAGAATATGATGCAAAAATTAGCGCCCCTATGTATCCTCTTCAAGGGCTAACTCAACTCCTGGTACTCTGCTTGCCTTGGCACTTGGCATTGACCTCTGCCCTGCAATAATTTTTTTTTCCTTTGTACGTAACTGTCCAATTTCCAGTCTTACCGACTATGTTGAAAAAAATTAGGAAATAAATGATTTCGCTTTATCACTGCATGTCAGTGTAAAGCTAAAAGAAAATATATATCATATACAAATGTTGTTTTATAAAATAACATTAAATTTTATATGTTATGTAGTGTTCCATTAGAGCTTTAATTTGATATGTCTTTCGCTAATTTTTGATACATAGTCCTTGAAAGATGAATTAATAAAGAGGTTTTTGAACTTTTACACTGAGAGCATGAAAGATGCGCAATATATAGCAAAGCGCTGCTGTAAGCATTTAATCCCAATTTCCGGAACCTATTAGCTAAGTTAATATTACATATGACAGCAAAATATTAAGTGTGGTATCGAGCTCACTTCTGTACCAGATCTAAGCTCTTGCAGAAATTTTAGTGAGTACGACTGACCATAAACAAATATTAGTTTTAAAAATTGAATATGCTCAAAATGATTTTAAAAATATTTAAATCTAAAGTGGTCTACTTTGCTAGAAAAAAATAAGAGCCTCTAACAGGCAAAATGGTAGTAACATAATGTAAATTAAAATGTCTTAATGAAATATTGCATTTAGTTCGAACACCTAATATATTCATTTAAACATAGCTAACAGAATTTGTTATATTCTAGACTACTTAAAATTCTGGGTAACTTAGATTTAACACACATATATATATATATATATATATATATATATATATATATATATATATATATATATATATATATATATATATATATATATATATATATGTTATGGCCGGTTGTCTAAATGGGTATTAATAAGTCCAAGGCAGATTTTTGTTGAAATCTTACACTGTTTAATTTTCTGGATTATATCAAATATTTACAAATATGTACAGGTTAAAATATAATTAGAACAATCATGACAACTCGTAAGCTCGTAAAGGCCGTTTGCAGATATCATTTCTCAGCTCAGCTCGTAAAGGCTGGCCGTCGCCGGAGATTTAAGAGCATCTCCCGAGTCCGTCTTACTCAGTCTGCATCTCGACTCATTCTGTCTACTTCGTTCTCACGCTGTAAAAAAAATACTGCACTCATCAAAATTTATATTGTTCGCGAGGCATCATTCAACTTCACAAGCCCCAATAAAGTATTTGCTTGTGTTTGCAGTCTAAAGTTCAGATGAGAACTCCTGCGACCACAACTCGGCCGTCCTGACTGTGCTGTGTCCTCACAGTCATTATCTACTAATTTCACTAGGTATAGAACCAGTCGACTGAAATATAAAGTTGTCAAATACACACAAAATATATATATATACAAACAAAACAATAAACAATAGTAAATATTGAAACATACAGTGTTTCCTAAAATATAAAAAATGAAAATAACACAACAAAACCTGTTATAACGTTGAAAATTGCTTAAAGTTCAGAGTTCACTCATAATGTTCAATAAAAGTAAAAAGAATATTGTTTCAAAATATCAATCTGTCCAATTTGTCCATCGTTTCATAAAGTCGGCAGCACTCGATGTAATGTTTGGACCATCATGGTAGCCAATTTTCTTTACGTTGTATCGATCCTTTCCTTTCACTTTGGTGATTTCATAGGGACCGAGAAATTTAGGTCTCAACTTCATGCCTGTACCAAATTGTGTTTTTTGTATAGCTACTAAATCACCGAGTTTATAAGTGTATGCCGTTTTTCTTTTTTTATTAAAGGTTTTGCGATTCTCTTCCTGTATTTTTAAAATGTTCTCTTTTGCAATTTCCCTATTGAAATTTCTCTCTGACATAATCGAATTTACATGTTCTTCGTCTAACAACTCTTTTATTTGCAAATCGTTTTTATGTCGCAATCTCACTCCGGTTAGAAGCTCAAATGGTGAAAATTTTGTGCTTCTAGATATAGTGCTGTTTATAATTCGCTGTACCGATGCTGCATATCTGTACCATTTAGTGGGGTCATCTATGCTAAGTTTCGCTAATATTGGTATCAGGATTCTATGCATCCGTTCTATCTGGCCATTTCCTCTTGGAACACCTGTCGTTATTGGGACATGTTGTATTTTTTGTTCGTTACAATATGCTTCAAAATCGTCGGATGTAAACGCGGGCCCTTTATCGGTTATTATTCGGGACGGGTTTCCGAAAATGTTGTGTTGTAATTTTAATTTATCTATAACTTCTACGGCAGCAGTAGTTTTAACTGGGTATAACCAGACAAATTTTGTGAAAGCATCTACGACGGTAAAAATATGATTAATTTTTGTGAGTGGATGGCATCGGTCCAATATGATCAATGTGATAAGTTTCAAGGGGGATATTTTGTTTTGGAATCGGGTTCAATAAACCTTCTCCTTTTCCTTGCTTTTTATTACATAAAATGCACTCTACGCAATTCGCAATGACGTTTTCTATTTGTTTTCTTAACTGGGGTATAAAATAGTTTTCTTTTAGAATTGTTTCGGTTTTTGCTACCGCATAATGACCTCTATTATGAACATTTCGTATTATTTCTTTTTGCATATTTAAGGGAATCATTAACAGTTCCCTGTCGTTTTCATATTTATACAGTATGTCGTTTCGATTAAAATATTCCGAGCTTTCACTTTTTTCTATTAATTTTTTGATGGTTTGAATATGTTCATCTTCTTGTTGCGCTAATTTAATTTTTGCTGTTAATTCGTCATAAGAACGTGTTGCTACCAATACTGTATTTCTGCTTAATGCGTCGACATGCTTCATTTGATTTCCCGCTCGATGTACTATTTCATAATCAAATTCTTGTAAGAATAGCGCCCATCTTGCTACTTTTGGCGTAATGTCTTTTTTGTCCATAGTCTTTTGAAACGCGGAACAATCTGTCACAATTTTAAATGTCGTGTCTAATAAGTAGTTTCGAAATTTTTTGACCGATTCTATTACCGCAAGGGTCTCTAATTCGTAACTCGAAAATTTTGCTTGAGTAGGTGTAGTTTTACGGCTCATGTAATGAATAGGATGTAAGTTTTTGTTCTCATCTTCTTGTAGTAGGACACTACCAAAACCTATGGCGCTTGCATCGGTGTGCAATTCTAGTCTAGCGCCTCGTCGAAATACATGCAATACTGGGGGGTTAACCAATTTTTCTTTAAGAGTTTCAAAAGCTTGCTTTTCGGGTATTCCAAATTTAAATTTATTTCCCGCTTTTAATAAATCACTTAAAGGTCTCGCTATAGTTGCATAATGTGGGATGTACTTTCTGAAATAAGAAGTTAGACCCAGAAAACTGTGTAGTTGTTTAAGGGTTCGGGGTTCAGGAAATTTCTTTACTGCCAAAGTTTTGGCTTCCGAGGGTCTAGTAGTTCCGTTTTCGATAATATAGCCTAAAAATTCAATTTTCCGTTTAAGAAATTGACATTTTGCAAAATTAAATTCAAGTCCGTAATCCGATGCAACTTCCAGGACGCGTTTCAGTTTTATCAAGGCTTCTTCCTCAGTTTCCGCAAGTATTATGACATCGTCTAAGTAAATTAATATTACCTTTTCTTTAATTAACTGTTTAAAAACAGCTTGAATATATCTTTGAAACTGTTGTGGTCCAACCGATAATCCGAATGGGAGCTTTAAGTACTCGTACTGCGAGTTATGCGTGACAAATGCTGTATATTTCCTACTCTCCTCTGCTACGTCTATATGAAAAAAAACATTTTTTAAATCCAATGTTGTGAAAACATTTGCACTTTCAATGTTATCTAAAACATCTTCTATTCTTGGCAAGGGAAAATTATCTCTAATTATTTTTTTATTTAGCAATCTATAGTCTACGCAAAGTCTCCAAGAATTATTTTTCTTTTTCGCTAACACTATAGGAGATGCATAATTAGAGTTACTCTCCGTTATAATTCCCGTTTCCAACCATTCCTGTACTTGTTTGTCCACAAATTCCTGCTCCGGATACGCTAATCTACGCGGTCGTTGCGCAATCGGAATATCATCAGTTAATATTATATTTACTTTTAACTCTGTGTCCTTAACCTTGTTTGGCTTATAATTAGTAATCAATTCCATTAACTCTTTCTTAATAGTGTTGTTTGCAATATGATTCAACTCAACTTCCTGAAAATTAATTGAATTGGCTGTTTCAGCTAAATAAATATCTGTGGTTTTCGCTAAGTCTGACTGTGGGATAGAACACGGTTCACTTTCTAATAAACAACTTTTTGCAGTACTTAATTGCATGTTTACTTTTTCACTAAAGTTAAAAGCTGTTTCATTTTGATTAGTTTGTTCCTTTCTCACTAATTCAGCTGTCGAAATCCTACTTCCTATCGTGGGATTGTTTTGTTTTTCTGACCGCAACATCGCATGAAATCTGGGTGTGACATAGCTGACGCGTTTGATTTTCGTCATGGCTGTTTCTTGTGGGAAAGCAGTGACGTAATTTATCCTAACTTCTTTTAACTTCCGTTTTCCCATAATTTGCAATCCTTTTTCTGAAATATTGAAATTTAACTGTCTCAAAAAGGTATTCCCTAAAATTATAGAATGATTCAAATTTTTTACGATGTATAAATCTGAGTTTACTGTATAACCATCTATTTCAATGTTTACGGTCGTAAATCCTATGGGTGTTATTTGGTTTCCACCAATACCTGACAAAACCAAGTCATTTTCATGTAATTTAGGGCATCCCAGGGCAATATAAATATCGTTATTCCCCATATTTACGTCGCTACCTGTGTCTATCAAGGCATCTATATTTTTTCCTAAAATCCTCACGTTCTTTATTATTTTATCTGCTGGATTAGAGTTGTTGCTTATGGCGGCATTTGCATTTTTAGGAGAATTGTTTGTACACTGGTCAGACCTGTGGCCAGGAATTTTACACTTCCAGCACACTGGGCCTTCTTTTTTTCGGGGACAATCCCTCCAGCGGTGCGAAAATTCATTGCAATTAAAACAACGGATTTTTGTATTTAAATTCTTTTGGGGGGCATTTGCGTAATTTTTTTCATATGGTACGCGGCTAACATCATTTCGATGGAACGCTCTATTATTTTCAAAACCTTGACGTTTTCGGAATTCCGTATTTGGGGACTTAATTTCAGCCTTCCGTAAGTTAATTCGGGCAGTTTCAAAATCATCCAATTTATTTGTCAAATCATCTATATTCGTAATTTTGGGTAATTCATCACAAAAGTGTTCCTTCATTTCTAAAGACAATTTTCTCCTGATTTGATCAATAATTAAAATATTTTTTAATTGTTCGTACGTCGATATTTGCAGGCCAGATAACCAATTATCCAAGAAATTTGAGAGTTCAAACGAGAAATCTTTCCACGAATCCGAATTTTGCTTTCTATGCAAGAAGAATTTTTGCCGAAATTGCTCCGGTGTAAGTCTAAAGCGTCTTAAAAGTATTTTTTTTACATAGTCGTAGTCGCTGGACTGTTCCTCACTTTCGCGATTTATTAAATTAACTATATCGAGAGGTAATAATGCGAGAAGATAGGTTACCCATTCATGTTTGTCTATCTCTAACCGCTTTGCCTGGCGTTCGAAAAGGGTTAAGTATATACTGATTTCCTCCTCGTTATTGTACCTATTTAACAATTTTAAAACATCGGAACCTTTTCCGGCGATTGTAGGTACAGAGTTATGTAATTGGGCTTTTTGTGTATTTTCCAATTGTAATCGTTTTAATTCAAACTCGCGATTCTCAGCTTCTTTTTGCTGTAATAATCTTTCGGCTTCTTCACGCTCACTTACAATTCCCTCTAACAAATTTTTCACTAAATCTTCATCATACCCTTTGGATTTTACAATTAAATCAGTTAATTGAGTTTTATTGGTCGATTCTGGTGGATTTAAACCTAATTCGACAGCCACAGTAATCAGATCGATCTTTTTTGACCTTATTAAATGTGCCATTTTTATCATAAACTAATTAACACATAAAAATAAAGTATATCATTAAATAAATCAATAATATACGTATTTTCACCCGATAAATCAAATATAGCAATACATATAATAATACGTAACAGTTATAAAAACACACTTACTTTCATATCTTCACCCGATAAATAAAATATATTTATACATATAATAATATTCAACAATTTTATAAACACTTTCTCTAAGTATTCTAAATCGAATATATATTTTGTTTCCTTTCCCATAAAAATAACAAGATACAAAATATATATATATATATCTTTGTACTACTTAATTCTATTCTAGAAAAAAAACATTACTCAATCAAACATTATTCATGTGAGGAAGCAAAAAAAATAACACCTTCCTCTATCTATACGAAGAAAAAGAGAGAGAAAAAAAAAACTTTTAATCGTTTCACTTTTCACTTTTCCCAGTCTTCAAAAAAAAATATGCACGGCAGACGTTTATATTTTATTTCATTCGAGCGTTCTGACTCTGGGTCGCTTATTTGCTGATAAACGAACAACACATTTTCCTCTTGCGTACACTAAAAGCAGAAGAAAAAAAATATCACCAGAAAAAAAAAAGAAAATCGCTTTCCGCCACCGCGAAAACACGACACTTATCTTGCACAGACGGTCAGTGAGTCAAACTTTCTACACCGATACTCGAAACATTTCCCTCTTTCTTTACCGAAAGGACTTTATCTGTTAATCAGTGATTCATCACTGAACTTAACCGACAAACGATCGCACATTTCACAGATACGATGCACATATCACATAATAACCACTCACACACTTGGATGTGTAGTAATACACAGATGAAGAAAAAAAAATCGGAAGCACAAAACACTTTTACGTGAAGACACACGTGAACATCTCACAGGAACTTGATGCACAAATCTTTTTGCTTCTTTATTCGAAATTCACGTAGATCCCGATCATTCAGATCAATTACAAATCATGTAGATCCAGTTCGCATAGATTCCGTTGATCCAGGCCGTGCCTCCCATTTTGTAGATATATGTTATGGCCGGTTGTCTAAATGGGTATTAATAAGTCCAAGGCAGATTTTTGTTGAAATCTTACACTGTTTAATTTTCTGGATTATATCAAATATTTACAAATATGTACAAGTTAAAATATAATTAGAACAATCATGACAACTCGTAAGCTCGTAAAGGCCGTTTGCAGATATCATTTCTCAGCTCAGCTCGTAAAGGCTGGCCGTCGCCGGAGATTTAAGAGCATCTCCCGAGTCCGTCTTACTCAGTCTGCATCTCGACTCATTCTGTCTACTTCGTTCTCACGCTGTAAAAAAAATACTGCACTCATCAAAATTTATATTGTTCGCGAGGCATCATTCAACTTCACAAGCCCCAATAAAGTATTTGCTTGTGTTTGCAGTCTAAAGTTCAGATGAGAACTCCTGCGACCATATATATATATATATATATATATATATATATCTTTTCCTGTGATTTTTACACATTTTATTTCATTTTATTTATATATATGTGCATGTGTACTTTTAATTATACTATGCCGGGCTTCTGAATAAATAAAAAGTGCGATTTTGAAACTGTATATATACGCCAGCTGAAAATTGTTCAAACTTTAACACATTTAATGTTTCTCGTTTCATTAGTAAAATACAGTGATGGAACAGTGGCATGCCTTTTGGCCGATTGTCACAACTAAATTTTAATAGCATTCTTCGCCTTAGAATATTTAAATTTAGCGGTGTCAATTGGTTCTTTGGTTCGCCACTGTTCCATCACCGAAAATATAATATTTTTCTTAGAGCTTGCCTTTTTATTGTTGTATCTACGTTCTTCTAGAAATATTAATATTAAACATAGTTAAAAAGAAAAAAAGATCATTTTTCGCACTTCTTTATTTTGTGCAAGAGAAGAAATATTAATCAAAAAAGTGGAAAAAAAATACGCAGGTAAATTTGGTTTATGAAAATACATTTATTAATATTGACTAAATTATTAAAACATAGCTAAAATCAGTGCACTAAACAAACTATTTGATCATTATAATACTTTATCTCAGAAATTTCGCGCGATTTTTAATTTTTGGCAATTGAAACAAGCATTCGGTTATACTTAAATTCTTTATTTACAATATATATGTTTACCCATTTACATATATTTACAAATTTTTACATATATACATCATAAAATAAAACAGTTTAAAGTATGTAATAAGAAAAAAAACTTACAAAATTTATAAACATTCTCTCATTTACATATCACTTACGTAATTACAGTTTAAACTAGTCGGATGTGCCAATCGTGAAAATCATTGAAAAAGTAGCATAGCAGCGCCACTTGTTGGTGTATCTACACCAAAACATAATCAGCGTCTATTTATGTCAAGGTCTAACTGAGTCTGAAGTTTGATGAAAATCGGTGCATTAGTTCTTGAGATAGAGCTATTGCGGAAATCTCAAAAAATGCAGCTTATCAGCGCCACCTGTTGGGCGATTTACACCAAAAACTAATCAGCACCAATCTATATCAGGGATTAACTGAATCTAAAGTTTTATTAAATTCCGTGCATTAGTTCTTGAGATATAGAGCGCCTTTTGTCACAGACTCACAGACAGACATTTTCTAAAAACAGTCAAATCGTGTTCAGGACGTTCTAAAACGTATAAATCCGTTGAAAACCGGAAGTCGAAAATTTTCATGAATCCAATACTTTCTTCTTGTAAAGATAGAAGAAAGTGAAAATATTTATTTAAATAAAGTTAATGTGCGTATGAAGGGGAGGAAGGGGTTGGGGAATTCTACTTCTTTGGGTCAAAATTTTTGAATTTTACAATTTTGCAGTTTTTGTATCCCTCAAGCGTGTTGATTGTTTTGCCCTAAAGCAGTTTTATAATATTCCAATTCCTTATAATATTTTTTGCTTATTGAATGTAACGACGCTCGTTGAACCTAACGCTATTGTAAAACTTTAAACTTCTTTTTCTCGAAACTCTGTTTTTTAAACTAGGCGACCCTTTTCTCAAAGAACTATTCGGTTGATTTCCTTCATGTTTTATTTAAAATAAATCTAATAGTTTTGCTGGAGCTTATACAACGGAAAAGTATAATCTCATCAAAAACGTCACCTGTAAAAAAATGCAGCCAAGTCTCCTGACTCAGATCGTATAAAACCAAGTTTAGCTATATTATTAACTCTGAAATTTTCATTCACAAATCACTCCTAGTCTCTACATCTTTAGTTAATTATTATTTTGTGACTTGGCAATTGCGCAGCACAGGGAAGTTATTACACCTTTATGGGATGGTATGGGATAATTTAAGGCAAATTATATACACACAGGGAAGTTATTACACCTTAATATGTTATAGGTAAAAAAAGAGGACCAGAAATGATATTTTTGGTTCAAATAGCCGCTATTTTGTCAAAAAATAAATTTTTAATCTAAATGTTGGTATAATCTCCAGAGATTTTAATGTATTTTCATAATTTGGCGACCCAGTTTGTTTCAGATGCTTGTGACAATTTGTTTCAGATGCAAAAAGATTACTAATAATTTTTTATGAATATTTTTTGTTTAAAAAATATATATCTACGTTGTTGAAGGCTAAGTTTGTTTTGTTATTTTCTACTAGAATTAGTCTAATTTTCCTGATTGTCTATTAATTTGCATAACACAACAAGGAAACTTAAAACTTTTTTTAAAAGCAAATGGTTTAATTGAAAGTTGAGTTATTCGTTTCCTGACATTTTTTACAAACTGTAATAACTTAAAAAAGATATTGATTGCAAGCAGATAAATATTTGTATCTGATTATTATTTTTAAAGATGCATTAAAAATATGGGGTGATCAATTACTGTTGGTCAAGACATATATTTTTCAACTACACAGACGTCAAACTGGCATTTTATGTTCAAATGACCGCTTTTTGTCAAAAATGAATTTTTTAAACTAAATGTTGGTAATAATATACAGAGATTTTAATGTATTTTCATAATTTGGCGACTCTGTTTGTTTCAGATGCTTGTGACAATTTGTTTCAGATGCAAAAAATTACTAATAATTTTTTATGAATATTTTTTGTTTTAACATAAAAAAAATTCTTTATCTATATAGTTTCATGGATAAAATTGGGTCTCACAATACATTAACTGTGAAATTTCGACAGATTCCTTTGATTCCATCAAATGATATATTTCATACAAATCCTCCTTTTATCTTAAAAATTTCTTTGAAATTGATTTCCTTTAGATTCAGCCAATCCCTTTTGGAATCGAAAAGTCAGAGTTCAGAATAAGATTATATTTATAAGACGAATCTATAAAAATACGACTTGATATTTCCCTTCTCGCTGAAAATATACCAGATATAATCATACAAATTTGAGGTTTAAAGTTATTACTACGGGCCTGGGCAACGCCGGGCGGGTCAGCTAGTTATTATTAATAATAAAAATAATAAACACCAAGATCCTTTGATCTAAAAAATATTGAAGATTTAACTAAAATCAGGGCATTTTTTTCTGTGTGACGCATGAAGACGTGTATTTACTAAACATTTTATGAATCTAACAGTATATATATATATATATATATATATATATATATATATATACTTAAAAGGATGAAAAAGCAAAATTGGAAAACTATGAATATCTTATAGAATCTTCAGAAGGGCTTTATAAGAATATTCATAGTAAGTATATGTTGTTTCAACAAATATTGTCAGCATTATGCCTAAAATCGACAATATTAAGCCCCTAATAACATATATAAATGAAACAAGATTAAAACCCGACATGAGGTTCAAATAGCAAAATAAATAAATAAATATGAAACTGAAATAGAAATTAGATAAATATAAAATTATTCAACTTAAATAGTAAATAGAACATAAAATAATGTTCAAGATTCACCAAAAAGGACAAATTTGAAAATAGATGTAAAAAGATTGTAGTTATTGGACATTTAGCCAGACACCTGCTCCTGCTCAAAATGGCTGCATATCAAAGTCCAAAACTTTGCTGAGAATAGTGATAAAATAAAATAAAATTATGTAGTGCTGCCATCTATCCCAGAAAATTATAAGTAAAATCTAAAATTGTAGACAAGTTTTTAAAAATGCTAGTGCTGCCATCTGATAGTGATGAAGATGAAATATAATAAAAAGAGAGAATGAGAAACACATATTGACAAAGTAAATAATATTTGAAATGTGAGGAAACTTAATGAAGTAAATAAAATTTAAATATAATAAAGATCATATGAGAAGACAAGTACAATAATTAGCAATATATAATAAGACATTGTGTGTATTTATGTTGTAGAAATGATGTTGTGATGTGAGTAAAATGATTAATATATATATAATATTAATTTTGGTACTCTCGTTAAAAAGAGAGCTTCAAAAGTATTTTGGATATTTATGTGATTTTTTTAACCTTATACTCTAGACAGAAATCACTTAAAGACTGACTGGCAAAATGGCGGTTTTCTTATAACCAAACTGAGAGTATACCCTAACCCCTCCCCTTAGAAAAAACACCCCGACTAAAATAAGGAAACAAAATTCATAGATTCACACAGCTTTTTACTAATTTTAATTACTCTCAAATTTTAGTTGAGAAAAAGTTTCACCCCCATTTTCAGCGGCAGATAGTTTCTGTTTCGTTCACATTTTGGTTGTCACCGGGTTCTTGCTTTACTACACAGTCAACCGTGATTTTGTGAATTATGGGATGTTGTGTAACTTTTTCCGTCACACAGTGTTCCGAATCGTTTTCCACTTTTATCAGTTTTAACAACTCTTGCCTCATTTTCAGTTCTCGCACCATGAAGCGTTGCACCTTTAATTTTCTTTTATAGGCCGTCGTAGAGTTGAGTCGTCCCCTGTTGTGGTGAACCTTAGCCCCGAGTCCTTCCGAGGATTTGAGAAGGCGCCGCCTTCTCCTGGGATCGTAGCCCATCATAACAGTGGGAGCCCAGTCGATGTTATCCACATCTGACCAAGCACTAGGTTTACCTGAGGAAAGAGATAAAATATAATTATGACATACAGAAAAAAAATAAACGTTTTGCACCTAAAAGTCTTTTCTTTTTAACACTATCCACCATAGTTGAAAAGTGTTTATGAATTCGGTTTGTCTGTGTATCTGTCTGTACTCTAACTCGCATGAACAGCATACTCGGATTTCCATACAATTGATATATATTTTTGGGGGTTTACTATGGTTTATTATGGTCGGTATTGAAAATGAACTGTGTAGCACTTATAGTTTTTCCCTTACAGGGACACTCAAAAGAATTCCGTTACATTGCGGTCTATGAGGAAAAATCGTTTGCGGTTGATTTTCATAATGTTTCACTATTTCAAACGTTGAAATTGATATCATTCATTACAAGATACCCTGTTTAGACCTACGTAGAGTCCGCTCTGGTAGACAGATATCGATGAAACTTGATATATGTTATATGGACCATGGGGAAATGAAATCTGCAATAAAAAAAAATTAGTTCAAATTTCAACCGATAGATGGCGGCTTTCATCTACGAGAAAGGACTTTATGCAAATTTTGAGCGGTTTAAAAAGCCAGTAGTCGCTGCCGTAAAGTCATTTTTCACCATGCCGATAGAGAAGAAGGAACGAGCATTACTGGTGAGGTTGGCTTATCAGAACGGCAGTAATTTGTCAATTGCACTGCGAGAATATCTACGCTTGAAAGGCTTACGAAAAGGACCCATGTCGAGGCAGGCTTTGAAAAAGATGTCTAAATTCGAAGAGACTGGGGAGCTGGGTGTGCTGCAAGAAAGAGGACGGAAACGGATTTCAAATGAAACTGCCGAAGAAGTCGCTCTTGCCGTGGGCGAAGTGCTCAAGCGGTGTCACGTGATTTGTCTCTCCCTTGGTCTACAGTACGAAAGGTTCTTCGATCCATTATAAAGTGGTATCCACACAAGATTCACATTGTGTAAGCGCTGAATCCTGCAGACCCGGACACACGAACTCAATTTACGATGATGTTTTTGGCCAGAATAGCCGTTGACAATGCATGGCTTTAGAACATTTTGTGGTCAGACGAGGCGCATTTTACCCTAGATGGAGCAGTGAATACCCAGAACTGTCACGTATGGGGTACTACAAGTCCTAATATTGCGCATGAACAGTCTTTGCACCCTGATTACATTACTGTATGGTGTAGCTTTACAGCTGATTTCATTCTTGGTCCCCCTTTTTTTTAGGAGAACACTTCTCAGGGTCCTAAAAAGTGTTCCATTACGGGTACCCGTTACTGCGACCTCCTTCAGCAGCAGGTCATTCCATCCTTCCAAGAGCGAGAGTGTTTACCATATTCATGCAAGATGGTGCACAACCTCACATAGCCCGAGCAGTGACGGCACTGCTTCGTGCCCACTTTGGAGATGATCCGGTAATTTCGAGAAGTTTTCCGACAACCTGGTATCCTCGTTCTCCAGACTTCTGGTTGTGGGGATTCCTGAAAGATCGTGTGTATGGAAGAAGCATACGGACACTGCCTGATTTGAAAGCAAGCATAACTCGTCATGTTGCTGCAATTGACCGAGAAACCATTCGCGCTACTGTTGAACACGCTGTAATAAGCTTTGAACTTGTGCTTGACGCAAATGGAATGCACATTGAACAAATGTTGTAAATAAAAAAAGTTTTGTGTTTCCAGTTTGAGATTTTTGGTCTTCATGCGCCTCCTTCTCACCTGGTGGTCGAAATTTGAACTATTTTTTTAATTGCAGATTTCATTTCCCCATGGTCCATATAACTTATATTCCAAGTTTCATCGATATCTGTCAACCAGAGCGGACTCTACGTAGGTCTAAACAGAGTAACTTTAATTATAACCACCCTGTATAATGATGCTCTATTACATTTTGAAAAATGTAAGTAGCGTAGCGAGTAGCTCAATACAAAAAATCGGTAGTTTGTAGCGAGAACTGACGACTTCAAGAAAAAAAAATGTGTCATTCTTGAAATCACATGCTTATAACTTTGCTCTTTAGTGCAAAACGTGTTCTGTGCAACAACTTGCAAATATTAACGACAAATTATTGTATTGTATGAATAGTAAAATATAATTTATGCAGTGTGCGATTTATTATTCCTAAATATTATGTACAACAGTACACCTTCGTTATATCGCTGGTTCAGATACATAGCTCTGTTTTCGTGTGCTGCAAAAAAGCTGAAGTTTAACCTAATTTTTATGTAACTAGATATAAATGTTTATTGTATTACGTATCTCAACACAAAACATTTTCGAGTATATTATCTTTCTTATATTTTGATGGCTTCAAGTACACCGGCAGACGCGATATAAAGAGGGGCCAATGTATTATTTAATCCGTATTTCTAATTTCGAGTGTAGTTTGAGTAGTTCAACAAAATCTGAAAGAAGCGAAGTATTGACTACTTCTGGATAGTAGTTTGCAGTCGCTACTTTTTAAAACAAGTAGTGTGAGTTAACTACATTTTCAATAAAGTAGTTGTAATTCGCCACAAAATAAAAGTAGTTTTTCCCGACCACTGCAGAAGATTTTAGACTGAATATGACATTTAAGAGTACAAAAAGGAAAACTTTCCCACATAATTGTTCGCCCCCCCCCCCACTTCCAACCTTCCTGAATGAAAGATTTATGTTAATCATAAACTAGCATAAGGCCTCGAAATCACAATTAATATAAAATTAGGAACTGTCTGCTAAACGAATATTTTCTCAAATCTCTGTTTTTGGTTTATTTTTTACACATGAAGTTATTTTATCATTTTTTTCACGAATCATTTATAATGGATAAAAAAAATTACTTGTTAAAAAAGTAATAAATACATTGATAGATGAAATGATTTTTTAGGTAGCTTTCATTACAAAAAGCTACCTATTGCAACCGTTCGGAGAAAAGCAATTCCAAAAAATGTTGGTATATTTTCACCGATCATGACCCCTAAACCACCCTCCGTTCAAATGTTGATTTATATATATCTGACACATGTCATGTTGTAACTCTCTTATTTATGAACCGATTTGAATGTGACTGTGTATGTGTATAGGACATACTAAGGTCTCGATCGAGTTCGTTGGCCAGTTTCAACCGCCATCATGTTTCAAACTGGCGACCAGTTAAAAATTTCTAAAAATTCAAAAATATGTACAATAAAAATATAAATTAAAAAAATTGTTTCTCTTAAGGGTTAGAACGTGATACAAGGATTCTGGAACATTTTTTGTTTTAGCTATATCTTAAAAAATGGCTGAGATGTGGAAACTATCTGACATTTCTTATTCTGTAACACTCGTATTTATAAACTGATATGAATGTGACTGATCATGTGTACAGAACATACCAAGGTCTCGACCGAGTTCATTGGCTAGCTTCATGCGCCATCTTGTTTAAAAATGGCAAAATTTTTTTTTTATTATTATTATTCAAAAATATGTATAAAAAATTATAAATTGAAAAAGTTGTTTCCGTTAAGTGTTAGATCGTGATACAAGGATTCCGGAGCATTTTTTGTCTTGGCTATATCTTAATAAATGGCTGAGATATGGCAGTTTGAAATTCTAGAGTGGCTGACATTTTGAAACAATCTGATTTTTGTTACGCTGTAACCCTCATGCTGAAATTCGCATTCAAATTCAGTATTAACGAAAACCGGGATTGAATTTTCTATAATAGAGTTCCAAGCAATTTAGCTTTGGATGTTTGAGTAAAATGAGTTGATTTTTTTAAAAAAAATGGACTATGAAAGCTACCTTTTCCTCCCGGTACAGGCCGGAAGGACTTTTTATCCATCAACTAGTTGACTGTTTAATAATCAAAATCCTCAATATATCAATAAAAGGTTGGGAGGTTCCGCTGGATGGCGGTCCTCCGGATCGGCCAGTAGCGCTCGGTGATCGCCGATGCGCGCGTGATAGGCCCCTCAGGATCTGGGTCTGGTGATCGAATGCCGCGTCTGGCGGCGCATCTTAGTTTTAAATCAATCACTTCATAAAGCAAAATGCCTATCAAGTAGCTAACATAAATTTTTAATACATTATTATGTAGAAGTCTGAAAGTTCATACCAGTAAATGAAAGGTTTAAATATATATGTTTTTATTTAATTTAGTTCTGAAAAGGGAACCACTTTTGGTGCAGTTCGCATCAAAAGTCGAGACCTGGTGCATCGAGTGGTCCTGGTGCATTTTGTAGCCCTATACATAAAAGTTAGAAAACCGATAAAATTTCTCTGTTAAAATCATATTTTATACTTTAATTTTTTTATTATTGGATTTTTAATTGTTAATTTCATGCCAAAAGAGAGTTTTAAGTCGCCAAATAGCGTGCTAGGAATCGAACCACTTCTCACTCGCACACTGTAGAAGATTATGACATTCGGCCAGGGTTACCGGGAAAAATTCTATGGTAATGAATAAAGCCAATGTCGCGCCGCCAAAAATGCAATTATAATGTTGTATTTTTTCAAAACGAAATTCGTACGTTTTTGAAGGAATTTTTATTTTATTTTTTTCAATATTTTATTCTTACTATTAACTGATTTGTATTTTAAAGTACTTTTTTCAAAAAAAAAAAAAAAAAAAAAAAACTTCTATGTTAATAGCCCGATAAGTGGTCTCGAAAATTTCATTTTCAGAAAGTTATGCTGCTGTGAAATCAAAAAATATGATTTTAACAGAAAAACTTCATAGATTCTCAAACTTCGTAATATACGGCTTTAAAATTCACCAGGTCTCAATGCTAGGTGCGAGCTGCACCAAAAGTGGTTCCCTTGTAAGAGATTTTTTGCAAAATACACATTTGTCTACATTCTTTGTTTCTGTAAGACGCTACAAAATTACTAATATCTTGTAAAATTTTGCTAAACATATACGAATTTCTAAAAAACAACTGATATAAAGTTCGTGCCTCTTAGAGAATGTTCCGGGGAAACAAAACGGAAATTTTGGGGGAAAATCCGTTTTACTTGAATTTGAAATTTCATTTTTGAAATATTATATTACATTTTTATAATAGCTACATTCTGGGCTTTTTTCCTTCATATTATTTCCATCTTCATGAAAGCATTCCATGTACCACATGAAAACAGTAACTTAGAAAATATAATCTGCAAGATGATTAAATACTTCTCTCATTAAAAATGAAAATTCATATGCAAACTTTTATCAATAATACCAATTAGTGAAAATAGTAAAGTTGACAACTTAATTTTAACTCAGTATTATTTGAAAAATTCATTTATTTTTACTGCTCTGAGTGAAATTTTTCATATCCCTTAAAACCCCAACCATCACAATCCTGATGGTCTTTATAGCATTACCTATTTTTCAATCACTTATGTTTGAAATGTTTTTAATACCCTTACCCACCAGTAATGATTGTGACAGTGCCTTCTAATTTCATAGTTTAAAATTTTGCTACTATTTTGTTTTAGTTGCATATTAATCGAAAACTTAGGGTCTTAAGGAGATAATCACCAGAATATTTAAAAATTATAACACAGAATTGTTGGAAAAAATAAAATACATATATGAAGACCTCAGAAGCCAAGGGTTATTATAAGTGACAAAATTGAAAAAACTCAGCTAAGTGCACAGGCGATCTGGAAATAAGGCTATTTGTTTGTACGTAAAGAAATATTAGTGATTTTTTAATTATGTGCTGCGTTCTGGAGGTTTACTTAAGCATTCGAAACTTGTACCCCTTGTTATCAATATTGATTAATTATAGATTAAAAAAAATCCCTGAAGGCTCAGCCTACAGGCACAGGTAGATTTCGAAGACGCAGACCGTGGGGCGCCTGTTTATTGGGAATTGCAGAAGAAATTACCTTTTTGCCATGATGCGGTAGTTGGGACCGCCCACTTAGAAATCTACCTGTGTCAAATAGGCGGAGCTAGCAGGGATTTTTTTTTCCTTTTTTTCTGTAAGGGTTGGGTCCTATAAAAAACTTGTCAATATAAAAGTTGTAGTTAATATTAAGAGGATGTATAATAAATTTATGCGGATTTGATATCTTGTGATATCAAATTTTTATATATTTTCACAAAAGCCCCCCCCCCCCCCTCCAGGGTTCGATTTTGCCCATTAACGAACTTGACCGAGATTTTATGCCGCTTGATTTTATGTATCAGTTTGGAAGAGATTTGTGCAGAATCTTTTAAGTTAAAGTGTCCATAAAAAAGTTATATTGATAGATAAAGTAGAGATCTGCACGGGTCGGGCCAAGGCCCGAAGCCCGAGCCCAGCCCGGCCCGCGGGCAGGGCTCGGGCCTATTTTCCTTCACGGCACTCGGGCCGGGCCATACTTTTTTCTGCAGGCTCGGGCCGGGCCTAGTGATTACTCTTTACGGGCCGGGCCTTACTTTTTTCCTGAAGGATAAGGCCGTGTCTTAAATTATTTTTTCCGTACGGAGCCGGGACTGGTTTCATTCTTCCTAGTCTTATATATATATATAATCCTGCCCCAAAATTTTCAGTCCTGGTTTTGACCCGTATGAAAATCATTGTCTCGGCGTGGCCTGGTCCGTTCGAAGGTCAGTAAATTAAGACCTGGCACAAAAATCTTTGCAAAACATGCATACATTTTTAAATCGCCATTATTCTACAATTAAACATTAAAATTTATTCTTGTTAAAGAATAGTAGATTTATACACTTATTAGAATGTGGCTAAATTAAAATATAGTACAACGCGTGAAAAAGAACCTGCTTATGACGGAATCCTGTCTTAAACCGAAAAATGTGTTGATCCATGAAAAATGAATTATGCTAATACGTAAAAAAAGAATGTATAATAACATTTACACCTGCTAAGAAGGCAAATTGTCTATAACTCTTTTTTTTCTTCCCTATGCAATTCCATCTTAGAAGATTTTACTGTATAGCATTTTTCTGATTTTAAACACTTCAATAAATGGAATATGGATTAACAATATTAATGATAACTTAAACACATACATACAACAAATAGATTTATTTAAAAAAAAAAAAAATATTCCAGGTTGCGGCACCTCTATAAAAATGAAGATTATAAACATGAAAAAAAAGGCTAAGATAGGAATTTTTGGTTAGATCTCCTCCTACGAGGCAAATTTTTAACCAAATCGACGTAAAAATCAATGTTTTGTAGAAATTCACTCGGGCCGGGCCGAGCTAAGGCCGAGATTTTAACTTTTTTCCGGGCCGGGCCGGGCTCGGGCCGAATTTTTAATTTTTGTATCGGGCCGGGCTGAATTTTTTTTGTATGGGTCGGGCCGGGGCCGGGCCTGGAATTTTCGGCCCGTGCAGACCTCTAAGATAAAGTTTTGAACTGGGGGTGGTTTTGGGTTCTGGGAGTCATGATCGGTGTAGATCTGCAAAAATTTTCCAAAAATTCCAACGTAGGGGAGAATGTAATAGGTAGTATTTCTTACGAAATCTACCTAAAAAACTGTACTCCACCTTCATTACACAGTTGTTGAAATAAGATTTCAAAAACTACTATGGAATAAGCAACAGTTTCATGTTTATTTCAGTCAATTACTATTGACTTAATACTTTGAACTCAATTTACCCCAATCGAAATTTTGTCACTTGTATTCCTTGGCTTCTGGGTCCTCATATATCTATACTAATTAAAGAAAGTTGTTTGTTTTAAATAAAATGCAGCTGGAATGACTCTTTTCATCTGCCTTTTCCTTAAGCTTATTATTTGTATTATAAAATCATATAAAAAATCAGTATTAAGAAGAGGTTGCTTGGCAACCTTTATATACTAATAATAAGAAAATACAATAAAATTTCTTGATATCAGACACCTCAGGTCCATAAAATTTGCCTGCTATCCAGAAGTAAAAACATACAAATATGTAGATGTTTGCTGATTAGAGGTGTCTGCTATTCAGTATCAATTATGAAGGTTTTACTGTATTGTGTAGATGGGATGTACAATACAGCTAAAATTTTATATAATAGATGAATTTTTTTTCTCCCTTTTAAATTTTAAAAGTCTTAATTGTAATTTAAACTAGAAAATGCAACTGAAATTATTCTTTTGACAGTTAAATCATACATTTAAAAAAAAAAAAAAAAAAAAAAAAAGTATTAAATTAAGTAAAAAAACTTCTGAAGAAACTCTAAGATGAAAAATTTAATTTTTAATAGTAAAAATCATTTATTTTATTCATTTATTTTTGTAAAAGGGTCATTTCAATTTTACATGCAGGTTTCATGTCCTGAAAATGAAGAATTTTTTTTCTTGAAAAGTATTTACTCACTGTCATTAACACTTTTAATATATCTTACTTGCTCATTAAAAAATACATTAAGTATGTTTAAGACTTTATTTACTAAGCAAAAAAAATTCATAAAATAACAAAATCCCCCCCCCCCCAAAAAAAAAAAAATATATATATATATATATTTTAAACTGGTTTTATGCATTTAATTATTTTATTTACATTATAATACTTTTACAACATAAATAATACTCTTCCTTTTACTCACACAATGTCTCATCATACATTGCTAATTATTGTACTTGTCCTCCCATATTTGCTTTATTATATTTAAATTTTATTTACTTCTTTTAGTTTTCTCACATTTAAAATATTATTTGCTTTGTCAATATTTTATTTTTCTCTTTTGATTTTATTTTACCTTCACATATAATAGTTGGCAGCACTAGCATTATTATTTAACCTGTCTACAATTTCAGCTTTTACTTATAATTTTCTGGGATAGATGGCAGCACTACACAATTTACTTTATATCATCATTTCTCTCAGCAATCTTTGCGCATAGATAATTGCAGCCATTTTGAGTTGATGTCTGGCTGATAGTCAAGTACTTACAATTTTATTCCATCTACAGTCAAATTTGTCTTTTTTGGTGAGTCTTGAACATTATTTTATGATCTAATTACTATTTAAGTTGAATAATTGTTTATTTATCTAATTTATATTTCAGTTTCATATTTATTTATTTTGTTATTTGAACCTCATGTCGGGTTTTAATTTTCTTGTTTCATTTTATTTTGTCATTTGAACCTCATGTCAGTCCTTAATTATCTTGTTTCATTTATATATGTTATTAGGGGCTTAATATTGTCGATTTTAGGCACAATGCTGACAATATTTGATGAAATAACATACATTTACCATGAATATTCTTATAAAGCCCTTCTGAAGATTCTATAAGATATTCATAGTTTTCCAATTTTTGCATTTTCATCCTTTTAAGTATAATTCCTTCAGTGTCCTTACCATTGCTTTTTATAATGTCTTATCCTTCGTTTTTCACATGTGTTTTCATTATATATATATATATACGTATATAAAAAATTCATCACCCACTTTTTGGGCTGTCCCGAGAAGTTTCTTTGAAATATATTGTTTATTTAGTACTATAGCATTCTCATTCGCAAGCATTTTTTTTAAAATAAAAGAACATACAATAAAAATTAAAGCATTACATAAATTAATTACTCAAGTCCATTTTTTGTTATATTTTTTCAATAAAAAGCGAGTGTCCCTGTTTTTTGAAATCTCTGTTATGTAAGCTCTGTTACCACATATAATTTATTTTTCTTGTCAAAAGAATGCAAGTGCACCACAGGACACAAATATAGTTTCTAAGTAAGCAAGTAGTTCCAAAAGTCATTTTGGAAAATTTGTTATATCAGATATAGTGGACTAATTTGTCTTTTCTTTGGAGGGTGTTTTTTCTCTCTGTTACCAACTATTTATCACCTTTACATTGTGATTTTAGAATAATTACAAATGAAATCAATTCACATTTGATACCACTATCAAATTATAATTAGACTGGTGGATAAACCCGATAAAATGTGCTCTCAGAATAATTTTTTTTTTCTTTCTGAATGTAACCTCTGTTACCAGATACAAATGAAATTCTTCAAAATTAGCTATCAATTCATTTAATTAAGAAAACTTTCGATGTAGTAAACTTAAAACATCATTCCTAAGATATTGGGATAACAAAATCACTAAATTAAGTTGGATTTGGTAACAGAGGTTACATAAGGTAACCTCTGTTACCAGAAAACCTAATTACAGATGTTATTCTTCAAAATAAGCTATTAACTCATTTAACTGAGAAAATTGTAGGTGTAGTAAATTATAAACATCATTCCTAACATACATAACAAAATCACTAAATTAAGTTGGTGTTGGTAATTTTTCGGTTACTTTATCTAATTTCTGTAACCCTTGTTACGAGTAGTAATTATTTTTTGAAAAATTTCTATTTTGATTATTTAGTAATTTATCAATAGATTTATTTACTCAGTAAGTGGCCACACAACCACTAAATGCCAATTTTGATATTGTGTTATTTTTTAGAGTTTTGAAAAAAGTTTTAATAACTTTAAAATTTGTAATTTGGTAACAGGGGTTACATGGTTACTCTTTTAGTCATTCTCCTTAAAAAGATTTTAGCCAATGTGCAGCATTAACTTGGCTAAGGACATCTATTAAACAGTGTGGTTAAGAGAACTGTTTGACTGCTTGTTTTTATAAATGTGATTATTGCATCTTTGTGTCTGGTAACAGAGGTTACAAATTTGCACACTTAAGTATCTTTCAACAAATTTGCAAGCTGAAATAAATAACATTAAGTGCAGCCTTTGGTTAAAGGCTGTACTTAAATACTTATACGGCTACAAAATGCAACTATTGTGACCAATATGTAACGAAACAAAATTATTTCTGTAAAAGTGGAATTCTGCATGTAAGATTGAAATTACCCAAAATATCCATATAAAGTTTTTTTTTTTTTTTAGTGCGTGCATAAGCATAAAAAAATGTTTTATAATTTCTAAGAAAAATAATTGCAAAAAAACCTTTAATTTGTAATTTTTTTTTATTATTATTTCAATTTTTCCAGAAGAAATCTAGAAAAAAAAAACCTTTTTTTACACCACTTCAAAATTTCCAGAAATTTTACATCTGTAGTGCCTATTCTTTATATAATTTTCATGTAACCTTGTTTATACAATCATACAAATTACCTTCAAAAAGTTTTTTTTCTTTTGTCTTTCAAGAAATAATTCAAAATTCTTATGTTTTACATAGCCTGTATCCTTTCGCTGGCTTTGTATTATTTATTACATTTTACAAAAATCTTATTTGTAATTTTATAATTATGGAATACACATTTAATTGATGTAACTTGTCACATTTTGCTTTATTGAATAATTAGAGATTTAAAACCCATTTTTTAATAAACACTCTAAAGTTTAGATAGTTTTCAACAAATTAAAAGCATATGAACATAGTTTAAAAGCATTGATGATATGCACATATTGTGAGATAAATATTTTTTTTTCAATGCAATAAAACCTTGATTCTCTAATAAATAAATCTAAAAACTTTGATATCAAACTCAAACATACCTAATAACAAATACACAAAGAAAAATAAATACAGATTAGAGTTTACTTTTCAAAGAAACTTTTCATTTAAGTATCAGATTTTGCTTGGACAAACCATCTATAATAATTGAAAATTGGTAATTAACCCGTCAGCACACGCGCTGGGATAAAATCTACCCCAGCTCAGAATCATTACTTTAAATGTGAGAAACTCGTTCGTTATCATTCTGAGCTTTATACTTTTTTTCAAGCAAGAACGTCTTAAGACTATTTTATCCCAGCGCGTGTGCTGACGGGTTAATAATAGTTAGTATTCTGTACAGTACAAAATAATATATACTTCTTTGCTTCATTTTTTATAAGATTATGCATATGAAAGCTAATGTTGATCAGGTAGTTAGTATAATATCCTAGTAAAAGGCAGCAGTCCAGTCAGACACATAAAAAAATTTCATGAAAGTTACTTATAAGTTTTATATTACTCATCAAGTCAAAAATACTTTGAATAATTTTCATTCACAATATTCTCCAGGCATTTTAATCTCTTGGATCACCAAATATTAATTAGTGATGTACAGAGTACTGGTTATGGTTGAGTTGTTGAGTACAGAGTGTGTAAGGAAAAAGCACTCATGCACACACACATGGAAGTAAACTTAGAGGTAACACTCAGAAAATAAGGAAAATGTTACAAATGCAATTGCATAGATACATACACCCATTTAGATGCAAAAGTTCTGCATTGTTTGAAAACATACATTTTGGGCATGCAATTATAATTTTAAATTCCCTTTAATTTTAAATTTAATAAATCACGTGCATCACTTTAAAGTAATTTTGGTACTTTCGTGTTATGTGGCCCCCAAAGATCAATCGCCAAGCGACTAAGATTTATTGCCAAATTATAAAGCATATATGACATTATAATACATGATGTATATAACATTTTGTATTGTATATGGCCAGGTTATAGTCATATGTGATGTATATATATGACATACATAATGTAATATATGTAAGACATAAATAATATGCATATAATGACGTATATGGCACATATACGAACGAGTATTTGAAGTATACATTTGCGTATATAGGATGCATATATAAGCTTTGCGATAATCTTGGTGAAATCATAGCTGCAACCTTGGCATAATCGTAATTGTGGGGGTGACTGCTATAACACGAAAGTACCAAAATTTTTATATATAATTCAAAATCTTTCATCGTTTTAAAAGAGCAGCATTATTTGAAAAGTTATGAAAAAATGGTGCATAAAAAGTACAAACTAATCAATAAAAAAAATTTAATTGATTCAACTCATTATCACTGTTTCTGAAATCAGTTCTGTCTATCAAAAATGATTATTACTTGTTGTAATAATAATGATGTTAATGTTTATTGAATATAAAATTATTTCATATTTAGTAATTTTACCTGATCTTGTTTTTAGAAATTATTTGTAGTTTACAAAAAATTATAAAAACCATGTATTGGCTTTACACAGTTCTTCGTCATTTTTCATGTGCATAACATTTACAAAAGTGATATTTTGAAACAAAATTTTTCTTAATTCTTTATAAAATTATTTTCATATTTGTATATCATTTATAGGAACTTTTACCATAAAAATTCCTTTTTAAATTGAGACTAGATGCACAAAATGCATATGAAATGTACTACACTATACAAAAAAATTTCATTTGATGAAAATCTAGAATGCTTTGGTATATTCGCATCAATAATTTGAAATAAAATAAATTTAATTATTTTTTATAAGCATGTACTATTGTATTTTCTATTTCTATGAATTATTGTTTATCCAAAATTTCCAATATTTTTCCTACTGTTTCAAAAACGACTAATCATTAAATTTTTGTTATGTATAATGCATTGTTTAATTTTTTATTTTTGTGTAACCAGCAGAGGTTAAAAAATCTGTATTGACTCGCATAGACTTCCCGAACACTTTGCATTCAGATACCAGCTAATCCAAAACTAATACGTAACTGCAATATATGCAATTTATTCTACTAAAATACTTCAATTATAGACCTAATCTTACATAATCAGATTCACAGCCAAAGTTGGCACCAAACAGGACACTCCTAGCAACAATTGAATTAAAGTGTATAAGAAAGAACAACCCTTTTTTCACTAAAAAGGGACCATTTTAATACACTTCAGCATATTTTGCAAAGTATTTTTTTTACTGCAGATATTGTTACTTTCTTCTTCAACAAAATTAATACATAAATTTCCATATGCTGTTAGCTATTATTATTTTTTGGTACTTCCCCATTATCCCGTCGATCACTTTTCCTAACAAAAATTATCGTCAAATAAACAAATAGAAGAATGTTGCCATTGGAATATAGCAAAATAAATAAATAAATATCTATAAAATACAAGAAATTCGAAAAAGCTTCATTTACCAAAATGTCAACAATCAGTAAGTTGAAAAAAAAAATTACAATGTATTATTGAAACAGAAAAAAAAATCTTGGATATTTTAGTTATTTACATCATTTTTCTTAATTATGCCTCTCTGCTAATGAATAAATGTTTGTAACGTCAGCTGAAACTGATCTATTGCACATAACTATGCACCGCAACATTTTTCCAATGCTTTTTCTCTTTTAATGTCATGGCACTGCTGTTTAAGGGCACAATTATTGTTAATTAACGAAATAACTAATAAATCAGTAACACATAATGAAAAATACACGTAAATGTCGAATTAAAAACCACTTGATGACATAAAAAACACGTGAAATGCTTCTGACCTCAAGTGACTGAGATTGCATTTTTGGCATTAAATCGATAGTTTGGCAATAATTTTTTGTTATGAAAAATGGTCGACGGGATAATGGAGAAGTACCTTATTTTTATTATTATTATAAAACAAAGTAAGGAAAAGATTTTACTAAATTAAGTCACATGCTGGTGAAACATAGTTGGTTGTATAGACATAAGAGGAACGTGAACAATGAGAATACTTTAAATTGAGATAAAAGAGAAAATGTTTATAATTTATCGTCACAGAATGATTGAAAAAAAGTTTAACTGTCAAACCAGTCTGCTGATTTCTTCAAAAATGTATACAATTCTTGTGACTGTGGCCCGTAACATATTCACCAAATGGGAGCTCGATCGAAAGATTAGTTTGAGTTGGGTGCTTTCGTGTTCACTCACTTACTCGCACACACATACGTACATAGCAGCAGCATCGACAAAACACCAAAAATGAGCTCTGGGGGGAAATTCTTTTATACATGCATACATACACATGTACATGGAATAAGTTTTAAAATATTGACAGATTATTCAGGAAACCTTAAAATGTAAAAAATACAAATATTTCGATAATCAGGTTTTTATCATGATTACAATACTTTCCTTACACTATATGTGTACAGAAAGTAAAAAGGGCAGGATGCTGCTGGCGGAAAAAGGCCACTTTTTAAAATTCTTAAGATCACGTTTTAGATTCTAAAGGCATTTTTTTATTTTTAAAGGCATTCTTTTGATTTTTAAAACTTTTTTTAATATTTAAAAGTCAGGGCACTCTTTTCAAGACAACCAAAGAGCAAGTTTTAAACTTTTTTTTCAATGAAATCAAATTTGTACAACTACTCTGTACTGGCATAGTCAAAAATTTTCCTAATACTGAGTATATACAGAGTACTCTGTGCACTTCTATCAAATATCCAATAATATAACCTATATTAATATATAAACACTTTAATTTGTTTTAAACCAATAATTTTATATTGCTCTTAAATTTAAGTATAGAAATAATTTTTTATTTTGCATAAACATTTTTACTTGCAATTTGACAAAAACTATAATCAAAACTGATAATCCATTCGTTAGTTTGACAGCTTTATGCAATAGTAAATACTCTTACACGGAAGTTGCATAACATACCGCATTTGGAAATTTGCATGTTTTTTTTTTTTTTGTTGTTTTTTTCTCAAAAGGTATATTTTAAATTACTTTAAGAGTTTACTAAACTTATAAAGCAGCCACACCCCTTATTTTATTTTAAAAATAATTAAAATAACAAAAAACAGATAATTTGGATGAACAGAATAAGTAACATAATATTGTGGTTCTTAATATAGGTTTACACTTGTACGCTTGACTCGAAGTCCGCTAACATATGTTTGTTTGTTTGTTTACCCGATCATATGTGAATAGCCCTCCCGGCTTAATAATGCCATCACGTGATAAAATATTATGCAAAAACTTTTTTAAATTCTTACTGCTGTGAAATATATTTAACGTCTATAATCTTACCAGAAACAAAATGTTCTGAACAAACTCTAATATAACCAGTCGAATAAGCTGCATCGCCATCCTTTAAATCCTCGCGGTTTATATTCATCAACCATTGCTTTCTCCTGTTCATAATAATGTCTGCTTTGAAACTCAGATTATCACATTTTTTGGGGACAAGTGGCAGACGAAAAAACTGCTTATTGTCTCTGTTGCTGCGATTTCCACAGCCTTCAACACAGCAAAATTGCACCATGTTTGAAGCATGGATCTATTACATTAAATTAACATAAGTATAACACTGAATAAAATATTTACTTGTCCACCAGAAAATGAACGGCGAACAAAACGAAACGACGTCAACAAGAAATTCGGGAACCGGGGAGGAAGAAGAAGGGTAGTAAAGGAAGTCATGTGATATGACGTCATACATGACGTTTTCGCTCAACGGAAAAGAAAGGAAGATTGCGCCAGTTTTGTTTTTTTGCATTAAAAAAATATACATGCAACCCCTTTGTTTTTTCTTAAAAGTTAATCAATCTATTTGCGTGGTCGCCCGCAGAAGAAGGCGGGTTCGTCTCTGGATTTATTTTAACTTTTAATAGTTTCCTTATTTTTGACGATTTTGAAAAAATAACATTTTTTTTTTCCTGGGTGTTTTTAAATAATTACACAATAAGAGAAACCTTTGGATAAGAATTAAAGAAAAGTCATTATCAATCCTAAGGCAATAAGTTTAACATAAAATTTAAAAAATCTTGCCCTCCTCTAGATTTTGTTCTGCTTTATATCTTTTTAGCTTTAAATAATTAAATTTAGTAGACAATAATTACCAAAATATTGAAAGGGGGGGGGGGGGGGGATTTTAAGTATCTACAAGATTCAAAATCCTCACTCATAAATTTTCACTGATTATTTGATAATTTTTCAAAATACATTTAAACAAAGAATGTTTTATGTCAAATTACTTAAATTTCAGATAGGTTAAAAAACATACACAAATTATTGAAGGCGTTATGTGACATATAAAACTATGATATTCGTTGCAAAGATGCCATTTGTTTAGTTGTACATATTAAAGAAACCTCTCCTTGAAATGTCTCTTTTTCTCATTATTCATATTTGTCTGCCTACACCTGTTGCATCTGAATATATTAAGTAACTGATCATATAAAATCAATTTATATTAATGAAATAAATTGAAATGATTATTTGCCGAAATATGAAGGTAAATTTTGAAGGAAGGGGGTGGGCAGGGCCGTGCGAAGGGCGCCTTCGCCACGGGCGCGGAAATTGAGGGGGCGCATAATTTATACTACCAACCACGGTTTAATTTGTTTATTCATTTTTTGGTCATCGATCATTTTCTGGGCAATTTCTTTTTCTCTTTTCATCATTCTTTTTTTTTCTGTCTCAAAATATCATGATCTCTCCAACAAATAAGTGCAATTTTCTCGTATACTATTTAGTTGTTTGCAATTTCTGAATTAAAATTAAACCTTTTAAAGTTCCAACAGAAACGCGAAATGTTTATTCAATAGAATTTATTTCTGTTTCTTTACTTTATCAGTTTTGTGTTACCTGTTACAAAAAGAAGGGGATTAGGCCTTAAACTATATTTATTTTTCCGTTGATAAACTTGGAAGTTTTTTATATATTTTCATTTATTTATAAGTAAAAAAAAAAATAACTAAAATAACTTAACATACATATTGACGACAAGGTTAAAAATCTAAATTAGAAATGAAAAGCTTTCAGCCGAAAAGTATTTTTTTTTTTTTTCTTTTCACAGGTTGCAGAAAACGTCGTGCAGAGTTTACGCTTGGTAAGTATATTAAGAATTTGAAATAAGCTCTGTAGTGCGTTAGTCGAGATCGAAGCAGTTGTTTAAAAAACAAAAATAAAATACGCTATACATTTATTTATTATTGCATTTTATTAAAATTTTCTGGCAATCGATTTTATTACACACAAGTCCAATCCCCCCCCCCCCCCCCCCCCTCTTTGATGAAAACTGATATTTCAAAGCCAGTTAATAGGAGTACTAAGTTTTAAATTTAAAAAAACCCACAAATTTCTATTTTTTTTTCTAGATTTTAGCTAAAGAGTATCTTATACAGACTTTGTGTTTGCAGATATTCAACATATATATTTTCAAAATCTCACAGATTTATGATTTTTACGTTTACTTCCTATTATTATTAAAGTTATGTGTACACAAATAGCAAAAATTTACTTTTATATCATTGCACTCTCTTTATGTGAAAGTTTCTTTGATCAGTAGTCAATGGAATACTTCTATTAACTATATGTCATTAATCTTTCTATTCTTTATATCATTAATCCTTCTATTCTTTTCACCTACATGTATTCGCTATTTCATCATACGTTATATTCAAAAATGCAGTATAATCTAATTATTTTCACTAATAAGTTTTTACACATGCTGATACAGTTCCATCATCAAAATGAAGTAGAAGAATGAATTATAATAAATATATGCATTTCTTCTTCTTATATATACGTTAATAAGGTTAATAAGGAAGGTTACATTAATAAGGAAGTTAAAATATTTTGCATTAGTCCTATTAATGAGAGAAAAACTTTTGGAGACTTTGTCGTATATGGCTCAGTTGCTAGCGTCCCTGGAACTTCAAACCGACGTTCATGGGTTCGAATCCATCACTGATTGAGTGTGCAGTGTTTTCAGGAGGGGGCGGGGTATTCAATACGACGATGAAAATTTTGGTCTCTTGCCCTATGAAAATCTTTGCTAAAAGTCCTTCAAAAATTTCCTTCCCTATGGTAATATGGCCAAAGTCTAAGAAAATTTCACCCTTCCTTAAATGGTTTTGTAGCTATCATGCAGACCAATTTGAAAATTACTTGGACAGAAAATAAAAGGTTTAAAAGCCAGCTTACATTTCCAGTTTATTATTACATTTATTTATATAGCTTAATAAATAATTATCGTGTGCTCGAAATCTTGACATTTTATTCTCCATTGAGGCGTAATTCTTACAACCATTTTAAAGATTCAAGCTTAAAAACCTAAAACCACTGTCTTGAGTTGCAGAATGCAGTGGAATTTGACTATAAATATATCATTCATTTAAAAATATTTAAAAAAATGAAATTTAAATATTTATTTTTATTTATTTATTATTATAACTGCTAAATATATTTTCCATTTCGCCGTTTCATAAAATCAAATTATCCTAGGTATTTGTCTTTTTTTTTCAGTTGTAAATCGAGATTAAATGTTACGAGAGGGTTTTATTTTTTTCTCTTCTTTTTAACACTTTCCAACCTAGTTGAAAAGTGTTTATGAATTCGGTTTGTCTGTCCGTACTCTAACTCGGTTAAATATATTCGAACTGTAATGCAATTGATATATGTTATTGCGGTTTACTATGGCATATTCGGTATTGAAAATGAAGTGTGTAGCACTTGGTTTTTTTTTTTACAAAGACACTCAAAAGAATTATGTTACATTACGGTCTATGGGGAAAAATTATTTGCGGTTTATTTTAATGACGTTACACAATTTCAAACATGTTGAATTTGATATATATCACTGATATGCGCTAAAAGAGGCTTACTATGGAAGTGCGCATAGGACTTATAGTTTCTTTACAGGGACATTCAAGATAATTCCGTTACGGTCTATTAAATATAGAAAAATAAAAAAATAGATTATTATGGAAGGGAGGAGAGGCTTGCACCGATGCTTACAGCGGTCTTGAGTAAAAAATATATATATCATTGAAAGCGATAATTATTAAGATAACCACTACTGACTTTAATAATTTTGTGATATTTAATGATTTTTTTTGTATCAATTTTCTTCTCAATTTTTTAGCAGTAAAAGTTTTATAACATCCTCATAATCAATCTTTAGTGTTCTATCTCGATGATGATTTTTCGAAATCGGTTCAGAAAGTAAAAGTATCCTAATAAAAATAAAACCTGCAAACAAAATAGAAAACGTAAAAAACGGCCTTTGTAAAGATTGACCTCAACTATCCAATGGAAAAAAAAAAAATCTTTTAAAGATATTGAAATGCAAACGAGATATTAAAAGTAAATTCTTCCACAGAATTAATATTAGCGAGCGGATGTTTTCGCGTGAGTGAAGTAGTTATTTCTAAATGAAAAATATAGATGTACTCCATATTAATTTTGTTTTTTAACAGTTAAAACTTCATCAGATTTTGACCAATAATTGAAAAATCTTCAGTAGCATTTGGGGGGTCCCTGAAAATAGCCCTGGGCCCGTGCCCCTGCCGTATACCGGGCACTGATAATAATGTATCTATTACTGGTAAATTTCTACATTTAAGTACCCAACTATTTTGTATTAGCTCATAATTGACAACGTTTATTTAATTACAGATTTAATTTCTTGTGACCACGGAATAAACATGGATTCGCCCGTGGATGAGACTCAAGATCTGGGCTACTTCAAAGTGTGGCTGTTGATATCCCAGCTGCTCGGCGTGATCTGCATAGCACTGGTGTCCGCCTGGTGCGGGCAGTACCTGGGCGGTTTCGCCTGGCAGTCTGACCCGAAAATACAATTCAACTACCATCCCTTCTTCATGATCCTTGGGATGATTTTCTGCTACGGTAACGGTAAGAATCTCATCGTATTAATCTATTTATTTAAATCGAAAAGCGCATTCTGTCAAGTTTCACATTATCTTTTCCACACGAAAATCGTCTCATTGTGCGCATGCTTCAACGTTTTTTGGAAGGTTTCTCCTCTCAAAAACGGGACACGTGTTTAGCCTAGGGGATTGAAAACCGATGCCGTAATATGACCATTGTGTTGAAAGCTCTTTTTTTAAGAACTCATGTTTTCATTACTAAATATGTATATTTTTTCGCAAAAATTTTAAGAGAGCTTGGATACAGTTATATTTACAACCGATTGAAATTTCAAAAAGTTCGGAAGATATTTTTTTATTGCTATGTTAAAGGAGCTGACTCGAAAATAAACAAACAAACAAAAAAGCGAGAAGAAAACATTTCTGTTACAACTAGATAACAATATTTTTTCACGAAATTTTTATACGGGTTGTAAAACCGTTTTATTTATAACCAATAAAGATTTCAAAGAGTTCGGATAAAAAGAAGAAAATGAGCGCTTTTATCACTAAACATCAATATTTGTTCGTGAATCTTTCATTTTAAAATATAATTTCATACAAAAGCGGGTTAAAGATATAAAATAATAAAAACTTGATGTTTTTTTTTTTTTAATTTATTAACACGGACCCAGGCAACGCCGGACGGGCCAACTAGTTGTCGATAAAATTACTGACCATGGCGCGATAGGACGAAATCTAGGGAGGGCAAGATTTTCGAAAAGATCCGCAGCTTAGGCTGCATTTTCCAATCCACAAGTTTTCGAAATAGAAAATAGCAAGTTTCTTTCGCCAGGGAAGCTTGCTCTGTCTTCCTGAACCCTTTATTTAAGAAAATTTTTAAACACATAAACGTGAAAGATAAATACAAAAAATATCAGTTCGCTTTTCAGTTAAGTTAGTGTTTATCTTAAATCAATTAGGAAGAATAAAATTTGCTCTTTTTTTTTTCCAAAATCACTAAATAAAATAAAAATTAGTTAATTAAATTTCAAAATACAGGGAAGGACAATGGCCCTCTCTTGCCAATGCCCATGTTGCTGTGTTCTACTTTTTAACAATTGATTTTACAGCTAGAAAGTATTCACGGGGATGGAAAATTTCCACGCTGTGATGAATTCAATGAAATAACTTTTCAGAAGAGGATCTGATTTTCTTTTTATTACCGTAATTTCCGGTCTATAATTCGCGGATCAAACAGTCATGTTTCGACCCAGAAATTGTATTTTATAAAATGTAACTTACTGGATTGCTGTAAATAGTTGACTGGGTATAAACATGATTGTTTGATCCGCGGATTAAAGGCCGAAAATTTCGGCAGTGGCCTAGTAGGGAATCCCTGCCCCTCTCCTCCAAATCGGAACTGCAAAAATCTTCTCCAGTGAAAAAATACTAAATTCAACACTTTTTCTACATATTCTTAGAGCGCTGGCTGCTAGTCTAGAGATGCTGAGTTCGAATCCTGATTCAAGCATGGATGTTTGTACTGGATCAGATTGCACTTACTGGGGTTTCGATTTGTTTAGTCCTATCCTACTATGCAAAAGTTTGTCGTACTAGTAGTGCTCTCCCAACCAACCAGTGTTGTTCTTCTTTTTCTTTCTTTCTTTTGAGAGCTTTTCGATTTTCTGAGTTTTAAAACTTTCCACTATTATTTTTGCATTAATCATTTAAAACTAACAGCTACTGATAGTTATTTTCCCGACTTTTTGTAAATAAAATGACTATTAAATCATAAGATAAAATCGAGACTAGAAAAATTGACCAAGTACTAGAATATAAATATAAGTAAACAAAAGAAACAAGGATATTTCATTCTTTTTTATGTATTTCTACTATTTTCTGTTTTAAAATATGTTTGAAGCATTCCTCCTTCTGTTTAAAATTTCAAACAAGCTCTGTTTGTCTGTCGACATCGACAGTCTAATTTTCGTAAAAGAACTCAGATGGCGGCAAAATTTAAATATATACATATTTAATACATAGGGGAAGAACATTTCAAAAGCCAACTTTTCTGTATTAAAGTAAACAGATTTTATAGAGCTGAACACGCTGAATATAGAGTTGTCACCAAGCTGTGATTCTCATAATACAGCCTGGCTATATTTTTGTATCATTTCAGCAAATCGTTACTATTGAATATAATACTGTAAATAATATCGGTGGAAAATTGAAGGAGAAAGAATGAGTAAAGAAAATTGAACTAGACTATAAAAAGTATTAAAAATACTGCCTTAAAAAAAAAAAAAAAAAAGCAATTTTTTTAAATTATTAGAAAAGAATTGATTTAAAAAGGCAGCTAAATTCTAGAGCTTTATTTGTCAGAATTGCTTCTATCTTTGCAGGTGGGCTTTTCACCTTCTGTGAAGATTGCATACATGCATTGTATGATGCAGAAAGCTGTAAAGTTATTACTATTGAAACTAGTCGCCACTTTTTAAATAAAGAAAAAGAGGTTTCTGTTACTTAAAATGGCTACTTATTTTTTTTTTTCTTCAGTTAATATTCAGATTTCATATTAAGGTTTACATGAACAATAATCAAAGTTATGCCCATTAATAGTTTTAAAAATTTAATTGGAGTGCCATTCTAAAATTATATATTTCTTCAAATTGCAGGTTATAGTCGCATTAGTACATTATAGCATTTAACCACTTGTTCTGAAAAGACATGCCACATACGTTGAGATGTTTTTGTGAATATATCACTATTTTTTAATAATAATCTTTGTTTTATTTGAAGATAGAACTGCGACTAAATAAGACAAAGATTACTATTTAAAAAAAAAAAATAGCAATACGAGACTTGGCAACTAATTGAAAAAATAACATCTTAACGTGCATGGCATCTCTTTCCAGTGTAACTTAATGTTATTGGTATTTGTTTATCAGAAATGTAACTTTCGTTTTATTCAATAAATGATTGTGAAAATAATTTTCTTTGTGCAGCTCTTCTAGTGTACCGTGTGTTTCGCAACCAGAGAAAGCGAAGCTTGAAGTTGCTGCATTTAGGACTACACACTTTAGCCTTCATATTTTCTATAGTAGCCCTGAAGGCTGTGTTTGATTCGCACAACTTACCACCCAAACCCATTCCAAACTTATATTCAGCACACAGCTGGATTGGACTGACTGCTGTCATTCTTTTCGCAATGCAGGTATTTATTCAAGATTATAATACAAGTTGTGACTTTTATACGAGTAAATATTATAAATTAATATTATCTTACTGTTCTAATAAAAATCACTTCCTTATTCATTATACTGAAACCTCAAGTCATTCGCAATTCTTATATTAACCTATTAAAAAAATAAAAAATATTAAATACAAAGGATGTGAATTATCTCTTTACTAAATAGTGTGTTGACTACAACAATAAAGTGGACTGTAATTAATTTACTATCTATAAAATTTCAACTCTGTTTACTTAACGAACCATTTTTTTTAATTTACGACGTATTGGTTTTCGGAGCTCCCCATGGAGACAACCGAACGAAACAAAGAACAAACAGCTTCTGATTTACATTTATCGCCAAGCAATATTAGAAGCCAAGAGTGGCGCCAACACAGTGTACAACCAATAGAATGAAAAAAATGTCCAGACCAAGGATCAATCCCAGATCCCTTGGTATAGTGCACCAAATGCTTTGCCATTTAAGCCATCCGGACGACATCCAGTGCACATTTTTTCATTCTATTGGTTGTACGTTGTTTAGTAAAGTGATAATTCACATCCTTTGTATTTCCTTAATTTACAGTGTAATTTCAGCACACAGTTAATTTTAGCTCTGCTGAAAAATTAATTAGTATAGAAAAAATATATCAACATTTGAATAGTCTCTTTTTTCGATGAAGTTTCAATTTGAATTTTCAATATTGTGAGCATTTTGAATTAAATGATTGCTTTTTTGCTTTAATTTTCATTTTTTAAAAATGCATTTTAAAGTGAAATAAAATAATATATTAATAAATAATTAAAAGTATTTTGTTTTAAAAAAATATGCTTAAGGAAATTAAACTTCTTAATCACAGTCTTTGGTATTTTTTCTATAATAGACGAACATGAAACATAAAAACTAGCAGAAAACTAAATAGAGATAGAAATTATTACAAATTGATTAAAGCTTTTTTTGGTGGAGGGGAGAAGTTGTTTTTGAAACAGATATATAAATTATGACCTTTTAAAATTAAGCTGTTAATGTAATTTGTCTTGTAATACAGTACTTTTTCATTCATTCTTTTACAGTACTTATGTGGATTCGTAGCATTCCTATATCCAGGCATGACAAAAGTATGGCGTGGCAAGTACTTGCCATTGCATGCATTTTTTGGATTGACTATCTTCGTTATGGCAGTTGCTGCAGCTCTGATGGGCATCAATGAGAAAATGGTATTTTTACTGTAAGTTTTGATTTGATTAAATTTCATATTATTACCAAATTTTATTATTCTTAGCAGATGCTTAATTTTAGTTAATTTACAAGCTCTGAAATTCAAATTAGAAATACTTGGAAATTCAAGTTTTGTAGTTATTTTATAGTATTTCATGAAGCAAAGGAAAATTTTCATTTTAAAAATGGCAAATAAAATCTCAAACGCAAGCTGTGTTTTTTCTTCAGAGTTAAGTATACTAAGGATTAAGGAAGAAGTGGAAAATTTTTATTAACCTAAGAGGACACATATCGCATTTTATTACACAGAAGCACACACCATTTTTAAACCATTACCAAACACAAAATCTCAAGTCTTCCTAGAAGACATTTTGATGCTCCAGGAGGAAGACATTTTCCCCTGAATTCATCACTGAGCACATAAGCATCAGTTAGATAGGGAGATTATATTTTAATACAAAGAATACCTTTATGAGAGAATTCTGAAAAGAAAAGTGACTTAAATTTTTAACCAAAAAAAATCCTGGAAACCTTTGAGGCTGTGCTGTATCAAACTTGCACAAGTTTTCATATTTACAAACACCAACTGAACTTGAATAATTATCTTTAATTTTCGAGATTGCAGAAAATATTCTCAAATAAATTGATATATACAGTGACCTCTCACTTATACGACTTTCAGGGGACCGTAGAAAAAAGTCGTATAAGTGAGAGACCTTCTTATTGTACCAGTTTCAAACTTTATATGCAATAATTATTTTACGTATATTAAAAACGATAAGTTTTGAGTACTAAGAACATATTTTAACAAAATTTATAAATAATATAAAAAAATATTTAAAAAAAATATTTTTTTTAAAGTTTACAAAATAGTTCACTCACCACCATTTTTATTTTGAAGATTAACAGACCAGATTTTCTCAAAAAATGAACTGATATTAGTTTGTCTCCGTCGTCGACATAAAGAGAAAATGTCTTTTTGTAAGTCTAATAAAGCTTTTAAGCTATTTTAGGAATAATCATTTTGGTGGACATAATTCTGTAATGTATTTAAAGCTGCACTTGCTTCTGAAAAATTTACAACAGCAGGAACATTGTTCTCATCTTCGTCACCCTCCTCGCTCTCGTCTTCATTATTAATATCCTCAAAGATGTCTCATTAAAGGATTCCAATACCCTCTTAAAATCGGGTTCATTTGTTGACCTAGCAGTTTCGCCTTGTGAAAAACTACATTTCCTAAAACAATTCTTAACTGTCTGTGATGTCACATTTTTTCATGCAGATGTGTAAGATGCATAGCATCTAAAATGGAAATTGCTTTAGCTTCCTTTTTGTTTTCCTGATCAAAAATAAAACAAAAAATCAAACTCTTTCTGCAGTTTACTTTAAATTCTTTATAATCCCTAAATCTAATAGCTTTAATCTGTTTGTAGATTTTGAGGCAAAAATTGAACTTTAATTTGTTGCAGAAATGGTAGACTTTTTATAGATGGATGGATTGACATTGATCCAGGAAAGTGCATTTAGCAATTACCCTGATTTCTCACTCAGTACTATACAGAGACGTGATCTGCAGGCGGTCATTTGACTTTTTAAAATCAGTTTTGTTAAATGACAGGCACAAGAAAATTCCATACAACCACTTTCCCGCCATAGATTTCATCGTTAATAACACACCAAGGTAGATAAGAAATGCTATTCATTATTGATAAACACTTTAACAATAGTCAAAATGATAAAGGTAAGAAACGTTAATGATTTGTACTTTAATGATTATAAAAATGAATTCTTGAGTGAGAAATGTAAAATCGCCTGAACCGTTTAAAGCATCGTATAAGTGAGAGAAGCAGACATATAACTGAGAGAAGTTTAGCATTATTTCCCATAAAGCGTGGACGGGACCAAGAGAGTCGTATAAGTGAGAGGTCACTGTATTTTTGATATATTTTTAATGCATTTAAATACATTTAATTAAAACTATTTTCATTTAAAAACAAAAAATTCTTATTTATAACACATATATAAAAATAATAATATTTTTGAAATTTTTTTAAAATTATTATTGATAAATATAAAAAGTAAAATAATTGACCTAGTAATTAGGATAAATATTAAATAAATAGAGAAAATTTTAAAACTATAAATGGAAGGATCAGCCGAGGTTAACAAACTTGTTGCATAAATTGGAAGGTATGGTTGTTGTCTATTTTGTTTTATATCTAGCTTTTGGATTTATTTCTGTTACTATAAGTTTTTATGAAATAGGAAATTTATTATTTATTTCTGTTCTCCAAAGGGGACCTAAGTATTCTGAATTGCCCACATCAGCTGCAATTGCCAATCTTCTTGGATATTGTTTAATGATATTTGCTGGATTGGTAGTTTATATGGTTGCCACCCCTCAATTCAGAAGAAGAATGTTACCGGAGGAAATACAATTGCAACTTGAGCGGCAGTCCCCAACCAACTGAGAAGTGAAATGACTCGAGATTCTTTATTTAAAGCCATTTGTTCTATAAACCTCAGCTAGCTAGATGGAAAAGGTGTGCCTTGCTGATGATATCTGGAAATGTTTTTCGTGCTGCAGATGTTTGAAAAAAGAATGAAGACTAAGCTGATTTTCTGTTAATTCTGCCTGTAAATAAGCCTTTTCATGTGGATAATTAAATACTTAATATTAATTTTGCTTTTGCATAAATGCTGTATCAACATTTTTTGAGCAAAACATTTTACTTTAGCTATTCAATTAAAAAAGGATACACATTTTTGATAGTTCGTTATCCTTTATTTGACAATGTAGCTCAGAAATAACACTTGTTTTGAAGATTTGGGAGGAGACCTGAATTTTCAAGAGCACTAAAATGGCAGCTGTTAAATAATGTACGTATAACTTGATAATAAACAAGAGTAACAGTGCTAAATAACAGGCATTTAGAAATAAAAATATGCCATAAGATCTTAAAAAACGTTGTTTCTGAGCCAAATATCAAATAAGTTAAATTAAAATTTTACATACTGGTATGTTATCAGAATTTCTATTAATCATAATTCTGAATGATTGAAAATACTGATACTGAATTTAAAAAAAATAAAGTTAAGAATAGCCAAGTTCAAATGTAAATAAAATTGACCCAATTAATGCACAAAACATTCTTAACAGTGTGATAATAAAGCATTCAGAATCTAACAGTAACAACAGTTGTAATTTAGCAAGTTGTCTTACAATACAAAGTTTTTATTACTTGAATTTTTAATTACCTGAAGAGGCATTGATTTTGATAATAAAGAATTATATAAAGATGAGAATTCTATGCAATTTCAACTGCAACAATTTCTATTTTACATGAAATTGTAGATAAGAATGTAAATTTTTATAGAAATATTTATCCAAGAAATTCTGCTATATTAACCCTTGATAAGCAAATAATTTTGTAGAGCATTTATGCAAAAGCATTACTTTGTTTGTATATTAATATAATTTTGAGATGTTTATATTCTTGTGAAAAGGACAGATTGGAATGTGATAATTATAAATGTAAAGACCTGTATGATAACTATGTTAAAAGAACCATCTATTTAAGCAATGGACAAAACTCTAGAAACCAAGAGAAAGGCTATATGTGTGTGTGCAGGTATATTTTGTGCAATTTCGTATAACTATTGAAATGTGATTTAATATTTGCATCTAAGTCATATATGTTTTTTAGTTTATGTCAATTTACACCCTAATTGTCCAGATCGTATATTTTTAAGTGAAGTTTTATGTTTATGTTTAGTTAGAAAAACAATTAATAACAATATTTTCCAACAAATTATGGATATATATCAAATTTTTAAATGGCTTGTGACACCAAACTTTGTTTTACTTTATAAATACAAAATCCTATTGAATTGTGGATTTACACAAAAGGAGTAATGCATAACTTTACAGGGGAGGGATTAACCAATCAAGTAAAAATTTACATGCCTCAAAGAACATTTTTTTTTTTTTTTAAATAATTCCATATCATTTCAAATAACCTACAAAAATTTGTTTTTTGATAGTTATCTCTCTTCTTGGATAATAGATTTCATATGAAATGAAGCATTTTAAGTTTAGTAAAAAATCATGAGTAAAAAATTTGAAACTTATATTTGTTTTAAGTCTACATCAGATATACAATCAATTATCTTGAATCCAAAATACATATTTAGATGTAAACAATGAACCTTTAAGATTTCGGAGAAATTTGGTCAGGGCAACTGCCCCCCCCCCCCCCCCTCCCTCCTCCTCCCTTCTACATCTTTTACAGAAAATTAATGTTTTCTTTTGCATTAATTTTTATCAAATTTCCAGTTTAATCCTTGTTTATATATGAACCACAAATTAAACAATAATTAAATCGATAATTTTAAAAAATAAACTTTTTGTCAAAACAGTGTTTTAATTCTGAAAAACTTGCAAGATAAAATTTCTAAACATAAATCTAAAATATAATCAAACAAACATAAAAGTTTTAGAAAATTACAACAATTTTGCAGTGATGAATGCATATTTAGATTTATATATTTAAATATGCATGCTTATTTTATTGCTATGTATTATTTGATTATGCTTACATTATTTATTTTTATGAAATTTATAAGCTTTTTTAATATTAAAGAGATATCTTATTGTAAAACTTATTAGAAGTTATTTTCTTTCCATTTTAACATTCTATTATATTAATAATAAATCATTTTGTATATGGAAGGGGGGAAAAAATAAACAATGACATTATAATCTGCAAAATTTATAAAACCGCACAAGATTTGATCTCAAGTTTTGCAGATTAGAGGGAGTTGAGTGCACCATTATTTTCATTTAGTGCAATTCTTGCCTTTTACATTTATTATACTTCTTGTTGTAATCTCATAACAATTTTCACACATTACATATTCATTGTAGCACAAGGATTTTTGTATTTATCAGACAACATTGTTATACCCAAACTGATGTAATATATTTTTCATTTTGTAAATACTGTTTTTTTAATATTTGTTTTCTTGATAAACATTTTATTGAAGTAAGAAAGAAAAAAACATTTAGTGAACATGCATTTATTTTGTCTCTGGTTGTGATATTTGATTATTTCTAAGACTTTTTAGGATGTACGGTTTTTACTTTAAAATTGCTTTATTGTGTGTTGTTATAAAGTAAAAGAATGCTAAGAACAATATATGTTGATGTTTGATTTCTTTGAACTTTTACAATGTATTATTATAAAATGGATTCTTGGTAAAATATTTCTTTTTCACAATAATAAATGGCTATTGTAATTAGTGGAGCCATTTTAATATTATGTGACAAAATAAAAATAAAAAACTGTAAAAGATATCACAAAAACATGCTTTAATTAGTCATAATTTTTTTTTTTTCAAGTTAATAAATGTCTATGCTCTAATAATAAATTTCTATTGTACTTCTTTATAACATCCAGATGGTATAAAATTTTCTGCCTAGTATTTTCACACATTTCAAATGTCATAGATTCTGTAACAATGATGCATCTTTGAAGTTTATATATGTTCAGCAGAGAAAAGCATGTATACAAAATGTAAATCAACAAAAAGTGAAATATGCCACTGGAGTGGTAAGTCAGCCAAGTACTCTGTATATAACAAGAAAGCATGTTTTCTCCTGTCATTGCTAAGTATAGCCAACTACAGATTTACATTAGAATAAAATAAAACTGCATGATCTCTGTCAGAAGAAAAAAAAGGAGGGGGGGGGGGTATTAATGCAATTTATCTATAGCAGTTTTTTTATTTGCATCAGCCCAGTAATGTGTGGTCCCTATATTTTTAGTTGATTTTATTTCATAAGCACAACAAAAAATTGCATTAAAAAAAAAATTCGCCTACATTTCTATATAATAATAAATGCACCTTAGTTTTATTTAAATATTGAACTGGACTCAGTGTTTTAAAGATACATAAAACTTGCAACAAACTTATGAGTTAAATTCTGTTAAAAAAAGGGGGGGGGGACAATATGTCAATAAATCTATAATTTTCTAATGTGTCAGACATTTACTGAAGACACATGGTACATTTAAAATTAAAGGAAGTTTATCTTTGTATGAAACCAGATTGATAAGAATCCAAGTAGAAAAATATCAGAAAACATAAAAATGCAGGTTATTTTTTTTTTTCCCAGCAAAAGAACAAATTCAATAATTTCAGCAAGGCACATCACAATGTATCCAATTCTGTAAGAATGAAGATAAGGTCAATCTGTAAATGTGATGCTGTATATTGATTATTATTGATGACGTATTCATCTAAATAGTAAAATTAATATGTTCTATAAACATAGTTTCAAATTCTGATGGATTTTAAAACCACATATCAATATAATAAGGAATTTGCTAATTTAACTTAAAAATAAAGGAGAATGGGGAAACTCAAGTTTCAACTGTGGGAAAGGGGTGTGAATAATTATGACAATATAGAAGCCTCTTTAAACCTAAATTTATTGAGTGAAATCAAAATAATCTTTAATTCGAGTTAATAAAGAATATGTATATAATTGGTAAGATAAATTTTAACAGTTTATACAGTCAGTTTTTAAAAATATATTTGTTACCAGATTATATTTAATAGGATCATTGAGAATTTTTTTAATTTGATATAAAACCAATTACTGATACACAGATGACTTTCACTTAATATTTTAAAAATACTAAACATTATACTTTGGAATTATGACAAAATATTGTAAAATATGAGGGTTTTTGTTCTTCTTAATTATCTTTACCAAAATAAGTTAATGTTCGTAAGAGAAAGAAATTTAAAACTCCCCATCTTTATTAAAAGAAATTTAAAGCTCCCATTTCTTTATTAGACAAGTACATTTTAACATTTTCTTAAGAGATGAAGCATAATCTTGTTTAAACATATTTAAATGCTTTCTTAATGCCCAAATTTACAAAACAAAAAAGATTAACATCATACACATAAACATTAAAAGATCTTTAGTTTATTGTGAAAGATTAATAGTTTGATTCAGAAAGATTGAAAATAGTTTGAAAATATTTGATATTATGCCTCTACATAAGTTTTACATTAAAAAAAAATGCTAAAATGGATGCAAAACACAATTATAAAAGTATATAACACAACAGAAAAAAAAAAACTATGCATTTTGAAGGAAATGAATCCTTGGTCTAGTAGGAGAAATTGAGTGTATATATTAACATGAAGAAATTTATGCCTTCAATGTCCATAGTCAGTCATTTATATCTGCATAATTTTTAAGGAGTAAAAACTTTGGCTATATGCAAAGGTTTGGTCATATTTGATGAAATGTTGTAATTTGATAACACTTTTTATTCAAAACAATATTAAATTGACTCAATGCTATGTATTTTTGAAAAGAGGTGGAACAGAAATAGTGTTTTGTAAATATGAAAAAAAAATATTTTGATTGTGTGCATAAAAACTGCTTTGCTTATATTATACATGACTCATTAAATTTATATATTTAATTGGATAAAAATATTAAAACCACATTTTTTTTCTAATCAACTAAAATCTTAGATAATGAAACAGGGAAAAACTATATTCATATATGAACTAATTTGTAAATGCATCTACAAAATTAGTTTTTCTAAAATTACTAAAATCCCCAGCACAAATCTGAATCAAAGAAATAAAATAAAAGCATAAAATATATCCTTGTATCACGTGAGAAATATTTTTCAATTGTATATTGTATTTTACGTGTATATATATACATCAAAATTGTGTCTTATGAAAAGCTGATTTTTCTTATTTAACAATGCTGATGAGACATTTTAATTTGCACACTGATAAAACTTTGTTTTGTAAAACCTCTCTTTGTACTGTGTATTCCAGTTTTAAAATTCAATAAAAATGTTTGTTGTTGCAAGACCTTGTAGTAAAAGTATTAAACATTTATTATTAAATCAGTCCACAAAGTCCTTTAAGAATTTATTAACTTATGGATTCAATCTCAGTTTTTTAAACTGATGACTAAAAAAAACTTTTGGTTGGAATAATAATAATAAAATGGAAATCTGCATACTTTTGCAAATCACTCATTCATGCAAGCAAATATTTATTTTTATTTATTCATTTTTGAAGGGGAGGAGAAGTGGAGCATAATTTGATTAAATAAAACAGATTTAATATCACTAAATGCTTGTTTCACTTTTGCTATATACAGTCAAACCCCGATTTACTGCCATCTCGAAATAGCGCCAATTCCGTTTAACCGCCAATTGCGTCTATGAACAAATCTGCCAAATAGGACTTTCAATGTAATGTATCCGTTAAAGCGCCAACTCGATATACCGCCAAAAAAAATGTCTAGAAATTACTGCATTTTCTTTGCATATCTTTCTTTTTTAAATTTTTTGTTAGAATTTCAAAGGACACTTCCTTTTCATGTGTCTAGATGTTTTCAAGCTCAATTCAAACTTTATTGAATAGCAAAGAATTTATATTGTTCTCAACACCTGCCAAAATGCACCTGCCTATTCTACTTGTCATTGAGAGAAGAAAAATAACGCGCACTGAGTGCCGAGCAAGTAAAACTTCTGATTCAGACTGGCGAGTCACGTGATCCGATCCGCTTCTGGAGCGGGGAGAAAACAAGGCATGGCACGCCATTGGCTGAAAGGGTCTCTCCTCTCTCAGGTGAGAACAATGTAAAAAATAACTTCTCCCTGTACTTTATGTCGATTTCTTAGAAAGAAAACGGTGTGCAGTGCAAAATCTCTCATTCAAAATTTTGGTCGGACGTTGATTGAAACATCGAAGAATTCACCAGCTAAATCTGTAAAATATCATTCTGTCTCTTTATTTTAACTCATTATGGCGAAAAGAGCAGTTTTATCAATTTCAGAAAAGCGGGAAATTTGTGAATATGTAGAAAGAAATGTGAATGTATCGCAGCAACACATCTCCAATCATTTTTCTACACTCTGGAAAAAGCCTGTTAGCAGGCGCTGCATCGGAGACATTTTGATGAATACAGAAAAATGGATTAACACCAACGAACTGCAATCATCTGTAAAAAGACTGAAAACAGCGAAACATGAAGACTTAGAGGATGCCCTTTGCACATGGATACAACAAATGAGTGCTAAAAATGCCACTATCAACGGAGATGTCATCAGAGAGCAGGCAAAAGTTCTTGGCCAGCAAATGAATATTACAGATTTCGAATACAGTAGTGGCTGGTTGAACAGATTTAAAAAGCGACGAGGATTCTCTCGGTACATACGAAGTGGTGAAACTGCAGGTGTTGATGAAGATATTGTGTCAAATAGTCGCAAAAAACTGAGTGCGCTGATTTTAGAATATAAACAAGAGGACGTTTACAATATGGATGAAAGTGGCCTTTTTTACCGCTTGCAGCCAGATAAAACAATTTCGAGTGGGCCTGCTAAAGGATTTTTAAAAAAAAAGATCGTGTGTCTCTTGTGTTCTGTACAAATAGTGATGGATCTGATAAAAGAACTATGACAGTAATTGGAATATCAGCTAAGCCACGATGTTTTAAAAATTTTAATCCTGCTCTTTATGTAGATTATGAGAAAAATAACAAAGCATGGATGACTTCAGCATTATTTCAAAAATGGTTAGCGAATTTCAACATAGAAATGAAAAGAAGCAAACGCCATATTTTATTGATTTTGGATAATGCCCCTTGTCACAAAGCATATCCAATGAGTAATATCCGCATTGAATTTTTACCTCCTGCCTGTACTGGATTTTTGCAACCTTTGGATGCTGGTATAATAAACTCATTCAAAGCTCATTATCGAAAGTATCACGTCCGCCATATCATTGAAAAAATCAGTAAAGATGATTTTTCTCCAATCCTTTTACATGATGCTATTCGCATGATAAAAAAAGCATGGGATGAAATTTCATCAGAAACTATTGTTAACTGCTGGAAACATACTGGATTGATTAAACCTGAAGGATCTACTAAAAAACAAAACAGTACAGCACTTCAGGAACTACAAGACGAAATACACAAATTAACAGAAATTGAGCATCCTCTATCGGCAATTGAGTACATTAATATAGACAAAAGTGTTTCAACATTTGAAGATTTGACAATCGAAGAAATTGTTGCCAATCAAAATGAAAATGAAAATTCATCTGACAGCGAAGCTGAAGAAGCTGAAACGCCGCATGTTACATCTGATGAAGTTAAAAATTGCATTGGGAAAATAAGAATTTTCTTAGAAAAACATGCAACTGATAAAAAAATGATGAACAATCTTTTAGTTGTAGAAAAAGATATTGAAAATATCAATATTGAAAGGAAAACTAGCATATTAAAATATTTTCCTGTAAAGGATAATTAAAGTAAAATAATTCAGTGTTATATTTAATGTATGTGTGTGTCTGTTATGTGCATAATTATCTACTTTATCTAAAATTGACTATATAAAGAGGTAAGTGCATGTTAATTTCATACATTAATTGGATAATTTTGAATCATGTAGCATTAATTATATTATGTATATTAATTATATTATATTAATTTATACTATTATAATATACTATATACCATTGGATAATTTAATAAAAAGGCATTACTGATATTTATTTTTATAATAATAATAATATTAGTATAATAGTATGAAAATTAATTTTTATTGTATTTTAATTCGATATACCGCCAAACTCGTTATAGCGCCAAAAATGTCTTGAACGGATAATGGCAGTATAACGAGGTTTGACTGTATTTTAATTTAGAATTATCAACTATTAATTACTTACTATACTACTGATCATTCACAAGCATCAGATATTCTTATTTAATTTTGAAATGTTTGCAATTTACTATATGTTGACATTTACTGTACTACATCACATAAACTCACATTTGTAATTTAATGTTCCCATATCTTTTTTACCAGCTGGCTAGAGTTCTCAGTGATTTTAGCTAATTCCCTGAACCTGCTATTATGTAAAAAATATATATTAGTGGTAGTACTGTCAGGTCCAGTGTCCCAAAAGTGGGGCAGGGAGACAAAAAAGTGGAGCATTAAAATACAATAAACACTATTAAAACAATCTATCTATAACGAATTTCAGTCAAACTTATAAATCTCATTATCCCTACGGTAAGAATACTGTACAAATATACCTGCTAAGACTGAAACCTGTTTCAAACTGATTTTTTCTCCGGCCCCTCGAGATTCTTTCTTAGCATGTTTTAACTTAAATACACAATAAAATCTGTGAAAACAGAATCACTGGGACAATGAAATTTTTACTTTTAAAACAGAATTCTGTTATAAACAGGTCTGTTTTCACTGGGTTTACTGAACAAAGTACCGTGAAACCTCTGAAAACTATGAACCATGAAAAAAAAAAAATCAGTTTTATACAGATTTTTGTCTAGGCCAATGTACAAGGCATTGAAATTCGATGTTTTTTGGTTTATTTGACTATAATATCTCCTTTTCTTGTTCATTAATATTGCAGTATCAATTATTATGCTTATCTTTTCTTAATTTTTATACATTTTCTTGTTTAAAATGTGAATGTTATATGCCGGAATATATAATAAGTACAGCTCAAATACAAGATGTTGCAGTTCCAAAAAAAAAATTTGTGTTAGAACAAGGATCTTACTAAACTTTAATAAACAGAATTTTACAGATTTATAAAAAAAAATTCTAACAGGAATTTAAAAAATATGATATTCTGTCCAAATGGCTACCTAACATAGGTATGTTATCAACAGATTCTCTGCAATTGTTGGAGTTTCTTCCATTAAAAAGTTAAGCATGTTCACATTTGCACCAAAAAAAATCTAATCTAACATTGCTGACAAATCTATGTGCCATTTTACCTGCTTCCATTACATTTAAGAAAAGATTTGTCCTAATAAGGTGCTTTGATAGTCTCTTTCGATGTTGCAGGAAACTTTTGTGTCTTAATTTTAGAAATTACATAGCAGCCACCTGTGGCCCACAGGCAGGGGTCGGAAAAACTACTTTTTGCTTGTAGCGAACTACAACTACTTTATGAAAAATGTAGTTAACTACAACTACAACTACTTGTTTTAAAAAGTAGCGACTACAAACTACTTTTCAAAAGTATTCACTACTTCGCTACTTTTCGCTACTTTAGTTATCACCGCTAATTAAGTACACCGCATACGATTTTTCCCTATAGACCATATTGTAACAATTTCTTTTGAATGTCCGTATAAGCGAGAAATAAATGCTACACACTTCATTTTCAATACTGAACATTCAATGGTAAACTTCAATAACATATAAAACTTTCATGGCAATCTGCGTATATTTACGAGATTAGAGCACAGACAGACAGACAAAGAGAATTCATATACTTTTTAATTATATTTAAAAGTGTTAAAAAGAGGAAATTTGAAAACAAAATTGTAATAATCTTACAAATTTATGACAGTGATATAGCCTAGTAGCACTTAAGATGGTTCTCAAATTCCTTACTCAACAACGCGAAACTTTATGATACATTATCTGACTTATTTTTAAACACAAAGGCATAAAATTGGCAGGTCTGACTATTGAAGCGATTTGGAATCAAAATGAGTTTTTCTTTTTTTTGATAAATAAATTACTTATCGTGTTATAAGCGATTCGTGTCATGTTTTTTCCCTTTCCCCTGGTGCAGCATCGGAAATTCGGTTGAAAACGCCGACTTTGACAGTGTTTTCTGAAAAATCTTCTGTCTTACCAAAAAATTAAATAAAATAAAGAATAGTGGAAAACGTCTTTCGGTTACAAATTTTCTGAATAAGGACACCTGCATTTTCATATGTTTCCGAACAAAAGTGAATTAAAGAATATGTCATAAAGTAGCCAGTTTGAATTTGAGAACAACCTTAAGAGCGGATAGCTCTTGGTAAATTTGAATATATATATATTTTTTTTAAATAGAGCTCAATAGTCCTATTTCTTTACGATTTAAATATAGTTCCTGAAAGCAATTTAAAAATTTAACACGATCATACAGACTTGCATAAATTAAATCCTAGCTTTTGTTTTTCTTTCTATCTCTTTTTGTTTGTTTCCCTTTGAAAACCCGAATTTCAACATACTGGCTTTAGATTCATTCTGGAGACAAAGATAAAGACACTTCATTAAAACACCAAGCTATCCAATATCAAATCAAATATAAAACATTATAAATAAATTATTTTAGCGATAAAAAACCTGTGCAGCTAAAGTAAAAATAAATAGCCATAAAAATCAAATTAAGCATTCTTAGGCATTTTTTTAAATTAATATATTTTTATTTCCAACCACCTTTGTTTTATCTATTGGAATCTTCAAAAATAAATATGCAATAAATTAATTTGTATGCATATATTGCACAAATATTTCACAACGATCAAAAGACTTATTAATAAAATATTTTTTTGCGATAATAAACAGTTCGATAAGATTATTTTCTGAACCAGGCATCTTAATTCGAAAATACTCTTTTTAATGATTTATGAATTTTAGTGAATTACTATTTAGATATTCAGTGAGAGATGCGATCCAGTAACTACTATTAATAAAGAAAATGCTAACTCACCTCTATGTTCCACTTCAAGTTGTAAGCAGATGATTTTTATACCGATAAATTCTTATTAATTGTACAAAGTTTACATGTTACAGAATAATTACCACTTTCTTGTTGTTCTATAACTTCAAAATATTCATTATATGCCGAGCAGGGCAGTTCTATACTATTTTTGTCTGTCATTCTTATTAATCTCAAAAGAAGCATCCCCACATTAAAACACAAAATCTAATAATGAGTAAGAAGATAAAGGGTTCCCAGCAAGAAAATTATTTTTTTTTATGAGTGAGTGCTTTGAGGTTTTATCAGCAAATCCAGCAAATATTAGATCACAGGCATGCTGAAACATTACGTTGTAACTACTGCAACTGAGATTTGTCGCTGACGTTCGCAAATTGTTGCAGAGAACATATTACGCACAAAAGAAACGAGTTATGATAATCATGTAATTTGAAGATTGGCACTTTTTTTCTCCCTCCTAAAGTAGCGTCGATGCTCACTACAAACTACTGATATTTTGTATTGCGCTACTCGCTACACTACACTTTTTTTAATGTAGCGTGCTACACTACAAACTACTGGAAAAAGTAGCGGCTACTGTAGTTTCGCTACTTGTAGCGCGCTACTTCCAAGCCCTGCCCACAGGATATGGGTTGAAAACCCCTACTATGCATTTTTTACACCATGTTGGGTGCCCAAACATGCACCCTTCTTTCTATCATTCGTGTGTATAAAAAAAAAAAAAAAAAAACCTTACGAAAAGACTAAATTGTATAAATAATTGATTAAATGAGCCAGTAATTTAATTGAAATATTTTATTTCACATTATGAATGTTTTACTGAATTTATATCAAGTCTGACAAAAATTTTTGCGTATTATTTGCATATCATTTATATTCTATAGAAAAAAATATTTGCACTTTAATTTCATAAAAGAGCTGTATTTATACAAAATTAAAAGCTACACAGACCGAAAAAAAAAGCAGCAATAAAATTACATTTATGGTAAAATATCCACATTAATATAAAATTTGCACTCAACACACATATTTTTAAAATGATACATTTGTACTCTATAAGTTTGATGTTATTGAACTAGAAAAAGTTAAATTATATTTCAACACTTTCACACTTACAAAAACCACCAACTGTAATGCTATTTGCTGCTAATACTGTGTAAATTATACATACTATATTTTTTCATGTATAATGCACTCTGGCACATAACCTGTGATTCGAGACTGTAATTGTCTGTTTTTTAAGTATATCCCTAAATCACACATATCCCCTTCTTTGCAAAAAAGCCTTCATAAAATAAGTAGTGTGGAAAAACAATTAAGAACATTAAACATAATGGGAAAAAAAATGAGCAAATGTGAAGCTAAAATATAAGATACAGAATATCTATCTGAATCTCCCACAAAGCATTGAAGTTTGACGCTTTTTTGGTTTATTTGACTATATCTCCTTTTCTTGTTCATTAGTATTACACTATATGCTTATCTTTATTATGCTTTATTATCTAGTATTATGCTTATCTTTTCTTAATTTTTATAAATTTTCTTGTTTAAAATGTAAATGTTATATGCCGGAATATATAATAACTACATTTCAAATACAAGATTTTGCAGTTCAAAAAACAAATTTTGACTTAGAACAAGGACCTTTGCTAAATTTTAATGAACAGAATTTTACAGATCTGATTTAAAAACTTTTTACCAAGAATTTTAAAAATATGATTTTCTGTCCAAATGGCTACCTAACATAGGTATGTTATCAACAACAGATACTCTGTAATTGTTGTGGTTTCTTCCATTAAAAAGTTAAGCATGTTCACATTTGCACAAAAAAAAAAAAATAAATAAATAAATAAATAAATCTAATCCTCTGACATTGCTGACAAATCTAAGAGCAAGAAAGAGAAAGAATAAATTCTAAACAAAGCAATTTAGGGCAACATTCAAATCTTTGAGGCACCACACAGAATTAGCAGCAAAGTGCACAGACAATACACAAATACTGAGCATTTCATTTCATTATTTCAGAATAATGTGACTAATAGACATAATTCATATTTAAATAGTATTTCATTTCAGCCTTTGCATTTCACCATCTAAAATAAGATTTTACACTCCAAATTCTTTTGTAGTTTACATATTTACACTTAGAATACATGCTTATGAAATATATATCTTAAAATGAATTTTTTTATGTTGATATGCATAGATCAGTCTTGATGAATGAAATCAATCTCTTTACATTAGATACTTTTTTTTTTTCACTCAATCTGTGCAGCCCAAAAAGGATGATTGCGTAAGATACTCAAGGTTTTTCTTGCCCAAAATTGAGAAGTTTCCATCAAAAGTTTTCCCACCTTGGGTAGTAGAGCTAAAAATGGCTGTTGCATAGTATAATTTGGGCACTTTTTTATCACTCTTGCTGAAACTTAAGTATATAATGACTGTGTTTGAATTCATATATATCTTTGTCTTAATTATTTGCATATTTCACTATCAAATAAACATTTTCAAACAGCTATGTTTTACATTCTTAAAGTTTTTGATAAATAATTTTGCAAAGTGTTAATGAAGTTGCAGAGTTATTTTAGAATGAAAAATAATTATAAAATTTTAACAATAGAAAAAGATAAATCAAATTTTATACTTGCTCGATTTATTCTCTAATTTCTAGCTATAGCGTGTATGTGAAACAACTCTGTTTCACTCAATGGTTTTAAGATTTTTTTTTAATTCTAAATTACTGTTTTTTTAATAGTACATATTAAAAGTGAACCAAAATGTACTAAAGTATACTGCTTGAAAAGTATCTTAATGTAAAGAGACTTGTTATATACATGAGTTTCAAAATGAAGGATTAAAATATCAGCATCACAGCAAATTACCAAGACAAAAAATAAACAAAATACAACCAACCCTCATTTGAACATTTCATAAAGAAAACTGTATTTCATGAGACAGTTAATAATATTGAGTCAATTAAGATTACAATCCAAAATCCAATGAAATGGAAACAAACTAATTCATCTTGTAATTTGACACTTCAAATGAGGCATTTCATATATAATTCACCTAATTTAAGAACATTAAAACCAACCACTTTTAACAAATTTCATATTTTATCCATACCAGTGCTCAATAAACTAAATCAATACTAAGCACTTTGATGAGAGTACACAAATTATTTAAGTAGACGAGCTGATATTCTAAGCATCTGTAAATGTAACACAGCTAGAAGAATTATCATGAATCGTAATTTATATTTTAGAACTAATCTTGACAGATACGACTAACACTTAAAAATAATGCCCAAAATGAAAGTTTCTTATAACTTTACCTAGCAATAAGAAGAAAAATAAATAAAAAAGTTATTAACTCAACTCTCCATTTTAAATTACCAATCATAGTTAAAGCATCTATAGGAAAGTTGCAATCAGCTGATCAACCATTGAACTTCAACTGGAGGTCAGGGTAGTTTCACCAACAAACTGCCTATTTGTAGCGTGTAATCTCCAGTATGACGTCAATTGCAACTGCCCTATATTCAAGCACTTAATAAATTCAAGAACAGGTAAAACTACTTTTATCATTGCAAAATAGTCCAATAAGTTAGTTTTCCACATGCAATAGATTTTAATTCTGAACGATTACCGACGTTATTTGGTATCATGCCTTTCTTAGTGGAATACCTATATCCACTAAAATAACATCATTCAAAATTACAACAAAACAGAAGAGAATACAAGAAATTAATATCATTTAATGAACAGTATATTTCAAAAATTATATTCTAGTATCTCTAAATAAACAGAGGCGATTAATTACTGGAGGAAGGAGGGAGGGATAAAAGACAGTATAAACCAATATCTAACAGTACAAAATTTGCTTTAAATATAAATGTAAATAACTATAGCACAGATATTAATGATGTTTGTATTTTATCAATTCTACATGTTATTAGAATTTTTACTTTATATTTTATGAATTTTTAAAATTTTAAGTACTATTTTCTAATATTTGAGGGTGGAATGTAGTATAGACTTTGATTGTTTCAGTAAAGAACAATTATACAAAATGCTGTCAATTAAGAAGGGTGATTTAAAAAAAGATACTAAGCAAACTAATTATGATGAATTTAATATTAAAATTACAGAGACTAGTCCAATAAAAAGATTCAAACATTTATGCCCAAGCTTTACTTTTACTTATTTACTTTTATTATTACTCCAAAACTGCCAACATTTTATTTTTAAAAAAAGGACAATTTTAAACTACAGCTTTTTTTCATGATGCACAGAAGTGGTAAGATGGGGTTTCTAATCGATGAAAACATATAATATATTCACATATTTAATATCAGATGTAAAAAGATACACATCATTGAATGTAAATTACACATTTTTATGTTAAACAGTGGTTTAATACTCTCAACATTAAAAAAAATATATACTTCTTTGATAATTTTAAAACAATTCCTTACCTAATGCTAACAAAGACTGCACAGCAAGGGTTTACAAAAACCACTTTTCCAGAAAGAGTTGAAGGAAATTTAAAAACTAATAAATTACTGAAAATGAGAATATCAACATTCAAAAAGTGGAAACTTCTAGCAAAATTAGAAAAAAAAAATGCAATTATATTACTCTTTGATTTATTATTTAAATCAGAACCAAATTTTACAGCAAGTCATTAAAAATAAAACATTTTGGAGATTGGACACTAAATCGTTCACAGTAGAAATAGATATAAGTTTTCTTGGATTTAGTGTTAAAAACTTAATTCCATTTTATGGGCTTTAGGCATAGTTAGTACAATAAAAAATCAATATCTGAAAATGCTAAGGGAAGATAAAATTACTTCAAGTTAAAAAATTTGAGTAATAAAAGATAAATGCATTTCTTTTTTCTTTCCTCTGAGAACACAATATTAATTCAAGATACTGAAAGTTCAAGTTATAGATGTCCAACTTCCTGGTTTTTTCTTTTTTTTTTTTTCCCAATCAGATTTTTCCTGACTACAGTAGATTCAACTTATTATTTCTTTAGCCATGTATGAACACATAAGCATGATTTATGATCATTATACAAAGGTGGGGGGGGGGGGGGGAGAGAGATGGAAAACAGAAATATTTGGCACACGCATAAAGCTAAATATGCAACAATTAGATGAACCTTAAGATGTTTTATATAAAAGGCACAATGATTTTGGCTAATAAGTTTAATGGCTGACGAGATGACATGATTTGAATGTTATATGCTTAATTTAATTTTAGAAATAAAGATACCTTAATAGTATGTTTATATAATCTTTTTTTTTTTCAGACATAAACGTAAATTAAGGCAGCTTAATTAATATATATATATATATATATATATATATAGATTTTATAGCAAAAAAAGTTGAAGCATTCTTTGCAAATTCTAAAGGGGTTATTTTTTTTAATATCGAAAAAGAAAAAAATAGCTATCATATTTAAATATAAACTTTCATTAAAAATAACCAACAATTTAAACTAACAGAATGAGATGGTTATTTGTTTCATTTTAGAGAAAAAACAGACACAATACTAAAACAATGACTATGTAATTTACATAAAACACTAATACAAAGTCACAAACTATTAATTTCTGTTATAAATGTTTAAATTAATTCTTAGCACAGAACATGGAATAGCAAAAAATTCAATGCAATCAAAAACATATTCATTAAAAAAACTACAGAATATTAGAACAGCTTTTGTAATACTATCGTATGACAACAATTATGATTTAAAGTGAACAAAATTGTGTATTACTGTTTTTAAACATTACTATTATTTTCTAAAACATATACTGCATAATAATTTCTAAAAAATGCTTTTACAAACATAATTAAAACAGATTTCAGCAAAAATATGCATCTAAGTAATTTTTTATTGTAGCTTCACAATTATTTTTTACTGAAATTGTTATACCTAAAAGAGCAGACGTTAAAATACATTGTTTTCAATCTAGAAAATTGTAAAACTTAACAGAATGTTTAAAAAAAATGTGATTTCTTTAAGTGAAGCTTTTTTATTTATTTATTTATTTCATGACTAGATGATAAGGAATAACTATTTCCTGTAATACTTCAAAAGCTTACATTTAAAAATGCTTTTTTTTTTTACATTGTAAAGCTAATTTATATTTCAAGTAGTAAGATACACAGAAAACATAATTTATAAAATAAACTATTATTGCATCTTTACAAATCTTATCAAATATAATTGTCAACTAATTTCAGTTTATAAGTTGCAAATTAAACTGCAGAGTACAACTTCTAATATTTTTTAAATATATTATAAATTCATTCATTCCACTAAAAGTCTATTATATTTTTTAAACTAACTCATGCATCAAATAATAAGACTAATTTAAATAATTAAGATTTTCTAAAATATAAGAAAAAATTTAACAATCATAAACTACTAAAGTTTAAAACAAAATTAAAAAAAAAAACAATATTTTTAACAATAGGAATATTTGAACTTAAAAACTCTAAATATAGCTTATTAAATTTAAAATAAAGTACTTTAGGTTTTCAGATATGTATTCTATATATTTTTTGATTTTATTATGAAAAAGTAATTAAGGAAATAACTATAAATTCTGAAAATAAAGACTTTATTTATTTTTTTTAAATGATCTATAGTGGTGAATTTTTACTCAGTAAATAATGCATATATACAAAAAGCAAAAAATGAAAAGGAGAAAAAGGCGGGGGAGAAGGGATAGACCTTGTGTTTAACAATAATATATACACTACAAGAGCTAAACTGAATCTTAACTTCTATGTTATAAAATTAGATAATAGGCAGGTTACTATTTTTTAGCTATTATAAATGAGTCAATAAATAGTCACTTAAACAAAACAAAAAAACACACTTTCTCACAAATTAATCAGCTGCAATTTGATGCAAAACAAAACTCCTGTACTAATGCTTCCTCGGTACCTACAGCAATTTAGGCAGACAAAACAATATTTTAAGCCTCAGAACTTTTCTAACTAATTGCAGACCAGTTTTGGTAGCATTCAGCCCATATGTATGGAAGAGAAGAAGATTCAAGAGATAGTTTATTGACCAAAAGAATTACAGGAAACAGGCAATAAAAAAGTAAATAGAGAAAATGGTAACAATGATGGTAATATGAAAAAAATTTGAAGAAATTAACCCATTTTAGGCCAAGCATAGAAATTTTATAAAATGTGGTATTATTTGCTTAAATTACATTCATTAAGACCCCAAAAAAGTTTCGTGCAGGAAAAATAATATTTTATTTAATTTGACGTTACCATTATTAAATTTACCATTAAATTTAAATAAAAAATTTTAAGTTTTCTTATGGCATTTGTTTTATTTTTATTTTATTTACAGAACTTGCAACTTTACTCCATTATAAAAACATATGATTCATCTCAAGTGGAATAATTATACATTTTCAAAAAGTCGAATTTGTCAATAAACGTTTCAAGTAAAAAACCAGCGTATTTTGAAAAATTCTCAACAGAAAGTGATTACTTCAATTGAATTACTAACATTTTATAGATGTCTCCAGAACACTTAAAAATAGCAGAAAAATAAAATTAGTGAAAAATATACATCACAGTGTTAATAAGAATATATTTATTGAAATGGTGCGTTTACGCACCTTTGGCCGAAAATGGGTTAATAAATGAGGTTTTTATATATCAATGATTTTGCTATACCTTCATTGTTAAATTGTTAGAAATATTATATAACACCCCCCCCTCCCTTCCTTAATTTACACTAATATTTTTCCATATTTCTAGTTCCAGTTCCTATGCAATTTCTTATTGGCTGTTCCGTGTAATTCTATTGGTCAATAAACTTATCCCTCGAATATACTTTTCTCCCATATATATATGGGCAAAATTCCACCATTCTTTGCACTGATGACACGGTACAAAGAACATTACCATATATATTACCATTATATAATAATAGTTTGAAATTAGTTAGAAAAGTTCTGGTGCTTAAACTGTTGTTTATCTGTCTAAAGTGCTAAATATATTGTTCTTGTTTTCAACTGTAACAAATCTTGCAGATTGAAATAATTGACTTTGGATCTTGTTGTATATTGAAAGATCTACAATACAGTCCTAAATCACTTTCGGAGGAGGCCCCAAGAAACATCTTATTTAGAGACTTACATTTTCATTAAGTCAGTAGACCCTCTGAAAACTACAAAATCTGTCTTTTTTACATGCGTTCTGGGTTTTTAATTGGCACTTGTAGTGATTTCCAACAAGGGGCAAAGGTGTCAATTTGGCAGAAAACTTAAATTTAAATGGTTCAATAGCTCCTGATTGATACCTGGAAATGTGATGAAAGCAAGGTTTGGTCAAGCCAAATTGCATCTCAAACCACAGACTCCTGCAAATTGTGCTCAGCTTGCACTTTGAATCTTAAAGTTGGTTACAAATTAATAAGTGAAGGTAATATTTGTTGGGTTGGAAAAACAACTTAAAAGGGGCAGCTTCAGAATTAGATATTAAGAGCCAGAAAGTATTTAATTGAAAATTAATTTAAATCTTAAATTTAAACTAGAATTTTAATACCTTTCATATGTTAATACTTGAAAGCAAAAACAGCTGCCGCAATAGAAATTTTAAATGTAAAAGATGAATGCACCAGGATTTGAAAAAAAGAAGAAAAAAAGGTACCAGGGCAAAGGCAGAAAGAAGGCAATATTGTATTAATCTTGAAGAAAATATTCCACATGTGTGAACTATCAGCATGAATAGTCGTCAAACTGCATTGTACACTACATGTCTTAAAAAGGAAGGGAGGGTGACTCAAAGGTATGTTCTTGACTCTTTTGGGGCAAGCTATCTGTCATAATCTTACCCAAATCAGTACCTGGCTTAAACAGGTTTAAATAAATACAATCAAGCCAGTTCAGGCTTGTTTTTTAAAAAAGAAATAATAATAATAATGTAATAGCTTTATGTATGACTCATTCATGCACCATAAGACTTGGCAAAGTGTAGGATTTTTTGTGACAAAAAGAAAATAATTCAATTTCATTTGTATTACTTTTTTGCTGTAAAAATTCCAATCATTTGCCAAGTCTTGTGGTGCAAACTGCACTCTGATTAGACTATTTGTTAAATTTTTATGAATTTTTGAAATGTGAATGGACAAATTATAATCAGGTCAAAGCTCTAACAGACACCTGATATACATATAATTTTGATAATGATTATTGTGAATGAATTTTACCTATAATACACAATGTACCAATAATTTGTCTGGTATTTTTTCTTCTGAAAAACGACTGAAAATTCTATTTTGAATTACAGATGAACGAGTAAAACATTTTTTAAACAATGTGACATAAAAAATTTACAAAACATATCGCATAATACAAAACAACAAAAGTAAAATGAAAAAGAATTATAACGTAACATAATAAACATTATAATGAAACATTAATACTGTAAAGTATTATAAGACTTAAGTAACAATCTGAAAAAAAGTAAAAAACAAAATCAGTATAGCATAATATTTCACATCACTGATTCACGTTATAGCTAAAACATTTAATGGCAACAATATTGGGCATTTTATTTTAGATAATGACTAAGTATTTGAATGTGCAGTTACATGACAAGATCAATACTCTATGCAACAATCTAAAACAAAACATATTCAACAAAAAAAAATTCCTTAATATTTTTACAGGTAAATATGGATAGTAAGATATGTATGTATAAAAACTGTACATACTTAATTTTATATGAAAGTCATTAATATTCAAAGTAATCAATTCCACATTTTGAGATTAGCAAGATTTTAATGAATGCTAACACACTTAAAATTATTTTAATTATTATTGACCATCTGCACAGGCACTGCAACAGCACCATCTGCTTGATCGCGGTCGACCTCTACCCAATGGTGTATCGGTGTCTTGCACGTTCGCGTTCACCTGCTGTGCCGTCTTTCGCCCATAGCCGTTCAACGCTTCACCCATATGCAAAGCCCTGATTTTTTCCTGGAGGGCTTTTTGAAGCTTATAAAGCGTTATGACAAATGTCTCAATGTACTTTGTACTTATGGGGAAAAATAAAGTTATGTTTTATCTTTAATGTCTCATTACATTTTTTGTCTTTCATACACACCTCTGTCCACAGTCGCCAGGGGAAACTTATTTTCCGACTGCCCCTCGTATATATATATATATATATATAAAAATCAAGATTTTGAACAAAGGATGATTTTGGTGTCTGGTGATCATGATTGGTGAAAGTATACTGCAAATTTTCTGAATTGTTTTCCTCCGGAGAACTACAATTGGCAGCTTCTTACTTTTTGAAATTGAAGCTAACTAAAGCAATTTATTTCTGTTTCATAAGGTACACCTATAATTATGTATATTTCACTTAAGTAAATAATTTAATGTATTTTTACTTATTCTGTTTCTCAATTCAGTGGAGTTAATTACTTTTTCCAATAAATAACTTAAAAATAGCTAAACAAAAACTTAAACAAAACCAAAACAATTTAATAGATCAACTGTAATTTAATAATAATTTTAAAAAAACTTATTTTAGTTTGTATAGATATGCTGATCAATACCTAATCACGAGAAAGTAAATAAAGAAGGCCTATTATTATTCCCAAATAGTGTGCAATTAAGGATTTTATTTATTTAAATACCCACATTTTATTATTGTAAAATAAATACAGCTAAATTCTATTTTTTATATAGATAAAATAAAAAGGTAATATCATGAAATAACATCAATAAAAAAAGTCTTAATACATTAAAGTGAACAATAATTTTTGCTGAATCATAACTAGAAATATTAAAACATACATCTTATTAACAGAGTTTAGGTAATTACGAAAGATGCATTATGTAATTATTAAAATTTAAAAGTGTACATAAGTTTGTCAGCATAGCCATAAAACTTTTTACTTTGTATAACTTAATTACAATTCGTATAAAAATCAAAATACTCTTTGAGCTAATATTATATTTATACATAAATGTGTAATTTTGATTAAATATAAAAATATTAAAAGCATTTTAATACATATCTGAGTTTAAAAACCCAAATTTGAGGGGGGAAAAAACATTAAAATATAAAATATTAATTTTGAACAAAAATATAAATAATGACAACAATTAAAACAGTTATTTTGGGTAATAGAAACAAAAATTTGTGCATTTGGAATAATAGAATAATAATTCTAGAACAGTAAAACTTTAATATAAGTACTACATTTTAGTAGTACTGCTATAAGAATAACAGAAGGAGAATATGTAATAATTTTAGGAGCAAGCAAATATCTTCCTGATAATATATTCGTAAACAAAATTAAAAAAATTTCATAATACTACAAGTCCAGAAACTACTTTCTAAAAAATAGCTTTAGTCTCATATGGAAAAATTGCATAAATCAGTGAGTAGTTACAGCAATTCACATACTTCTTTTATTTGTTTTAAATCTAAAAATATTAATGCTGAAATCATTCACAAACAAAGAAAAAAAAACATGTAACATTTAAAATGCATTTTTAATTTGAAGGAACAAAAAAATTCAAAACATAATAAAAACAAGTTTGAATACAAATCAAAGAAAAATAATAAAGCACCATAAAAGTACACATACAATTAAAACAACACAAAATAAAGAGGACTAAAACATACAGGTTACCTTTTTAGAAGCTACATTTAAAATATGGACTTTCTTTTTTACAACATGAAATCATAACAAAAAGAGAAAAAAACCTTTGCTTTTGAAAACATTTTGATATCAACACTAGTTGGAAGAAACACATAAAAAACAAATTGCAAATGAGCAAAACATAATCACTTTGACATCATAATAAAACAATCACAGTTTCTTTGATTGAAGGCATTTAAAAACAAAAGGAAAAAAGGGAAAGGAACACATTCCATTTGTAAAATACAATTAAATGCATTTTCCATAAAGATATTTGACTAAACTTTTATCTACAAATGGCCATAGTTACCAAATAATCTATTTGGAAACTTTTCTTTTACTTTATTGCATAGCTAAAATGAAATAGCACATACTATAATTATTTCATTCAATATAGATTTGAAAAATTTTCTTTTACTTTATTGCATAACTAAAATGAAATAGCACATACTATAATTCTTTCATTCAATATAGATGGTTCAAGGACACAGCTTTTACTTTATTACGCAGGGGTTTCTATGGTAATGCATTGTCAGATTCCCCAGTTGGTTAATATAAAAGCACACACGAGGAAGAGCAAGCCTAACTTTCATGACCAGGAATTGCCATATACAACAGTCCATACAAAAGGAGAAAGTAGGTTTGCTTCAGCACTTGTTTTTACATGAAATTTCACAGGTAGGGTCTCATCAAAATGTGCATATTTCAATTTTTAATTGTCAAATCATGTATATTGTATGAACTATACATTGCACACTTATTTGTAAAGTGATGTATGATTTTTTTTTAGATATTAATAAGAGCGAATCACAAACATACTGTAACAGGGGAGGTACAGTCTCTGAGAATGCACTCTGTCAACTGAGCTTAATGATATTTTTTGATGAAATAGGTACCATGTTTTAAAAATTTCTTTGAAAATTTATTTTTTTCCCTATAAGTTGAGTGTTCAAAGTACTAATGGGCAAAGAAAAAATAAAAGAACACACCCAAAGATTTGAATCACTAAATTGTCCTAGAAAAGAAAAATGTTAATAGCCATTCAACTGGATATTTGTCTTTTTTTTTTTTTTTTTTTTTTTCAATTCATGTTAAAAAAATAAGCTTAGTTAAAAATAAAATTAGTCTTCATACTGAATTCTACCAAACTCTTGAAAATTTCAATACCAATACCTAATTTTGAGATCATATTTGGTTTTTTTTAGCAAATTTTATCTTAGGATACCAAATGGAAAATTATTCAGTCAAGTAATTTAGGAATTATAAAGAAATTCTTAACCCCTTAAGCACCACGACATACCTGCATACTTCATGAACTCGTCTATTTGTAATACCAGGACATATGCGTGTACATCCTCGTCTTAAGTCCAGACTGCAATGTTCTAAGCATCTGTTTTTTGCGTTGTTAATTGCTATTGTGATTGTTTTTGTATGGGCTTGCAATTGCAATACAGTTAGTTTTATAAGCATAATAATACATAAACTAAAACCTTTAACAATGTTTTAATGCACAAATACGTACAAACATGGCACAAAAAATCACATACGGCCACCCATCTTTTTTTTTTTTTCCTCCTTGCACTGAGGAAGGGGATCCAGGAATCCTTGAAAAGGCCACATGTGATTTTTTGTGCCATGTTTGTTTATATTTGTGCGTTAAAACATTGTTAAAGGTTTTAGTTTATGTATTAAAATTTGCACAAAATGTTTGATTTATGCTTTTTATAAGCATAACTCACAAAGTACTGGACAGAATGAGCTGTAATTTTGGGATTTGCATATTTGAGGGTTCTATAAATCGATTTCTGTTAAAAAATATACAGGTTATTTGATCATTTTATATTTATGACATTATTCAGTCCAAATGTCTAGAATTTTTTAGATAAATGAATAGATAAAAAGGCTCATATTGAAATGAAGTTACATTTGATTCTAGATGTTAAAATTAATTTACAAATAAATGTGCAATATACTCAGTAAATTAGAAAAATTCTAAAATGAAATATTCATAATAATTTTAAAATTCACACCTTAAAAAAGTTGATAACTATGGCCTGCACATAAAAAAAAAGCATAAATGCAAAAAAGTCCACAGAAAGTAACATCTTGTCAAAATCTGTTGAATGAACATATGAAGGGAAGATCACTATCATTCATTTCATGATGGAGTTTCGCTTATCGAGTAAAATAAATATATGCACATATGACAGTTCGTTTGATGAAATTTAAAATGGATGTAATTTGTACAATATTTACAAAATATAAAATATAAATTTTGATGTCACAGATCATTTGATTATTTTCACTTTTTAAAAGGTAGGTAGATAAATAGTTCATGAATTTACAAAAGAATACCTCACAAGGATAATTGTCATTGAGGGCCGGTTTTCAACTTTTTTATTGTGTTCTTCAAGGCTTGACGTTTGTTGCAAAACCACACTCTCACTACCTCTCGGTCATAATTTAAATGCTCTGCAAGACTAGTCATTTCTAAACCTGTTGGAAAAAATTTTAGTTCTTATCAAAATTTTTAAACTTACTAATTTATGATTTCGGGAGTAAATAAAGTGCTTAATACAAGAAAAATAGGTCAAATCATAAAGACCAAGGATTATTTGATGTTGATGTTATAAATTATAAACTTAAAATAAAATACAGCAGATCCATATTATATCACACTTAGAGAAGGACAAGGAAACTACACAGTATATCTGAACACAAACTATAACTAAGGGCATTAAAAATTTAAGAAAGGTGATAACCTAGAAAAGAATGCTTTAAAAAAAACTTTCCTACAAAACATTAATTTATACATGTATTACAAATATATCAATAAACTAGCAAGCTACGCCCGCTGCGCTGGTCAGTTTCTACAAATGAGACTTGAATCAAACGAAATATATCGTTTAATTTGCCCTTGTATTTGAAAGCAATCTGTATATTTACCTGGAATATCCTTCCACATTACTGAAAAATGACGTGATTGCGCTATTATATTTTCTAATGTGCAGTCAAAATTTTAGCTGGCAAGGACCAACTCTTTTATTTGTTCATTTACAGTTAAGGTTTGCTAAAGAATGATAAAACTATATGCAATATACTAAAACCATCACTAAAAATTATCGAACTAACAATGCAAACAAATTAACTAACAAAATCCATTCAGTAGAAGTTTTCATAAAGGCTAATCTTTGATAATCGGGTTCATCTGATTATAGAACTTTTCCACATAATTCTAAAACTAACAGAACGGTATAAAATAGACTAAAACCATACTTACAAATTATCTACTTAACAATGCAAGTCGCAAAAAATACGCCCAGTAAAAACTTTCAAAAATGCTAATCTTTCGGAATCAGGTTCACCTGACTATATAACCTTCATACATAACTGTTTGACTGAGCAACGTAGAACAATATATAGTACATTAAAACCACTCCTGAAATAGCATCTAACTAACAATACAATTCTCATCAAAATCCGTCCAGTAGAACTTTTTCAGAAGGCTAATCTTTCATAATTGGTATCAAATACTGAAAAGGCTAATATTTGATTAAAAAAAATGGTCACCCGATTTCCGAATTTCCCTCTATAATTCTAGAACTAAGCAACGTAGAATGATATGTTATATAATAAAACTTTCCCTAGAAAATTATCTAACAGTGTAGGTTCCATCGAAATCCATTCGGCAAAATCTTTTAAAAAGGCTAATATTTCATAATCGGATTGATCTGATTATAGACCTTCCCAGAATAATTCTATAATTAAGCTACTTAGAACGATATGTTATACATTAAAACCTTCCCTGAAAAATTATCTTACAGTTTAAGTTCTACGAAAATCCATTCAGCAGAACTCGAATTACAAGCAGCCGGAACGAAATTTCATATATGTAGAAGTAAATAGAAGTATATTGCCATTAATATAGTTTGCATTTGAATTAAAAAAAAGGTATTTTTCGGTTAGCCGGGCGCCAGTGATATATATATATATATATATATTCATACGTATACGTGTATATATATGTATGTATATGCATGTATTTGTGTAAATATATGTGTATATATATATCACTGAACCCGGCTAACCGAAAAGTACCCCCCCCCCCAAAAAAAAAAAAGAAATACTGCAAAAATGCAGTCGTACACTTTAAAAAAAAAAACACCTTTTGGCTTAAAATCTCATTAAAACTGTTTTTTTTTCTTTTCTTTGTTTTTTTTTTAAATAAAATTAGTAACAGTTTTTTCTTTTATTTTTCCAGATGTATAGCCATTTCAATTCTTTCTGCAACAAAAAAAGACACCTTTTGGTTTAAAATCAAATTGTTTGGGGTCAAAAGTAAAATCAAAATCGCCAAAAACAAAAGATACATCGCCAAATATTGTTTCAATATAGAAATCTTGCCCCTTGAATAGTTTTTTAAGCATTGGGAACATTCCCAATCATGATTAAATTAAATATTTTCGTTTTATAATATTCTCTCATCAAAACTCTTTTTTTTCTTTCTCTTTCTTTTTTCTTTCTTTTAAATAAAATTAGCAACAGTTTTTCTTTTATTTTTCGAGATGTATAGCCTTTTCATTTCTTTCTGCAACAGTAATGATCGCCCAAAAAATTAGCAATGGTAACCTTTTCGGCCAAAATAACAGAACTTTCTATCATAATTCTATAACTAATATACGTAGAACTTTGTGTTATATACTAAAACCTTCCCTGAAAAATTATCTCTCGAACAGTGTAAGTTCCATCAAAATTCATTCGGTAGAACTCGAGTTATAAAGGAACGGAACGAAATTTCCGTTTGTGTTTTATATATATAGTAGATTACAAATGCAGAATTAAGTGCAGTTACGGTAGATGTTTTTATAACTTTTCTTTTTTGGGAGACACAAAAAAGAGCAATATATCCAAATGAAAATTTTGATATATGATATAATCTGTCTCAAATGTTTGTGCACAACCAGAAAACGTCGTTTATTAAGTAACAATACAAAATTAAACAAAAATGTATTATTTAATTGTAAAATTATTCAAATAAATCATATAAAAATTAATATAAATGTGTACATAATCACACCTTTAACAAAAACTGATAAAAATCTGTAACTATGTGTTTCAAAAGTTTAGGTACAATGGGAAAGAAAAAATCACTTAATACTTTTACATGCTGCCATTTATGAATAATAATTTCTTGGTTTGGATGATAACTTCAAATAAATTGGAATTTTTTTTTTATGGAATCAATTAGTTTTTGAAATATTATTGGTGCAGAGAATACCATACTTTTACAATGGCCACTTTTAGTTCTTTTGTAGAGCCATAATGCTTTCCATTCTTGTATATTTCACGAGTTAAGATACCCCAAATGTTGCCACTGTTTTGTACTATGTGTGTTGTGGATTGAAGCATTGTCATGGAAATCTCCTCTCAGGACCTTCTAACATGTAGAAAATGGAAGTAGATATTGCTCTAGTGTCTCTTGATACTTTGTTGAATTTTGTTCCCAATGGAGATAAGTCATCAGGGAGGTATAGCCATCAAAGCCAATTGCTTTCCAAACTATCAGAGACTTACTGTCTTGTCTCCTACTTAAGAAAGTATGCGGCTGCGTCCTAAGGTCATGCCAGTAGCAATTTCAGACATTAGGGCTATCCAAATTTTATTTATTTTTGTTGCTGAATAATATGGTGATTGATTTATCGCCGTATGACCTGTACTTTTGAGCACAATACATTCTCACTTGTTTATTGAGGGATTTTGTCACAGTTTACAAGACATTTTTCTTGCTTCTCTTATGAATCTATATATTATGTCCTTTAAGGCGGTATTAAAAAAAATATTTTTCCACGCTCAACAATTCAAAATTTTGAGACACATTCCCAGACTAATTTTTAAAAGTAACAACAGGAAACTTGGTGGCGTGATTTATAAAGACATTTATAAGGGCCCCATGTTTTTATTTTTCGTTCAATTAATTAGAAATTGATTTACAGACAATTATTTTCACAGTACGATCAGTTTTTTTTTGTTTACAGCGCTATCACTTCTCGAAATTCGGTTCAAAATGTCCACTTTGACAGTATTTTTGGAAATATATTCTGCCTTTATCAAAAAATCGAGACAATACGGACATTATACAGTTTCTGAATAAGAGAACCTGCCAATTGGATGCATTTTAGAGCAAAAATGAATTTACAAATGTGTCTCAAAATAAGCAGTTTGGATTTGAATACACCCTTAAGATAATGCCATCAAGACACCATTAGAATCTTAAATAACCAACACAAATTGAATATCTGCTGTTATAGGGAAAACAGATTATTGGCCAGAACACTAAAACCAATGCAGCATTTTGTTAACATTTGCATAATGTGCCTAAATTTTTGAATCAGTAATTTTTCAACAAAAATATAAAAAAGCCTATTTTTTTTTAAATTAATAATCCTGGTGAAACCATTATAATATATTATGTTTCATTTCAATTACATTTTAAATATTTATTGTGAAACTATTCCATATGAATTTTATTATCATATTTTAGTGTGTGCTAAACTTTTGAGACAAACTGTACATTATGATTCTTTCAATGAAATGAATAATAATGAACCATAAATAGATGATTTACTTTACATTATTTACTAATTTAATCATAACATCAACATTTCATAGCATAAGTTAAAAACTTGATCTTTAGTTATTTAAAAAATTAATATGAATAAATTAATAGAATTGGGATTATAAATAAATTTTATAATTAAAAAACATTATTATTATAAGTTATTTGATGAATAATAATTTTTAAAAAGTTGCAAGAAATTTCAAAATGAATAACATTTAAAAGAGAAATACATATACATATATAATGAATATATATATATATATATATATATATATATATATATTTGAAAAATTAAAATTTTTCTCATCTATATAAACAAATAATTTTACCTGATGGATGAGTATTTTTTTCAAAAAATTGATTTAAAATATCTAATGCTGATGGCGTAAATGAAGTCCGTCTTTTTCTCTTTTTTGTAGGTTCACTACCAATAAATTCTGTTAATGTGTGAGCTCCATTTTTATATCGTTCTTCAGCTTCTTTCATCCACCTTTCTAATACGGGTTTAATTTTTTGGGCACTTCGAGGTGTAATATCCAATTTTTCAAACCTAGAAACATAGTGAGCAAAGTATAAATAATATGACATCAACAAGAAATTTATTCGCATTTTGATTGACAGTTAATGTGAAGTTTTACTTATGATTAAATAAGTCAGCTAACACATTCAAAACAATGAACTTGCAGCAAAAGATACAAGGTACAAAATATAAAATACTACAGACACAATTTATAAGTTACATGGCAAACATACTGAAGAGTACTACTGTTCCTACTAGGCCATTATTCTAAGGTTCAGCACCCTGTTATTTAAAAAATTGACAAAATGCCTTTTTCAAAAGTAGTGAATTGCACCTTAATTGTAACTAAAGTTACGGAAGACCTAACTTGGCAGTGGACATTATACTAGAGTAGGGGTGCACAACCTGTGGCCCGCGGGCCAAAAGTGGCCCGCGATCGGATTACTGGTGGCCCGCGGATCAATTTCACCGATCGGATGCAAAAAATCGCGAATTTCGCCGATCGGGTGCATAGAAATCACGAAATTTTCCAAATTTCGCCGATTGGACGCGTAATAATCGCGAATTTCGACCATCAAGTGCATAAAAATCGCAAATTTCGCCGATCAGGTGCGTATAAATCGTACATTTCGCCGATCGCCTACGTAAAAATCGTGAATTTTGCCGATCGGGCACATAAAAATCGCGAATTTTGCCGATAGCGTGCGTATAAATCGCGAATTTTGCCGATCAGGTGCGTATAAAACGTAAATTTCGCAGATCGTATGCGTAAAAATCGCGAATTCTGTCGATCGGGTCCGTAAAAATCACAAATTTTGCCGATCGGGTGCATATGAATCGTAAATTTCGCCGATCGCCTGCGTAAAAATCGTGAATTTTGCCGATCGGGCACGTAAAAATTGCGAATTTTGCCGATAGGGTTCGTATAAATCGCGAATTTTGCCGATAGGGTTCGTATAAATCGCGAATTTTGCCGATCAGGTGCGTATAAAACGTAAATTTCGCCGATCGCCTGCGTAAAAACCGCGAATTTTGTCGATCGGGCCCGTAAAAATCGCGAATTTTGCCGATCGGATGCGTATAAATCGCGAATTTTACCGATCGGGCGCGTATAAATCGTGAATTTTGCCAATCGGGTGCGTAAAAATCATGAATTTTGCCGATTGGGCGTGTATAAATCGTTACTTTTGCCAATCAGGTGCGTGTAAATTGTAATTTCGCCGATCGTCTGCGTTAAAAAACGCGAATTTTGCCGATCGGGTGCGTAAAAATCGCGAATTTTGCCGATCAGGTGCGTATAAAACGTAAATTTCGCCGATCGTATGCGTAAAAATTGCGAATTTTGTCGATCGGGCTCGTAAAAATCATGAGTTTTGTCGATCGGGCCTGTAAAAATCGCAAATTTTGTCGATCGGGTGCGTATAAATCGTAAAGTTCGCCAATCGCCTGCGTAAAAACCGCGAATTTTGCAGATCGGGTGCGTAAAAATCGCGAATTTTTCTGATAGGTGGCGTATAAATCGTAAATTTCGCCAATCACCTGCGTAAAAATTGTGAATTTTGTTGATCAGGCCCGTAAAAATCGCAAATTTTGTCGATCGGGTGCGTATAAATCGTAAATTTCGCCGATCGTATGCGTACAAATCGCGAATTTTACCGATCGGGCGCGTATAAATCGTTACTTTTGACGATCGGGTGCGTGTAAATTGTAATTTCGCCGATCGTCTGCGTAAAAATCGCGAACTTTGCCGATCGGGTGCGTAAAAATCGCAAATTTCGCTGATTAGGTGCGTAAAAATCATGAATTTTGCCGTTCAGGTATATAGCGAGATTTAGGGATCGGAGAACTTATACCGAGAAAAATTAATGAAGTGATGATTCTCACGAAAAATACTCCGATTGAATCCAAACCTGAAAATTCAATTTTGAAAATAGTACAAGTTAACTATCCCAAAATCTCTCTATATGGCGTAATCTCAAGTGACAGTAACATTGCGTTGTGAAATAAGTTAAATTAAAAAGGTTAAAATTTAATGTTGGAATATTAGAATTTAAGTTAAAAGCTTAATTGTAAAATTTAAGAATGATAAACATTTTCACCAAAGTTGATCCATCTGAAATAGGTGAAATGTAAATTAAGAAAATAAATAACTCACCAAATAGATGACACACATAGATTTATTTGAAGCAGAAAGAGCACTCACAAAATATTAATATGAAAATAACTTCATTTGATTATATTAATTCACATTCTTTCTTCTTTCACAATAATTCTTACCAGATAATTTTTAATAATTTTAAATAATGAGAATACATTCAAAATGTATGATGTTCAGTCCTTTTAGATTAATTTAAAATGTTATTCGTTTAAATAAGTTTATTGTTTCAAAATTTAATGTTCGTCATTAAGGATGTTCGTGATGATTAAAAAAAAGTCTCTCAGAAAAATGGCAGATTCTTTTACAAGGTGCTCTCAGTTGTCGATGAACATAATCTTTTATACTTGAAGTGAAATGCTATTGTTATATGGATAAATTCAAGAAATGGAGTTCATTGTTGGAATAGGAAAATAAAGAATATGAACGTTTTTCTTCTATCACGCTTGCATCTATCTAATGAGAAATCACTCAGGGATGTACGAAAATTCACGGACTGGCTCTCAGAAAACGCTGAAGAATGTAGGTGGGTCTAGATGTCAAAGTAGATTGGCAAGCATCTAATTCTGCTGGTTCAATTTAATACATCGTAAATACTCTTCAATAAATTAGCGATAGCTAATAAATAGCTCAAGATGTCGAAAAGAGATGGTAACACTGCTCCGTAGCATCTAAAAATCTTAGTATCTCTATCTCTCGAGAAAATCACAACACATTTCCACCCACTAAGTGAATAACTTCATCCAGTGCTGGAACAAACTCAACTGCCGCCAGGCCAGAGGCCCGACAGCTCAAAAAAAACGTTGTATGTCGATCAAACGAATTTGGCGAAGTGATTCTCCTTCAATACTCAAAGTACGATCTCTCTCTGAGATTTGAAATCTCCGCCAATCAAAAAAGAGCATCTCCCAACGGTTCCGAATCTAACTGTCGCGCTCATGACACCACCTGATGGATTTTTTGAAGAAGCTCACCCACGCGGTCAAAGTCAAATATTAACTGTTGACGACACATCATTGCGAATGTTCTATGAGCTTCTATCTGTCACCTAGAATCGGACTGATAATGACCTTGCCTCTCGTGAGTCACTGACCCAGATACAAATGCGCGGGAACTAAGAAATAATGCCTGCTTGTTTACCCGAAACATCCAAATACTCATCAATGGCGTCTGATCGCAAATCTCGACAAAATTCAAAACAGAAAAAACGAAAGTAATTAAAAATCTATAACTGCCAAACTAATGGATGAAAACAAATGAAATTTTAGCAATCTAAATAAAATTAAATTTTCTTTCCACCAGATATGTTTTTGAAAGTAAAATATTTAAATTAAGAAATTTTGAAAAATGATTATTGGACTTAGAAATTTTGAAATGAAATATGGAAAAGTTCACGATTCTGAAAGAATTTGCCTGAATTAAAATAAATGAATTTGAACTTTCTGAAAAGAATAAAATTAACAATTAACCAATTTTTAATCAATATTATTAAAAGGGAAATACACTATATTTTGGAATAATTTATTTTAGACTGTATATTATTTAAAAGTTAGAAAAAGTAAGTTATAAATATTTCTTTTTTAGATCATTTGAAATGAAGTTTAATAAATATTGCAAAGTGAATAAAATGTAAATTAAATTGAATGAATAAATATCCTAAAACATATGTAATGGAAAGATTCTGAAATTAATTTATATTCTCACCAAAAGTAAACAATTTAGAAAGAATGTTAGATTTAAAATGCAAAAATGAAATTTAGCTTAATTAATTTAAATGAATTTAATTAAATTGAAGAATAAATTAAAGTTAAATGTAAAATACTGAATAAATTAAGAGTTAAATTTTTAAATCATAACATTTTACCTCCAGAAAATGGAAAAAAAAGGGAAAAAAAAATTTTAAGCCAAAGGGATGAGAAAAAAAAAATGAACTGAACATCTTACCAACACAAAATCTGCATCACATTGATTCATCAGTAGAAATTGTAATTGCATCAATTGTAGATATAACTCTACATACATAAAATAAAATACAGCAAAATGAACGAAAATGTGAATCAAAATCAAAACCTACAACATGTATTTTATAAATACAATTTTAAACCATTCATCTCCCTGAGATTTGTTTGCCGAGTCGTTACAAATAGAATCAGCAGTATGATTACATTCAAAAAACAATAAGTAGATATATATATGAGAGATAAAAATTATATACACAATGCCAACAAAATCAAAATTCAAAAGTAAATGATTGATTATATAAACACAGATTCAAATACATTAACAACATGAAACATAAGGATAAATAAGAATACTAATTTATACATAGGAGTATGAAAACTATTGCACAAAACATTTTAATTGTATTGCAGGTATTTCTATTGCAGTTATTATCCAAACATAATTTTAAGAAAACATTGAAAAAAAATTATCTGAGATATCCAATGTGCGAACCCCCAAAAAAATGTAATTTATATACAATATAACATTCCTCAAATGAAGCAACCTCTCAAAAGCAAGTAAAAATATATTGCACAGATTTTAACAAAATAAAACAGTTTCAAAATAACAGGATGTAAAAATTGCTGCTGGTATGTGATGCTGAGACAAATAACCATCAAACTTCATACAAACATCATATTTGCAAAATCTACAAATTCTAAATTGAGAAAAGCGTGAGCACACCTCAACTGAAAAAGTAGTAGTGTCCGAAAGATTTAATTAATCTTAAAAGTTATTTATTAGTAGAACTTCAAAAGAAGTCTAGGACACATCAAATTTACAAATAAAAATTTTCCCATAAATTATGCAACAGTTGCACCTTGAAGGATTTGTCAGAAGGGCAGATTTGTGTAATTTTAACCCCAAACTAGCTGAATTTCCCTTCCGTGTGTGCTCACTGTAAACTATAGGAAAAAAAAAAAACAAGAAAAAACTTAGAGCAATTGCTCCATCGTATTCTTATAAAACAATCTCTCACTGAACCATGTAGGTATGCGCATTTAATAGAGATTTAAAAATTTTCTTAATCCTCTTTCTCATTTCTTTTAATTTATTTTGATATATTTCTTTATATATCAATTATCTTTAAATATAAAAATTTGTCTCAAAATTTTCCTCATATTATTTTTTATTTCTTTCTTTCTACTATCATGTTGTTACTTGTAGAAATTAAATAAATTTTCGGATCCATTAATAATACAAAAAAAATTACATCACACCAATCAGCTAATCTCTGAAGCAAATGTATAGAATTCAAACAAAAATAATTTCTCTTGAAGAATGGCAAGATAAAATAAATATAAGAACTGAATGTAGTGACATTTTGTGATAATAAAATTTAAATATATAACAAACAATAGTAAATCTTTGATGTAGTTAGCCATATTTCTAAGTAAATGTTAAATAAGTTGATGAATGTTCGTGAAGAATTATAGTTCATAAAATTAGTCGTCAATTCAGATTGAACACACCTGACATCACCCTGGCCAGTAGTGCATCAGGTGATATGAACAAAATAAATGACCAAAGAAAGTATATATAGTCACCACACTATTGCACCAGTAAAATTTAAAATATATATATATATAAATAGTTGTAGATATAACATATTGCAGAAGAAAAATATATACAAATAAGTACCATTCTAAAGGAAATAAATCTATCCAAAAACTAACACATATACTAATACCCTGCGTGAATGAGTTTCGTTACATTCACCTTAATTTCTTTGGCTGTCTGATCATTGATATGTTTTATCAAATAATTATCACCCCTGAATGCTCCAATGATTCTATATGGACCAGAGTTTTTAGGTTTAAAAGTTGTTGAAGGTATTAAATTTTTAAGATATACAGTATCACCAATGGATAGTTTTGGAGGAGAGCGACCTTTCAGAAATTTTTCATTCAAGCTAAAATATTTTTGTTCATTTTGCTTGACAAAATTTCTAGTGGTCTTGATATGCTCTTGCAGTTGTTGAAAATATACAGGGGGATCCTGTACAGACCGTGGAGGTAAAAAGCTATCTATAGGTAAATTAACATCTCTACCTAAAAATAATTGAGCTGGAGTGAAATTAGTTACTGCATGTTTACTGCTGTTATAATGAAGAACATAAAATTTTAGCCTGTCTGACCATTCTATAACATTATCTGAGAGCGAGGCAACCGACTCTTTAAGAGAGCGATGAATCCTCTCCAAAAGACCATTTGATCTCGGAAAATAAATTGAAGAATTTCTTTGCTTAATATTAAGAGTTTTTAGGAATTGATCAAACAAATCAGATTTGAAGTTTTTCGCATTATCTGATAAAATAAATTTAGGTATACCATATCTAGAAAAATAAGAATTTAGAGCTTTAATGATGGATGGAGAAGTTACATTGGTTAAAGGTACTGCTTCTAGAAAGCGTGAATAATGATCAACAATAGTAAGAATGAAAAATTTCCCATCATGAGATCTTGGAAGCTTTCCCACTATGTCAATCGCTATCATCTCACCAGGGGCTAAATCACTCTTAGGAATGAATGCGGGTTTGGTATTAGTCTGTTTACTTTTATGCGGTAAACATTTATCACAACTATTGACAAAGTTCTGAACATCTTGCACCATCCCATTCCAAAAATAATTCTTTTGCACCATATCTATAGTCTTAGCAATTCCAAAATGTGCTTGATGAGCTAAAGCAATACAACTGTTGACTAAAGTTTTGGGAATAACTATTTTCTTACTTCTATTTACATTGCCAGGTTTTTTCTTAGCAAACATTATTAAATCATTATCTGGGTTAATAGAATAGTTAGGATTGGTTTTTTCTTTAGCAATTATTTTATCTCTGATGTCTTTAAGTTTAGTATCATTTAATTGTTCTTTAAGAATATTTTCAGTAGTTAAGGAATTATTAGTAGGTATGAAAATATTTAATGAATTTACATAAGCATTTGGATTATCAGATCTATCAATGACACGTGAAAGAAAATCAGCTGGATTTTTGAAACCTGGAATATGCTCAACCCTGTAGTTAAAACCTTGTAGATACATACACCATTTAGTTATAATTTCAGTCTGCTTCTCTAGATTAAGATGATAAGTTAGAGCTTTTGCATCAGTTAAGATTTTAAATTGTCTACCATAGAGAAATTCATGAAAATGTTTGATCGAAGCATAAATGGCATAAAATTCTCGTTTAATTGAAGGATATTTTGATTCTGCAGGATTTAGTTGTTTCGAAAAAAATTCAATAGGATAAAATTTATTGTCATGAACTTGCATGAGAATTTCACATATAGCTTGCATTGAGGTATCTGTAACTAAACAAACCTCCTTACTATCGTCGAAGTTCTTAACAGTAGGACTATTTAATAATATACTTTGAATTTTAAGAAAGGAATCATTACACTCTTTACTCCAATTAAATTTTGTACTCTTTTTTGTGAGATTAACTATGGGATGAACAATTTCAGCAAAATTAAAAATGAGGTGTCTAAAATAGTTAACCATACCTAGAAAACTCTGTACTTGTTTAACATTTGTGGGAACGGGAAATTTGTTGATTTTGTTAACATTATCAGTTGCTGGGGAATGACCATTGGCATGTAATTTAAAACCAAGGTAAGTAATTTCTTCTTTGCAAATCTGAAGCTTGGCTGGGTCTAAAGTTAAATTAAATTCTCTCAACCTAACGAATACTTTCTGCAGCCAATCCAACATTTCCTCAAGAGTATCTGCAGCCACAATGATATCGTCCAAAAAATATTGAACATGTTGTCCTTTAAGAGGATGTAAACAGTTATTTATCACTGTGTGGAAATAGCTAGTTGAATTCACAAGTCCAAAAGGCATAATTAAATATAGCGAGATTTAGGGATCGGAGAACTTATACCGGGAAAAATTAATGAAGTGATGATTCTCACGAAAAATACTCCGATTGAATCCAAACCTGAAAATTCAATTTTGAAAATAGTACAAGTTAACTATCCCAAAATCTCTCTATATGGCGTAATCTCAAGTGACAGTAACATTGCGTTGTGAAATAAGTTAAATTAAAAAGGTTAAAATTTAATGTTGGAATATTAGAATTTAAGTTAAAAGCTTAATTGTAAAATTTAAGAATGATAAACATTTTCACCAAAGTTGATCCATCTGAAATAGGTGAAATGTAAATTAAGAAAATAAATAACTCACCAAATAGATGACACACATAGATTTATTTGAAGCAGAAAGAGCACTCACAAAATATTAATATGAAAATAACTTCATTTGATTATATTAATTCACATTCTTTCTTCTTTCACAATAATTCTTACCAGATAATTTTTAATAATTTTAAATAATGAGAATACATTCAAAATGTATGATGTTCAGTCCTTTTAGATTAATTTAAAATGTTATTCGTTTAAATAAGTTTATTGTTTCAAAATTTAATGTTCGTCATTAAGGATGTTCGTGATGATTAAAAAAAAGTCTCTCAGAAAAATGGCAGATTCTTTTACAAGGTGCTCTCAGTTGTCGATGAACATAATCTTTTATACTTGAAGTGAAATGCTATTGTTATATGGATAAATTCAAGAAATGGAGTTCATTGTTGGAATAGGAAAATAAAGAATATGAACGTTTTTCTTCTATCACGCTTGCATCTATCTAATGAGAAATCACTCAGGGATGTACGAAAATTCACGGACTGGCTCTCAGAAAACGCTGAAGAATGTAGGTGGGTCTAGATGTCAAAGTAGATTGGCAAGCATCTAATTCTGCTGGTTCAATTTAATACATCGTAAATACTCTTCAATAAATTAGCGATAGCTAATAAATAGCTCAAGATGTCGAAAAGAGATGGTAACACTGCTCCGTAGCATCTAAAAATCTTAGTATCTCTATCTCTCGAGAAAATCACAACACATTTCCACCCACTAAGTGAATAACTTCATCCAGTGCTGGAACAAACTCAACTGCCGCCAGGCCAGAGGCCCGACAGCTAAAAAAAAACGTTGTATGTCGATCAAACGAATTTGGCGAAGTGATTCTCCTTCAATACTCAAAGTACGATCTCTCTCTGAGATTTGAAATCTCCGCCAATCAAAAAAGAGCATCTCCCAACGGTTCCGAATCTAACTGTCGCGCTCGTGACACCACCTGATGGATTTTTTGAAGAAGCTCACCCACGCGGTCAAAGTCAAATATTAACTGTTGACGACACGTCATTGCGAATGTTCTATGAGCTTCTATCTGTCACCTAGAATCGGACTGATAATGACCTTGCCTCTCGTGAGTCACTGACCCAGATACAAATGCACGGGAACTAAGAAATAATGCCTGCTTGTTTACCCGAAACATCCAAATACTCATCAATGGCGTCTGATCGCAAATCTCGACGAAATTCAAAACAGAAAAAACGAAAGTAATTAAAAATCTATAACTGCCAAACTAATGGATGAAAACAAATGAAATTTTAGCAATCTAAATAAAATTAAATTTTCTTTCCACCAGATATGTTTTTGAAAGTAAAATATTTAAATTAAGAAATTTTGAAAAATGATTATTGGACTTAGAAATTTTGAAATGAAATATGGAAAAGTTCACGATTCTGAAAGAATTTGCCTGAATTAAAATAAATGAATTTGAACTTTCTGAAAAGAATAAAATTAACAATTAACCAATTTTTAATCAATATTATTAAAAGGGAAATACACTATATTTTGGAATAATTTATTTTAGACTGTATATTATTTAAAAGTTAGAAAAAGTAAGTTATAAATATTTCTTTTTTAGATCATTTGAAATGAAGTTTAATAAATATTGCAAAGTGAATAAAATGTAAATTAAATTGAATGAATAAATATCCTAAAACATATGTAATGGAAAGATTCTGAAATTAATTTATATTCTCACCAAAAGTAAACAATTTAGAAAGAATGTTAGATTTAAAATGCAAAAATGAAATTTAGCTTAATTAATTTAAATGAATTTAATTAAATTGAAGAATAAATTAATGTTAAATGTAAAATACTGAATAAATTAAGAGTTAAATTTTTAAATCATAACAGGGTACATAAAAATCGCGAATTTTGCCGATCGGGCGCATAAAAATCGTAAATTTCATCGATTAGGCGCGTAACAATCACGAAATTCGCCGATCGGACACGTAAAAATCATGAATTTTACCGATCGGGCGCGTATAAATCGTGAATTTTGCCAATCGGGTGCGTAAAAATCATGAATTTTGCCGATTGGGCGCGTATAAATCGTTACTTTTGCCGATCAGGTGCGTGTAGATTGTAATTTCGCCGATCGTCTGCGTTAAAAAACGCGAATTTTGCCGATCGGGTGTGTAAAAATCGCGAATTTTGCCGATCAGGTGCGTATAAAACGTAAATTTCGCCGATCGTATGCGTAAAAATCGCGAATTTTGTCGATCGGGCTCGTAAAAATCATGAATTTTGTCGATCGGGCCCGTAAAAATCGCAAATTTTGTCGATCGGGTGCGTATAAATCGTAAAGTTCGCCAATCGCCTGCGTAAAAACCGCGAATTTTGCCGAACGGGTGCGTAAAAATCGCGAATTTTTCTGATTGGTGGCGTATAAATCGTAAATTTCGCCAATCACCTGCGTAAAAATTGTGAATTTTGTTGATCGGGCCCGTAAAAATCGCAAATTTTGTCGATCGGGTGCGTATAAATCGTAAATTTCGCCGATCGTATGCGTACAAATCGCGAATTTTACCGATCGGGCACGTATAAATCGTTACTTTTGACGATCGGGTGCGTGTAAATTGTAATTTTGACGATCGTCTGCGTAAAAATCGCGAACTTTGCCGATCGGGTGCGTAAAAATCGCAAATTTCGCTGATTAGGTGCGTAAAAATCATGAATTTTGCCGTTCGGGTACGTAAAAATTTAATTTTGCCGATCAGGTGCTTATAAATCGTTACTTTTGCCAATCGGGTGCGTATAAATTGAAAATTTCGCTTATCGTCTGCGTAAAAATCGCGCATTTTGCCGATCGGGTGCGTAAAAATCGCAAATTTTGCCGATCGGGCACGTAAAAATCATGAATTTTTCCGTTCAGGTACATAAAAATCGCGAATTTTGCCGATCGGGCGCATAAAAATCGTAAATTTCATCGATTAGGCGCGTAACAATCACGAAATTCGCCGGTCGGACGTGTAAAAATCATGAATTTTGCCGTTCGGGTACGTAAAAATCGCGAATTTTGCCGATCGGTTGCGAAAAAAATCGCAAATTTCGCGGATCGGGTGCGTAAAAATCGCAAATTTTGCCGGTCAGGTACGTAAAAATCGCGAATTTTACTGATAGGATTCGTATAAATCGCAAATTTCGCCGAACAGGCGCATAAAAATTGTGAATTTTGTCAATCCCTAGGACAAAAACTATGAATATTGTCAATCGCGCATGGAAAATAAATGCAAGATTTTTCTATCCTTTCCAAATGAAATGGGTTATACTGACTAAGGAGGTGGTTGAGTATAGGGAGCTAACTCTCCTTTTAAAATTAGCCATTTTTATGAACTTTCAGGCCGACCCTCCTCCTCCTCAGAAACAAAATTTTGTTCACCCTATGGATGTTGGCTCTCGACAATCCAGTCATTTTTGTGACTGGCCCTCCTCTTATAAAGGTTGTGCACCCCTACTTGATATCCAAATTTTATGACTGAATATGTTAAGAAGTACAATTTAGAATAATATATGTTTCTCCTCCTCCCCACCTTCATTCATGAAAGCACAATTTTTTTTATGCACTTGCAATCTTTAAAGCTAAATTTACTCCCTCAAATAAAGTCAAGGAGTATTTTCACTCTTTGAAAATAATCTTAGCTATATCTCTTGTATAAATACAAACGTAAACTGTTGATATATCCTTGCCAACAGAACTGAACACATTGACTGGAAAAAGGAAGGAACCTAGGGTGTTCCCCCCATCACATCTGTAAACAAAATTCTACTGATGGTGGCCCTCGACAACTCAGTCATTTTTGTAAGTGGCCCTTCACTTAAAAAGGTTGTGCACCCCTATACTAGAGAGAAGTATACGTCTGCAAGAAGAAATAGGTCTTTACTGAATTTGAAAGAAAATGCACTTTAAATCTGATTTTTTTCATATTTTTCCATTGAAAAGCGATTGACTGATTAAACAAAATTTATTTAGCTTAATGTATAGTCATTTTTATGATAAATACCTGTAATATTAAAGATGCATGTATTTCTTCGCGCAAAAAATTTCTGGCGAGATGTTGGTGCTTGAAACAAATCGACTTATAACCCTACGACCCCTCACTGTTAAGAGTGATTGATGTGTTACAGAAAATTCTCCGGTCATTACAGGAGATCATAGATTTTTTTATGTTCAATCAAATGTTTCATTTTTTAAACTATTGAAGATAGGGTAAAAACTTTGATGAATTTGAATTTTTCGGAAAATTTCACCTGAAGTACATACCAAGCATGTTGATAAAATATATAAAATAACAAAAATTTTCTTTTCTGTAAAAAAAAAAAAAAAAAGGTTCTTTATTACGAGCATATTATTAGATTATAGAGATTGATTAAAATAATTTCTGCAGTGTAATCCGAAATGTGAATATGATTGTATTTATTTTAGAATAGAATAAGTAAAAAAAAAGTTTTCCATTCTATTTCTATAGATTTTTTAAAAGTGATATTATAATGTTTGGAATGAAATTTGTAACGAGATTTAATTAGATTATTTATAAAATTTACTTTTACTTTAAATATGAGCATATTTGAGTTCTGTTAAGTTGAGATACTTTAATAAGAATTTGGGGTGCATTAAAATCTAAATAAACACTGAACACGATTTTTTTATTTCGAAAATAAGGACAGAAGAAAGATTTTTATGCATGTTCTGTGTATTTTACAATCAATTTAATGAACCTAATGCATTCCAAAATGATGAGAACCGAAAAAACAACCACAACGTTATTTCTAAATATTTTTCTACATTAAATCATGAATATTTTTTTAATTAAAGCACAAAGTGTATTTTCAAAAATAAAAAGGTACAGATGCGCGCTCTAAAAACACAAGCTCTGAAAAAGGCTCAGTGCCTGGGCTAGCATTTTTTAGCAGATGTTTAGTGCTAAATTCTTCTTAGGAGTAATTAGTTCATAGTTTTCTCGATAAAAACATCACTGATTGTTTACTGTAAAAAATATATATTTTACTTCTTCCTTCGAAATGAAGAATCGAAAATATTGCTTTTGTAATATCAGTTTTTTAATGTTGAGGAGAATATTTTAAAGATATTTTTAGACCTTCTCCCATAATTCAAAACATGAAATGTGATTATGTGAATAATGATATGATGCATAATAATGATTATGTATGCAACAGAAAAGGTATTGCTGCTTAAAATATTTAATTCATGTTTGTTAGCAAATAAATGTATCAAATTAGCAAGTGCTCTAACTTTGCAATCAAAAGACGTTTTCCATTTTTCTAGTAAGGCACAAGACCTTTCAGAAAATACTGTCAAAGTTGGCGTTTTGAACCGAATTCTTAATGTGGCAGCACGATAAAGGATAAAAACTGTTAAAAATACCTTATTAACAGCAAATATTATAGAAAAACCTTACGTAAGTATTACAGAAAAGTATTACAGAGAAGTATTACAAAAAATCTCATTAAATACTGCTAATTTATGTCACAATAGATTTGACTTAATTTTTAAAATTGCATTTTTGAACATAAAATAAATGCAGTTTAAAAAGTTATTCTCACTGTTCTCAAATGATCTGCTCAACAACGCGAAACTTTGACACATTTTCTGGTTCATTTTTAAAGACAAAGGCATCCCTGACGATTCATTTCGATTTGGAATCGAAATGAGTTTCCAGTTTTTGATAAATAAATTTCTTATTGAGTTATGAGCGATTAGTGTCACGTGACGACCTGTTTTTCTCCTTTATCGTGCTGCCACATCAAGAATTCGTTTCAAAATGCAAAAGGATCAAGGTCCATAAGCCATGTTTTTGGCCCATGAAATAGACTAAAACTCAATTTTGTTATACTGACTTAATTATTTCACCCTTTAATGTTAGAAGGTTTATCCTGTACGATTTCAACAATAGTTTTTGCACTTTGTTCGGATTTATATGACTTACACAAGCTCAAAGTTCGTATTATTCTTATTAATCGAATTTTAGTCTTATTTCATGGGCCAAAAACACGGCTTATGGACCCTGATCTTTTGACAGTATTTTATGAAAGATCTTGTGCCTTACCAGAAAATTGGAAAACGTCTTTTGATTACAAAGTTTCTTAATAAGAGCACTTGCTAATTTGATACATTTATTTGCGAACAAAAATGAATTAAAAAAATTGTCATAAAGTAACCAGTTTGGAATTTATAACAGCCTTATTACAACATTATAAAAATTAAATGCTCCTCAAAATATTTAAATATTCAACTCCCCCCCCCCCCACTTAAAAATGGTGCACATAAAATTCTGCTTAAAATAGCATGTATTCATGTTAGGCTGTATATAACCAATAAATAGTACATTTAAAGTTTTAAAAGAATGCAAAAAAAAAATTCTGCAGAATATATACATGCTAAATCCCAAAAGTGATTTCCTACTCGCCAAATCAATGATAATTCCCCGATATGGTAATCCTACTAAGGTGAAACTGCGTAAAGAAGCTAGCTAGCCTTTCTCTCCACTGCCAAGTAAGATGTGCCCCAACTTTAGTGACATCTTGTAAAATTTTGCACATACCACAGTATTTTTTTAATCCATGTGACCAAGATCTTTAAAAAATTATAGAACTCACTCATTTCTTTAGGAAAAACACAAGTTATTATTTATTCATATAAATTAATTGTATTTTTTTTTATATATAATTCTTAAATTCATTTGAAAATAATGTTACTTTACTTATCATACCTAAAAATTACATACCCCCCCCCCCACCCCTCTTTTTTTTTGGTTACTAAACACAATAAATTTTCTCTTGAAGGACCTTTTTCCTTCTACAGTGAAGAGTAAAAAACATTTAAGGCAACATCAATTTGAGGCAGTCGAAAAATAAATAAATAACCTTTGGGGATTTTTTCTTTACATTTGAGGTATATTATGTACATTAATGTAATTTAATGATAAGGAATTCACTATATATATGTGCAATAAAATTATAATAAATGCATTAAAATGGTAATAAATACATTTAAAAAAATGACACAGTAGCCTCCTATTCAACATCACACATTTCCCATGCCTTCGGAAAAGGAATCACTATTCTGCACTTTTTAAATAACTACTTAAATATAAGTGTAATAAGTGCAATTCTCCATTGATATATATATATATATATATATATATTGTAATGTTTGTGTAAACTAACACCCAGGACAAATATAAAATATTTACTCTTAGGTTATCACCATTCTTAATTTTCACAATATTCACACGTCATATTAATTTCACGGTTACAATATCATGTTTTTTGTTTTTTTATATCTCCTTACATGTACAATATAAAGAAGGGTTTATAGGGTTACTATATTATTAAATGTGATCTCTAGACACCTCTGCCTCACAAAACCAAAATGATATGCAAAATTTCTAAACTGTTGATTTGCTTCCTACATGACATTAACAAAATATCAAAATTTGAAAAAAGTTACAAGTTGTTAAATTAAAAAGCACATTTTCAAGTTTTACACAATTCTGATATGTAGTGCATAGAAAAATAAGTGACATAATGAGCATAAGTATCGTAAAAATTTTAAATTTCGCATTTGACTAATCAAGTTTAAACAATTATTTTGGCAGACAAAAATATACATCTATATCTATATCTATCCATATATATATATATATATATATATATATTAATTTAAACGGGTGTTTGAATCTCTTTGCTCAGTATACTTTATGACAGGAGCTATTAACAATAACTCAGGTGGAAAACAATTATAGTTTTTTATTATATAAAAAAATAATGAAATGTACACAAATTAAGAAGACACATTTCTAACAATGAAAATAAACATATATTTACTGTATGCATTTGATAACAGTTTCTAAGTATTTATAACCAGGTTTAGCAAGTGAAAGCCACTCGCCAAATGGCGAATAGAAATCTCAGCCACCGTGGCAAATGGCCAATTTGTGGATTAATTCTTAAAATAGCCAGGAGTTGTGAAGCAAAAACTGTTTGCCATGTTTAGATATGTTTCTACAAGTGACTAAGGAGGCAGGAGAGTCATACTGTACTTTTCTTTCTCCTATAATAGGAGCCTTAGATGCAGTAACAGCAAGAGTCCGTATTCTATGTGATTTCCCCTTCCTGTTTACACATGTTTTAATTTCCTCCAAACTTTATGTATGATGAGTAATACTTTAGCCTTTCGATTACAAGGTTGGGACATATGTCATCCCAAAGACCATTTCTTTATTCTATTCTCACCATTTTTTCAATATCAATATCTGCCATGCACTTATACCAAGATAATTTGAAGAAAAATCTACCACAAAGAAATTCTTTACTAAATTGTGGTATGAGTGAACATAAAAATAATCACCTGTCCAAGACTATAATCAAAAGGTTAGAACGCAAACAGGTTTTTATAAGCATGAAGATCTCAATGCGTTGAAAAGAGTTGATAATGGCACTTCAAGATATTGAAGTGCAGGAAGATGAAACAACAGCATCAGGTGTGTTGTTTAAAAGGTAGCGTGATAAGGCAGCATTGAAGCAATGCAAGTTGAAAAACAAAACGCAACTTATTTTGTAAAGAAATGAAGTATTGTATGTGTCTATGCAATAAAGTGCCTGCATTTACGCAATGTCCATATAAGTAAGTTGACTCTGTTTAATTATTTCATAAACGACATGCTTGTATAAAATAAAAATTTTCTTAAAAAAAGAGTTTTAAGACATTTCGGTTAAGCTGATTTTCAGATAACTGGGATTCGGATAATCAGGGTTCTACTATATTTCATAGGCTATAATTCTAGGAACATTTAATTTTTATCATAATGCATAAAAAGCTGAGATCATTAATGCCCTCCTGTACATGAATTTATATTGAAAGAAGAAAACAGATAATATGGAAAATGAAATTCATACACATGATGATACCGTTTTTCGCGTTACTGAAAGGAGTTATAAGTTAGAAAAGATAACAGCTTCCAATGTTTTGCCAATGAAAATAGCTAATTAATTACAAGACATGTGTTAGGTTCATATTACTTAGAAGATCAAACACATAAAACTAAAATTAATTAATTTTCTAAATTAAAATAATTAACAAATGCACTCACTAAAAAATACTTTCAAATAATATTTGTTTACTATTGTATTTATTCTCTGCATGCAGACATTTTAAAGTTCAGAAAAAAAAAAAGAGAGATGACATTACCTGCAAATAGCACTCTGACTGTAAGAAGGCCCTTCTGTAGCACTTAAAGCTTGTCCTACTTGAGTTTGTGTTAAGCCTAATGACAGACGTCGTATTTTAAAAGCCTTTGCAAATTCTTTGATTTCCTCCAAATTTATTCCATCCACTACATTTGCTTCAGTGTTGTTGATAGTACCTTAAATTTATTTAAATTTCAGAAATTATATTAGTGATGTTTAATAATAAACTATAATAACAGGCTCAATTTTTAAATTTTAACAACTGAAGCCAACACCAAGAAATGATTTATTTGCATAATATTTGTCCTCGTGTTGCTTCATTGTTTCTTATACTTCTGACTAAACAGATATTTTGGTGAATACGCAGAGGGAAGGGCAGTGAAGTAAATTTTGTATAAAAATATGAAACAGTTTATACTGGCAGAACGGATATAAATATTAATATAACTGCCAACATAATTTGAAATACAGTTTGAGCTTAACAATGTAAATTAAATGAACAAATTTCAAACTTTTCCCCCCACATCTTCCTTGCTATATATGTTAAATCAAGATCATAATTGAATTGTTGTAAGACATGTATTACAATAAGGGATGTGTTACAATATGTAATATAAGATAATAAGATGTAATACAATATGTACACATTCACTGACATATATTGAAATGAATAATCTTTTTTAGGGGCAGTAAAATAAAATGAACATTTTCCCTAACAAACTATCCAAATTGAAGAAGAACTATAAAATAGTTCAACCAGTTTAATAGACTTTTTGCCTAATAAAAATGTGCATTTGACAAATGCTGCCAGATAGATACTTATAACTATAGAAATGCGATGCTCAAAAATTGTAAGAATAAAAAATATTCATTTTTACAAAAATAAAAATAAAATAAAATACATCTATACACATTTAATAAATCCAAAAAGAAGGATGTTATTAAACACAAAATTAGTAATTCTGATTTTATTGAGTAAGTAATCAGGCCTGTAAATTGAAGGCACTTTTAAACTAGGAAAAGTTTTGACAGTGAAGATCAAAATGGAGTTTTTTTGTTTATTATTAAGCAGGGGAAGAAAAAAAAATGCACCCAAAATTTAACTATTGACGATACAAATATATTACAAATTTCACCAGAGAAAGTATTTATCAATTACTAGTAAATGGTGATGTTAAGAAAAAACATTTACAAAATTAAACAATGAAACTAAAAACATTTACATAGTTCAGAAAACACTTACTGCAGACTGACATGAGGCCATTGTCACAATCATCATCAGGTGAAACTGAAGGTTGTGGATGGACTTGTACTGTCTGTGTTAAAGTAGACATAGTGCCAGGCTGATCTTCCATTTTTGGAGCAACTATACAATTCTAAACAAGAAAATAAAATAATACTCAGGATTACACTAGTTACAATAGCAATTTTTCAAGTAAATGAATTATTAGAAACAGGGTTCTCACACTTTTTTACCAAAATAAAAAATAGGGACATTTTTAGATTTTTTTAATGACATATTTCTTAATTCATGTATAAAACAAAATATAAAGTTTTCTTTCACAATTGGAATTACAAAATAAGACACTTTTTAAACTTTCTTAAAGTTTTTAAATCTGAAAATTCAGAAATGTCATTAGACAGAAATTTACTATCATATCGTGTTACATATTAAATACTAATAAAAGTGAATCATAACATTGATATTAAAATAATTTGAAATTAATTTCATAGTAACATTATTACTATAAAAATTAAATGACAACTTTCCTTAAAAATAGTTCAGTTCAAGTAGATCTTTTTTGCAATTACTTAATTTAAATGGAAGTCATCATGTTGAAATGTAATTTACTTATGGATCTAAAATATTTTAACATTATCATCACATTTCTGCCCTGTCTACTCTACATCATATGAGTAGAGATCATTATTACAAATGCTGAGCCAATTAAACTATGTTCACATTTTAAATAATAATAATAAACTCATCAATAACTAAACTAATTTCATTAATAAAAATTGATAAATGAACTAATTTGATTTTTAAAAAAGGGTGATTAGTTATATTGAAATTCTAGTGCTAGCAAAAGTAAAATATCAGAAAGAAATTAAATCAATTGGAAGCTGAATTCCATTTTCAAGGAAAGATAACCTTTTTAAAAATTGTTGGAAAGAATTAAGTACTTATAAAGGTCCTTAGAAGTGAAAAGAAAAAAAATGAGGACTTTTAAACACTTTATAAATATTGATAGTGTAGATAGTGCACACAAAAATCATTGTTCATGCTAGGAAAAATGATACGTACAAAAGTGAAATGAGGTTTTTTACAAACACTCTTTTAGAAGAATTCAATGTTTATCTTAAAATCAGGTCTAATTTCCTGACTGCAATTCATGTTATTCTAAAACAATTACATTACAATATGTTAATTTTGTGTGGGCCTCGATTATAGAAAATTCAACGCTTTGGTTTAAGATTGGTAGAAAACATGAACTAGTGAATTTATTAAGAAAAATTATGATTTTTTTTTAAAGATGTGGCAACAGGGGAGAGAGAGGAAAAAAAGCATTATTTAAACTATCTATTCGGGATGTCTACATTATTTTCTCAATGTATAATCATAATTAAAAACCTCTGCACTAGAGCTATGACAACATCTGTCACACTTTAACATGTATTCCTGAAAGAGTTCCTTTCAAAAGATTAATTAATATTAAACTATTAATTGTTAAAAGCATATTTTAAAAAAATATTACACTTTTTATTTACAGTATATTCTGCCATATAATAATGTTCACCTACAATTTGAGACTATACTTTTCTATTTTTAGGTATATTCGCCATATTTTGTGCACTTTTTTTTTACAAAGAGACCTTCGTAATCATGATATGTGTAGCATAAAAATACAATAAAGAACATTAAAAAGTATAATAACTAATACTACAAACATTATGGAAATCAACAAATATAAAGTGAGGACATATGCTACTGCCAATCCTACTCTGCTTGAATCTCTACAAAGTGCTTGGAATCGTCATTCAAATAATCATCTCTTTTTCTGTTGATCATTAATATAAATATTTTAATTGTTATGTTTAAGCTTTCATTTACATACCCACCATATAATGTGCACCCATAAAATTTAACCAATTTTTATATTTTACTTTTTAGTGTTTAAAATATTTCATTGCTGCAGTTTCACAGTCAGTTGACATATTTTTGCGAGCATGGTTTGGTGCATAATTAATTCCTTTGTTGTTGAAACTCGTATACAGTTGTAACACAAAAGAATATTTGGTAGTTTCTCACCTGCACCCAGATAACAAAAAAAAAATGCATTAAAATTAATGTATTAATTTATAATTAAGTTCTAAAAATATTGAAATGTTGTATTGTGTTCAGAAATACATATGCATACATAATTTTTATAATTCTAACATATCAGGAAAAACTCAATTATAAAACTCTACTTTTACATATATGAACCAAGTACAGTTTTTTTTTTAAAGTGTGTAAAAGTAAGGTAAATTTTCATATTCTAGCCAAAACTTTCAGTGGAATGTTTGAAAAGTAGAGTTATTGGATTCTTAAAAATATTGTGCAAATCACACGATCTCCTACTCTAACATTAACTTTGGAAATTAGCTAGAAATGTAATATACAATCAAAATTCTGCATACATCTAATAAATTGAAGGCTGACTTAAGAATTCGGAACTGAAGAGCAGCAGGTTACCTTCTGTGCAAGAAATTAAGTAGGGATGGGTCAAATAACAGATTACTCAGTTTTCTTACATGTGAACAGCCAACATATGTTGGTGCAAGTGACATTTTTATCTCTACTAATGTCGATGACTGATTTATCAAGTGTAAGTCCCTGTGATCGATGAATGTTCGTTCCTGCAGAGCTTACAAATCTCTGTGTTTTTTAATACTAAGATTTTCACACAGAAAATTTTGCTTTACTTAATCTCAGAATTCTCCGATTAATTAAAGCAAAATTTTCTATACAAAAATACTGGTATTCCAAAATCTGGAGGATGGCATATATCAGAGACACAAGATTGTCCATAGGGTTTTCATTAGAACTTTGATCTTTAATTGCTCAGACCACACAGATCGAATTTTCAAATTTGGGTCACATTATTTCCCCTGTCTTAGTAAGATCTATGTTTGTGATATATTACAATGTAATTTATCAAGACATAGCCAAGAAATCATGTTCATTTCAATGTTGGATTGAAGTGGATACATAACGAAGTTTTGTCTGCCTTTGGATTGCTGAGCTTAAAAAAAACACAGAGCTGTATGAAAAACAAAGGGTTGGGGGCTCAGGAGTCATCAAGCTGTTCATGAGAAGACAATTTTTTTAAAAGTCACATGAGTTGTTCTAAAAACTATTATTTTCTGTCTCTAATATTTAATAATTAATCTCTGGAGAGAAAAAAGAAAAAAAAAAAAACCTTTGTCCATAAAGAAGTATTATAAATATTGATTACATTTCTAACCAGTAAATCTACAGATCTGAGGTCTCAATCTCAGTTCTACAATCACATTTTTATTTTGAATTCATTGTATTAATATTTTGAAACTTTAAAATTACAGTTTCATTTTTTAATATTAGTATTACTGCAAATAACATTTTAAGTAGTTTCAAGCAATTTAACTCTTGAGAATTTTAACAGAAAATTGATTACGTGCAATGAACTCTACGAAAGTTTATTTTCTGTAAAATTTTTTATTATATCGGAGGTTGGGGGGAGGCCGTTGTCCTATTAATTCATAACCACAACTCTCTAAAATTCAGTAATCTTATATCTTCTATCTAAAATAATTAAAATATTGATTTCATGATGTCATTAATAATTAGTTTGAATGATTAACAATTCTCATAAAATTAGCAATTGATAATCATATTTCTCATAAACATTAATTTATAGCCGTAACTCCCTAGAATTCAGTAATCTTAATCCTTCTAATTAAAATATTTATTTCCTGATAATGTCATGAATAATTAGTTTGGACAATTAATTATTCTCGTATAAATATTTTATTAACAATTGATAATCGTAAAGGTTCAATTTATTTGAAAATGACAACTTGATCCCCTCTCATAATTTTTTAATAATTATGCCATTGCTTAGTGATAAATTTAAAAATGGGACAATAATAATTAATTAAACAAACCTGAGGATTGGGGGAATTCTTGACAGAAGATGCTAACTGTGTTGTGACTATAGTTATAGGATGATTAAAAGCCATTTGAGCTGCAATTTGTTGTTGTTGCTGCTGCTGCTGCTGTTGCTGCTGCTGCTGTTGTTGCTGCTGCTGTTGTTGTTGCTGCTGCTGCTGTTGTTGTTGTTGCTGCTGTTGTTGTTGTTGTTGTTGCTGCTGCTGCTGCTGTTGCATTGCTATTGCCTGTGATATTGCATTTAAAGATGAGTTCTACAAATGAAATTAGGAAAAAAATCCATTATATGCATGTAAAAATAAATTATATACAGAAATGAGAAAAGTTTAAAAAAAAACAGTAGAATTAAATAATCATATACGAGGGATCTGTTTAGGAAGAAATTGGGTCCTTTAAAAGACCCTTCACAAAATTTTTCATCTCAAAACAGGACCCTTCACAAAATTATGTGTCTTAAAAATAGCCTTTCACATTTTTTATCCAACTCTAAACTGAATCTTTCACAAATTTTGATCATTTAAAAGCAAATTTGACCTGTCAATTTTTATATATATAAAGAAAATATATGTATTTTGCAAACATATATCTTCTTAAAGGTGCATAAACATGAACCTGAATATAACGATCATTTGAAATTCACAAAATTATGAGTAGATTTTTCACAAATGTAGAAAGCTCTTCACAATTTCATAAAAACAGGACCCTGGGAGAAAAGTCTAGACAGACCCTTGTATACAGGGTGGCTGAAAAGTATGGGTGTGTTGGTGTACATTGATATTTTACAGCTAAAATCGGAGAAAACATGCTTATTTTTTAAATTTTTGTAGCATTTTTTAGTAACTTTCTTGTGATATATTATTCATTTACATTTGAGGTACTTATGAAGACCTGCATTCATCATTTAGCCATCGCTCAACAGGCTGCAAATGAAGAGAAGACCCCAAGGATTGCATCTCGCCTGAAAGTACCGCTTTGAACTGCCCAGAAGGTCATTTAAGAATTGGAAATCAGTAAGAAACGCTTATATAAAAAAGAAATCAGGCCAACTGCCCTCTGAGTGTACTCAATGAATTCGCTATATCATCAAGAAGAGAATTTCCCAAATCGACAACAAAAGCTTGAATTTCTTTGCAAAGAGTCTGGATATTTCTCATCAAAATGTCGAGAACAGTATTAAAAACTCTCTCAGACTTCATAATTAATGCAGGGAACATTTGTCAAGCTAAGGAGACTAGCGAGATAAAAGAAGCTCCAAATTTTCAAGATGCGCTATGTGAAAGATGTTTTGTGGTCGAATAAGAAAATCTTCACCATCAAGAAGGTGCACAACCATCAGAAGGTTTGGCAACTGATATTTTCAATGCAGAGAAATACAAACAAAAGAAAAATCGTCACACAATCGCTTTTTCTGAAAATGATTAATGGTTTGAACAAGAGTTACCATCATGGAAAAAACACCTTTAATTTTTATTGATAAAAATGTAAAGATTAATGCTAAAACGTATCAAGATCAAGTGTTGGCGCTATGGAAGCAAAATAACCCTAATGGAATCTTCCAGCAAGATTGGGGCCTTCACATGGAACAAAACGATATTGGCCTTCTTCAACATCCATCTGCCTGGATATTTAACAAAGGATGAATGACCTTCGAACAATCAGATCTTAACCGACTTGACTTCCGTGTTTGGGGTTACTAAGAAGAAAAGTTAAAGAGCAAGGAAATCTCTAGTTTGGACTGTATGCAGCATGAAATTAGCGAGGCTTGGCACCAATTAAATCAGAGTTACCTGCAGTGCACCGTCAATTCTGTGATCCCTCATTTTCAAGCTTGTGTAAAAGCAAATTGTGAATTTAAAAAAAAAACTATTTCGAAGGGTAGGAAGGATTGGATTAGGATTAGACAAAGTTTAGGTTTCTCTTAACGCACCTGACCGCATGTCATTTTTTTACTGGCTGTTCTTGTACTAGTAAATATGAAATTAGGGGAATTCTCGTATTCACCCCCCACAAAAGCAATTTTAGGGGAAAATTCCCTTTCATTACCTACTTCCCTATTATCATTCCCTATTATTATTCCTCATCTTACCAAGACTTGTTACTCACGTAACCATTCTTTAAAGCTTGGCTTAGCAGTAAAAGGATTGCAACAATTCCACAATATGTGGGATCCCATGGTCAGCCTTTTTTTATTTAAAAAAAGAAAAAACGAAATTTTTTCAATCAAAAAGAAATTTTTTAATAAAAATTTTTGCTTTATTCAATGCTATACTTTCTGTGATTAAATAAAACAATTCAAAAATCTTCCTCTATTCAAAAATTCAGGTAAATATTTTGAATTTCTGGTGTCAAAACTATTGTTAGCAGTTTTTAATTCAAAACATCTACCAGAGTTTTGAAGTAATAATTTATGTTTATTTAATCACTGTCATTAAATAAAGCAAAAAGAATCTATTAAAAAATTATGGTAGAGTTTTTGAAAAAAGAAAACTCTGGCAGTGGGATCCTGCAGTTTGTGGAATTTCAATCCCCAATCTTATATCAAGACTCAGAAAAAAAAAGGGACGGGAAGAGGAGGATGGTGTTGGTTTGTGATGTTTAGAAACAAAATTTAAAAATTCCTTCAAAAAACATTAATGATGATATTCTTAGCAACTGATAATTAATTTTCTATGTGTCACTTTTCTAACAAAAAAATATAAAATATAAAACTTTATTATTATTATTATTATTAAAATATTTCTTAATTATTCTTAATCAAAATCTATTTATTAACAGTAAGAAACAGGAGTCTTGGATTTTTGTTGTTGTTGTTTTAATTTTGTCAAAGGTTTTTTAGATATTCTGTTTGGCGTAATATTCTCATATTTGGCCAAACCATATATTTGCCAGTGCAGCCAAATGCATACTGAATATTCAGTGTTTCCTTACTTAATACTGAATTTTCAGATTAAAAGAAACACTGCAGTACTTTTAAAAATTACCTTTATTTAAAAATAATTGCATTATTTTTAGTTAGAGTTGAAATTTTTATTAGAGTTTAATTGTGTCAAATATGTAAAGTAATAAAACAAAATGCGTTACATTTTTCGAACAGATGTATGATTTAAAAAAAAGAAAAAAAAAAAGCTATACACCTATTTTACAAAAAATCTAACAAATGTATGAACAAAATTTCAAATTAATCAGAATAATTTAAGACACCTATTTTGGAAATTTTAGTACCCATAATTTAACATTTAAATCAGTTATTGAAATGCATTATTTTCTTTCAACGAATGGTAAAATTTGCAAATTATCTGAATTCCTATAGAAAAGCGATATGATGTAAAACAAAATGTTCGATATTTTTAGAACAAATCAACCAAATTTAACCAAAAACTACACAGCTAAATCAAGGTAGCCCCCCAACATACTCACCAAACATCAAGCTTAAAGAATAGTTTTTTACAGCAGTTATCACAGAACAGACAGACAAACAGGACTCAAAAACTTTTCGTATTTCCATAATGAGCCTCAATTGATGTTTCGGCAATTAGGTAGCATATTTTATTTGATATATTTCTTTCAGATTAAGTTGTATATTGTTTTACAATTCAATACATAATAGGTTTTGCACTAAAAAAAAATGTACTTTTTTAGGTATTATCCTAAATTCTAAGTGAGATTCCTAAAAATATTGTATGATCCCAGATACCTGATAATGTAAGCTGTACTGACAAATAATTTAATGGGAAGTATAACAAAAATGCCCTTTTATTTTTTTAAAAAGGGCCTTTTTTGATAAATATACTCTGCTCCTTTGTAAAAGAAATGTGAACACTAACATTCTCAAAAAGCAGAAATTTTCTGTCAATTTGCAACAGTCACTTAAACATTTAATAATCTGAAAGCTTATCAAATGTTAAACATGTGTTTATTTAGACCTCATACTCATTTTCAAACAAAAAAGATTAAGGAAGTCCCACATGTTTCATTTTAGATTTAAAAATCATCCTACACACATTAACATACTTTAATAAAAGGGGGAAAAAAAAACACTCCAGATTAACTAGTTTCTAATTGTGAAAACGTAATTTCTACTGCTATGTACATAAATAACCAAGCATAATTTTAGGATGATTAAACCAATTTCAATATTTCTTTAAAAAAAAAAAAAAAAAAAAAAAAAAAAATATTAATCGATATTCTGTGAGATTTTTTATTCATTTCTTATTTAAATAATATGCTGAAAAAAAAAAATTCTATATTCTATATATGTATTCATCTAAAAATAACCTGCAGACTACAAGTAAAATTTTCAATGTTTGCATCCTACCTCACATTTCTGCTATTGGCTACACAAGACACACAACTCATCAAAAGCTAGCTGAAGTATTAATTCTCCAATTATGTGTCAATAAAAAAATAAATATTAATAGTAGTTTATAAAATGCAACTTCATACTTGTAATCTGTTCATGATAGGTGACTGTGTAGTAGACGATACAGATTGTATCGTGGTTTTATCATCAGGTTGTTGTTGTACTTGCTGAATCTGAGCTGCCATTTGAGGGTTGACCATCAGATTCGTTGGATTCTGTCCCATCATAGGATGAGCAATAATCTAAAATCATGAAACAAAACTGCTAAATGATACACTTTTGTTAAAATTTCTGTTAGTATTAATATAAAATTACATAACCCAAAATAAATATGTAATGACTTCTTTTTGTAGGCTTTAAGTTATTAATTGATGCTTGCATTACAATTTGAAAGCTGACGTGTTAAAATAACATAACGTGTTAATAAAACATACATAATACATAACCATACATAATAAGCAAATTTATTAACTATATACTAAATTCACCCAGGAACCCAAAACTTTAGCTATGCCACTGTTGATTGAAAATCTTCTATGAAACAATATGACAAGGAACAGAAAGAAATCGTGTGTTTTGGTGCATTGGGTTGCATTTCTGGGAATTTTCAAATAGGAAGTGGTCATTGGCAGATAATTTTTTAATAACCAAGTTTTTTATTTAGTAGCACTATAGCCAGTGGCAACCACAAATTTTGCCCTTCAGATGGAGAAATACAGTAAGTCAAGCCATGGCTTTTGATGGCAGATTATTGGCAAAATTTTACTTTCTTTAAGAATAACAAAAAATCCAGAGAAATACATTGTAAAGTGTGTAGCTGGGAGATGGTCCTAAAATCAAAAGAGTTGACATTGCTGCTTCTACCAATTTATTTCATCGGGGAATTTTTTCAAAAAAATTCTATAGAAAAGGGGAGGAAGAGAGAAAATATATTACCAAAACTGTAAAAAGAGGATTAAAAAATAGAAAATCGTGGATCTGCAGATAATTTTTATACCTGATAGTAAATAAATAAGAACTTTGTATATTTAGTTTCATAATTAATCACCTAAAAAGAATAAGCAGATACATTTTAGATCATCATACCTGAGGTCCTAATGTAACCAGCTGACCAGCTGAATTAGTGAATACTTGAGGTAGTGCGGTCATTTGTCCAGGTACATTAGTGTAACCAGTTTGAATCATGGGATGGGATTGAACTGCCTGAGGATTATCTAAATACAAAGAATGTGTTTCATTAAAAACTGACAGTACAGAAAAAAATATCTACAACATTATTCAGAATGATCTTCATTATTATTAAGATTGTACAGGTCAGCAAGGAAAATATTCTCACTACATTTGATTTTCAGTTTTCAATGTGTGACATCACCAGGCCTTTAATTGAGGGGCATTATATTAGGAAATATCGATCAAATTGAATTTACAAATGAATTTTCACTTAAAATATTAAAATTTTTATTTCAATAAATGGATTTTTTTTAAATAAAAAATATATATATATATATATATATATATATATTTTAACAAAAATAAAATGCTAAAACACTAAATTTTTAAGTAAAAATTGCAAAAAGCTCACACAATGTTATTTACTTTCTCAAGAAATAGCTGCTTCATTGATGATATTATCTTATAAGAATATCTCAAGTTCTTCAAATCTGTGTTTTTTACATTATATTGTATATAATGTAATTAGTACTTCTCTACTTAAGCAATCTCTATTTTGGAATCCTATAAATATTGTCATTCTACCAACATATTTTAGCTTGCTTTATTGTTCATTTTGCATAATTTCACATTTTCAACTATATAATACTTTCATGTTAAGACAGTTTGAATAATTGAGATTCTACAGCAATATATATACTCAGTATTCTACAATGTCTATCATTCGCTAGATTTTTAAATCCAAAATAATAAGACAACTTTTGAGATGTCATTTTTGACAATAAAACTGGGTTAAAAAAAAAAAGTCATTATGTGAATGTATTCTGAATTCAATTTTAAATATCTAAAGTCAGAGTAAACAATAAACATTAAAAATAAAGTAAACTGTATTTTAAGCTTTAAAATAGAACATTATTTATTGTCATGTTGTTAGTCAGTTTTAAAGAATTAAGTCAACAAATACAACAGATAAAATATGCCACAATACTGGCTTAATAAAAATGAACAGGAACTAGGAAGATATTCACAAAAAGAAAACACATGGTAAGTGAGTAATATTTTTTATAGTTGTTCGCCACTCATTTTTTATACTAATACTCATTTGAACGAAGGCTTATTAACATTTTAAATTATGTTTAGATAAAAGATGTCTACAGTTTCTGAACATATAGTATTAAAAATACAATTTTTGGCATAATAATTTTGTTGCAGAAGACAAAGTAGAAATGGTAAAAAAAGCCCAAATAGGGATAAAAATAAATATATGAGCAGTTTCTGACTAAAATACCTCTGTTCCATAATGTAACCATGTATCCACAAAATCAGATTTATGGAAAATGTGTTTTCCTCTTCTTTTGCTCTGTCAAATATAAAATGTTTAATGCTTCTTTTGTAATTCTGGAATGTTTTCAATAAGATAAAACTAAATCAATATGCAAGTAAATTAATAGTAAATTTAGTTTGGGATGCATGAAGTTTTGGATGAACTCTGTGGACATGTGGGATTTCACAAGAAATTTTTCCAACAATCGGGAAAAAGTGTCCAGGTCGGAAATCGACCCCAGAACCTTTGGCTTAAATAGCCAAAACACTTATATATCTTTATCAATCAGTATGATTATGTTAAAATAATAAAATGTGGGATTTTGTTTAAAACAAATCAAATATTTATCTGTTTCTCCATGAATCGTTAAGAATAAGTGGAATTGAAAAAATAAAACAAAAAATAATCACATTCAAAACCATACATATTTTGTGTAAGTTTTACATATTTGTTATAAAAATGCATGTTGAATAAATTAAACAAAGGTCAATTAACTTTTTGTTGTTAATTACTTACCCATCATACGTAGTATAGGGTAAGTCTTGTAATCGTTTTGAAAATCGAAAATTTTTTTTTGACGGATTTACACGTTTCAGACACTGGAGATTCCGAAAAACATATTTTTAGAAAAAAAATTTGCCGTCCGTCTGTGTGTCTGTAAACGCTCTATCTCCCGAAAAAATTGAGATAGAGACTTGCAATTTGGTATGTACGTAGTACGTAATAATGGGAAGAAGCCTATTTCATTTCAATAACCTCGATTAACCGGAACAATTTTTTTCGGACTCTCGAAATATTCGTTCTGATGAAAGGTATATAAAAATTTTCGAAATTGTTTATTTTAAGAAATGAATATAAAAGACAATAAAAAAACATAAATTTTGCATAAAGCATGAAGTCGATCGGATAATTAGTTGCCGAGATATTTGGAATCCTATTTCCCACACTCTTCAATTTTTCATGACCCTATATTTCATCCAAATTTCACTTCAAAGATATATTTTAATTGGAAATTTGACGCTTAATCAGATGCAATAAACCGCTAGTTAATAGGATTATTATTTTTGGAGTTATAAGGATGTTTCTTTCAAGCAATTCAGTAATCGAGCCTTTAAAGTTTGTGACGTCATCAAGCCACGATTTTTTTGAATTGCAATGCATTTTATAAGTAGTTTACACATTTTTATTTTAATATTTTACATTATGCATATCCATGATGGGTAAGTATTACGGTGGCCCCCAACGACTAGTTTTAACCCTCTGAGCGTTTTGAAAAAGGGTAAAATTGTAATGTTGTTTTCTCTGCATTTTGTTTTAAATGCTAAAAAAATATGATTCTTTCAGCATTATAAATAAAACTTAATTACAAATATGAATGTAACTCTTGAGAGTATTAATCATCCTTCAATGTTTTGAAAATTCATCAAATCTATAGAATTATATTATCTTAAACATTGCATATATTGCAGTGAAACCTGGAGCTTAGTGAACGGAATATTACGTTCTACACGCTTAGAGGGTTAATATCTTAATAAGCAATATAAAAAACTTACAAATATATGACATTTTTAAGCTACATATTCTTGATATTACTATTGCCTAAAAGGATTTTGAAAATGGGGTTTTCTCACCAAAATAGCACAGAAAAATTATGTCAACCACGGTGCATCTGCAACTTCTGTACCCTGTAAACTTCTGCAACTTTCTGTATATTACTATTAAAACTATTATTTATATACTCTGCCTATTTTGCTATATACTTCACACCTAAACTTTTAGATTTCATTTTTCTATTTTTAGGTATATATGCCACATAATGCACACTTCCTTCTTTACAAAGAAACCTTCATGTGATACACAGCAACAAATAAAATACAGATTATTTAAAGTATATTAACTATAAGTTTCCGTGTAATATGATACCAATTTTTTTTTCTTTTTTGGCAAATAAATGGCATGTTTATTAAATTAGAAATCTTAGTTTTTGTAATTTTTTTAATTTTAATTTTTATAATTAGCACCTGTAAATTTTGATTTATCTTTTTGTATCAAAATTTTGCCATATACACCGGAAAATACAGTATATATATAATGTAACAGAAATTTAAACATTTTACTCGATTTTAAGTGACTATCTAATGGATGCTTATATGAAATCATGAAGTTTAAAATTTAACATAAACTGACTGAACTACACAAAGAATTAACAAATTACACTTAAATGTTTTTATTGCTTAATTTTACTAATATGCTGTAAATTGTGTAAATAAGGTCTTGCATACTTGGATTAGAGATACCAGGTACAGGAACAGGCTGTGACATTGCTTGAAGACTTGCTAAGGTTGTAGTAAATATCTGCCCATTGGAAGCTACTAATTGGACTATCTGATTCCCAGCTAACTGAGATACAGGTATAGTTATCACTTGTTGTGTTGCAACACCTTCAAAAAAGTAAAAATAATAATTGAAATGGTTACAAAATTACAAATATGATTGTCAATATAAAATAGTTAAAAATAAAAGTTACAACAATAATTTCTTTTAGCACCAAACTCTTTTTAAAACAAATCTTGCAATTTTTTTTTTTTTTTTTATGTATTAAATATATTTTTGTGTTTTAAAATCATTCAGCTGAAATCTACTAATTTCTTTAAGCATTTCTGATGCTTTATAATGTTTTTGTTACAATTATATAGTTTATTTAAAAAAAAAAAAAAAAAGGCATAAACCTCAGTTTTGCAAAACATAGAAGGATTTCCAACAGATAAAAATACTCACACATAAATATTCCCATATGTGAACAAGAAAATATGTTGATAAATAATTCATTATGCATGTTGTACTAAGAAAAAATGGTTGAAACTGAGATTAGTTAATACTTTCTGGCAATATAATTTTCATTTTAATGTTTCATCGATCATTAGGCACTAGACCAATTTCTAATTAGAATATAAGATTCTGATCAGACTGACTGAATCTAAAGAATCAATAGATAAAATCCATACTTTGTTCAAGAAAATTGATATACAGTTCAGCTATTCCATCTCAATTCAGGCAGGCTGTATTGATATGCGTCAATTGACGGTCATAGATTTTTTTCAAAAAATTACAGTAGTTACAACTAAGTGATACACAAAATATCCCAAAAGGATTTTCCCCCAAAAAATTTTGTTCTGTGGTTACAGCACTTTCAAATGGGTGCAAGTTTGAAATGTGACCAGGACTGAAAATATTTTGACCTGCCCCCCCACCCCCCCTTTCCAAGCGCACACATGTGCACACACAATGCATGTTTTGACTTTGAGATGTGGCCAGGGGTGATTCTGAGTAAAAAAAAATATTCTGAAATTCACAGTAAATTTTCTGAAAAGTTAACAGAGGGGGGGGGGGTGTCCACTTCCGCCAATTTTTTTTTTTTTTGCATCCCTTTGACGAAATTTGCCGTTTTTGCGATCTTTTGACGAAATTTGCCGTTTTCCACAATGTTTTTGACGCAATTTCCGGTTTTTCGCAATTTTTTAACAAAATTTGCCGTTTTTCACAATGTTTTTGGCGAAATTTGCAGTTTTTTTTCGCGATTCCCTGATGAAAGTCACGTTTTTCCCGCAATCTGTTGACAAAATTTGCCGTTTTTTCGCAATCTTTTGACGAAATTTGCCATTTTTTACAATGTTTTTGACGAAATTTGACATTTTTTTCGCAATTCTCTGACGAAAGTCACGTTTTTCGCGCAATCTGTTGACAAAATTTGCCGTTTTTTCGCGATCTTTGACGAAATTGGCCATTTTTCGCAATGTTTTTGACGAAATTTGCCGTTTTTTCGCGATTCTCTGACGAAAGTCCCGTTTTTCCCGCGATTCTTTGGCAAAATTGGCCACTTTTCTTCGAACGAATGACGAGATTGATTTTTTTCGGCGATCATTTGCTGAAATACCGATACATTTTATGCCCGAATTTTCGGATTTATGACCGATATTTTTTTATTTTTCGGAAATCATTGCCTTAATTTTTCGGAAAATTCGGACCAGAATCATCCTTGGATGTGGCAAAGACTGAAAATATTTTGAATTCTCCACCCAGACCTCCTCTCCGAATGCACACACCATGCCCACTTAGACAAAACGTCGAAGGATCTCGAAAAAAAGGCAAAATTCGTCGAAGGATCTAAAAAAAACGGCAAAATTCGTCGAAAGATCTCGAAAAAACGGCAAATTTCGTGGAAGAATCGCAGAACACACGCGAATTTCGTTCACAGGCTGAGGAAAAAACGGGAAATTCATTAAAGGATCGCGAAAAATGGCTAATTTCGTTGACAGATCGTGAAAAAACGCAAATTTAGTCAAATGGCCGCAGAAAAGAACACCAATTTTGTTAAAGGTTCGTAGAAAAAAGTGCTAATTTCTTTGAAGGATCACGGAAAAACGGCCAATTTCGTCGTATGATCGCGAAAAAACGGCGAATTTTTTTCCGTCCCGTTTCCGTCCTCGGGAATTTTCAAAAGACGGAATTCCGTCCTGTGGATGGAAAACTTGCACCCATGCTTTCAAGTTCACCATAAAATTGACCATTTTCAGAAAATCAGATAAACACTTCATTTTAAAATAAACACAGTATCGAAAATATTAAACATATTCAGTCAATTTATTTTTTACAAATAGTTATTAAACTGAATTTCACTTTATCATAGTTTTAAAAAAATTATTGACGTTTTTAATTAATAAAAAAAATTAATTTTGAAGTACAAATTTTGTAGTTATTACTGATTTTATGATTTTTTTTTCATAATGAAAAAAATATTTTAAAGCTAAACGCAGACGGCAATCTAAAGACCTTTAATGGTAGTTTCACAGCAAATTTTATTTTAAGCCTAAGATGTATACAACTTTTAAAATTCAATTTTAAATTATGTAAATTTTTGTAAAATCGCTACTTTTGAAATGCAATTTCTCAAAAATGCCATTTTTTAAAATTCTAATAATATGCTCAACTGATACCTTATTAGTGTCTAATAAATACCTTACAACCAAATTGTGTGTTTTTGCTTAGTCAATTTTCTATGATTTTTTGAAAATAACATGTTGTGTGCATTTTTCAAAAGACCTGAAAGTTGAGCTTTTTCTTATTTCACTGAATTTATAATGCAATTAATTTTTCGAACAAAACAATACAATACTAGTACATAATTATGACTGTTAAATCATAGATAAACAATTGCTTAAATTTAAAATTATATAAAGTATAGCCACTAGCAGCATATGTAATTTCAGTTCATACTCATAAATGTGTCAATTTCACCTACAGTGCATTAAACATTTTGTTATATAGTGCTGATATAATTTATTAATATGAAAAAGTACCGTATAGAAGAATTAGGTACTGTAAATATCTTTAATCAACTTCAATTCCTTATCATCAAAAGTGTGAAGCCGTCCAGATAGTCTAGTTGGAGTTTGATTTCCTACTTTTAATAGCACATACTGCACATTCATCTTTCTTCTTTCTAGATTCTTCTGGCCACTGGAATCCTTTTGCTGGACCATGGGGGTGCATGAATGATACAGTAATGTCTTTTAATTCTCGCGATATAATATTGGTTTGTCCCATCCACCAATTATTTTCATAAATACATCCAACGACTTCACCTATTTGAAAATCATGTATTGAAAATTGCTTTTTCATCTGGCTGGATGTTTCAACTTTTCTCAATTTATTTTTAATTGTTCGTCCCATATAACCTTTGTTATTTTGAACTGGCCAATAATGTTTGGATTGTATACTGATGATAGATTTTATGTTAGCATATTCTTTCTCGTTATTAGCTTTATAGACTTGAATAATTTTGCTGTCAAGAGGGAATAGAGTTATATTTTTTATTAGAGATGATAGTGCAGCAACAAAAGAGGCAGAATCTTGAATGGCTCTTATTGGCTTCTTTTGGAGATTAAATTTTGTTGCATAATGTTTACATAACCCACCTATGGTATCGCAGGGACTTTAACCATGGCCAGTAGCTGAAAAAATCTACTTATTTACCAGAATTTCAGGATTTTTACACACTTCATAAAACTGACACTTATTTTTAAATGTGCTGCAGCTCCATCTGATTTATACACAATTGATTCTAGTGTTCGTAATTGGTACAACTTAAGTTTTCTTTTTTTTATATTTTCTATGGCCCAAAGCTGTATCAGCAGAAATTACAATAAAATTTTTAATCTCTTCTTAAAAATATACTACACATATAAATAACGATATTTGAATATTTTGCAAATGATAGCTTTTACTTCATCTGGCAGTATTACAAACCAATTTTCTGCAAAATCAAAATGCATCACAAGTACAGAATTTTGTTTTGCAGATAACTTTACCTCAGCAATTCCTTCTCTTTGGATTTTCCTTATGTGAAAATGAGGAATTCCTTCTCTCACCCAGTGCCTCGCATCTTCTAGAAATTTTTTAACAGATACCAACTTTTTTATTAAGTCACCACCTTCCCATATAGCATATACAACCTCTTATGCAATCCTTCGTGTGCTTTTACCGCGATCTTTTGACGAAATTCACGTGTTTTTACTGAGATCCTTTGCCGAAATTCACGTGTTTTTACCGTGATTCTTTGCCGAAATTAGTGTTTTTTTTTGCCGCGATCCTTCGTGTGCTTTTACCGCGATCTTTTTATGAAATTCGCGTGTTTTTATCGCGATCCTTTGCCGAAATTCACACGTTTTTACTGCGATCCTTTGCCACAATTCGTGTATTTAAAGCACTCTTTTGCCGAAATTAGTGTGTTTTTACCGCGATCCGAAAGTTGCGGACAATGGTTTAAATTAATTTCATTACTGCAGACAGAAACTGTCTGCAAGAGATTTTCTTTGTCTGCGACTAGACTATGTCGCGGTGTTTCTGCCACTGGGATAACCTCTAATTAAAAACTATTATAAAGACTCAGTATGATAACTCAGAAAAACAAAACTTCACTTTTCACTTCCACAAACAATAAAAATTATAAAATTTAATGTGTGAATACAGTTGCAATAATAGAATGTTGTTTTAAAAGGGGAAATGGCCAACTTCTGATTAGTAGCTCAGTGAGCAGATGTTTCTGCTTGAAATAACATATGTTTTGTTTATATAATTCTGAATAAAAAATCTTCACTAAAAATGTTCTAAATTTTTATACAGCATTAGTAAAATGACAGATGACAAAATAATAACTAAGAAAAAGTTTAACAAAAAAGAAAACTTATTCATATGAATTTTTTTTAAATAAGAAAGTTATTAAAATTTTAAATGTTGTTGGTAAAATACATCGTAATTATTCAGGATCAATAATCTGGATTTTTAACCACAATGAAGTTAATTAAACAAAATTTTCAATTAAATATGCACATCATTGAACATATCTAAACATAACAATCTTAGAACATCAAAATATTTTCACAGAAACATGAAAATATGTTTTATGTATTTTCACATTGTTCAAGGGCAATCTATTAATTGAGCACTAACAGGACAAAAAATTAACAAATTTTCAGATTTTTAAAAATTAAGGTTTTTGATTAATCACACTTTATAAAAATAGTGATTTCGGAAGATAAACTTATATTTAGCTGAAATGATTGTAACAGCATTGTATATTTTTGTTGAAAAAATAATTACATCATAAATTCAGTGAATTAAGAAAAAGCTTGACTTTCAGGTTTTTTGAAAAATGCACACAACATGTTATTTTCAAAAAATCATAGAAAATTGACTAAGCAAAAACACATGATTTGCTTGTAAGGTATTTATTAGACACTAATAAGGTATCAATTGAGCATATTATTAGAATTTTAAAAAATGGCGTTTTTGCGAAATTGCATTTCAAAAGTAGTGATTTTACAAAAATTTACATAATTTAAAATTGAATTTAAAAAGTTGTATGAATCTTAGGCTTAAAATAAAATTTGCTGTGAAACTACATTAAAGGTCTTTAGATTACCACCTGCGTTTAGCTTAAAAATATTTTTTTATTATGAAAAAAAAAAATCATAAAATCAGCAATAACTACAAATTTTGTACTTCAAAATTAATTTTTTTATTAATTAAAAATGTCAATATATTTTTTTAAACTATGATAAAGTGAAATTCAGTTTAATAACTATTTGTAAAAAATAAATTGACTGAATACATTTAATATTTTCGGTACTGTGTTTATTTTAAAATGAAGTGTTTCTCTGATTTTCTGAAAACGGTCAATTTTATGGTGAACTTGAAAGTACTGTAACCACAGAATAAAAAATTTTTCGGGAAAATCCTTTTGGGATATTTTGTGATTCAATTAGTAGTAACTACTGTAATTTTTTTAAAAAAATCTATGATGGTCAATTGACGTGCCCTACCTGAGATGAGATGGAATAGCTCAGTTGTCCAAAAAAAGAAAAAGAAAAGGCATATATTAAAAAAAAAACTAATTAAAAGAATGAATTATAATTTTAGTATCGCATATTTGAAGCTTCTAGTCATTGATTTCTGTTAAAAAATCCATAGGTTGTAATTCATAATTTTGAAAATTTATTTTAAAAATACATATGAATTGTCCATGAATTTTTTTAGCACATATTAATTTTTAATAGTTTTAAATATGCGAATCCAAAACTACAGCTCATTCTGCCAAACAGTTTTTGAGTTATGATTAAAAAATTATCTGCATTGCAATCAGTTTTGTAATAACTACAAATCAATTTAACTTTTGGAGTTCCAAATTTTAAACATTCATTATTTTAAATTATTTAACAGAATTACTTCCCGTTTGATGTGCTAAGATTTAAATTTACCGGAAAGCCAAATATGATGTCAAAATTAAGTGTTCATATTACGAAACTTCAGAGTTTGGTACAATTTCACTATGAAGATGAGCTCCTAAGATTATTTTTACATCATAAATTGAAAGACATAATTTCCAGACGAATGACTATTTCTGTTTTTTCTGTGACAATTTGGAGATTAAAATGTATGCGTTGTTCTTTCTCTCTCTCTCTCTTTTTTTTTTTTTTTTTTGGGGGGGGGGGGGCTGACTGTACTTTCATAATTAAATTCTCTATTACAAGAACTTTGATGCACAAGAATAAAAAGTGTACAGCAACAAAATTTAATTAAAGGTACTTGTTGATCTTTGGAGCAATTAGGTTAAATCACCTACAATAGAACCATGAAGATATAAAGAAATACCAAGATTTCAACACTCAAATGAAGACAAAATTGTTTTTTCACACGATTGTCAGCTATTCTTTTTCAGTTAATTTCTTTTTTCTCCCAATTCTAAAAAAAAAAGTAACTAATGCCACTGCCGTAATTGAATTTATTGTGTTGTTTTGACTTCTTCGGCTGATAATAAAAGAACTATTGCACATAAAAACTGGTACTTTTATAGATAAATGTATGATAAACATGTTGAAGCACAAAGTTTTTTTTTAATCAAGAATTATTTAAAGAGTTATTTAATGTTAAAATCACTCAAAATAGTTCAGTTAAATTATGCATAACAATTTAGCCCTTTTTCACAGGCACATACTTAACTAGATTATGCTGTGAAGTACACAATTTTTAAATTTTGTCTAACTTTTAAAGTTTCTTTTTACAATTTCTTTTTCTTCAAAATTTAGCCTTGTATCTGAATAGAGATTTAGCCAGTTTTGATCTACTGTTGCCAGATTTTAAAAAGGACAAAATAATAATATTTGCAAACACTTTTCACCTTAAAAATATATTTACACATGAATTTTAAAAGAGAAAAAAAAAACTTTTAAATAATTAAGTTATTTTATGTGCAAAAAGCATTAAATGATGAAAATTACATCACATTTAAAATGATATATTTAAAACCATTTTCTTATAGTGTTTCCAAACACTGTATTTTTAATTGAAATTTACATTTGCACATTATATTGAAAGATAAGTAAAAAAATTAAATTATTACATGCAAAAAGTATTTAAAGGTGAAAATTTCATCATATTTAAAATGATATAGTTATTAAAAAGGATTTTCATATAGTATCTAAAAAAAAAACTTTCTTCTAAAAGCTATAATAATCCAGAAGGCAGCATCTTTTTCTTAGCCATTTTATACAAGCTGATTTTCAAATGTTTAATTGATCTTTTTGATCAATCAAGAAAAGGGCAACTAAAAATTTCCCATTCTGGGATCTTACTGTGTCTGGGAATGGGATTCTTCCCATTCTTGAATTTCCCATACCATTCAAAGGGAAATGAATGGTAACTCAATTACAGAAGATTATCACTGGTTGTGAAAATATCATTTAATCTTCTGTAATAGGGTAATTTTTTTAAAACAGGGCAAATTAACCTGTTTTTAGAGCCTACTGGGTCTGAACGGGAGTTGGCGAGCATAGTTCATAGAGGGCAGAGCCCCTAGTTCATAAAAAAGTATGCCTGTTAAAATTATATAGTTATATATACATGTTAATACATATAAAATAATTTTCATGAAATATCAAACATAAAAATATAAATTTCAAATAAATATTTCATTTTAGAAAGAAACAAGAAGTGAAGCAGACTAATTAGTTAAAGGAAACAAAGTAAGAGAGTAAGCAAGAATGAGTATGAGAAGGAAAAGGAAAGAGAAGAAAAAGATTTGCAGGTGGAACATGTGTAACCATACTTTTTCATAGAAAATAAAACTAATATTTTATCTAACACTAATATTTTATGTTGTTGGAGAGTTCTGATAAGACAAGAAATAAATACATAAAATTAGTTTTAAAAATAATCTGTATAAAAATCATAATTTTTTTTTAAACTAAAAAAACAGATTAAAAAAATTAAACCAGAGGTTTTTTTAATTGAATTTTTATGATTTTTTTTTCTGCATTAAAATATTGAATAGCTACCAAGAATTGTAGGTTTCTAAAACAAATAACTTTCTAATTACTAACATAATCTATGTTTTTGTGCTTTAATTAATAAAATTATAATTAGCAATTTCATTCATTACAATGTTATTTACATTAAGATTTTGTAATAATTACATAACCTATATTAAATATGGCTGATATTTACATTTATTAAAATTATTAATAACTACATTTAATATGAAATTGTTAACATTGGTTAAAATTACGAATTATTAAACAATTCTCTAACTAAGAACATAATCAACATTGTATGCTTTAATTAATAAAATTATAATTAGTAATGTAATTATAGAAATAGCATTATTACCACTTAGTGTTGATTATTAGCCTTATTTCACATTAAAAGAAAAAAAAGTTTTGGTGCCTTTTCAATCTTTAACTGATTTCTGTATTTGGCGTGTATGACAGTAGGAGTTCAAAAGTAAAGAACATTTATTCAACCTCTATTGAAGAAGTTCTTGCTGTACTTAACATTTTAAAACCAATTAGTTTATTTTCTTATACATTCTTTCATTCTTCTTTAACTCCAATTCCCTATATATTTATTTTCAAAAGTATAGAATGAGAAAATAAGAGATTGGCTACTTATTCTTTTCACCTGCAGAAATTTATTATACTTGCTAGGGCTATTTTATATAAAAGTATGAATAATTTAATTACTCAAAGTACGACATAGCAAATTATAGTAGATTTAATTAAATATCATTTTTAAGTTGAGTGCTTTTTATGTCAGATAACAAACTTATAGTTACAAACTTACTCAGATTTTAATACTTTTCCCCATCATTTTAAAAATTTAGAAAATTTATGATTTTAATCAATGATTTAAAAAAAAATCCTTTGATTTAAATCATCTGATTAAAATCACAGATAGACTATTTAAAACAATAATTAAAGATAATAATTTAGCCTAAAAAGCTTAATTGCCACTTGCACAATTTGGAATAGACCCTTTCAATGGCTAAGCATCATTATTACACAATAAATTTTTATAGGAGGTCAAATGGCGGCACATAAAGCAGATAAATATGCAGTTACAGTATTTTTATGTTCCTTAAATTAGATAACACATTTGAATGAATATATGACTTTACATGATGACTGGTGTATTGAATAACAGTTAATGTGTTAAAATATACATGTGATATACATATTCTAGAAAGAATATTTAATAACTTAAATTTACAATATTTTCTAATCGCAATAACAGAATCATATCCAGATTGACACAGTTAAATTTAAAATGGGTTCTTTTTTTAATAAATAAATAAATAAAAGAAATAGGTGAATTAAGAAAATACTTACAAAACTTATAAAATAATATATAATTTAATACTATACATATACTTTAAAAACAACTATAAATATCATTATTTTATATTAGAAAATAATATAATTCTTAATACAAGAATCTCCGAAATGTTTGTATCTTTATAATAGTGATGAAATGTAGACATATTTCATCATCAGACTTTTAACTTGAAATTCCCAGGCTGGTATGTATTTTTCACAACAAATATCTTTTACATTAAGAAATTATGGGTAACTTAGTTAAAATCAGAATAGTGAAAACTGTTATATAACATAAACAATAACCTTTTTTACATAAAATGTTTAATAACTCATTTTTTTTCCCTTTTAAAAGGCTTAAAAGGTTTGAAAAAAAATTATTAAGAAAAATTAAAATTCTAATGACAACATAAATGTTACTGTGGTATACCCATATTTATAATTATTAAATATAATATTAAGTAAGTTATTATTACATTAACTAAAATAATTTTACTTTAAATATTAGAATCAACTTTCTCAAAAAAAATTTCATAAAATTAAAAATAATGATTTAACAATAGGTGATAAAAATAAAACTTACACAGGGTGTGCCAAAAATATTAAAACATGCTTTAATTTTTTTATTTTTTACCTGTTGGAAATATGTGGGCAGCATAAATTGCAAAAGTCTTTAAGATAGGTTTTAATGTTGATGAAATAGTCCTGTTGCTACTTTTTTACTTTTCATACAATTTCTGGATCTTAGCTGGAAAGTTTCTTACAAAGTATCGTAACGCCATGAGTTTTGGTCATGTTTCAAAATATAACTTACAAGATCCAAGGACTGTGTAAAAATTTTAAAAAGTGCAACTTTTTGAAAAAATATTGACAGGACTATTTCATCACCATAATCTTGAATCCTACCATGTTTTGAAAACTTTTGCAATTTATACTGCCTACATACCTCCCACTGGTAAAAAGTTAAAACATGTTTCAATATTTTGAAACACCATGTATTTACAAATAAAAATGTTCCTGTAACTTTTTATTTCAAAATTATTGGTTAACTTAACATGAAATATTATTCTGTATATTATAATTTATGTTAGAACATTAAGGCTGCTCGTCAGTAAACTTCCCGATTCCCCTCGCTAATGTTAATCCTATGGGCGTAGGATGCATTCGTATTTTTAAAATATCTCCTCGGGAAATTAATATTTTTAACTTCCGTTTCCTGTGTACTGTTCTTAAAGAATGTCTCTTTTTTTCTTAGTTATCAAAATATTTCTAAACTATGTGCTTAATTTATATTTTTATGTGTTAAAATCTTAGCGAAACTGAATACGATTTTAACATTTCATATAAAATTAAGTATATATTTTAGAAAAAAATTTACAACTAAGAAAAAAAGAGACATTCTTTAAGGACAATACAAAGAAAACAGAAGTTAAAAATATTAATTTTCCGAGGAGATACTTTAAAAATATGAATGCATCCTACGCCCATAGGAATAACATTAGCGAGGGGAACCAGGAAGTTTACTGACGAGCAGCCTTAACCTAATTGAGAGACAATTTATTATCAAGAAAATAATACCAAGGCATCTTTGTTCATATAACTTTATGTTTCAAAATTATTGGTTAAATTAACATGAAGTATTATTCTGTATATTATAACTTATGTTAGAACATTAATCTAATCAAGAGACAATTTAATTATGGAGAAAGTTATACCAAGGCATCTTTATGTCAGTGAAGTGCAATCTTTTTTCTTTTGTTTTGTTTTTAATTTTTGCTAATGCATCATTCCCTTTTTTTTTTTCTTTTTATCAGTAAAATGTAATAATCATTTGGCGTAATGCCAACTTTCTACAATCATTTTTTTTTATAGCTTAATTTCTAAATAATCAAGCACAAAAAAACCCAGTTTGTTTAGTTACAAAGTATATAATTCATTACATTCCTGGAGATTTATTATTGATATAATAATTTTAGACCCTTTTATATGCCATGAAAAGAACTTATTAGGATGTGATAATTATGTATGATGATGTTACTTTTTTGGTAACTGCAGATCTTCAAGAAAAGGTCCAGTGCTATCCTGGCTCTGTAAGGAGCAGCATGTTATTTTGTGGCCTCACTTTCCTCCTTTTATATATATATATATATGTATATATTTCCCTTTGAAACAACTCTTTAATGAATTATGTAGAAGCAAAGAATTTTTGGATGCCAGATAACTACCCAGGTAAAAGAGGCTTTACTTAATAAAACTGTACATTATTATATCATTATATGTGGCTGGATAGCATTCTCACTCTTCTCTGAATTGGAACTAGGAATTTTATTTATGATAATGTGTAACATCAAATTTGGGTAGAATTTGGTAGTTAATTTTGTTACTTTTACTTCAAAATGTGTAACAATTTACCTTTGAGAAGTTATAAATTTTGTGGAGCAAAATTACACTTTCATTAATATTCATATTAATTTAAACATGTTAATGAAAGAGAAATATTGCTCTTTTAATTGTATGTTTAAAAAATGTTTTAATAGATTCATTCTTCTATAATTCAGTAATCTCAGGAATTTTGTGAAGCTGATAAAATAATAATAATAATAATAATAAGGGCTATATATAAAATAATTCAGTAAACTAAACAAAGAAACTAAATAACTTCTTACCTAAATATTTACTTAAAAAATAATAATAATAAAGACTGAAAATGATTACACCTGAATTCCTGCTAGAAAATGGAGAGGAAGAAGAGAGAATTTACCAGACGATGTAGGGATTAAAAGCTGAGCTCCTTGAATACCTTGAATTGGTTGCCCTCCAGCTAAGATGAACTGAGGCTGGTTTCCAACTTGAGACTAGAAAAAAAAAATCCATATTATTATTATTATTATTTGAAAAAGCAATTGTAAATTTACATGTATTCATGAAAATTAGCATTAACAATATTTAAAGAACATTGTTTAGCAGAAAAAGTGTAAATCTATGATAATGGTGTAAAAGGTAACCTTGTGGAATTCCACAAAATTAATATTTTTCCTTTATTTTTATTTATTTTTTATTTACTTTAAAGTATCATTATGTTAATGAAAAGTATCATTAAGATTTGAAAATAAAAATACAACCCAGCTTTAATTTTTCCAGCTTTAACCTTGCCCAGGATTAGACAGATATTTTAAAAATAAACAAAGAACATTTGTCTACTGAAATCAATTTTTAGAACTTTAATTTGAAATCCTTTAATTTGAACTTTTAAAAGGAAAAAAATACCTATAAATTAAAAAAAGAATACATATCAACAAAACTGACTTTAATTCAAATTTTTCTTCTAAGCTATCTATTAAATTTCATCTTTACAATGGAATTAATAGGAGATTTAAGTTAGAAGTCATGATTTCTCAAGTTTAAAATTCTAACTTAAAATTTTTCTGGAGATCCCTCTTCTGGCAAAGATAAAAATTATGGAAAAACTTGAGGCCAAGACAGATTTCCAATACTGTGGTGCCTCGTAAAATGGAATCAATTTCTCTTTACTTAGTGCCTTTCAGACCTGGTCTCGATTCCCTGATTACAGTAGACCAGGGGACATTAATAACAACACCAACAAAGATTAAATATACATAAAATTATATGTATTTGACTTCAGTTAATTATTCTTAACTCAGTTACATCTGCAAGCAGAAATAACCCACACTTGATGACTATAAAATATCACTAATCAGAGAATAATAAACAATTATGTATATTAAAGCATAAACACTACAACCGATCACTTTATTTTACAATATAAAAACACACATTTTATCAGACAAATAATACACTAAGCCAATAGGAGTGAAAAATGGACCTGGGCCAGGACTCGAACCTAGGACCTTCAGCGTACCGTGCTGATTCTCCGCCACTAAGCCACCCAGATCGATGTCCTAACCTGGCAATTTCCCACATTTATCCATGTTGGAAACAGTCATCAAGACAATTAAACACACTAAAAAAACATGAGTGAAAAATTGACCTGGGCCATGGCAACAGTCATCTGCTGGTCGATGACTTTTTCCATTATGGATAAATGTGGAAAATTGCCAGGCTAGGATATCGATCTGGGTGGCTTAGTGGCAAAGCATCAGCACGGTATGCTGAAGGTCCCAGGTTTGAGTCCTGGCCCAGATCAATTTTTCACTCATGTTGGTTTAGTGTATTTAATTGTCTGATAAAATGTGTGTTTCTTATATTGAATAATAAACAATGTTCAACAGGAGTATATTAATTTCATAATAGATGATAAATTAATAGATAGCTATTGGAAGCTGTGATGCAAACAGATTATACCATTCTAATTAATGATTTATTAAATCAATAAGTAACTATACCTGCTGCACTGCATTGGGGTGACCATTAACAGCTACCATATTCTGTGGACAAGCTCCTTGCATCTGTGTATTCTGTACACACGTAGTTCCATTATTTGCCTGCTGTTGCACCAACTGATGCTGACCTTGTATTTGATTCATTACATTTAAACCAGGAATTCCATTTAAGCCTGTTAATGTGGTAACTTGTGGAAGCCCTGCTAAGTTCATCATTCCAGCTAGTTGAGTAGGTGCAATCATTTGACCTCCATTAGTCATCTGAGGCAGCATACTAGCCATGCTGGTGGGTGGATTACTGAATTTTGCCATTTGAATTGAACTGGGCAGTGACCCTGTGTGATTGAAAATTTGATTCATATACTATGCATATGTGTTTAATGTAACTCATGCAACATCTCATAACTTTTTAAATGTAATTTTATAATTATTAATCAGATTTTCAAACCAATACACAAAATATACACATGCACTTGCACATGCAGCAAAAATTACGTAAGATTTAATAATTTTAAAAAAAACAATATGACAATGTTCTTTTTAAAGTCATTTCAGCTGTCAGAATACCTAGCCAGATTTTGCTAATGCTCGTATTCAAGATAATGAATATATTTTTATGCATGTTGCTATCCAAAATTATTATAATGCGATGTTCTGCACAGAAGTTTGTACACAAATGCTTCTGTTTAGAATCCAGCTGACAAAAAAAAAAAAAAAAAAAAAACAATCTGGGAAAAACACTGAACAGTTATTGATAAGACTGTATTTAAAATATTGATATCTAGGTAGCATGTAGAAAGTGTACAATGCACACAGATACTTTGGACCAAGGGTCGCTACAAGAACTTTTATATATTTTATATTAAAAAAAATTTCATTTTCGTTATTTTATATATTTTTATATACTTGACTATCTTGCGAAAATTTTTCAAAATGTCTAAAATATTTTTAACTTTAAGCATGAATATATACATTATAATTTTAAGAATGGAATGCGGTATTTGTTTACAAAAACTGCCCATTTTGATCACTCAAGTGTGAGTAAATGCCTTAACTTTACTCTCTCTTGCAGAGCATTTACATAAATTTTTCTGACAGATTGTAAATTAATGCTAAAAAGTAATGTAGTGTAACACATGCACATAAGATTGAAAATTATGACATAATTTATCATAATGTGAGAATTTTTTCCTTCTAATTTATTTCAAAAGGCTCCATAAAAAGTTTTGCACAGACTACATGTCAGCCTCCTTGATATCTAGACCAAAATATTCATGAAAAAAAATGAGTCTTTTCAATTCCAGCATCTCCTTTCATATGGCATTTAAAGTGCCATGCCAAGTTGTAAAATCTGCTACAGCACTCTTATATACCTATCAATTATCTAATGAAAAAAGAAATGGTAGATAAACACATGATATATAAAAATCATATGCCATAAAATTTATGTTTTGACAGTGTGTCAAAGTTTGTTTTACCTTAAATGGTAAAATTGACTCAATATTACACAGATAATTCTGAAATACTCTGATTTATAGCAGTTATAAAATTAAAATTTCTGCCCCCCCACCCCCCATACAATAATAATAACATTTAAATTTGTATAACTATTAAGGAATGTCTAAATCTTTCTTTCTTCTTCATTTTTTGGTACTTCTCCATTATCCCATCGACCAGTTTCCATTTTTTTTTTAAACTATTATAACGGTATCTGAGGATCGTGATGAATATATAAGGAAAAATTAATAAAGGGTGAATCACCAGCGACTCGCACCGGAGTGATTCAGAAAACCTAAAAATTTAGACAAAATATATATTCAACACTTTCCCCAAACACCATTATAGGCATGATCGTAAGTAGCAGCACATAATGCGATGCCAAAAAGTTAAGTTTAAAATTACGTTAAATTCATAAAGTTAATATTTAAGTTATAATATACTTATATAAATTAGGAAATAGAACTTATTGCATTACTTCAAACATAGCTGAAACACATAAATATAAATAATAGAAAAAGACAAACTCACCAAGATGAGGTTTAATAGGTATTTATTAGAAAATCAGTGCACCAATAATTAATAAATAAATCTCTTCAAAATATTAACACTACGATCTTAAATTGCATATGTACAGACATGAGCGTTACTAATAATATTAATGCATTACGGATGAAATGGATTATAAAATCACTAATAATGTAGACTTAAATCCTTGGTATAAATTATTTCAAATATTAATTTTCACTTTTTATCACAATACTATATTACTTTCTCTCTAACTGAGAATCACAGATTTTAGTGAAGATAATAAAATTATATGACAATATTGTTGCTGGCTCAGTCCAGAGGAAACTACTATATTCTAGCCATCATCGACAGTTCTTTAAGTACGATACTGGAATTCTACAGTTTAAAAGTTATTGCTCAGGAAAGGAGAATAAAAGCTTTAGTAAGTGAACCGCGAAGTAGGTAGGCAGATTAGTATCAATGAGGTGGTTATAACTGCAATTACCATCACAGACGAGCACAAATCAAACAGCCAAACACGATGAATTTGAAGATCACGAATCAGTATTGTAGATGGAGCATCTCCTGAAGGAGATCACATTGCTGATTCATCCATAACATCAAGCCACAGGCATATAAAATAAAGATGTTGTCAAGACATTTCTCCGAATCCAGCGTCTCCCATCTTCATCACTTTTAAATGTCAAATATCAGGAAGGTATAGTAATTTGAAATTAATTTTGGCTTATTTATTTATTTACTTTATTAAAAGGGATTATTGTATATTTAAATGTATTGTAGTGCTAATAACTGTCACGTACATATCCATCTTGAATCCTTATTATTGCCTATGAGATGGCAAAAGCCCTCATAACGATATACAGAAAACGACTACATCTCGTCGAATTTTTTGTAGAACTGAATACTCTCTAGACTTTCCCACTCAGGTAAAACTTTCTGGCGGTTACGAAACAACCAATCAAAAAATCCGAACCGTCTGAATGTCAGTGAACAAGCCCCAACAGACCATAGTCACGGTTACAGTCAGACGTTTCACTGACAGTTCCAACCCTAGCAACAGCATTAAATAGCATTTAGAACATTCGATCGTGACCTTGGAGCGCTGTCAAAACGACCTTGTTCAAAATCCGCGGGAAGAAAGGTTCTTGTTTACTTGAAACATCTAAATACTCATCAATGGCGTCTGATCGCAAATCTCGACGAAAATCAAAACAAAAAAAACGAAAGTAATTAAAAATCGATAATTGCCAAACTAATGGATGAAAACAAATGAAATTTTAGCAATCTAAATAAAATTAAAATTTCTTTCCACCAGATATGTTTTTGAAAGTAAAATATTTAAATTAAGAAATTTTGAAAAATGATTATTGGACTTAGAAATTATGAAATGAAATATGGAAAAGTTCGTTATTCTGAAAGAATTTGCCTGAATTAAAATAAATGAATTTGAACTTTCTGAAAAGAATAAATTAACAATTAACCAATTTTTTAATCAATATTATTAAAAGGGAAATACACTATATTTTGGAATAATTTATTTTAGACTGTATATTATTTAAAAGTTAGAAAAAGTAAGTTATAAATATTTTGTTTTTAGATAATTTGAAATGAAGTTTAATTAATATTGCAAAGTGAATAAAATGTAAATTAAATTGAATGAATAAATATCCTAAAACATATGTAATGGAAAGATTCTGAAATTAATTTATATTCACCAAAAGTAAACAATTAAAAAAGAATGTTTGATTTAAAATGCAAAGATGAAATTTAGCTTAATTAATTTAAATGAATTTAATGAATTTAATTAAATTGATGAATAAATTAAGGTTAAATATTAAAATACTGAATAAATTAAGAGTCAAATTTTTAAATCATAACATTTTACTCTGAGGATCGTGATGAATATATAAGGAAAAATTAATAAAGGGTGAATCACCAGCGACTCGCACCGGAGTGATTCAGAAAACCTAAAAATTTAGACAAAATATATATTCAACACTTTCCCCAAACACCATTATAGGCATGATCGTAAGTAGCAGCACATAATGCGATGCCAAAAAGTTAAGTTTAAAATTACGTTAAATTCATAAAGTTAATATTTAAGTTATAATATACTTATATAAATTAGGAAATAGAACTTATTGCATTACTTCAAACATAGCTGAAACACATAAATATAAATAATAGAAAAAGACAAACTCACCAAGATGAGGTTTAATAGGTATTTATTAGAAAATCAGTGCACCAATAATTAATAAATAAATCTCTTCAAAATATTAACACTACGATCTTAAATTACATATGTACAGACATGAGCGTTACTAATAATATTAATGCATTACGGATGAAATGGATTATAAAATCACTAATAATGTAGACTTAAATCCTTGGTATAAATTATTTCAAATATTAATTTTCACTTTTTATCACAATACTATATTACTTTCTCTCTAACTGAGAATCACAGATTTTAGTGAAGATAATAAAATTATATGACAATATTGTTGCTGGCTCAGTCCAGAGGAAACTACTATATTCTAGCCATCATCGACAGTTCTTTAAGTACGATACTGGAATTCTACAGTTTAAAAGTTATTGCTCAGGAAAGGAGAATAAAAGCTTTAGTAAGTGAACCGCGAAGTAGGTAGGCAGATTAGTATCAATGAGGTGGTTATAACTGCAATTACCATCACAGACGAGCACAAATCAAACAGCCAAACACGATGAATTTGAAGATCACGAATCAGTATTGTAGATGGAGCATCTCCTGAAGGAGATCACATTGCTGATTCATCCATAACATCAAGCCACAGGCATATAAAATAAAGATGTTGTCAAGACATTTCTCCGAATCCAGCGTCTCCCATCTTCATCACTTTTAAATGTCAAATATCAGGAAGGTATAGTAATTTGAAATTAATTTTGGCTTATTTATTTATTTACTTTATTAAAAGGGATTATTGTATATTTAAATGTATTGTAGTGCTAATAACTGTCACGTACATATCCATCTTGAATCCTTATTATTGCCTATGAGATGGCAAAAGCCCTCATAACGATATACAGAAAACGACTATATCTCGTCGAATTTTTTGTAGAACTGAATACTCTCTAGACTTTCCCACTCAGGTAAAACTTTCTGGCGGTTACGAAACAACCAATCAAAAAATCCGAACCGTCTGAATGTCAGTGAACAAGCCCCAACAGACCATAGTCACGGTTACAGTCAGACGTTTCACTGACAGTTCCAACCCTAGCAACAGCATTAAATAGCATTTAGAACATTCGATCGTGACCTTGGAGCGCTGTCAAAACGACCTTGTTCAAAATCCGCGGGAAGAAAGGTTCTTGTTTACTTGAAACATCTAAATACTCATCAATGGCGTCTGATCGCAAATCTCGACGAAAATCAAAACAAAAAAAACGAAAGTAATTAAAAATCGATAATTGCCAAACTAATGGATGAAAACAAATGAAATTTTAGCAATCTAAATAAAATTAAAATTTCTTTCCACCAGATATGTTTTTGAAAGTAAAATATTTAAATTAAGAAATTTTGAAAAATGATTATTGGACTTAGAAATTATGAAATGAAATATGGAAAAGTTCGTTATTCTGAAAGAATTTGCCTGAATTAAAATAAATGAATTTGAACTTTCTGAAAAGAATAAATTAACAATTAACCAATTTTTTAATCAATATTATTAAAAGGGAAATACACTATATTTTGGAATAATTTATTTTAGACTGTATATTATTTAAAAGTTAGAAAAAGTAAGTTATAAATATTTTGTTTTTAGATAATTTGAAATGAAGTTTAATTAATATTGCAAAGTGAATAAAATGTAAATTAAATTGAATGAATAAATATCCTAAAACATATGTAATGGAAAGATTCTGAAATTAATTTATATTCACCAAAAGTAAACAATTAAAAAAGAATGTTTGATTTAAAATGCAAAGATGAAATTTAGCTTAATTAATTTAAATGAATTTAATGAATTTAATTAAATTGATGAATAAATTAAGGTTAAATATTAAAATACTGAATAAATTAAGAGTCAAATTTTTAAATCATAACAACTATCACTAAACTATAGGATTTAATGCCAAAAATGGATGATCGTGGCATCACATTCACTTGACGTCAGACGCGATGCAAGTGTCTATTATGTCATCAAGTGATTTTTAACTGGACGTTTATCTGTATTTATAATAATGTTTTATTGAGTTATTAGTTATTTTGTTAATTGAAATAGCAATTACGTCACTAAGAAAAAAAATTGAAAAAATTTTGCTCTCAGATCATAGATAGTTAGATTATCAGATTATTGATCATGATTAATAAATAGATCAGATTTAACTGATGCCGTGATGCCACAAGCATTTATCCACCAGCCGAAAGGGATAATTAAGAAAAATAATGTAAATAAATAAATATTCAAGATTTTTTTTTTTTTTTCAGTTTCCATTAATATGTTTTAAATTTTATCATGTAAAGTCACTGAAAGTTGACACTGTAGTGAGTGAGGTTTTCCTGAATTTATTTTATTTTATTTTTATTTAGATTATAATAGCATCATTCTTCCATTTGTTTATTGGGCATTATAGTTTGGCAAATAGTTTGGCGACAGTTTTTTTTAATGGAAAGTGGTCGATAGGATAATGGAGAAGTACTTATAATTTTTCCTTTACTTTTTGAAGTGAGATGTCATGTTTTGATTTCCTTTGCCCCCTCACTCCAGTAGATTTTATTTTAATAGGTGTAGTTGTGATGCATGGTAACATGATTATGAATGTCAGTTTGATCATTTAACTAATCACACACAGAGTATGAGACATATTTGAATAGTTATTATAATTAATAAGTAACAAAAAAAAAAATAATGATCTCATTTGGTCATTTTAGAAATAAATCTATTTAAATAAAACAAGCCTTACCAGCATTAATCATAGTCTTGGCACTTGCTTCATCGAGCCCTCCTGCTCCGTTTACATTCTGGACAACTACGAGTTGTTCTGGCATATTTGGATTGTTTGGATCCGTCATGGTCATCATTGCAGGTTGCAGTTGTCCATTTTGATTTATGACAGTACCCATTTGCACCATATTTGCAGGAGCAGAAGAACAACTTACCAGATTTTCCTAAAAGGAAATGTAACTCTTAGATTATTTTAAAAGGTTTTTTCTTGATTATTCTTTAGAAGGCATGGTTAATAAATAATGCACAAAGAAACAGTCTATTTTGCTAACAAATAAGTAGTAAATATTTAAATAATTTTAAATGGCTATATTATATTAACTATCATACAAGATGGATGCTATGTTACAAATAATTGTTTAGCAATACATTCTTTTTAGATTGACACACTGTACTAACAGATATTATTATATTTTTAAATGACAATCTACATATTATGATAAAATGGTTAAGCACAATAGCATACATTTTTTGCATTATGTTAGTTACTTAGAAAACATTTACAGACATTAATTTTTTTAATAATAATTTTAAAAGCATAATAGATTTTTTTCTTTTAAATTTTTAATTCATTGCTTTTGAATATTTATTTTGTAAAATACAAAATACTAGCAATAAAATATAGAATACTAAGCTCAATAGCATCCATTTTTTGCATTATGTTAGTTACTTAGAAAACATTTATGGACATTATTTTTTTTATAATAATTTTAAGCTTAAGATTTTTTTCTTGATTATTTTTAATTTCTATTTCATTGATTTTGAATATTTATTTTGTAAAATATAAGATACTAGCAAGACTCATGGCTTTGTGAGAATAGAATACAGTTGTTGAAAACATTGTTAATATGTACTTTGTGTGCTCATTAATATGAAGTGAAAATTACAGCTACTACTAATAAAATATTACTGATTAAAATAGAAAATCTTTATTCCAACTCATTTGCAGCCTTCCACTTACAAAAAATGGACAAAATGTTGTTCATTGATGTTCTTTTTTTAAATTTTCTTAACCATCTATTCGACAGTGGAAGAATTTTTTTTAACTAGTTTGCAAATTTTAGAGTAATAGTGATAAGTTTTCAAATTTTTAAAACTGTTCTTAGTGAGCATTTATATCTTAAGTGAACCACCATTTCAAATTTCAAGGTTCTAGTCTTAGCACTTCAATAAAAAGCTGTTATTTTAGAACATTTTTCGTTTTTGCACCTGCTTGAGTGTAAGGGTGCAGAGATAAAAAATAATAGCATATATTTAAGTAGGGATAGTCATCATTATAAATGCTGAAAGAATTTTTGAAACTGGTTTAATAGTTTCAGAGTACTGCATTTTCCTATATATAACCTGTGGATTATATATAAAAAAAGAAATTGCAATTTTCGTTATGTGGGTTATCTGATTTTATTTTCTAACTGCAAAGTCCATTCATAAAATTTTCGAAGAAATGAGAAATTTTTTAAAAATAATGAATAACAAATGATGCTGATCACTTTCACGATCCAAAGTTTGACATCATGGGTGTACACAGGGGAACCCTCTCCCTTCCCCCCTTCTAAATTTTTGAAAATAGCAAGATATAATTTGAAATACTAAGAAAATATATAAACTAGGGGTACAAATGGTCTAGAGTCATGCACAGTCAGATTATACCCTACCCAAAATTCACAAGTTGTATTTAAAGTCAACCTGACTTGAACCCGAAATCAAAGAAAATTCATCTACATTTTAATAGAATTATGAAAAAATAGTTTATAATCATATCTCTGATATCAGAGATATGATTTCATCTTTTGTGTAAAAAAGTAAACATGTAAAAACTGATACAGATGCAAATATATAGTTTTTCATATGAAGCAACATGCTGTATTTCTTTTGAAAAATTGGGTTAACCTGAACCAGACCTGCAAAAATCAAAACTCAACCTGAACCAGAAACAATTAGAGTCAACCTTAACTGCAACGGAAAAAATCAGTGCCCACTCAACCCGAACCAGAAACAATTAGAGTCAACCTTAACTGCAACGGAAAAAATCAGTGCCCACTCAACCCGAACTGTGGGACGTGTGTGAGTGAAATTGGGTTACTCGACCTAATGTAAAATCTACATTTGTCCTCCTACACATACCTAACAAAAATCCTGTATATACCCATGTGAGACATAGCCAATACTGCGTCACATAATCTGCAGATTATACAAAGTTTTTTTCCTGTTACTTGAAATAAAAGCCTTGTGGATTACACACAGGAAAATATGACGATTGTGATTTTAGAAAATTTTCAGCCGATTTCATCTTTTTTAATTTCAAATTTTTTAAAAAAAAAACCCTTCTGTATGAGCATTTATGTTTTACAAGTAACCACCATTTCAAATTTCAAGATTCTAACCCTACCAACAAGAAATCATGATTTTAGAATGTTATTCTCTCTTGCACTCCCTGGAAGGCTCGGATCTTGAAATAAAAAACAACCTAATGTTTAAGCAAAAATAGTCACCATTATGTTATAACACTGAAAGAATTTTTGAAATTGGTTCAGTAGTTTTTTAATAATTTTGAATCTAGAACGTTTTCTGCTCATTTTACCCTTTTAAATTTTGAAAACCTTTGTTAGTGAGCATTTACCTCTTAAATGTAACTACCATGTCAATTTTCAAGTTTTACTCAAGAACCTAATAATTTCAAAGAATCATTTTTAAAATGGACCAATCTGATAAGAGCGAACTGGTAAAAGCAATTTCAGCTCTTCTGAGCTATGCAATGAACCATTTCTGCAGGATTTTTTTCTGTCGTTATGAGTTTTCATTTCAGGGGACATTAAAAAAAGACACGATGGCCAAGTGGTCTAAGGCACCAGAAAGAAGAATTCTGATTCTCTGAAGGCAGCATTGGTAGGAATCCCACTGCTGATATAATATGTTTTTCAGATATTGTCAATGTTCTGACAACTCAGTTCAATAATGTAAAATAAATTTTATTTCAGAAAAAAAAAGTTATAGAATTCGTTTTGCTGTTCTTTTATTATTAAGACCAATTTATCAACCCCAATATTTTTTTAATAATTGATTTTGTATTTAAAATTTTGAGTAAAAAATTTTGAAATGTCCTTTTTAGCTTTTATTGTTCCAATGATGAATGGAAGCAAGCTGATTTATAACTGAATTCTGATGAGTTTATAATTTATATATAAATTTATATAGTTTTAGATTGGGTTTTCATTACATTCATTTATATAACATTTCGACTGCTTTCTTTTATTATGTTTTTTATACAGCATATTTAATTTTGAAATTAATTTTCTAAACAAACATTCTTAAAATCCTGGACAATGCCGGGAACTTCAGTTAGTTTTCCATTAAAAAACAGAAAGAATGAGAATATTTATATAAAAAAAAGCTGTGGTGCCATCTATTGGTATTTTAATACAGTTAATGTTCAAATAAAATTTTATTTGTAAAATTTTTCAGAAAAAAAAATTGAAATTGTTTTTTTTTTTTTGGATCTGAAAACTAGATTATCTCAGAATTATTCTGTTGTTTTTATCTGTGTAAAGAGAGTTAATATGTAACCGGTCCCTAGCCCGTTTATAAAAGAAGTTTTAACTATTGTCAACAAATATTCTGTAAAAAATTCTGATACAGTGAAACATGTTTAACACGAAAACGCTTAACATGAAAAATCAGTTAACACGAAACGATATGGCGGTCCGGGCAGTGTACTATGCAATTTAATGCATTTTTTTAATTTTAACAACGAAACAAAAATCGTTTAACACGAAAAGAATTCGCTTTCGAGCTTCAGTGGCATGTTTGCTACGTCTCTGTAGAATTTATTTATGCAATTGTTTAACTTCCGGGAATCGGTTCTTCTTCCTTCACGACCTTTTCCCCTCTCTTTTTCTCCCAGTGGTCATCATCCATCATTGCTATCCCCCTCCCCCAATGAACAGTGTTTCTTTCAGACAATTTGCTTCGGGGGGGTGGGGGCATTTGAGGGGTTTGGATAGGGCAGAGTAAGTAAAATGTTAAAGAAAACTTAGGCTCCGATTTTCTGCGGTGGATTTGCTTCGGGGGTGCACTGCCCTCCTGGAGGGATGCATCAAAGAAACACTGCCAATGAATAGAATCCTTATCAGTACCAAAGAATTGCCGATTGTGGGAACCCAGTTTGGTTGTGCTTTTCTCGCCCGAAGAAAGGAATGTCGGGAGTTTGGTAATAAGAAATTCTCAGGCATTTCAGGATTAGTACTGCTTAAAGGTGAAAATAAAGAATTTCGCTTAGTAGCCACTGGCCGGTAGGTTAATATTTTTTAGTAGCCAGTTACTGGCTAGTGAGAATAATTTTTTTAGTAGCCAGTAAGTACATTTATGTCAGCGAATATATATTTTTTTTTAAATATAATGACTTTTCAGTAAACAAGTAATTTATGTACTAAATAAAAATATTTTAATTTATATTGTTTTGAATAAACTTGAGATACTAATTTCCAATCTATTATAAATTTTAAAATAAGTTAACAGCAAAGTTATACACAACATATGCTTATGTAGCTAACTACATAAGTCAAACTAAGCTTAGGTACTTGTGTAGCTAACTACTTAAGTACCTTTTAAAATATATATATATGTATTTGTTTAGAATTAAGGTCTGATAATCACTAATATTAAGGATGGTAAACGTCTGTGTGTGTTTCTGTCTGTGCACTCCACCTTTGTACCCGCAAAGGGGGGCATCTCTGATTCTAAGAGGCGCAGAAATTCCAAACTTTGACAGGGCGACGCTAAATAGATTCTGCTTTCAGAATATCTAAAAATTATTGCCATATCTTCATTACGAGCCGATATATTATTTTATTGTATAATTAATCATCGTTATTTGTATAATTAAAGCAAAAGAAAGATTTCCATTACAGTGCCGGCTAGATATTACGATTTTAAGAAGTAGGCCGCGTCTAAAAACTGCATTACGAGTATTTTCAGTTTTTGTTTTAGAGTGGCAACCAGATATTATGATAGGAAAAAGCGGGCTTCGCCCGTTATCGATTTTTTTTTTTTTTTTTTTTTTAGTTTTAAGTTTTTCTACAGCTCACTGTCTTTGAACTAGAACTCAGGTAGTCTACATAAGTTGTTTGAGGAAAAGCAGTGTCATCGCCAACCCCCCCCCCCTCCCCCTGCTTTTTATGACAGTGCCGGCTAGATATTACGATTTTAAGAAGTAGGCCGCGTCTAAGAACTGCATTACGAGTTTTTTCAGTTTTTGTTTTAGAGTGGCAAGGATATTACAGGGATGAGTCTGAGAAAAGAGCAAAAAAGAGGAAATGACGCGTGAGGTGAAAATTGAACAAAAAAGTTAAACATGTGCGCGGGGTAAAAATCGAGCAAAAAAAGTGAAAATGATACGCGAAATAAAATTTGTGTCATTATTTGAATTCAAATTGAAACATATATACATGTAATACAAAAATAAGAACACTAATAAATATAACAAAAATGGCTAATTCAAAATTTTATTCAATAATTATCTGATATAAATGACAAATATTAATATGAGAATTCCTCAAAATTGTAAAACTATTCTTTAAAATTTTCATAAGCAAATACATTTAAAAACCTACATGCTTTCACTCAAAACATCAGTTAATACATATGGCTAATGTTTAACCTGCCACAGCTACAAAAGCATTTGGTGAGAAGATCAATGTTGTAGCAAATTATTTATATGAAGGTCTAGCTATATTTTCCTACATAAAATTAGTTTTTAGGCAATGAAACTGAAAATACTACAAACAAAAGATTTTAAAAACATAATTTTTACCTTTTTCATTTTTTAAATCGTGCTCTCAAACAACACTAGCAGTCACTAAAAATTTATTTTTAACATAATAGGTAATACAAGAGTAAATAGTCGCTGGATATATCTTCAATGCAGAACTCTATCATGTGCAGATATTTACAATTTATCGGCCATTTCTTTCACAATTGTGGTTCTTTTTGTCCTTTTGCATAACTATTTTTACTACAGCACCATTCAGGAACATCTTTTTAAATAGAAATACTGCATGTTATAAAGCATTTAATAGTAAACTATGATCCACTAAAACTAAAAAAGACGAAAATAAATATTCCGCTTTAATGATTCTTTGATCCATTCCATCAACAATTAATTTGATGGGTTGTAGATTATCTATATGATTTCGGGCGTTACTATATCTGGCAAAATTGGAAATCAAAACAACGTGCCGTGCATTCAGTATACGGACTTTTTTTCACCCATAATACTTATTACTATCAAAATCTGTCTTTTGCGGCGCAATAATTAAATATAAATCAAAAAACAAATGACGAGATTAAACACCTAATCCATCATGAGATTTCAAATCTTACTATCTATTTCCGTGCAGCGTCGGTAAAAAGTAAACAAACATGGCACGGCTCATCAACACTACTTATCGAAAGCCACGACACTTCGTGCTCATTGGTCAGTTGAATCATGACTACTCCCACTGACGATGTGACGTCAAACGTACTCACCAATCACAGAGGAGAAAGTGTTCAGGCGTTCTTCCGACAAGTGGGTTGGTTGGTTGGTTGGTTCCGCTTGATGCATTAAAGAGAAATGCGTCCGAAAAATAAGAAAAAAAAAGCGGAAATCCGCGGATTTTGAAAATAAGCAAAAAAGCGGAAATCCGCGTTTCCGCGGAAAAGTGGCATCCCTGATATTATAATAGGAAAAAGCGGGCTTCGCCCGTTATAGATTTTTTTTTTTTTTTTTTTTTTAGTTTTAAGTTTTTCTTTGAACTAGAACTCAGGTAGTCTACATAAGTTGTTTGAGGAAAAGCAGTGTCATCGCCACCCCCCCCCCCAACCCCGCTTTTTTCTTTTAACTGTGGTCCGTTTCTATAACTAAGAAACTATGTTACGGATGTCCACCAAACTGATTCCAAACATCATAATTAAAGTAATAAGGACCCCCTATCCTTGATATTATGATAGGGAAAAGCGGGCTTCGCCCGTTATCGATTTTTTTTTTTTTTTTAAGTTTTAAGTTTTTCTACAGGTCCCTGTCTTTGAACTAGAACTCAGGTAGTCTAAATCAATTCGACTCGACATTGATAGAGCTTACCGATTGTATTTCGTTTTTTCACTACTAGGGGGCGCTTTCCTATCTTCGGTTCTACGGGCATGAAAACGTCGGGGTATGGCTCATTCGACTCGGGGACCGAAATCACCCACTCGTGGACAGCCACCCGTGAGGTATAGGAACAATAAGTCCACGAGGGGAAAAATAAACGCTACCCGACACCGATAGCACCCATCCGTTCCAACCCCCACTGCAGGAGGCGCCTGTTTATTAGATTTGAAACAATGAATATAATTACATAACAATAATAAAATATAAAAGGTAAAAAATAACAATTTTTTGCAAATTGAAAGTTAAATATAAAATATTTTCGAAGTACTATAAGTTCATGATGTCCTAAATTTATGGTATTTTAGTTCAGAAAGTCAATGGTCAGTTCAGTCAATTTTTTTTTTTTAAATTCTTTCGTAATGAAAGAGAAATTTTTATTGAGAATATTATAATTCTCTTTTAACTTTTGAGAGTTTGAAGGATTGAAAATGATATTACGAAGGTTATATCTGAGAGTTTCGTTCTTATCAAAAGGGAAGTGATGGATCATAAGAGGGCAGCATCCGAATATGTAGTGAACTGCATCTCCTTCTGCTTTATCGCATGGACATCTAGGTGAGGCTCTTTTTCTTATTTTATGTAAGTATTGTGGGAAACTGCCATGGTTACTCAGATAATACGGCAGTGTTGGCTGTTTGCAGAGATAATTTGGATCGACTTTATTTATAATTTTATAGGTATCTCTGCCCTTATTACATGAGTCCCAAATGGCTTGCCAGTCAGAGATGGTTTTCTTTTTAAAATACAATTTTGCTATTGAAATGGGGAACAACAGATCTAGGTTCGTTCAGTTAGAGGTTTATACTATTCTATGTGCAATTTAAGGGATTATCCGGTGCGTGCGCAGCACGACTGGTATACGGTGCTGAAGGCAGCGGGGACCAGGGTCGGAGGTTCGTTCGGTTAGAGGTTTGTACAATTCAATGTGCTAATTAAGGGATTACCCGGTGCGTGCATAGCACGACCGGTATACGGTGCCGAAGGCAGCGGGGACCCGGGTCAGCGGTTCGTCCGGTTTGAGGTTTTACAAGATTCGAGATTTTCTACAATTCGAGGCACCGATGTAAATTAGGGGCCCGCTGGCGGGCGAAGCCAGCTAGTAATAAATTAAGGTCTGACAATAATAAAATAGGTATGTTTATGCACTAAATAATAACCCACAACATGATATGCATTATGCATGCATAACCTGTGGCCAGCGGGCCAAAATCTCCAGAAATTTAGGAATTGTGTGAATTTTGTCAATTAGCTTCGGAAAAAATTGTAAATTTTGTCATTGAGGAGCCTAAAATCACGAATTTCGTCGATCGTGTGTGTAAATCTGTTAAATTTCGTCGATCGCACGTGTAAATATAATGAATTTTGTCGATCGTGTGCGTAAATATAGTGAATTTCTTCAAACGGGTGCGTAAAAATCATGAATTTTGTAGAGTGGGTTCATAATAATCATGAACATCGTCGATTGGGTGCGGGAAAATCATGAATTTCGTTGATTGTGAGCATAAAAATAATGAATTTTGTCGACTGGGAACGTAAAAATCATGAATTTTGTCGATCGGCAGCATAAAACTCATGAATAGCGTTGAACGGGTGTGCGGAAATCATGAATTTCATTGAAAGAACGCGAAAAATCATGAATTGTAGGGAAAAAAATAATAGGAAAATCTTGCATTTGGCCGGTTCTTTCCATATTTTTAATCGCCAGTTTTTCAAGTTTAATCGACGAGTGTCGACTGGCGAGTGCTTATTTTCACCTTTAGTACTGCTCTTCAGTTCATTTCCAAAGTCGGTTAGTTTGAGTTGAAATTCGTGAATTTTGTGTTAAAACCTTAAAACTGAAAAGGAGGCTATCAGGTTTCACTCTCGCTTCGCTTCGGAGAGGAGGGATGAAGGGGGGAGAGAAAAGTACGTTGAGAGTGGTTTAGGTTTATGTTTCTCCTCACGTGGTGTATGCGGGTGGCGCAGCTGTCAGGGGAGAAGGAAAAATACGTTGCGCTCTGACGTCACGCGCCAGTTTTTGTTGGGGATTAAAAGGGTGTTGACTCGTGACGTAGCCAACGGTAAGATTTTATTATAGCTTATGTTTTATGAGCACAATGGCTGAAAAATCGGTACGAAAACAAACCGCTATTTCGCTTAAAATGAAGATGAAGCTGCTTAATGCAGTTGATGAAAACAGAAATCTGCAAAGAGTTTGGCATTGCCAATTCTACTTTATCAACGATAATAAAAAACAGAGATAACATTATGTTAATGTTTGAGCGCAGTATGTTTGAACCAGAGAGAAAACGCATGAGAACTGCTAAGCACGAAGATTTAGAGACAGCTTTGCTTATTTGGTTCAAACAAGCTAGATCTCAGAATGCTCCTATATCAGGTCCTTTATTGCTGGAAAAAGCAGATGAACTGGCAAAACATATGCGTATTGAATTTTCGGCAAATCCAGGTATATGACAAAATTAGCACTCGCCACTCGCCAATTGGCGAGTAATACTGAAAATTTGGCGATTGACTTTATTGCCACCACTGGCCAAATTTAATAGTCACACTCGAATTTCTCGAATTTTTTCACAACAGTTAAACAAAATTAATTTTTTTTCCTGCAATGGCTGATTTCTTTACCGAGACCATTTGACGAATGTCGCGTTTTCTTTCCCGACACCATTTGACGAATTTCGCTGTTTATTCCACAATCGTTTGACAAATTTCGCAAATTTTTTATCAAGTATTTGTAAATTAGTTATTGGCCAGTGCTGAAAAACACTGGCGAGTAAAAAAATCCATGTACTGGCCAGTGGCCAGTGAGTAAAAAAGTTAATTTTTACCTATAAATCCAGGCTGGTTGGAACGGTTCAAAAAAAGGAACGGCATTGTGTTAAAAAATGTTTGTGGTGAAGCTAAAAACGTTTTACCAACTATGACCATAGAATGGTTGCAATCTACGTTGCCTTCAATACTTGAAGAATATGACCCAATGTCTTCAACGCCGACGAAACTGGCTTATTTTACCGCTGCTTACCCAATAAAACTTTATCGTTTAAAGGACAGTCATGTTCAAGAGGAAAAATCTCTAAAGAAAGAATTACAGTATTGGTTGGATGCAATTCGGATGGATCTGAAAAACTACCCTTATTTGTCATTGGTAAAAGTTTAAAACCACGGTGTTTTAAAAATGTAAGAACATTACCAGTTGAATATACGGCAAACAAAAAAGCATGGATGGTGGCCACTATTTTCAATGATTGGCTTATCAAATTGGATATAAGCAATTTTTAGGAGAAAAGCGTAAAGTCGCGCTTATCATTGATAACTGTCCAGCACACCTCTATATTGAATTAAAAGCTATAAAGCTTATATTTCTGCCTCCAAATACCACAAGTGTTTTACAACCATGTGATCAAGGCATTATACAAAATTTGAAATTAAATTATCAAAAGCAATTGCTTCGCAAATATTTAGTCGCGATCAAAGCAAAAGAAGATTTCTCCATTAATTTATTGGATGCATTACATATGTTGCGCTCAGCATGGAATTTAGTGAAGCCTACGACAATTGAAAATTGTTTTCGCCATGCGGGAGTCTCCAAAGTGTTAAATTCTTTGGCACCTCTAGAATTAGCCGATATTGAGACTGAGTCGACATTTAATGAAATGTTTGGAAAAGTCTCAACATTACTAGACTGTCCTACAATATCATTAAATGAATATGTTGCAGTCGATGATGATGTGTCTACAGCACCGATTCTGACAGACACAGACATTTTGGAGATCGTTCATAATCCAAATGATTCCACCTTTGTAGATTCCGACGATGAATCTGACAACGGAATCAATGATGCAATTCCTGTCCCCTCTACTTCAGAAATGCAGAAAATGATTAAAAGTATGTGCAGTTATTTAGATGCGCATTCGAATGGAGAGATGAATAAAACAATGGATGAGCTCAAACAATTTGTGGACAATATGGTTCTGAAAAAGACACTTCAAAAAAGATATCTGATTTTTTCCCCAAAAAACAATAATATTTTTGCTTGTTTTTTATTCTAATGGATGTAACCTACTAGTATAGTTTAACTGGAAATCGAAATAAAATTTCGCGACATCGAAAATATTGGGGAGTTTTGTCCTTTTTTTTATGAATCTGTTAACACGAAAAAAAATTTCGGTCCCCTCAGTTTCATGTTAAACGTATTTCACTGTATTTTAATGATGTTATGAACCTTTTTCTCTGAGAATCCTTTAAGTTGTTTACTGTCAAGTTTTGACAGGTATTATCTAGTCTAAGAATTAAAATACTTAAAAGTAAAAATCTAAAAAATAATGCAATAGTAAAAAAAAAAAAACTTGGTAATATAAAGATAACAATAATAATAATACAAGAATACAACAGAAGAACAAATTATACATACAGGGTGAAAATCAGTGATATGCTGATACACCTAAAATTGAAAATTAAAATGAAAAAAAGAATTATGAAAGAAACAAAACATGCAAAACATGAAATAATAATATAAAAGAAAATAGAATAAAATGATGATTAAAAATTGAATAGTATGAAAAGATTCGTTATTTTTACATTCAGTTGACACAAATTTGATAAAAATGGAAACAAAAAGAAGAAAAAATTTGCATCAAGCAAAAATGAAATAAAATAACAAATAATAATAAATAAACAGGCATAATAAATGATAAGAAATTATGAAAAGTGTTGTTAATTAATTAAAATTTTAAATATACTTTAATGTGTTACCATTTATACTCTTTAGACACTGTCACTTTTTTCTGGAATTAAACATCAAATACAATTATAATAAACAAAGCCATTTTCATGAAAAGAAATGCAGCGTATATATCAACCAATACATTAGCTATTTGATATTCAGTTGTGTAAAAATATAAAAAATATTTAGAAAATATAAAGATGAATTAATAACATGAACATGCCCTTAAATATTACTGATGGAAAAAGAGAAAGGGAAAAAAAATTAAGATAACAAATTATTTGGAATGAGCAGTAAACAATTTTAATAAGAGTAGAACTTAAATGTTTAACTCAACAATAAAACTTTTAGCAAATAAAAAAGCAAAAAGAAAGTAAATTGTGGAAGTTTCCATTGAAATAATAATCCAAAGTTTAAGCATATAGCCTATTTTGTGTACGAGATAGATAAACATCATACAAGTGTTTTACAACTGTTATTTGTATTATTGTTTGATTTTACAGTAAGAAAAATAAAAAACACAAACTATATATAGTTCTAATTAATGCAGGTAGGAGGGGGGGGGTTCATTTCACAATGCTTGCTTTAGTTGCTTTCCCCCTCCCCAAAGGTCAAGTCGGGAGGAAATTTATATTATATTATTGGGGTAAATTGAGAATGGGGTTCTATTGTGAGGGGTGACCCGAGCGGTGTGATGCAGAATCAGTAAGTGAGGACTGCTTTAATTGATGGAAGGTTTTTTAAAAATGCATATGGTCATTTACATATTAAATTGAATCAAACTTTTTTAAGTTTAATGGCAACACTACATTTTTATAATTTATTTTAACTGTGTTAATAAATTTAATATAAGCAAACAACTTCATTATGAAAATTTCATATTTTTTTAAAAACTTCTAACAACTTTATGCATATTTTTAAAATAAACTTCCCGCAATTATTAGCTAATTTTGGCTTCTTACGATAAAATTGTACTAGAAAGTTATTCAATGCAAAAGTCATAAATGAACTTTAGATGCAAGATGATAATATTTACAGACAGAAAATGATACTGCTGTAGGTACGTCCCCTCTTTTTGCTGATTAGTAGCTAATTCTTAAACCATTAATTTTATATGTGTGTACTATCAGGAAACATTTTTAAACGTTGTTTTCAATGCTATTTCATTTAACATCAATTCAAAGCATTATATTTTGCAAAAGTTATGGAATTTATATTTTAATGTGGTTCCTGAGTCATGAGTCACATTTAGAAAAACACTATCCATACAGCAATTTTCTAAATACATCTCTAAAATATGTCTAATAGGTTAAATAGATATATATATATAGGGGTCTCTTATATGACGAAAAATTATTGAGTTTCAACACTGAATTTTAAACATTTTCTGGCACTGAAAATGGACAGACACATTTTTAATGCCAAACAACAATGAAAATTCCTAAAATTAAAAAGTATGATAATTGTTGTTTTGACGTACATGAATGTTATTTTTTTATGCTTGTTAAAACATGGAAAATGTTTTTTTTTTAAATATAACTTATAAAATCCAGAGATTGTATGTAAAAATTTTAATTATAAATTTTTATATGATACTTTATATATATGAAATGTTATAGCAAAATTAGCATTAATTTTCCAGTTTCTGATATTTTGCAATCAAGTATATGCATACACAAAAGTAAAGAATTTACATTACCTGCTCAGTTTTGAGAGTTCTAGGAGCCATAGATACCATTCCATTGGTAATTATGCTGCCAGCAGCTTGATTATTAGGTATCACTTCTACTAAGCCTTCACAACTATCATCAGATTCCATAGTTACTTAAGACAATAACATCTATAGGATATGGAACAAAAAATCAGCACTATTTTTTATCAATTGATTATCAATTAAAGATGCTACTTTTTACAAGAAATTCATAATTATTTCTACATAAAAGATAAGCCTTTTCTTCAGGAACAGATAACTAATTCTAAACAAATATTAGGTTATATAAAATATAATGGCAGTTTTTAACTATTATAATTAAACACATGATACATGATATAATTAAAAACCTTTTACAGTTAAATTTATAAATCAAAATGAAATCCATTAGATTTTATATAATTTTGCCAATCTAAAATAAGACTATTTATTCCAGTCTGAAGTCTTGGAGCTGATGAATTTTTCAAAAGTGTTTTGATTGTTGAAAGTTTTTCTTTGTAAGAAGTTGTTGAGATCTTTAAAAAAAAAACTATAATCCACTAGGTAGAGCTCTGGTGAGTATGAAGGACAAGGAAGAATCTTATAACCCAGCTCATTCAATTTTTGTGAGATGGAAGGACAGGCATTTTCGTGAGGAAAAATACCTTTTCTGTTCACCAATGCTAGATCTCAGATTTTGGTGTATTTCTTCACTTTAATGAAGTACTTCTCTGTAGGAATGGTTTCACCTGGATAAAAGAAATTGTAGAGGATCACTCCAAATTTAAACTGCCAAACATTCACCAAGACAATCTTTTTTGTACAGTTTAGATTTCAGAAAAGGTCTTGGTGCTGCATCTTGGTCTAACTGCTGTGCTGAACTCTGCCAGTTATTTTACAGGATACATTTCTCATCACATGTCACAATGCGATCAAAAAATGACACTTTTTGTTGCACAAAGAAGTGCAGAGAGTGCTTAGAAATGGTAATTTTGTTGTTTTGGGTTTAGTTTAAGTAACACTCGTTTGTCAAGCTATTTTGTCTTTTTAATTTCTTTTAGGTGATTAAGACAGTTTTAAAACATATGCCAAGTAAAGCAGCAATTCTTGGACTATGGTAATGTGAATAAGCTTCAACTAAGGCTTTCAATTTTTCATTGTCAATGACAGGATCTTGCCCATGATTCACTTCATCTGCATGACTTTCATCTCCACCGTGGAATTTCTGGAACCAGCTTTCAACTATGTGTTTAGTCCTCCCTAGGCCAAATTTGTGGTAGATATTCAAAGCCATTTCTGCTGCTTTTCGCGTCAGTTTGAATTCGAACAAAAAATCATGTGAACTTGTTTGTTTACCAGTCTTTTAAATGGCTTTAAATATCCTTGTACAATAAAGAAAGACAAAAATAAGTAGAATAAATAAGTAGACATAAATCTGTCCTTTAAAATAATATACAACAATGTACAAAAATTTCGACTGAAAGTTAAATACAGTATGGAACCATTTATCCAGAAACCAGTTAACCAGAATAGTATTTTTGATTGATCAACTGCAATCTTTTCAGAAAAAAAGCACCATTTATCGTAAAATTTTCAACACTGCATTTTTTTTTTTTACTTAGTGGTGTAGTATTATTTGTAGAATTTATTGTTTCACTTGAAATGTAGTACATTTATTGTCTATATATATATATATATATATATATATATATTATACTTTAATCTAATATGTTTCATGCTACAGCAATATTTTTGCTTCGTAGCGCTTAATCCTACAGAGTAAAGAGAAAGAATAGAGAGGCAGGCAGTAAACTGTAAAAACGGCTTGCAATATGAAAGTCAGTTATCACTCAAATCACTAGGCCCAAACAAGCCAAGCATGTGGAACAAGGGCTGACTTCATTAGACGGAGAGAGGCTGCACATGGAACAAGGACTGTATTCAATGGATGGAGGAGAGGTTTTCAAAGCAAGCCGCCAGTTGTTTGGGCTGACTTTAGGGTTGCATTTTTAGCGTCATGCCAAACGTAAACATGTCATGGCAGTAAACCGTAAAAACGGCTTGCAATATGAAGCCGGTTATCACTCAAATCACTAGGCCCAAGCAAGTCAAGCATGTGGAACAAGGGCTGACTTAATTGGACGGAGAGACGCTGCACGTGGAACAAGGGCTAGATTCATTGGTCGGGGAGAGGCTTTCAAAACAAACCAGCAATTGTTTGGGCTGACTTTAGGGTTGCATTTTTAACATCACACCAAACGTAAACATTTCACCTCTATTTTCTTCTTTACTATAGGTGCAGATTCCCAACATTTGGAAGGAGTCACTGGCTCCTAAACCCAAAAAATCCAGTGGCCACAATTATAAAACAAACGCATAAAAAACAATAGTGTTTATATAGGGTAAAAACTAAAAAAAAAAATAATGAATTCAAAGTGTAAAGTAATTTATTTAATATAAACAACAAAATTTGAATGTTAATTAAATCTTAAATCATGTACAGTCAGAAGATAAAGTTGGGCAAGATACGGTTTAAAAAAAATATGTATAAGCATAAGCTAAGCAATTATGATAGCGGGGAATATCTGAAAAACAATATTTCTTATTTTGATTTTGCCAGACAAAAGTACATATGAAAGAAAATCTGAATTTGTGAGAATATTTTGCACTATGAAAATCAAAACACACTTCAAACATTTGTTTACATATATATATTTAAATCACAGTCTGTGTAATATAAAATTATCAGATTCAAACTGTTACGAATAACATTGCTATTCGAATATATTTAATAGTTTGCTGTGTTAAACAGATCATTCTGAAAAGTTATTAAAAGATAACAATAATGTTTGCGATGTGTTTTGGTCTTAATCTTTAAAAAAAATATCAACATTTCACGATGAGGACTTGGAATACCAGAAATTGATTACTTTTAAATCACATGGCGACTTAAATACCGAAAGTTAGTGGCCACAGCAAAAAATATAGTCGCCACGTGGCGACTGGCGACCGTGAATCTGCACCTATATTCTTTACTCTATGGCTTAATCCACAACGTGGACAAATAAACAAAGCCGAATTGTTGCCAATCTGAAGAAACAACAAAGAAAATATGCTGTTTATCCACCTACATGGAGATAAGAAAAGAGCAGTAACTATAATTAATAAGGACTTTACGTTGCACACTTAACATATAAATACTCATCAAACACTTGCTTCCAACGTAAAATTATTTAATAAATATGAGTTACTTTTAAACTACATATATATAAAACAAACCTCAACGTTTCGGTTAATCTTTATAACCATCATCAGGAGAAAAACCTTCATAAATATGAACAGCAAAAATTAAAATGTGTTACATGATTGAGTCACAATATTCAATCTGCCAAGACGCTCAAATAACGGAAAATTAAAACAACATATTCAAAATACGCCTGGTGGCGCCCTCTATGAATCAGAAATGTAACTGGAACTTATGTTCAACGGAATTAACGTTCATTTTAAAATGCATTTCCATATGGCAGGAACCGAAAATGATGGGATATCGTTGCAAATTTCATGTTTTCTTAGTGAAATTTCTATAGATTCACGGATGAAGGCTTTAAAGGGATTGTTTTGTCTGGAAATAACTTTGACGTTGTTAAAATCAATAAACCTAACCTGTCCGTTAGCAAAAGTTCTTGATAAGGCAGTGGAAAATTTATTGTATTTCAAATCTCTCTTATGTTCTTTAAGTCTCTCTACGATGCTATTCTTTTTGAAAGATTAAAGAGAGTTTTCAAGAAATATAATATACAACTGGTGGCATCCAATTCTATAACGTTGTTTAATTTATTGAATAGAAGCATTGACCCATTATCAGCCACTTGTTTATCGGGGGTATATGAAATTCCATTTGAATGGACCGATGGTACAAATTCTGCATATATTGGTATGACAAAACGTCGCATCGTAGAGAGACTTAAAGAACATAAGAGAGATTTGAAATACAATAAATTTTCCACTGCCTTATCAAGAACTTTTGCTAACGGACAGGTTAGGTTTATTGATTTTAACAACGTCAAAGTTATTTCCAGACAAAACAATCCCTTTAAAGCCTTCATCCGTGAATCTATAGAAATTTCACTAAGAAAACATGAAATTTGCAACGATATCCCATCATTTTCGGTTCCTGCCATATGGAAATGCATTTTAAAATGAACGTTAATTCCGTTGAACATAAGTTCCAGTTACATTTCTGATTCATAGAGGGCGCCACCAGGCGTATTTTGAATATGTTGTTTTAATTTTCCGTTATTTGAGCGTCTTGGCAGATTGAATATTGTGACTCAATCATGTAACACATTTTAATTTTTGCTGTTCATATTTATGAAGGTTTTTCTCCTGATGATGGTTATAAAGATTAACCGAAACGTTGAGGTTTGTTTTATATATATGTAGTTTAAAAGTAACTCATATTTATTAAATAATTTTACGTTGGAAGCAAGTGTTTGATGAGTATTTATATGTAGAGCAGTAACTGTTCCTCAAAAGTTATGGTTTGACATGCAAAATGGCATTGAGACTGGAAATGAAGTTCTTAGAAGAAAAGACAAAGTAACGGGAAAAAAAAGAAAACCACTAGTTTCATAGTAAATTTTCTTCGCTTATAAATTCTCTGAATAAACTTTTGAGTATTTTATGTTCTTTTTATATCTTCATGAATGTGAATAAACAGCAAAAAAATGTTTTGCTACATTGTTCCTTCAGATTGGCAACTGTTCCGTTTAGTTTATTTTCAACTTTGTCATGTGCTTACTATGGAGATTATTTGTTTGTTAAAATCGTGAAGCGTTCAAAATTTTTTTTTTTTTTTTTTTTACTTGCTTTTAGAAAAAAAAAAAAAAAATACAAATAGTGAAAGGACAGGCAGATGAACTGGGAAATATAAAAAAAAAAGAGAATCAGGATTTGAAGCACTTAAATAAGGATAGATTTTGATTTTTATATGGAATTATTTAATTTATTGAAAGGGATTCATTCCTTTACAATTGCCCTTCTTCATTTTCTGATTATTCTTTGATTCACAAATGAAGCCAGAGCCAAATATATTATACAATATGCTGTATAATGGGTGTTGTGTCGATGAGCAACCAGTTACCTTAATGGTGAATACCAACTGAAAAATAAAATAAATCTTTGTTTGTGAAAGAAGAGTTGCTGATTAAATTGTTGCCACTTCCTCCCTTCATTGAATTACGCTTTTCTGCCATGTCTTATTAATTAGGCTCTCTTCCATAAAACAGGAATAAAAACATAATATGTGCATTAGATTTGAAGTTTTATCTTTTGTGCCATGGATAAAATAATATTTTATGATTCATTACTAATTTTTGCACAAAACAATACAATCTTACAGCTCACCTGTACAATTAACTGTGCATTGTACGGCCAAGCTATACAAGTTGGCAACTATGATATAATAATACAGAAAAATGTTCTCTATATCTTTGGCATAAAGGTTTTAGACAGATTTCACTGGTTACCATGAGTGTTTCCCAAAAACATGAAGGACTGTATAATTACAGTTTGCAAGTTCAATCTGTTGAAGTTAGAAGGATAGTCATAAAAAAAAAAATCTCAATATTTTCTTTATGCTCAGAATTTGGGTTGTTTGTCAAAGAAAGATAGCAATAAAGGCATTCCTAACAGATCAAGAAAAAGGTTAAACAATAAATCTCCGAGACAGGTTTAAATTCTTGGCTGTATAATTTAGCAACTTTTTTTTTTTAAACATTAGAGTTACTCACTTGGCTGTGAAGATAAAAGCAAAGGTTTTCAGCTAAATATGCAATTGTAGAGCACATCTTATATGTTAAAACAGCACAAAGGTAATTTTTTAAAGATAAAAATGAAATCAACTTAGTATGAGGTTTATGTTGGTTCAGCATTTTAATTCACCGTTCAATGTAATCTGTTTCATCTCTAGCAGCTTATTGCATTATCACTCCAGAGCATTTCTCCGAGAGTGTGGGGCATGGCCAACTGTGTCACGGATAACAATACATTATTGGGATATTTTATTGCCCTCTTTGAGTGCGGCAGTTTTGCTTTTTAACATATTTTAAAGTTTGTCTGATTTTATTTTGGAAACCCTGTTTTTATCAAATTATTTCTCATTGCACAGATCAAGATCAGTCGAGCTTGTACCTTCTTTTGTTGAGGTGATGCAAATGTTTTGCTGAAGAAAACTGCCGGTTTAAAAAATTTTATAACAAAGATGTTCGTTAAAGATTCCTTTATAAATATTTCTCCAGAATTGCTTAAATTAATTTTTCAATTTTTATGGCCAAGAGAAAACCCATCTTATTATTCATCTAATCAAATGAAAGAGATTTTTTCATTTCAATGGAAGTCATTTGTCTAGACTTCACTAATTACATTCCAAAACTGCTAAGAATGTAAATTTCATATATATTTTTTTGCTCTATTTGACCAGCAAGAGCAGATTAGGATTATTGCTATTTTAAAATTTCACAACTACTAAAAATTCTATATGATCTAAAAGAACACCATTTTTAACATCACACTGAGCATGCAGGAAAACAACTCCTTTCATTTAGAGAAAAGTTGAACAAAGTCAGAATAGTCGAGTGTTTTAGGTATCAGGACTTTGAATCCTCACCTAACAGAGAATAGTTCTTTTTTTAGTTCAAAAAAATGTAATAGCTGTTCAGATAATTCAGTTCAATAATGTCAATCAAATATATTATTTCGGGATGATAAATTACAGGATTTGTAATTTTTATTTTATTGATTTTTAATTTGAAGACTTTATTATTAAGTAAAATTTACCATCACTAGTAAAAATGTTTAAAATATCTTTTCAGTTTTGCAAACTTATATCATATGTGACATATATAATGAGTCAATTAATTTCAAAATACTAGTTTTAAAAAACATTTTACTCATTGTCATAGTTTTACAACATTCAAACTAATCCAAAATATTATAATAATAATCAAGAGATACTGTGTATTTTATTTAATAAAAATTTCATTTGTGTCTTCAGTAACTGTTTCACATAAAATTACTGAAATCATAACCATGCAGAGTTTCAGGAGTGCTGCCCCCTACCTGTCCTGTGGTTTAAAAAACAGCACCTTTCTGGCCCCTCAGTCAAAACCATTACGCCCTTACTGCCTCTTGTATTGCTTGCATAGTAAAGACTGACTCATTGTGTCTTGTGAAAAGTTCTCTAAAGAATATAAAAAATGCCTTTGTGCATCCTAAAGTGCCCCTACCCCGTCCCAAAGCAGCACTCTGCTTTTTTGAGAATTCTGACCATGTATTTAAATAAATTGACACCATGCAAAACTGGGACTTGGGTGCGACGGTTGACGTGCACCACTCAGTTTTATCCTAGTTCTATTGCTTTATTATTATAGATTTATTCTTCATATTTTTGAAAAGACATTTATAATATATTATATGTAAATTAGTTTTCAAATTTCAGTTCATACATTCTGATTCTGAAAGATTAAAAAGTAATGATAAATGTTTTATTAGGAATACAATAAAGGCTTTTTATTTTTAAAAATATTTATACACTGCATACAGTAAGTCTCTGCTTTGATGAAATATATACTGTAGACATAAAGATAGATAAAGAATTGATAGATTGCATTAATCAAGGATCGATACAGTGTTTTTTCTTTGGATACCACACCAAGTTTGAAAAATTATAATGTAATAAAAAATGTTCTTGGCAAATTTATTCTATATTTGTGACTCACTCAAGTTCAAATCAAACTAAACATTTATTAACTTTTGTAAGTCCTCTTGCTAAAGTTTTCTTTTCTGGTGAGCTTGTTATATTTACAAATTGAAATTACACATTTGAAATCTTAACAAGATCAAACATTTGTAGAGCTTGCTTTTATGGAATAGAATTTTGTGAAGGAACTCTTTTGCAAAATGGAATTTTATGAAGTGTCACTTTTTCATAAATGGAATCTTGTGAAGGGATCCCAAGCAGGATCCAATTTTTGCCAGCATCAACATTTTTTAAATTAATCTTAAGATGATTAACAATGTCCAGCAAATTATCAGTTATCTCCATGGGCACTTTTCAGTTTTTCCTTCAATTTTCATTATAGCTTTCTCTCAGGGGGTCAGAAGTAGCGTGCTACAAGAAGTGAAACTACAGTAGTCACTACATTCTACAGTAGCTTGTAGTGTAGCATGCTACATTTTGAACAATATAGTGTAGCGAGTAGCGCAATACAAAAAATCAGTAGTTTGTAGCGAAAACCGCCGCTACTTTACCCCTACTTCAGAGGAAAAAAAAATGTGCCATTCTTCAAATCACGTGACCAAAACTTTCTTCTTTTGCGTAGTTTGTTCAGCTCAAATATTTACGAATCTCAGCTGCAATGAATAGCAACACATTGCATGAAATCCATTTTCCCATTGACACTTACAGTTAAAATCAAGTACTAACCCTCCAAAAGAAATAATTTTCTTGCTTGCAACACTTGTCTATTTACTCGTTATTAGGTTTTCATGTTTTAACGCCAAATTTCTTATTATTCGGAATTGCTTTATTTACAGATTTATTTATTGTTTGCATTTAGTTGTGTTTCTGTAATTTTCTAGATTTATAATATCTCTGTTAATTTTGTTATGAAGAAATTTATAATGTGTGTATAAACTAAAATTTTGAAGACAAACACAAAACATTTTCTTGTATGTTAACTCTCTTAATCGTTTAATGACCTCTGTTATGTCGCACTTATTTTATTGTATCCCGGCAAACGCGATATAACGGGGAGTCGCTGTATTTTTTAATCTGTGTCTCCCATTTCGAGTGTAAATTGGATCCTTTGACAAAATATGAAAGTAGCGAAGTAGTGACTACTTTTGAAAAGTAGTTTGTAGTCGCTACTTTTTAAAACAAGTAGTTGTAGTTAACTACATTTTCGATAAAGTAGTTGTAGTTCACTATAATAAAAAAAGTAGTTTTTCCAACCCCTGCTCTCTCTGTTATTCCTATTCTGTACAGTGCCTAATTTTGATCATGGGATTTTACTTTATATAACTTGGTAATTTCGAAATGGTTGATTAGTTTGTTTTTTTTCTTTCTCTTATTCTGCATTTATTTAGCTACTACTTTGTGTTCACACAAAACAAAATCTCATGATCAAAACTGAGAATTTTTGGTCCTTACTATCACACTATTTTTAGAAAGAATTAAAAATTGAAGGAAGTAATAATAAATACAAACAGAAGTCATTTATAATCTGCTGAATATTTAAAATCATTGTAGAAGTTAAAATTAGAGTTGTCATTCTCCATAACACACAGTACTTTTCCAGTAGCTTTGGTAAGAGAAGAAAATTTGGCAACATATTTTCTGGGAACCTATTCACTTTTTCACCTATAGCAATTTTTTAAATATTTATACAATTTATTTAATATAAAGAAGCCATTTATCTATTTTTATATACAAATAGAAATAAATTGTATATATATATATATATATATATATATATATATATATATTATAGGTGCAGATTCTTAAATTTTGTAAGGAGCCAGTGGCTCCTAAGCCCAAAAAATCCAGTGGCCACAATTGTAAAACAAACGCATAAAAACAATAGTGTTTATACGGGGTAAAAAACTTTAAAAAAAAAAAAAAAAAAAAAAACCTCAAGAATTCAAAGTGTAAAGTAATTTGTATAAACATATGTACAACAAAATTTGAATATTAATTAAATCTTAAATCATGTACATTCAGAAGATAAAGTTGGGAAAGATACGGTTTAAAAAAAATATGTATAAGCTAAGCAATCATGATAGCAGGGAATATCAGAAAAATAATATTTCTTATTTGGATTTTGCCAGACAAAAGTACATATGAAAGAAAATCAGAATTTGTGAGATTATTTTGCAGTATAAAAATCAAAACACACTTCAAACATTTGTTTATATATATATATATATATTTAAATCACAGTCTATGTAAAGTTATCAGATTCAAACTGTTACAAATAACATTGCTATTCGAATATATTTAATAGTTTGCTGTGTTAAACATATCATTCTGAAATGTTATTAAAAGATAATAATAATGTTTGTTATGTGTTTTGGCCTTAATCTTTCAAAAAAATATCAACATTTCACGATGGGGACTGGGAATACCAGAAATTGATTACTTTTAAATCACATGGCGACTTAAACGCCGAAAGTTAGTGGCCACAGCAAAAAAATTAGTCGCCACGTGGCGACTGTGAATCTGCACCTATAATATATATTAAACACACACACACACATATATATCAGAGTTTCCCCCAGACAGTTTCAGAAGGGTGCTGCACCCTGCCTGCCCTTTGCTTTACAAAATAGCACCCTTCTTACCCCTCATAAAATAATTAGCACCCTTCTTGCCCCCTAAGTAAAATAATTAGCACCCTTCTTGCGCCCTCAGTAAAATAATTAGCACCCTTCTTGCCCATGAGTAAAAAAATGCCCTTTCTCCTTTTTGCATTAAAAAATTTGCTTCCATACTAAAAATTGACTTATTGTTGTCTTGAAAATAGTGCCCTGACTTTTAAATATCAAAAGTGGCTTTAAAAATCAAAATAATACCTTTTAACTTTAACAATTAAAAAAAGTGCCCTTAAGAATAAAATAGTGCCCTTTTCTCACCAGCAGCACCCTGCCCTTTTTTAAACATGGGGGTGAAACTCTGTATCTTAACATAGTATAAAACAAAGTCGCTTTTTCTGTCCCTATATACGCTTAAATCTTTAAAGCTACGCAACGGATTTTGATGCGGTTTTTTTTAATAGATAGAGTGATTCAAGAGGAAGGTTTATATGTATAATAACATCCATTAAATAGTGGAGAAATACTGTTATTTTTGAGGTTTTTAATGTGATGTCGTAAATAATTTCATTTTTTCCGCTTATACATTGCAAACGCAGGCTGAACCCTACAAGATTTATCAAAATAATGTACTAATTATTGTACACATTAAAAAGGTCTACAGAAAACACAAAGAGATGAAGGTTTTCAAGGTTAACCCGAAGCAAAGCGAGGGAGGGCCGCTAGTATATAATAAAACTTTTGTGAATAACAACATATATATATAGATATATAAGCAAGCATAAAAGTTTGTTTTCATAATTCACCAGTTTGGTTTCACTGAGTTTGTTTCTATAGATGTTTATATCATTCGGCAACAAATCTCACTTTCTGAAGCCCGAATTGTGCCAAGTTTAAAATAAAAAATGCCAACCTCCTATAACGGAAAAGTACTGTATCTTTAATATCAGTGCTTCTGATAACTATTTTTATATTTTATTTGTACTTTAGGCTCAACAGTAACAAATGTGGTGTCACAGTGATAAGTGTCGCCTGGTTGTCACTGACGACCAAATTTTTGTTATTTGTGATTGTGTTCTTCATAATACACTCTTCAAAATTAATTCATTAACTGAGTTGAAGACTTCATGATATATCATTACTATATTAATAATTCTTCTTCTTCAATCAATTTATAAAGAATTCATGTTTAAATAATGAGATAATGCAAAGGGGGAGAGGGGAACAAGTGTTTTATTGACATCTAGAAATTTTGCTTGTAACCACATTTTTTCTTTCTATTTACAGAGCCCTGTTTGTAAAACTATTTCGAAACAATAATTTTATGGTATATTTCTACAACATGAGCAATTGAAAAGTAAAGAAATCTATCATAAAAATTAATCTTTGAAAATACTGCTAACAATATAAAATTAGTTTCAAGAGTCACCCTTGGTGCACTACAAAATACTTATAGAATGGCAAATCTAATTAAAATAATCATTACCCACAAAAATAAAAATATTTTGTATGAAAATAGTAATAAAATTTGTATGTATATATATATGCTTTAGAAAAGGAAGAAAGGAAAAACTATCATATTATATGGTAATCATTTTCCTGAATATCAAGATATGATCTGTGTTGCAAATATTACTTTTCACTTTTAAAAAAATATTTAGATTAGATTCATTCCAAATTGGTAGTAAATACAGAGATTCAGTCAGAAAATTCTTATTGTAGAGAACTTTCTCCATTGACTAAAATCAAAATGAGCTCACAAATAGGGTTTAAGTTTAAACGGCATGTTTTTTTTTTTTTTTTTTTTTTTCTTTTTCTATTTTGCAACAATATGTCAGTAAGATTTTCACTGAAAAGCAACAGAAAATAAATAGAAATGTTAAAATATTCTCATTTTTATGCAAATGTTCACAGGGCAATAATTACATAACATCAATTAGTAATTATTCCAGATATAAGAACTGCATGCTTAGCATCCTCCAATTAAAAACCTAAAAGACACCTGGTAAAAGCTAAAATACTTTAGGCATTCTAGCTAAAATACTTTAGGCCTTTTTAAAATACTAAAAAAAAAAAAAAATGTTTGCTAGGTTAAAACTCTTAAACTCTCATCAAAAAGCATCAAAACTTGTGTTTTTATATCAAGTTTTAAACTAAAATGTGTAAACATTCTATGTATGTTGCAACATTAAAAAAATTCTATAATAGTAATTGATTTATTTTTGGTATATAAGTGATCCCACTTTATATTATATGTAATAATATTGTAATGCTTAAATTAAAATAGTAAAAATTATATTAAATTTCAACAAAATAAGTTTTGTTTAATGCTTGACTTCAAATATTTGAAATTATGAAAGTTCAGCATTCATCCAAAATGTTGTCTTCCTTCACGTCATATAATTAAAACCAATTAAACCTTGTGTTTTTACAACCCTGTAACAGCCACTGAACAACAAAAAGAAAAAAAATTCTAAAATCACAAAGTTTGGCAAAAATTCCTGAAATCAAAGTTCAGCATTCTTCCAAAATGTTGTCTTCCTTCATGTCATATAATTAAAACCAATAAAACCTTGTGTCTTGAGAACCCTGGAACAGCCACTGAACAACAAAAAGAAAAAAAATTCTAAAATCAAAGTTTGGCAAAAATTCCTGAAATCAGGAGAAATTCCTAAGAGAAAGCCTGAAAAAGAAAATCCATCATATTCAGAATTACATATGTATACATATCTAAACACTGTGATCTGCTGAAATTGTTCACATTCATCTGCTGAAAAGATCTTGGTTGTTCATATAGCACTGCTTCTTTGATCATATAGAAGGCCGTGCGAAGAGGGCCTTCGAAGAGGGAAATTGAGGGGTCGCTAAGTTTATACTACCAATCATGGTTTAATTTATTTATTTATTCATTTTCTGGGGAATTTCTTTTTCTCTCTTCATCATTCTTTTTTTTTCTGCCGCAAAATATCATGTGCTCTCTAATAAATAAGTGCAATTTCCTCTTATGCTGTTTAGTTGTTTGCAATTTCTGAATTAAAATTAAACCTTTTAAAGTTCCAAAATAAACTGGAAATGTTTATTCAATAGAATTTATTTCTGTTTCGGTACGTTATCAGTTTTGTGTTACCCGTCACAAAACTGAGGGGGGGGGGGGGGGGGGGGGGGGGGGGCAAATTGAAACTTTGCTCTGGGCGCAGTTTTCTCTTCGCATGGCCCTGATCATATATACATGATTGAAGTGAGTTCCCTGGGAGATCTTTGCCATCATATAGTTATATCCCAGTATATATCTGATTCCCGGCTAACATAAAAGTACCAAAAAAGGACCCTTAACAAAACTGCTTCATATCTCATGTACTTAATCATCTTAAAATAAAATCGGACATGGCACAAAACAGCTTTGATCAACAAAGAACTTATCTAGTTATTATAATGTAAATATGTATACAGAGACGGATCTAGACTAAATTTTAGCCGGGGCAAGCTTGTAGATTTGCACCTCCCCCCCCTGCTCCCAAGAATATCAGAATAAAATTTGCGTAAACAATTGCTTAAGGAACTAATATTAATACTCAATACTCAAAATTTGTATTTTTACCATACATTTTTTCTGTATAAAGAGTACAATATTACACAATACAAAAATTACAGAAAATATACCTGTTTTAACATCTACAATACCTATTAAAGATTTACTTTGAGAGCTTTCTTTGATGCAAAAGTTTTTATTATGTCGTAATAAAGTAATTTGCAAGCTATCTCATTTTCTAAATGTATTATACACAAATTTGATAATCGTTGTTCTTTTGTTAAATTTCTTAGATATTTTTAATCAATTTTAATTTACTGAAACTTCTTTCATTAGAAGTGACGATACAGGTAGCGTTAGGAATATTTTTAGACAAGTACTTAGATTTGGATAAGCATACTGAAGTCCATATAAATTTATCATTCTTAGCAGTTCAATAGCCGAACTTGACTTCATCTTTTGGTCTAACTCCAGTGCATGATATTTGAAGGTTTCGACTTCCGGAAAAAGTTCCTCTTTATCTACATCGTTTTTATACATATTTGCCAAAAGCTCAGCTTGCACTTGTAACTCTTCTTTTGACAGTTTTAGGAAATGTCTTCCATGAAGAAAACTAAACATGCCATTGAGATTTTGAATAGCTTCAAATCTGTTTCTTAATTTAATTAGGATTTTGTCCACTACTTCAAAGATCTTTAGTTCGAATTTCTCCTCATCAGAAATAGCGCTACTTTCATCTTCACAAAGCTCATCAAAAAACCTCTTCTTTTTTGTCTACCTCGTTTCCCTAAATTTTGCCTAAATACTAATATCAGTAGCAATACCATTTGCATCCTGTATTGCATATTGCAATACTTACCCTTTCTGAATCTAACATTTTAATGAGACCATTTAGGTGTTTTACAGACCTGTCAATCGTCATGTCTTCCCTTTGAAAAAGTTTGTTCACTATATCGAGTTGAGTAAGCACTTTATGCCAGAAGTACGTCATCACTGTGAATTCAAATTTGGTAATATTAAAGAGTAATGAAGAAGTTTCTGTTTTTGTGTCAGGAGTTGCTAATGGGTCAGTTTGTAATTCCTTTAGAACATTTATGATCTTTCGAATATATTTATAAACTAGATGGAACCCGTCAAAACTTGATGCAAAAAAATACTATAACAATATCAGTAAAATAAGCTTCTTTGTTATTTATGAAGGGGTGCGTATAAAACAGTCTTTCAAATATTTTATTTCAATTTTTTCCCCAGTCAAATACAGTACTATTTCCGATGCAAACTCCAAACAAACAATCCGTAAATAACTGTGAAATGCAAATCAGTTTGACATTACCACCATATTCCCCACGGCAAGAAAAAAAATTCATGGACCTATGAAGTATATACAAATAGTATATTCCTACGTTCATATCATATTCAGTAAATAACAGAACATAGTAAATAAAGCACACATCTCCCCCCCCCCTGTGATAATGCAATCGAATGAGCTCCTATGCGCATGTGCATTGCATCTGCCCAAAAGCAACGTCGAAATTCGACGTTAAAAAAGTTTTAAAATGATTAAATTAAAAGTTTTAAAATGTCCTCTTTAATCATTGTTCGTTTCAAATCCATATCTTCTAAAATGCATCCATTGTTTTAGCTAATCAATTTTTATGCAAAGATTAAGAAGTTTTTTACAGTAATAAATCTATCTGCAGATGAGGGAGATTTTTAATGTTTTCAAGTGTAATTTATTTGTATGGTTTCTTCGGTTCCTTGACATAATCAGGATGATTATCCCTTTTCTATCACAGTCGGGGATATTTTTCCTCTTATACAGTTGGCAAATGTAAAAAAATAAAAAAATGCAATTCCTAGCATATCCTGATATCTGATGGAACATATTCATCAACGAATTCAACATATCAATTTTATGTTCAACATAAACTAAAAATAGTCTTTTTTTTTTTTTTTTTTTTTTTTTTTTTCCCCTGACAGATTTTTGTTTAGCGCCAAAATGTTCTATCTTATGGATAATCTAATCTTATGATTTATCACTTTTTTTTTTATTATTATTATTCACTTTTTATGATGGTTAGGGAAATCTATTTTCAATTGTAGCAACTTTCCCAGGGGCTATTTTACATTATTGAAGTAAACTGGTGGTCATTGATAAGATAGAATTGAAAAACTTTTCATGCTTGAAAATTATTTAAAAAGTCGTTAAATTAATCGGCAGTTTTCAAATAAATTTCAATCGAAAGCTAATTTTTTTTCTAATTGATGATGTAAGAATTGAAATTGTAAAATGTAGTAAAAAATAGAAATTTGTAGTATTTCGAAGTGATGTAAGCGCGATGAAAGCTAAAGCGATAGCGCCTTTGTTGTCACAACTGTTGTACATTTCTAAAAATTGCCACTGTATTTTGGCTGGCGTCCAAAAGTGGAAAAACATTTTTTGACATCGAAAGAGAAATTCACAGTGAAAGAAATAGGACTTTGCGCTAATAAGGAACTGTTAAATGAACTTATAATAAATCTACCAAAATAATTCCTATGAAATATTAGTCTTACATTGTTTATTCTAGCTAAAAATACAATCATTGTTTCAATATTTTTTCTACCATAACACTATTTTTAATAACTTTAAATTTCCTGAAATCCTTTACTTTTGTGATTTTTTTTATTAAAAAAGGAAATCTTCTATCCTATAATTTAAAAAAAAGCAATTGGTAACGTGTAATCAAGGTATGCAATCAAGATGAAGAAATCAATGACGGCTCCAATTCTAATCTTTATAATTATGAATGCAAAAATCAGTAAAATTATGTCATGTTAACACAATCATATACATTTTTCTCTTTAGTTTTATCCATGTTAAAATGCACTTCAAGCTAACATAACGTCATTTTCACACGTACTTCATATATCTTACATTAATGCTTAAACGCCATGCACACAAATATAAATATATTTTGTATTTAATTGTAATGAAAAAATGGCATCAACAAAGTTATAATGCATAATGATAAAATAAACCCAATGGACAATATTCCCGTGACGTCACAATAAATATGAATTTTTATTCGCTTATAAAACACGCGGATAAGTATTTTTACCGAAATTTAACTTGCAAATTAACAAATTCGGCCTTAAAACCGCGTGCTTTTAATATTTATTATTTCTCTTTTATTCAACCACAGAGTTTAGAAAATAAACTCTGTGCTTCGGAACAGTAGGCGTTATCCGATTATGACGTCATTAGCAGACGTAAAAGTTTAATTGAAAATTACGGTTAATTAATTAAATTTTCGAACAAACGAATGCACGATAACAAATCTGTGTCCAGATAGCTTTCATTTAAAAAAAGAATGATGTAATTTGATTCAGTAGTTTGTTCTCACGGATTGTCGAAAGAAATCGCTTAGCGTTTTAAATATATAGATTGCTGTTACAGCTTCACCTTTTGATGACCACCGAATAGTACTTTGTAATTTTAGTGAAAGAAACATGTTTTCTCTTAGAATCTACTAGTTGAGACACTAAAATATTTGTAAAGGCAATTTAAGATACCAAAAAAAGTCTCAGCTTCTGGTAAAATTTTGGCAGCATTCACACCAATAAGATTGAGGGTATGAGCAGAACAAGGAACAAAAAATTTTAAATCATATGTTTGCAATATTCGGGTTTGGACTCCTTTATATTTTCCTGACATATTGCAGCCATTGTCGTAGGATTGGCCATACAAGTTATTTACAGCTAGACTATCATTTTCTAATTTCTATAAAATGAGTTCAGTAAGGGTTTCTCTAATTTTCTGGCTAACATTGAAGAAGTCAATAAAACTTTCGATTATTTCAGGACCATTTTCACTCATCTTTACATATCTAATAACCTGTGACATTTGATCTAAATGGCTTACATCAGGAGTAAAATCGAACATGATGGAGAAGTATTTTGCTTCTTTGATATCACTAAAAATATGTTCTCTTAATTTTGAAGCAATAATCTCTAGAAATTCATTTTGAATGACATGTGAAAAGTAACTAATTTGACCTCTCTTATGACGGTTAATATGATCGCGAAGATGTGCATGATAATGTGATAATAACTCAATTATATTTAAGAAATTCCCGCATTTAGGATTAGAGAAATTAAGATTTTCATGTGATCCTTTAGAGTTTAGAGAGCTACCTGGTTGCTTACCTTCATGAATATTGCTCGTCTTAAGCCATGAGGACATACTAGATGATAGCTGTGAAGTTTCCTCTTCTTTTTTTTAGCCTTTTTTCTGTAATAATCACCCAAATGTCTTTTAAACATAACCGAAATAAAATACTGCACACGTTGTAAAACAACATAAAACAATATCGGAAAAAAGATGACGAAAAATCTTTGAATTTTAAATAAATAAAAATTTCTTACAAATACTGGTGGCAATGTGATATTTTATATAATGTAATACAAAGTAATTTATTTTTTATTTCTGATCCTTATGCAACGAAAGTAAACCGCAGTTGAACAAAATAAAACTGAATATCTTTTCATGTGAATTTTTATTTTTCTTTATTCTTAATCTTTTATGATTTCTCATTTTTGCGCCCTTCCAAGTCTTGCACCCGGGGCAGCTGCCCCGGCTAACCCCCCCTTAGATCCGTCACTGTATGTATAAATGTAAATTTATATATCTAAATTTAATGCATTTATATAATTTTTTTCATTTAAACAGGACCTTATTAAAATTCATTGTCTAAATGGGGGCCTGGAAGGAAAATAATGCTAATGTTTAATTAATGTAAGCAGAGGCCCAATAGCAGAAACAGTGCAGCACTGCAGATTATATTTCAGACCTTGCAGATTAATCTAACAGCTTTAAAAGAAATGCTGGGCTTTAAAAGAATTGCTAAAATTTACTTTAAGTTTATTGTTATTTATTATTATATCTTCTTATCTTCCCTTTGTAAATGCAAATTTTGCGAATTAGGTTACTATAATTTCTTATGTTAATAAGCTTGATGATTCAGCATTGTTGGGTCACAGATAAATTTTGGTTTGCTGCAAATTGACACAGAAAATTCTACTTACGAGAGCAGGGGTTTGCAGAATAGCTTTTTATATTTGTGAAAAATCTAATCATAATTTTGTGAATAAGAAATTAACATTATTTTCATCACGTCCCCATTTCGATAATTGAATATCAACAAGGTCCTTTAATGAAAAAATACATATAAATGCATTAAATTTAAATAAATAACTACATATTTACATTATATGTATAGCTAGATAACAGGTTCTTTGGTGATTAAAGCTGTTTTGTGCCACGTCCAATTTAAGATGATTAAATAGATGAAGTATTTTTAATATGAAGCAGTTTTGTAAACAAAATTTTTTGTTATAGTCCCATTTAGAAAAAAAAAAAGGGGGGGGCGGGGTATTTTAAAGGACCCTAATTTTTTGCAAAAAAATCCCTGTTAATCCCATTTGGAAATTGTAGTACATATATGCTAACTGTGAATTCTGAAAGACATGTTTAATTTAAACAGCTTGCTTTAATGAATATTATATTGTCTTATTTTCTATGCTATAAATTTATAAAATAATATTACCGAGACCTATAAAGTTTAGTGAATTTGAACAATAATTATCTTCTGTCTTCATATCGAACAAGTAGAAAATACTAACTATGGATATTATTTTATTTATTTTTTGGAACAGATGTGTTACACTCACACACAATGTCTGGCGACTTTTTGATTGGCACGATTTCCAAGCCCGCGTGAAATCAATAACTTAATACAATAGACAGGCTACCATTAAAGGAAAATATCCCCAAAATTTGGCAACTTTTTTCCTATTTATAACAGATTTAAAAAAATAAAGACTGTGCATGAGGGTAAGACATCTTAGCCTGTTTTTTTTAACACTGTTTTAGGTAATAACAAAAATATACGAAAAGGAAACCTGTCTTTTAATTTCTCTATAAAATTTCTAATAATTTATGTTGACTGAACAGAGATAACTCTCACAGACTCTGGTGAATATAGAAGAGATATTAGATTAAGATATGACCAATTAATCAATCTATTAAAAATACTGTAGAAAATAATGTGAGGGAGATGGATTTTAAACTAAGCAATCCAAATGTATTCCAATACTAATATTTTATATACTTGAAGATTTTCTTTTTATACATATAAAACATGGTTTTGAATTTAATAAATAATATGATTAACATTTCTATAAACCTTGAAATAATAAATTTGTCTTTATTGGTTAAAATAGTATAGAAACATAAAATGTCATGCAAAGTTTACTAATAGGTATTTTTTTTTTAAATTATTCAAAAACTAATGCTAACATATGGGAATCCATTGTATCAAAAATTGTGTTACGATATTTCTTATAAATTTACTCATTTGTATGACATCTGTCAAGAAAATAAATAAAAGAATTACACAAATATGAAGAAGGAACATAGAAATAAATTATTTATTAACTTAAAGGTTAATATTACATAGCATTTCTTGAATTTAAAAATAACAAATAAGAAGATATAATATCTCATATCATGTATAAAATTTTAATTGTTCAATCTTAACTGACATTTTTTTTTTTTTAACTGAACACTTTTAATAACTTTTAAAATTTCCTTTTCCTGATTTAAATAATCGGATTACTTTTACAATCTCAGTCGAAACAGCGATGAATTTATGCTTTCAATTATTAATTCATCCTTATTTTGAATATTAAATTTTTTATCTTAGCTCAATCAGTTTAAATGATCTTTTGTTATAATTATCGAAATCGAAGGAAGAGATGAAAGCATTAACTGCTTCGCTATTACAACTGTGAAATGCATAGAAAAAATAACGATCAATAGTTATTCCATATTTTTAAAAACAATTAAAAAATAAACGAAAAATACAAGAGGCGAAATACTGATAAACAAGTTGTTTCGTTTTGTTTTTAAAGCGGGATCAAAATTCAAATTGTATTAGCACACATACATCTTTTCAATCTATTTAAATTTGCATATGCAAATAAGTCTGTTTGTAACTTTGAAAATAGACAAAACAATAAATTATGCAAATAACCGAAATCACAAATGCACATGTTAGCAACATCTCAAGATATAAACATCGCAACCACAAAGCAATCTATCGAAATCCATAATGACATTAGATTATTAAACAGCATTGCATCACTAATTACAATAATGCTATCTCAAGCCGACCGTCTTAGTACCTATCAACCTATCAGCAGGCAGCCGGCTTTAGCACCTTTCATATAATGCATTAAACAACAATGAAATGGCATTTCAAGGATAAATTATCGATTGTAATAAAACACCATGTTTACATAAACATGCAATTTAGAAAGAAAAAAGTATGCTTACGTTTTCTACCAGGTATATGAAGTTACCATTTTTACCCATATTTTAGATGATCATCAGAAATAGCTCCCGCAAGCTTTCATGGCCAAATGCTTACTTGACGCAGTCCATGCCCACCGCTCTATAAATTATGATAATATCATAAAGTCAAACAAAACCACACGTGTCCCGATGGATGACACAATGAGAAGATTAAGTTGATTTTTCACAATCATGCATATTACAGATTTCATATAGTAACAAATATTAATTGAATTGACTAAAATAAAATATCCTCGGAATGGCGCGTTCTTTGGGCTTTGTTAAGATGAAGTCCAGTAAGGGGGCTTGTATTTGCACTGAGTAAAGTTACTTTTTCAAAATCTCTTATTTGCTTTCTTAATATTAGCGTACGATTTCTTTTGAAAATTTCCGTGTTATATATGTTTTGAAAATGAGAAAAGTAAAGACATATTAAGTATTAATAGTAGCCATGGATTAATTAATCCCCCTTTTTTAAATTTGTAATTTGGTAAGAGTCCCCGTTAAAGATTTTATTGTGTACATCCGCTAACATTATATAGTTCTACAAATAAACGTTTATTTAATATGCTATATGTATTTTTTTGTGATTTTGTGAAACTAGTTGAATTATTATCCTTTCAGCTTTGGTATTTTATACTCAAATTTAAAATATATTCCTGTTTTTGAAAATATTATAATCATTACAATGATGTTTTGGTCTTGTGAATAGGTTTGAATAGTAATGTAAACAGAAGGGGTGGTGTCTGTCTTCAAACGCGTTATGGAGGCAGTCGAAAGTGAGCAGACAAATTCAGCTAATGAGGTAACATAAATTTATGCATTAATAGATTAATATTTTTGATGCGCATAACTTTGAAACCCGATAAAAGTTTGAGTTTCGATAAACGTAAAAATTGATCGCTTGTGAAACAAGTTACTGACCACAAAGTTACATTTATAGTCTTTTTTTAAAGTTTATATTTGAAATGTAAATACTATCTTTTTTTTTTTTTTTTGCATTGTCGTAACTAGAGTTATGAGATTTTATTCAAAAATTATTCAAGTGGGCTTTTATGCAAGGAAGAGTCTCAGCATCATAAGCCTTAATTTTATGACGCGTTGAAAATATTCTTTTATTTATGCATGCTGCTTATATAAATATCTCTTCGGCATGTTATATAAACAAAATTATTCAGATAGTTGTTTATTAAAACATTTTAAATACTTTTTTATTTTATATAGATTTCTTTTGTGTTTTATGCTATTATTTCAAAACTTGATTGGAAATCATATCGCAAAAGATTTTATCGCTGTGATTTAAAAATTTTTAATTCAGATAATGTTATTGTTGAATTAAATTTTTCCATTTGGGAAAAGAAAATTGAAATTTCAAAATGAAATGTAAAAGCTTAGTCTTTAAAGTACTATTTTTTGTATAATTCCTGCAAATCGTTTTGATTATTTTCTTATCTATTTGTTTTTAAACCTGCCTAAGGAGTATGTTGTCAAAAGAATGAGATAATTTTTTAAATTTTAATAATTTAAAGAATTCAGATTTCTTTTTTATCAGATATTTGTTTTAAAAAAATCAGCGCAGTTTTGTTCTTCTTAATCCTTCTATTTTTAATATTAATTAGTTTTTAATAATAGAAACATTCTTCTGTAGAGTACATTGATTGATCTGTTCAGTTCACTGTTAAGTTCTGTATCTTGGTTCTTTTAATCTATTTATTCACATTGTTCTAAAAGATGTTTCTGATTAAAGATTCATTGTGATTTTTGATTAAGGATGAAAGTTATGGAGAATTTTCTTACAAGTTTTTACTAGTGTTCACTGTAGAAACAAAAAGGGCAGAGTGGTAGTGTACTAATAAAGCACAATTAAAGCAGGGAAAAAGGTACTAGTTAAGTAAAAAAGGGCATTATTTCGAAGATTAAAAATTGTGTTAAGTAACGATAGAAAGAAAAAATACAAGATGTTTGTCTTCTGTGTTTTGCATAAAGAAATAAGAAAGCTCTGTGATTTTTGTAAGCTTTTCAGCACATTGATTTAGAAATACTCTATTAAAGTAATAATCATTTTTATTGATCATCCCACATTTCTCAGGCCAACGTGTTTAAAATTCTCTAGTATTTTGCACTTTCTGTTTTTAGCCGCATTGGCCATGTTTAATAAATATTATTTTAACTTTGCAATCTAATCATTCTTAGATTATCATCCTTAACAGATAAGTTAGTTTAACAATAAAAAAATAAGGCATAATAGAGTTGATGAAACCACCACTGGAATAAAAGCAAATCAGAATAATAAAATGACGAGTATAAATATATAATAAAATGATGAGCCACTGAGTTTACTGAGATTCATAAATAACAGAATTATGTCAGAAACCAGTCGTCTGCTAGATAAATTATCCTCCTCCATGAAACCAATACATAAAAGAACAAAAATATTTCTTGTTATTCAATATTGAATATATTGGTGTTCTCATTTACTGTTATCTTAATTTATGCATTAAAAATTATTAGAGTAAGTTATCTCTAAGAGCAGGAAATATCTAATAGCTTTTGTTTGATATTTATTTATAGGAAATATCTTTAAATGGTTTATAAATCCCATTCTTCTTTCATGAAGAAATTTCAGAAGCAATAAAGCAAAAAAATAATTTGTTTCCTACATTTCTCTCTCTCTCTCTCAATGTGAATCATCACCATCGGCGTGGCAGTACGAAATCGGAGGAGGATAGTGTGGCAGGTGTCATTTGTCAAATATTTCTGAGCAGGTAGTTCAATAATATGACAAGTACACAAGTACTTATAACAAACAAAAGCTATTTTCAGTCAGTGAATTAATAGAAGAAAAATAATGAGGTGCAGAATTTTGGTCGAGTTCGGACTAAATTTCTATTTAGAACTTAAATCAGTGGTGTGCCAAAAATATCTTTTTGCGTGCCGACAGGTTCGCCGACACTGTGCTAGGCCAAACATAGCAGTTGTTTTAAAACATCATTGTGAAAATCATGCTGCTGCTCTAGTTCCAATAACAAGTAAAATGATGAAGTCTAATGTTGCATATCGAAACTGTCAGAGTTAACCTAGAAATTGAAAAGAGAGAGAAAAAAGAAAGTACAACTTGAAGTGCAGAAGAGGAAGAAAGCAAAAATGCAATTATATGTCTTGAAAAAAGGTTGGAAGATTTAAACAAAATTTGAGTGAAGAAGTAGCTGTTCGGACAGATTGATTGCTCAAGGCAACCAAAGGTTGAAAAGTGTTTTAGAAGAAGGGCATAACTGAAGTTAAAATTGCACAAAATCTGATTACCACTGATGTAACAGCTACAAGGAACTAAAAGTGAAAAAGGATAAAGCTGATAGCTTGTCTACTGTTATAAATAAAAGAATTTTATAAATACAAATTTTATGAGTCAGAAACCTAAAAAAGTTAATTTGTAAGAAATCCTGTAAAAAAAAAAAAAAAAAAATCTAATTAAACAAGTTAAAAAATATATTAGGTGTACTTTTTCATTGTTAAAAATTGTATTTGATATATTATTTGATTTGCATAAATATTATGTTTATTTTCAGGTCCTTAAAAAGTCCCTATTTCAGATTTTGTGTCCTTAATTTTTAATCATTAGGTCCCTAAGTACCTACAATTTTGAACCAGGGTTGCTGGCAGCCGTGTCTCTTAATATTCTTATGTGCTTAAAATTAATTGTTCTTGTTTATGTTAATGAAAACCAGAAGTGGGAACATTTCAGAGAAAATGTTAACATTTTAACAGACCTAGGTTGATAAATTTATTGTAAAATCCTTTTTTTTTTTTTTTTTTTTTTTTTAAGCTAAATGCAGTATTAACTAATTAAATTGATGGTTTCATCTTTCCTAAGTTAACCTCCTTTTTTTTTCTTTTCTTTTTAACACTCTGCTCTTGTTTTGTACAATATGTAATTTAAATGAAAGAAGTTCCAAATAAATTAAAATAGTTCCCTTTTTTTCTCTTTAGATGGAAGAATCAGATGCTAGTTCAGATGACACTGAAGAGGTATTTTATTGTGTTTGTGTTAATTGCCTACATGAGCTTTTTGTTCATTATTTATTTAGTCTTTTTGTATGAAAAAAATATGAATTTCATTGAGTAACTATGTTTCATGACACTGTTTTCTTCCAATTTCTTTTAGCTATAATTAAACTTTTATGCAAGAGTCAGTTAATTTTTAGGTACCATTAATTTCTCTTTTGAAAGCTTTTTAATTTTATTTATTTAATTAAGAGCAGATATTATTGATAAAGTATGATATACAGCTTAAATATGTTTGCTAACAATTATTAATTTATTTGTTATTTGACATTTCACAGCTAATTTAACTGATAATTCAGACATTTTAGGATTTTCTAGAACAGCTACATTGATCCATTATATGTGTATCTGTATATTAAGTATTTTTAAATTGTATTGTATATTTTATTTCAGGAAATTGAACCAAAACTGTGTTATGAGCGACTTACAAATGATGTGCCGAATATTTTAAAGAAGGATGCTGCTAGCTGTATTGCTGTTCATACAAAGGTAATGTATAAGAAAAATATTTAACATCTAAGAAACAAAAACTGATTATTTAAAAATGCAACTTTTATTAGTAAGTATTTTTGTATACTGTGATACTGTAAACTCCAATTTTCTTTCATATTTTACTGTAAAGTAGGGAAGATATAAAATATTATTGCATTTCTATAAAATAACGGTGGATGCACATGATAGGTCTGCACAAAATTGAGCTAGCTGAGCGATTTAAAAAAGTTTTGAAGCAACCTTTAGTCCAGGATCGGCGAACCTTTCCACATCCGCGTGCCACTTTTTGTCAAAAAAATTTTCAAGGGACCATGGCGTGCCAACGACAACCCCCCCCCCCCCCCCCCCCCCCCCCCCGCAACTCAAACGTAAACAACTTGTCACAAGGAAAGATTAATTAATGACAGTAATAATTATAGAAAGAAGATAATACATAAGAAATAATTATATTAATCTTAAAAAAGGTATTAAAATCTAAAATCGAGACAACTTGCCAAATGACTGTAATAATTATGGTAATACGTGATGTTGATTTTGACATTTTAAGCAGAGTGGTGGTTTTATAATTGAGGTAATTTTATTTTAATTCTAATTTCGTAAGATTTGCAGAAAAATCTCCTTTTTTCAGAAGAAAATTTAAAACTTCGTAAAGTACGTAATGCAGCCACAGCATCTTGGAATTAATGTGTTAGTTTCTCACTAGATTAGTTTTAACACAATTATTTCAAATTGGTAAATAAATCATACGAGTAGTAATTTTTACTAAGTAGTAAGTAAATTACTACTCGTATGATTTATTTACCAATTTGAAATAATTGTGTTAAAACTAATCTAGTGTAATCACGTATCCAGCGTTTACTGGAGCTCCTTTACCTGCGATCTTTTCTGTTGAGCTGATTAAAATATCAGACCAGATTCTCTGATCAATAAGGTTAACTGGATGAATTATGCCCTCCAGATTCGACAGGGATAGCTCAGTGGTAGAGCGTGGCGGCTTCAGCCAAGCGATCCCAGGTTCGAATCCTGGCCCGGACATTTTTCGTCCAGTTGGTAAATTACTACTCGTGTGTTAGTTTCTGTTCACCGAGTTCGTTATCACTCTCATTGTCACAAATGTTTGTTTCTTCTATCAGTTTGCAGCTATCGCTTGTCGAAACAAGGTAAATCTAACAAAGCGTCAAACTTTCGTTTATTTAAAGCCTGTGACGATATGAGATTAACTATTTTTGTGATTACTGCTAAATATCACCAAGAGATTCAAAACCAGCCTATGCACCCAGGACTTGTTGATGTGTGATACAGTGAAATCCAAGAATAATATGGCCAATGTGAGTTTGAAATAAACTGAAAAAACCATTTATTTTACCCATTATACTGGAGCCCCCAGCAGTTGTAACAGAAACTGTTTTAGACACATTTATTTCTTTTTCAGTAAGTGAATTTATAACTGCTGTACAAATATTTGCACCTTTTAGTTGCAGTTGATAATGATAATACCGAGAATAATTACTCCTTAATACCATTTTCAACAAAACACCGTACAAGAACATCTAAACGAGCAGATTTAGTTACATCTGAACTTTCGTCAAGACAAAATAATGTGAAAGGAGAAGAGGATATCAGACTTTGGTTGCTCTCTTAAATTTTCTGCCATTTTTAAGATTCTATCTTTGACTGTATGTCTTGATAAAGAAGCATCTTTAATTAGTTGAATTATTTTATTTTTATTTTCAAAATCGTCAAAAAGTGATGGAGCGCGTGTTAACCAGGATTCCTTCAAAAACTTTCCATCGCAGAAAAATGTACCATTCCGAACAATGACATTCGCAGCCGAGAAACTTGCGACACTAGTTTGAAAATCTTTGCTGATATATGTAATCATAGATGTCAACAGTTTATTTTCTCTTTAATTGCACTGGAAATGAATTCCTTTTCTTCTGCATAACTTTTTGGGGAAATAGGTTTGTGATTTGTTTCATAATGCAGTTTTACTGCAGACCACTGTCCCGGACAGAATCTTAACATCTTTATTAATCATCTCATATTTCTCAGTCCGCCACGTTTGAAATTCTCTACTATCTGGCACTTTCTATTTTTTAGCTAAATTGGTTATGTTGAATAAATGTTATTTTAACGATGCAATCTAATCAGTCTTAGATAACCATTGTTGATTATAATTAAGTTAATTTAACAATAAAAAAGATCATGCATAATAGAATTGATGAAAGCATCACTAGAATAAAATAAAATCAGAATAATAATAAACTGACTAGCCAGTGAGATTACTCTGATTTATATATAACAGAATTGAGTCGGCAGCCAGTCATCTGATAAATTAATTACCTCTCTCCCCGCTCCATGAAGTCGATACATAGAAGGACAAAAATATTTCTCGTTTTTCAGTATTGAACATATTAGTATTCTCATTTTTTTTATATTATCTTAATTTAGGCATTTTTAATGAATTAAATAATTAAAAATTAGAGTAATATAATGATTAGTTAAAAATAATGATTAGAGTAAGTTATTGCTAAACGCCGAAAAAATCTAATAGCTTTTGTTTGGTATTTATTTATTGGAAATATCTTTAAATTGTATAAAAATCGCATTTTTTCATGTTTTTACACTATCGGCAGACAGCATACTTTTGAAATTATAGTTTTCATTTCATTTTACAACTGTTTTAACAACCAATGTATTATTTTTTTCTTAACTTATCTGAAAAAAGGACATATTTTAATAGTTTTATTAAAATTTTTGTCATTTTAACTGATTAAAAATTAATTAACAAATTACAGCAACAGTTGAATAAAGCCTCATATGCAAATCAACATGCATTAAATGATGTAGAAATTTCAGAAACCAAACAAGCAAGATATAATTTGTTTGCTATATTTCTCTCTTTCAGTGCGAATAATCGGCGTCTGCAGTACAAAACCGAGGAAGAAGGTGGGAAGGGGAGGGGGGGGGGGTCAGATGTTCTGAGCGGGTAATTCAATTATATAACAAGTATACAAGTACTTATTATAATAAACAAAAGCTATTTTCAGTCAAGCTCGTGTATTAATGAAAGAAAAATAATGAGGTTCAGAATTTTTAGGAGTTTGACTGAATTTTGATTTAGAATTTAAATGAACGGCGTGCCAAAAGTATCCTGTCGCGTGCCAGCTGCAGCACGCGTGCCATAGGTTCGCCGATCCTGCTTTAGTCCATTGTATTTGGCACATGTAGCAAAATCCCTCAGTCAAAATCTCACGCTTACTAAATTATGTAAAAACAATTGTGCACACAGATTTTTAATTTAACAGGGTTGCTACGTCACCTGAGAGAGAGGGGGAAAAAAAGAAATTTTAAAAAATCACCCTAAAAACAGGAAATTTGGAGAAATTTTTTTAAAACCTGGAAAATGCAGGAAATTTTAAGTCTTAGTTTTTTACATTGAAGAAATATTAATCTTTTTAACTCTAGTAATGAGGAAATGACTGTAGCTGCAGCATTTCTTCTGAATTTCTTCATTTTCTAAGTTTGTATATACATACATGGATTTTTGTTTTTTTGGATTTTAGTAGCAATCCTTTTTGAGATTTCTTGAATTTTGTTTTTATTGATATGGAAAAGTCGGGGAAATTCGTTACTGATCTGGAATAGACACCCTGATAAAAGCTTTGCTCATTCATCTCAAGGACAAAAAATGGAATGGAAATTGGTAAAATGATAACTAACCTGAATTTTTAATAGGCGTATGACTGAAATTTTGCTGTGATTTTACTTTAGAATATATGAATTGTTTTAATATTAAAAGCTCAAAGTCAATATTTTGATCAAATTTTAAAATTCTGAAAGTATTGTCTTTTTAAATTCTACTACAGTAGAAAGCCACTAATCCGCAAAGCTTGGTTCCAACTGTTGTGCAGATTGGAGGCTTTTTGCGGATTACAAGCCATGTCTATTTAATCTTTGTTTACATTTCTTTATTTTGGACAAATTTAGATTGCTAATACTAAAATATAAATAAATTACACATTTTAATATATAGATAAAGTAATAACTATGTAAAAAATAATTATTTTTTATTTTATTATTTTTTAAATTTCTTAAATATGGCATCAATTGTTGTCTGTTTTAAGACATTTGGTTTATAGTGTTGAATTTTATCTTTAAGTACTAGTTCAAAAGCAATATATATGTATTTTTTTATGTGTTTTTCAATTTTATAATTACGATTTAATGAATAAATAAATAAATTATAAAATATATTGTCTAAGTAAGGATTTTTTATCATTAAAATAAAAAAAAAATCACAAAAGCTCACATTGTATTTTACAAGTATACTGTATGAAGAAATGAATATATAAAATAATATCCTAATTAAATGTGCTTTCGTTTTAAACTATAAAGAAGAATGTTATATGATATATAATAGCTATATATAAATATAAGAAAAATGTTTAAATTGGTGAAAAAAAATTTCAAAATTTTGTCACCATTGAAGCATATTTCAAGAATTAAATTTCTTTGTTTACATTCATAAATTGATTGCGGATTAGCGGCACTCTACAGTACTTTTTTTTTATTTGTTATAAAATGACTGTATTAAGGATTTTATGGATCAAAACTTTATTTATAGACATGCTAAACTACATCTATATCTGTCAGGGGTTCTGTATTTCGAGTACCATTATTTTTATTTATTTTTTTATTTTTTTGCCTTATTTAATCAGACATTTCTGCATGGAATAGGATATTCTTTTACATAGAAAAGATCGACATGATAAAATTTGCTTTTTATAATCTAGTCATTACGTCTTAATATTTAAAATTTTTTTGGTATGTTATTTATGTTATCGAAGAAAATTTTAAAGTGCTAATAGAAAACACACATTTAGTGAATATTGAAATTTTAAATTTATGCCCATATATATATTTTTTTTAATCTCTCGCATAGAGAAGTAAACATCAAAAATAAAGTTTGCAAATGGTATTAAGTTCAGAAATTCTTTTTTAGATGGTAAATAAATCACAAAGCATGGGCCGACACACAATCCAACATTGCAGTCTTTGCTCTCATAATAATGTTGTCTTTACACTAACCATGATACACCACCTTGCATTAACATGACTATATATTCTTTTTCATGGACATGTAATGTCATCTATTGGACATCAAACAAAATTTCATTCCAAAATGCAAGATTTTTCCTGGCCTAACCAGGCCTGGACTCCCCCCCCCCCCCCCACCAAGTCCATATTGGGCTGACATTTTATTTATCTATTTTTGTAAAAATAAAGTGATGATGTACATTTATTTAATGAAGTCTTTAGAAATTTCATTTGGTTTAATAAATTACAGGGAAATAGTTTTGAAAACATACTTTTTTTTCTCTCTGTAGAGATTTTAGTTAAGATTTTCTTTTACCATATTTTTCTTTCATTGTAAACTATGTTGACTTTTTATTGAATCATCATTTGAATGTAAATGTTTAAGTCAATTTTTTTAATTAGTGTTTATGCATATAATTGTCTAGATGGTCATTAATATTGTTGTTCTGTATTCTATGAATTGCAGACATAAAATCTACGCATAAGTGGGCTTTTTTAATAATTTTAATTATATGATAATGTTGCTTCAGAAATATCTACATGATTTGTAGAAATTGAGTCTGTCTGGGCTGGGCTCAGGTGGAATTTTTAGCTTTTATACTCAGTGGCGTAGCGTCAGGGGGGGGGGGACATGATTATTTTACTACCAGTATAATTATATACTACATTTAGCCTTATTTAATCTTTGAACGGTATGAATTAAATAAGGCCAAATATAGTACATAAAAATACTGGTAGTAAAGTGATCCGTGCCCCCCTTGACGCTACGCCTCTGTTTATACTGGGCCGGCTATTAAAGTTTTTGTACAGGCTGGACCTGGAAATTTCAGCCTGTGCAGACCTCTGCCTCTGTGTTTCATTCTTCTTAGGTAACTGCTTAGCTAACGGGGCAGTGGTAATCCACTCATGTGTGATTGCAAAAATAGAGGTGTGCTGTAAACGACCTAGCTGCCCAGAACGAGCTAAACAAAAAATGTAATTTTTTGTAAAATCACATATGGCCTACTACTATAATATTTTACAATATATATACCTAATCACATTGTTAACAATGTTTTATTAATATTTTCTTTCAATTATAATTATTGAAATTAATATTTCATTTTATTTATTTTTTTAAATATTTATTTTCAGTTTCTTGCTCTGGGTACTCATCTTGGAGTGATTCATATTCTAGATCATCAAGGAAATAATATAAGGAGCAAAGAGTTGCTTTTGGTATTATTTGATTTTGTATTATAAATAAATATCTTCACTTAATCCACTTACATCGTTAGTTCATATATGTGTGTGTGTAATTTTCTTTTTCATTATCACAAGAGGGCAGGGCCGTACAGAAAGACTGTGGGCCCCCATCATAAGTCTGATAAAATAAAACCTGCTTAGACAAAAATGTACAGGAACTTCCATTTTAAATAGGTTTTTTCGTCTTAAAAGGTATAAATGCATGGAATTTTTTTGGCTAGATCATGATTTTTCTCTGTTTACAGCAGAATTCCATTATAAACAGCCTTTACTGTATTAGAAAATAAATATGTTGGATAGTATTTTTTTAGAAAATCTATATAGTATTTTCTTAAAATTTTATTATTTTTCTTTTACAGTAGTATTACAGTTTATGATGCATTGGTAACCTTTTCATATAAGAACTTCTATAGAAATTTAAATATTGAAAATGTAATTAAATTTTAATTTAATTCATCAGTTAAGTCGCCTATTTCCTGACTCTATTCAAACTTTTATTATCGTGTTTTACAATTTAGAAAATACTTGTTCTATAAAACATAAATAAGTAAATGTCTGCATCTTTGCTATGTGCGTTCTGCTGATTTTTAACAAAAGCTGGATTTTGCTTTGCACTTAAAATGCCTCCTGAGCCCCCCCCCCCCCCCCCCCCTCTCCCTCCTAGCCAGTCCTTAAAGACATTCAAGCAACTTCTGACTTTTGAATTTTATTATTTGTTAGTTATTTTAATTAAAATTTTTATGCAAAAAATACCAGTCTACTTTTTCTGGTATTTATTTAAAAACCTGTATCAAAAGTCAGGCCCCCTAGGAGACCCAGCCCTAGTAATTTGTACCGGCTCTACTCCCCTCTGAACGGGCCTGCAAGAGGGCATATATATATACATTTTGTTAGTGAATAGCAGTGATCAAAAGCAATTTTAATCATTGGTATAGAATAAGATATTAATGAAGAGGTAGATCTATTTAAAAAATGTATTCTGATAACTTCAGACCCATTACAGTGACGATAATATTCAAAGTACAAATTATTTTAAGTGGTAAGAAAAAGTGATAAGTTATATAAAATTGCAGCTATTGGTAATATAAGTAAAAATATGAATTTTATGCTAGAGAACATTATAGGTATGGGAATTACTTTTGAAATATAAAATTCTTCTACAAACAGTAACAAAACATATCAGATTAAAAATAATCCAAATTTTGATTAAATTTCTGTATTGGTATTAAAAACTTATTTTGGTTTTAACGATCTTGATACTTTTATTGCAGAAAATCTATACTATAATATTACTAATTACTAACATACTGTTAAAAATACTGAAACTTTGTGCTTTAGAAAACCTTGGTGCCTTAAAATATGATTATGTCATTTCTTTAGAAATTAAGCTTTGCTAGGGAAAAGAAACTTAATTTTTAAAAAAATGGTGATAACAGCATATTTTTTACTCTGCCATGTGATTCAATTTAAGTTTTTGTTTTGCTTTTTTACTTCAGACTAGCCATATTTTTTAAGTCAGTGAGTTTAGTCACTTCTAACAAAGGAGGTTATGCAATTAGTCTATATATTTTCTTTTTTAAATCTATATTTATTCATAACTTTTGAACATATGCTCTGATTTTGAATTTATATATATATATTATTATTTGAGGAGGTCCTGTAAATTTCATCATGTCCAATTAATCAAATCATATAAAAGTCAGTCTTTATTTTAACTGTATTACTTTTACCAATTTAAAGTTTGATTTTAATTGGTATATTTGTAACAAATGTGTGTGTCTTTTTCATTGTTTTTCAGCAAATTTTATTTTTATGTAGTTTTACTTATTTAATATTACAGTATAGAACCAACCATTTATCCAAAATGGTAGGGTCCAGGTGTATTTTGGATAACTGGTTGGACATTATATCAACATCCATTTGATCAAATTTGTAGAATATGTGATTGTGCAATTGTTTCAGATTTCAAATTAATTATTAGATTACTCCAATTTAAGAATCAGATTATCAAGATCAAAGATCAGAGTTTCAAAGAAGGCAATTTATAGGAATCTCCTGTAAATATTCTCATAAAAATTAAAATTCCCCCCCTCCCCTTCCCAATATCAAACAAATATGCTTCCGTTTCAAATCCTAAATGTTGGCACCAAGTTATAATAATGCATGTGGTAATGATTCAAGCAATGCACATGTCAAAGTGACACTGTGTGGCAGTTTTTACTGAAATATTCTGAAATCAGCCAATTGGAAATTTTCATTCTGAATAGCTGGATTTCTGGATAAACTGTTCTATACTGTATTTTTCAGAAATAGTGTGAATGTTTGTAATCATCTCAATGATTGTTACATGTCATTAAATCATATGTATTTGCCAACATTAAAAATAAATGTGCATTCTATATCAAAAATTTACTCTTGTGATTTTCAATTTTTAATCGCATAGAACTATACAGTTAAGCTACTATAAGTTAAATATCTAAATTTCAAATTTTGGTTGGTTACCTTAAAGTAGTTTTGCATTCCATTTGGAAAAAAGCATGTTTTGTTTTCTGCAGATCAAAACATTTTTGTTTTCTGTAATTTCTTCAAAATATCAAGTTGAACTGTATTTTAGTATGAACGTTTTGTCAACTTAAAATGCATTTCTATCAATCTGTGTGAATGTTGGTAACAAATGGCAAGAAAAATGTTTTACTGGCATGTGAAAATTTAGTCGCTTCCAATAATGGTGAATGATGATATAGTAGATATATGATGCCGTATCTTATCTGAATCAATTAAATAAATTTTTTATTCTAAAATTATTTTAGCAGAGTATTCTAGATTGAAAGTTTATATGCATATTATTTTTTCAGTAGTCATAATTAGGCTGTCTTTCATTTTATTTATACAATCAATTTGTTCTTGACGAAATAAAGTAGGAATGTTTTTTTTTTCAAATACAGCTACAAGTGTGCGGTGAGAAAACATAAAATATGGGGAAAAGAGACATAATACATATGCAGAAAAATGTTACATAAATGGTTATTTGTAAATATTTTGCTGAATTAAAATGAAATATATTAAGGAGGTTCTCACATTTTGTAGTGTTTTTCTGTAGTCATTCTGTTACAGGGTTCATAAATATCATGATATTTTCGAAAATATCAAAAATATCCAATATTTTGATATATATCCGATATTTTCAAAATAGTCAACTTACCGCTGATAATAAATATTTTCAAGCATAATATAGATTAGAAACTAAAATATATATTGCACTTATCATGAAAACTTAAACAATATACTAAAACTGCATTTTTCCCCCCTTTTCTTCTTTTATTTTGCACTTTGAACAAAATTGAAGATCAACTAATCAACAAACAGAAACAATTTGCTTTATACACTTATAAAAAAACAACTATAAGATTCAGTATCAACTATCAAGAAATCAGAAATTTATAAAACAAGAAATTAAATACAAAATAGTTTTTTTTTTAATTGAAAAATTTAAATATAAATGTCAGCGTATTTTTTTAATTCCCTAACATGTTGTACAATTTAAGCTCAACAACATCAAAACAAAAAAATTATTCTTTTCTAATGAAGCTACATAGAACTGATTATCTAAATTAGACAGTTTTAGTTATATCCTACGTAATTATTAGTCCCATATAATCTACATTTTTAAAAATAAAAACTTCATACAAAGCTTGGATAAGATTTTTGTTTTTTTCTTTAGCTAGAAAAGTCACTGCCAGAGACAAATGTTCTTTATCTAGAGTCAATATCAGTTGAAAATTTCATTTACACTTGTTTTGACTTAAAATATTAAAAATATCTTGCAGAGTGATATTTGGAAAATAAATATTAAATATTGAAAATAACAAACATCTTGATATTTTGAAAATAAATATCAAATAATATAAAAATATCAAAAATATCAATCTTGATATTTTAAAAATAAATATCAAATAATATAAAAATATCAAATATCAATCTTGATATTTTGAAAATAAATATCTGATATATATCATGATATATATATCCATTGATATATATCAACGAACCCTGTATCTGTTACAAACATTTTGTCTCCAGTATCGTTATTTGACCTGTAGATTCTTCTAAATAGTAGCTGTTAGATTTTAAGATGTGATAAACCAAAAGTGTATCTTAGTCATAAAACTCAAATTAAAATTCTAAATCAAAATAGTAAAGACATTGTACAACTAAAATAGCTATATATATGTGTGTGTGTGTGCGTATATATATATATATATACAGTAAACTCCCGACTATCCGGCCTAATGTGGCAGAAGGGTAGGCCGGATAACAAAAAAGCCAGATAGGCCGGAGTTCTATAAATATTTACTCATTTCCTGCCCACACTCCGCCATGGTATTAAAAACACATGTTACACATTTTAACATAATTTTTATATATGTTTCAAAAGTTCACAGTTTCAAAATAAGCAAAACATTAACATAAAACGTAAACCTAATTCGTAAAAAAAAAAGAGTAAATCTTATTTTACTGCTCGATTTTTCTTCCTGTCACTCATTGTACTTTTACCAACTCCTAACTCCGAAGCAATAGTTTTTGCTGTTACCCCAGATTGCAGTTGATTTATAGACACTACAGCAATTTATATCCCTCCATAGCCACTAGAGCCTTTTTTCGTTTATAACCCATTTCGTTAATCTTCAATAGATAAACACGAAGCACACCAAAAGACTATAAGAACGTAACCAGGAACAGCGACAAATAACATCCGCACTTGTTAACATCCGAAGCACAACTGACAAAACATGTTATCAAGCCTTAACAACCCCTCCCTTCCTGTCTCTCATTGCTATGCTATTGCATTCTGCATTCCCTTTTTGTCCTTTCTGTCCTGAGTCAGCACTTTCCCACGGATGGGAACCTGCCTGTCTCGGCCGCTTACAACATTCCTCATTTTTTTTACTAGGCCGGATAGTCGTGAGTTTACTGTATATATATATATATAATATATATATATAATGTGTAAGAAGATTATATGTAAATAGTCACTTTACTGGAATTATATGACAAATAATCGATGAACAACAAAATATGAACTTTAATTTCAACTAATACACTTTTGGTCAAAACTATACAATAAATTTACTTTACGATAATTTAACTAGGCCTAATAGCGCCTTTACCGGCTATATTCATTTTATATCTTGCTTCATAACAAAAATTAGAAAACTGGCTCTTTGCCTAAACTCGCGATCCAAAGTATTTACAGCTCACGCATTTAAATCATGGATAATAGCATTAGTGTCAGTTCATTTGATGAAGTGAAGTGTTCCACCTGAAATCCTACAAATATATATATATATATAATATGTTTCTAATTTGAATAACATTGATATTTTTATTTTCAAATTACTTAAGTTTAAACATAGTTTTGGTCCATAAATTTACCTAGGAATCATAAAAATCAGGGAAAAGTTATTTTTTATGGGTATCAACTGAACTCTGTTAAACTAATTCTTTAAAAGCTTATTTTAATTCAAATACTGTATTATTTATTTATTTTATTCTTTTTAAGCATGTTACTACTGTCAACCAAATAAGCATAGATGAAAAAGGAGATTATTTAGCATCATGTTCTAATGATGGGAAAGTAAGTTGCTTGTATGTTATCTGTAGTTTTATATATTGATTGCAAGTGCTGCTTGTCTTTAAACTGTAAAGGATATTAAGAAATGCAATTAGTGCTGTAATGAACATATATAATTTAAATTTTATTTACAATTCTGATGTTATATCTCATATATTAATAATTCTTCCATGTCATTTGATGTATAATTTTAGAAACAAAATTTTGAAAGAATTTGATTTTTAATTTGATTTTCTAAATTAATAATAAACAATTATTATGTAATACCAAAAAGAACTTCATAGTAGTTTCTTCATAAAAGTTAGTTTTCTGGAAAATATTATTGTAATTTTGTGGAAATGAAAGTGAGTTTATTCATCTTAAACATGCTTATTATTATTATTGACAACTTCTAAAATATATGATTTGTAATTTCTTCATATTACAGGAAACTCTGTCTAAGGCAGAATCGATGGAGAATGAGAACTTTCTGTCATAGACAATATTCCTTATGCAAAACAACAAATTTAAAAAAATAGTTTTATCTTGTTTACATTTATACTGTTGTTTAGTACCGTTCTTTAAACTGAAATGTTTACTAAAATTAGAAAAAATGGATTTTGTTATTAAACTAATTGTTTTTAATAATCTTGAAAAACATTATTTGAGCACTAAAGTAAAATAGCTTCAGTTCTGAAATGTAATAGAAAACATTTACTTTAACAAATACAATTATATACCTAATATTTAAGGAATCGGGAAAAAAAATCTTTTTATCATTTTTTGTTTTACTAAACATTTTTCAGTAACACATTGTAAGGCTGTTATTGGCATCAGGTCTCCTTTTTTTTTTTTTAAGTTGTCACTTTGAATTTGAATAAAAAAACATAATGTATTGTACTTTAGAAAGTACATATATTTTCATAAATGTGCATTTTACTAGTAATAATAACTTTTATATGCAAACTTATATCAGAAGTAATGGGATAAGAAAGCATTTCTCAAAAATTTAAACTTTTTTTTCTTTAATTAACTTTATTAATCTGTTACGGAATTTAATTAAAATATTCGACAATGAGAAATTAATATATATCGGTTTAAAATTTCATAAACCAAATGCCTTTCATTTTAAAAATATCCTTTTTTCTACTTATGCAAAAGTTTGGTTTCAGTGGGACCTTAAAAACTTTTCCGTTTCCATGTTGGACAGATTCCAGCTTATGCAGTACGAATTAATGTTATTTTCTAGGGATTGCCCAAGACTTTAAAATCTTTCTGTGTTAATCAGATTACCGACTTGCACAGAGTCTGCCTCAGACAGAATATACTGTATTTTAAAATCTGTGTTAATCGAGAAAAAAAAAATTTACTATGTGTATAAAAAATTGGTTTAAAAATCTAATTCGTAATTGTATACAAGTGGCTAAAATTTTAAATGAAAAATAAAATTATGTTCATATTATTTTATCCGTATTTTAATATTTACAAATTAACTTTTTTTTATGTAACCCTAGGTTGCCATTCACGGTTTATATTCATCTGATCTCAACACATCTGTTACTATTGAAAGGCCTGTGAGGTCTGTTGCTATAGATCCTAATTTCTCAAAAGCAAGTGCTAACAGAAGATTTATTATTGGTGAAGACAAGGTACTGTTTAAAATTTATGTAATGTTTTAATCTTTGAACTGAAAAATGCTGAAAATATTTATTTAAATCCATTTGTTCTGAGTAATGTATAAAGTATCTGAAATTCTTGATTATTCCTCCCAGTAATTAAAAAAATGTATTGTTTTATTTAATCACAGAATTTCAGTGATTAAATTAAGCAAAAGTTTCTATTTTGAAATACCAATGGCAAAATATTAAAAATTCTGTAAAGGATGCTTGTCATGAAGGGGGTTAAATCTGAAAATTGTCTATCATTGTAATTGTACTAGCTGTGATTTTTGTTCTGTCTTTAAAAAGTTTTTAAGAATTGGGATATTTTTGTAGGTATTATTTCTGTTAATTTTATAATAGTCTGAAATACTTTTTTGTTGTCAAAATCTTGTACTAGAAATAATATATTTAAAATGGATTCAAACTAATTTTATAGATTATCTGAAAATTATTTCTGATAAATTTTAATTTATCTAAATTATCATCTTAATTTTTAATAAAATTAAAAAGTTTTTTAATTTGACAAGGTTTTGACAATTCAAGGTTTATCATAAAAATTATGTCTAATTTCATGACTACAATTCATATTGTTACAAAAAAAAAAATTCATTTCAATATTTTAATCTGGTTTGGGTCCAGATTATGGAAGATTCGCTGCTTTGATTTGCACTTTGTAGAAAGCATGAAGTAGTGAATTTATTTTTTAAATTGTAATTTTTGCTCTGTTTCTTTTTTAAGATATGGTAACAAAAAAAGAGAAAAAAAACTTTAACTAAATCTATTCAGGTTTCTAAGTAGTTTACTCAGCTTATAATTTAATTAAAGTTTAAATATTAATTGATTAAAGAATATGTTTGAAACAAATTTTTACGCTCTTTATTTTTGTATTTTCTACTTTTTAGTATCAAAATATTTTGTTGTTGCAGTTTCACAGGCATAACTTGGCGAGCATGATTTGGTGCACAACTCCATTGTTTTTGTAACTCATATACAGTTTTAACCATATAGAATATTTGGCGATTTATCACCTGTGGCCAGCTAATAGAAAAATACCTTAAAATTAATTAATTATTAAGTTCTAAAATTATTAAAATGTTTTATTGTCATTGGAAACACACCTGTGTACATATTTTTTTTTATTATTCCAGCATATCAAGAAGGGAGTAAACAATCTATTGTGAAATTCTATCTTTAATATATGATCTTTCATTCATGAACTAAGTTAATTTAAATAAAATAATGGATCATTATTGCGAATAGGTATTTGCAAAATTTTATTTCACTCTCATATCTTCTAAAATATATTAATAATTTTGCATTGCAGTAAATATTATTTTGCAGTATGTTACATTGTTGCTCCCTAATTTGAGCTATAAATTCATATTGCTATTAAAACCTGCTGTTTTGTAAATAACCATAAATGAATATCTGGATATAATGCACAAAATTCTTGTTTTTTATTTATTTTTTACATATCCTAGATATCAGATATGGCAAACACCAGAAACGAGAAGTTTAGTCTGTTGAAAGTATACAGTGGTTTAGTTTGATTGTTTAATATTTTCTATTTTTCTTTAGTAATATTATCTCATTTTTTCTAATGTATATAAAACTAGTTGTTGGAGGCCACCGTAATACTTACCCATCATGGATATGCATAATATAAAATATGAAAATAAAACGTGTGTAAACTATTTATAAAATGCATTGAAATTCGAATAAAATCCTGGCTTGATGATGTCATAAACTTTAAATGCTCTATTACTGAATTGCATAAAAGAAACATCCTTTTAACTCCAAAAATGATAATCATATTAACTAAGAGTTTAGTGCGTCGGTTTAAGCATCTCATTTCCAATTAAAATATATCTTTGAATTTAAATTTGAATGAAATACAGGGTCACGAAAAATCGAAGAGTGTGGAAAAATAGTATTACAAATATCTCGGCAACTAATTACCTAATCGACTTCATTCTTAATGCAATTTTGTCTTTTTATATTCACTCCTTAAAATGAACAATTTCGAAAAATTTTATATACCTTTTATCAGAACGAATATTTCGAGAGTCCAAGTTTTGATGTAGTCTTCTGGTTTTTTTTTAAATAGGTTCATAATTCTTAAATTTTGTACTCTTTTTGCTCAGCTTACTTTTATTTGTCAATTTGAATTGGTGGATGATTTCCTTGTGTGTTGATTTTGATTCTTTGATGTAATTTACTTTTTTAAGAATTTAATTCAGTCGTTAACTTAATTTTATTTTTTAGGTTGTGTTATATGAACGACAGTTTTTAACTGGTTACAAGCCTAATGTTATTTATCAAGGGGAAGGAGCTATAAGGAATATTAAATGGAAGGAACGCTTTGTTGTTTGGGCCAGTGATAAGGTACTTTTTACTTTATAGAACGGAAATAGTTATTATATTATTGTAGCCTCTTCTATATTAATAAATTTCTCTGTTTAGACTGTTAGAGTGTATGACCTATTGTCAAGCAGAACAATAACTGTTATCCAAAAAGATCATGATCCATCGTAAGTATATTTAAATCAACATCTTAATGGCTCAGTGTTCTTGATCTTTTAATGTGTTACACTTAAGTACAGGTTTCCCTTATGTAATGCTATTAATGAAAGGGTAACTTGCTATTAATTAGCACTACAATATTAAATTTCAGAATTTGAGATAAGAAAGAAATTATAATAGATAATTAATAGCAAGAATTTATAAGCGTTGTTTTCAGAAAAATTAGGGAAAGATTAATTCAGTTAACATTTTAAGCATATAATATGGTATGATCTTGAATAATAATAGTTGCATAATGAATACAATTTAAACACTGAAAAGATGATACGAAAGTTTGATTAAAAAGGAAAATTCTTGATTAGGGTCGGTTGGGATAAGTGGAGCCCCTTTTTGGAATACTTCATTTTTGAAGCCTTATACAAAAATTTTGACAGTTTAATTTGAACTTATTAACTTATTTTATTTAAGACTATAGTAATAAACAATAGTTTATCATTAGTTTCTAAAATAATGCTATGTTTTTTAACTGCTTTTCTTTAAAAAATCAGGTGGGTGTCCCATTTACCCCATAATAAGGGGTAAGTGGGTCCACCGCTCTTTATTTAAATTTAAAGCAAGCATAACTAAAAAAGATATAAGTGGTACTTGATAAAGTATAGAAATTTTCAATATGAAATATTTTATTGTAAACTAGCAAGCTACGCCCGCTGTGCTGCTCGGTTTCTACAAATGAACCTTGAATCAAACGAAATAGATCGTTTAATTTCACCTTGTATTTGAAAGCAATCTGACGTCATTCCGCTATTATATTTTCTAATGTTCAGTCAAAATTTTAGCTGGTAAGGACCAACTCTTTTATTAGGTCATTTACAGTTAGGGTTTGCTAAAGAATGATAAAACTATATGCAATATACTAAAACCATCACTAAAAATTATCGAACTGACAATGCAAACAAATTAACTAACAAAATCCATTCAGTAGAAGTTTTTATAAACGCTAATCCTTGATAATCGGGTTCATCTGATTATAGAACTTTTCCACATAATTGTAAAACTAATAGAACGATATGAAATATACTAAAACCATCCTTACAAATTATCTACTTAACAATGCAAGTCGCAAAAAATACCAGCCAAAAAAACTTTCAAAAAGGCTAATCTTTCGGAATCTGGTTCACCTGACTATATAACCTTCACACATAACTGTTTGACTAAGCAACGTAGAACAATATGTAGTACACTATAATCATTCCTGAAATAACATCTAACTAACTAACAATATTATTCTCATCAAAATCCATCCAGTAGAACTTTTTCAGAAGGCTAATCTTTCATAATCTGAATCAAATATTGAAAAGGCTAATATCTGATTAAAAAAAATGATCGTCTGATTTTCGAATTTCCCCCTATAATTCTAGAACTAAGCAACGTAGAATGATATGTTTGTGAAGGAGAAATTATTTAAGAAGAGAGCATTTGATGGGAATATTAATGTGTGAGCAATAACCCAATGCAAAAAATTGCATGACGTTCTTTAGGTCGAATATTCTTTGAGAAGAGAATAAAATAAATTAAACGGTCTTACTTGAGTGAAGAAATAGATGCAGACTATAAATGATGAATACTATAAGTTGGATCCAATAATGTTTATTACATTTTCTTGAAGGAGGAAGGATGAGATGAAAGCTGCACATCAAGTCTTTAAAAAGTACTGGCTCAAATTTCATAAAATTCAAAGAATCTTTAACATATTCCTTCTGGCCGCGTCCATGAAGAATTATAGAATTAATTCAGAAGTCAATTACCAGTTGATTTAAAACTTTTAAAATATTAAACTTAAAATTTACAACAGCATTTTATAGAATAATTAAGAACTGAAAACGCGAAATTGATCTCCAAAGAATCAGCGCTACGCGATTCTAGGATACGAGCCCCGGCACAGGCCAGCGGGCCTCCAGACCATACGACGTTTATCATAAATTTACAGCATCATTTTTATTAAAATTCTGTTGGAAAAATGCGCAACATTAGTATAAATACCCATAAAAGGGGTGCACAAATGTGAGAGCAAGATTAATTTAAACTAATTTGATGATTAGGAATTACGTGAAACTTAAAAGAGCAAATCAGAAACAAATTAACATTTAATAATTAAAAGAACGATTCTAATTTGTATTTGAAAGACACGCCCCTTTGGGCCGCAGCGCCAAAACAAAACAGCTCCCGAAAACACACCGAACCAGAGTGGCGGTGACGCATGCGCACAACACACGAGCGGGGAAGGCCGTCGATTGAAGCGAACTCAGAGAACGAAGGAGGAATGAAGTAACGCCGTGAAAACCACTTGCGTGGCGCAGAGTTGCCGATAAAATTGCTTTTAAAGAACGGCAAATTTAAACTGGAAAGGCTATAAAAATAGAAATACGTTGAGCTGAAATAAAAATAATTAAAAAAGATAAAACTGTGATATATCTTTATCACAATACCCCCATTCACCGACAAAAATTTTGACTGACCAGAAGGAGAAAAAGGGTTAAAAACAGTAAAAGCCTTTTTCGACACAGGGAAGACAAAATTTTTAAATGCCAAAGTAAAATGACACAATTACATAAATTTAGAGCCAAGAAAAGTAAATTAATTATTAATTTGATGTGATGTGCAGCGACCAAAAAGAAAAAGAGAAAGAATATACATCATTGTAGTACATTCAAAAATCTCATCACAAATTATACAAAATGTATACAATATAACATAGTATACAAAAGCCCCATTGCATTTTTTTTTTAGCAAAGAAAGGCATACCTTCCATTGATCTTGATCTCTAAACAAATATCATCATGTATATAAAAAAATGGTAATATTTAATTTAAATTAGCACTGAGATCATATCAAAATAGTTGCAACAGTAAAGCAACATAAAAAGAGTCGGTAATTTCTTTCTTCTTCCGACTTGTCTAGACATAAATATTTATAATTGATAATAAGTTGCAATTTTAAAGCAACAAAAAGTCGAGAATACCTTAAATTCTGACTGATGCCTAGGACTTTTAAAATATAGAGCATATAAAATTAACTCTGAATAGCATAAATGTGCACAAAAACAATCCATTGTAAGGATTTAAATTCATTAAAAAAAGGCCTTGCATTAGTAATAATTCAAATCATATAAAATTAAGTATTTAACATAATGCACAACATACTGATATCATATATATATAAGTGCATAACAATTATTACTCAAAATTTATATGAAAATTGCATAAAATTATGTTGCAACAAAATTTAAATTCATTTGTCATAAATAATAGTAATTCATCAAAATAGTTGGATTTAGTAACAACTTTTCAATATATAACAAATAATGAATAAGTTTTAACCAACAATAAATGACACATTTCTTTAGTAATGCTTCATACTTAATATACTTGCAAGTACTCAATAAAATTTTCCGTAAATATTCAATAAAAATATTTTTCATGAAACATATAAAACTGAAATATTCAACAAAATTCCTTCAAATATATTCAATACATTTTTTTTTAATACTCAATAAATTTTCTCGTCATACACAATAAATTTACTTTTAATATACCATGGTTTTTTTTGCAAAAGTGAGAGAAAAAAATAAGAAAAGGTGAGAAAAGATGATGAGGATCCTCAAAAAAAAATAATTTAACCATTAACTTTCATAATGAAAGACAAGTTAAAATCAAATGACACATTTTATGAGAGTATAAAAACAAACACAGTGCACCGTTATGTAAAGCATGTTATAATCATAAATTTATATAACATTAATGAAAAGGATAATATATCCTATAGAAAAATCAGCTATTGACAATATATGAATTATTTGGGTGGTATTTACAAAACTTACCAAAGTGGTAATAGCCTCTCACTACCTTGAGACCATTATCAAATCAGTAAATCAAATAAATATAAACTATTAATATGTATTCATTACAATTCACAAAACACTAATAGCCCCCTTATAAACGATTAGTAGATCTGTAAACCGAACAAACACCAAAACTTACAAGACTGTCAAAGGCGATCTCCAGAACCGATGACGAATCTGTAAATCAAATAAGCATAAAACATAATATAAATTCATCAAAACTTACAAAAATGCTAATAGCGATCCGTTAAACCATTAGCAAGTATGTAAACCAGATAAAAACATACAACATTCTTGCTAAAACTATTGTAAATAAACAGATGAATATTGCTAATAAAATGCTTGAAGGAAAAAAAAAATTTGTTTGTGTACAGATGAAGGATAATAAACGTTCTGCTTTTACATAACAAATAATCAGATGTAATACCTTTAAAAAGTTCTAAAATCAGTCTGATTTTAAAAAGATAATCACATTCAGAAAAAAGTAACTACTTGCTGAAAAGTTTGCAAGTTAAGTGGCACACTGGTTGGTTGATTGACACAATGGCAGTGTAGCAGCAAATTGGCCTTTTTCCTGAAACACATACCACTAAAAGAAGAATTGAAGACTTTATATGGATATTTTAGCACTAAAAAAATTAGCACTTAATGACATCTTAAGGGATGCACTGAACAATGATGAGCATTTGAAGACACATCACGTAAGAGCATTTGAAGACACAGCAGGTAATAGCATTTGAAGACACATCAGGTAATTAGCAGACATAAATGATGAACTGTGGTTCCATGATGTTGAGGAATAATATGACGAAGTGGCACTTAGAATAATACAAAGAGCACAAGACTCTTGTTGAGAGGCGCTGGAAAGTCTAAGTTGCCTATATACATTTTTTGTATAGGTGTATTCAAGCAGGCAGAAATTGCAGATTTGAGGCAATACAACACTACTTGCATACTTTAAAGACAAAATTGGGATTAGTGACATTTGAAGAAGTCACAATGACCATGAAAACACTTTAGCTTCTTAGAAAAAATAATATTCACCAAAATTATTTCACAGTGGTAGAATATTTCTTTATAATGCGCTGGAAAGTTCTAAGAATATGTGTTGCTTTGTATGTAAATTTGCAATATAATTTAATGCAACAAAAAATTTTCTTCATTTATAAATTTTCTTCATTTATAAAATAATTTTCTTTAAGTGAGGCATATGGTAAAAATGATTTAGAAAACATTTGGGTTATGAAATATTACTATAATAACAAGAAAAGGCACTATAATTTAAGCATACTAAAAATTTTCAAATAATCATAATAATAATAATAATAATTTTTCCAAATTTGAGAAGTTTCATTTGAGGAAGCAGCAATTTCTGTAAATGCTGTGAAACTGAACTTTAAAATAAATGACAGTACACTTCCATAATCGGGTTTTGCAACAGAGGGTAGAAGAAGATAGAAAACTATTGCAAATAGGCACAGCTATAAACTTGTAATACTTTAGATCCATAAAAATGAGTAATATTGATGAGGGAGAAACAAGTTCTACAAGATGAAGAGGACTGACGAGGAGCAATCATACGGATATATTTGCCTTATATGAATGGCGACCATCAACAGTCACTTCAACTCTGAAAAGAGTGCAGGTAAGTAATTTTTGTACTATCAGGAACCATCATATTTGCAGACAGCAGAGAAAATCAGCCAACAATGGATATAACACATTCTGAAGATTTTTCCACCAGGTAAGCAAAGTCAGATGATAAAAATAACCAGTTTATTGAAGTTGTTAGTATATATTCAGATTGTAGAATATTAAAAATGTAGCATGAGTAGACATTAACTATTTCAGGAACAAGAATATGGAGCAGTTAAGTAATGGCTATAACTTCTCAAAAAAAGAAAAAATAATAATACCAGTCTCCTTTTTGTGATTATGGTATGAGAATCTCAATAAAAAGATGCAGATGCTGTGTAATATAAAATTGATATTAGGATGAAGCAACAATTCTTTGAAATTCAAAAAAACAGAGTTCTCAAAATGTAGAACAGAAAATGCAAAATATTGTGTAATATTTTCAAAATATAAATACAGTTCTTGAATTTTAATTTCTAGAAAGAACACAGACTGCTTGCACACTATAATCATACAGAAAATTTGTAGAAAATGGCGAGAGTCAATGAACTTGTAGTGTTATTGCAATAAGTAATTTAACTTTAGTAGAAGCAACCAAGAACTCAAAAAAATTTATGTATGATAAAACAACTACAAAATCACATGAAAACTTGAGCTTCTATGAAGGCAATTCATTCATATTGAGAATAAGTGCAGGAAAATTAGTAATATGATGAGAACATAGCTTCAATAAATTTAATTCCAATAAAATTTGCTTCAATATTTTTTTTTTTTTTTTTTTTTTTAATTCATAAAAAAGTATCAATTTCATTTAAAAGTGCCAATAAATTACCAAAAATTAACCCAAAACAAGAATAAGAACAACCATAGCCTCTTTAAATTTTTGTTCTCAAAATCTTAGAACAAGAACAATTTTCACATTTTTCAAAAAAAATATTTGAATTTATCATGAATCATATATTTTTTTTTTACTTTATATATATAAAAAGCACCATAATTTTTCATTTGTTAAAAAGAATAAATTCATTTTTAAAAATTTCATTCTTCAGTAAAATTTGCATAAAATATTCAATAAATCTCTTGGAAAAATACCAGAATAAAAATTAATTTCTGTTAGAATATAATTTTTCAATTATAAATAAATTATTAAATATATGCAAGCCAGTTGAGAGTAAAAGTTCCGAAATTAACGATGTATTGCAAACATCGATCTTCTGTGGAAAATTTCTTTAATTTCAGCAGCACAAGAATATTTTTTAAACTTCTAAAAATTTAATCAAAATCAGCAATTCTTCAAATAATATTTCATTTTTAATATAAATTAATTAATAGAGCATCAAATCTTCAAATATATTCTATTTTATAAGTTTCAAAATTTGAGAATATTTTTTAAGAACAACAAAATTTTCAACTTTTCTCTTCATAAAAGAATAAACACGGCGCCAAATGTGAAGGAGAAATTATTTAAGAAGAGAGCATTTGATGGGAATATTAATATGTGAGCAATAACCCAATGCAAAAAATTGCATGACGTTCTTTAGGTCGAATATTCTTTGAGAAGAGAATAAAATAAATAAATTAAACGGTCTTACTTGAGTGAAGAAATAGATGCAGACTATAAATGATGAATACTATAAGTTGGATCCAATAATGTTTATTACATTTTCTTGAAGGAGGAAGGATGAGATGAAAGCTGCACATCAAGTCTTTAAAAAGTACTGGCTCAAATTTCATAAAATTCAAAGAATCTTTAACATATTCCTTCTGGCCGCGTCCGTGAAGAATTATAGAATTAATTCAGAAGTCAATTACCAGTTGATTTAAAACTTTTAAAATATTAAACTTAAAATTTACAACAGCATTTTATAGAATAATTAAGAACTGAAAACGCGAAATTGATCTCCAAAGAATCAGCGCTACGCGATTCTAGGATACGAGCCCCGGCACAGGCCAGCGGGCCTCCAGACCATACGACGTTTATCATAAATTTACAGCATCATTTTTATTAAAATTCTGTTGGGAAAATGCGCAACATTAGTATAAATACCCATAAAAGGGGTGCACAAATGTGAGAGCAAGATTAATTTAAACTAATTTGATGATTAGGAATTACGTGAAACTTAAAAGAGCAAATCAGAAACAAATTAACATTTAATAATTAAAAGAACGATTCTAATTTGTATTTGAAAGACACGCCCCTTTGGGCCGCAGCGCCAAAACAAAACAGCTCCCGAAAACACACCGAACCAGAGTGGCGGTGACGCATGCGCACAACACACGAGCGGGGAAGGCCACCGATTGAAGCGAACTCAGAGAACGAAGGAGGAATGAAGTAACGCCGTGAAAACCACTTGCGTGGCGCGGAGTTGCCGATAAAATTGCTTTTAAAGAACGGCAAATTTAAACTGGAAAGGCTATAAAAATAGAAATACGTTGAGCTGAAATAAAAATAATTAAAAAAGATAAAACTGTGATATATCTTTATCACAATGTTATCTAATAAAACTTTCCCTATAAAATTATCTAACAGTGTAGGTTCCATCGAAATCCATTTGGCAAAATCTTTTAAAAAGGCTAATCTTTCATAATCGGATTGATCTGATTGTAGAACTTCCCATAATAATTCTATAACTAAGCTACGTAAAACGATATGTTATACAATAAAACCTTATCTGAAAAATTATCTTACAGTTCAAGTTCTACGAAAATCCATTCAGCAGAACTCGAGTTATCAGCAGCCGGAACGAAATTTCATGTATGTAGAAGTAAATAGACGTATATTGCCATTAATATAGTTTGCATTTGAATAAAAAAAAAGGTACTTTTCGGTTAGCCGGCGCCAGTGATATATGTAGATATAAATATATATATATGTATACATTCATACATATAAGTGTATATATATATATGTATGTATATATATATGTATTTGTGTAGATATATGTGTATATACATGTATATATCTATCACTGGCGCCTGCCTAACCGAAAAGTACCAAAAAAAAATACTGCAAAAATGCTGTCATACACTTGAAAAAACACCTTTTGGCTTATAATCTCTCATCAAAACTGTTTTTCTTTTTTTTTTTCTTTTCTTTCTTTTTTTAAATAAAATTAGTAACAGTTTTTTCTTTTATTTTTCCAGATGTAGAGCCATTTCAATTCTTTCTGCAGCAAAACAAAAAAAAACACCTTTTGACTTAAAATCAAATTGTTTGGGGTCAAAAGTAAAATCAAAATCGCCAAAAACAAAAGATAAATTGCCAAATTTTGTCGTCCCCTTGAATAATTTTTTAAGCATTACGAACATTCCTAATCATGTTTAAATTAAATATTTTTGTTTTATACTATTATCTCTCATCAAAACTATTTTTCTTTTTTTTTTTCTTTTCTTTCTCTTTCTTTTTTTTTTTTCTTTTCTTTGTTTAAAATTAGCAACAGTTTTTTTTTTTTTTTTTTTTCGAGATGTATAGCCTTTTCATTTATTTCTGCAACAATAATGGTCGCCAAAAAATTAGCAATGGTAACCTTTTCGGCGAAAATAACAGAACTTTCTATCATAATTCTGTAACTAATGTACGTAGAACAATATGTTATATACTAAAACCTTCCCAGAAAAATTATCTATCGAACAATGCGAGTTCCATCAAAATCCATTCAGTGGAACATGAGTTATAAAGGAACGGAACGAAATTTCCATTTGTGTTTTATATATATAGTAGATGTGATGTATCCATCTATGAGATACCTATTCACATTAAGATCAGTATGACAGGTAATTATAGAATGAAAAACAAAATAAGTACATCTATGAAATTTTTTGAAAGCCTAAAGTCATATGTTTTACTTTAATGTATAAAACAGTGCTGAAGAAACATAATGAGGTTGATTAAGATTGATTTTGGCCCATTAGAAAACACTGTAAGTTGAAAAAGAAATTGGAAACACTAAATGACAGCATCTATTTAAAGTTGGCTGAAGTAGAATTGTTATTACTTCATCCTCAGTAATAATGCCAACATCATCTGCATCCAGCCAATAAAAAGTCTCACTATTTCTGTTCGTAAAATATTGCTATGCTTCAATCAGCATCCTGAAAGGAACACTGCCAAGCGTCCAAACTTCTTGAAAATTTCCCCCTCAAATGATGCTACAAGTTGTGTTACCAAACCGGAAGAAGACAGGGTGAAAAGGTCATTTTCCGTTTGCTGGCTCCATAATCACAGAAGATGGGATGGAGGAATTCACAAGCTCATAGGTTAGAGAACCTCACTAACAGAGAGGAGACACTGGCGATTTGTATTCACTTGTTTTTTTAAATCAGAAATGTGCTCCTTTTCTGAATACTGGTAGTGCAAAAATGTGTAGAATGTTTTTTTGTAGAATTATGTAAAGGAACTTTTCTCTACACCTCACTTGTGGTTTCAGTTAGTGCAGCAAACTTTTTTAAATGCTCCTTGGATTAATGTGCAAAACACAAAGTCTGTGATCATTTCTTTATTTTTTCTGACATTGCTGCTAGCCAGTCAGCGATGAATTGTTGAAAATAGAAATTGCAAAAAATGCTGAAAAAGAAATAACAATAAAAAAAGTATGTCAAACAGCATTTGATAGACGTGGATTAAGATCTCAGTAGAAGTATGAAAGTGCACTGAAGCTTAGAAAATTAAATTTCATGTTACTGGAAGATAGAAAATTTTAAAAAAATGCATTTGACAATTGATAGGTTTTTGCAAAAATAAGTTAAAATGCATGTAAGTTTGAAGTAATCAAATTGTATTACAGTTTAAAATCAGATTATTAATTTTTTAATAATTAACCTAATAGTAAGTAAGCTAACATAACCTAAAACATTTTAGGAATGAATATTAAACCAAAAATTGACTTTTTGGAATTTTTTCCTGATTGTCATACATTTATTTAATGGGAGTTTATAAAATATAAACTCTTTTAAAGTTTTGAATGATGTTATATGTATTTTTTGACTTGGGTTATATTTTTTGGGTTGTATTTTTTGGTTATAGCATAACTCTAATAAATTTACTGATGAAGTAATTTTAAATGTCTTTTTCACCACTGTAATCATTAAGAAACAATGTTTCATTAGGAAATTAATGCTGATTTACATATACATATTTGCCATATTGATTCCCCTTATGATGAAGTAAACCACATATATTTATAAAGAATCTTCCATGAATTAAAAGGGTTTTTTTTTCCCTTGCATCAATTAGAACTGGAGTTATAACTCTTTTTATTTTATGTACTATACATAAATTATTCATCCTCAGTTTATGAAAAAAATTGAATAAATCTTAAAAATTTAAGTATGTTAAATTTTAATTTTTGAGGGGGAAATTGGGAGGGGGGGGAGATTACTGTAGAATATTTTGCAGTGTACTATAATATATTGATTTTCTCTATATAATATTTAGATTACGGTCAGATTTATATCGTTGTAACTTATACTGGGAAGATGATAGAACTTTGTTGATTGGCTGGGCCAATAGTGTAAAGGTGTGTCAAGTTGTGCCTCTAGATGGAGCTAAAGCTGTTGCAGTTTCATCTAAAGATCAGTTAGGGCCACCACGTTTCTTTGTTAAAATAAGTAAGTAGTTTGATTCTTCGCCCCCCCCCCCCTTCCCTAAACATAGAAAATGTAATAAAAATTGAATAATGTCATGAAAAATGTAGATATACTTGTCAGGGATCTGTTTAGGAAAAGTCCTTTTAAAGGACTCTTCACAAAATTTTTCATTTAAAAAAAGGACCCTTCACAAAATTATTTTCCCTAAAAAGGGACCTTTCACGAAATTACTTTCCCTAAAACAGGACCCTTCACAAAATTCTTTGTCTTAAAAATAGGTTTTTCACAAAATTTTTTCATCTTTAAACCAAACATTTCACAAAATAATCATTTAGAAGTAAAATCTGACCTGTCACTTTTACATATATAAAGAAAATATATGTATTTTATATCCACATGTCTTCTTAAAAATGCATAAACAAGAACCTGAATATAACGACCATTTCAAATTCACAAATTATTAGATTTTTCATAAATATAAAAAGTGTTGGGGAACCGTCGGTAGCGTAATAAATTTTCTCTTTTTATAAATAGTTAAATCAGTCTTCAAATTTAATATACATTTTCATCTTTTGATATGTTAAAGAAGTTTGTTCAGCTTACCTGAAATTTTCCTTATGCGCTGAATATACCCACAGTAGTAATCCAAAGTGTTGTAGCGATATTTATCTGATCCATTGATTCACTTATATTGGAAGAATAATAAATAGTATTAGTAGAAAATAACAATTGTGTAAAATAAACAGAAGATTCATTTTCCTTTGAATATAATATAATTCTTGGCTAGATGTACATGTTTAAAATCGCATTTTGGAGGCTGCGTATAAGTGCTCCAATTTTACATTATATTAAATATATTTACATCATATATATACAAGAGCGTCTTAACTGTTCGGAAACATTTTGGAAACTGAAGGGAGATTGTTATTTGAGTTCTGTGCACACGCGCGGGACAAACAGCTGTACTTTGAAGGAGGGACATCTGCAGTATTTCTCCAATTAGTTAGTTTCGACAGTCTCTGGTTTTATTCACTGTTTTTCAGCTGCGGCACTTGAAGTACTTATTGGTAATTGGGGTCTGGTTTTTAACATGTTTTTCAATCGTTCGCTGCACGTGGAGATTAATTAACTGCATATAAAAGGTTTCTCCGTCACTCCCCCGTAATCTCCTGTGTGGGGAATGGTTGAAGATTCAGTTTCTTACGGTGTTTCTCGTACACAGGTTTGGGAGTGGGTTTCGTGAGAGTGTCGGCTGTCATTTCTTCAGTGGGGCAGTATTGTAAATCGATTTTTCCTTCTTCTTTCATCAGTTTGATGTTGTGGAAACGTATGTCGATATGCTTGGATCGCTTAGTATCTTTATCGTTTTCAGTCATTTTTAGCACTTTCCAACCTAGTTGAAAAGTGCTTATGACTTCGGTTTGTCTGGCCGTATGGCCGGATGGCCGTCTGTCCGTGCTCTAACTCCCGTAAATATGCTCGGATTGCTCTGCAATTTTTATATGTTATTGTCGTTATCTATGGCACGTTCCCTATTTCAACTGAAGTGTGTAGCACTTATAGTTTTCTTACAGGGACACTCAAAAGAATTCCGTTACATTGCGGTCTATGGGGAAAAATCATTTGCGGTTTATTTAAAAAATGTTTCACTATCGTAAACGCATTGAAATTTATATAGATCACTAAGATGCATTAGAAGAAGCTTAATATGGAATAGTAGGTGTATAGCACTTAGAGTTACTTTACAGGGACAGTCAAAATAATTCCGTTACATTACGTCTATGGAGAAAAATCGTCTGCGGCTTATTTAAATAATGTTCCACTATTTTAAAAGCATTGAAGTTTATATATATTACTAAGGTGCATTACAAGAGGCTTACTACAGAATAGTGTGTGTATAGCAGTCATCGTTCATTTACAGGGACACACAAAAGAATTCTCTACTGTCTGTTAACAATAATTCCTGGAAGTGCGTTTTAAGTTACTGAACGCGATTTTAATCTTAACTAGCTTTTTGTCTATTACGTGGTGTGTATAAATTCTGTAGATCCTATACAGGGCAGCACAAAAGTTCCCGAACACATTTCCGTTTATTGACAGAAACTCCAGAAGGAGAATTTAAACTGTGCTACGCGTTTCCTAACTAAACTAAAATTTAGCATCCTATGTATATATACAAATCTATAGATCATATACAGGGCTACATAAAAGTATTCTGATATTTTTCCGAATATTGTATATATTGAAAATTCCTGAAATTACGTTTTTAAATATGTTATGCGTTTTCCAAATTGTTTACTTAGATGTCATCTTTCAGCTTATTAAACGGTAATGATTTGTAAAATTATTTTAGAAGCGTTGGAAAGTGCTACATAATCTATGCTTGACGCATGATTTTTCGTTCTTGTTATACAGGACATATTATCCTCAAAAATCGTGATGGGTAGTTTTTGTGGAATGTTGAGGTCGCTTAGCAAGTTTGTTATCCAACTTAATTCTTGTGCTGCGTTGCTAGCTGAAACGTATTCAGCTTCGGCTGACGAAAGTGCAATGCAATTTTGCCTTTTTGTAATCCAGTAAATCGGCGATTTTCCTAGCATGAATAGATTTCCTGATGTTGATTTACGTGTTTTCAAGTCACCTGCCCAGTCTGCATCGGCGTATGCTGTTAGGATGGGCTTGCTGTTTGCGCTAAGAGTTAAATTCAAATTCTCTGTAGTTTTAAGGTATGAAATGATTCTTTTTACTGCTGTCCAGTCCTTTTGGCGTGGTGTTTCATTTCTACGACATAATATGTTGACTGCTGCAGATATGTCAGGACGCGTGATTGTTGATATGTAAAGTAATGTGCCTGTGGCTTGTCGATATTTCGTGTTATTAGGTAAAAGATTATCATCGTCTTCAAGTCTGTTGAATCCTGCAATCATTGGTGTGTAATGAGGTTTCATGTCGTTTAAATTCAGTTTTTTCACTACTTCCTGTATTTTATTGTTTTGATTTAGGTAATATGTATCGTTGATTTTATTAATGTTTATGCCTAGGTAATTATTCACTTCTCCTAAGTTTTTTAGTTCATATTCTTTCTTAAGTTGGTTTATTGTTTCTTCGATGTCACTGTCCTTTCCTGCTATCAGGATATCATCTACATAAATGATGATGTATATCGGATTTTCTTGATTTGATTTAAAGTACAGACATGGATCATTTTTGCTCTGTATGAAATTATTGTTTTTGAGTGTTTCCGATATTTTGGTGTACCAGGCCTTTGCGGCTTGCTTAAGACCGTAGATGGCTTTTTGAAGTTTACAAACTTTTCTTTCATCGCCGGGTTTAATATACCCGTCTGGTTGACTCATATAAACAGTTTCAGTTAATTCACCATGCAAAAATGCTGTGGTTATGTCAACATGTTTCACGTTCAAATTTTTGTGCAATGCAGAGATGAGAAATGCTCGTATTGTAGCGTGCGAAACTACAGGTGCGATAGTTTGATAGTCAATCCCGAATCTTTGACTATATCCTTGTGCTACTAGACGCGCTTTATAGCTTTGAATATTTCCTAAATTGTCCTTTTTTAGTTTAAAGGTCCATTTTGAACCGATAATTTTTGTTCCGGGTGGTGGATCTGTTAAAGTCCAAGTGTTATTTTTTCTTAGGCATTGTATTTCATTTTGTGTTGCTTTTATCCAATTTTGTTTATCATTAGGATTTTTCATTTTTTCGATATCTTCCCAATTTTCGGGAATGTTTTCAGATGAACTATTTATGAGACAAACATATCTGTCAGGAGGAACGCCTCTATTTGTCCTATTAGACCTTCTTGGTTCAATTGGTTGCTGTTTGGGCACGGATGGTGTCTCTTCGCTGTCAAGTTTTATTTCTAAGTGATTTTCATGTCTATCCGGTAATTGTGTATTGTCATCTGATGTTTTTGTGGTGATTTGTATCTCCTCAATGTTATCTGAGTGTACATTTTCATTCTCAAGAAATTTTACCGTTCTCGCTATTATAATTTGTTTTCCTTGTGTGTGAATTCTATAACCAGTCGATCGTGTATCATAACCTACAAACGTTCCGGTTTGAGCCCTGTTATCGAGTTTTCCTCTATTTACTTTATCGACGTAAAATAGCGCTTTACAACCGAATGTTCTTAAGTGTTTTAAATTCGGTTTAACTCCTTTCCATAATTCGTAAGGTGTTCTGTTGTTGTTTGCTTTGGTTGGGAGTCGGTTTTGTAAATATGTTGCAGTGTTTATGGCTTCACCCCAAAAATGTTTGCTTAATTTTGCTTGTGATAGCATACTTCTAGTCATATCTAATAAACTTTTATTTTTTCTCTCCGCAACTCCATTCTGGCTCGGATTATGCGGGACAGTCAATTGGTGTAAAATTCCGTTCTGTTTTAAGTATTCATCTATCTCTTGATTTACATATTCACGACCGTTATCCGATCTAATTTCCTTAGGTTTTTTACCGAACTGATTGTATATCATCGTTATATACTCTTTTATCTTTTCAGCAACTTCGCTCTTTTTAGATAATAAATATATCGTAGTATATCGGGAATAGTCATCAATAAGAGTCATAAAATATATTTTTCCGCCTAAAGTCGGTGTATCTAGAGGTCCACACACGTCACTGTGGATCAAATCCGCAATATTAGTAGCTCGATTTGTTGCTGATTTAGGATACGGCATGTTAGTTAATTTAGTTTCGATACAAGTTACGCATGTTTTATTTTGATGTTTACATTTTCCTATCTTTATTCCGTCCGCAATTTGATTTGTTATCATTGATTTAATTGCGTCATAATCTCTGTGACCTAGTCTGCGATGCCAGAGATCTATGCATTGTTTGCTGTCACAGTTATACGTTATGTTTACATAATTTTGTGGTTCTTCCACATCGTCCATTTCCTCAATAATGTATAAGTTTTTCTCATTTTTCGCCCTAATATATATTTCTTCATCAAAGATCAAATCGCATTTATTATCGTCGAAGATTAGTTTACACCCGTTTTTAGCGGCTTTACTAACCGAAATTAGGTTTGACTCTAAGTCTGGGACATAAAGCACTTCGCGTAATTTCGTTAGTTTTTCTTTTCCTTCGGGGGTTAATGTTTTTATAAAAACTTCTCCTGAACCTAACGCTGTCAGTTTATTACCATTCGCGATCGTTACTGAAGTTTTATTATAATCAATAAATTTACTAAATAGGCTTTTATCATTACAAATGTGCGAGGTAGGTCCTGAATAGAGAATCCAGTTATTTTTGCCTACTTTTTGAGTGATTAATGCTTTATTTTGCATCTGATCATTTGCGTATTTTCTTTCGTTTGGAATTTTATTTTCTCTACGAGTTTCGTTTTTTTCATAACATAATGAAGATGAGAAATTCTTTTTATTTTTGAATTGATTGTTACGAGGATTTCCGGATTGTACCGTGTTTTTGCTCTTGTAGTGCCAGCATTCGTAAGTCGAATGATTTTTCATTTTACAGTTGTTGCAATATTTTTGTTCTCTTCTATTTTCAGTGTGTGTATATCTCCTATTTGTTTTAAATGCTCTCTCACTGTTGTTATATCCGCTATGTGATTGTTCTGACATTTCATGTCTACGATTATATTCATCCGTTAATTTGTTTTTGATAAAATCAGGGGTGAGCTCATTTTCTGGTCTCGCCTCCAACGCAGTTATCAAAGTATTGTAACTGGGGGGAAATATGTGAATCGCTAATATTTTCTCCAATGGCATTAAGTTTATCTATAATTTGCAAGATATTAGTGATATGTGAGATCATGTTTCCGCCCTCCGCTAATTTAGTACTGTATAATTTTCGTAACAGGTAAAGCTTACTAGATAAATTGCTTCTCTCATGTATATTTTTCAGAGCTTCCCATGTTAATTTGGCAGTTTCTAAGTTTTTTACATTTACGATTTGAGAATCATCAATGCTTAAGTTAATTAAAGCTCTAGTCTTGCGGTCTCTTTTGTGCCATGTGGGGTCGGGTGGAGCTGGTGGATCTTGTACTATAATATCGTCGAGTTCCTCTTTAATCAGGAACATCTGCATCTTGAACTTCCATGTACTATAATTTGTAGAATTGAGTTTTTCAATAAATTGAGTATTTTCTTTTATCGCATTCATTATTACTTTTTTAGTGTTCTTTTATTTATTATTATATTTTTAGAAATTTGTTAAATTATCGTTTTTGATATACTGGGATATTCTTTTTTCAGTCTTTCATAATCTTTGTTGGGGAACCGTCGGTAGCGTAATAAATTTTCTCTTTTTATAAATAGTTAAATCAGTCTTCAAATTTAATATACATTTTCATCTTTTGATATGTTAAAGAAGTTTGTTCAGCTTACCTGAAATTTTCCTTATGCGCTGAATATACCCACAGTAGCAATCCAAAGTGTTGTAGCGATATTTATCTGATCCATTGATTCACTTATATTGGAAGAATAATAAATAGTATTAGTAGAAAATAACAATTGTGTAAAATAAACAGAAGATTCATTTTCCTTTGAATATAATATAATTCTTGGCTAGATGTACATGTTTAAAATCGCATTTTGGAGGCTGCGTATAAGTGCTCCAATTTTACATTATATTAAATATATTTACATCATATATATACAAGAGCGTCTTAACTGTTCGGAAACATTTTGGAAACTGAAGGGAGATTGTTATTTGAGTTCTGTGCACACGCGCGGGACAAACAGCTGTACTTTGAAGGAGGGACATCTGCAGTATTTCTCCAATTAGTTAGTTTCGACAGTCTCTGGTTTTATTCACTGTTTTTCAGCTGCGGCACTTGAAGTACTTATTGGTAATTGGGGTCTGGTTTTTAACATGTTTTTCAATCGTTCGCTGCACGTGGAGATTAATTAACTGCATATAAAAGGTTTCTCCGTCAAAAAGCTTTCCACAATTTAACAAAAACAGGACCTTGTGCAAAAAGTCTGGACAGACCCCTGCTTGTGCATTAGTCCAGACCTTCTTGTTTGGTTTTATTAATGAAACCAAAACAGTTACTTAAGCAACAAATTTAGTAATGCTTAAGCTCTAGAAAAGGCATAATTCTCCCACATTTACACACATTTTTAAATCTGTTTGCATACTGCATCTTAGTTTAAGTATTATTTTGCTGATTCATTTAATTCTTCTATTTTATTTTTAAATTCATTTGTTTATGTTAATTTTTATTATAATTTTATTGTTTGGACATGTATGCTTCATACTTACACATCTGCACTATGTCCACATTTTTTATGGTCACCAATCAGACTACTATGAGCTTTAAAAAAAATATGAATATCCCCTTTTTTCCTAATCTATTTTCTAATTTCTCAACTCTGCAAGAACTACCAATTTTGTTCACTGCTTCATTTTTAATCATATTTTGTTCAATAAATATTTGTTTGAATCAAAACTAAACACATTTTTAAAGTGAGTATAAATTGAGTATGCACCTAGAATGTTATTCATATTTTGAACTATGCCTTTTTTTAATTTGAGAGGGGGGGGGGGTGTTCAAAGTACAGTGGGTGATCGGTTAACGAACTTAATCCGTTCCAAAACAATGTTCGCTAACCGAATTGTTCGTTAACCGATCATTGATTTAGTATAGACTTGTATGGGAATACAATTTGTTCTTAAAAGCTAAATAATACATAAAAAATAATATAAATGTTCCCTAAATTTATTTAAATGTAATAATAATAAAACATACATTACATACATACAGTCTAGCTCTTCCTTCAATCATGCTTTTTTTTTTTTGAGTTTGTGGAGTATTAAATATTTGACAAAAGCTTTTTCTTTCTAGCGTTTTCAATCTTCCCATTTTAATAGGGTTAATATACGTCCGTATTTAATATGGCTGGATCGCAGTTTCATGGCTCTTCCCGTGTCGTGCCGTACTTAAAAAAATAAATGGCATGCCCTTTGTATAAACTTTTAGGGTCACATTTATTGACTACAGCATTAAATCATATCAATTTATTACTTTGATCAAAAACTCCATTAGTTCTCTAAAAGATCGTGTTTACTCCAGAGCCCGATAAAGCTCAAGTGGAGTCTAGAGCCTGTTAATAATTTAGGAACTAAATTTTTAGTTATAATAATTAACTTCCAATTAAAATAAATTCTTTAAAAACGGCACAAAATATAAAAAGTAATATTTTTGTACAGTTCATTCTAGTTTTAGGGCCCTAAAATGTAGGGCCCGAACCCCCAGTAGCCCCTTAATTAATTAGGCCATAAGTATACAACTGTTAAAATGGTTTCTAAGCCGATAATAGTAGATGAAATTAAATGCAGCTCTGCAAATCTGAAACACAGCATTGTTCCTCCTTCGCTCTGTTTTGCGAGGTGTTCGTTAACCGAACATGGTTCGTAATCCGAACATAAAAATCTCTCGCGAAAGTGTTCGTTAACCGAACAGTTCGTTAACCGATCACCCACTGTATAGTGATTACAATTTTTGTTAGTATTGTGAAAATTCTTTTAAATGCATTGCATTAAACACCATTAATTTTTTGTTGTAATTATGGTAATGAGGACAATATTGTAAGTGGCTGTATACTAGTAGCATTGATTGAACGAGTACCAAGGTATGCTACAATGAGTTCTTGTCAAATGTCTACGTAGTACAAGTATGTAGGTCATTCTAGGAGAAACTTTACTTTCTGAGTGTAAAGATTTCAATAAAAAAAAAATAATAATAATAATTATAGTTCATCTATTACTGCATTTTAAGATTCATATAAGTGGTCATATAATCGTCTCATTCTTTGTTGCTTAATTTATTTTATAAAGATTTAGGGGGTAATTTCCTTAATATTGTAATGGAGGGTAGAAAATACAATGTTTTGTTTTATAACCATATAAGGCCATGTTTATTTCTGATAGGATATTAAATGTAAAGTAAAGATCTTATTTTTGTTAAATAAATTATCATTACCTTTTTTTAAAATCAAGAACAAAGGATACATAAATTTATTTTAATTTGTATTCATACTTGTCTTTTCAGCTTCTATTTTCAACACAGATTTTTATATATGTGGCATATCATCTTTTGGAGCTAATATAGCTGTTCTGACAGTTGCAAAAGACCCTGAGGTATTGCAATATTCTCAAGTCAATTTCTATTTAAATTTTATTTCATAGTTTGTTAGTTTTCAAAACTAAAAAATATTTTTATAGCATCGTACTTCGTTTAAGTACTTAATATGTATTCAATGATTCAAATGGATTTTTGTGAAAAGTAATTTATTTTTATCTTTATATTTGTCTAACAAAAATTTTTCTTAGACATGAGGTTTGTTTTTCTCCTCTACAAATTGCTCTAATTCATCTACAAAACTGTATGCTTAGTATGAAAGTAAAAATTCAATCCATTCCATGAAACAAACTTTTGATTACAAGCTTTAAACAAAAAATTCTACATTTTATACCAGTTCTGTCCAACCTTTCAGCAAACAGAGGCAAATTTTGGATGGTGGCAAATAACGAAGGGCACCATTAATGACATGATTGGAAATATGCAGCAATATTCTATAACTTTAATAGTGGTAAGAATAAGCACACATCTACACAATACACGTACCTCTCGCTATGGTAGATAAAAGTTCTGTGCAATGCAGGAACCCCATAAAAAATTAATTGAAGAAAAAATATTAATCGTAGTAAATTTAGCATTGCATTTTTCTGAGGAGGGGAAGCTATCTCAAAAATTGACATGGAAAGTAGCCAAAAACCTTAATGCCACCTGTAATAAAAAAGCATGCAAACATTAATTATTTTAAAGTATAGGGCCTTTTAAAATGGATATTTAATATTATTTTAATGCTAGCTATAGAAAACATTTAAAGAGTATCTGCAAGAGCTGCCATTGCATTGGACTTCCCTCTTTTACTTATAAAATACTTATAAAAGTATTTAATTTTTTTTTTTTTTCAGTATTATAAATTAATAATATATATACAGTAGAACTCCAATTATCCGAACTCCAACTATCCGAATCGCTGATTATCCAAATCGCTTTCAGAATTTCAGAAAAATCAAATTAAGACGGAAACGTACTGCGATTCCCAAAATAATGATTCTGTCTGCGCGCGCTACTGTCTTTCCTGCCGCGAAGACCCTGGGTTTCAAAAAGAAGATGACCTTAATGTCGAAGTTGAAGCATACACGGGTGCCGGGCTTGAAACTGCGTTGAAGTGGATGGAGCGTCAGCCCGAGTGTGACCACATGCAACTTCTAACTGTCAAGCGGATGCGCGACTTGGCTCCCCGAAAACGGATGAAGACTGTCAAACAGTTTTGACCGAGATGTTCAGCAAGTAATGACTTTCAGTACGGTACATACATACTGTACTAATGTACAGCACTTGTAAGTACGCTTAACATGTAAGAGTGTAATAGCCTTTTCATTTAATTAATTAAAATCTCTTTTTCTTTTAAAAATAATTTTTTTTTCTCGCATTTTCAACATACATACAGTAATTAATTAAAATATACCCCTTTTTTTGGAAAAAATCCAATTATCCGAATAGGGTCCGGTCCCAATTGATTCGGATAATTGGAGTTCTACTGTAACATTTTTAGTTGATAAAGGTTCTTATGTTAACTTTGTGAAATAGCAAAAGATAATTCAAAATTCTTTTAAACATAATTAAATAGCTCAAGGTTGTGTAAAACGTGTTAAGCTTAGTTCAGTCAGTAGCTGTTCTAATCTAATGAGCCATATTAATGCTTAATATGAAAGTAAAAATTCAGCTCATTGATTAAGCATTTGATTAGCTTTTGAATATATATATATATATATATATATACTGGTGTTCAGAAATTAAGGGGCAGTGACCAATTTCAGACATTTCATCAAATATCTTACTGAAACTCGTGAGGAAATGCCTGGAATGCCCTTGAATTTTGAGGCTGTAAAGAACATGTTTGACTTCATGTTTTTCAGTGAGGATTTTGTCGTGAGGACAATTAGAGAGTGCAATAATAATTTTTTAATAATAAAATATTTCCGATCACCCAAGTAACAAAAAATGCGGAAAATGGTCTGCCGCTGTAGCAAATGACTATGTAGGTCCTGTTCAACATTTGTGTCCATTTGAGGAGGACATCCCATATAATCCTGTGGGATGTCCTCCTCAATTTTTCAATTATTGCTGCAACTTTTTGAGTTTTCACGCTATTTCACTGGTCTTTTTATGAGTTACCCTATAGTATTGACTATCAAATCACGACAAAAAATCTTTGCTGTAGTCTGTACATGCACAGTTAAAATTTCTTTTATAAAAATACCTATATCTCATCAAATATTCAATAAAAAAATATTTTAATCACAGTATACTATTTCTACGATTTTTGTCAAGCTTTTAGAAAGCGGTGTTAAATTCGGCCAGAAAACTGCGTGCTATAAAAAAAAAAATTTTGAATTTTTCACAAAAATGTTACCATTTTCACGAATATATGTGCTCTGCTTACACAAATGCACACAAATGTTGAACAGGACCTACATAGTCATTTGCTACAGTGACAGATCATTTTTAGCATTTTATGTTACTTGGGTGATCAAAAATTTTATTTTATTATTAAAATTATTATCCCCCCCCCCCTCCCCTAATTGTCCTCGCAACAAAATCTTTACTGAAAAACATGAAGTCAAACATGTTCTTTACATCCTCAAAGTTCAAGGTCATTTCCTCACGAGTTTCAGTAAGATATTCGACGAAACGTCTGAAATTGATCACTGCCCCTTAATTTCTGAACACCAGTGTATATATATGCATGTGTGTGTTCGACATATCATACGTATAAATTTATGCAATTCTTGAAAAATAATACAATAATAAAAAGAATGCTATTAAACTATAATAAAAGGAAATTTTATTAATACTTTTAAGTGATTTTCTATATTCACTTTGTAAAATCGTAATGATACATTCAAAATTCTTGATGCAGTTCTGACTAAATAGCTCAGGGTTATGAAAAACTGGTTCAGCCTATTTCAGCTTTCTTCATTGATAAAAGTCCTACATGATTGTGCGGTCTTCAATCACACTTACCCACTTGTTTTTTTTTTTGTTTTTTTAAACCAACCATTTCTGGGGCTACTCCTGAGTGGGACACATTATATAATCAATATTTTCAGAAGGTATCTTGAATATTTTCAATTTTATTTGTAATGAGACTTTTGTTAAATACTAAAAAATCAGAAAACTGTTATTCAAATTGAATACTTTTTATTTGTATAAGTGTAGTTGATGAAAAGAAAATTATTTAGTAGTAAATTTAAATAAGTATTTCATTTTTTTTAGGAAGTTATAACTATTGGATCAAGACCTCAATTTCGTGTATTAGAAGCTCATGGAGAAGATTACACATTAATACTTAAAGATATTCTTTCTTTGAGAGGATATCAAGAATACAGATGTAATGATTATCATTTGGGTAAGGTACCTTTATTTTATATCATAAATTTGTACATGTCCGTTATCTCTGTTCATATTTTCTTTGTGATAATGTATGTATAAAAACTGTTCTTTAATACATCTTTCCTAAAACATTCTTAGATTGTTATCCTTTTATTTATTTTATTTTTTATCCTGTTTATACATATTTTTTAATTAGAATATTTATAATATTTGCTAATAATAAAATTTCTTATCTAAGCAAAATTCTATTTTATTATATACTAGCTGACTCGCCCGGCATTGCCCGAGCCCATGTAATAAACTTAAATCTCTTTAAAAACGAAACTCTGGCCACAGTCTCCTATAGCTATAGAGGGAGAGCGAATGTTGAAGTGCTCTTCAGCAAATAACTAATTAGGAGGACCACTATACATCTTTAAAGATTAATTCTTTTGGTTAAACTAAGAACTTAATATGAAATTTGGCTTAGACTATTATTCGGAAATACTGGTAACTGCTTTCTAGAAATATACCTTGAAGCTATGAATAGTGATTTTTATGATAATTTAGTAAAAATGGAACTGGTTTGGAGAAGTTCGGAAAATTATTAGTTGAGATTTAAAATAGCAATATTCTCTATATAAAAGAGCAATTAAACATTACGGGTGAAGCTAAAAATATTAAAATTGTTAAATGTAATTAGTTCTGTTGAAATCAGAACAGTAGATTTGGATGTATTAATAAGGGGGTGGGGGGGGGTCTATAAAGGAAAAAGCCGCCACCAGGTGGCACACAGTCAAGTAAATTAAATGAGACATTTAATAAAAAGTTGTTTACCCTTACCCCTCAACATCCCTGCAAATATAACAAATAATCTGTTGAATAAATTTTTCTGTATGAATAATCTCTATCATAATAATATATAAATAACTATCATGAAGAAAAATATGCCTGGAAAATGTTTCAAACAGGTGGCGTCTGTGTAATTTGCCGTGTGCAGGTGGTGCTACATTAACATGGCTGTACGCCGGTAACTGCAATCCATATTAACATTATTTCATTAGAAGCCCTTATCTATGCATCACTACTCTGGTTTATTTTATTTCTTCTATGAAGACTCTATACAACTAACCAACGAAGAAGAAAAAGCATATTTTTTATGAGAGTTCTTTGTGGATTTTAATTAATATTTCAGTAATTAAATAATTAAAATATTAAAATTCTGAGTCTCAGGTGCACCAGAAGAGGGCTTGAACTACTTAAATCTAAATTTTCAGGCTTCTAGGTGGCCTAGTTTTTGTTAGCCATCGCAGACAGACAAATAAATAAACACACACACACAGAGCAAAACTTTATTTTATTAGTATAGATAGAGAGGAACTTTGGGTATTATTGAAAAATCAGGTAATATGTACCAAGGTTTCTGTTTGGTAAAGTGCTGCCACCAAACAGCGATATCATAAATTATTTAAGAACGTTTCCAGAATGCACAGTTTGTCAGTCGGCATCCAGGCACGTTGTGTGAATAAATATTTGTTTTTTGTCTTTGAGAAGTTCAGAAGATAGTGTTTTAATATCTTTATTCATTATTAGAAGTGATATTTTCACATTGAAATTAAGCATAATGTACACTGGAATACTAATAGTTTATGATATAATACTCTTTTATTTTTTTTAGCTCGTGATTCACACCAATAAACATAGTAATTTTTCCCAAACTGGTGGTGTCGGGTTACATGGAATATCAATAGCTCATAATACTCCATGATTATTGTCATGATAAGTTTCATGACAATGTTGCCGCGATAAGTTTATCGCCCTTTTGGCATTCGGCGCGCGCGGCTGTTTGGCAGTTTGCTGGTTTTTCGTCGCCAAGCACGCGGAGCCGGTTTTTCACCGATCGTTCATCCTCAGTTACGTTAGGCCAGCGGTAAACGGTAGGTCGGGAGATTTGTCACGAACTCCCCATGGATCACACCAGGGATTCCTCATGTTATTTTGAAGTAATTAAATACGTTTATCAAGACGCAATATTGTTTTTGTTATCCTTTTTCCTCAACTACACATATCGTCTACACACCATGCCATGACTTCAAGAATCCAAGATGTGCAAATTTCTATTTCACTGGTGCACGTGTCGTCATGCATAAGTGGTAAGCCCTTTCCAGTTTGTTTATTTTTCTATATGTACGATAAAAGTTTCATTGAGAACGCAGCAAAATTGAACCTGCGGAAAAAGTATTTCAAGTATCATTAAATTTAATAAAAATAAGTATACCACGATCAAGTAATATTCGTAATGTGTAACAGAGCACGTGGTCCTGCTATCTTTCAAAGATTTCACAAAGCAAATGCCATAATTAAAATTAACAAACACATTTTATTCAATGTCACAAATTTATTTAGATGAACAAATCCCTCTTGTGATAATTATAGTGGTGCAAAGACAGATCTTATATATGTGATTTGTGCAAATCTGAAGTATGAATTGGGGTATACTGGCAGACTACCTAGACACTATATTTTGACCATGCTCTCTTTATACCATTACATCTGTTTTTTGCCAAATGTTGTCCGTTTTCTTCAATTTTAACTCCCTATTCTATATTTCCCAACTATCTCACAGTATCCTCAAAATACGTTCTTTTTATTAATAATTGTTTGCAAGTGATGAAATTTGTAAAATTTTTGTCTATAAAAACTATTTGCAGTTAGTTGAAGTTTGTAATTGTATTTGGTTTTCGGGTTTTAAAGAACATCCGGATGTTGTATTGCCCCAAATATAAATAGTATTCCATAATATCCAAAGTTGTTATATATATTGTGTGTTTTTATTTTTTATTTTATTATTTTTCAAAAAATCAATCTGGCCCAGTATTCCTGAATGCATAAGATAGACCTGCTTATATTGATTGTCTACAATATTTGGCAATAGCATCAATAATCTATATAACCTACTTAATAAAATATTCATAATATAAAAATTCAAAATGTATTAAATATAAATGACACTGGAAATATGATTTGCTGCCAAAACATTCAGCGAGGAAATATGACCAGAGAAAATGAAAAAGTAGCCATAATTTTATCCAAAATTTAAGATAAATATGCATATTGTAATAAAAATTCAGACATGTCTTTATAGAGTCGCATCTTCAATTTCAAGTTGTTTACCTATATGCATAATGTACATGTAATTACAATATTACATGTAAAATCAATTATCACTACTTTATTAAGAAGATGACACCTTCTACATTAAATTATACAACATTTTGTATTTTAATGCGCAACTTTACTTTTATCTTTTAGATAGTCTTGCTGAAGAAGGATTGTATTTTATTGTAAGCTTGAAGGATTTTGTTGTTGCCAAACCAAGAAATGATGATGATCATATTGCTTGGCTTCTTGAACATGAAAGATATAAAGTACTTGAAATTTTTATTACTTATTCTGGTCATTTTTAAAAACTTGGTTGTGTTTTTGCCTTTGATTAAAAAATGTACTTTGATTTCAGTCAAAAGTATGCACCATCAATATGTAAGAGTATGAGTACTTGTTTTATGGATATATATCTATATAATTTTTTAACTAGAATTTGTTTGACAATGAAAAAATGAAATTTTTTGACAATGAGTTTCATGCAGTTAAAAAGTGCAAGTCATTTATTTTACTTTACTTGAATGATCCTCTCATAGTAAATAATTCTGATTGTGAAAGGAAACTTACTTGAAGAAGAAACCATGGAATAATTAAACTAACTTTCATTATTTGACATTTATAAAAATAATAAAAGATAAAAGCTTTTTATACAAAGTGATAAAAAGCTACCCTTTCTTAATATTAAAACAAGATATCCTCGCAATTTAAATTATAACCTCAGTTAAAACATTTGTTACATCATAAATGTAACAACAAACTTAAGGCAGTTTGTTGACAAAATCTATGAAGTTTGTTCACTAAACAAGACTTTATGCTTAACCAATAACAAAGATTATCTAGTTTCAGAGCCTGTTTTTATCTATGGATCCAATAAAACTTCTTTATCTAAATATTAGTATGAAAGTAGACATGTGTGTACTTTAAGCATTCAACTTGCGCGAGAAAAATAAACAAAAAATGAGTTTTCAAAGAAATTTCCTAACAGAAAACTGGCCATGCCTCCCCTGTTACAGGTTAAGATAAGATATCAATCAGAGATAAGAAAAGTTTGATCCTTGAATAATTTTTACTGAAACTAAAGGAAAATATAAGTTGCCAAACATTTTTCCAGAAGCTTTAATCCCCTCCTAGATCAAACACATCCCAAATGTATATGTTCTTAATCCTTTACAAAGCTCAATGTTTCAATTGAATATTGAGCATGTATGTAACTTACCATTTCAAAGTTGCAACTTTGCATAGTAAAAATTTTTCATAACTGATGGGTTTTTATTTGTCACCCCTTTTTTTTTTTTTTTTTCAAGGTTATAATAAAGTATTCAAAATCTTATCTTTTAAGGGGTAAGTGTAATAAAAGAAAGTTTGTGCTCTCACAAGGAAGGTCTCCTTAAAGCACATACTCAGAATAATTTGGAAAAAAATGCTAATGAAACTACTCGTGTACGCAATAAAATTACAAACAAATTTAGCTGCGGGATCCCAGTAGAAATTCTGTAAAAAATATAAAATACTTGAGTATTTGGTGCAAAAAGATGCGATTTGGCAAGCAACACTTTTTCATTGCCAAATGCAAGCGGTTTTAATGCATTTGGAAATTCCTGGTTAAATGACTATTTAAAGGAGCTTTATGAAGTTAAACTTACACAACTAAATAGTTTATTATTTTTTCTATAAGCTTATATAATATGTATACAAATTGAGTGTTGTTGAATTTATTTAATTTTACACGGTTACCGGCTGGATAAGTTTTAAGTGTATTCTAACAGTGACTGAACGATAACAAATACCTTTTAATATACTTTTCTATATTGAATAAGTCGTTTCCATGGAACAATAGTTTTTTCTTGTCTCCGACACTAACAGTATCGAAGTGAAATTGACAAAACTCAGAATCTGACTAATTCTTAATTTTAAGCATTTTTAATCAATTTCAATTTCTAAACTGCAGAAAACGATCGTTAATTTTCTTTATATATACGTATATATGGCAAAACCGTAGATATAAAAATGTATTTATTTAAGTTAAACTTACTTAAACTAATTCAGTATGAAGAGTAGAAAAAGTTTTACCTAAAGCCTAAAGGAGTATTTATCATAAAAGCGTTTTGTTTTTCTTTTTTCTCAAATTGTGTCGCAACAAACGATAAATGGGCAAAAAATCAAATTTTCGTTATTTTTTTACTGACCTTATATGGAGGTACTGCAGAAATTTTTTTTATAGACATATATATCCTCATGAGAAGAATATTCTGTAACTTTTTCAAATTTTTATGAGTATGTGCTTATTGAGACCTTCCTTGTCAGATATCCAAAAGTATCTTTTTTAACACTTTCAACATAGTTAAAAAGTGGTGTTTTGACTTCGGTTTGTCTAATCGTCTGTCCATGCTCTAACTCTTATAAATATACTCGAATTACATTACCGTGTAATCGATACAAGTTATTAAGGCGGCATGGCATGTTCACTATTTCAAATGACGTGTGTAGCATTTATAGTTTGTTTACAGGGACAGTAAAAAAAAATAATTCTGCTACATTATGATCTATAGAAAAGAATTATTTGCAATGTATTTCAATGGTTTTACACTTTTTCAAATATATTGAAACTGATAGAAATTGCAAAACACCCAGCCGGTGAGATCTTCAGAACCGTTTGCTGAATGACAAGAACAGATTCGTGAAATAAGCAAAGTGAGAAATGTCACAGTGCACTACAAGATGCTCGTTGTAAAATATGGTGTTCATAACATTTTATTGTTCATTTATAAGGACACACAGAAAAATTTGATTAAAGTGCTGTCTGTGAGTGGTAATTGCTGGAAGTGAGTTTTCAGCTATGGTATATGTTTTTAACACCTTCGTGATGAGTGTTCTTTACAGAATTTTTAATCTTTTATCACCAGTATTTTAAAATATAAATTTTTACCTAATTCAATCTTCGAAATGCTTTGATTAAATAAGGCAAAATTTTCAATACAAAATTTTTGGTAGGAATAAGGAAGGACAACATAACTTTATGTGTCATGTATACAAGATGTTCAACCCAAAGTGTTATTATTATTTTTTTTTTTTTTTGTAACTTTTGTATATTACTTCATGTGTGTAAATTCTATAGATCATATACAGGGCTGCACAAAAGAATTTGGGTACATTATTGTTTAATGACACAAATATCTGAAGGGATGCCTTCAACTGTGTTATGCATTTCCAAAAATTTCTAAATTTTAGCATACTATGGTTTATATACCAATCAATGGATCATATACAGGCCTGTACAAAAGAATTCAGATACTTTTCCAACCAAGAATTGTAGTTGTGGAAATTGGGTTTTCAAATGTGTTATGCATTTTCCATATTGATTACTTAGATATCATCTTTCACCTTATTGAATCGTGATGTTTCGATGTTTCGTTACAGTATTCTGAATGTGTTGGAAGGTGTTTCATAATCTATGTTTGACACATGATTTTTGTTATTGAATTATTTACATTTGGTCATTAAAAATGGGTAATATTTGCCAATTTTGTACTGACATTAGTGCTTTCAATATGTTTGTTGGTAAGATGATAGAATTTTTTTTTTTAAATATCTGACTTCAGACAGTCTTGCAGTTCATTTATTTTGTATAACTGTAGTAAAAAAAGTGCATGGTATCTTTCTAAGAAAGAAAGTATTGAGCTGGTGACAGAACTATCAGGTGGTTTTCTGATGATAGTAAAATTTATCATAGTATACATATCAAAAGAAAATAAAGTGTCTGTTTTTTTTTATGAATGCAAAAGCTGCAATGTTGTTCTTTGCCCTGATACACGCTTTAGAATTCTTCATGCAGCTTAGAAATATCAATTTGTATTTTATCGTTGTTTGGGAAAATATATTTTCATTGCTTGTAGAGTTTTTACTATTTATCTTGTTGTTGAATAGCAAAGTTACCCACAAAAGGGCATTTGTCATTCCTGCAGTATTTGTTAAAATTTATAATAATATTTTTGGTTTAGTGATATTCATTCAATTATGTGAATGATTGTGCGAGTGATGTGTATTCTTGTGTATAAAATATCTTTTTAGACTGAAACTGACAAATTAATAATCTAAATTTTAATAAATATTTTCAAAATTTCCTTACTTTAAATGTTATATATTTTTTTATTAAGATAGTGTCATTTATTTTTCTTTGTTAGGAAGCTGTTGAAGCTGTACATGAGAGTAAAAATCTGAAAAAATATACTCTCTTGGTGAGTATAGAACTTTTCCTTTTTAAGCAATTATTAAATATTTATTATGTGAGTAATAATCATATATTTTTCTTTTACTTACTTTGTATTTTCAAACACAATTTATTGTTACAAGTACGATTTTCACAGGGTTTGTATACCTTCAGAGAAATCTCAAGTGAAAAATTCCTGTCATAAAATCTCAGGGAAAATTCCAAAATATTTCTCAAAACGTGAGAAAACAATCAACTACTCTGCGAAATGCAAGCAATCACTGTTATTCACATGCTTCAGGATATCATAATAAAATCAAACTAAGACCAAATTATTCAAATACAAATTTTAAAAAAAGAAACATGCAAAATTTTAAAAAATTTAAATTGTTAAGTAGCAAAGTCTGAGAATATAGACTAAGTTCTTTTTATAAGATAATCATCGATGTTGATAAGAACCCACTGTCTCGTTTATTCGTTTTTGTTAATTCTTAAATAACAAGTTCTTCTGTCAAAGAATTTTTTTATTTTTGAAAATAACTAATTCTTTAATCTATTATAAGTTTATAAAATAATTTTCCATTTTTAAAAAACATGATTTAGCAGATTTTCAGTCAAATACATATGTTTGAAAACAGTTAAAACTAAAGTTAGTGAAAAATTAAGTATATTGTTTTTTGTATATGATGTATAACTTTTGAGATTTTTTATTTATTTTTTTTTAAAGCTTGATACTGATTTTAAAATTGTCGTTGATTGTTGATATAGAAAACATTATTGATCCTGTAAAATAACTCAAAGTAAACTTGGGGGATTATTTTTAACACTTTCCAACCTAGTTGAAAAGTGTTTATGACTTCAGTTTGTCTGCCGTATGGCCATCTGTCCGTGCTCTAACTCCCGTAAATATGCTCGGATTGCCCTGCAATTTTTATATGTTATTGCCGTTATCTATAGCATGTTCCCTATTGCAACTGAAGTGTGTAGCACTTATAGTTTTTTTACAGGGATACTCAAAAGAATTCCGTTACATTACGTCTATGAGAAAAATCGTTTGCGGTTTAATTAAATAATGTTTCACTATTTTACACACATTGAAATTTATATATATCATTAAGGTGCATTACAAGAGGCTTACTACTACAGAATATTGCGTGTATAGCAGTCATCGTTCATTAACAGGGAAAACACAGAAGAATTTTCTACTGTCTGTTAACAATAATTCCTGGAAGTGCGTTTTAAGTTGCTGAATGCGATTTTAAATTTAACTCACTTTTTGTCTATTACTTGGTGTTTATAAATTCTGTAGATCCTATACAGGGCAGCACAAAAGTTCGCGAACACATTTCCGGTTATTGACAGAAACTCCAGAAGGAGAATTTTAAACTGTCCTACGCGTTTCCTAACTAAACTAAAATTTAGCATCCTATGTAGTATATATACAAATCTATAGATCATATACAGGGCTGAATAAAAGTATTTGGATATTTTTCCGAATATTGTATCTGTTGGAAATATATGTTGGAAATTCCTGAAATTACGTTTTTAAATATGTTATGCGTTTTCCAAATTGTTTACTTAGATGTTATCTTTCAGCTTATTAAACAGTAATGATTTGTACAATTATTTTGGAAGCGTTGGAAAGTGTTGCATAATCTATGCTTGACGCAAGATTTTTCGTTCTTGTTTATTTATTTTTATGAGTATGAACCCTACGTGAGGAATTTTCAAGTTTCCTCTCAAATTACGAGGAGGTACGTGTTATGTTGTGTGATTTTAAATCTTTCTTTGAACTATAACACTTTGAAACAACACACTATTTAGATAAACAATTGTCATGAACTTTTCTGCAATTGAAGAAAAATAAAGGTTACTAATCCTGTTTAGAATTTTAATGTGAAAACAGACATTAATTACATTTGAGAGCTGTTGAATCAGTTGTAAGCATGAATCGTAAATAATTGATATTATTTTTAAGAGGCTTTAATCTATTGAATTGCATTCTAAGAGTAAAACTTTTAACTGATTCAAGTAATATATTTATTGTATTACTTTAAATTTAGATGAACTTTATAATTATTATTGAGTTATATTCTACACTTTAGAAATATCCATAATTAATATATTGTATCATTATTCAAAATTGAGTAATGTTTTTTTAAATAGGATTCAGATTGCATAATTTTAAACTATATTGTAAGGATAACAGCTCTACATCTAGCCTGCAATTCTGGTTGCTTTTGTAGTATGTAACATTTTCCCAGATTTGCATTAAAACCTGTGTGTTTAAATTGTCGTCTTTTACCAAGCTTCTCTGCGCATACCTTATTCCTAAGGATAGGGAATGACATCTAATATTGTGTTAGATTTTATATTGTCTGTAAAAATTAAATTGTTATGTTTTTGAGAGAAAAATCATCTTCGTTTAAAGAACATACTAGCAAAACTTCACCTGCTATGCTGGTCGGTTTATCCAAACGGTCCTTGAATTAAATGAACTTAGGATTGGGCGGCCCATTGTCTTCAGATCCGGACAAAAATAGAAAACAAAAAAAAAGAAAATTTCATTTAGAATTCTGTAGAAACTGCATCAAACGTATTTTTAAAAACTGAGATTTTTTATTTATTTTTTATCCGAAGGGTGAAGAACAAAAATTGACTCAGCTGCCATTTCAAAGAAAGAGAAAAATTTTCTCTCCATTGAAAGTGGGAAGAAGGATGAATGGGTTTTTCATTATGTGGATTTGAACCCCTCCCTTTTTTTTTTTTTGTTCAGACCCAATCCACTTTCAAACTATGGAAGGGGAGAATCCCCTGGTATTCTATTCCTGCTTTGAAAAAAGTTGGATCATGCGCATTGAGGTCAATTTCATGTGGAATTGGAATTTGATAAAATGCTCTTTTAGCTTTAAATATATAGATAGTTTAAGTTAGTCCAAGTGCAAACCTTATTTACATATGGAAGTTATAAGATGCTCTAGCACCATTATCCCAAATTCAATACATCAAAGTTGAAAATCTATAGTTGATAAATTACCATACTGTAGGTTAACTAAGAAGCTTTTATTTTTTTTTAATATTTCAATAGTAAATGATAAATCCTGAATCATAAACATATTACCAGTTCTAGTGACAGCTACTGCTAGTCCTGAAAAATCAATGAAAAACGATACGAATTCTGGATTAAACATCTAGGGGGGGGGGGGGGGAAGTAAAGAGTAAATTACGATCTTAAGTTAGAAAGTGTTTGCTTCTTACAAAATGCTTTGGAAAAGCAATTATGGCTACAGCTGTTACTTTTCTGAGAAAAATGCTAATCATATACATATTGAAAGTATTAAAATAAATCTTGTGGTTGATGATTAAAATAAACCAATAGGAAAATATATCAAGTGAGGAACAAGATCACTGACTTTGTATGAGTTGATAATGTACACTAACAAAGCTCTCATTTTTAAAATGCTGTATTTAATGTTATATGTTGTACATACAAAAAATACAATTGAGAATGTTAGAGATTTGTTGAGGTATTCTGAGACAGAAAGTAATGATTAACATAAGTGAAAAACTATTTGTTATTTAAAAATATTTATGAAATGTCTCGAATATGTAACAAAAATGTGTTACTTAAGGTGACTTCAACAAAATCTTATGTATAATATACTGTTTTTTGCTTCAAATTTTGATGTATTTTTTAGTTATATAGTTTTAGATGACTAGTAATATTTACTATTAATGCCTTATTACTTTTTTATATTTCAGGGTGTGGGAAATCTATATTTAAATCATCTATTTGAATTGAAGCAGTATGAAGAAGCAGCTGCATTTTGTCCAACCTTCATTGGTCAAAACAAAGATGTGTGGGAAACAACTGTTTATAGATTTGCAGAAATTGGACAATTGCGTGTTATTGCACCATATGTTCCAACTGAAGAACAATTAGCACCTGCCATTTATGAAATGATTTTAAATGAATTTTTACAGAAAGATCAGAAAGTACGAATAGTGTTCAAAAGTATTTTAGCAGTTTTCTCATTATAAATATTTTCTTATTTGTTTTTATTCATAGAATGCTTTAATCATAATTTTTTTTTTTTTTCAATTTATATTTATTTCACTGTGTTTACCTGTGTAATTTTTTTTCACCCTTTATTTTACATTACCTGACCTGCCCAGTATTGCCCGAACCTACAATATTAACCTTAAATATATATAAAATCAATTTTAAATGATTTTATATTTTTAGACGAAAATCTTTCCATATGTAACTAATGTTGGGGGCCCCACTGCTTTCAGCAATGTACACCCTCGTATATGTATGGTGCTATATTTTAAAATATAATTATCTATCCATACAAACCTAGAGGTGGTGTCCCCACTGCCTTCGTCAGTGTACACCGGTTATGTTGTGCATGATCCTGCCTACTTTAGCAAACAAACCTCGGATTTGTATGATTTTATATTTTTAAACAAAAATCTATCCAAACTAACCTAATGTTTGGAATCCTCACTGTCTTTGACAGCTTATACCCTTGAATTGGCATGATTTTATATTTTTAAACTAAAATCCATCCAAAAGAATCTAGAGTTCGGGGCCCCACAGCTTACGGTAGCATACACATTCGAATTTGTGTGATTTTATATTTTTAAATGAAAATCTATCCAAGCGAACCCTCACTGCACTCGACATCAAACACCGGGGGTGCTATGCATGCTCCGGTCTACTTTGCAAACAAGCCTTGAATTTGTATGATTTTATATTTATTAAACTAGGATCTTTGCAAACGAACTACAGGCCCCTGTTATGGTGATTGCCAATTAAATTTCTGTTATTTAGATGTTTTAAACTTTCGATTCCGACCAAAGGTTCCTAAGAAAACCTAAATAATATAAAACATGCATCAGTCTCTCTCTTTTAAAACTCTAAATGATATCTTCCAGTGTATTGACAATCTGTGTAGAAAATGTTGAGATGTCCCCAGGTTTGTTCAGAAATGAAAACCCCTCTGAGAATGTTCTGAAGCACAATTAAAATTGGAAGCAATAACTTCAAAGGCTTTAAGTGGGTGAGAGGGGGCATCTAGCGAATCCATGGAACGACTTGTAAAAAACGTTTTCTTTTTTAAATAGTTAATATTATTAAACCAGAAATATCATTAGCGCCAGAAAAATACCTAAAATAAGTGGTTTTGTATGTTTGTTTCTCTTCATGCCATCTCCATTTGCAAAAAGGAGGTGGCATTTTAAAATAGGAAGAAAAACTAAAAATATGAAAACCAATGTGAATTGATCTCTGAGGTAAAGAAAAAATTTACATAGTAAATATGAATATTTTTTTTAACTAAAAATACTGCCACAACTGAAAAAGTATGCTGAAAATGTGGGTATTTTTTGTTTTTTTATATTTTTGTCAAGAAAGCAGATGTGTCAGTTTTAAAATGTAAAAAAAAAAAAAAAAAAAAGAAAGAAACAGAACTTGAAAAGCTATTGGAAAATACTGAAACCAACATGGAATCGAACTGTGAAAAATATTTTTTTTTTTTTTTTTTTTGTAAATAAGTATTAATATGCACTAAAATTAATGCCATTAAAATTGCTACACCAGGAAAGAATGCAAATAACTGAATATTTATTGGACAAATACATTATAGTGGGAAGTACAAGTCATTAAATTTTCAGGAAATTTGAGGTATAGATCCTGAGAAATCAGTACCCAGAGCAGCCACCCCTGACAACAGTAACAGCATTTATCCACCTAAGCATGGAGTCTAATAGAGTTCGATTTCATGCTTGGGTACAGCAATCCATGCAGCTTCAACACTATGCCACATTTCGACTGTAGTGACTGGCAAGTGGTGGCATGCTAGTCAGTCAGCAACCACTAACCAGACGTTTTCAGTTGGTAAGAGATCAGGAGAACATATTGGTCAGGGCAACAATCAAACATGTTCTATATCAAGGAAGATCTGTGTGGTGTTGTAATCAATTTTGTGTATCATGAAATTATATAAGGTAACTTTAATATTGAATTATTAGATGAAATTGGCTGCGATCATAATTAATACATTGCGTTATAAATCAGAAGTGCACCTGTACAATTTGTGCATCTATTCTTTTTGGTCGTATACCTTGTAAAGAATTGATTTTCGTCATTCATGTTTTTAAATGTGTGGTCCAAGATTTCCTGTGAGAAGATTTTAGAAATATTTTCTCACATCGGTGTTATTTTGAAGTGGTGTGAAATGCCGAACTTCTTTTGTGAATCAAGGGAAGCTCTGGAACAGTGATGGATAGCCTAGATCTCCCAAGACAAAATTCTTTGCTCTAATACTTGCCGGTCCCGTGAGAAAAAAGATCTCCATAGGAAAGCGAATATAACACGACTTATGTCCACTGTTTTGGAAAAACCAATTACGGGCTAGTTTTGAATGGGGAGGCTGTTTCCCAGAGGTTCCTAAACGATGAGTGGCCTTAGCGTGCCCTTCCTCTGACCAGATCCCCTCCCACTGTGAAAATCCTCAGCAAGATAATTTGGAGTTCGAGAAAAGGAGCGAGAAGTGTTGTTTCTCTGTGGAGATAACTGGAGACGCCAAGTTTCCTAGCAGTGGAAATAGACGCTGAGAGGTACCATACCTAGATTTGTGATACTCCAAGTATCAGGGAAAAGTTACCCGAAAGAGAAGTGCCAGATTTCTTGACGAGAGTAAGGGCGCGCCAAGTGCCTGTGGGATTATACGCTATTCCGGCAACAAGCCATTCATTGGTGCTAAAATGACTTATAGAGACATTACCTGATTTCTCTACGAAATCCAATTTGACTATCATCACCGAAGTATTTTATGAACCTTGACAATCGTGTCCGAACTTTCTCTTTTGAACTTAATCATCATGCCAAGGACCTTTTCATTTTTATTCATTTTAATTCTCAAAACTGTAATGCCGTATTTTTACTTCCATAAAGAATTTCTTTTGCTTATACAATAAAAATTCTGTTAGAGGCAAAGATTTGTTTTCTTCGCATTGTTCCAATAGCTACTAAAAAACATCTTTAATCGTATCAGCGTTGAAAAGGTATTACAACCTTATGGAAGAGAAACTGAAAATTAAAAATTAGTCTTACTTTAATGGGGTGACTTGGAAGACAGTAAAGTGAAGACTTGAAATAATAAAATGTAAGGTTCAGGAGAAATCTGTTTATTCAAATTTAATTTTCATCAAAAAAAGAGTGTAGGCCGAATTGGGGACTTTATCAGGCATTACTATACCTATATATATATTTGTATGTGATATATTATATAGAGTTTGGCTTTTTTCTATTAAAATGTACAATATGATTATAAACATATTAAAATTTGTAGTTTCATAAATTTTGTGAACATTTTTAGCACAAATTTTAAACTTCTTAAGAAAATATCATTTTAGGTAATATTTTTAAATGTGTAGTTCTCTTAAAGCCATTGATTTTAAGAAAGAATTATGCTGTTTTGAAATTTCCAAAATCATGATAGATGTTTTTAAATTTTTCATTTTTAGTTCTATTTTCATAATGTGACTCAATTCCTTTTTCTAGGGATTTTTAGATCTTGTACGCTCTTGGCCAAGTAATATTTATGATGGACCTACCATCATTAGTGTATTACTGGAACAACTGGCATTATTTCCACAGTCAGAGTTGCTTTTGGAAAGTTTGAGTGAGCTTTATATCTACAACAAAAAATATGACAAGGCCTTTAATGTTTTAATTGAGTAAGTTTTCTTCCACTCATTTTAAAATAATTCACATGTCAACACAATGTCATTTAGGCTTTAATTTTATATTTGAAATTTGAGGCTCAGTAACCATCTATGATGGTTGTTTGGCTAAAAATCTATTAGACTTCAGCTAGAAGCGAGTTTTTTATCATGCAGCTCTAAACACAAGTTGTATGTTTCAAGTTTCTTTAGCAAAAACAACTTCTGTGCACTTCTGCTGAAAATACCTGTCATCATGATTACCTTTTCAAATATCTTGCAATATTAAAAAAATTATAATGAATGCATTTTTTTTTTCTTTTAAGAAAGCTGTGTTACAGTTGCACACTATTTACAATGCACTGTTTATTTTCCTTTGTGGAATTGCATTTGTCAACATTTCTAGATTTTCAAGATAAAAATTAAATAACATACATGGAATCAATTTTCTGCTGTTGAAATTATTTAAGATTTTTTAAGCTGATAGGCATTACTAATAATACTGTAATTCCAGTGGCATCTGTGGATTGTGTGTTCGAAAGAACTTTAAAAATTAAGATGTGGATAATATGCCACTGCATATTATCTGTAGATTTTATTTTCTCAGACACAAAATGATTTTGTTTTACATGTACTAGAATTGAAAAATTGCTGTATTTTCTTCTAATAACTAGCAACATCATACAATGCTAAAGTTCATTAACTAATCACATCTTAGCATTTGGTACGATTGTAGCTGTTCATTTTTTATTTTGAAAAAAGACAGTAGAAGCTTATTTTTGAATTTTTAATCTTATCTTAATTGTTACAATTCTGTTATGTTGATATGTTTAAAAATTGTCTTGCACATGGCATTCTGACAACTGTTAGTTTAGATTTATTTTTTAATTTATATTCTATTAAAAAAAAAATGAATGAATGAAAGAGAAGTGGCTTTTCCAACAGATTACAGGCACATCCATTCCAAAATATTGACCGTCTCTGCATATTGTTCTGCAAGCCCTCATATACAGTTAGCTCACATTTCTAAGAATTAGCTATTTAAAGTTCTTTTCAACAGAAGTTTTATTAGATTTCATAATCATTATAAATAATAATATAATGTTAAGGATTCAAAGAGTCTTTTCTTAAAGTTTTTTTTTTTTTTTTTTTTTTTACTATTCTTAGAAAAAAATGTAAATCTTTTCTGTTCTTCCACTGCAGATTGTACTCCAGAAATTACAGTATGCTATTTTTCTTTATAGAACTTTGTCAGGAAAGACTTTCCACATTTTTTAAGCTTTATGCATTTTTTTTTCTTTTTTTGCTGTCAAAAATCTGCGAGTATCAATTTGAGACATTTAAAAGCAGTTTGACAGAAAAGATTTGGGCACAGATGTCATATACGCACCACGTTGACATGATTGCAATAAAATGTCAATTTTATGCCTCACATGGTAAACCGGTTATTTTGATTATATTGTTGTTTATTTACTTTTATTTTCTATTTTAATTCTATAAATTATTTTAATTATGTATATCAATATTTTATTCATATCAAACTATCATTTATTTATTTTTATTTCATTTTTTAAAATAATAGAAGCTATTTCATTTATTATGTTATTTTATTTTTATATTGAAATAAAAAATCACATGCTATTATTGCATGCTATTTGTAACTAATATTCAAAAAATTGGTGGGGAGGAAAAAAAATCACACCAACGTGATATGACATCTATGCCAAGATTTGATACCTACACAAACATTACTTTTGTAAAATTAATTTTCAACAGTAATTGTTTAGCCTTTAAGAAAAAATTGTACAGCTATTGAACTTTTTAAAAAATTTCTATATAAAAACAGTAGTATTAAAAAATTATGAATTGAAATTTTATTTGAAACTAAATTTATTATCCTGTGTATACTTCTGTTTTGGGTTGGACTTAGTTTTTTAATACAGTCAAACCTTGTTAACATGAACACGCTTAACACGAAATACTTTTAGCATGAACTGTTTCTGATTGCCCCGTCCAGTTGTATGTAATGTATTTAAGTTCAGATCAGATGACACAAACTACTTTTAAGACAAACAAAAAAAGTTTCCCCTTGAGTGTTCGCGTTAACGAGGTTCGACTGTATACCATTTATTTGCAACGTTGAAGTTATTGATGACTACAATAACAAAGTTAAGGAAAAAAAAATAGTTCAAAGAGTGACTATAAGTTTGTAGAATGTTTTGAACTCATCCTGAAAATCTTTTAATATAGTTGTTATTGAACACTAGAAATTTAATTATATATTTGCACTTTAAATGACTGTATAAGAACTGATTCAGGTTATTGCCACTCTTTAAAATTTTTCACAACTAGAAATTTCATATGATCTCTTTCTCTGATTGTAGAATAATATTCGATCTTGGAATAATTTGTCACAGGATTGATGAACCTGTAACAATATTTGCGTTTGGAGAGTGTTCATCGAAATGGTAGATAATGGCATGATCTTGCAGTAAGGACCATTTACATAAACCCAAGGGTTTGAAGCATTAAGTTTTGGCAATTTCTTAGGTTAATTTTTCTATAAAAAATTATGATAATTAACAGATTAAATAACTTGGTGGCCAGATAGAAAAACTTGGTCGCCAGTGACAACCTGGCGACCGCATTTGTCAAGCCCTGGTTATAACACAATTTTACTAAAAGATATTTTATAAAATATGAAACCAACAGCCATTGTGTTTTTATGTTATTTGTTTCACTTTTTACTCTATGGTCTTAAAACTATGATCTTTCAATCTTCTATACACGTATTACTAAAAAGAAAATGTAAATATTGTTTAAAGATATTTATTATGTTCATTGCAGAAATAGTGTTTATTTACGAATTCATTTTTGTTTTCAGAATAGGCAGCAAAGACAGAGTATTTGAGCTGATTCAGAGTTATAATTTATTTGCCAGTATCCATGATAAGCTTGAAACACTTATGGTGCTCAATCCGATCCGAGCAACTACTATGCTTTTGAATAATGTGGACAAAATTCCTGTTAATCTGGTTGTCTCTAAGTTAAAAAAGAAAAAGCATTTATTGTATGAAGTATGTTTAAATATTGTTCTTTTTTTTTTTAAGTCACCTGCATTGCTTTTTAAAGACAATCTTTATTATATCAATGCTATGATAATATCAATATCTATTAGTAATTATAACTAAACACCTTTTGGTATTAAATTAAAAGAACCTGTCTATTTTTCTTCTCAAAATTTAATTAATCTTCAAAAAATTATTCATCCTTAAATTTAAAATTTGGATTTATCTGTATACCTGCCATTTAAATATTGCAAATATAGACAATGTTAACATCCTTTTAATTTTTTTTTAATTAATATATATATATATATATATATATATATATATATAAATCAGATTAAGTATTCTAGTGTCTTAGAGATAAAATAAGTCGAAGCTTGTCCTATATTTGGATTCTTTAGTTTATACTGGCTATTTTATCCTCTTAAGGGTACTAGAACATCAAATAAAGATAATTTAATTTAATTTTAAAATGTTCTCTTTAAATACTTTCATATTTTTAAGCATATTCCTTTTCTGCATCAGATTGTTGAAAAATGTATTAATTTACTATGTAAAACTTGAATATATATTAGACTTCCTGGATATTAAATAAACTGATCTGGAAGAAAATAAAAAATGTAAATTGAAAAGGATCTTATCTTTTGAGGAGGAGATTTTATCTTTTTTAAACCAAATTGTTATATAACTAATTGATTATATTTTAGAAATATGTTAAATGTAAAAAGAAAGCCTAAATTAAATTAAACAGCTATTTTCTCAATTCATTCAATTTTGTATATACTTCTCTTTTTTTTAAAAAAAAAAAGGGTTAAATTATGTTTATGTATTAAAAATTTGTCAACAAACTTCTTAAAAAGCATATGCCACTCAGAGCATGCTTAGACAAATTTGTTATAAATTTTATAATAAATTCACCTGTGTTTCCATATTTCTAGCAAAAAATGGCTAATTTTTATTTATATTTTATTAGGAAAGTAGGCTTATCCTTTTCAGAAAGTATTGTCTAATATTCTTCCCTTTAAATGTTCAAACTTTTTTTTTCTTTAAGAAAATATTGCTTGAGTAAAACAGTATTTGAATGAAATTTAATTGCACTTTTATTTTTCTGTATGGATTTTAGAACATTCAAATGGAATTTTACTCATGTTGTTACTCATGTTTGGCGTTTGAATAGATTTGTGTTCTTTTGAATATTTTTTTTTATTTAATTTTTTTCAGTTGTGAATGTAATTGAGATTTATATTTTTTACTGTTTTGTGTGCATGCTAGATGCTTGAAAATTGACATTGTCCTGATGTATTGATTATTCATTATTGATATTATTTATTAAAAATAAGCTGAAAATAACAAAATTGAAGTTTAAAAAAAAAAAAATATTTTGACTTGCAAGAGTTTAAATATAACAGTATATATTTATTAGGTCCAGGCTGCATTGGAGGGGGGGGGGGGGAATACTGTTTGGGAATGAAACACCATGTCATAACACACCACTTAACCAATCTCTTGAAATATAAATTCAAAACTTACATTTTTTGGTAAAAAAATATCTCTTAAAAATGTATTCCTAATGCCATATCTTTGTACCATAAAACTGATAAGTTTATTATGATTGTTATTAAAATTTAACTTGTAATTATGATTTTCTTGTGTTGCATATTTCTTATGTTGCATCAGAAGGTTGGGTGTTGCTTTTGATTTTCAGAATTCAAATCTTCTGATATGTCAGATGCCGCAGATTTTTAATTCAGCAAACCAAAATAAGCCGTCAACATCTTGTTATACTGTAATTGAATCATTTAACTCACTTAAAAATAAATTTAAAATGCCTGAGGTCGAGTAATTTTGCAGTTTGTCACCTGTTTATTTTAAAACTGGATTATTTTTTTATTTTTTTTTTTCCTCATTTCAAAAAAAATAAAATCTGACAATTTCATCATTATTTTCTAAGATATTAAATTTCTTGATAATAGATATATTCATCTGACTTCTTTGTATATGTGTTACAACTATTGTCAGAATCATTTAATATGAGCACAGCTAAATCGAGGACACTGTTAAAACGAGCAATTTGTGATTTAAGAATGGTTCATCATTTAAACTATATTCAGATTTTCACAGACTACAAAAGCCGGATCATGGCTAATACAAGCAAAACATCTTTTTATTTTAATTTAATTTTCGGCAAAAAGTAGGGTAGAATTAGGAAAGAAATTCCTTTTGTTTCTTTCTTTCAATCTGGTCTATATTAACCTGCCTTTTCATGTCTGTTATTGCATAATTAAAATAAAAAAGATATGTGAAATCAATAGCACAAAAATTGCAGGAGCTATTGCAATATTAGCTGTATTTTTTCCAGGGGAGTGGAGAGTTATATGAATGGTTAATACAAAGACTTTTATAATTCCCTTGTTTCTTGTACAAACAGAGTTCAACTGTATTTGTTTTATTGTACAAAAAATAAAATTAGAAAAATATTAAAATATTTATTTCCTTGCATATTTATAGTATTTACATAGAGGCTTTCTAAAAGATCCTACATTTGGTGAAGAGCACCATGGTTTGCTAGTAGAACTCTATGCTGAATATGCTTCTGAACATTTATTACTCTTCTTAAGGACTTCCAACAATTATTCTTTAGAAAAAGCATTAGACATATGTCAGCAAAGAAGCTTGATTCATGAAGTTGTTTTCTTATTAGGTAAGTAAGTGCAAATATTTTGTAATTCCATGCACTATATAACTTCTAAATTAACGGGAAACTCAAATTTTTCACCTTGCAAATTTCTCAATTATAAAATTGTATTTAGTTATGATTAATAACATTTATTTTGTCATGCATTAACATGACATATATTTCATATGTTACTTAACATATTAATCTTCTTTCTTACATACATCATGTGTTAGCATGAAATAGTCAACTTTGTTTGAGGAATATAGGAGTAAATATTGTTATTATGTAAGAAGTTTTGTTTATTATAAATTATCACTATAGAGCAAAAAAGTCCTGTATTTCAATTATATGGTTATATTTTTCTTTGTGTCTTAGAAATTTAATTTTTTTTTTCTTATGGGAAAAGCGAATAGCTATGGCTAAAAGTAGTAGCTGTGACTAAAAATCAAGCTATCTTTCTATTATGTCTGCTAATTTTTCCCAGTCAATATTGAAAAAATCTTATTTTTTAGTGAAATTTCAATTCGATGTTTCTAGTTAGGAATGTTGGCCTGTAAAAGGTTAAAATATAAGGTCCTAGGACCCCCATGAGTTGAAAAACAATGTGCTCAAACTATCAAAAAGTTGGAACATTTAAAAAAAATTTAAAAAAAAAAAAAAAGTTAAATCATATTTGAAATTTGTTGCTTTCAAATATAATTAAGCATAGCTTTTGATAGTATTTTATAAATTGCATTAAAGCGTTATAGAAAATGTATTTATCGAATATATTACAGAGAAAATATTCGAAGTATGAAAGCTTTCAATACAACTAATTGCATGACATTTTTAAAAATTTTTGTTTTGTTAAAACTTGTTTAAAATACAAAAACTAAGTTTAGACGTGTTTCATCTCAATAACATATTTAAATTTCAAGTCAATGTGTTCATATTTTCTTCGGAAGACAGCAGAAATGGACTTGGAAACACAAGCAGACCCTTACTCAGATGACATTACTTGCATAGTCATCTTGAAAATACACTAACGAACAAGGAATAAGCAAAATTGGTATAATTAAGACAACGTGAAGCCTGAAGATGCACTGAAAAATCAAATTGAATAATATCTTCTGTAATTCATTGGAATTGGTGCAAAAGTCATCAATCATCGCAGATTCATATGTAAAATATGCTGGTGTGACTTTAATTACATAGTCTTTCCTGTTTAGCTTGTTCTAGTTGTGGCCAGTTAATAAGTAAAGGAACACATAGACAATTTCATTTGGGACTTGACTTTTATTTCTTCTTCAATTACATGTTATCTTTTTTATGTCAGGCCCATTGTTCAGAGTGTCTGGATGATTTTAATATTTCATTTTACCAGAAAAGAATGTATTTTTCTCATGCATGCAGTTTTTATTCACATACCTCTGAATTTGATACCTTTGCCCCTTATTGGAAAAAATCAGAAGTAACTTAATTGGTTTAATCACTTTTGATTGATATCTAGACCAGTCTGCGCTGAAGCCACTGGGAATTGCTTCCAGCAAACTGACCACAGAAAAATGTGAGTTGTGTTTGGGTCAACGGCTTTTATCTTTAAATTAATTTAAATTTGAAGTCTGGAAGCAATAAATGGTCAGCTGAGAAACACACTCAACAGGAGCAAATTAGTTTTAAGCATTAGATTTTAAAGTTAAAAAAAGAATCTGATAATTTTAATTTAAGTTTTGAATTTTAAAAAGCCTTTCTTTTCTTATCTTTTCATATATATATATATATATATATATATATATATATATATATATATTGTGTGTTGTTTTAATTTATTAATATTAGTTGAATTATTAGATGAATAAGTGGTAAGTAATTTAGGTTTTCTAGGTGCAATGTGACAAATTGCAAAATATTTGAAAAACTGAATGACTCTTTCTTGATTTGGCCTTTGAAATAATTACTCCGTTTTTTTGTTTATCATGCTAAATTTGTCTGAATTAAACAACGTAGTAAAATTTCAAAATTACAGCTAGTTTTTTAAATAGTTTCTATTGTTTACAGATGAAATTTAAACAATACTTATTTTTAAGAACATAATAAATGCTCACACAATATAATGAAACAGCTTAAGCTTTTTATTTAAGCATTGTTTTGCTAAAATTTAATAAAACTCCACCTTAAAACCTATGAAGTTTTTTAATATGTATAAATTCACAATTCTGACACATTTCTCTTAGAGGTGCAGTCAAGAACTTGGTGCTGGATAATAAATAGCATGGTATCTTGCAAAATCAGGCTGACCAACCAACCTGGGGAAAGTCTAGAGAATTTTGACTAAAACCTTGGAAAGTCAGGGAATTTCGATTGAAATTTCAAATTTTCAACGCAGTATTGCAATTGACTGCTTATAGTATGATTTCATGGGAAAATCACCTAGAAAAATTGTGGAAAATGACCTGAAAAGTTTGAGTGTGGGCCACACTGAAAGTTTAATCTGTTCATGATAAATTGGATTTTTTGGCATTCTAATGCAAGGGGTTTCATGAGACCTGTCTTGAATCTTCTAAAAAATATAAAATGCCCTTTTCAAAATCAGCTTAATTGGGTGTTTTTTAAGCATCACAACAAGGTCGTGAAAAGAAGCAGCATGTTGGACTTTATAGGAAAAGGAAGTCCAGAACCTTATTTAAATCTCATAATCTTCAAACAGTTACTTATAAAGTTTAGGAAAGAGAAAAGCAAGGAGTCTAGTCTTTCCTTTGTCTAAGTTTGGTCGAGCAATATCAGACTTCTACGATACATCATTGATATTAATGCTAAAAGTTCTTATTCAGTTTATTTAAATGTTTAGCTCTAAGATTTAAATGAATTTTTTATTCAAACAAAAGAATAAAATACTTTGACAGCCTTCTTTCAATTAATTAATGTAGTGGGACTACTGCAATGTTTCTTTGATTACAATAAGTGATCTAAGGATAAAGAACTAATACTATGATAATTTCAAAATGATTAGTTATAAGAATAAATTAATGCTTGCCTATTTTTAGTAAAATTGCTTTTTTTTTTTTATGTTTAAACATTGTTTGCATTAGGTCGCATGGGCAACACAAAGCAAGCTTTACAACAAATAACCGAAGAACTTCAAGATATAAATCAAGCTATTGAATTTTGTAAAGAACATGATGACAAAGAACTATGGGAAGACCTGATTAATTGTTCTTTGGATAAACCCAGTAAGATTTTTTTTTTAAACCTATATGTATATGTTAAAATCACTATATCGATATTTAGTTATGTATATAAAAGAAAAAAAATCGTGATCTAATCGTTTCATTTTGTTTTCTCAGTAACATTGGCTATAGTGGTATATAAAATTTACTTTCTGCATTTTTTTTAAGTGTATATTCGTATATTCTCTGTTTCTCAAGTATATATAAAATTATATGTATAAAATTAACTATTCAGAAACCAATTATTGCCAGGATGAGATTAAAGTTTTCTGGGGAAAACTTGTATTACAGCAGGTTTTAACATCTTGAATCTAAACAAAAAGTGTCAAGGAATGTCTCCTACAATTAGCACTGGGAGGGGAATCTTCCCATGAACTCAACATAAAATCTTTGTTAAAAAAATAACTCCAACAAATTAATGCCTTAAGTAATTTTTATTTTAGATATTACTTGTATTTCCATATACTGGAGAAAAAAACTTAAAACTTGTATCATGACTGATATATTTTTTAAATTATGATAAAATATTTATTCATTTACTAGTTTATACTTTGAAAAACAGAATAGCATTTTACTATTTGCAAAACTATAATGAAATAAATTTTCAATTTTTTTTTTCTGATTTTTTTTTTTTTTTTTTTTTTTTTAAATGGCGTCTAGCATTTTAGTTGTAAAAAGGAAGTTTATAGGTGCAAAATATGACTGACAACTGCTAAAATTGGTATTCACAGGGAGGAGGAAAGCTGTGGTCAAATGCATGCCTGCCTCTCCCTCCCATGGGAATAGTTTGGCATCACTACTGTTTATAATGTACATCCTATGTTTTTTAAAGACTTACAGCACTGCTAATGCTCAGTGGACAATGTGTACATTTATTCTTATTTATATTCTTATTTAAATTTAAGTGAGACTTGTTAAATATGTGTTTTTTTATACATAAAAGAGAATAAGAAATAACTACCTTAAATTTTAATTTTGCATATTATTATATTTATAAATATTTGAAAGCATATTTATCAACATTAAGCATCTCAGTGCATTGTATCATTTTAAATTTCATGGATTTTTATTATTTCTTCTTTTCAGGTTTTATCACTGTATTATTACAAAATATTGGTACTCATGTGGATCCAATAATGCTTATCCAAAAAATCCCAAATGGCATGGAGATTCCTGGTCTAAGAGATTCTTTAGTTAAAATTCTTCATGATTATACTCTACAAGTAAGTTATTTACACTTGACATTGTGCTTATAGCTTAATTTAAACAAATTACATTGCTAGATATCTATAATTTGACACTGTAAATGAAAAATAATATTTAAAATAAAACTTTATTTTTTGACATTATATGTGTTAAGTTCACTTAAAGTTCAAAAAACTTATCTGTGCATGGCAAAAAAAAAAAAAAAAAAATCACTATGATGATTTAAATTTTACAAAAGCATTATCTGTGTAGAAAAATATCTTACCTGTAAAAGGTTTTCAAAATTTCTCAGATATAACTTATTTTTGTAACGGTTTTTAATGTGAAATTGAACACATGCTATATTTTAAGCTGTGTATAATTCTCCTGACTCAGTGATTCTCTGTCACTTATTTGTACCATCCCTTTCCCTTAAATTTCAGTTGCTGCCTCTTCTTCAAGAAACGTTTCTAAATTTTGCTACAAAACAGTAATATCTATATTATATTGATGCAAATAAAGTGGAAATTTCATATGAAAAATTTTGTCATTTCATTCTGTGGCTCTTGTTCCATTTTCATTTGACCTACCCTAATATTATGTCTGCATAGATATATAAAACACAATAAACTTTTTTTTGGAGGGGGGGATACTTTTGCAAATTTTCTATTATACACTACTGTGCAAAACTTAAACACAAAATGCTAATTTCTGAACACGTGAGTACTCAAAAGGAATTTCTATAAACAGCAAGTGTAGAAAATAGGTACTACCATAACAGCACAGACAGTCGATGTGAAGTCTTCTTGACATCACAGATGGTCACAATTGTCAGTCACTACAATGAACAGAAATGTGATATCTTTCATTCATCACATTTTTACTCTCATTTGGTCACTCCACTGAACAGTCACCATGACTGCTGCTTTTTGACGAGTCACCAGGTGACTTTACAATGAAGTCATCTTGTGACTCTCATGTGACTGTCATTTTGACACTCGATTGTAAAGTCATCATGATAGCTGTTCTGTGACGAGTTCCCAAGTGAGTAGAGTAATAATGAGACAGTGAAATATCCCATATTTTGATTCACTGTAGCGATTGTGACATTTTTAACAATGTGTGACGTCAAGGGGACTTCACATCCACTGACCGTGCTGTTAGGGTAGTACCTCTTTTCTACACTTGCTCTTTATAGAATTTCCTTTTGAGTACTCACGTGTTCAGAAATTAGCATTTTGTGTTTGTTGCTTAAGTTTTGCACACCAGTGTATGATTCTTTTTCACATTTTTACTAATGTACCATCTAAAACTCCATCAAAAATTATGACAAAAGAGGGGGAAGTTGCCTTTTTGAGGACATGATTTCTTACTGATATTTCTTTATGTAATTTCTGCATAAATACATTTTGAATTGCTTTATTTTGCCCTGCAGGTAATATTCCTCTTCTTTTTGTTATTTTATTTAGTATAGAAAGTTTCAGTACCCCTCATAGGAAAAATTTTGTCAGGGGGCTTATGAATAAAGCTCATTTTATTTATGTTGTAAAATCGTTATTTACTTGCTTTTTTTATTATTATTATTTTTGTATAATTTAAAATTATATATTTTATTCATTTTCTGTTTGCATGTAAAATGTAACTTGGGGTTCCGACGTGACTGCTTAGACAAAATCTGGCTTGTAAAGTGTAATTACACTGCTATATAATTAAAAATGTATATGTATCTCATACAATAACACATTAGCAATGTAGTTTTATGCTTTATTTTATTTCTTCATCCTCCACCTTTCTAGCATTTTGAATTGGGTTGCATATATTAAGGCTTGATATCAATCAGACCAGAAATTCCCTTCTCTAATGTTAAACTTATAGATTTAGAATGCATTTGTATTTTTGAATTCCTCCTCAGCAAAAAAAAAAAAAAAAAAAAAAAATCTGTTTTCTGTATGTGCTTCTGTAAGGATGTCCTTTTTGTAATAGACAAAATATTTTTGAATTACACAACTAGTTTTATTAAGTGTTAAAATCTTAATTCCAACTCGTAAGCTTCACTTAAATTTTAACATTTAAAATATAAAATTAAGTACACATTTTAGAATTATTTTGTTAAATAAAAAAAATAAAAAAATGACGCCCTTTAAAAAGAGTACACAGAAAAAAGAAGTTTAAAAATTGTATTTGCTGAGAGAAAATTTGAGAAATACGAATGCATTCCAAGCCCATGGGATCAAAATTATAGAGGGGAATTTGAGATCGGGGGAGCCTTACAGATCTCTTCCTAAACTTAATGCAAAAAGATATATACTATGTATCAACCACTGTTCTTTCTTCTTCCCTTTTTTGTTATTTACTTACTAGATGAAGACCCATCAAACATAATAAATAAAAAAATTTATTAATGTGAAACAAATGCTGATATTAACAAAAAGCATAAAATTGTTCTATATAAATATTGAAGCATTAATGACTCGGTGGATCACATCGTTTATATTGTCACCTCTATTTTTATGATTTACTTTCACTGACTGAAAGATTTACTCTCCAGAATTATTTGCTTAGATACAACAAGTATATATCCCAATACCTATCATCCTCTCAGATGCCGTACCATTTGAGCTACATTCTGGACATTCAATCTCTTCTTTATCCTGAAAGCATTTTCCTGTATAACTATTAACCCTTTCAGGACCAGTGTCCCATACAAAGGATCAGGGTCCATAAGCCATGTTTTTGGCCTATAAATAAGACTAAAATTCGATTTTGTTATACTGACTTAATTATTTCACTTTTTAATATTAGGTTTATCCTGTAAGATTTCAACAATAGTTTTTGCATTTTGTTCATTTTTATATAACTTACACAAACTCAAAGTTCATATTATTCGTAGTTTTTGATGAAAATATGCAATTTCTCCTAATTTTACCTCATTTTTTAATATATTTTTTAATATTTTACTATGAGCGCAGCTTTGCAACACTTTTATTTTTACATATATTGTATATTTTGATGTATTTTATAATATATGTAAAGAAGGAAAGTGTTGCACGATTGCGCTCATACAAATCCAAACAAAATGCAAAAACTATTGTTGAAATCGTACAGGATAAACCTTCTAATATTAAAAAGTGAAATAATTAAGTCAGTATAACAAAACCAATTTTTGTCTTATTTCATGGGCCAAAAACACGGCTTATGGACCCTGATCCTTTTATTCAGTTGGCACCACATTTTTAAAAATAATTACCTTTACTTATTTATTACAGAAATATCCTAATTAATTAAGGCATATGTTATTTTTCTTTATTACTAGCACCAAAAATAAATATTGTGTGTACCCATGATCCTGAGAGATTAAAGTGTTAGTCAATCAAGAATTGCAGTGTTGATATTATAAATTATTATTCGCTGGTTTGTCCTGACTTCATCTATGAGTAACAAAGTTTTATTTCATTGTATATAGTTTTCAATTTAAATGTTCTAATAGTTATAATAGTATTTACATTATGTATCAGATCAAAAAAGTTTATATATAGTTTTCATTTTATATTAATAGTGAAACTATGGAATACATACCTGCACGCTTAAATCAACTCAATAGACTCATGTACAAAGACTAATAAATATTGTCCTTTATTTAATGAAATTTAAAATAACATTAATATAAACAGGAACATTGAAAAGGGAGAATAAAAGGTGTTCTTTTACTTTTTTCTTTTAAACAAAGGATGTTTTAAAGTAATGTTTTTATCATTAATTTTTGTAGTTATTGTTACTTATGGATTTGTAACTTTATCTAGATTTCTCTTCGTGAAGGCTGTAAAAAAATTATGGTTGCTGACTGCTATAACTTGTTGGAAAAATTGCACAAACTACAAAAACGTGGAATATTTGTCAGCGGTAAGATGCTCTATTTTAAATTTAATATTACTTCTTTAACCAGTTTAGAATTTAATGATCTGATTTGTCATTTTTTATTCATATATAATAATAGTTTGTTCAAGTTTATACTCGGTGGATTTTTTGGTATTTAATTTATTTTAAAAACTTAGATTAATGATCTAATATATTTCAAATTTAGTGAAATTAAATCAAGTCCACATTGAAAGATCTATCTTAACATTTGAATTGTGTAAAAATAATCATTCACATTGAATTAATTGAACTCTTTTAATTAATTAGATTACAACTTTATGCAAAAAGAAGTATTGTTTTCTTCAATTTAGTAATTTTAGTAAAAATGCTAATTAATGACTATATTGTTAACACAGAAGAAACAAAATATACAAAGAAATTAACACTTATAATTGAATTTATTTAAAGTAATTAAACACATGACCCTTTTACCACAATATTTTTTTTTAATTTTTATCAAAAATTCCTACAGTTTCATCAGATTTATATTGGTAATATCGCCAAACAGCTGACTACATTGATTGGACCTCTCATGCTGTCACGGGGTGGAATGTTTCCTTTCTATTCATCACTGTCACTAATAGTTTAATGTCTCAATAAAAAAGGTGATACTAAAGTTACTTTTCAAAAAATAATATACCAAACTATTTTCTTTCCATTCTGCCTGGTCAATTTGTGAAAAGTTTGTTTATTATCCAATGAGTAACAAAAGTGTCCTTAATTTTCAAAACTTTACCTCTTTTATCTCTGTCCAGATTAATTTTACAACAGTGATTTAATTACAGTGTAATAGCTTTTTTTGTTTGTTTGTTTCAACAATAAATTCTCAAGTCTTTTTCTAAATTTAAATATATTTCGCTAAAAACTACACTTAATACTAATACTTACAAAAAAATTACTGAACCAAGCATATTCAATAAATACATCCAAAGTTTTTTTTTTTTTTTTTTCCTTATAAAAATCAATTATTAGCATTAAAAAGTGTCAATAATTTTTACTATTCCTAATAATGTATTTGTTTCATTTTAAATATGTGTTATTTTATTGGTTGTTCTTTTTCCTTTCCTTTTTCTACGCTTGTTAAATTAGTGTAATATTTTGTCTACTTATTTACTTAAAACTAATTTTTTTATAGTTTTTAAACCTACTTATAAAACAATTAAATTCGTAATTTTACTTTACAGAAGATCAAATTTGCCCACTTTGTGAAAGAAAATTATTCACTAATGGTAAGAATAAGTTTATTTTATTATTACTTATGGAATGTGTTTTAGATATTTCCTTTACATCATACCTGTAATCACTGGACTTAACTTTGGATTTATTACACTGTCTTCAAAATAGTTTTGCAAATATACTAAAAAGTAGAATTAGAGAGAGAAAAAAATTGTTCTGAAAACATCTTACATTCATTTATTAATACAAGGTGGGCCATAAGTTTCCATACATAGGAAAACTAAACATTTAACCATTTTTATTTATATAAAATGCCATATTCATGAATATAACTAATAGCCATATGAATTTGGGCCATTGGTATAATTTGAATTTGTTGTATTAAATTTTCTTACATATTCAAACTCATTTTTTAGGGTATCTGAAATATGAAAAATAAAATGCTAAAAACTATATTTGGAATCCTATAGTAATATGTTAAATTTGCCCTTACTTATACAGTGCATAATAAGTAAATGTAATTCTATGTTTTTAATTTAATAAGAAAATTGTATTATATATATATATATATATATCAATTAATCCACAACATTTTACAAAATGACATAAGCAGTTGCACATGCAAATGATTTCTTATTTTATATAAGAAGCAAGCACCAAATTGTTTTTGCATTAATACAGCATGGCAAAGTAGAAAGAATTCTCACATGAGGAGGTATTAAAAATCTGGAGTATGAAAGCAAAACATAAGCCCTTTTTTGAAATTGCAGCTGCATTAAAAAGATGAAAACAGGGAATTTATCCAGTTTTGACTCGTGAAGATTTCGAACAAAAATCTTATTCAGTATGGCTACGAGTGACTAGCTTCCAAAAAGACAGCGATTCAGAAACATGACTTCAATTGGTAATTATTCTCTTTCTCAAATTAAAAATGCAGTTGGAGAGCAAATATTGAAATAAACTTTGTAGAAGAGTTCTAGAATTGGGATATGTGAAAACCCCTTGAACTTGCATAACATATATCAAAATATTTACTAAGTGACATTATTTTGTGTGTATATCTTTGCGTTAGTTGACACATGAGTAACATTCATTTTCGAAGATGTAATCCAGTGAGTAACACTATTGCGATGAATACATAATTAATATTATGTTGCTAAATTATAATAAGCAGCAAGTAAAATCTCTGTGTGGGTGCATTCCATGTGGTCCAATCAATGTCTGACATGTCACATTTTCATTCTATGAATAAATATTAGAGTTCAATTAAAAAGTCATTAGCTCGTGGAATAACCCTGGGAAGTCAGAGTTATTGCAGTTAAGTTTGTAATCACATTATTGAACTGCGTTGGTGGAAAGATGATTGCATCTTTAAGTAATCATGTTGATTGCTGGTTTCTGTAGATTATCCCTCTTGTTTTAACAGACCAGATAGATGAAGTTATTTGTTAATACCTATGAATGAGATTATTGTTTATTTTCAATAAGTAGTTCTATTGACTTCTAAAGTAGGAGTTGGAGTATTGGATGAAACAAACTTTAAGATTGCTCGATTACCATGTTTGAAACTGCACCATAAAGAATGGCGATGACAGTGAGCCCAATTAGCATATTCATTTGGTGATAAGTGGCTGATTATCATATTCAGCAATGAAAAAAAAAATTGAATTTAGACTGCTTTGATGGATTTGTATACTTATTGGCTTGATCTCCGAAAGCAACAAAAAAGTATATTTTTAGTAGAGAACATGGTAGTGGTACTGCAATGGTACGGAAGGTGATTTCTTTCAATGGTCAGATGTCCGTAGAATTCATCAATAGTAGTCAAAACTCAAGACACTTGCCAATCATTTGCTTCTTGCGGTGGAAATTTTAGGTGAAGAAGATTGGATTTTTAACATGACAAACCTGCAACCCATACTTCCAACTCAATGCCACAGTGGCTCAGGTTGAACATGGTATCAATTTTGAACTGACCAGTGCTTAAACCTTACCTAAGCCCAATAGAAAACATGGAATATTCTCACACGTGCAGTTTACCAAAATGACAAGCAGTATTCTTCAGTTAGACTTGAAATAGACTATTGAGAACTCTCAGTTTGAAATCAAGCCAGAAACAATACAGAACATGATTTTATCGATGGAACACAGTGCATTTCAGCTAATTAAATGTAATGGAGCAATAATCAAATATTAACTTTTTATTATTTTCCTTCTACAAAAAATAAATAACTATTGCGCTTCATTTTTTTAACACAAATTTTTGGTCTTTTGTTAAATTCTATGATTTCAGATAAAATTATAATTTTCAGATAAATATATTTTTAAAACTGTAATAAGTAGCATATATGAACATTGATTTAAATTAGAGTGAATAATTAAAATTTATTTTGAAAATTGCTATTGTGTTTAAACTTTTGCCGCACACTGTATAAGTTAGAGTTGAGGGTGAGATGTAATTCTTAAAAACAGTAAATTTCTATATTCCATCTTCCTATTTTATAATAAGATTAATTAATTTCAACCATACAGTTTTGGGCTTTTCATTGACTTGGGCTTTTCATTTGGGCTTTGTATGATGTTGTAGCTAAACTGTAATCTGATTCTTTGACTTGCATAAAGTTCTGAAATTTTTTTTATTATTTTTAACTGTTTCATTTCATCTAAAGAACATAGCATGCTGTCATGTTACATTTACTTGGGCCATATTATAACACTGTATTTAAAATATTTTAACTATTATTTTTGTTTATGTTGTTATATTTCTTATAAATTTTCATCAAAAAAAATGTTGAAGTTGTTCCTCAATTTTCTCATCTACATTCCGTTAGACAAATTGAGAAATTTTCTGACTCAGCAGTCATTTAATATATAATAATATAAACATAATTAGGGGGAAAACTAATGGTATGTTTTTGTATGCTAACCCTTAAATACCTGAATTTTTCTTTTAGAATTGTATTTTTTTTATACTTATACCAGACCTATGTTAGACACCAGAAATTTTAAGATAGATTTTTTAACTTTATTTAGTAGAATATTTATACATTTTATGTGAATTTTACAGGATTAAAATTTCTATATAAATATAATGGTTGCGGAGAACTTGATTTATTTATTAAAAGTTAAATAAAAAGTGTTTCAAATTTGATACACTAGGCATTTAAGGGTTAACTCTTATCTCTCATTTCTCTAGGACTTGGCTGAATTTAAGTTTTTATTAACCCTTTCAGTGCAGAATTTTTTTTTTAGGGGTTAATGCCTTGTGCGGAATATTTTGACCAAAAAAGCGACATTATTTATCTGATTACCGGGCAGAATTTTTCGTTACGAATTTATTTTCCCAAAGGGACACAACTTTCCGAACAACCCAATACAAAACTAAAAATAATATCTTATGGTTATACGAAAAGCACGCTACTTGTTTTAGTTATACCCAAATTACTGCACTACGCAGGCGCCTGCGTAGTGAGCGTCATCACTGCTAAGCCCATGACGCACTACAGTGAGCACAATACACGCCGTTAATGCCTAGGCAACTTTCGTTGGCGCTTAATGTAGTCTACATTAGTCGACTCCTGCACTAAAAGGGTTAATGAATACTGTGTTTCAAAGATTCTTTATGGCAGTTTTTTCCCTTGCCTTATTTTTTCGTCCTTCAGTTTTCTATACTAAGAAATGTGTAAAACAGTTTAGTATTATATTTTTATTTTAGATTTAAGAATAGGTGGTGACATCATGATTTTCAACTGTAAACATGCCTTTCATGAAGATTGTGTTCCTGTACAAAAATTGGTAAAACATATTTTCATATTTACTATTCCATTGTTTAAAATATGCTGCTACTAACAAAACACAAGATTTGTAGTGTTTTTATGTATCTACAAAAATAAAAGAGAATTTAATCTTAGTGGTACTTTTCAAATTTTCAATAAATAACCTGTAATTAATTTGTTGTATGAACATATATGAAGGATCTAGGAGAAAAACAACTTCAGACCACATTTTCATGAAATTTAATTTTTTGCTATTGTGTTCTTGCTCGTGAGAATTTTTGAGGATATATTATTTTCTGTCCAAAAACATGTCACTTCACATAAAATTAAAAAAAATAAAACATTCCTGTTTATTTTTTGCAGTCAGTTCCAACTGTTATTTGTATTTTTCTCTGAATGAAATTTTATGGACATACGGGCTGATCAGTCCTGTATCACATGGACGGATATACAATATGAAAAGTCCAGATTGGTTGATGACTCATAGAATAAGAGTCAGGACTCAAATTTATATACAAATAATCCCAGATAAATATTCCAGAGTAATTTATTGTTGAATTGGTCTCATTTTTATTTAATACTAGCAAAGCCCATAGATTTTAACTGTTTACAGTACATGGTATTCATGTGCTAATTTACACAAATTAAAAATTGTATTGCTACTGATAAAGATATTACTAATAAAAGTTCAGAAAAGGGATAAAATATTTCTTTAAATATTCAACTTTAAAATGTATCGCTCCTGTACTTTCATATAAGGAATTGCTGATGATTTCTACACCTTGTAATAAAAGTGTCAATGTGTATTTTTAATTAATCATTAAAATATTATTTTAATGGATAATTGTCAAACATGTGGCTGCAAATACTTTTTGTTAAAACAATGTTGTATTTAACAAAAAAAAAAAAAAAAAAAAAAAATTCTTCCTTCATGAGCGTTGATTTTAGACCTAAATTCTTCTACTGGTGAAAATGAAGTCTCACTCTAAAGAAAACCTGCACTTTTTTCAATTTATCTTTTTGAAACATTTTACTATGATTGCAACAAAATGGCATCATTTTAATTCATGTTTTGTTCCACTGGCATTGATATTAAGACTTTTAAAACTTTTTTTTTTTTTTATGTTTGAATCAATCTGATGTAAATTGACTTTTCAATTGAAATAAAGGAAAATTTTATGTAAAAAAATGTTTTTATCAGTACAAATGCTATGTTTAAAAGAGAAATATTTTCTTCATAAAATTCAAACATTTTAATATGTTTGTGTCAAAATGACATCATTTTCATTGAGTTTTTATCCTGCCTAATCAGAGATTAAAATCCATGAAATGAAAAAAAAAAAAATTATAAAAAAAAAACTTATTTGTTTTTGTCTATATCGTCTCAAATTCTATAGCAGATCAAGCTTCATTCTAGTGAAAATCCCTTTAAAATCTATGTATTAATTCTTTCATGATGTTATTAACAATGCACAAATAGCTTAGGTTTTTTTTTATTATTATTATTATAGTTTTGTTGTGTAGTCCAGTAGAAATAGCATTTTACCTTACAAAAATTCGGGTAGTTCTGATTTTTGGGTATGTTGTAAAGGTTAACCCTCAAATAAAAAAACCAAGTTTTCGACCTTCTAGACCTTGTGCGTTTTTCACAATATTGAAAAAACCAATATTTTTGAGCACTTTTTTCGATTTTTCTTAAATAACTCAATTTTAATGCATTTTACAGAAAAAAGCACTTTCACCATTTTGTAGAGCATAAAATTCTCTACAACATGCAGTATTCAGATTTGTAAATTGTCCAAATAGGGGTTAAGATATGAAGCCGGGAAAATAGAGTAAAATTTGCAAAAATCCACAAATGACGTTAGTTTTATTTAATAACCTACTTTTAGTGCGTTTTAGAGACAAAAGCACTTTCAACATTTTGTAGAGTATAAAATTCTCTACAACATGCAGTATTCATGTTTGTAAATTGTCCAAATAGGGGTTAAGATACGGAGCTGGGAAAAAAGGGTTAAGTTTGGAAAAAAATGTAAAAATCCACAAATGACGTTAGTGTTTGCTTAATAACCCACTTTTAGTGCATTTTAGAAACAAAATTGTCATAATCAACTTTTTAGAGCATGAGATAGTCGATAGTTTCATTTATTATAAAATTAATTATTTGTAATAAACCTTTAAAACCACAGCAAAAAGATTTTGGGTAAAAACAGGAAAATACTGCCTAACAAGTTATTAATTTAAAAAACGAGCTTTTATTTTTGATATTGAAAACACGATGCGGTTAATTAATTACAGAATGTACAAGAATTTAATCACTAAATATATAGAAAGTATAGTCACTTTGTCATATATGTTTCCTTTTTCTGCTGCTTGGCCCTGGTAATGATACCATCGTCTCAGATACTTCATCGTCCATCTCTGTACTTGACTCGATTGGATGTTATCAAAAATAAAAGCTCGTTTTTAAATTAATGACTTGTCAGGCGGTATTTCTTTGTTTTAACCATAAATTGTATTCTGATTTTTAGAGTCTATTATAGACATTTAATGAACTAATAAATGAAACTTGTAGACTACTTCATGCTTTACAAATTTTATATTGGCACTTTTGTCTCTAAAACGCACTAAAAGTAGGTTATTAAGCAAAAGCTAACGTCTTTAGTGGATTTTTGCTTTTTTTGCAAATTTTACCCTATTTTCCCGGCTTCGTATCTTACCCCCTATTTGGACAATTTACAAATCTGAATACTGCATGTTGTAGAGAATTTTATGCTCTACAAAATGGTGAAAGTGCTTTTTCTGTAAAATGCAATGAAATTGAGTTATTTAAGAAAAATCGAAAAAAGTGCTGAAAAATATTGGTTTTTTCAATATTGTGAAAAACGCACAAGGTCTAGAAGGTCGAAAACTTGGTTTTTTTATTAGACGATAAACCTATAATAAATGAAACTATTGACTATCTCAGCTCTAAAAAGTTGATTATGACAATTTTGTTTCTAAAATGCACTAAAAGTGGGTTATTAAGCAAAAACTAACGTCATTTGTGGATTTTTACATTTTTTCCAAATTTAACCCTATTTTCCCGGCTCCGTATCTTACCCCCTATTTGGACAATTTACAAACATGAATACTGCATGTTGTAGAGAATTTTATGCTCTACAAAATGGTGAAAGTGCTTTTGTCTCTAAAACGCACTAAAAGTAGGTAATTAAGCAAAAACTAACGTGCTTTTTTCTGTAAAATATACTAAAATTGAGTTAAAGAAAAATCGAAAAAAGTGCCGAAAAATATTGGTTTTTTCAATATTGTGAAAAACGCACAAGGTCTAGAAGGTCGAAAACTTGGTTTTTTTTATTTGAGGGTCAACCTTTACAGCATACCCAAAAATCAGAATTACCCGAATTTTTGTAAGGCAAGGCCCTTTTTTGCGCTATTTCTACTGGACTAGTGTTGCAAGTAGCACTTTTAAAAGCTTAAATTAAAATCAGTTACTAAATATATGGTATCCGTTTAACAAAATTAATAAGTTAAATATATGCTTTTCTAGTAAATTTTCAAATAACTATGAGAATTTTATGCTGTTTACCAACACTCAAAATAAATATAACCGATATAATTTTGTGAAAGCTAAAGTAACTGTCGAATTAGTGTTTTAATGAATTGCCTCTTGATATGGTGAAATTAGCATGCTTTTGCTTGTCCATGGAAAATTTTAAAGAATATTTTTTATCAGTTTATGTTTAAGATTTAACATTTTTTGCAAAACATTTTCATTAGCAATCTTAATGAAAAATGCTAAAATAAATAACATTAATGTGAATAACAGTAACTTAATTGAAAATAAAATTAGTGCTAAAATTTTAATGACTTCATTATTATTTTTAATTTCCTTAAATTATATAATTTTTTATTAATCTGGTTCTTCTCAGTGAATTGCAATTTTATTACAATATATTCTGTTTTTAATGACAGGATTGATTGAAATAGTTTCATGTTGAGAATTAAATTTTGAATCTTAAGTTTTTGTTGGAATTAATTTATTTTGAGTTGTGAAAGATGTCAAACAGCGGTGTAATTTTTAGAATTTAGGTTAAAATTAAATCTTTGCAAGTCGTAAATTGATCGTACTTTATTTTGTATTAACCCATTAAGTGCCATTGCTCCCATTTTGGGAACATTGCTTTAGGATTTTTTTCTAAAGTGCGTATTTTATAAATTGTTAAAAGGTTCATGTTATTTGCATTTTGAATATATTAGATGACATACGAAATTTTTTTTTAAAGTTTCATTAGAATTTTCTATTTTTAAAAACGTGTTGAAAAAGGCGAAAAATAGCTTTTTGGCAGTATTCGAAAGAAATATTTAAAAAAAAAAAAAAATACTTTATAATAAAAATTATATCTTTTAGTTAAAATATGTTTATAACAGTGTATTATATTAAACAACTTCAATCCGGAATTAATATGTGTAATAGATCACAATTACCAAAAGCATAAGTTGTTCCCAAAATGGGAGCAATGGCGCCTAATGGGGGGTTATGTTTTTGAAAACTTGTACATATGCCTCCATACATTTGTGATACAGTCCAGTCTCTAAAATCCGGACATCTTAAATCCGGAAACCTCCAAAATCTGGACTACATAAATGTTAATCTAATTTTACACATCTTTGTTAGTTTTGTTTTCTTATTTCATTCATAGATGGCAGCACAGAACAATTTTGTTAATTTTTTGCCATTTTAGTTTATGTTCGGCATTTCGCCGACTTTGTTCATAGATGGCAGCACCGAACAATTTCCTTAAATTTTTGCCATTCTAGTTTATTATTGGAATTTCGCCGATAGATGGCCGTACCAGTTTTTTTAGGAACAATTTTTTTTTTTATACATGATTTTATACGATCAGCGGTCGTTCAGTCAGATTAAGCTTAAGGTTTTTTAATATATATGAAATTCCTATTAGTTCATCCTAGTGCATTCAATTATGTAAATTATGCAATTAGTAAAAAAAGATAACATATTTCTCTGTCAATAGCGAATAAAATTTCGTTGCTAAAAGCCGCCGATGATCGGAAAATGACCCCGATGATTTGGCAAATGAAGAAAAAAAATAAAAGTACAGAAGAACTAATAAATAGTTTAGACACAACAATAATAGGATTAGAAGAGAGGAATTTTATAACAGAAAATGAATTAATGTCCTTATATAGGATTAGAGAGAAGGTAATGGCCAATAAGCCTAAACTAAGACAACAAAAACTGACAGATATTTTTAAAAAATGTTCTGTGTATATTTAATTTTGTAAGATTAATATAAGTTTGATTTTGTTATTGAATCATTTAATATGTTATTTAGGATTTTTTATAAGTATTATGATTTTTTGTGATTATTATTTATAATTTTTGCTCATAATTTTAAGTTGTTATTTAAGTTGTTATTGTCTGGATTTCAGGATCTCTAAAATCCGGAATTATCGAAAATCCGGAAAAGCCATGTCCGGAACGATTCCGGATTTTAGAGACTGTACTGTATTTATTTTTCAATTTATTAGCTATAGAAGGTATAATATCATTCTAAAACTAATATTTTTAGGAGATTTCATATAAATTAGTCCAACTTTTACATTTATAATAAAAAAAAAAAAGAAATTACCAGTTCTAGAAGCATTTTCATTATCCATCTCTTTATTTTTCATTATTACATCATTTTTTCTGTCTATTTTACATGGAAGATGATTGAGTCGCATAAATTATTTTCTATTACATATGTAATAGAAAATAATTTATGCGACGATTTATCCCATGTTATATTTGGTGGAGTAGAACTTTCTGTAAATTCTAAATCAACAGACAATCAAGAAATATCTGATTTAGTTCAGACGAAACTTCAAATTGAAAAAAAAAAAAAAAAAAGAGTTAAAAAAGCAATTTCAGAAAACGAAAAAAATGTAATATAATACTGCATAAAAAATGTTCAATCATTTTCATGTAAAATAGTAGGACAAAAATGATGTAATGAAGAAAAATAAAGAGGTGGATAATGAAAATGCTTATGGAATCGGTAATTTTATTTTTTATTTTTTATTTTTATTATAAATGTAGATGTTGGACTAATTTATATGAATTCTTCGTAAAATATCAGTTTCAGAATGATATTATCCCTTTTATAGCTAAAGAACTGAGAAATAACAAACATAAATGCACAGAGGCATAAGTAAAATTTTTGAAAAAATTTACCCCCCTTTAGGCTCCATTGCTCCCATTTTGGGAACATGCTATTTTTCCTAAATATTTGAATTTTTTTCTTCAGAAATACTTTAAAGACTTTCTATTCATAAAGAAAAAACAACTATTTCATTAAAAAACAGCTTAATATATATAGCGGCGCTTAATGGGTTAAGTATATTATTAAATATTCTCTATTTGTATACAGTCTCTCTACACAGTCTTAGTTTGAAACAAAATATTTTTTTCTTATTTTCCAGGAAACTTGTACAATATGCAGTGATCAAAAACATGGAGCACCTAGAAATGGCACACTATAATGATAACTATGTAATTTACTGTTTGTAAATATATAAAAATATTAAAGATGTTTATATTGTTGTTATAGTCCTTTGTATTATATATTTATTTTTATTAACTTAAATAAAATTAGTTGCTGTTAGATATATAAAACAAGCAAATAAAAAAAAATTACACCATTTACTTTGTTAGTTCTGTTAACAGTTGTACGTGTGATATCAGATTTTTCTTATCTCTAAAAATAATCTAAAATAGGAATTAGTTGTTTTTATTATAGAAATTTCGATTTAAATTTGTTTCATTTAATATTATTAACATTTTACAAAATATTTAGTGTTTTATTTGTAATTAGTTTATTTGTTATTAGTTCAATCATTCCATAAAAATTTGAATTTTGGCTATTTTTAAATGATAATTCAGGAGTTTTAGGTAAAACTGTAACACTTTCTCTTTTATTGATAAATCAGCAAAAGTAATAATCATTTCAAATTCTAGTTTTGAGATATTTCGTTTTTTTATTAAATTTCTTTCAAGCCAACTAAAAAAACATTTTTTGTGCTTGAGTACGTGTGAAAATGAAGAGTGATGAAAGGAAGGAAGGCAGGTAGACAAATATTAAGGCACATTTCTAAAGGTAATCAGAAATCAAAACTAACAGTTGAAAGTTTAAATTCAACACAGTTATAAGTGTTCAACGTGAGCCCCTCTAGAAAAATGAATGATATCGAGGCGGTACGATAACTCATGACTGACATCACTCCATGTGATTTTTTTTTTTTTTTGGTTGGGGGGGGGTCCTCATCAAAGATCAGGTGTTTGTTCCACCACTACCAACCAACGTTGACGAACTTAGAACACACATATCTGCAGCCATCTGAACTCTGTTGAATTTAAACTTTCAATTGTTATATTTTATTTCCGATGAACAACAAGGTTGTACTTTGGTTTTCTTTTAATAGCCCTGTAAAGTTGGGATATTCATTTGTAATCACCCTGCATATTATTCTTATTTCATATAATAACAGTTCTAACTTGATTACCATGTGTTTAAATGCCCATGTATGTGACATAACTAACAAATGCTACATTGTAAATGGCAAGCCTGTATTTAACTTTCAGACCTGAACTTTATAAAGTGCAGACCTATGGTATTATGATCAATATACCAATTATGCAGCATGCTTTTTTTTTTTTTTTTTTTTTTTTTTTTAAAGAGGATTTATGTGATGATTAAATATTAATCCTTTTATTAATATAAAAAATTTGTTTGAAATTCATAATTCTTTTCAAAAACATTTTATGACTCAGTTGAAAAGAAATTTTGAAAAGTAAAAATAATTAATATTCTAAATTTTTGTGTCTGTCTTTTACAAATAAAAATGGAATTTTAATAGTCAATTATTTAGTTTTGTTTTATTAGATATTTCTAATTTTATAGAATTCCTTTAAATGTTTTAAATTATTGTCCCACTACTAATTAATTAGCAGTGCTTTGTTGTTAAATTATTCAAATATTTTTTTTTAATTTGATTTATTAGTTATATGTGATGCTAAGTACTAGAATTATTCATATTCACATTTACTTACTTTCCGTTGTTGTTTATTAAAAAAATAAATAAAATCTGAAATATTTATACAATCTACTTTAATTAAGTCTAAATTGAAGGAAAATTACTTTGTTTATATACTTTTAGATTTTTCGTTTTTCATTAATGTTAGTTTAAAAAAAAAAAATTATATTTAAAGAATAATTTCAATTAGAATGATTTTTTTAAATCCTAATTTTTAAATCTATGTAAAGAAACAAATATTATGGATAGTTAATTTTCAATAATCCATTAATAAAGAATTTGTTGTCTTATTTCCCTTAATCATGTGTTTCTTCTTTTCCTATTCGGATAGAGGACAAGAAGAGAGCAGGATTGTATAGAAGGAATCTTTCTTATTTTTTGTAACAGACAGGTGATAATATAATTCACATCCTTCCTCTTGAAAAGAACCCCTCCTCCTTAAATGAAAAATAAGTGTTGACTATAGGATTGCTAGATTTTTTTTCTTACAAAAAAAGGGAAGAATTTTATTGATACTAATTAGTTTTGTTTTTATTACACTAACCGACATTTTCTACATCCTACTAAACTATATTGACAGAACAATACAGTAGAGCTTCGATTATCCGACCCTCATTTTACCAAAACTTTCCGTAAACCAACATCGGTTTCTTGAACTCTTTTTTTTTTTTCAGCATTTTTTTTTTTATTCATTTATTTATTTTTACTTTCATATTCCTTGTGTATGCAAGCAGTTGTTTCCAAACTAAGAGTACAGATAAATATTTTGGTTCATATTTCTTAGAATTCCTTTGAAATTAGCTTGAGCTCTCGCAAGTTCCGATCTGTATAAGTGTACTCTCCCACCCCCTGTGTACTTGTCCCTGTTCTGAACAAAAACATTCCCCATTTTGAAATTTGGAAGGGCATACTGCTAAGTGTCACAACATTCGAATGTTATTGCACTCTCTGATTGTAAGCAAGCGCAGGGAACAAAACCTCTTAATTTATTTTCATGTATAATTTGAATTTGGATATTTATTTAGCAGTTTAAATAGTCATAATAGCAGTTCGATGAGTATGTTATATATTAAACTAGATGGATATCGATAAATTCTCGATTATCTGATGTAGGTTCGGTCCCCATTATGTCGGATAATCAAGGTTCTACTGTGTCTTTTTTTTTTTTTTTTTTTTTAATTAATAGTTATAATTGTTATTTTCCAATTTTATTTGCATTACATTATTCTCTTTAATTAATTTTTCCATCACATTTCCCACTTCGAATTGAAAATTAACTGTGGCAATAGAAATAAATCGAAATTCAAGCGAACCTCAAATTCAGTCATGGTCAGGAAAATTTTAGTGATGGGCATAAAAAAAAATTGTTTGTATTTAGAATTAAAGTAAGGTATTTAAACAAAAAAAAAAAAAAAAAAAAAAAAACATAGATTAAGATAAATATGCTAAATTAAAAATTTTATATAAAGTAAATATACTTTTAACTTACAATAATGCCACATTTAGACAACAAGGCAATAAAATAAATATCAGTCTTAGTTCCCATCACCATATCAGTGAAATACTGTGCAACTGTGGCACAAAAATGGTGTCTTCAACATTGAGTTTTTTTTAATCAAAAAGTGGGACCAAAAAAAAAAGCATATTGAAAATCTAAACTGAGAAAACACTCTAAAGTATTAAAAGTCAGATATGTTGGTAAAAAACAGAAGAATGTGTCATACAGGAACAGTTTAAATGCACAATTACAAAAAGCCTGAAAAACATACAACTTACAAAGAAAATGTACAGATTGTCAACCCTATTTGACTACTTCCACCAATGAAGCTTTTCACTTTTCTTTCTGACCCACTTGCATAAATTTACCCTTTTCTAAACTTGTCTGGTCCATTTCTTCTAACATGAAAAGTTACCAAACAAGAAGGATATTCATTCGTTTCCTGATACCGCACCATTTTACATAATTTTTTTCAGTGCATTTTTAATGAGATAATTATTTTTCCATGAGAATTTTTCAGGTTTTTGTTATGTAGAGAAATTGGGGCCCTGTCAGTATTTCTGAAAACTTTTTGTGCATGATATAAAACATCTATATATATATCTGTCTTACGTGGCGTGAAAATAGGGCTGAATTTGTAACTTATGTACAACAACTGTAGTTTCCAGAGCTCAGACCAATGAACAGACTAGATTGTATTAGATCAGCTCCGCCCTCCAATATGGCAGTCAGTGTGAGAGCAGTGAAGAGTGAAACCATAGCATGAAACTCAAACTAGCAATTATTAAAAATAAAATAACATGAATGTAATCCAAAGCGTCTTAGATGATTCCTCATTTTAATTATGAGCAATATCGTTAATTTCAAATGAATTCTCAATTCTAATTTAGAATTCATTTACGAATTTCACTCACTCAAAAGTCGGAGAAAAAAAAAAAAACTGTCTAGGTTGCACCTGCCACCATCTGTTGCTGTATTGATGAAGTAAAAAATAATTTCTTTTGTAAACATCTATAATCAATCAGAACAATAAAACGTCGAACGAAATTTAAACATCTTCCTATCACGTAGTTTTTTTTTCTAATGAATTTAAGTCTGGCTGTACAAAAGATCCTTTTTTCATAGTATTTAAATGATTTATATGTCCATTGGTAGCGCCAACTAAATGCATTTTCAGTTGTGTTTTCAACGGAGAATTACTTTTTTACATTAAAAAAATTGTCAATTTCATATGTTCAAATGTTTTATGGTAGAACTTATTCCGGCTAGAATTGCTGAAAAAAAGGGGCGAGCTGTGACCGCGTAGCGGTCTCAATGTGAATTGCTTCGCAATTCACGGGGGATTGGCGAGCATTAGTGAGTAGGGGGCTGAGCCCCCTAGTATAGTATAATGTTTGGTTTTAAAAAAAAATTTTATAGTTAGATAAGGGCAAAATCAAGCCAACCCTGTTGACCAGACATATGCATTGTGCAGTTTATAGAAAATTGTGCATTATAGATACACAGTATAAAGACCTTTTTACTGCAACAATTTTGAAACTTTTGATCCAGGAAAATAGTGTACAAGTTTATTAGTCAAGAAGTTGTTGAATGTTAATTAAGTTTTATTAATTAATTTTTTTTTTAAAGTTAATACCCATCTTTCTCTCTTTTTTTTTTTTTTTTTTTTTTTTTTTTTTTAAATTGGTTAAGGAATTAATATGGGGTTTATTGTATATGTAATATGCTTAGCTTAACCCTTTAACGGATGAAGCACTTTAATTGGTAAAATGTTGAAATAACTGATTGACACCGGAAATTATAAACAAATTTATTTATATTTAATAAAAAAGCGATATTTCACATATATAATAAATGGAAAACATTTCTATTAAAATTCTGCTGACATTGTTCAATTTCGTAATTAAAGTTTTGTGGTTTCCTAGGGAAACCAATGAACGTTAAAGGGTTAAACATAAAAATACCAGTGATGATTAAATATCATGCTCTGTTTTTTCTTCTTCTCAAGATGAAATATGTTTTTCAAAGTAAATTTCTCAAACTAACCTGTTTGATGTTAAATATAGATATACTTCAGTGTATGCTAACAACCCCATGGATTCAATCTACTTTTCATCATAAATGTTAGATAAATTAAAAAGATAGTTTTTTTTTTTTTTTCTGCAGTTTATTTTTGGAAAAGAAAATGCAGAATTTAAAATTTTTATTAAAAATTGCATTCTTTTAAGCTATTAATAAACTTCCAATGATTGTTAGTTGAATCAACATTTTCTGAAGTGAATAGTTTGTTTTTTAGGTATTTGCAATTAAGAAATATAGTATTTTAAATTCAGTTTAAAATACTAGTATAATACTTTTTGTTCTATGGTAATATAGGTAGCAATAAGCAGAAAGCTACCAACCTACTTATAAAGAAAAAGTACAATCTCCCACTAACGCTGTGAGAAAACTGGATATGCATTTTTTTTTTTTTTTTTTTGTATGATATAAAATACATTTTGTATCATTATTTATTACCCAACTGCCAAGAAGGGTTATGTGTTTGGTGCATATCTGGGTATGTATGTGGATTTCTGTATACCCTCGAAACATCCCAACGGCTGGATGGATTTTAATGAATGAAGTCTCTGTCGATTTGTCTTATTCGTCCGATTGTTATAGGCTAGGTTTAGTTTTCATAAATTCAAAATGGCAGTAGACTGAAAAAATAATTTACGCACCATATTGAGTGGCATATCATTGGACAGGTCTTTTAAAATGAAGATGTTTCCTAGACTATTTTACAGTCAGAAGCTCTGTTTGCATGTTTTTTTAGTTCACTTTTTACGCAGTCAGGTTGATTCTTTTAAATTTAATTTATGCGCTTGTTCTCTAAATAATTATGTGTTTGTGGATTGAAAACTTTCTGCATAGCTTATTAACATGACTGAGCTCTACAAACACTAGTATAATTTGCTCCATAAAAATGGCACTACCTTTTTAAACTTTTTTTTTTTTTTTTGTCAATTTAAGAAAATAAAAACCTATAGATACCAAAATGTCATTTTAATTTTATATAAATAGTTTATGAAACAGAGCTGAGTTTCAAAAATTTAAAGAAAAACATTGAATGCACAAAAAATAATAATAAATAAAAGTAAATTTTTTTTTTATAAGCAAAGTTTATCTTCAAAATCATGCCTAATTTCTTGACTGCAATTCACGTAATTTCAGAATATTTCTGTTAAAATACATTAAATTGTTTGTGGGCCCCGATTATTGAAAATTCAGTAATTTGATTTACACTACTTGATATAAAACATGAAACAATAAACTTATTTTTTTTAAAAAACTATAATTTTTGCTCATTTCTTTTTTTGGATATAGCAACCAAACAAAAAAGCATTAAACTATCTATTCAGGATTTATAAATCTTCAATCATAATTTAATTAATATTTAACTGTTAAATGGTAAGTGTTTTTTTTTTTCCATTGTTGCAGTTTTACTACCGGTTGGCCTATTTTGCTGGGAGGGGTTTGACGAATAATTAACTCCATTGTTTTTGTAACTGGTAAACAGTTGTAACCATATAGATTATTTGCCGATTCCTGTGTCTAGCTAGTAGAAAAATGCTTTAAATTTAGTTTATTAAATTATAATTAATTCTTAAAATAATTAAAATGCTATTTTGTCATTGGAAATACATCTGTGTACGTAATTTTTATAATTCTAGCACATCAGGAAGTGAGTGAAACATCCATTACAAAATTCCATTTTTACATACAAAAACAAAGTTGACTTAAATAAAAGAGTGTAATAAATCAGATTTAACCTGTGACATATATTCATTTAAATTAAAAATGTGTATATAGATGTAGATTTCCCTCCCCCCAACCCCATTTTTTTTTCTTTCTCCATATAATGAGTAAATAATGTAACTAGTAGAGGTGAGGTTATATACCTGAATTTGGAGGGGTTTTTTTTCATTTTCAGTACCGAAATTTCAGTTTTCCTGATACAGTCAACTCCCTCTAATCCGCACAGCTTGGGACCAAAGGTTGTGCAGATTATAGAATTTTGCGGATTATAGGTCATTGCTTTGTTTACATTTTTTTCTCTTGCAATTTTACAGTAAATTAATTATTAATACATAAATTAGTTGGTAAAAAAGAAAGATATTGTAAATTTGTTTATTGGATTATTTGCATTGGATTATTTAATTAAAAATCCCATTATGTTTAAGGAAAAATTTCTTTAAATTTTATTTTGCAATTTCTTTTGTTTGTTTTTACAATTTTCCAACATAGTATTAATTGTCATTTGTTTGAAAACGTTTGACTTTTAGCCTAGTATTTTTTCTTTTTTGTCATTATTTCTTGTTCTGAGACAAAACTCTTTTCTGAAGAAAATTTAGATATTTATAACCTATATCCAAAACCTGCTCAAGAGTTACTTTTTCATCTTCATCATCATACTCTGTGTCAGAATTATCCTATTTTCAGGAGAGTTTAACATAGTACTCAGTACTCATATGTAGAGTATTCATAATGAGTATCTGAGTACACATAATGTCATTTATGAAACCCTCGTTATTGCAGCTTCATCTTGAGAGGATATTCATCCCATTATATTTTCTCCATTCAAGAAATCTGGCACAACAGTTAGTGAATTTTTTAGTTTTAGATTTGTGTTAGTGAATTTTTCTGAAGATTTCTGTTTAGCACTAACCAAACTGAAGAAACATAAGTCAACATCATCACCATTACTGTCTATAACTAAAGATGCTGGCCACAAGTTTTGCTTGGCACCTACTAAAGTGTTTTTGTATACAGAGACTTATGCCAAGAGAAATATACAGCCCTTAGTTGTAAATTGCCTTCTATATTCCTCCATATTAGCCGATAAATCAGAGGTTATAATTTTGTGCATAAATTCCATTTTATATTGGCATTTCATGCTGCGAATAATTCCCTGATCTATTGGCTGAATAAGAGAATCTGTATTCGGGGGTAAAAGTAATGTAGATACATTGCCTTTTTGTAATAATTTTGGCACAATTGTCTAAGAGCAATAATATTTTACAGTGTACAGGTCTACAGACCTTTGTACTACAAAGCATGTAGTCTTTACAAAATGTTTTCCAAACCATTATGTGAAAATATGCTGGGTGAAACCATGCTTTTAGGTAGATTTCGTAAGAAATACTACCTATTACATTCTCACCTAAGTTGGAAATTTTGAAAAATTTTTGCAGATCTACGCCGATCATGACTCCCAGAACCCAAAACCACCCCCAGTTCAAAAGTTTATATATCTATCTATCTATCTATCTATGTCACTTTTTTCTGACCACGATAACTGGAAAAATTCCGCATTAATCTTTTACAAACTGATACATAAAATCAAGGGGCATAAAATCTCGGTCAAGTTCGTTAATGGGCAAAATCGAACCAAGGGGGGGGGAGGGTGGGGGGGCTTTTTGTGAAAACAGAAAAAACCCCATAATTTCTTAATTATTATACGTATCGAATCCATTTAAAGTTATTAATACTTCTAAGAGAAGGGCCGAAAATTTATGTATGACAGATTTTTGATATAATTAAAAATGGTTCAAAGGGGGGTTTTAGAAGAAAAAAAATCATAGCTTCGTCAATTCACAAGATATCAAATCCGCATAAATTTATTATTAATCCTCTTAATATTATCTAAAACTTTTATATTGACAGGTTTTTTATAGGACCAACCGTTATAGCAAAAAAAAATTAAAAACAAAAAAAAATCCCTGCCGGCTTCGCCTGCAAACAAGTTATTTTTCGAAGTAGGCGGTTCCAACTATCGCATCTTTTTGAAACTGATACATAAAATCTCGGTCACGTTCGTTAATGGGCAAAATCGAACCAGGGGGGGGGGGGGGGGGCTTTTTATGAAAACAGAAAAAAAAACATAATTTCTTAATTATGATACGTATCGAATCCGTTTGACGTTATTATTACTTCTAGGAGAAGGGCCGAAAATTTATGTATGACAGATTTTTGATATAATTAAAAATGGTTCCAAGGGGGGGTTTAGAAGAAAAAAAAGTCATAGCTTCGTCAATTCACAAGATATCAAAACCGTGTAAATTTATTATTAATCCTCTTAATATTATCTAAAACTTTTATATTGACAAGTTTTTTATAGGACCAACCGTTATAGCAAAAAAAAAATTAAAAACAAAAAAAAATCCCTGCCGGCTCCGCCTGCAAACAAGTTATTTTTCGAAGTAGGCGGTTCCAACTATCGCATCTTTTTGAAACTGATACATAAAATCAAGGGGCATAAAATCTCAGTCACGTTCGTTAATGGGCAGAATCGAACCAAGGGGGGGGGGAATGGGAGGGGGGCTTTTTGTGAAAACAGAAAAAAAAACATAATTTCTTAATTATGATACGTATCGAATCCGTTTGACATTATTATTACTTCTAGGAGAAGGGCCGAAAATTTATGTATGACAGATTTTTGATATAATTAAAAATGGTTCCAAGGGGGGGGAAAAAGGGGGGTTTTAGAAGAAAAAAAATCATAGCTTCGTCAATTCACAAGATATCAAATCCGCGTAAATTTATTATTAATCCTCTTAATATTATCTAAAACTTTTATATTGACAGGTTTTTTATAGGACCAACCGTTATAGCAAAAAAAAATTAAAAACCAAAAAAAAATCCCTGCCGGCTTCGCCTGCAAACAAGTTATTTTTCGAAGTAGGCGGTTCCAACTATCGCATCTTTTTGAAACTGATACATAAAATCTCGGTCACGTTCGTTAATGGGCAAAATCGAACCAGGGGGGGGGGGGGGGGGGCTTTTTGTGAAAACAGAAAAAAAAACATAATTTCTTAATTATGATACGTATCGAATCCGTTTGACGTTATTATTACTTCTAGGAGAAGGGCCGAAAATTTATGTATGACAGATTTTTGATATAATTAAAAATGGTTCCAAGGGGGGGTTTAGAAGAAAAAAAGTCATAGCTTCGTCAATTCACAAGATATCAAAACCGTGTAAATTTATTATTAATCCTCTTAATATTATCTAAAACTTTTATATTGACAAGTTTTTTATAGGACCAACCGTTATAGCAAAAAAAAAATTAAAAACAAAAAAAAATCCCTGCCGGCTCCGCCTGCAAACAAGTTATTTTTCGAAGTAGGCGGTTCCAACTATCGCATCTTTTTGAAACTGATACATAAAATCTCGGTCACGTTCGTTAATGGGCAGAATCGAACCAGGGGGGGGGGGGGGGGGGGAATGGGAGGGGGGCTTTTTGTGAAAACAGAAAAAAAACATAATTTCTTAATTATGATACGTATCGAATCCGTTTGACGTTATTATTACTTCTAGGAGAAGGGCCGAAAATTTATGTATGACAGATTTTTGATATAATTAAAAATGGCCCCAAGGGGGAGGGATTAGAAGAAAAAAAATCATAGCTTCGTCAATTCACGAGATATCAAATCCGCGTAAATTTATTATTAATCCACTTAATATTATCTAAAACTTTTACATTGACAAGTTTTTTATAGGACCAACCGTTATAGCAAAAAAAATTAAAAACAAAAAAAAATCCCTCCCGGCTCCGCCTGCAAACAAGTTATTTTTCGAAGTAGGCGGTTCCAACTCCCACTTCTTTTCAAAACTGATACATAAAATCTCGGTCAAGTTCGTTAATGGGCAAAATCAAACCAGGGTGGGGGACTTTTTGTGAAAACAGAAAAAAAACCATAATTTCTTAATTATGATACGTATCGAATCCGTTTGAAGTTATTATTACTTCTAGGAGAAGGACCGAAAATTTATGTATTACAGATTTTTGATATAATTAAAAATTGCCTTAAAGGGGGGGGGGGGGGTAGAAGGAAAAAAATCATAACTTCGGCAATTCCCAAGATTTCAAATCCGCTTAGATTTATTATAAATCCTCTTAATATTATCTAAAAGTTTTATATTGACAAGTTTTTTATAGGACCAACCATTACAGCAAAAAAAAAATTAAAAACAAAAAATCCCTGCCGGCTCCGCCTGCAAACAAGTTATTTTTCGAAGTAGGCGGTTCCAACTCCCGCATCTTTTCGAAACTGATACATAAAATCAAAGGGCATAAAATCTCGATCAAGTTCGTTAATGGACAAAATCGAACCAAGGCGGGGGGGGATGGGAGGGGGGTTTTTTGTGAAAACAGAAAAAAAAAACATAATTTCTTAATTATGATAAATATCGAATCCGTTTGAAGTTATTATTACTTCTAGGAGAAGGGCCGAAAATTTATGTATGACAGATTTTTGATATAATTAAAAATTGCCTTAAGTGTGTGGGGGGCGGGGGTTAAAAGAAAAAATTCATAACTTCGTCAATTCCCAAGATTTCAAATCCGCTTAAATTTATTATAAATCCTCTTAATACTATCTAAAACTTTTATATTGACAAGTTTTTTATAGGACCAACTCTTATAGCTAAAAAAAATCCCTGCTGGCTGCGCATGCAAACAAGTTAGGTTTCGAAGTAGGCGGTTCCAACTGCCGCATCATCGCAAAAAGGTCATTTCTTCCGCAATTCCCGACAAACAGGCGCCCCACGGTCTGCGTCTTCGAAATCTACCTGTGCCTGTAGGCCGAGCCGTCAAGGATTTTTTACTTTATACTTTATACTTTGTATTACTTATACTTTATACTATGTATTACTTATACTTTATATTATTTTTTACTTTGATAGTTTTACTTCATTGAAATACAAAAATTTAGGTAGAGGTGACTGTCTACTGATAATCAATTAAATTGCCGCTATTCTTGAATTTCTCTCGCACAGTTAATGGTAATCAAATTTTCATTGTTTACATCTGAAACAGTGTGCGGATTATAGGCGTTTGCAGATTATAGAGTTGCGGATTAGAGGGAGTAGACTGTAGTTAAATTCATAAAATAAGACTAAAATATCAATTTCATATGATTGCTAAACATAATTGAGATTCATATTTTCCATAATTTGACCTCCTTGTAATAAATTATATGTTCCCTCCCCCTCTCTCCATACAAAAACGTTTTTTTGCTAAAATTTCAGGTATTTTTCATGAACCCACAATCGTCCATGAAATAGTTTTGAGAACAATTATCAGCTCTCCTTATCAAGATGATTAGAAGAAGAGAGTAGTTAACCCAACAATGAGAAAACCTTTTCTGCTACCTGATGAAGAGAGCTGATAAATACTCTTTAAGCTATGTTTTTTACGCATTGTATGGACATCCCCCTCCAGCTAACATATCCTTGCCAAAAAAATAATAAGTAGTAGTTTTATAGATACAATTCAGTTACCAATGATGTAAGAAAACAAAACTGCTGTACCAATAATCATGAAATAATTTCTCCAAAAGGAAGAAATCTACCTTTAAAAAAATAATAATAATAAGATATTCCTTGGATTGATGCAAGAATGCAAAGAAAATATTGAATGCATATTGGGGGGGGGGGGGGGGGGGTGAAAAATTTGAGTCACAAACATTGTATCTTCCCTTAGAGTTTGTTCTGTTCTTTCTTGAAAGGTTAGCTTATGCTATGAACACTTGAAAATCATACGAATGAAGTTGTTTAAAATCTCTGGCTTTAAATGAAATAAAGTTTGCATAAGGTTCTTTTTTGGAACATAATATTTTGGCTAATTCATATCTAAATACTTTTGGTGTAGTGAAGATGTATTGCTGGGTCAAAGACAGTAATTGATATAGAAGGAACTAGCATAGTGAACAAAATCTTTCTTATTTTTTTAAAAGAGTGGGAAATCTGAAAACAAACAATCCAGAGTAAAATTTCTCGTAAAAGTTTTATCATACCGTACTTTACATAAAATCATCAATTATTTAACAAACAATGTTGAATGAATGGCTTTAAAAGATGTTGCTGTTTCGTCAGAATTAACAAACTGACTTTCATTGTCTTTTGATTCAATGATCTACATCCATTGTTAGTTTAAATTTGATTAAGTAAAAACTAAAATAACCATACATTATATTTCCTTTTATTTTATAAATATCTGTTAAAATGGTACTAAATTATAAGAATTTATTACTGTATAATGTGAAAAATTTTCCACTTTTTTTTCTTTGGCTCAGTTTCCTGCCTGAATAATGACAACTATGGTTTTGTTTCATTACATAGCTGATACTTTCATTTATGTATTGTCATTATTGCCACTATTTCATATTGTACCATTTTTCTCACCCCTTTTATGAAAATGTCAAAATAATTTTCTCTTCAAAAAATAAATAAACGAAAATAATTCTAACTAAACCACCAGTGTCAATTTTGATTGTAGAGAAACATAGATCTTTAGGATGGCCTTTTATCAAGTTCTAATTCTAATGAAACATAAGCCTCAGATTTGATTTAGCTTTTCAGTCTTAGGGTCCGCCTGAACTGTGTGGTTATAACCAGCGTTCGCCCAAGTGGGCCCACTTGAAAAAAAAACATTGTGGGTTTTTTGAAATTTTCTCGTGTTTTCACAATTGTAACATTATTTAATTTAAGGTATAAGAATGGAAAAAAAAGGGGGTGGGGAACCAAAATATGAAATTAAACATTTTAACAATTACTTTCACCTGAAATTTAAAAAAAAAAAAGTACAGAACAAGAAGTAAGCCATAACAGAAACATGGTTACTTGAACGCCGTCCTGATTATTTGCCAGCTATCCTTTAAGATTAGTTATCCTATTTATTATCCTGCTTCAATGTCCAATGAAAGTTCTCAACACAAAAATGGTGGCACATTATGGCAAAAAAAGAGTGAAAAATATGATAAATTTCTTCCTAGATTTTGTCAGTTTTTCGTATCTTTGCATTCAGCACAGCTTCCTATGCTTCAATGGAACGATACTTTCCTACATTTGGTCTGGTTTAGAGCAAATTACGTTTAGGAGTTGATAAGGTAGCAAAGCTAGTAAAAGTGTATCGCCATTTGCGCTCTAAATTTACAGATATCACTGACACTGACTTCTATGACAATCTTATTTAACATTTTACTATTGTAATATATAAAAATTATATTAAATGAACGAGAGAGCAGGTGTTTGGCATGGGCGATTATATTCGTAAACATACAAGGTGTTCATACATCTTGGAACAAACTTTCTGCATAGATAATGTGCTCAAGGCAAACATTTTTTGAGCAAGAAACATTATCTCAATCCACTTATTTCATCAAAAACACAGTGTATGTTACCGCAAGCTGAAACTGAATTTTCGTTCACAGCTTTAATAATGAAGATATTTTAGTGAGATTCGCATCATATTAATTTTGCTTGTAGCAAATATGATGATATTATTGGAAGTGGCTGAATTTTGGCCAGTGACACAGTATAAGTAGTACTGTCACTGTCAGCTGCACTCTGATTAAAAGAATAAAATGAAATCAATGTAACTCTGTTGAAAATATAGTTACAATGTCTTTAATATTATTAAAGTAACAAACGAAAATTTAAATTTGACCTGGAGTGTGAGATGCACTGTATTTTTTAACTGTGTAGCGATCCGGGTTTCCTGGACAAAAATTGTCTGTCTTGATGTCTTTTAGCACCTGTGAAAGTTTTTTTCAATTTTATTTAGAAACATGATGTTTGTGAGAAACAGATTATTTACTAGACGATATTCAGGAACTTGCATTTATTGGTACATCATTAATTCCTATGAAGGTCATCATTAATGGTTAATTTTCTTAAGTGACACTTTTCAAACAGTAAATAATTAATGCAAAAGCATTCTCTTTCATTTAAATATGATTCTATTTCTAATTATTTTGAATATCTTTATTAATTGACAGTTAAAAGTAGAAATTGTGGGTTTTTAAAAATATTTTTAAAGAGTTTTTTTTTAAGTATTCGGTTTAAGCGAATATTTCGATATTCGGTAATATGGCCAAATACAGAGTAGATACCGAATATTCAGTGCATCCCTCATATAATGATTGTGAAAGATAAATTTTAATCCGAATCGAATTTCATATTTTTTAGAATGTGGGTATAGTTTGACAGAGTCAGTATCTGTAATAATAATGTCCTATCCATGTACCAAAAAAAAAAAAAAGAAGAAAGAAACAGGAAGTGCAGAAATATAATTTATGTTGAAATATTTTAAATCCATAAATAAATTATATTTCAGCATAGTTTTTCACATTTAAATTAGTTAAATAATTGATAAATATACTAGCTTAAATATCCAAACTTTTTTTAATGAAGATTTTTATTTAGTTTTCAATGATGTAAATTGATATTTCAATAGTAACAATCTTATTAATAATTAATATGCAATACTGTATCTGATAATAAAGGTTTGCTTAATGACATTTCAAATTTTTTACCTACTACAGTAGAGCGCCGCTAATCTGCGAACCTGTAATCCGCAAAGGCCTCTAATCCGCAATCAATTTATGAATGTAAACAAAGAAATTTCATTCTTGAAAAATGCTTCAATGGTGACAAAATTTTGAAAATTTTTTTCACCAATTTTAACATTTTTCTTATATTTATATATAGTATTATATATCATATAACATTCTTCTTTATAGTTTAAAATGAAAGCACATTTAATTAGTATATTATTTTATGTATTCATTTCTTCATACAATACTTGTAATATACAATTTGAGCTTTTGTGATTTTTTTTTATGATAAAAAATCCTTACTTAGACAATATATTTTATAATTTATTTATTTTTTTATTAAATCGTAATTATAAAATTGAAAAACACATAAAAAAATACATATATATTGCTTTTGAACTCTTACTTAAAACAGACAACAATTGATGCCATATTTAAGAAATTTAAAAAATAATAAATTACTTTTTACATAATTATTACTTTATCTATATATTAAAATATGTAATTTATTTATTTTTTAGTATTAGCAATCTAAATTTGTCCAAAATATGAATTAAAAAAATTGTAAACAAAGATTAAATAGACATGGCCTGTAATCCGCAAAAAGCCTCCAATCCGCACAACACTTGGAACCAAGCTTTGCGGATTAGTGGCTCTCTACTGTATAAGGAATCTTTATCCTATGTTTATTTCAAACTAAGCACGTATTTTATTTCATTTTATAAAAGTCATTTAAAACATTTTTTGTCTTTAAAAAGTGCTTATAAAGTCCTTATTTTTTATTTTAGCTGTTCAACACGATGGAATGCCTATTATCTTTCAAATGTTAAATGCATCTCAACTGCACACATGCAAATAATGTACTTATTTTAAATTTTTTTTATTGCTTTAGTCTCTGAAAAACAACCTACTACTAGTAGTTCTATAATCTAATTTTTTAAAAAAAATTGCTTCCGGCCTGTACCAGGAGGAAAAAGTAGCTTTCATAGTTCATGTTTTTAAAAATCTAACTCATTTTATTTAACCACTTGAAGCTAAAATGCTTGGAACCCGATTATAGAAGATTCAATCCTGGTTTTTGTTAATACGGACTGTATTTTTTCAAACTGCCATATCTCATCCATTTTTTAAGATAAAGCCAAAACATCATGTACACTAATGGCGCCCGGTACATGTAAAATCTGTCATAGGTGCAAAGTCCTCTAAATTACCTGTGAATTATACCTCTGGAAGTCTCGTCACCTGATCAAGGCTCTAAATTACGAGACCAACTCGCATAGCGATGGCATGACGTATGGGTGTGATGCCAAGCCCAGGTCCATACAAAAATAATCTCATCAATTAGCAGCAAAACAAAAATAGGAACAAAACAAAGACCTCCACATAGCTGTCCTGCCAACAATGGCCAGCCGCTAAGCAACATCTCTACAGTGGCACTACGCGCCCTGGTGCCAGGCACTAAACCCGTTTAAGCTAGGGAAACCGGGCAGGTAGGGGCCTGGTCGCCAGTCTCAAAAAAAAGATAACTCCAAAACAAAAAGTGTTCCGGAATCCTTGTATCACGATCTAACACTTAATGGAAACAACTTTTTCAATTTATAATTTTTATACATCTTTTTGAATTAAAAAAAAAATAATAATAATAATTTAACTGGCTGCCATTTTGAAACAAGATGGTGGATGAAGCTGTCCAACGAACCGAACTTGGTCAAGATCTGTACACATGATCAGTCACATTCATATCGGTTTATAAATACGAGAGATACAGCATAAAAAATATCAGATTGTTTCAAAATCTCAGCCACCCCAGAATTTCAAATTGCCATATTTCAGCCATTTTTTAAGATATAGCCAAAACAAAAATTGTTCCTGAATTCTTGTATCATGTTCTAACACTTAACGAAAACAGTTTTTTCAATTTATAATTTTTTTGTACAACTTTTTGAATATTTAAAAATTTTTAACTGTCCACCATTTTGAAACAAGATGGTGGATGAAGCTGTCCCACAAACTCTGTCAAGACCTTTGTATATCCTATACACATACTCACATACTAAGTCGCATCCAAATCAGTTCATAAATAATAGAGTTACAGCATGACAAATGTCAGATATATATACATGGATCAAAATCGATTATAAAAATCGACATTTGAATGGAGGGTGGTTTTAGGATCTGGGGGTCATGATCGGTGAAAATGTACCAACATTTTTTTTTTAAATGCTTTCCTCCGAACGGCTGCAATAGGTAGCTTTTTGTAATGAAAGCTACCTAAAAAAGACGAAGTTTCATAATCAAAGCTATTTTATTTACATATCAATATATTATATTACAATTACATAATTTTTGACAATGTGACAAATTAATACAAATTTCTGAATGTAAACTCAATCTAAGAGCTTTTGAAAGTAAAATTTTCTTTTATTTCAAACTAAAAAATAATAATAATAATAATAATTAAATTGACTAGTTCATACCTGTCAATTACCTAGAAAATATATTCTACATTTATTTTTTTTAAAAAAACATGATTTATATCCTACAAAACTATCAACACAATTTTACATTTTAAAATTTATGTAAAAATTATATATTTTTATAAAAAAAACGTTTAACAAACTAGTATATTTCAATAACTATTTACAAGTAACAACTTGTTTATCAAAAGATTTAGAAACATATGATTTGTAACTATGTATATTATCAAAAATTAAAAATATATACGTCTAAGCATTCTAAATTGAGGCATTACATTTAACGATTTAACCAAGAAATAACACAACCTCTGTACAAGTCATATACCCCCAACATTAAAAGAATAGTTATTAATAATTTATAAAAACTATGATTACTTCATAGAATTTATGCATTGAAGAGCTAATGCCTACACTGATAATCGTCAGACTTCTATAAAACCAAAAACTTTCTGCACACATAAATATTTGGTCAAAAATTTTCTGCAAATTAATTTAATGTTTAATAAAATTACGTGTTATATTATTTTGATGATATGAATTAAAAACAGTAGTTTAAAATAATTACCATTTAAATTTAATATTAATTAAAGAATAATTATTTTGGTTAAAAAAAAAAAATAAAGCTAAAAATGCATGATAGCAAGAGCTGAATTCTTATCAAATATTTTGTCAATGCATTTAGAACCAACCAGCCCAATCCTTAATATTTTCGAAAGCGTCTGTAATGTCACAACAAAGTTTTGCATCTTTAAACTTTGAATTGTGCACAAACAGTAAATAAATCGTACATAAAATTAGGAATTTTTTTTTTTTCCCTACAAAGTTCCAAATTTTGCAGAAAATTTTCTGCGCACGACGTGCATCTATATTATACAACTCTGATAATCGTAATAAAATAAAATTAATATAAAGAACATAATATACACTATCTCACTTCTAATGTCTATGAATATACATAACCAATAAGAAAATAAATAAACCACAAAGAATTATTATTTCAAAAAATCTAAACGGCTAAGATTGATTTTAATTTACGACAATAAGCGTATAAATATTTAAAAATAAATTCTGAATATTTCCAACAGGTATCCATCCGTGCTAAGTTAACCTTATTTGAAGCAGTTATACAAAATAATGTGGTACTTGCAATTATATGGACTCTGCAAATTTCTTAACCAAATTTGAATTGTAAAATCATATAGATAATGTTACACTACTTACATGCAATATTATTGCATTTGCACCTCAAAATTATATAAATATACTTTATTGCATAGTAGATGAAATTAAAAGCTTTATAGTCACTGAAAATGTATAAAAATCATGTGCTATGCAATTAATATATTTTCTATTATATTATGTACACTAATATATTTTCTTAGACATATTACACTGATACTGTAAAAAAAAAAAAAAAAAAAAAAAAATTGGTTAACTCTGTTATAATGCATTAGGGAAAGGTAGCGAATAATATTTGGTTGCAAAAATTAACAGAGTATTACTTATAATATGTAAGTACCAACAATATGATTACAAATTTTATATAGATTAAGCTTTAAAATAATCAGTAATTTTTCTTTGCTTCATCTGATCTCTTAAATCTTTGTCCAGAAATTTATTTACAGTATTTATCGATTCCAAAATATTAGAAGGTGCATCATGATCTTTTAAAAATGAAGTCAATTTTTCTGATAAAGAAACTGCATCTGACAATGTAACAGTTGGTTCATAATCAGTTAGTTCTATTTCTGGGACAAAATAATTTTCTGGTATTTCTGATTTGATTGCATTAGTATTATTATTTAAGTTGTTACTAATAATATTATCATTATTACTCACTTTGTCTTTTTTATTACTTTTACTATTAGTTTTGTCTTTCACGGAGTCTTTTTCAAAAAAATTTAAAGGATTATATTGATTTTGACTGACACTGGCTACAATTTCATCATCTGTCATACCTACACCAGAACAATTATACATATTGCTCTCATCATTATCTCTCATGGTTTTTACAGTTAACCCATGCCTTTCTCTAAATCTAAAAAGCCAGCCACTGCTGCCTTCAAAATTTTGGTGTCCAAGCTGTATAGCAAATTCTCTAGCTTTCTGCTGCAACATAGGGCCATTAATAGGAATGTTTTTCATTCTCATTTGCCGGAACCACACATGAACTGCTTCATCAACGTCCCTATATATGCCTAGTCTCATTCGTTTCCTGTCAGGATCAATATTATAATGATTTGATAACATTTTTATTTTGTGTCGTTCCTTAACGATTGTACTAGCAGTAGAGGACGATATTCCGAATTCTCGAGCTACGGCTGATAATTTATGACCATTATCAATCATACTCAATATATCTAGTTTTTCTTTGACTGATATTGATCTTCTTTTACGGATGTTTTCAGGCATTATGTCAAGAGACGACTCTAGTTTTTTTGAACTATCAGCGGCAAACAAACGTGGTTTATCGAATCCATGATTATTGTCAGGTGTAATGCAAGTTGGTGTTTCGAACGGCATAGGCTTATCATTAGTTAAAACATTATCACACATCTGACTATTCTCAGATGTAACGTTGGGTTCTTTTTCAGGTTTTTTAGAGCTGTCGGCAGCGTACAAATACGTCTGATCACACATTTTGTATCTCACTTAGAGCATCTTGAATATGATTAAAACAATTAACAAATACCATTTAATTTAATATTATAGGAAAATGCTTAAAGGACTACAGAGTTTGTTAATTATACAATGATCAATTAAAATTAAATAAATGACCCTGATTGACAACAAAATGAAAACTTTCATTTTATTAATTGCGAATTTATCTTTACAAAAACCTATTAATTCAGCAACGGCACATTTTAATAACAAATGCGCCAGCGTCACCCACGTCACCATCCTGCAGATGGCGTTTGGTTCGAGAGTATGCTTAGACTCTGTTCAGAAAGGAAGATCAAGCAGCCCTCGAGCAAAGGAGATTTCTGTATGGAGTATAACTTATCCGAGCGAGTATTTTGTTTACCACCGAAATGATTACGTCACTCGTGTGCTTTTGTCTACTATGGGCCACAAATGGCTGAGTTTCTAGTGATAGATAACATGAGAAATTATTTTTAAAAATCGTATTAAAACAAATATTTTTTTCTCAAATTTCCATCCCTCGATTTGCATACATTGCATACAATCTGCAAAAAGTGCAACTCCTCACCGGCGACATTTTGACATTTTATTAACATACATCTGACCTGTGTGCTTGGCGTCAAGCGCCCGCTAATAAGTCATCGTCAATATATACAGGGACGAGAGAGCACACACAAGGAAATTTATAACACACAGAAATACAGCCAAGAGCTCCACAAAGAGCGTGCAACGGAGCCAGGAGGATTCGAACCCGCACCCTCTTACACTCGCAAGCGATTAGTGGTGTGATGCCTTGACTACTCAGCCACGGTGGGCGATACCGTCACTGGCAATAACAAGCGCGTACAACCGCGACCTGCGTTATACATGGCCAGCGAGGCTAACGAAAAAGACAGGCTACCGCGGTTCATTCCACTTATCTTTTTTTACAGACCGCTAGAGTGACGTGTGCTCTTTTCGTACACCTGTATTGGTGCATTCGAGCATCACGTGACTCCGGCGGTCTGTAAAAAAAATATACGCGTAAAGCACCGCGGTAGCCTTTCTTTTTCGTTAGCCTCGATGGCCAGTGCATGACGTTTAAAACATCACATGGAGTGGATCATTTTTACACGGTGATTGGTGCAAAGCGGCGCACCCCCCCCCCATTTTGCACCAATCATCGTGTAAAAATGATCCACTCCATGTGACGTTTTAAACGTCATGCACTGGCCGTGTATAACGCAGGTCACGGTACAACTCGAAAGATGCAACCGACTTCTTCTTCGACATCCACCTCTCAACTGGGACCACATCCTCTTCATGGATGAGAAGTTATTCACCGTCAAACAAGCCCACAATCACCAAAACGACAGAAGCTGGTCCACCGGGGGCCGACCGCGACCTGCGTTATACACGGCCGGTGCATGGCGTTTAAAACGTCACATGAAGTGGATCCGAGGCTAACGAAAAAGAAAGGCTTCCGCGGTGCTTTACGCATATCTTTTTGTTACAGACCGCGGGAGTCACGTGATCCTCAAATGCACCAATGAAAGTGCACGAAAAGAGCATCACGTCACTCTAGCGGTCTGTAAAAAAAGATAAGTGGAATGTACTGCGGTAGCCTGTCTTTTTCGCTAACTTCAAAGTGGATCATTTTTACACGATGATTGGTGCAAAATGCGGGGGGGGGGGGGTGCGCCGCTTTGCACCAATCATCGTGTAAAAATGATCCACACCATGTGACGTTTTAAACGTCATGCACGAGGCTAACGAAAAAGACAGGCTACCGCGGTGCATTCCACTTATCTTTTTTTACAGACCGCCAGAGTGACGTGATGCTCTTTTCGTACACCTACATTGGTGGATTCGAGCATCACGTGACTGCCGCGGTCTGTAAAAAAAAATATGCGTAAAGCACCGCGGTAGCCTTTCTATTTCGTTAGCCTCGCGTCATGCACTGGCCGTGTATAACGCAGGTCGCGGGCGACCGGCTCGGACGTTGTCGAAGGCCGGGAAAATCCTCAGACCGTGATGGTTTGGGGCGGAATTTGCGCCTACAGTGGCAAGACTCCATTCGTTTTCGTGGACCAAGGGGTCAAAATCAATCAAGAAGTATACCAACGCGACATTTTGGAAACCGTGGTACTTCCGTGGGCCCAGTAGCACTTCAAGCATGCGAATAGGCGAGCGTAGCTCGTAGGGGGCAGAGCCCCCTAGTATTGTAGAAATCACGCCTAATTTCATGACTGCAACTCATGTTGTTCCAAAAAAATTCTGCTGCAATGTGTTAATGAGATGTGGGCCCCGATTATGCAAAATTCACCAATATGATTTATGCTTGGTAGAAAGCGCGAACTAGAGAATTTATTAAGAATTATAATGTTTGCTATGTTTCTTGTTTTAACATATGGTAACAGGAAATAGAAAAAGGATTATTTAAATTATCTATTCAAATGCACCCAGGATTTATAAATTGTTTTCACAACGTATAATCATAATTTAATTGTTTTTTTAAATATTAATTGATAAAAGCATATTTTTTAATTTACACTCTTTATTTTTTATTTATATTTTACTTTTTAGTGTTTAAGTATTTTAATGGTGCATTTTCACAGCCAGTTGGCGTATTTTAGAGAACATGGTTTGGTGCATAACCATAACCTCCATTATTATTGTAACTCGTTTACACTTGTAACTATAAATAATATTTAGCAATTTACCAGCTTTGCCCTGCTCACGTAAAATGCCTTCAAAATAATTTAAAATTACGTTCTAAAAATATTAAAATGTGGTACTGTCATCGGAAATATACCCGTATACATCATTTTTATAATTCTAGCCTATCAGGAAGTGAATGAAAAATCGATTTCAATATTCTATCAGTAGATACATGAACCAAGTTAAATTAAATTAAAAAATGTAAAACCTATTGCAATCATGCAACAACCAGATAACCATGTTCAATCACAATTGCATGCACCTTTTGATATTTGTATTCTATATACTTTTTCTTTGAATTTTTACCTTATTCAAAGATTTAAAGAGGAAACAGGGCGCTTTCCTCTGCACACTCCTGCGTAGGCCTATGCATTTTAAGGTATTGTTCGGAAAATACAGCCTTTATAGAAATACCAATAGGCGTAGAGTTGTATGGGTTCGTGGGGCTCTAGCCCCACCAATAATTCCTAAAATGAACTTCTTTTTCGTAATTATATAAATACGTAGCACCTGTTGTTGTCGTCTGGTCCGTCCGCATATAACAACGCAAAAACTACCCAACCGAATGGCTTGAAATTTTAGATATATTATCTTTGCAGAATTTTGTCGAGACAATTCAAATTTTATGAAAATTGAATCAAAACTTTAGAAAATATTAATAAAAACATCTATTAAGAAATTTGAAATTTTCTTTTTTTTAAAATAGGTGCTTTCTTGTTACAGGAGCTTCCGATGTTTAATCGTCAAGCGACCGAGATACTTATTTTATTACAGAAATTAATCTGCAGACGATATAATTCATTTCACAGAATTAAAAATCATCAAGATCCGAATATTTATATAACTAGCTATAGTACGAACGCACCTCATTTGTCACGTTTGAAGTACAATTTCCAACTTGTTTGTTTACCTTTTAATATAAAAAAGGTTTAAATATTCCATTTTTTTCCCTATTTTTCTTTTGTTATAAGGATAAACGGTATTAAGAAAAATTTTTCACCACTTTATGTTCTATTTATTTTATTTTTTTTAATTAGAATAAAATGCTCAAAGTTTGAACTTCTTATATATAAAAAAATGAAAATAGAAAAAAAATCTATATTCCGGAAAAAAAAATGTAATTTAACAAATTATAACAACCATTGGAAAAATGTTACAAAAGCTTTAAAAAAAAAAAGAATTGTCTGAACCATCTACACAATCAATATCTCCATCGCATCCCTGACAGCGTTGAATGCATTCGTCATTCGATTGTAAGCAATTCGCCTTTCCATCATTGCATGTCGATGTCGCAGATGGTTCAACCAGCAAACGATAAACGTTGCGCGATACATAATAATATTTCAGAACATACTGTCTGGAATAATTATTTACACGAGTAGGTTGATAAGAGAAGCAACTGAACGCTATTGAGTAACATTAAGTCATGCAAATAAAGGGAAAGTGCTAACCAATATATGTTAAACAATATACCTTAATATTTTGTCGGGTCCTTCCTACAATAACTTCTTTAACTCTTGTTTAGATTGATGTCTGAGATAAAGGTATTTTGAGGAAATTAAAGTTGAAGCGTCTTTTTTGCTTTATTAGACGATTTCTCATCCCGACGTCCATTTTTTAATTCGGCTATTATTAATATCGGCTTTTTTTCATATTTGATAATTTGCATCTATCCTTTTTGTAACGATTTTATGCATTTCTATTGCCTATTCAAAGAAAAATTCTTCTAAAGTTACAAAATTTCGTTAAAAACGCTTAAAAAAAATAAAGTGACGACGCCAAAAGGTCAATTCTCGACCGAAAACAACAACCATTTTCCCAATGGTTAAAAAAAAAAAGACGTTAGTCAAAGTTAACTTTCGTTCTTTCGTTGTCCTTTTATTATAAACGATTCGCGCACATCAGGGAGTATCGTTTTATAAACGGGTCTGTACATTTGAATTTTTATATTGTCTTAATGTTTTATTTAACTTGTGATTCTTCGTCGTAATCAATATAGGATTATGTTTAATTTCTTTAAAAGAGAGTTTAAAAAGACAACATTAAATTGGCAATTTATGTTTTTAAGCTCACATACACATATTTGTGTAAAAAAGAGTTAAGCCCCTTCAATTACTTTCAAAACTTTACGCGTACGCAAATACCATCAGATTCATAATAAGAAAATCTGTGATATTATGAGATGGCTTAGAGCATTATTTATCTGAAGTAGATTGGTAGAAATTAGTATAAAGTATTAATGAATTACACCTGAATAAATACTATTTTTTTTTTTTAAATCCCATTATATATACATTACATAATGTTAAACTTTTATTTTAAAATTTAGATATACAAAAGTTTTATATAGTAATATTTTTATGTAGTTTATTCTTTATGTTTAAAATTTATTTAAAAACTTACAGCGTCTTTTTAATTAATTTCTTTTAGACAGACTTTTTTTTTTCTAGAGCAATGTGGGAATTTTCATATTATTTTGGATTTAAAAAGTAAAAAAAAGCAAAATTTTATTTTTAATTTCCATTTTCTGAAAAAGTATTTGTCATATCAGTAAAATCTTTATACAGATTAAAATCTAAACCGTTCCACTCTCGTTTTGTAAAATGTCAAACTATCTTAGGTTATTTTCAATGGTTTATTTTAAATGAAAGCTGAAGATAACAATCGCTTCAAAATTACCAACTGATTTTTTTCCTCTTCGTTTTTCTAACCATAGAAATAGACAAACGAGTTGCTTTTAAACATTCCATTAAAATATCTTTTTTGACAACATCATTGGTGAAACATAAATGTATAATTAGAAAAATTATTAATTTCTAAAATATTTTTTTCTTGAAATTCATTTTTTGATGTAAATTGCATTATTTATTTTATTGCAATAAACAACATAAAATACGAGAAAAAAAATGCCATTCAATACTCAAAACCATGTTAATATATGCAAAATACTTATACGTTCAGTAGAAAATTTATAAACATTCTAACTATGTTTTATTCATTATGAAACTAGACGGTAAACCACATGTATTTTACCTCTTTACAAAAATAGGTACTGATATTTCTAGTTTAAATAATGTATATCTTTTACATTTTATTTTTGTAATACTTTTCACATTGATTTTTACATTGTAAAATATGCTTTGCATTCTATTCGTAATAAAAATTCACTGTTGAAGTACTCATAAGAAAAAAAAACCTGGAGAAATTCGTGCAAACTGATATTTTCATTTTATTTTTTCAGTACTTATTTTACATTTGCTAAAAGACAAAATAATAATAATATTAATGTTTAAATATTAAAAGGCACTGTAATGTAAAATTTTAATAGTGAAATAGCTGAATTTGTCGTATATACAGGGTCTGTTCTGAAATTAGTAGGATTGTTTTTTTCCTGAGCAAACGGGCGGACGAGAGGCGGTCTGCCCGCGTACGATCGGTGGAGGGGATATTCGGAATGCTGGAAAAAATCGGCAGTCGGTTCTCGACCGTTGAAGAGAGCAGGTCGCTTGTACTGTGAACCCCTATCGAAACGCCTCGTCACGGAAAATCATGGAGCGTTTTCTGGAGCAGCGATACGCGATCAAATTTTGTGTAAAGCTTGGTAAAACTGGCAAAGAGACTCACGACATGTTTAAGGAGGCCTACGGTGATGCTGCCATGGGTAGATCGGGTGATTTTGAGTGGCACAAGCTGTTTCGAGAAGGTAGGGAAAGAGTGGAAGACGACGACCGCTCCGGGTGCCCGTCGACCAGCAAGACAAAAAAAAATGTGTCGCAAGTGAAAAATTTACTGAACAGTGATCGTAGGATGAGTATCAGAATGATTGCTGATGAACTGAGCATTCCTCAAATCAAAGTTTTTGAGATCGTGACAACGCGCCGAGCCACACAGCGTTTCGCGTAGTGAAGTATATTGCCCAGCACAATGTGGCAACGCTGCCTTATCCACCCTACAGGCCCAACATGGCCTCACCAGACTTTTTTCTATTTCCGATAATAAAATCGACGCTAAAGGGGAAGCATCACTGCTCGGTAGAGGCGGTTCAACAGGCCGTGACGAGGGAGCTAAACAGCATTCTGTTCCAGACACTCCTGAAGGCATATGAAAACTGGAAAACTAGTTGACAGCAGTGTGTAGTTACGGAAGGGTGCTACTTTGAAAAATTCTAATCGTTTGTACTATTCTCATGAATAAATTAAAAAAAAAAAGAGTCCTACTAATTTCAGAACAGACCGTGTAAGTAATTTTTATTAATATTAAATTTTACTTTTATAAAATACATTCCATTTATCATGAAAAAATACAAAGCGACCGATAAAACAATTTTAAATAAGAAAATAGAAAAATCAAATAAAAAGGTAGGGGAATCGAACCCTCAACCTCCAGAGTCAAGCGCAGTGTTCGGCCTCCAAGTTCACTTCTATATTTCAACAAAATATCATTAAAATACGCAAATTAGTCAAATCAATGTTTCGAACGCAGGCCCTTCAATTTCACTATTATGTGTTCTATAGTTAGCCTCTTGTACTGCACCTGAGTGATATATATCAATTTCAATATGTTTGAAATAGTGAAACATTATTAAAATAAACCGCAAACGATTTTTCTCTATAGATCAGAATTCTTTTGAGTGCCCCTGTAAAGTGCTGTGCACACCATATTCTGTAGTGATCTTTTTGTAGTGCACCTCAGTGATATACATATCAATTTCAATATGTTTGAAATTGTGTAACATCATTAAAATAAACCGCAAATGATTTTTCCCCATAGACCGTGATGTAATGGAATTCTTTTGAGTGTCCCTGTAAAAAAGTATAAGTGCTACAACAATTCACAGTAAGGACCAACTCCATATTATAGTCTCTTTCGTCTGCGCGCCACCTAATCTTTGTTTGTGAACACAGCCTATTTTTTTTTTTTCCTCCTGTGGCAATAATCTTCCAGATCTTCAGTAACAGTTTTCAGTTATTCTCCAAGCGTAATAGGACTTGTTTGTCTTTGCTCTCCGTTTCGTGGGTTATTCTTAGTAATATTTTATTATTTGTAGAATTTATTTGGTAAATAATTTCAGTATATATGACTTTTTAATTTATGTCAGCCTTTTATCGGTTCCTTCTCAAATATTTCTAGTTGAATTTAACAGTTTTATGTTTGACCCGAAGCGTCACTTCAGGATGAGTGAGATGTATCAAAAAAGTACGTTGCATTTCTTAATTTTGTTTTGATGTAATCTGCTAATAATTAATATTTCGTGATTTTATTAGGTAAACTGTTTTTACGATTGTATAAATTATTGTTAAATTTCGAGTGACATAGAAGAATAATCGGTAAAAAACAACAGTAACTCAGTAACAGATTTTGACGTATCTACTCTCTATTTTCATATTATTTTGTTATTATTCCTTTTTATTTGCTTTTTTAAATTTAAATAACAGGGAATTCCCATCCACATTATTCATATAAGTTCGAAATTAAAAAATAAGTTAAGTACTTTGTTTTTGTGGTGTAGCTATTTCTTTTCAAATACTAATATGACGTTACAAGCAATTACTGGTTATTCTTCATCATTTGTATGTCGTTGTATAATTTTTCAAAACACGTTATATTTATTTAGTTGTTCAGATATTGTTGTTTCTCTCTATCTTATTTTCTAAAGAAAAAAATACAAATCTTTCAATATTTCAAAAGCTCTTTAATCTATCTACCTTTTGTGTAACAATTTTTAAAAACCTGTGAAGAAATTATTTTTTTCTTTCTCTACTGCGAGCAATATTAAATTGCTAAAGAAATATGTTTTATAAAAGACTGTCGAGTTTTCTCCTGGAGAATCTACCATAATTTAATATAACTTGGTGAACATCGCTTTCGGTAGCCATTTTGTTTATCAAAATAAACGCAGTCTATTCGAATTTGTTTTGCGAAAATATGTTTTACTGTGTGAAGAAATTTGTATTTTTATCGTTTAAATTAAGTTCATATTATTTGTAAACGATAAATGCGGCTTGATATGATCTATTACTACTGAGGCATAAGAATTAAGTTGTCCAATATTATAGCTATGTTCTAATCACGTAAATATACTAAAAATAAAATTTACTTCTATAAAATGTTGCTTTATATATTTGTATTTTTTCAATACTGGTTCTCATTTTTAAAAGTTTTCAATAATAACGTATTTATAGCTAGATGCATAATAATTTTAAATAAAAATAATTTTTATGCTATTATATTATATTAATATTTTAAACTAATTTTATTGTAAGCCATATTATTAATTTATTTATTTTGGAAATGTCTTGATTTTCAATAATATATCCATTTATTTTTATTCATAAAGTCTTTATTTGCATTAATTTCTCATCTGTTATTGCAGTAATTGAAAATGTCAGTCGGAGAAGTAAAGAACTGTTTAGAAAAATAATTGAAATATTTCGATTAAATATATACAATATATATATACCATTTTACTTGTTAATTAATATGCATCATTCAATAATATTTGGACATGATTTTTTGATATTATTTATTTCATTTCTAATTTGTAATTCCAAATCATGTCATATACTTATATTTATCAGTTAAAATAAGTAAATTGGAAAAAATGCAATAGGTAAGTCTTGTTTAGGTTTATTAAGGATTATGTAGGCATATCATTTGTGATTTCATAGTTTTTGTGTTTTTTACTAATTTAAAATATCTATTTTTTTAACCTTTTTTTAGTAAAAAAAAAATACATGAGTTTTTTTTTTAATTAAAAAAAACACATTTTTTAAACAATATTGTGCACACACAAACATAAAGCCCTAATAGTTGTAATTGTAATTTTCATAATATCAAAGTATTGTGCTGTCCTTAAAAAAAAAAAAAAAAAAAAAAAAAAAAAAAAAAAAAACCCACGGTGAAATGTTTCCTAAATAAAACCCACCCTAGTACTACATCGAAATTTTCACTAAAATCATTTTCTTTTGTTCTATTTTTATGCACCATTTACAATAATACAAATAGTTAAAAATACCCAAGGAGTGCTTATTTAATTTAAAAATAATTTAAACTAACAATTTCAGAATTCTGGCAAAACACGAGCTTCATTTTTACAGATTTTCTTGTTATAATAAAATTTTAGAATGATCTACATCAATTATTTTTTTTTTATGGTTAACCATTAATATGTAATAAAATGCTTCATTTTGAGTTGATTATGTGAGGTGTGGGTTTTTTTTCAAGTAACATGGGTTATTTTTTGGAAAAGTGGGTTTTTTCAAAATTCTCACTTAATTGGCTGCCATTTTGTAATAAAGTGATAAAATGAAAAGTGCTCAACACTAAAATCTTAGTCAGAACAACTTGTAAAAATTTAGCCATGTTTAATTTTTTAAAATTCTTTATTAGACTTTAAATAGAGAAGAAAAAAAAGGGGGGGGGGGTGTTAGAGGACAGCACAGTATTGTACTGTCCTCTAAAAAAACCCCAGAGTGAAATGTTTCGTTTAAAAAAGAACCCACCCTAGTACTTCATCAAATATTTTACTAAAGTCAATTTTTTTTGTTTTGTTCTGTTTTTGTGTACCATTTTGAATAATAATAGTTAAACATACCTAAGGAGTGCTTATTTAGTTTTAAAATAATTTAAACTAACAATTGCAGAATTCTGGCAAAACATGCGCTTCATTTTTACAGATTTTCTTGTTATAATAAAATTTTAGAATAATCTACATAAATTTTTGATCATTTTTATGTTAAAACATTCATATGTAATAAAATGCTTCATTTTCAGCTGCTTATGTCAGGTGTAGGCTGTTTTTTTTTGGTAACATGGTTTATTTTTTGGAAAAGTGTTCTCTTAATTGTCTGCCACTTTGTAATAAAGTGATAAAATGAAATATGCTTAACATTAAAATCTTAGTCAGAACCAACCGTAAAAATTTAGCCATGTTTAATTTTTTTTGCATTCTTTGTTAGACTTTATATGTATAAAAATTTTCATTTTTTTTTTTTTTTTTTAAAGAGTACAGCACAATATGTGCTCACACTTTTTAAATTAACTAATATTTGTATATTATGTTTTTCCCATAGGCCAATAAATGTAAAAGCAGGGTTGGAAAAGCATGCTTTTTTATTAAAAAAAATATATATTGCAACATTATTTTTGTTTGCTTATTATTTCTTTCCTTGTACGATAGACCCTCAATTAACTTGAGTGAAAAATAAAACAAGTACAAAATAATAATAATATTAAATAAAACAGAAAATGACATGTTAATTAATTAAAAAAAAAAAAAAAACTACTTACAAAGTGCTTTAAAAATACAGGTTTGATAGCCTTATCAACACCTAACCAATTCTTAGTTTTACTTTGGACATACTCGAATGCAGTGAATATCCATTCTAAGCCTGTAGTTGAACATACTAAACTAATCAAATTAAACTATGACTTGATTGGAATTTTTGTATGTCTTGCAAAACTTATCAAATAAAAGATAAGGAATGTTAAATTTATATTTATAAAATTGGCAATTTCATTTAACTCCTTTTCAGAGAGTTTGTTTATAATAGACATTGCTTCTCATTTTACTTTTTTTTTTTTTTGCAAAATATCACATAAACATTAAAAAATAAAGAATTTTAAAAATTGTATGTTAGGAAGCAAAAATATTGACGGGAATTTGAATTATTGATAATTTTATTTTCAAAATAATAATTTGGACAAAAAATTTGGAAAGTAATTTAATGTTTTAAAGATTTTAAGCTGTGCTAGGCGAGTAAAGGTGGCATTGGAAATTTTGGGCGGGGTTAAAGAATTCAGATTTTTTTTCTTTTAATCGCAAAAAAAAAAAAAAAAAAACAAAAAAACAAATGAAGCAAAACAACAAATAATTAAGGCAAATGTATATAAAAAAAATTAAACATTTAAAAAATTTTCTGCCTGGGAGGGGGAGTTAGATAACTGATCATTAATTTATTGTTGCTTCAAAGAATTAAATGTGACAGGTTATTATTGTTATTATTTATTATGAAAGAGTTTTAAAGATTTTAAGCTGTATGGGGAGAGCAAAAGGCAGATTGGAAATTTCAGCAGAGAGGGGGGATAATTTTTATTTATTTTCTAGTTCTTCAAAGTAACCAAAAAAAAAGGGGTTAAAACAATATATAGGGCAGAAATATTAACCTATGTGCTGCTAGGTATAATAAAAAAGGATAAAAAAATTCAGAATTTTTTATAATTTAAATTTATTATTAATTATTACTTCAAAGTAAGAAATAAAACAACTAGGAGAATATCATACATAAATAATAAATCTCTATTCTTAAAAAGAAAAAAAAAAGAATTAATGCTGCTCGCTCTGTTGCTGCTGTAATTGAATTTATACTGACCTTTTCCCTTTCCCAGACTTTAAAATTTTGACATGTTTGGATTCTTCAATAAATTTTATCTTAGGATACCAAATGGCTAGTCATTCAATCAAGTGGTTTAAGAATTAAAGATTAATAAAACTCGAGAAAATTCGATTAATGGGTCATTTTGGTCATGGGTCAAGCTATTTTTATCTTAAAAAGGCTCAGACGATTTGAACTAAGTTTTGTATCCTCCAGTTTTCTGGAATGAGAAGACTATTGTGCTAGGTCACATGTTCAAAAAATTTCGATTAGTGGGTCAAGGTATTTTTAACTTAAAAACAGCTCAGACGATTTGAACAAAATTTTGTATTTTATGGTTTTTGGGCATGAGAAAGTCATTGGTATTGGGTAAGTTGCCATCATTTCACCAAATTTAGGAGAAATATTGGCGACATTAGGCTGGAAAATTGACTTTCAAGATTACCAATGACAAAGCACATACTTGGTGCAAATTGAAAGATATTTCATGATATTTGAACTCAAAGCTAATTTCGACAGAGTATAGCTAGGTCTTCCTTGCTCGTTAATTTTTAATGATTGTAATGCAGATAATTTTTTAAGCATATAACTCAAAACTTGGCAAAATCAGCTATAATTTTAGATTTGCATGTTTAAAGCTTCTAGAAATCAATTTCTGTTAAAAAAAAAAAAAAAAAAAAAAAAGGAATATAATTTATATGAAAAACCAAATGCAAACACATTGATAAAAATTTATTTGTTACTATAATAGGTGCAAATACTAAAAACATAGTTTTAAAGTATTAAAATTATTTATGGTGTTAAATCGGTTGTTAAAATACCTAAGCACTTTCGGCTAAATATTAGTCATCATCGGAGGATAAAAACCAGTCGAAAAACATAATCTGAAAAAGTGCCATATAATTTATGTATATTTAATAATATTTAATATAATTTATACATATATTTTTAAAATCAATATCAATATATGTTTGTGAAAAAAAATAAAAAGTGAATTGTAACCTATAATTTTTTTTAAAGAGATCAATTTCTAGAGCTCAATTCCACTAAATAGTTTTTGAGTTAGGCTTAAAAACTACCCACTTTCCAATCTGTTTTGCAATGATTACAAATGAGTTTAATTAGGAGTTCAAATCTTTAAAACTTTAATTTCTAAACTACTTGACCGAATGATTTGCCATTTGATAACCTAATGTAAAATTTGTTGGAAATCCAAATATGATGTCAAAATTGGTGTTAATGTTAAAATATTTCAAGTTTGGTACAATTTTCATATGTAGATATTACTAATCAGTTGGTAGCATTAAATTTGTATACAATAATTTATGGCAAAATTTAGGAGGTGGGATTTTTTTTTTCTTTCTTCCTTTCCTGCAGGTTTGCAGGTACAAATCGTTGAAGAATCTAATAAATCTTAACAAGGCATATGAAGTTTTTGGAAGAGTATGGATGGGGGGGGGGGGGGAAGCTAATGTAAAATCCAATTTGACTTAAACATTTTTGTAACCACTAGATTCATATATTAAATGAAGATATCCTTGAAAAGCATGGGGAAAAGAAGAGGATGTCTTAATCTTAATTAATGCACTCTAATTATTTTGAATGTATTATAATGTAAAGCTTGCATGTAGTTTAAAAAATAATCAAAAACGATATGTTAATGAGGAAATAGAAGAATAAAAATCAGGTGTCTCTCCAGACTTTTTTCATAAGGTCCTGATTTTGTGAAATTGTGAACAGCTTTTTATATTTGTGAAAAATCTAATCATAATTTTGTGAATTTGAAATGGTCGTTATATTCAGGTTCTTGTTTATGCATTTTTAAGAAGATATATGGATATAAAATACGTATATTTTCTGTATATATGGAAAAGTGACTGGTCAGATTTTACTTTTAAATGATTAATTTGTGAAATGTTTGGTTTAAAAATGGAAAAAAATTGTGAAAAACGTATTTTTAAGACAAAGAATTTTGTGAAGGGTCCTGTTTTAGGGAAACTAATTTTGTGAAGGGTCCTGTTTTAGGGAAACTAATTTTGTGAAGGCTCCTGTTTTAGGGAAAATAATTTTGTGAAGGGTCCTGTTTTAGGGAAAATAATTTCTTGAAGGGTCCTTTTTTGAAATGAAAAATTTTGGGAAGGGCTCCTTTAAAGGACCCAATTTTTTCCTAAACAGATCCCTGAAAATTAAGTTATCAAAATTTCTCTGGAGTTTCATGCAAATATTTTTATAACATAAGTTTATAATACGATATAATATGAGTATAAAATATATTGAAATATTAAGGTATATGTCATGATATATATATATGTGGGTGTGCGTACATGCACTACCTCATAAGATTTGCTGACCATTACAATTGGCACTTCTACAAAGTCTGTGAAGTAAGAAGACTGCTTAAAGGGATACTTAACTCAGTCAAAAGCATCCGCTCGCTAATGTTAATCCTATGAGGAAAATATTTTAAGATATCTCGTTCGTATTTCAATATTTTTAAATGATTTTGCATTGGATAGCTGAGGTCAATCTCTATGCAGGCCCTTTTGTACTTTTTCGATTTTGATCACAAGTTTTTAAAGTGAAAACTTCTTTCGCGTTGGGCATTTTTTGAGATGGAAAAAAACCATTAGATTTGCGACCTGTTACCGACACCGCTGTATATGTTGCCAATTCATACAATGAAGCGAAAGTATCAAAAGGAAATAGTTCACGTGCAGAAAGCGAAATGATTGGTATTATGAATAAAAATAATTCAGAAAATAGTTTCAAGATAAATTTAGCATGCGCGGTGAAAACAGATAAAAGGGACTCAACTCGCGAGACCAGATCAAAAGATGAAAATGAAATAACAAAACACGGAAAATATTATAATTTAACGAGTGTGAGAAAAATAGACTGAAGTAATATAAAAAAAAATGAAAATAATGAAATATTTCACGAAAGTTTTAAGAAACGTGATTACCGATACGGAAATGAAGTGAAATCATTTTATAGAAAATAAAAGTTTGTTGATAGAAATTATAGATACCGCAAACAATACGCGCAGTATGAAGATAGAAAAAAGCATAATGTTCACGAATACCGTAAACAAGACAGACAGCAAAGAAATCATTTTTGGAGTGATAGGAAGCGGGAACCCTATTTTGCAGATAAATGTTATTACAAAAGATATGAAACTAAATCTCATGGAAGAAATGGTGAATGTATTGAGAGTTGTTTAAATTGTGGATGAAAATTCATAAGTTTCATTGGTATTCATTTCAAAGAATACCAATTAATTAAATTTTATATTTCATTTATTTGCAAATTTACGTTTTAAGCAATAGATTGCAATTTTTGTATGTAAAATAATATGCATTATTTTTCATGTACAATAGCGCATTAAATGAAAATTGTAATATAATTTTTGTAGTAGTAGTTTATAATAATGAATAAAAAAAACACTTCATTTAAAAGTATTTCCTGCGCAATAAAACGTTTCCTGACGATTCAAAAAATACACACGTAATTGTTCAAATTTTCACTTCTGTCAGGTTTTTTTTTTTATTATTAAGATACTTTCACTTTCAGAACCAGTTTTAAAAGTGAAAGTATCCTCAATTAAAAATAATGCAGTCAAAATCGAAAAAGTAAAAAAGGGCCAACATTGAGATTGACCTCAGCTATTCAATGCAAAAAAAATCATTTAAAAATATTGAAATACGAATGAGATATTGTAAAATATTTCCCTCATAAGATTAACATTAGTGAGCGTGTGTTTTCGACTGAGTGAAGTAGCCTCTTAACCATTTGTAATTACAAAAATAGGATTATTGTTTAACTAGTTTGCATAGCCTGAAAAACTTTTTTTACGAATAAACTCAGAAAAGCTTAATTCAAAGTTATAGCAACCAATTAATTATTTCTTCTTTAAAAAAAAAAAAAAAAAAAGATTAATAAAGGAAAAACCTGAATTTAAACAGCCACTTGCATTGGAATTATAGTGTATATAGGTTGCATATAATGCTTGATAATAAGAAAAATATTGGTTAGTTATTATTTTTGAAAATTTGATTTTACAAAAATTAATATTTTACAGTGCATTGCATATTAAACTATATAAAAAATCTTTAGATTTTGCAAAATCTGAAGAAACTTGTGTACTTTGTTTATTAATATGGTAAATAGTAAAAGTTTTTTATTTGTAAAAATAATATCAAGATCCTTCTTAAATTAAAAAAACTATTTTATATTTTAGGTCGAAAAACTAAATGGGAAGACAGAAACGTAAGTAGCTTATATTTATTAATTATCAATAAATTTTGCATTTGTTATAAAAAGAATAAACATGCTTTGTTCACTTAACAAAATGAATTATTTTAAATCTCTGTTTACTTTTATGCCTTGTTTATTAAGAATTCCATCAGAACTTTAAAAATGGGATTGATTCATTTACAGCTAAAATATATTATTTTGTAACAGTTTTCCGATTTTACAGCATATTATTAGATTTTAACTTATAGTTAATTTTGATAAAGAAAGAAGCATATGCTAAATATTTTATTTTGAAGATTTTTTTTTCCGGTTTTATAGCACACTAGATGGAACCTGTCAAAACTTGATGGCAAACAACTTGATAGTGCCATAAAAATAAAATTCATAGCTGTTTTAAAAAGTTTGAAATTTTTGAAGAATAATTCGAATAAAATAAGAAAAATTATTCTGTCCACAGCAGGGATCGATCTTACACGATAATCGGAACAGAGAAGAAATGTGCCTTTTACCACTCGACCACTGTTTTCGCATTTGAGTGTGCTCTACAACTGATTAGGTTCTAGATTTAAGTTTACGCATGCGTACTGGACACGATTTTATGTGGATTTGACAAAAAAAAAGCCTTCCCTTTTAAATATATAGATGTTTAGGATATTATTACTCCCGATAGCATTAATGGTGCCATCTGTTTCAAGATAAGATAATCAAACACATGAACACATAGCCCTATTCTGCAATAATTAGATATAAAAGAACAAATGCCAAACTCTTAAGAAATCTATAATATCCACTGTACTTTGCGAATTTTCAAAGCAAAAGTCTTATTCTCATATATCCTCTGGAAAAATTAAGGAATTTGTAAATACTTCGCTGTTTGCTTCACATATTTTAGAGAGCTATTTTAAAACAATGGACTTTTTAATTGAATATTAATCAATTACAATTGTAGAGCTAAAAAAGAATATGCTAAGAAAATGAAAATGCCATTACTTAAAAGAACAATTTGAAACATATTAAACTCTTTATAAGTATATCCAGCTTGATTTTTTTTTTATAATTCATATATGAATATTTTTGCTTCTTTCTTTTTTCTCTTCTTTTCTTTTCATTTTTTAAGGAGAATAACCATATACTTTTCTTATTTTATTTACCACAGTCCTAATATTTTGGAAAAATTACAATATTTAGTATTTCTGATTTTTTTTTTTTTTTATACTACACAATCTTCAAAAACTTTCATTAAATTATTTTTTATCAGTCTGATTCTAAAACCCCGAATTTAAAATTTGCTGTTTGCAGCTAACGATTAATAATACATATTTTTTATTTAGTAATTAAAACAAAATCTTGGATGTTAAATTTTACTTAATTATAAAACATTCTAATAATAAAAAAAAATTACAAATTATATAACTATTCCTCCTGAATTAAATATGGCATTATTAAAATGAATTATAGCCATAAAGTAAGAAAAAATCATTCTGTCCATAGCAGGGATCGAACCCATGCGCAGACTTGTATAAAATCAAAAACTTTCTGCGCACATAAATATTGAGTCAAAAACTTTCTGCAAATCAATTTAATGTTTAATAAAATTATGCGTTCTATTATTTTTACGATATAAATTAAAAACAATAGTTTAAAATAATTACCATTTAAAATTAATATTAATTAAAGAATAATTATTTTGGTAAAAAATAATAATAAAGCTAAAAATCCATGATAGGAAGAGCTGAATTCTTATCAATTATTTTGTCTCAATGCATTTAGAAACAAACCAATTCTTAATATTTTGACCTCTTCGCAAGCGTCTGTAATGTCACAACAATGTTTTGCATCTTTAAATTTTGAATTGTGCGCAAACAGTAAATAAATCTTACATAAAATTGGGGGAATATTTTTGATTTTTTGGTATTTAAAAAAAAAAAAAAAAAAATTGAAATTTTTTTCTGCAAAGTTCTGATTTTTGCAGAAAATTTTCCGCGCATGGCGTGCGTGCGTGCGTCTACATTATACAACTCTGCCCATGCGATAATTGGAAATGTTAAAAAGTTTCGTCGGAGTCCCAAGCGCTTTTGACCAGAACCTGGCCATCATCAAGAGGGTAAAATTAGGAATTTTTTTTCTCATTTTTGCCCTCTTGATGGCCAGGTTCTGGTCGAGAGTGCTTGGGACTTTGACAAAACTTTTAACATCGAACATTTATTTATTTCATTTTATACTTATTTTAGTAATAAATTATATATATATTTTTTTAGTTTAGAAAGTTATTGAACCTTTTTTTTCTATATTACTTAATGTTAAATTCCTGAATTATTTATAAGATAACTGCAGCCTGAGAAAGGTTTTTCTATTCAAACTGTTTCTTTCTTATTACTGTTATTACAAATTATTACAAATAAAATTCTTCTAAGTTACATTAATCTGGTTATTTTGTGAATTTCCTAATACAGTCGAACCTCTTTAACACGAAATTCGTGGGACTGAGAATTTTTTTTCATGTTATCTGTCATAATAGTGGCATCATCTATGTTAGATATAAAAACTAAATAAATTAACCCACAAATATATCCCTGCTCATAAAATCATAAATTAATAAGAAACAGAAAATTTAATTAACAAATTAAACAAATATTGATCATCATAAAGTGCATTATTGACACTTGCCTCAATTTTTGTAGAGTACTTCTTTTAGGAATGTATGAACCTCATCCAAGGGTCGATGCAGGTTTTTTTTTCTTGGGGCCCATTTTGTGAAAAGTAAAGGTTATTTTTGTAAAATTTATTATATTTTTGTGAAAAATAACATTTCGTAACGAAAGTTGGAATCCAGTTAATCAAATTCGAACCAAGCATTTATAAACAAAAACTTTTTTAAATCCTTTTGCTGAAGTTTTCCTCTCTGGTGAACTTGTTTGTTTACAAATTACGCATTTTAAAACATAACAAAATAATAAATAAATAAGTTTTTATGGAATAGAACTTTGTGAAGGGGCCCATTTTATCAAATTGACTCTTGTGAAGGGGCCCATTTTATTAAATAGACTTTTGTGAAGGGACCCCAAATTTTCCCTGGATCGACTCTTGTCATCTAATTTCTCCAAAGCTCTGGAAGCATCCTTCGGTTCCACATGGATACAATTTTCAATGCTGCGGTAGATACATTTAATGACACTAAACTTTTCCGTTCTGTATCAATTTCTTTATCTTCATCTGACATTTCAATGTTGTTATCTTTGTTTTTCAGCAGTTATTTCTTCGCCTGTCGTCACATCCAAAGTCAGTATACGTGAAAACTGGGGAAATTTAGTTAGTAGCCAGTGGCCAGTAGACTCAGTTTCATTAGTAGCCACTATTATGTTTCAAACTTTCTTGACATCTAGATAAATTATAATCGTTGTATTTGTATATAAACATATTTTTCTATAAGAGTTTTATACCAATTGTATGAGTATGAGTGTATTTCGAATGATTAAACAGTATTAGAGGTCTGCACGGGCCGAAATTTCCAGGCCCGGGCCCGGCCCGACCCATACAAAAAATAATTTGGCCCGGCCCGGCCCGATACAAAAATTAAAAGTTCGGCCCGAACAAAAAAAATATTGGCCCGGCCCGATTTAAAAGTTAAAAGTTCGGCCCGGGCCGAATGAATTTCTACAAAACATAATTTTTACGTCGATTTGGTTAAAAATTTGCCTCGTAGGAGGAGATCTAACCAAAAATTCCTATCTTAGCCTTTTTTTTCATGTTTATAATCTTCATTTTTATAGAGGTGCCGCAAGCTGGAATATTTATTTTTTAAATAAATCTCTATTTGTTGTATGTATGTGTTTAAGTTATCATCAATATTGTTAATCCATATTCCATTTATTGAAGTGTTAAAAATCAGAAAAATGCTATACAGTAAAATCTTCTAAGATGGAATTGCATAGGGAAGAAAAAAAATGAGTTATAGACAATTTGCCTTCTTAGCAGGTGTAAATGTATTATATATTATTTTCTTAAATATTAGTATATTCATTTTTAATGGATCAACACATTTTTCAATTTAAGACAGGATTCCATCATAAGCAGTTTCTTTTTCACACGTTTTACTATATTTTAATTTAAGCCATATTTTAATAAGTGTATAAATCTACTATTCTTTAAAAAGAATAAATTTTAATGTTTAATTATAAGATAATGGCGATTTAAAAATGTATGCATGTTTTGAAAAGATTTTTATGCCAGATCTTATTTTACACCAGGACTAAAAATTTTGAGGCGTGAAGACTAGGAAGAATGAAACCAGTCCCGGCTCTGTACGGAAAAAATAATTTAAGGCACGGCCTTATCCTTCAGGAAAAAAGTAAGGCCCGGCCCGGGCCTTCAGAAAAAAATATGGCCCGGCCCGGCCCGAGTGCCGTGAAGAAAAATAGGCCCGAGCCCGGCCCACGTGGCCGGGCCGAGTACGGGCTTCGGGACTTGGCCCGGCCCGTGCAGATCTCTAAACAGTATCTCTTGAAGAAAAATAATCCAACTGGTGAGCATGTGGCAGGAGTCGAAATATTGAAGATATTGAAATGACCTTAAAATCCGCTTGTATCCGGTGGGAAAAAAGGAATAAATTACTTGAAATGCATGTGGAATCAAAGCTGATGAATATATTTTGTAGAATGAAACTGTATTTCTTGAAAAAATAATCCAACTAAAGAGCACATGAGAAAACGCCAAAATATTGAAAATACAGCTAAGTCGTTGAAATCTGTTTGCATCTAGTAGGAAAAAGAATTAACCAGTTCTCTAATTAGATGTAATCAATATAGAGATGCATATTTCCATGAAAAATGGTGTATTTCACTCGGCGATTGATAACGGATTTTTTAATCGCCACTTGGCGAGTGGCGACTAGGGTGGCGATCGATGGCTGATCTCTTAATCGCCACGTGGCGACCGCTAATTTTCACCTATAAAAGTCAGCACAGCACATTTTCATCTATGCAATTGTACTCGGTAAAAACAGTTTCTAAGAAAAAATTTCCCGTTTGGCCACATATCTTTTTGCAGATAATTCTATGATGCTCTTTAAATCTTGTCAGTCAGCCGTTAGGACATGTGAAATCACCGAGAGCATGAGAAAAAACCTTTGCTTTCTCTTGCAAAACTGCACAAGTCAAAACAATGTTCTGGCTTCTTGCCTCTTTTATGTACTGCAAAAGAGCAATTTTAGTTTATTCATTCTTTCTTCTACACATTCTTTTTCTTATTGGTTTGAATTCCGCTTCAATCTTTTCACGATTCTTTACAATTGTAGAGAGTGACTATTGGGTATCCCATACTTTGACTCATTTTCTGTTTTTTTTTTTTTTTTTCAGCACTATTGCTGACTTTGTTTAAAATTTTTTGCTTTGTTTCTAAAGATACAGGTTACTGTTTTCGACTGTGAAGTAGGGATTGTCACTTCTTTCACTCAAAGATAGGGGAATTCAGAAACTCAATTTAGGGTTCATGTCACTGTCAATACAATCAACTGAGTAATGGAATAATCACTTTCAAAAGAAATTCCTTCACCCAAACTTTCATTGTGACTGATCTAGCTCATAAGTTAATGTGGGAACACTTCCACATATGAGAGATAAAATAAAAGCAGGGATTATAGTCAGGAATTCAGTATTTCCTCATTTTCTGAAACCCTTTTTCACTTTAGGTCTTTTTCAAACCATGAAAAAATTCCTTTTTTATTAAGAGGATGTGACATGTAAGTTTGAAATATCAAAAGAACTGCATTAAGGAATCATGTTTTGAAAAAAATTTCTTCTTAAGCGGTATTTTCCAAAATTCTACTTTGTGTTAAACGAATTAATTAACATTGATTTTCAAACTCATCTGACCTCTGACGGGACCTCAGTATTATTTCGTATTAAGCAATTTCATGTTAACGAGGTTTGACTATATGTGTTTATGTAAACTTCAGTAAAACAAAATTTTATATAAACGTAGAACATACAGGTAGTAATGTAATAACATAGTATTTTATTTTTCAGGATGAGCCTCCAAGGAAAGAGCAAAGATCAACAACAAACCAGTTTTTGCTGTTTTGTGATTATATTTTAAGATATGAGAAATATAAACCATATGATGTAAGTATTGATTCTGTCTATTTATGGGGGTTGAGTGTGATATTACAATGTGACATTTTTTTTTTAAACCTGTTTGACTAAACTTTTTTAATTTGTGTAATTTATTTTACAATCGGTATAGTTTTTTTTAAATGTATGCTAATATTGTGAATGGAATTTCATCGTAATTTCTGCATTATTTTCACTTTTCTAAAAGCATGAGATTTTGTTTATTTCAAGGTAAGCTTCTTTGAAAAGCAAGAACACCTTGTTTCTTAAACTTTTAATGACATTTCTTTTTATATTATTATACAGTAGCTTTGGTTTTCTAATCCCATGAAGCCCTGAACTGCAGTCAGAGTTTTTCATGATAGCCAGCTGTGGAACGGTGTGTGGCTATCCTTGCCTGCAGTCTGCAATCTTGTTCTTTCTTTCTTTTTTTTCTTAAACTTTTATTATTAAATATAAATAAATTAGTCAATTAAATTAAATAACATGTTTATAATAAGTATGGATGAAAATTATTTTGGAAATAAAAAACAAAACAAATGTGTTTTGATTTTAAAAAACAAGATGGCGGACTGTAGGCTAACACACAAGCTGTTCCTGGTGTTTAACACTCATATCCATTTGCAATTAATTTTTTTTATCCTCTCAGAGATTTTTCCATTTAGTTGCATATATTCTAAGGTAAAGTGAATGTTAATGTACCTATGCTTTCTTCAATTATTTAAAAATAAAATACAATTAATATTCGTTATGAAGTGTTGTCTGCTTTCCAGAAGAATCTTAACTCCATAATCTGCACAGAAACTACTCCTGAAGGAATGTTTAAGCAGAATGACTAAATAATAAGTACTGTTATGTTATGAATTTTTGATTTGTATATTTCTTTTGCTTCTGAAATGTGCGCTTAGCATAAATTGCTGCTCTTCATCTTCCTTATCGAGCTTTACAAATAAATGAAGGTGCTAAAATTTCTCATGGCTTTATTTCACATTATCCAAAATTTAACCTAAATTTATATTTTAAGTCTTGAACCTGCAAATAGGGGATATATGTATTGAACTGCAATAAAGATGACATAAAAAATGAGCAAAGTATCATCCATTCTATCTAAAATCAAAATTCCTATGTTTATGAGTTTTTTCTAATTTTATGAGCTTGTGTGTTTAAAAGATTATTATTTAAATGTTCAGCTTGTCATATAATTGTGTTAAAAGTGCAAGATTTAATAAAAATCACTCCTATTTCAAATTTATTTTTGCATGGTTATTTATATCTTATTTTGTGTTTATTTGTTTCATAGTTTTCCATTTTTGTTTGTTTATTCGAAATTTGTGAAAGTAAGAGGGTATCAATTTATAAGGATTTCTTTTAGGAATGTGGGCAGGGGTCGATGCAGGTTTTTTTTTCTTGTGACCCATTTTGTGAAAAGTAAAGATTATTTTTGTGAAATTTATTATATTTTTGTGAAAAATAACATTTTGTAACGAAAGTTGAAATCCAGTTAGTCAAATTTGAACCAAGCATTTATAAACAAAAACTTTTTTAAACCCTTTTGCTGAATTTTTTCACTCTGGTGAACTTGTTTGTTTACAAATTACACATTTTAAACATCATAAAATAATAAATAGTAAGTTTTTATAGAATAGAATTTTGTGAAGCGGTCCATTTTATCAAATTGATTTTTGTGAAGAGGCCCATTTTATTAAATAGATTTTTGTGAAGGGACCCTAAATAGGCCCCAAATTTTTCCTGGATGGGGATGCATTTGCATTCAGAAAGGTTTCCTATTCCACTGGGGAAAAAGCTTAAAAATTTTTGTGAGCTATTAAAGAACAAATATAGATGTTTCTGTCTAAATAAAATTTATATTGAAAGAAAACATAAAACATTGTCCCAAGTTAATATATGTAATTTAGTTTGTGAAACAGTGCAGAAGAATGTGTTGAATTGAATTTTCCAGTACCAATATTAAATTTAATAAGCTGCCTTTCTCCTTGTTATTCATTTAGTTTTGTGTAAATAAATGCTGATCGTTTTTAATTGTATGCTTTGTTAAAGTAGATTACTGGGCCTGCTTCATCAAGGCCCTTTTTACTCAAGGTAGTATGAAACTTTGTTATTCACTGTGCTTAAATAAAAATTTACGTGCTGATGCTCATATATTTCTCCTTTTCCTCTGTGGATATAATTTTTAAAATCTTGTATGTATTGTTTATGAGGTGAAAAGGAAAAAAAAGTTAATTTTTAAGATTTGTTTTGAAATATTGCAGATTTTTTAAAATAGTACTAAACAGTTATTTAATGAATTGATTTTTAGTTGGGGGGGGGGGGAGGAAGGTTAGTGTGAATGGAGTATTTACTTTAAAATAACAGGATTTTTATTTAACATATTGCTTTCAGAACATCACAAATTGCATAATTGTTATAACCAGACTTTTAATAAAAGTTTGAATCTTAATATCTAAAAGTTTTACAGGCTATAATGATTCCCCCCCCCCTCATACAACCAATATTTGAATAAAGATTAATCTTTAAAAATAAATGTCAAAGAAATTGTCTCCTCTCTTCTCGTTATGAATATTCTGCCTTACATTTATGCATTTTCTAGACTATATTTTTCTTGCGAGAATCTAAGCCTATATTTGTTTTTCTCGTATCTGCCCATATCCCAACTCTTAAAGTAAAAGAAACTAGTCTGCAGGTCCTGTATGAATTATTTCAAGATTTTTCGTTTTCTATTCACTTTTCTGGATGTTCATTTATTCATGCATGTTTTTCTAGCAACTAAGAATTTTATTTTGCAGGTTCTATATAACCGTTTTAAGTTTTATCTCATAAGATAACTATGCTACAAGACTTAAGATACTAAATCTGGAATTCAATAACTCCTGTGGATTGTGGTGTGCTATTTTTAAAAGAAAAATATAATGTAATTTGCTATTTAAGTTTATTGATAAGGGGAGAAGAAATCTAGTGTGACTTTTAGAATTTCATTTATCTCTCTAATTGTGTTCTTAAAATATATATATGTATTTATGAATATACTTTAAAAATGTATTTAAATGAATTCAGCCTCTTGAGGATATAGTTCCTGAAGATTAATTTCCCATGTAATTTCTAGGAGATGAATGACAGTGCATATTCGCCAGGTAGTTCAGACAGTAGAACATCAGATAGCTTCTCTTCAGAGAGTAACAGTAGCTTTAATAACAATGAAAGTGTCAGTGAAGATAACAAAAGCAGTGATACCGAAACAGGTATGTTATTTGAAAAAAAATTTTTGTATTCAGATTTTGTTCTTAGTTTTTTTTTCTTTTTTTTTTTTTTTAAAGATAGCTTTATGTCTAATGAATTTTCAGGAGGCAATTGCAGAAATATATAATTTATCCCAAATAAAATTCTTGAAAGATTTAAAAAGTAATAACTTATTTTATCACTAAATTATCGCAAGGAAAAGTGAAAACTACCATTCGATTGGGAATTTAATCTTCTTTAAGCCCAGCCTGTATCAAATAATTCTAGGCCATCATATCATTATTGAAATAGAAACTGAATTTTCAATACAGTACGGTCTCCGTACGTTCGGAATTCTCCAAAATCAATACTTTTTGCAAACTGGCTTTTTTTAAAAAAGTTATATGGTTTGGAGTGAGTCGTTTTTCTCGCTATCTGTTATATTTGTCTCTCTATAATTTTTAATTTGACTTCTTCTCACTTTTATTTTGATCATTCCTTACTCATCGCCCACCAATCTTCGAAATTTGCATCAATTTATTCAACTAAAAGTGAGTGAATACAGATGCCATGCACGAGAGATAATCTTTATTGGCGATTTGTCAATATTCTGTAGAAAGCGGCAAATCCGAAATTTTTAGAATGTTTTTTTTTTTTTATTATTATTCATTCGGTTGAAAGTAGAAATCAAAAATACTTTTGTAGTGCAAGTGAGCATACATTTCTTTCACTTCATTGTATTTGAATTTTTTCAGAATAATACAAAAAAAGTATCAATATGAATGATAGAGAAAGCAAGTAGATATGATGTCAGCAAGTGATTATAACGTCATATGATTTTGAGGAACGTATTGATCATGATAAAAACCTGATTATGGAAATATTGGCATATTTTAACATTTTGAAGGTCTTCATATCAACATGTTTAATTTTGAAATTGTTTTTTTTTAAATATCACATTTAGTCCACATGACAGATATTATGACAGAGTATAATAGCAGGCTTTGCCCGCTATTGGACCAATTCAGATTTAAAAAAAAACAAGAAAAATAGACCAGTAAATTTTTACTTTATAAAAAAACATGACTTTTTTTTTTTTTTTTTTTTTTTTTTTGGTTAAATGAAATTTATTTGGATTTATTAAAGAAAGGATAAAGTATTTTGAAAGAAATAAAGGAATATTAAACGAAACCCTTTGTGCAATCTTCAATCACAGTTACCCTTTTTTTTTGGAGGGGGGGGGGGACAACTCTAATATAATATTTTCTCTTTCATAATTTGTTTTAAATTATTGGATATAAATAAATTCTACTTATAACACTTTATCTCAGCAGTCAGAATGAGACGTAATGAATTTAGGTCATGTTTGTATGTGTCTAAGTTCTTAGCCTCTGTTGATGAATATAATAGCATATTCTCTAAAAAGTTCTCTTAAACCATGATCAACACATATAAACATGTGATATGAACAAAGCTAAAATATATGTATAAATTCAATATTTAGAATAAATATTTTCATTTTAGAAAAATGCAAATTATTATAGCAATAAATAACATAAGATTTTGGTGAAGCTGTAAAAGGAAATTTTCTCGATTGGCGATGTCTTTTAAGAAGATAAAAAGTGTAAAGTAAATGAAGTTGAATAAATGGACATTAAAAATTTTGGAACCAGTTATAGCATAGCATTTCAATGATGCCACTTTGTCTTTTCTCTTCCTTGGAGAATCTAATGATCACAAAGTATTTGAATATAAAAAATTCCTTAGCGACACCAGATATTGAGATTTTCATAAAAATTTAACCATCTATTTTGAAGATAAATTTTATTATTACAGTAACGAATTGTTAGGTTAAGAAGAAAATATTAAAATGTTCAGTGAACTTTCACTGCAAAAAGTTACTACAAGTACATAAAATATTTGTTTATTTTAGTTTTAAAATGATAAAGATTCCTGATATCAAGATTTAACAGTGTACAACAGTTTATTCTTTGAACATAAGATACAGCCGCTACTAATAATGTTTAATTGTAAATGATTTGTATTTTCTACATAACTAATTATTTAATATTTAACACTTGGAAACTTTTCCATAGAAAATTTCACGCGCCTTGTATTCATAATATTCAAATTTTAATTGCTTAATAGGCGTAAAGCCAACATAGTGAAAAAGTATCCAAGCCAGGACTCGAACCCGGATCATCCAAGTATTAAATATAGATTTATTCAATTATTGATGCTCGATTTTCTTTGGTTTCGTGTTTGCCCCAGGGTTGGTGGCTCATGGAAAATATTCCATCTTGTGCTGCGTTTGTAGCCTTGCCAACATGTTATAGTGAGAAAGTGCCAGGCTGAGTAGAGTATTGATCCCAAGTGCTTCAGTTGATAGAACGTCAGTGTGCTATACTGATAAGCGGGGTTAGAGTCCCGACTTGGGTACTTTTTCACTCTGTTGGCTTTACGCCTATTAAGCAATTAAAATTTGAATATTAATTATTTAATTTCAATAATCTTCAAATGACATTGCTTAATTATAATTCCCAACAATGTTTATTTTTATCACCCCCCCCCCCCCCCCCCCCACAAAAAAAAAAGTTGGGTGGTTGGAGTGTGAAAAAAAAACCTGTTTTTTGCCAACCTTGATGCCTGCCTCCCTTTGCCAATCTTCTGTCTGCTTTTGAATATCTCTCAAGTATTATAGCACATAAATATTTTTTAGTTCTGTACATATATAGATGAGAGAATTCGTAAAATATGATACATGTATAGTAGACAATATAGTTCATATGCATCTTCTATCCCGCACCTTTTGTAGTTTCTATTTTTATGAAATAATATATTTTACAAAATCCAGTTTACTTATCTGGTTATATATTTTGTCTGTTGTTACGTTGTTTTAACTATATGTGTTATATCAATCCCTTTTCTTTACAGAAGATGATTCTTTCAATTTGATTACTTGCTACTGCATGAAGCCATTTGCTAATCGTCCTATGATTGAATGTTCTGTCTGCCAGACCTGGCTTCACATGTCTTGTGCCATTGTTCGGAGCAATAACATCCCTGAACACTTTGTATGCCAGCTATGCCAAGATGCTAAAAGCAGCCGGCGACGATCTGCCAGAATAAAAGGGAGTGATCGCCGTTTCTTTCACGCATAAATATGGGAAGTGTATCATTGGTAGCAGTTTGTTGCTTTTGTGTATATATATATTCATATATATATATATATATATGTTATGTTGAAGTTTCTCAGCTTTTCATTTGTTTATATATGCATTGTTTTATTGATCAACTCGTTTCATATTTCATGCCGGATAATGATGTACAGATATTGGGGAAAGCTTATGTGAATATATATATATATATTTTTTCTTTTCTCAGTGTGCAAATATTTTGGTTCCTGTGATTTGTTGAAAGAAATTTGTGATTTACTATGTATGTTGTATCAGAAAAATATTGGCCTAAATGCAGCCTAGGTTAGAAGCATTAAAATTTTTTATGTTCGTCACACCTCAATAAATTCAATGTATTTTGATTTTAAACTGTTATTAGTTAAAATAAATTAATGATTGAAGTTAACACTTATTAATTGTGGATTTTTAATTGATTGATAAAAATTTTAAAAGCCTCTTTTAAGGGAGGGGGGGGGTAGCTATGTATTTTAGTTCTTTGCATTGGGTGTTTTTTAATTGAACAGAACTGCGAAAGTTTTTTTTTTCTTTATCTCTTGTCAAGGTTATATCTTAATTTAGTATGGATTAAAATTTATAGCTTGTAATGCCTAACAGCAATTTTTAGAGAATTCTTTTTTATGCTGCTAGGGGTTCAAAAGTTTGATGTTGTATTTATTAAATAAAGTTGCAAAAATATCCTAATTATATTTAATATATATGTAATTATTTTATTTACTCCATTTTAACTTTTTAATAGCAAACTGGACTAAAAAATTTCTATTTAATCCTTGAATTCATATCCTGACATACCTTGTCTTTTTCATTGCTATTTTCTGCAGCTAAACATAACATTGCAAAATTTTTGTCTACATTTCAAATCGCTTATTTATTATTTGATATATATATATATATGTAATGCTACAAAAACAAATGCATCATAAAAGTGGATAAAATAAATTTAGAAACTGATTATAAGTACAGGCTATTTCTTTATAAAATGTTTTTATACACACACAGAATTTAATATTTCTTCTTTTCCTAATTGTTATAGAATATTATTTCAAAGATTTAACACATACTGTTATTTACTATCAAATGGAAAATATGACACTATAAATATACAACAAAGAAATATTTTATGTATAATTTGTAGAAACACCAATTGAATTTATAATAGCTGAATTTCTGCTAAACTCACATGAAACCAACAGAGTGCAAAACAAAGTAATATCGTCCAGGTAGCTCAGTGGTAGAGCATTGGCACACAATGCCAATGACCCTGGTTCGAATCCAGGCCTGGACACTTTTTCACTGTTAGTTTCATGCCTGATTTAGCAAAAATTCAGCGATTATAAATTGAATTAAATATTCTATGTATTGAGAAATCTTAATACACTGTGCTTTAATGGAAATTTTTCTTTTTAACTGTTTTGATTAATGTTGGTTTTGCAACAAAAAAAAATTCTATATTGGACTACTTTTAAAAAATATCTTGTTTGTGTTTTACTATACATAACAACATTTTATTGTTTTCATAATTCAAAAGCTTTTTACCATACATTAAAACATAATCATGATTTTATTTAAATACACATATCTTCCTTACTTGTGAAAAGTTTAGAATTTGGAAGAGGGGTGTATGGTGAAAACAACTAGTATCATTTGTCCAGTGAATGACTATATAAATCTATGTGTAAAGTTTCTTTATGAAGCAAAATGTGCCATTCAACTAGTCTTTTTCAATGACTTTTTAATTGAAATATTTTTATGTAAATGTCAAGAGGAATATCATGCAATTAAATCCTGTTTTCTATTCTATATGCTAAAGATCAACCATGATAGTAAAACCATGGGTTGTACATTTTTCTTAAAAATTATTTCTTATTAATCTAATTATTGCAGAATGTATTATATATTTTCAAATACTTTTTATAAGCATAATTTTGTAGAAATATTTTATACGAGAAACTTTCTTTGTGAAAAAGATAGATGATGCATGTTATTTTGCATAAACTTATTATCAGAGTCTTATCTGCCTGCATTTAATTATTTTCTTTTAAGATTGCAAAGAGTTATTTATGCTTAAGAAATAAATTTGTTTAGGTTTCGATTTTTAAATAAAAAATTCAAAATGACTCAAATGATTTCCAAGTTTTACATAACTTTTAAATTAAATTCAAATAATATATTGTATTATTCAAAAGCTTATATGTTAAATTCAGGAGGTTGAAATTAAAGGTTCAGATGCTTGCTTTTCCTGATTAATTCTTAAAAAAAAATAGCTCCTTATTAAAAAATAGATTAATTTGAACTTTTGTTTGAAATTTCATAATCATCCTCTGTCCGAACAAATGCAAGGTTACATAATTTTATTGTATTTCATTGAGTACAAACATGTGTTACATAAAGTAAGAAGGTGTTCATTCAAATAAATATCATTTCTGGAAATCTAGTCTTGCAAATTTTTCAGTTTTAAATCTATTGGGGCTGTTGTTCACATCTATTGTGTTCAGCTTTTGTCTAGTTAGTACATTCATGAGTTTTATGGTATGTATATCTAACTGAAATGAGCTGTTGAAACACAAAACTATCCTGGTGAAGGTTGTAGTTGTACATTTCTTTTTTTTTCCTTTATATTTTCAATTATCTAATAAATGTAAGAAAATATGCTCCGAATTTTTCATGAAATAATTTTGAAGATTAAATAAGTTAGTTTGTGCAGCTATGATTTCAGAGATATTGCATGACCTTTTCTAACATACAAAGGGATCTTAGTTAACTGAGGGTAAGTGATGTTTTCAAAAACCCAACCCTATCTGTTGTTAAAGTTAATAAAAGTTAATGTGGTAGAGGGGAGTGGAATTGGTAAGATTTACATATGTTTTAACTTATTGTGTACTAGTACTTTATACATAGCTGCCAACTTGTACGGCTTGGTCATACAGCATGCAGTTTTGGTTCTAAATGTATAATTGCACAGTAGAACACTTGATTTTTGAACAATAAGATTGTATGGTTTTATTCAAAAATTGGTAATGAGTCTTAAAACACTGTTAAATCTTTAGATCAGGAGCTACAATGTCAGCTACACAAGTTAAACTTTTATTTCGATCACATTACATAAATCTGATATTCTACAATTTAATTATTTTAAGTTGCATATGTTTGAGTATATGGAATTTCTCAAAGATTCAGAGAATCTAACTTTCAGAAACTGTTAAATTGTGTTAAACATCTAACATTATTTCATGCAATCATGTTCTTGAGCTGCTTATTCTTGTAATTATTTTAAAATATAAAATCTATTTTTCTAAAATAAAATTTTTATAAAACACATTTAAAATATAAAATACATTTTAAAGTAAGAAAAATAACTTAATTACTTGACCTTAAATTACATTGTTCCTTTTTATCTAGCTTTAATTTTTTTCCAAACTTTTAACAAATTAAATATGTAAAATCACACAGTTAGAGTAGTAGTACTTAAAGTTGATAAAGAAATTATGCTAAAGTATGTTAAATTTTCAAATAATTGATACTATAGAAATGTAAATTTTATTAAATTATTTCATGATTGGGGGGAAGGGGGGGGGGGTGACTAGTTTAAAGAGTAGTTGTGCTTTGTCAGATTTCTGATTAACAAAATTTGGTTTGTTGAGATCCCATTGTATGTATTTTTGGAAATTTATTGCTTGTTTTCAGTCAGTGTTATAGTTTTTCATTAGTTATTATCTTAAGATTTTATGCACTGGTTTATATTGGCAATTTTGAGTTAGTGCTGTTATTCTTGTTATAAAATGTATATAGATCAAAATATACTTTGTAGGTTGTTATTTAACATGAAACTGAACTTGGCTGTGTAAAATATGTACTGAATTTCTAACATTTTTGTTCAAGAAAGTTATTTTTTATGCTTTCAGAAATCTGCTTGTGAGCTTATAGTGATTTATGCTGCAATTTTCAATTTGTTTTAATGTGAGTGAATATTTCAACCTTTTCAGAATTTAATTAATACATGCAGAAGATAATAATAACAATTAAAAAAAATTGAAAACATGTCAAACTTATTGATCTCCCGCCCATGGTGGACTTTTGGTCATTTTATATAAATATCTAAATGGTAGTCATTGTTACTCAAAATCAGCTTTATAATTTTGAATCATCCTAGTTTGGCACCTCAATTGCTGTGGATGATTGATTGAGATCATCTTTTGTACATTAGGGCTAAATAAAATGTAATTTCTATTTACATGAAATCTAACATACTCTAAAGATTCAGGCCTCAATCAGCATTCAACCCAACACCTCTTGACGAATATGCAATCAGTGGTCTAGCCACTATTCAAGTAAGCAGGTGAAAACTTTGTACTTTCAATGAGATTTTCTATGCATCAGCTGGATTTTAAAATTGCCATGAATGGAACATCTTTATTAAAAATATAACATGTGTATACCAAGCTGGTTTCTAATATTTCTCAAAAATTATAAAAGTAATCTTTTAGTGTAATTAAAAAAAAAAAAAAAAAAAAAAAATCAGTTTATTGTAATGAGCTTTCCTGTACATGTGCAATATTCAGTCAAAGTAACTTGGAGAATGCATTAAAATCCTCCCCATACATATTTGCTTTATATTCCATGGTTATATTTTTATATCTGGAAATTAAGCATTCAGGGGGGAATTTTGTTCTGAAAGGGTTAAAATGTGTTCACTCCCTAGATTTAAATTGCTCTATGTATGAATGTTTTGTCATGTTAATGTAACAACGCACAAACTAAGATAGAACTTGAAATTTCTATGATATTTCAATTTTATACTCTTTGCTGTATTCTGTCAACTTGTTCTATTAATTTTCTAACAGTACAATGAAAAAAATATATATATACAGTCAGTGTGTTTTATTCATTTTTGTAACATTGAATCTTCTTAACTTTACTGCCATTTCGACATCACTGACTAGTCCATTTTAAAAGGTGCTTTACTATAAAAATTAAATAACCTGTTTAAAATTGAATGGATTGTTTTGTTTAACCCGGGAGGAGTCGTGCCGTGTATGACATACCCAGGGTGCATATGTTTTTTACACCAATACTTTTCGAAAAGTAATCTTCAAATCACTTTATCGCATTTGTAACAATTGTCTCTGACTAAATAAGGTGACGATTATTTGTATTTATTGGTGACAAAGTAAAAACCATTCATAACCTGGGTATGCACGATTGCTCCCTGGTTAAGGCCTTGTTTTTCAATTTCTCTTCTTTTTCTAAAAATTCTTCTAAGAGCTATAATTTTTTTTTTCATCGTACTGACAAATTTCTAATGTATATTTTCTTATTTGTTTTTAAACTGTTAATGTATGTGAAAGTATTTATCTAAAATGTATATTTCCTTGCAATACATAAAGGATTTATGTAAATCATTAGAGTGTTTTTATTGTGCTAAAACTTGTTATAGAAGACAAGATTAATAAAGTTCTGTAAATATGTGGAAAATTATTTCTGGTTTGTGTCATTTCCATTAAAACTATGAACAGTCAATATAGCAGTAATTAATAAGAGATGTTTGCTCACAAAAGAAAATAAATATTCAGATTGTCTTTGGATTAAACAAGTTGGAAATTGTACGTCAAACGAGGTGCGTTCGTACGCACGTTTTAGAATTAAATTCATGATATCCCGTGCGTAGAACGGGTTAAACAGCTAGTTAAGTATATATTTTATGACGCTGTTCATACAAATATCTTAACTAGTTATATAAATATTCAGATATATATGTATCAGCTAGTTATATAAATATTCAGATCTTGATGATTTTTAATTCTGTGAAATGAATTATATCGTCTGCAGATTAATTTCTGTCATAAAATAAGTATCTCGGTCGCTTGACGATTAAACTTCGGAAGCTCCTATAACAAAAAAGCACAGATTTAAAAAAAAAAATTTCAAATTTCTTAATAAATATTTTTATTAATATCTCCTAAAGTTTTGATTCGATTTTAATAAAATTTGAAATGTCTCGACAAAATTCTGCAAAGATAATATATTTTAAATTGCAAACCATTTGGTTGGGTAGTTTTTGCGTTGTTATATGCGGACAGACAGACAGACGGACGGACCAAACGACGACTATAGGTGCTACGTATTTATAGAATTACGAACGCACCTAAAAAAGGGGGTGCATGCTTAAAGGGGGACATATGTATATGTCCTGCCCAAGGTGTGTTCTAATTTATTTATTTCTGTAGGGTGTTCTATTACAGTTCTTATTCTTAATAGTTTCCTTTTATTTTATTTTTCAGCACTTAAAAAAAAAAAAGCTGTTTTTCAAAGTTCTTCATGTGATCAGTGATTGGTCATGAATAGGGCTCTACAAATTTATTTGAAAAAAAAAAAAAAATCCTGATAGCCAACAAAGAAATTCTAGTTGGCAGTGAAAAATATTGCCCCCCCCCCCCCTCTCTCTGGTTGTCAGTTTTTCCCCCACATTTTAAATTTAAGTCTTGGAGTGATTGTGATAAACAACTCCTGAAAAAGATTAAAATGTTTGTAAAAGAAAGATATAAAAAAAAGACAATTTTTTCATATTAGTACATGAATATTTTTAATAAAGAATAGACACTATTAATTCCATATATAGTGTCCTGCATAAGGTCGGGTAGCCTGATTTTACATGACCTAGCCAGTGGTTTTGGTTAGTTCTGTATTGAGTTGGGTAACCAGATTTGGCCCATACCAGACACAACTCTTGGTACCAGTCATGTTGTGTTGGTGCTAATTTTGTTCATTGCAAGTTGGGTTAACTAATTGTTTTGGATTTGGGTTGAATTTGATTCTTGTGAGTTGGCTTCAAGTTAATCCAATTTTTCAAAAGAAAATTCAGAATACTGTTTCAGAACAAAAAATATATTGTTTGAATATGAATGATTCCTTACATGTTCATTTTTTGACATATTAGATGTATCATTCTAGATTATTTTTTCATGATTACATTAATTGTGGATTAATTTTCTTGATTGTGGTTTTTGGGTCTGTCATATTGTAGCTAGACTTTTGTCTGATTTAAGTTGGTCTATGTGTCAATTGGTCTGCAGGTTGATTTAATAGGTATTGTGGGTTTGGGTCAGATATAACTTGACCCGCACAGACTCTAGTTAATTTCAAATCGCCGCTGATTTATCTTTTTCTAAGAGTTGGGTTTTTATTCTTGCAGGACTGGTTTGGGTTAACCCAATTTTTTTTATAAGAGAAAGCAAAATATTGTTTCAAATGAGGAAGCTATATATTTGAATATGAATGTATATGTATACATTAATTTTTTATATAAGGAATAAAATTCATATTATAGATAGTATTGTAGACTATTTTTCCGTAAGTGCATTAAAATATCAATTTTTTTTTTTTTTTTTTTTTGATGAGAGTATAGCCCGATCCATGCAGGTCTTCAGTTTCATAATAAAACAGATTTGCACTTTATTAAATCATACAAGGCAATAATAAAAGGTTTGGTCTCGCCTAATTTTCTGGTTATTGTCTATGTAGTTTCAATTCATGCAGAAACATCTTTAACTAATAAGGATTATTTATTCGAAATGAGATACACTTAAATAAATGACGATCACAGAATGAATACACAAAACAAGCTATGTACAAACGTAAACAAACAAAAGTCGGTCGTTAATTGTTCTATGTTCTTAGCGCCATCTGGTGGTTCTTTTTCATTTAATTTTTGTAACACATAATATCTGTAGCCTGTGCCAAATTCATTCGGCTGATATCAGGTGTGGGTAACCCCATTCCAAAATAAGTTAAAAAGTGTTAATAGGTTCTTTTATATACTCATTTAAAAGAAAGTCATTGTAGCTTAAAATCTATAAAATTGCCCTCCTCCCCCCAAGTAAATTCTGGGTACGGTTCTTATTTGATAATAACTTAATATTGTTTTGGACAATCTCGAATAAATATTTCATCATTTTTTTATTATTATTTTTTTTTTTTGCAGGATCAATTCCCTATTGCTGGCAAGGCTCTTTTCAGAACAAACAGATTTAAAGGGCACAGAATTTTATGGTGTTTCAAATTAATTTTATTGTAAACAATCTTAATGGAATAAGAAATTAAAAATTTCTAGCTTCATTACACTACTTAAGCAAGTTAAAATTGTCAGTGACATCATAAGTGTACTTATAATTTTTTTTGCACATTTAAAGTTTTCTTTATATATGTTTTAAACTTTCAGATGGATGTTTTATTTTTTTGATTATCTTATCTATAAAATCACATTTCTTTGGGCTACGTATGTTTTTCCAATTCATGCAGCATTAGTTTATGTTTATTTAACATTATATTTGAGTCTGCCTAGTTATTTTTTTTATGAAGAAATTTCAATAATAATAATAAAATTTCAGTTCACAATGATTCTCTCTTTCATTTACATGCGTGCATTTAGCAGTGCGTAGCCATATTCATACACCTCTCATTCACAGTGTTTGTAAAAATGTGTAATCTATGATTTAGGCCCAAAACCCAAAATTTTGATAGTCTGGCTCTCTTCTGCATGAATGAACTTTCTTTGTTGAACCTCTCTTTCAATAACAATAAAAAGTTTATTCAAATTCTTAAGGGGAGCAAGCAATTACTTCTTGATCGTCCCGTTCTGTCCTTATTCATTCATGCCCATGCCCATGAGATTTCGATCAACTATATGACTATTAACATTCAAGAAAAATACTAAATATATATCAAATTTTGAAGTAAGGGACAAATTGAAAATTAATTGGAAATTATTGATCAATCTATTAACTTTACTGGACTTTTATGTTTTAAAGCCTAAAAAAGAAAAAACAAATACTTCAAAAATTTGAATAAAGCTGTATATTTTGCATGGGGGTGGGGAGTATTGTCTAAAAATAGCTGCAACTTTTTTTGACCACATGTGCTTAAATTTCATTCCAGAAGCATATGTTTAACAAACAAATAATAGCAAAAATGAATTGTAATAATGAATAAAATCCAATAAGAGAAACAATATGCAAAAAAATAATTTCTAAATTGTTTTATTGCACAGATTTTTATTGATAGGGACCTATTTATTAATTTAAAGATCCTAAGAATGCTTGGTTTTTGGGACCCCCTTTGAACTTTTATATATTTTTTTAATTCTATTTTTAAACACCTGGTTTTGGGGACTCCCTTGACAGCTCTCCTTATGTCAGAGTGAAGGAGATGTAACGCCCTGTCATAAAACAGGCCCAATTTATAGATACTCAGTGTGTATTCAAAACATCTTAATACTTATGTGAATTGCAACAGTTTTTAGAATTAAAGGTATTGAACATATTTTGAATAATATATTCATGGATTTATTTATATATATATATGAGACAAAGAATTTTAAATACATAAATACCTATGCTAATAAAAACCCTCTTCTTCAGTACCTGGTGGATTAATTTTGCCGAATTATTCTGTGTAATCAAACTGTCTGAAAATATATTTACACTATTTTTATTTCAAATTCAAACATTTAATTTAAAATTGCAGAGAAATTTATTTTTAACCAGTGCTTATTATTAGATGTTTACGTTGAATACTAGAAAATTTGAATTTATTTAATGTTTCTGTCGTTAAATATGATAATCACAAATGTTAAAAAATGGGAAAAAATGCTGATACTAATGTGTACTAGGTCAGAATAAAAGAGTACTATTCATAATATTGTACTCTCATAGAATAATAAGCAAGAATTTGTATCTTTTGCTAGATCACTCAATCACTGAAATATTTATTTATTTATTTAATTTTTTTTTTTAAAGTAAGAAATCTTTATTTAAATCTAGAAAAACATTTAACTAAAAAAAAGACTGATTGGCTAGTAAAAAGACCCAGAACAAATAAATTAACAGGAAGTAATGTCCTAGTATTAATTAATCTTTGAAAGGCACTTCCAGAACTGAAAACCAGTAATGAACAGCAAATGTTGCTTGGCATTGCCATTCACAAAAGAACTTTCAGCCTGTGCATTTGCTGATTTGGCCTATAATGTTCTAAAATGACCCATTTGACAGTAGTTGGGTGATACTACACTACACAGCAGATGATAAATAGTGCTAAAATATAAAGAGTGTGTTGAAGGGACAACAGTTAGCCGTTATCTACAAGATAGTGGCCTATCTTACATATATGGTGGACATATGGATACATTCTACCCTTTTATACGCATACCAGTATTACATGCATTATTCTATATCTTTCTCGGAACACTGAAAAAAAACTTATCCCGAAAGTGGGAGATGTTGCTGGTTTTGACGATTTCCTGATCTTAATCTTCAAGTTCCCCAATATTGTTTTCTCTCAACAAAATACACGCATACATTATATTTTCTCGCAATTAATACAACTGTTTTTGAGCTGTCTCTCACTTCTTTTGTTTTCTTTATAATTATTAAATAAATTTGATTAAAAATATATCGGATCTCTTGTTTTGTTCGCTTTAAATACAAAAATTATTAAATAAGTTTCAATAGAAATAAATCTCATACACAGTGGAGCAGCGAAGATTTGAGGGGAGAAATTGAATATTAAAATTTCCTGCTAGAACACTAAAAATCTAATAAATTAAAAAAAATTGTTCTGCTAGTATGAATATGGTATGTGTAAAGAAAAGCCCAAATAACCAGAATAAAAGATCTATGCAATGTCATAAAAGGAGTCCAGTTTTTCAATGTAAAATGAAAAGAGAAACAGCAAGAGGTTCTTTTTATGAAGACTTGAAAAATAAAGCTTCTGTTGTGAAGCAGTAAGCTAAATTTATTCTGTCTGTTTTCTTTATATTGGTTTTTACTTGTCACATATACACAAAGAATATATTTGTACACATATATAAAATAACAACTTTGTTTATTATGTGTACGAGTAATAATAATGACTTAAAACCTTTCAAATGAAATGAAAAATACTGACTGCAAAGTTGGGATGTATTAAATTGGTACTTGTCTGTTATCCTGTCGACCGCTTTTCGTAAAAAAAACCCTCGCCAAACTATAAGATTAAACGCCAAAAATGCAATCCCATTTACTTGATGTCAGAAGCATTATAGTCAGTCTCAAAAGTTTAAGCACTCTGCAAATCTGGTTTAAAATAGTTGAAGAAGAAAATATTTTATGTTAATTTACGACAAATACTCGACATTTAAACAAAATAAAATAAAATAAGTCATTTTGGATGGTTAAAATAAAAAATATATTTATTTTTATTTTATTTTTCTTTTTTCTTGAAGACACGCTGTCTCAAAAGTTTAAGCGCTTTATGCAATTTTTTTTTAGAAACACGGGATTAGCCATGTGTAATGGCTTGTATGACATCATATTGCACTTTTATAAAAGCACAAAAGGTAGAGAAATTATTTCCTCTAGTTTTAAAAATGCCGAAGGGTAAAAAATTCACAAAATGTGAGATTTTGAAAGTTTTTAAAATGAAATCGCGAAATAAAACTGTTTCTGAAATTGCAAAAGTTTTAAATCGATCAAAGCGAGGTATATATCAAGTACTCTCTAGAAATGATAATTTTAAGCGGAAACCAAGATGTGGACGACCACACATGACAACTGTTCAGACTGTACGGAGATTGGTATCTAGACAAAATATATCCATACGGCAAATTAAAAATAATCTCAGTGTACAGGTGTCCAAAGACACTGTAGATAGACGTATTAAAGAGTGTGATTACATCATGCTAAAGAAAATGGCTCGCAAACCGTCTCACAAATTACATCACGAACAGGCAAGAATGAACTGGGCTAAAAAACACATGTCCTACGGGGACAAATTGCTTATTATTTTATTCAGCGATGAGAAAATGTGGAACTTGGATGGCCCTGATGGTTGGAACATGTATTGGCATGATTTACAAAAGGAACCAAGGGCATTTTTCAGCAGGCAGCAAGGCGGTAAATCTGTTATGGTTTGGGGGGCATTTGGATTCAATGGCCATACCTCTCTGGCTTTTCTAAAAGGAAGACAAGATTAAAAAAAGTATCAAGAGACGCTAAACCCACATTTGCTTCCATTCGGTGACATTTTGGGGGGTCCTGAATGGACTTTTCAACAAGACAATGAATCAATCCACGTGTCACATTCTACAAAACTTTGGCTTTCTCAGAAAAATGTTAAAGTTCTTGACTGGCCAGCTTTAAGTCCAGACTTAAACCCGATTGAGAATGTCTGGGGTATTTTATCCCGCCAGGTTTACGGCAATGGAAAGCAGTATGACTCTGTTGAATAACTCCAAGAAGCTATTGAGAAAGCATGGTACTCTTTGCCTACATAAACTAATAATTTCGATGGACGCATGTTTATTTGAACTAATCCGAAATCACGGAAAAATAATTTGTAAGTAAAAGTTCTGTAAAAATTATAAATCTGGTTGTTTTTGACATTGTGCATAAACTTTTGAGACAATTTTTTTTTAACATTTTTTTTAATTATATTTTTTACAATTATGTAATTTATTTTTTTCTACTTTTGATATCATTTATTTAAATAATGTTGCGAAATCTTCAAATAAAAAAATGTTATTCATTCTAACTTTTTATAATTCTTTGAAAATCGACATTTTATGCTTGTGCTTAAATTTTTGAGATAGACTTTATACGTGTTTGTTATGTCATCAAGTGGTTTTTATTTCGACATTTGCGTGTATTTTTCATTATGTTTTACTGATTTATTAGTTATTTCATTAATTAAAATAACAGTTGTGTCCTTAAATTCTTATATTTTATTTATTTATTTTGATATTCCAATGGCAACATTCTCCTGTTTATTTGGCGTTACAGTTTGGCGATAGTTTTTTGTTATGAAAAGTGGTTGACGAGATAATATAGAGAAGTACCATTAATTTAGTAAATCTCTTCTTTGCTTTAAAAAAATATATAAAGCAATAATTAATAAAGATGTCATGTCTTTTGAAACAATTTGATTTCGTATGCAAGGAGATAACCCTTAGTTCACTATTACTATCAGTGGCGCAGCCAAGGGGGGGGTTTGGGGGTTAAAACCCCCCCAGAGCTAAAAAAATTACTATAATTGCTGCTTATATGAATCAAAACTACTAAAGTTAAAATTAAGTTTTTTGGCCTTGCCGCCTTGGCAGAATCTACCGCTTTCTTAAATCAAATTATATTCAACAATGTGATTCAATTAAACGGCGAAAATTCTACTTAAAACTGTGAAAGCGCATATTACACGCATAGGTTATGTCAAAACTTGATTTTTGGACTGCGTCACTTTGTCGAGGCGTCTTATAGTAAAAGATGGTTCATATACTCTCACATAGATGCTTTGAGTTATATAGTATTACGGTAGTATGTTTCTTAATTGCATTTCTGTCTTTGTTCCATGTTCGAAACAATAACGGATCATCGAATTCCAGAGAAAAAAAAAAACATACAATTTGTAAGTCTCTCTCAGTTTCAAGCGGCCTTTTTTTGCGTTTTTTGCTCTCAGTTATATCTAAGACCAAGCTATGTGCGTACCCAGGAAAAAAATCTTTGCAAAAGGAAGAATTTTAAAAAAGTACTTTAAAGTTATTAAAAGCTATTTTTTTTATTGTGATTGAACAGATTTCCGCAATCAGCGTTTCTCTCGAATCATTTGTTTTGTAGGGGGTCTGTACACAAATTTAAAGACTATATTTCATTTGTTGGTAATGTAGCAACGACGTCTTGCTTATGATGGAGATTCATATATTTATCGTTAAAATTTTATAAATTAGTTGTGGTTCCTCTTTTAGCTATTTTTAATTCTATCGTGCTTCTGTGAAAAGAAAATCTCTTTCCTTTCTATTTAAAATTCAATAATTCTAAACTCTTATCGCAGCTTGAAGTTATCCTTTTTCAATTAATGTACATGTCTAAATACTTTCTTTGTATGTGCTTGCGGTTTTCATATGAGAAATGAACTCATTTTCAGTTTGGCATCTGCGTTCCTTCCTAATGCATACATTTTGGATCACAGAATAAATAAAGAAAGATAAAATGCAACGTCTATTTCTCGATACATCTGCATGCTAAAATTCCTGCAGATGTTAAGATCGGACAGTTAGTTTTCTGTTGTTATAAAAATGCTGATATGGTAATATGGTTTGGCGGTTTGCGTTAAAAAAAATTAGAATGTGTTTCTTCCTAACAAATTTTCTTCTGTACCCTATGGGTCGACGGGAATAAATTTGTGGCATCTCAAAAAAAGGCATTCGATTTTGAGTTTTCATGATGTGAAGATATAGACGTTCTGAGTGCTGGGGGAACGCCTCATTTTTTCAATTATCTTTCTTCAAATAAAATATTTTTTTTTCATGGAATCCTCAAGTCTCCGATATGTTTCTTCATAGGATGAGAGCCTTCGGGTTCTTGCTTATAGCGTATATGTATGAGCTCCGGTACTCTTTTTTCCTAGAATTTAAGCCCTGCCTGTGAGTATGGATTTTGAAAAAAAAAAGGCGTTAAATGCATTTTTTTAGAAAAATACTATCTATAATTACACACAATTTTACGCTAACCATGCATTAATTTAAATTGATCAGCAATATATTAATTATGCATTGATTTACACTTATTACATTTTAACGAATGCTATCTGCATGTCATTAAAATTATACTAGCTGACCCGTCCGGCGGTGCCTGGTCTCATGATAATTACCTCAAATTTGTATGATTATATATCTTATATCAATTTTATATTTTAAAATGAAATTTTCACTAAAAAATATTGATTATTAGACAGAAAAGCATTTTTAAAAGACACCTTCTTGTTTGGTTGGTTTTTTTTTTTTTTTTTTTTTTTTTCCTCGTAAGGGTCTCTCGTTTCATAGTTAAAAAAAAAAAAAAAAAAAATCCCATTTGTCTGAATTCTATAAATTTTTCATACCAAGTTATTTAACCCGATTTTTTTTATTATTATTATAATTTTTTGTACAAAAATTGACCTAAGAAATGACCATAAATGTCATTTTTTCTAATTTTCGGCATTTTTAATTAGGTAAAAATAAGTTTAACAAATGCAAATTTTAAATTAACAAAAAATAATTATTTGACTAACTTCGACACGAAAATAGGCAGAAATTGTTTTCCTGCTTCACTGTTTCATCCATGCCCCCCTCATCAGATATAGATTTTGCAGCACTCAATTGTCCAGACATTTGAAACCTTCGGCAATCAGCATTTCCTGAACATACCGGTTAATGCAGCCTTTAAATTTTTTTTTCATTGATAAATAATTTTGATAAATTTCATTAGAAAACTTTGTTTATACCATCTTTTTAAATGATGTAACTGTTCTAAACTATGTAACTAATAATCTACAATAGGCTTATTATTTTTCTCAATTAATTGATAAAAAACTTTTGTGCTTTTGAAAATTAGTGGCTTCGGAGGGGAGCAGGTTATATTTTTTTACTGGTAACTAGAATTTTTTACTGGCTACCAGATTTTATCAAATTTGTAAAGCCATGGTTATAAATATAATGGCTTTACAGACCGTGGAAAAATATTGATATCTGCTGTAAAAGAAATGCTTTCTTCTCGCGTCTCTCTCTATCTCTTTTTTTTTGCGACGTGTCCTTTAAAATAACAACACAAAAAAGTTACTGTCCGAACTGTCTGAAATTTTATTCGATTGTAAATATAACTCTATCCAACCCCTCTTTAAAATTCCGTGAAAAAAGTCTAAGTCTTTGACTAAAGTCGAAGAGAACAGAGTCACGTCAAAAAAGACTAAGTCCCATTTAATACTGAAAACATGAGCCGACGACGAACAAACCCACGCCAAAATACCCAACTTTCTTTTTGCATTGTCATCGAAAAATTCTCAGATTTTTTTAAAATTACTTTTATTCATTAGAACGTTTCCAAATTTTTGTAGGCGCTGTAATTTTGATCTTCCAAGATTCTTTTAATGGATTGTGTCGAAATACAGACGTTTAGTTACTTTTAGCATAGAAAAAAGATCGTCTTCGAAAGGCCCAATATGACGTGAGGTTCTAAATAAATCGTAATTTAGAATGCTTTCAGCTGTTTCACACCTTTAAATTTCCCATTTATAATAAATTCTTTATGCCAAGCATTTCTATCTTAAAAATAATCTCTATACTAAATTTCAAGTTTCTAACACTGAAACTGTTAGAGTTTCAACTAAATCATAATTTAGAACACCTTTAGAAAGTTTTCAGCTCATTTCGTCCTTTTAATTTTTTAAATGTTTTTAAAAATGTTATAAGGAAGCATTTACTACCTAAAAGTAATCATCATGCCAAATTCCAAGTTTTCATACCAATTGTGTCACATAAATCGCAGTTTTAGAATGCTTCTTACTCTTGCATTCTTTTAAATTTCGAATTGAAAAAATAAATTTTGGGGAGCATTTACGTCTTTTAAGTAACATCCATATAAAATTTCAAGACTCTAGCCCTAAAAGGTCTAAATGACTTGTTACATTTGGCAAAAAGCAAGGTAAGTAAGTCTATTGAACATTTTGTTAAAATTGTTTCATTATTATTAAAGTTAGGAATAAGAATTCGTGATTCTCTTGTAATGAAACCTTGTGTATTTTTGATTGAACAAATGGATTCCAACTCTGTTATTTTGTATGTAAAAATTATTTACTGTACTGTGCTCTTCCATCTTTAAGTTTTCCTCTCATCATTTTTAAACACTTTATAAATCTAACCTAGTTTGTGTTATTTCATTGGTGCATTTTATAGTTTGTAACTCTAATATTGTAAACGCTGTTTAAATGAATCATAACCAACGTAATTGCGTAGAAAATCATTATGATTTCATTCATTTAAAAGACTGATTCCATTAACCAATGATTCATTTAACCGGCGACCATCTTTATTATAAACTCAACCCCCCCCCCCCCCCCCCCCCCCCCTAGAACCGAATTCTGGCTGCGCCACTGATTACTATCCTCAAAAAATTTATGTTTTTGCTGTTGTATCTGAGATATATGACTAAATATACTTTATACACAACATTAGACTGGTGTTCGTCACACACCATGCATTAGGAAAAGGTGGGGGAGGAGCATTTTCGAACACCAAAGATGCCTTTGCAGTCAGAAAGAGTCGCTGTGTATCTTATAGATACAAGGTAGTATTCGAGTTTAAAAAAAAATCCATAGTCATCTTTTCCGCACCTGTACAGTGCTTGATTTCCGTTTTAGTGTTTTTTAACCTCATCTTATTTTGTGTGCCAGTTCAAGTGTTTCAGACGCATTCAGACCTGCTGTACATTTTCTTATGATGTCCTAAAAATTTCAGAGCAGTAACATCACCTGCTGTTAACGTTTTGAAAATGAAGAAATAGCTACCCTGACACTATTACCTTTTTATAGAGTTGTGAAAAGCAAATGGTAAAACTACAATCAATTGAGGAACTCTGAAATCTCAAAGCCTCAATTTTATATTTTCTGATACTTTTTACAGCCCATATCAAGTGATATTATGCTGTTGAAAATTTAGGTAATTATGCATTATCCGGGTCAAGTATGCCAACAATGACACTTAAAAAACTGAAAATCAGTGGCATTAAAAAAATACAGTTCTCTCATATTTACATACACTTAAACATTTATATGTCTTAATGCATCTTGCAGCATATATCTTAATCATTATAAACAACATATTTATCATAAACATTATCACATTATAAACAACATGTTTTAGAATGTATTGTGCAACTACAAAAAACCCTATTTTTGAAATTTTCTCTGTATAAAGTCTAATAAAGAATGCAAAAAAATTAAACATGGCTAAATTTTTACAGCTTGTTCTGACTAAGATTTTAATGTTGAGCGTTTTTCATTTTATCACTTTATTACAAAGTGGCAGCCTATTATGTGAGAATTTGAAAAAAAAAACCCTGTTTTCTAAAAAATTACCCTCGTTACATAAAAAAAAAAAAAAAAAACCACACCTGATGTAATCAGCTGAAAAAGATGCATTTTATTTTATTACATATTAATGGTTTAACATAACAACAATTAAAAAATTATGTAGATATTCTAAAATTTTATTATAACAAGAAAATCTGTAAAAATGAAGCTCATGTTTTGCCAGAATTCTGCAATTGTTAGTTTAAATTATTTTAAAACTAAATAAGCACTCCTTAGGTATTTTTAACACTTTCCAACCTAGTTGAAAAGTGTTTATGACTTCGGTTTGTCTGTCCGTGCTCTAACTCCCATAAATAGGCTCGGATTGCTCTGCAATTTTTATATGTTATTGCCGTTATCTATAGCATGTTCCTTATTTCAACTGAAGTATGTAGCACTTATAGTTTTTTTACAGGGACACTCAAAAGAATTCCGTTACATTGCGGTCTATGGGGAAAAATCATTTGCGGTTTATTTAAATAATGTTTTAAACGCATTAAAATTTATATATATCACTAAGGTGCATTACAAGAGGCTTACTACAGAATAGTGTGTGTATAGCAGTCATCGTTCATTGACAGGGACACACAAAAGAATTCCGTTACATTACGTCTATGGAGAAAAATCGTCTGCGGTTTATTTAAATAATGTTTCACTATTTTAAACGCATTGAAATTTATATATATCACTAAGGTGCATGACAAGAGGCTTACTACAGAATAGTGTGTGTATAGAAGTCATCGTTCTTTGACAGGGACACACAAAATAATTCTCTACTGTCTTTTAACAATAATTACTGGAAGTGCGTTTTAAGTTACTGAACGCGATTTTAATTTTAACTCGCTTTTTGTCTATTATGTGGTGTGTATAAATTCTGTAGATCCTATACAGGGAAGCACAAAAGTTCGCGAACACATTTCCGTTTATGAACAGAAACTCCAGACGGAGAATTTTAAACTGTGCTACGCGTTTCCTAACTGAACTAAAATTTAGGAAACATAAGAAAGATATGTATATCATTGTTACCAGTTTGATGGAATTTTATTTAATTCAGAACGCTACTACTATTTTTGAACAGTAATTTTTCTCTTATTTATTCTTTCATTAAATAAAGGGAATATTTCTCTTCAGAAAGCATTAAAATAAACCTCGCTCATCCGGCAACAGTGATGCATAGACAGATATAACTCAATTTTACATTTTAGCACAAAAGAAAATTGGGGATACACAGATAACCACTCGGAACGTAGCAAAGCGTAGGAACTTGAGTCTGAAAATTTAAAGATTCGTAAAAGTTTTAAATTACTTTACTTTTACTTTTATTTGTTTTATGTCGAAATTAGGGTGAAACCCCCAGTAAATGACACTATAAGGATTCTTTTTTGTTCAAATCACTATTACAAAAATTTAAATCTATTTTATACTTACCTTTGTTTTTGATAGGATAGTCGAGATATATTTAAAAAATATATTATTGGAAAATTTTGGAAAAATTATACATATTATTATTAAATAAAAATTAATCTTATACATAAATAGGGTCAAAAACTCTGGTAACTGACACCACCTATATTTTGGAATACCAATAACTGACACAAAATGAACCAGTGACTGACACTTTATTTTAAAATATTAAAATGCTTTTAAAAACTTTATTCTTTATTATAAAAAAAAAAAAAATTATATTTATTATAAAAGATGGGATTTAGTAAGCTGTACTGCATTATTAGTATAATACAGAGTATATAGTAAGACTATGTAGGAGTAATATTTAGTACTGCGTTATTAGTAACGCAGATATCCAATAACTGACATTTATGAACCAGTAACTGACATAATGGTGTCATACACCGGTAAAAAAACTTACATTCTAACGGTGTTTACTGCAAGATAATTTTAATTTATTTTATGCATTTTTAAACAGTTCAAATAATAGATTTCAACTTTCTTTAATATAACCAATAACAAACACCTCTGTCAGAAGCTGGTGAAATGAAATTCTAGGACCAATAACTGGCACCCCCCATAAAGCTAAATTAAATAAATATAAACCCTAAATCATGGCCCTAATATATCATAGGCATTTTCAACTAATTTCTACAAGTATAACTTTAAGAAAAAGTTTAGGATGGTTGCATGATTACAAATAGATTAGAAAAACACTTCCTTAATTTTAGAAATAAGATGGCGGTTGCTTCAAAATGGCACTTTTTGTATTCTCAAAAGTTTCTTCCCCATTGAATATGTCCTTGGCTCTCTTATGGTCAATAAATTGACTCCAAAGTAAAAATAAGTGTCTCATATTCCACTAGATGACATTACTTTGCAGAATTTTACAACAAAATGCTTATTTGTGTTGGTTTTTGCTCAAGTGTCAGTTACTGGTTAGGTGTCAATAACTGGGGGTTTCACCCTAATACTTATCTCTCTTGGATTTTACACCACTTTACAAAATAATATGATGTATTTATTCAATACTAAGAAATGTATTGTAAAATTAATAAAATTCAGAATTAATTATGAACAGTTAGTTTTTTTTTAAATAAAAATTAAATAGCTTTTAATGAGTCGCTTTGAAAGTGACACAAATTATCATTTTTGTGCTTGACACAGAAACTCTGAATATGTCATCCAGGTTCTTCACTTGGGCTTTACTCGAACATGAGAATTCTGGATTTAAGCTCTTTAATTTATTTTCATTTCTTGGGTTAGTAATTGTGTGTTATATTTCTGGAATTCCGTATGATCTTTCTTTCCTTTCATTCATTTTTCATTGATATATATATATATATATATATATAATATTTTAAAAGTTCTTTGTCATTATGAATGAATTGATAAATTGAAGATGAACATCACAGAGTTTTTTTAAAGGTGACTTACAATGCAATTATATTCAATGGCAAACTGAAATTTTATGTAGACATTGTTGGAGTTTGGAAAGAATATAACATTAAGAGGTGCTACTGCACAAAGTATAAATAAACTCACAAAAATCTGGCTAAACATCGGAAAGAAACTGTCAGAATTGAACTGATATAATCATAGCGTAGGGGTTAGGACCTCCGGTTCAATAAGCGAAAGATTGCGGGTTCGATTCTCATCGAAGCAAGGGTTGGTTGTTTACACAAAACTCACTCAGAAATGAGAAAAAAAAAAGCAGTATACCTGTCCTTTATAAGGTTGTTCTTGAGAAGAAACTTTTTTTTTTTGGTCCTATAATGTTTATTTTAGCATTATAAAAATTTCTAAAAAATACGGAAGATATCCGTTATAAAGCGGAAATTTAAAAACGGATATTTGAGAAATCACGGAAATTTTCCTGGAATTTACGGATTTTTTTTCCTTTAAAAAACGGAAATAGTACTGGCGTCTCGATTGCAAGTACAATTTCCGTTTTTTTCAGGACATTTTTTTTACAGTGTATATAGCGGATAAATTTATAAAATCCATTTATGTGCTTTAAAACTTATAGTGCTTATGAACTTACTACTGTGGGCAAAAAATAGTAAGACTTTGTTCATAATTTTAAAATTCTTAATTTATTCTTCCAAATCTATTTCGTCCCCCTCGAAGTAATCCCCCCTGACCCCAATACACTTGTGCCAACGTTTCTTCCAATCCTCGAAACAGTTGTTAAAGTCAATTTCCGGAATAGCCTTCAATGCGCGTAGCGATTCACGTTTAATGTCTTCAGTTGACTCAAAACGGTTTCCCCGGAGCGGTCGTTTGAGTTTGCTGAATAGCCAGAAGTCACACGGAGCTAAATTAGGCGAATACGGTGGTTGCGGCACGATATTGGTTGAAAATTTGGCGAAAAACTCACGAAGAATTAATGCAGTATGCGACGGTGCATTATCGGTGCATCTTTCAAAATGGTTTTCACTGATCCTTCCGATATTCCAACGATGCCAGTAAGGTCTCTGACTGTTAATCGTCGATTCTCAAGCACCAATTCCTTGATTTTATTGACGTGTTGATCAACAGTTGATGTTGATGGCCGTCCTGGACGTGGTTCGTCGTCAACGCGTTCTCGACCCTCTTTGAATAATTTGTACCAATCAAAAACACTTGCTCGCGACAAACAATTATCACCGAAGGCCTTTTGCAACATTCTGAACGTTTCGGCAGCAGAAATTTGATTCCGCACACAAAAACTTCTTTGTTGAATAATTTCACTCATTGTAAAAATCGAAGATTGCACTTTTTGTACTTCAGAAAGACAAGCGTATACTAAACACTAATGATTATTTTGATCTGACATTTGGCACAGATGTCACTGACAGTCATACCAACCTAGAAAAAAAAATATTTCGACGAATGGGTTTTCGCGCGAAATTTAAATTAAAAAGTCTTACTATTTTTTGCCCACAGTAGTATATTAAGATACATACTTAATCATCCTCAATCTAGAAAATATCTTGGAAATATGGGTAGTGAAGATAAGCATTAATTTACCTTCTTATACAGATATTTGACGGTTTTCCTTTAACTGGGAATTTTTAAATGCTAAACAAGGCTACAATTTTCATGTAAAATCGATAAATTATGAACGTCGATTATTCAAAGACCACCAACAGACAAAGTATTTGGAGTTTTAATTTCAAATTACAAAGCACATGAATAAACTTCAGCTTCAAGGAAAATTTTATAATGCTACCTTGTTAATTAATAGTATTAACGTTTTCAAATAGTATTAGTTTGATAAAACAATTTTCAAAAAGAAAATGTATTTCATTTTAAATGTTGTCAGGCATTATTACAAAAATTATCTCAGTGGAAAATTTTAGAATATGCCAAAAATATTTTAAAAATATATATTAAAAAACAAATACTAGAATTTCAAGAAATATGAAAATCAGTTTAATGATTGATGTTGTAATTATTCTCCAGAATTTATTACTGCAGTTAATCCAATTTCAGTGCGATTCCACATTAGAGCGAAAATGGATTTGGAGGTTTACAAATTTCTGTAATTATTCAGCAATCGGCCGATTTTTTAAAGTATAGTATGCAATTAGACATATTTTAGCTATGTTTCGTGTGCATTTTTATAACATCTTTGCGTAGCTGCCAATATTTTGTTATTTTTCAAGTCAAATAAATATAATTTGAACCAGAAAATGTGTTTAATAAATGGAATTAAATAAGTAGCGGATAGATAAGACACTTTTTATTAAATGAATTTCCTGATTCAAAATAGATTCTTTATATTTTTAACTTAAAGAAAACATGGAAGATTGACAGATTTCTAAAGCAATCTAAAACCTTTGCTAGATCAGCGTGTACATTCAATTTTTAAAATAAATACAATTTATAAAAATCCAATTAAATTTCATAGATTTGATTGATGAAAAGTAATTTTTAGTATTTTTTCGAAAAATAAGATAAAATAAACTATATGTAATAACTTTGGAAGTTTGCGTGGATAGTTCCTTTCCATGGCTGTGTTTTGTACGTACAAATATTATTCTGTGCATTGGTGTATCTACTTAATTACTACTATATTATCTACTTATTTTATGTGGCCCGCGGCTTTGTATAAAAAGCATAATTTGGCCCGCGGTGGTAAACGAGTTTGACATGCCTGCTCTAAAAAAGCCGAAAGTGACAAATAAGAAAAAACGTAAATAAATAAATATACAAGATTTTTTTTTCCGTTTTCCTTAATATAGTGGGAATTTTATTGTTGAATGTTACTGGTGGTTGATGCTTTAGTGATCGAGGATTTTCGAATTTCTTCTATTTTAGATTCAAATACAATGAGGTCTCTGCATCCAGTGATTTTTTTTTTTTTTATGTGCACGAAGCGCTCATACAAACGATATAGTGATCGCGACATTAACGAATTTCATGAAATTTTTTGGGATTCAAACACACCAAAGTTGCTGCATCCAGCGATAATTTTTTTTTCACATGCGTGAAGCATTCATACAAGCAACATTAACGAATTTCGTATATTTTCTTTTTCAACGTCACAATAACCGTCAACATTCTTTGCAATATTGATGAAATGTACATTAAAACGCAGTTTCTTACTTCTCATATTAACTTTTTTATATATATATCCTATTATAGTTGTGAAATAAACTATTTGTATTTATTCCTAAATGCAGTACATATATAAAAATCATCTGTTTGTTTATCATTAATTTAATAATTCTACGTTTAAATTCTTAAATTATTCTTAGAATTCTTTTGTCCGAAATCGTCTGTACGAATTAAATCTGCATCTCACAGTGGTAGACCTAGACATAAGACTTCCTATGGTTCAGGAGCTTCATGTAAAAACAATTTTCAGAAAAAAACATAAATTGTTTTAAGTGTCGAATTATACAATTTTCTGCAAAGAGGCCTGTCTAAAACATTTTTGTAGGGGAAGGTGCCAGAAATTTTACTCTCGCGTATAATAATAATAATAAAACATGGAAATCAGAAAATATTACTAGGCTTTTTTTTTCTTTTTTTTTTTTATAGTATGCCAGAAAATACTCTTTCATTTATAAAGTACGAAAAAAAGAAAGTCAAACATGGTATTAATAAATCCATGGCAGAGATAGCCTGGAAGAGCCTTCACTCACGCAAATAATTTCGCACGGTTTTATCGATTTTCTAAATAAAATGAGAAAAAATATCTAAAATTTCAAAGGTTTGGGAGGTAAACAACCAGCTGAGGGGCTAGTGGCACAAAGGGAATAAAAACTGAACTGTCACACTGAGAAAAAGGACACTTTCAAATCTGAGTAAATCGATGTTTTCATTTTGTTATGAAACTTTTTGTTTCAAATAGGACGATCCAATGCTTTCGGTTCTGAAATACCAGAAATACTCAGAGTATTGAAACAGGGACATACTCAAAACTGAGCATATAGAGGTCAGTTTACACACATTTTTGAAACATGGACATACTCAAAAAGGATTAGAATCAGTTCACACTCATTTTTAAAACGTGGACATACTCAAAAATGAGCACATAGAAGTCAGTTCATACTCATTTTTGAAACAGGGACATACCCAAACAGGAGCACATGATGTTTTACTTTTGAGTGTGTACATGTTTTCAGAAATGAGTATAGACATGTTTCAAACTTGAGTCATTTTGATTCGGAGCCATTTTGACTATGCGACCTACTCAGATTTGAGTATTTTTTGCTCAGTTTTGATAATGTCGTTTTTAGAGTGCATGCATGGAGGAGGAGGGAGGGGGAAGGGGAAAAACCAAAATTTTACTTCTTAGCATATTATTAAAAAACTTATCATTAATTGTTACCAATTTCACCCAGCATAATTACACTTTGATAACAACACACCAAAAACTTATAAAGGTTAACTAAAAACCATGAAAATACGCAAGATTAAATTTTTAAAGTATATTTTTGGTTTTTAATGCGCGCAATACACTTTCAAAGGTTTTTAAAAAACATCTTTGATGTAAATATTAATTATTTTAAAGAAATCGTCCTTTAAAATTGAATTTTATTTTTTAAAAAGGCTAGTAATAGTAAACCTTTAAAAGGGCGCCAAGAAAACCTTCAAGGCACCATGGTGCCTTGAAGCATAACATGAATTGAAGGAAGACACCGCAGGTACGTATACAGTACTTTTTGGCGGAACAATAATCTTCTTCTTCTTCAATGTAACAAGGCTTATTTTGGGAGTGATAATAACACAAATCTATAGTAGAATTGACTGCCACAGTATTAATTTCTATAGTAAAAGAAGTAGAAGAAATATGTTAAGATAAGGTATTAAGTTGATGGATGAGATGTACACCGTAATTTTCTTTCTTCAAGGTTCAATTGTTTTTTCAGGGGGTCAAACTAACGAACCATTCATGATTCAAACGCTGGTAGGAAAAAGCATCAAAAAATTTGACAAGCATTATTTTTCTGTGATTAGCTAATTAATGTAAATCCCCGCCCCCCCCCCCCCCAAAAAAAAAAAAAAAAAAATATATATATCAGGAGTTTTTTTTTTTTTTTTTTGAACGACAGCAAAATTTGCTAAGGAGAGATCAAAAGGAACAGGGAAAATTCCCTTTTAGACAGGTTTTTTTCCATAGAATGGTATGGTATTCTTTTCGCCAGAGCCATTAATTTTTTTCTTTTAAGACAAGTATATTCCGTTATAGGCAGTTTCAAATTTGTATCTATATTTAAACATATTGATTGCATTCCTCTACATGTAGTATTTTGCAATTTTATAATTTATTCACTGCTAAAAAATAGTGATCATGTGATTCCCGATAATCAAACATTCAGCTAAACAGAATGGAATCTCAACAACTCATTAGAACGGGCACAATCGTCGCACAGTGGATATACCATTAAGCGTGATCCACTGTACATCAGTAAACTTCAGATTATCTTCTTGGTTATAAGATGAGGGAGGGGGGACAAAAAAATCACGCAAATCATTTCTTGTAAATACAGTTTATGACTTATTTACGGCTGATTTGAAAAATCTTCGCTTATGCACTTCCATATAATATTAACCCAAGTAGCACAAAGTGGTTGAGCCAACATTAGGTTAATTGTTGGCCCATAGCAAAGAATTTTCGCCTTGCAGTACGATTTGCCAACAAAGGTACAACATTTACCAACAATGGGCAACAATCTGTGCTTCTTGGGAATTGTCCAATTTAAACACTATGCAACAATGTGTTAAAAAACACTTAGAAATAGTATTCAAAGGGGGATAAAAGAAAATTGCAACAATGCTTTATGAGAGCAACACTACATGGATCAATTTTTTACTTTTAATTTTCTCAACAATGAAATCTTTGTAATCATAAAAGGGATTCCAACTTAAGTTGTGGTTTCTGATTACTGCTATCAAAAAAGCGATTTTTCCTAGTAAAAAACCTTTTTTGAGTTTCTAAAACGTGATAAAATCATGGAATATTTCCGAAACAAGTATCGAACAGGGCTCGTTGATGTGAAAACTTACGAGAAAATGATCGAGATCGTTTACCATCTTGAGATGAAAAGTTATAGATTTGTGGAAGTTATCGGCAATGGCTCGTTTGGATCTGTATTTAAAGTGAAACATGACACATCTGGAGAAGAAAAAGCCGTCAAGATCGTGGCTAAAGATCGTGTCACTGAAGGAGAAAATGAGATATGGGCCACCTTAGATCACAAGAATATACTCTCGCTGATATCCTCTGAATTTGTGTATCATGCAGAATCCTACATCTTTTTAACTGAAGTATATCCGACTACATTGGAGCAAGAAATTATGAAGTCCTCGTCAAGGAATGATCACCAAGCTTTTAGTCAAGCAGTCAACATGTTGAAAGATATTCTGGATCCAGTTGCATACTTACACGGCAGAAATCTGTCTCATATGGATTTGAAGTGTAACAACATTTTGATTTCAAAAGATAGGAAAGCTGTTCTAGCGGATTTTGGATTCACGACATCTTGTGAAAAGCCAGTTGACAGGTTAGTATCAATTTACTATATTTTTATTGTTTTTGTAGTTCGCTGATCTCGGCGATTTTGACCTGAGTATCGAGCAGCTACGAATTGCGTTACCGGAGAAATAACAAATTTTCTACAAGGACTTGTAAAACAACGATAATAATTACAGTTATAATAATAATGTCTTTTTACGAATCATTTTATTTTCAGCTATGGTGCACCTCTCCTGTATCGATGTCCAGAAGCTTATCGGACGGAATTTGGTTATTCTGAAGTCGACGGCAAGAGCTTTGATGTGTGGACTCTTGGCACAATCGCTTTCGAATTATTCACGGGAATGTCTCTTCTGGATCAAGTGTGCAAGCAGAACTGTCCTCTAGAATGTTGGTATTCCCAGATATATCCCATGTTACAGGAAAGTTTACAGGTATAAAATTTGTCTGTGCTATATTTCATATAGGGTTTCGTTAGAACATTTAATTAAGTTAAACAACCAGTTTAGTGAGAAGATTTTTCAAACTTATTTCCATCTATAATTCAATCGAATTGTAATAACACAGTCGTACTGAAAAAAAGATTTTAAGATGAAAGTACTAACTGTATTCGTATGTAATTTTCTAGTCATTTGAATTTAATCCGAATTAAACAGTTTAATTTTCAACCAATCTAAAGTTATTTCGATGTTTGAATATATTTCCTTTACTTTTCGCATTCCATGCAGGTTGCTTCTACAAGTGAGGGGGTCGGGCAAGAGAGTGCTAAGCCACATTTTTGAACTTCTGAGATATTTCAATTCGAAAAATTGATCAAACACTCAAATCAAGATATATAACATAAAGTTTTTACGTCAATGTCTTAGTAACATTTGAGATATTCTGAGTAACAATATGGCATTATTTTAATGATATTACTATTACATTTTTTGTAAATTAGCTATCTTCATTGGGGGCATAAACATCTGGGGCAAAAACGAAACCTGGGACATAGGCTGCCACCAAGTGGTATTATAAACAAATTATATGTAGGATATTATAATTTACAATATTAAGCAACATATTACAGTGTTAGATTTATTTCACCAAAAATGTGACTTGGCACTTTCTTGCCCCGACCCCCTCAAATAACACACCGGAAGATTTATTTTTGAATTCATCTGTTTTATTACTTGTTCTTGTACTCACGACATTTTCAAGGTGAGATTTTTCAGTGAATACATATAAATTCCAGCACTGTACCTGTTTTATAAATTTGGTATAATATGAAACTTATAAATGCTATTAAATTCGCCGTTATTTAGTTAAATATGTATGAATGTAGTCTGAAAATAGAAACCTGAGGTTGGTTACGTTAAGAGTTTTAACATGTTAAGACGCTAATTTAATTTCACAAGAAGTCAGCTGATTAATATTTTAACTGTAGATTTTGACAACGCAATAATACTAACATAATATAGCATACTAATTAGCCTAACGGCATCATCATCTATAGCCTCCTAAATAAGCTGTTTTAAATTTTCTATCCCTCAGAGAGAAATATTTTCGGACTTGATGAAAAACGCTTATCCATCTTCGCCTGAAATAGATGAAAAATTGGATACCGTCAGGAATTTTATAACATCGTGCCTGATAGTGGTTCCAGAAAAGCGTCCCGGCGTCCACTGGTTGCAGCAGCATCAGTTATTCGGTGGTTCGTTCGAGAAGATTTTGTTAGAACCTCACGAAGATGTGTGGAATAAAAGAGGTAAGGTTTTGAATACTATATTTGTAGTTAACAATTTCAAGTCTCTGATTCTCAAAATAAATAAATAATATAAAATAATTAAATAAAATATAAATAACACATAATTGTAATTTTGGTCGTTAACGGTAAAGTTTAAAACTATAAGTAATACAAATGTTTCATATAGTATTACATTTATTGTTTAAAATTATTGAATTAAATTGAGTGTCTTCTAAATGAAACGATAAGATACGCTAATAAAAATGTAAGATGTAATAATAAAGAAAGAGTAAAATATGTTTAATAGTTAATAATTATATAATAATAATAATAATAATAATAATAATAATAATTTGTAGGATAATTTTGAGCACGTGTATTGAGATGTTTTAAGATTATATCTGCTTATACTTTATTATAGAGCGTCTACCGCCGCTTCACAAAAAAGTTCATCAACTGTTTCGATGGAATTCTCTACCAAACCTACCATATGTTTGTAAACCGTATTTACTTACTAGAAAATTAGGATTATTTTACCTAGCAGTTTTCAATTTGTCTCTTGTATTGCTTTTTGCTAATCATATATAGGGCAATGCTAAAACATCGCTCACATACGAATGGGCGCATATCAAGCGCTCGAAAAATGCACAAAAATTACACAGAAACACAGCATCCCAATTCTATTACTTAGAAGTCAAAAATAGGGTGTCTTAGTCAAGTTTTTTTGTCATTTCGATGAAAAATACCTGCCAAACTCACCTTATACCTATTCAACTCTTTTATTTTTAAAACCCATTTATCTATCAAAAAGAAGATTTTCAAATCGGCCGTTTTCAGTTTGTCTCTTATATAACATTTTTTATTCATACATATTTATACTTTGGAAGGATTAATAAGGACTAAATAAAGATTAAAAGCTTTGAAATAAAATATAATTTTATAAAGATACATATCATTGCAGACGTAAATTACACTACAAACACTGGACAATTTTCTATGATGCTTACTCCATGTACATTTACTTATGACTATTTTAGAAATGAAATTTCCCCAAGAATTTTTTTTAAAAATTGATTACATATATATATATATACTGCTCAAAACAATTAAAGGATATTTGAAGTTTTATATAAAATAAAGATATAAACGAAATTTATTTTGCCGAAAATAGAAGAAGAGAATCACAAATGCAAATTTTTCTGTTTTTCAAACTGTGGAGTATGCAAATTTTGAGTTCGACGTCAAAAACGTCGCTTCAGCGGCAGCGAATGAAATTTGACTTTCAAATGGATAAAAGAGAATGAAGACAAGGATGATCGGCATTCAGTGATTGCTTTGTTTCGATGAGTACGATGTCTCAGCGAAATCATTTGACAGATTCAGAAGCTTGGAGAATTGTTGGTAGGTTAGAAGGGGGCCAAACTCAAGCCGAAGTAGCGCAAGCCATTGAAGTGTCACAAAGTGTCATTTCCAGGATCTGGAACCGTTTTTTGGAGAGTGGATGTGCAGGCCGAAGACCAGGGCAAGGTCGTAGACGGGCAACAACGCCCAATGAAGATCGGTATTTAGCGTTAACAGCTCGGAGACACCGAAACATGAACGCTACTCTTCTCCAACAACACCTTCGCTCGGCTACAGGCACCACGATTTCAACTCAGACTGTCCGAAACCGGCTCCATGCTGTAGGTCTGTATGCTCGCCGACCGATGGTATGTGTTAGATTAACATCAAGGCATCGTCGCGACCGCAGGGAGTGGGCAACCGAGCATGTCAACTGGAGGAGAAATGAATGGAGCAATATTCTGTTTTCTGACGAGTCCCGTTTTTCTGTGCATCCGGATAATAGGCGTATTTTCATCTGGAGGGACCGTGGCAATAGGAATAATCCTGCGTTCGTGCACGAAAGTGTCAGATTTGGCGGTGGAGGAGTGTTGGTGTATGGTGGCATCTCCATTGACGGGCGCACTGACCTCTACATCATTCGAGATGGAGCTCTGACTGGTCGCCGATATAGGGATGAGATCCTCAGACCTATTGTAGTCCCTTACGCTGCAGCAATCGGAGATAACTTCATTTTAATGGACGATAACTGCAGGCCACATTGTGCAAACCTGGTGGAGGATTTCTTTTTCGAGGAAGGAATCGTTCGAATGGAATGGCCAGCGTGTTCTCCAGACATGAATCCAATCGAGCACGTTTGGGACGCTCTAGGAAGATGAGTTTCTGGCCGCCAACAACCCCCACAAACTCTCCAAGAACTGGAAAGAGCTCTTCTGGAAGAGTGGGGAAGAATACCCCAACTCGTCATTAATAGCCTCATTGAGTCCATGCCTCAAAGGTGTTCAACGTTGCTGGCCGCCCGTGGAAACCATACCCCCTACTGAAAATGGATTTTCTTTGAAGAAAACACCTTTTCTTATTCTTTTTTTCTCATAAGCACAAATTGTGTTTTTTTCCTTTTGTACATAAATGCGCAATAAAATGCATTTTTTTCTGCCAAACATGTGTAATTTATTCTCATATAACCTACTATGTCTGTCGACCATGTATCAATCAGCTAAAAAGTTTCCCAGATACAAAATCCACCTAAAACTGCAATATCCTTTAATTGTTTTGAGCAGTGTATATATATATATATACTGATTTTCTCCAATTCATTGCCTGAGTTATGTGTTGACTTCTGTTAGGATCATGTATTCTATCTGGTAACTGTTGTTTTCTTTTCCCTATATCCTTTTTAATCTTGTTGTATTTTGAACTTTATGATTATATTTCACAGTTTATTTCTCTTTTTTATGGGTAAGGTTTCTTTCCTTTCTAATATTGTTTTTATTTTTTGAGTTTTATGATTTTTTCACAGTTTATTTCTCTATTATGGTGTGGTAGTCCTAAAATCATATTCTTTAGCAATATTATGGCTAATATGATGATGAAACCACTCATTTTATTTGTGGTAATTTAGGCATTTGGGACCTGAAGATTCTGTCTAAATTCCACAAATTTCATTTTTTCAATTTTTTAATTTAATTTTTTCTTCTTCTTCTTCTTCTTCTTCTTTTTTTTTTTTTCTATTATTATGTATATGGAATCTATATTCAGAGTGTTGGGGGAACACTTGTTGTCAATTAATTATAACATTATAATGACTTTTTTCAACTAACACGGGTAACCATTATTGAATATTAAATTGGCATGAAATAAGACCACAAAAAACGTTTAAGTCTATGACTACTTATGAATATTTTAAAACCCATTCAAATACAAATTATTAAATACTAGGGCATCCAACCTGGGCTTCCCGTAATAGGAATATAGGTAAAAAACATTTTTTTTTTTTTTTTTTGAAAACTCTAATAGATTTTTTTTTCATTTAATATATATATATATTTTAGATTGCCCCCTAACAACATCACCAAAGAGCATTTCTATATGAAATCTGTCATTTATATATTCAAATAAAGTTTTGAAACTTATTAAAAGCGGTAATTTCGTATTGACCTGATGCCAGAAGTTAATAGACAAAGAAGTCGCTAATAATTTCGTTATCTACAGCAGTTTTTTTTTATACTGATAATTTCAGAGGTTTTAAGTGCTTATTTCGATTACATGTCTATTAAATTTGTGTTTTATTTATACTAGTTTATTAATTGCTTAATGAAGTTTTAATTTCGTTATGGAATATTTAGCTGGAAACAAATGCTGAACTTTTTATATTGTTTAAAGTGCAAACGGATTAATATTTTGTAATCGTCTGCAAGCGATAGAAATAGAATTTAAAAAAAAATCATTCTTTAAATTTAATTTAAATGCATAATTTAAATGCACTCATTTTAATAAATGAGTAAATTGCGATACAGTTTTGCGATACAGTTTTCAAACAAATTACATTTGAAAGTAGATATTATATATATATATATATATATATACGGTGTAAAAATTGAAAATTTGCGATGCTTAGAAATTTAAAAATTGCAGTAGCAAAAATCGCAAAACCGAAATTTCACCGTCAAGTGCTGCCATTCGTAAAATGACGTCAGCGTTACGCACGGACACGTTTGTCTTTTATAATATAGATAGATAGATATAGCAAGAACATAAAATGACTTGCCTGCGGTAAGTAAACGGGTAAATACTACAGGGGTAAGTATAGGAGTAAGTACCTATAGTAAGTACTAAAAGTAACGGTTCATATAGTATTTAATCATGACCCGTATTAAAGAATACTGCAGTGGAGGATTTCTCTATTGAAGTAATCTTTTATTGCGACTAATTACTAATAGGTTTGATGTACTATTTAAATTCATTGATAGTCTTTATATTTTATTTTAGCGACTGAAGAGGAATTGAGTTTCATTTACCAGAAAAATTACTTAGAAGTTACAGATGCCAAAAGTAACACAGAAAAAGTTAACAATAGTCAGAAATGCGATACAGTTGAATGCAGAGAAGAAATGCCGGACGCACAATCCGCAGAATGCAGCATTAACAGAGATACAGTAAACGAAGAAATAGTAAAACCCATGGACATAGATTTGGATAGTGTCGCATTTGATTGTAAACAACAGTCGTTCGATGAAAATCCTGTTCCCGATGCAATCGTTCAAGAAATAGAAATAAAATCTGATCAAGATATTACATCTCCACAGCACAGTTTCATAACGTTTTCCGATCCAGCTGCAACCTCTGAAAATAATGAGCCAATATCTGAAGAAAATCCGCCTCCTTCAATAGGTAATTATTTTTACATACATATTTTCTATGTTTAAAGTGATATGCTCACAGTGGTAATATAATAAATAACAGCATAAAACTTATGATTATTGCGTAATAAGTTGCCATCCCCAAAATATTCGCGATTTAAGGGCTTTAAGGGCAGGTTCTTTAGCCTAAAATTTACGTGATTTTTACGATTTGTTTTCGGTTATAAAGAAAACGACTTTTTGCCGTATATTTATTGACATTTCACATATATATTTAAATTTCGGTGTGTAAAAAAAAAAAGAAAAAAGAAAAAAAATATATATATATATAATACGTTTTGTGCGACAGGGTTACCTGCAGGTTACCGATTTTCTCAATCACCAGCATCTGAAACAAACTGGCTCGCCAAATTATGAAAAGAGCATCAAATTATCTGCATCTCAAACCCACATTTAGTTTTAAAAGTTGATTTTTTTTTTACAAAATAGCGTTTATTTAAACGAACAAGAACGAAAAATCATGCGTCAAGCATAGATTATGTAACACTTTCCAACGCTTCCAAAATAATTTTACAAATCATTACCTTTTTAATAAGCTGAAAGATAACATCTAAGTAAACAATTTGGAAAACGCATAACATATTTAAAAAAGTAATTTCAGGAATTTCCAACATATATTTCCAACATATACAATATTCGGAAAAATATCCGAATACTTTTATTCAGCCCTGTATATGATCTATAGATTTGTATATATACTGCATAGGATGCTAAATTTTAGTTCAGTTAGGAAACGCGTAGCACAGTTTAAAATTCTCCTTCTGGAGTTTCTGTCAATAAAAGGAAATGTGTTCGCGAACTTTTCTGCTTCCCTGTATATGATCTACAGAATTTATACACACCACGTAATAAACAAAAAGTGAGTTAAATTTAAAATCGCGTTCAGTAACTTAAAACGCATTTCCAGTAATTATTGTTAACAGACAGTACAGAATTCTTTTGTGTGTCCCTGTAAATGAACGATGACTGCTATACACACAATATTCTGTAGTAATCCTCTTGTAATGCCCCTTAGTGATATATATAAATTTCAATGCGTTTAAAATAGTGAAACATTATTTAACCCCTTCGCGACGAGCGTACAGAATTTTTAATCTGTTACCACCAGTTTTTCAAATGAGAAATTTTCACCTAATTGAATCGCAAAAGTGCTATGATTAGATAAGGAAAACTTTACAAAAAAAAAAAAAAAAAAATAAATAAATAAATAAATAACTGGTGGGAATAATCGAGGATTCTGAGCATCTTATGCGTCACGTATTCGTGTCGCTCGTCCCCAAGGGGTTAATTAAACCGCAAACGATTTTTCTCCATAGACGTAATGTAACGGATTTCTTTTGACTGTCCCTGTAACGTAACTATAAGTGCTATGCACAGCATATTCCATATTAAGCTTCTTGTAATGTGCCTTAGTGATATATATCAATTACAATGTGTTTGGAATAGTGTAACATCATTAAAATAAACCGCAAATGATTTTTCCCCATAGACCGTAATTCGTAATGTAACGGAATTCTTTTGAGTGTCCCTGTAAAAAAACTATAAGCGCTACTCACTTCAGTTGAAATAGGGAACATGCTATAGATAACGACAATAACATATAAAAATTGCAGGGCAATCCGAGCATATTTACGGGAGTTAGAGCACGGACAGACGGCAGAGGCCAGACAAACCGAAGTCATAAACACTTTTCAACTAGGTTGGAAAGTGTTAAAAAGGTCATTTTTTTGCCCTTTTTTTTTACATTTTGCGAGCTCGAAAAAATAATTAATGAAAATTATACTTTTTGGTGTTATAAGCTCCGGCAAAAACGATTAGCTTTTGTTAAATAAAAAATGAAGGAAATCGGTCGAATAGTTCTCTAGAAAAAGGGTTGTCCAGTTTGAAAAACAGGGTTTCAAGGCAAACTAGTCGTTGGGAGCCACCATAATACTTACCCATCATGCATATGCATAATAAAAAAAAAATGAAAATAAAACATGTGTAAACTATTTGTAAAATGCATTGCAATTCGAATAAAATCCTGGCTTGATATCGTCCTAAACTTTAAATGCTCTATAACCCCAAAATTGATAATCCTATTAACTAACGGTTTACTGCGTTGGATGAAGCGTCTCATTTCCAATTAAAATATATCTTTGAATGGAAATTTGAATGAAATACAGGGTCATGAAAAATCGAAGAGTGTGGAAAATAGGATTACAAATATCTCGGCAACTCATTATCCGATCGACTTCATTCTTTATGCAAAATTTATGTTTTTTTTTAATTATCTTTCATATTTACTCCTTAAAATAAACAATTTCGAAAATTTTTATATACCTTTTATCAGAACGAATAATTCGAGAGTCAAGAAAAAAATAGTTCCGCATAATCGAGGTTACTGAAATTCAATAAGCTTCTTCCCATTATTACATACTAAGTACATACCAAATTTCAAGTCTCTATCTCAATTTGTCCGGGAGATGGAGCGTTTACAGATACAGACACACAGACAGACGGACGGCGATTTTTTTTTTCTCTAAAAATATGTTTTTCGGAATCTCCAGTGTCTGAAACACGTGTAAATACGTCAAATTTTTTTTTTTTCGATTTTCAAAACGATTACAAGACTTACACTGTACTACGTATGATGGGTAAGTAACAAGTTTAAAGTTTTACAATAGTATTACATTCAACGAGTAAAAAAGATTGCAATGAAATGGAATATCACGAAACCGCTTTAAAGCAACAATCTACACACTTGGAAAATGAAAAAAAAAAAATCTAAAATTTTGATTCAAAGAAGTAGAATTTTCCCTTAATAAGTTCCACTGGTATAGAGAAAAGGTAAAAGCTCTCGCTTCAGGAAAATCTCGTACAAGTATTTTTAACTTTTTCATAATATATTTCTTCTTGTACAATCTCAACTTTCGTGTGATTTTCGTGTGACATTAGTACTCTGTCTTGGATAACAGGGTAAAAATTATCAGAATTTAAATATTTGAAACTTTCAAACAATTTTCTAACAAATAATGATTTCAATAGTACTTAATCATTAGTTAAAGAGACACTTTTGCTGTACCGACACCTCCGATGAGCGCCCTCTATAGTCTCTTTTAATTCCTAATCTTTGATTCTCATGATTTTTTTTCCTTTCAGAAACTGAAAGCGTTCCAGATCCTCCTCATCATCAAACCTGTTGCCAGAGAATCCAAGTGTGGTGTAAAAGAACAAAGACGGCCATCGTCAGAGTTTTTACTGCTTGCGCTCCTTGTCGGCAACCATCAAACAAAAATAAAGAATAACAGAAGAAAAAAAGTCCACCGACCCTCGCCACGACCAATGTAACAATCTACTAAACGTACCACGAAAGCAGATCTATGTCAACTTTAATTCTATGAATAAAAGTCTTTTACTAAACTTTAAATTTTAAATGTAAATAATACTCACTTTGCACCTTTGTGCTCGCATAGCCGTAAAATGTATATCACAACTCCTACGGTGAGATTACCACAAAAACTTAGCAAATAACTCAAGAGAAAACAAAAACAAGCTGCCAGTATTTTATTTATTTTCTCTCTGGAATTCCATAAAAAAAGAGTGGACGTTGCCACAAAAATACATCAAAACTTGGTTTTTCTGAAATTTTTTTTAACACGAGACAATCACATGTGAACGCGCAATAAAACAAAATATTAAAATGTCACTTCAAATCTTTTTTTTTTTTTTACATTGTTCATGCTTCGTGTGATTTTGAACAAAAAATAAATAAATAATGCCGATTCCGGAACATCCTCCCACCTTCTGATTACCTTGTATAATCAGAACTATTTCTAAATGTAGAGGAATTGTCGAAGTCACTTGTTATAAAATCAGTCTTTCATGAATTTTCAGTAGCCTTCCAGCTCTGCTGTGTCTAGGAGATTCCTTGTTTGAGGATACATCCAAACTAGTAGCTTTATTACGTACTAGCAGATCCGCCCGGCGTTGCCCGGTGCCGTCAAAAAAATAATACGAAACGCGAAATCACTCTAAAAATCGCTGCACGAAACCCTTCCACTGGTAACTTTTGTCTTTCAGAAATTAAATAGAGAGATGGACCCAAAGCGGCAGTAAATTTAATACCGCCTCCTCAAATGTCTGGATTATTTGATTCAAAACGGGTCAGTTTTTGGTCAGAATTAAAAAAAAAAAGTGACCGTCTGATTTTCACAAAATTTGCATATTTGGGATCAGAAATATAAATTGAGTTTCGATTCAAATAATCCAATACTTTTCTTAATACTCGAGGATGAATGAAAATGAAACTTTTTCGTTGTCTGGGATTATGAAATTGGTAACTTTCTTTTAGCCTTAGAAACTTAAAATTCACAGTAAAGATAGTGTTTAGGATTCAGAATAAGTTAAAATAAAAAACGCAATAAAATTCGAAAATAAAATAAAAAAATCGAAAAAATCGGAAGAATCGAAAAATAAGGAAAATTTGAAAATAATTCAATTTCATATAGCGCTAGAAACTTGAAATTTGGAATAAAGGTAATATTTAAGATACTAAATACGGAAAAATTAAAAAATATGGATAATTTAAAAAATACCCATAAATTAGTGCAGACGATATATGAACTCAAAGTTTCGATTTTTTGTCACTCACACACACACTCACTCTCGCGTCATCAAAAAGATTGGGTAGATCCCGCAGCCACAGAAACTTAAAATTTGGAATAAAGCTAGTGCTTCTGATACAAAAAAAGGAAAAAAAAAAACATTAGAAAATTTAAAAAATTGAACAAAGTTGAAAATTGAAAATAACACGATCTTGTAGTCTTAAAAACTTAAAATTTGGTGTGAAGGTAGTGTTTAAAATTCAGAAAAAGAAAACATCAAAAACACAAAACAAAATTGAAAATAAAATCGGAAAATCGAAAAATTTCAAATAATTCAATTTTGTTGCGCTAGAAACTTGGAATTCGGAATAAAGGTAGTATTTAGGATTCAAAATAAGGAAAAATTAAAAAATCCGGAAAATTAGAAAAAAAAAAATAAAAATTCGAAAAAAAATTAAAAAATTAAAATAATTTGATTTTTTAGCCTTAGAAACTTAAAATTCGCAGTAAAGATAGTGTTTATGATTCAGAATAAGTTAAAATAAAAAGCGCAATAAAATTCGAAAATAAAATAAAAAAATCGACAAAATCGGAAAAATCAAAAAATAAGGAAAATTTGAAAATAATTCGATTTTATAGCGCTAGAAACTTGAAATTTGGAATAAAGGTAATATTTAAGATACTAAATAAGGAAACATTAAAAAATATGGGTAATTCGAAAAAAAAAAAAAATCGAAAATTTCAAAAAAAAAAAAAAAAAAAAAAAAAAAAAAAGAAGAAGAAGAAAAGAAAAAGAAAAAGTGAGAAATTGAAAATAATATGATCTCGTAGTCTTAGAAACTGAAAATTTGGTGTAAAGGTAGTGTTTATGATTCAGAAAAAGAAAAATTAAAAACGCAACAAAAATTGAAAATTTAAATAAAAAAATCGAAAAAAAAAAAAAAAACGAAAATTTGAAAATAATTCGATTTTGTAAAGCTAGAAACCTAAAATTTGGAATAAAGGTAGTATTTAGGATACAAAAAAATAAATAAATAAAAAATCTGTAAAATTCGAAAAAAAAAAATTCGAAAAATTGAAAAAAATTTTGATTTTGTAGCTTTAGAACTTAAAATTCGGCGTAAACTTATTGTTTAGGATACAGAAAAAGGAAAAATTAAAACACAATAAATTCGAAAATAGAATAAAAAACTCGAAAAAGATCGGAAATTTCAAAATAATTTGATTTTGTAGCTCTAGAAACTTGAAATTTGCAATAAAGGATACAAAATAAGAAAAAATTAAAAAATCCAGAAAATTATAAAAAAATTCGAAAAAATCAAAAATTGAAAAATAATTTTATCTTGTAGTCTTAGAAACTTAAAACTTGGTGTAAAGGTAGTATTTACTATTCAATAAAAGGAACAATTAAAAAATTCGTTAAATTCGAAAATAAAATCGAAAAATCGAAATATCTTTAAAAAATCGAAAATTTGAAAACAATTTGATTTTGTACTGCTAGAAACATTAGTTTTAAGATAATTGTCCTATTAGCTAGTACAACGCCCCTAATTGTTTTATGTTATTTCCCCCGGATTATGGTTTTCTTTTCTTTCGTTTACGAATTTCGTTATAGAAAAGTTCCGCTATAGACTGGCTACGTTATAGGCGATTTCTTTATAGACAGGTTTGTTTTCTTTCACAGGTTGTACTCTATTTACTTCACATATGAAATATGGATTGTTAAATGATGTTAGCCCCACAAAAATTTTCACAGCTCTCCCTACCCTCCCGACATTACTGGCTGGCTGGCTATGGCTTGATAGTCCGTTCTAAATAAAATCATGATGACTCTAAGATTCACTTGATTTATCTCTAAATTGAACCTAAATGATCCTAAGAAGACGGATCAAAGAATTACTATATTGGCATGACAATCAAGTAACTTCAGGAATTAAAATCGAAAAATCAATAAATTTATAAAAAGTCGAAAATTTGAAAATAATTCGATTTTGTAGTCCTAGAAGCTTCACATTTGGCAGAAAGGCAGAGTTTAGTATACAAAGTAAGGAAAAATTAAAATTCCGTAAATAATAAAAAAAAGACTAAAAAAAACGAAAAAAAAAAAAACATTGAAAAAAGGAATATAGTTTGATTTATTGGAAATTTCCGGAAATTTTAATTTTGGCTTTCTTTTTATACTAAAAAGTTCTTTTATGTTAAATATCAAGTATCTAGGGCTGCGAGTAATATCTCAGATGGATAGCACATATCCTGGAAGCAATTGAGAGTACTTTTGACACTCCCCCTCCCATAACTTAGTTCTTGCCTAGGAACCTGAAATCTCTTTTTATCTACAGTACTTTGCAAACGAAACTAAAGCTTCAAATTTTTTATACCTGTAAATAACAGGGACAGAGTGTGGGCTTAGCGAAAATGAGTGGATGATCTCCAAAAAGAACCTAAAATCAAGAAAAGGAGGATTACTTACAAAAAGAAGTGAAATATCATCAAAAAGTCACCTGTAAAAAATGCAGCCAAGTCTCGTAACTCAGTTACCGTAAAAAGTACTGAGATCGTATAAAGCCAAGTTTAACTATCTTATTAACTCTGAAATTTTCATTCACAAATCACTCCTAGTCTCTACATCTTTAGTTAATTATTATTTTGTGACTTGGCAATTACGCAGCACAGGGAAGTTATTACACCTTACTATGTTATGGGATGGAATGGTATAATTTAATTAAGGCAAATTATATACGCACAGGGAAGTTATTACACTTTAATATGTTATAGTATTATTTGGTTAAGATTCCAACCAATTAATCTAACCAACCAATTTAAGACCAACTATATACATCACATTCTCGGGCTACGTAATTGCCAAGTCACAAAATAATAATTAACTAAAGATGTAGAGACTAGGAGTGATTTGTGAATGAAAATTTCAGAGTTAATAAGATAGTTAAACTTGGCTTTATACGATCTCAGTACTTTTTACGGTAACTGAGTTACGAGACTTGGCTGCATTTTTTACAGGTGACTTTTTGATGAGATTAGCAACTTTCTCCAAGCTAAAAAGAGAAAAAAAAAAATAGCGATTCTGAGCGTTTCTGAGGCTGAAATGGAAGCGCAACCACCGAACCAATCAAGCATTCTGGCAAAATTTCTTAGTGTCGCAGGAAAAAAATCACCAAAAAATTGAAAAATTGCTGTACGAATTTTGCATAAACTTTATTGAAAAGAGGACAAAATTTACTATATTGGGCTAAAAGATTGGAACCGGATTCCGGTTACTAATGTGGAAAAATCGCAGCGAAACGTGAAAAAATACTAAAAATCGCATAAAAAATTTAATTAAAAAAAATCTATTCAAAAATTCCAAAATCTGGCTTCGAGGTGCAAAACTACATGCATAGAGGTACCTTCCCACCAAATTTTGTAGCTCTGCGTGCAGCGGTCTCTTCAGAACACAACCGAGAACCACACACACACACACACAAACTTGCTTCTTTATTATAGTTGGAGATTTTCACTGGGTTGCGGGAAATCATTGGTGTCGGACAGTCAGTAGACGAAGCTATCTCTAGTGGATAATATTCTTTGTACAGGTCGTAAAAGCTCATGTTGTGATGTTTGAACTCTTACGAGTCGAACTTTCTTGTCTCTACCAGGTATAAGTTCTGTGATTCGACCTAAAGGCTAATCAATTCGCTTTTTAGCACTTTCCAACCTAGTTGAAAAGTGCTTTGCTTATGACTTCGGTTTGTCTGGCCGTATGGCCGTCTGCCGTCTGGCCGTCTGGCCGTCTGCCGTCTGGCCGTCTGCCGTCTGCCGTCTGTCCGTGCTCTAACTCCCGTAAATATGCTCGGATTGCTCTGCAATTTTTATATGTTATTGTCGCCATCTATAGCATGTTCCCTATTTCAACAGAAGTGTGTAGCACTTATAGTTATTTTACAGGGACACTCAAAAGAATTCCGTTATATTGCGTTCTATGGGGAACAATCATTTGCGGTTTATTTAAATAATGTTTCACTAATTTAAACGCATTGAAATTTATATATATCACTAAGGTGCATTAGAAGAAGCTTAATATGGAATAGGGTGTGCATAGCACTTTTAGATACTTTACAGGGACAGTCAAAAGAATTCCGTTACATTACGTCTATGGAGAAAAATCGTCTGCGGTTTATTTAAGTAATGTTTCACTATTTTAAACGCACTGAAATTTATATATATCACTAATGTGCATTACAACAGGCTTAATACAGAATATTGCGTACATAGCGTTCATTTACAGGGACACACAAAAGAATTCTCTACTGCCTGTTAACAATAATTCCTGGAAGTCAATTTTAAGTTACTGAACGCGATTTTAAATTTAACTCACTTTTTGTTTATTACGTGGTGTGTATAAATTCTGTAGATCATATACAGGGAAGCACAAAAGTTCGCAAACACATTTCCGTTTATTGACAAACTCCAGATGGAGAATTTTAAACTGGGCTACGCGTTTCCTAACTGAACTAAAATTTAGCATTCTATGTAGTATATATACAAACCTATAGATCCTATACAGGGCTGAATAAAAGTATTCGGATATTTTTCCGAATATTGTATATGTTGGAAATTCCTGAAATTATAATTTTAAATATGTTATGCGTTTTCCAAATTGTTTACTTAGATGTTATCTTTTAGCTTATTAAACGGTATGATTTGTAACATTATTTTGGAAGCGTTGGAAAGTGCTACATAATCTATGCTTGACGTATGATTTTTCGTTCTTGTTGTTATTAGATCCGATCAATACAACATCACCGACAGATATAATTTGTTCTTGGTGTTTTCATTGTATCGCCAACCGACGATAAATCGGCAAAAAAATTTTTCGTCTGAAATTTTCATTATTTTTTTACGGACCTTATATCGAGGTTCCGCAGAAACTGTTTTTATAGATCTTCATGAGAAGAATATTCTGTAATTTTTTCAAATATTTCTGAGTATGCGCTTATGGAGACCTTCTTTGTCAGTGTCATCTTCATAATTTTTTAAATAGTGTAGCATCATTAAAATACACTGCAAATGATTTCTCCTCATAGAGTTTGATTTAATGGAATTCTTATGTGCGGCTCTGTTATCGAGCCATAATTTCTACTTACTCTATACTCTATATAAAGCATGCTGCTATCCGCCTCAGTGATGCACATTAATTTCATTTTGTTTGAAACAGTATAACATCATTAAAATGCACGAAAAACGGTTTTCTCTCATTTTCCGTAATGTACTAGAATATTTAATAAACCATAAAAGGTACACACTTCATTTTCAATACGGAACATGCTATGGTGTAAACCTCAATAAAATATATCAACTGCATGACAATCTGAGCACACTTACGCGAGTTAGAGCACAACCCGACGGTCAGACAGACAGACAAGCCGAACTCATAAACACTTTCAACATAGTTGAAAAGTGTTTATAAAATGCTTTAAAATATATATCAAGTGATTTATTTTTCTCTGCCTTCAATCCACATTTTGTTTACTTCACCTGTAAAACTTGTTTTGGTGCATGGATAGTACGAAAGTGGGAAAACTACCAGAGCAAATATCTGCTCTTAGGATTTCCGAGTTTTGTTAGTAACGTTACCTGTCAAATTGATTTTGTTGCATTTGTAACAAAAGTGGGAAAACTGAATAGTTACTTTTACATATTATGTCTAAACAGAAATAAAATTTTGATTAGTAGTTAAACTAGCGTTTAGAGCAGATCTGTCCAACGAGGCGCCTCGCGAACACCATGGCGCCCTTTTCAATTTTTCCGGTTACTAGATATAAAACTTAAAAATCTACTTTAAATGAGGTTTTATTTAAAATCAATAATATATTTGCATTCCTTTATTTTTACACTCTTTTATTTAACGCAACGTTACTGAAAGATTACGAAAAGTGTTTTTTTGCTTTAGAAAGCTCAGAAACTAATATAATTTTGGGATTTAAAGAATCATTTATCACAAAGTTATCACAAAGTTTCTTTTCCTGGCACTGATGTTCAGAAACGCTCACGAGTAGTTTTTATAGTGTATTAATCAGTTTTCTCAACACAGAATATATAAGTTTTTTTCCATTCTCGAGTAAACATTTTCATGTTCATCAAACGTGTTTTACAGACAAACATGATACATTAACATTAACATTAAAATTTATATAATTTGTTACTCTTGCATGTATAAATTCAATTATGCAAATGAAAATGGTTGATTGAGAATACGGGGGTGGGCTGATAAGTTCGAGGCCTGACTTTGAGAGCACAAGATTTTTCAGAAAATTTCATATTATTTTTCAATGTTCCTTGCAATTTCCCTTGCAACTTAATACATTTAAGACACACTCTTATGTGCGAATTCTTTAGTGCAGCCCTGTAAGAGGGTGAAACGTTCTCGGTCTGGCAAAGAAAAAACAAGATTTTTGACATTATTTCTTTTTATTACTTACCCATCATACGTAGTATAGGGTAAGTCTTGTAATCGTTTTGAAAATCGAAAATTTTTTTTTAATGGATTTACACGTTTCAGACACTGGAGATTCCGAAAATAGATTTTTAGATTTTTTTTTTTTTTTTTTTTTTTTTGCCGGCCGTCTGTGTGTCTGTAAATGCTCTATCTCCCAAAAAAATTGAGATACAGACTTGAAATTTAGAGTGTACTTAGTATGTAATAATGGGAATAAGCTTATTGAATTTCAGTAACTTCGATTATCCGGAACTATTTTTTTCGGACTCTCGAAATATTCGTTCTGATAAAAGGTACATAAAAATTTTCAAAAATGTTTATTTTAAGGAGTGAACATAAAAGACAATAAAAAAACATAAATTTTGCATAAAGCATGAAGTTGATCGGATAATGAGTTGCCGAGATATTTGTAATCCTATTTTCCACACTCTTCGATTTTTCATGACCCTGTATTTCAACCAAATTTCAATTCAAATATATATTTCAATTGGAAATGAGACGCTTAATCAGATGCAATAAACTGATAGTTAATAGGATTATTGTTTTTGAAGTTATAAGGATGTTTCTTTTAAGCAATTCAGTAATCGAGCCTTTAAAGTTTATGACGTCATCAAGCTACGATTTTGTTCGAATTGCAGTGTATTTTATAAGTAGTTTACACATTTTTTATTTTAATATTTTATATTATATATCCATGATGGGTAAGTATTACGGTGGCCCCCAACGACTAGTTTTTCAACTTGCAACACAATACATTTCAGAAGACGCTTCAGAAATGTTCATTCTTTAGTGTTTTTGGTCGATGTTCAACAAACGCGGCACGCGTCGAGCGGAAAGCTTTTTCATACCCGAAACATCGTGTAAAATGTAGTGGACAGGGTCTGTCGAGATGTTCGCAATGTCAGAAAGTTGGCTTATCTCAATCGGCGATCATTCAATACGACATTGTGTATTTTTGAGACGATTTCTTCGGTGGTATAGCGGTTTTTGGACGTCCAGAGCGTTTATAATCGTGAATGGATTTCCTACCATGTTTAAATTCAGCACCCCCTTATTTATCGTCGAATATGAAGGACAAGAATCCTTTAAGGTGGAATGTAACTCTTTTTGCATGTCCGTGAGGGTTAAACCTTTTTTAACAAAGTATTTTGTGACAGCTAGAATTTCAATTTTTTCCATTTTTAGAAAATGTCAACACTTGTTTACTGTACTTTATCGCCAAGCAATAAACTCACGCGTCTGAAACTCGGCAGCATGGCATCTAAAGGATCATTTTTTACAAACATCATTGTGATTTGGTCATACTTGTTTCGTCTCTGTGTCAGGCCTCAAACTTATTAGCTCATTCTCGAAGATAGCATCCGAAAATCGATATTCTAATTTGAGAAAACGGATTAATACACTAATAAACACTACTCCGGAAACATTTCCGAAAATCAGTGTCAGCAGATTTTTTTTTTTTTTAAATAAATAATTCTTTAAATCTCGAAAATATATTTCTTTCTGAAGTTTCTGATGATAAAGAATACTTTTCGGAAAAAAAAAAAAAAAAAAAAAAAAAACTAGTAGGATGTGCCAATCCCAAAACTTTCTTCCATATCACACAGGTTTTGCATACACTAAAAACGAATCAGCAACCAATTTATATCAAGGTCTAAATGAATATAAAGTTTTATTAAATTCCGTGCATTAGTTCTTGAGATATGACTATCGCTAAAATCGTGTAAATTATGAAAAAATGCGGCATAGCTGTGACACCTGTTGGGAGATTTAGACCAAAGCCTAATCAGAAACAACTTACGTCTAACTCAATCTGAAGTTGGATGAAAATCCGTGCATTAGTTCTTGAGATACAGTTATCGTGAAAATCATGAAAAAAGTAAGGGAAAGTTACGATAAAACCGCATATCTTGTTATTATTGCTTCTTGAAATCAGATTGTCCAACAGAATTTAATCTAACTTTGTGTACATATTCTGCGTTTAAACTTGTAAAATAATATTATTTTATGTATATGATTAGTTTATCACATTTTAGATTATTTATAAAAAGTTAAGTCATCCGGTTTTACACCACCGGTGGGGTAAAGCCGAATGGATTTATTAATCTTAGAGGAAATGATAAAGTTTAGACCTTCTGTTAAAATGGAGCAATGTATTTTATTTTACATCTTTAACTACGGAAATAAACTTATAATATTTCTATTATAAGTCAGCAAGGGTGCAAACTTATGACACCAGTGTCATAAGTGGCACGCGACAGAGCATTTTCGTTCATTGAGATTCTAAATCAGAATAGAATGGAATTACACAAAACACACGAATTTACACAAACTGAGCTTGCCTAATTAAAAAATATAAATCTGAATTTGAAAGAAAAAAAAAGGAAATGCAACTTCTAATCTATTTTAATATGGGCTCAGTAATTTATCAAATTAAGAGATTGGTAGAATATCGAAAGGATAATCAGGCATTATAAGGCAAGATTGTCAGTGGTGAAATTATGGCGACTTGGTATGAAATTTGCCATTATGACAATTTTCGCCTCTACCTATGCCTGCGAGTCATTATTTTCTGAAATGTATGATAGGAAAAGCTCAACTAGAAAATTAGATTTACCAGCCACATGAGCTGGTAGAATATTTTCACTTCCGTTGCAACGTTTGCCTGGCAGAAGTAAGAAATCGAGAGATGAAGTAAACATAGCTTTAAATATGAAAAATATTAATTATTTTAAATTACGTTTTAAAAATATCAAATTTTAATAACTCGTGAACTAATTAACCGATTTCGATTTTTTTCACCATTTTTTTAATATATATATATATATATATATATATATATATATATATATATATATATATATATATATATATATATATATATATATACATTTTCGAAAAAAAAAGTGACTTGTAAAACCTATGAATTTTTTAAAATAGAAATCAATTTCTAGAAGCTTTAAATATGAGATTAAATTACAGCTCATTCCGCCAAGAAGATTTGGAGCTGTGCTTCGAAAACTACCATTGCAAACCTGTTTTGCAACGATTGAAAATGAATTTAATATTAGGAGATCCAAAGTTTAAAAGTTTAAACCTTATCATTTACTAAATTATTTTATCGGATGACTTCGTTTTTGGTATCATCCCAAGATAAAATTTACCAAAAAGGTGAAATATGATGTCCAAATTGGTTGTTTTTATTGAAAATTGGTTGAAGTTTAGAACAATTTCTGCATGAAAACCTAAGCTTATTTAAAAAAAAATAATAATAAATTAATAATAAATGGAAAGAAGACAATTTCCAATCGAATGGCTATTTTCGTTTTTCTTTGCGACTTTCAGAACTGGAGTGATGACATAGTTTTTAGGGTTTCGTTCATCTCACGAAACCCTATTACTCACGCTCCGTTGTCTGTCTGTCACAGAGCCATTCTCAAAAACTATATAACTTACAGAGTTGGAACTTTGTGTATATAGCTGAATACCAGCTATAAAGAGATCTAAATATTAAAATTTGAAAAATTCGTATTATTTGAATAAATAGAGGTAAAAAACCAAAATTCTAACAGCCTTTTCCTATTAAATTTAAACATTTTTCGTTATAGCAGATGCCAAAAAATTAAAAATCCACGATTAAATTCTTTCCACAATAATTAATTTTCTATCAGACGATTTCCACGTGAAAATGAAAATGAAATAAAAAGTTTCATGAATTGAAAAAAAGATGAATATGAAATAAAAATGATTGACGTCATAGTGGTAATAAAACGGAAAGATTTCTCAATAATACAAAGAGTATGAGCATGTGTATGTACACAAAGCAGATTAATATCACGTCATTAGAGAATTAAAAAGAAAATCTGACGTCATATTGGAAGTTAAATGAATTTTTCAGATGTTTGAGAATAATACAAAGCGAGTATCAATATGAGTAATAGAGAATAGTAAATATATGAGTTTGAGAAGCATAATTGAATCGTGATAAAAATCCGATTATGGAAATATTCGCATATTTTAACATTTTGAAGGTGTACAATTTGTTTAATTTTGAATTTATTTTTTTAAATATCGCATTTAGTCCGCACGACGGATATTATTATGACAGAATATATTCGAAAAAACGAAAAAATAGACCGGTAAATTTTTACTTTATAAAAAACGACTTTTTTTCTTTTTTTTGTTGCTAAATGAAATTTATTTGAATTTATTAAAGAAAGGATAAAGTGTTTTGAAAGGAATATTAAACGAAACCCTTTAAGCGATCTTCTATCACACTTATCCACTTGTTATTTATTTATTTATTTATTATTATTTATTAATATTATTATTCTTATTATTTTTAGGCGGGGGGTACAGGTGATAGTGGGATACAAATACGTGAATAAATGGAATTTAAAATCTTTCAGTTGAATTAATAATGATAAAATTTGGAAAAAAAAATCCATCTATATAATTTCATATAAATTATGATTATTCCATAAATTATGTATTGTTTCCTTTCGTCTTGCGTGAACTTTATATTTTATTTGAATGCGTATATCATGTGCACGAGATTTCGTCCAATATAAACAAAGAATATATACAAACCTGCAAACAAAAATCCAATAATAAATTTAATAATTGGATAAAATCTCGTGCATAACGGGATGCGTATAAACAAAATAATAACAAAAATATAAATCACTTAGAAAAAGTTTTAATCTTCTATTTTGTGGCAACAATTCAAATATCGGTGGTATGTTTTTGTTTTTATGTTCTGTGGAATTTATTGTTTACTATTATTTATACTGATCAATTGGAACTATAAAAGGTACATGAAATTTTGTTTTTATGCAAAAATTCTTGCATTTATCTCAGTTTTATTTGCCTTAATTGTAAACTATACAATTTTAATTTCTATCTTCTCTTTCCTTAATAACAAAACGTTTTAAAGAGAAAATAGTACTAATATTTCTACTAGTTTTCAGTACAATGAAAAATAGAGCACACTAAAATGTTTTTACTTCCAGTAAGTATCAATTTATGCATATCCATACTTAGATGCTTCGTTGTAATGAAGAATGAAGTCATACTTTATAACGAAAGTCTGAATAATAGGATCGTAACTAAACACGTAGCAGACTATATTAAATGCGGAAAATTTACCATTTAAGATTAAATCTAGTATTATGTATATATTTTTTAAAAAAAAACGTGAAAAACTAATTAAGAATTATCTGTTCATGTCATGGAATATGCCATCCTGTAATGTCCACTACTATAATTTCAGGTTTAAAAGTGGCGTGAATAAAATAATTTGAATAATTCAGGCATTTGTTTTTAAGTAATCTCTATTACTTGGAATTCTGTATAATTTGTTTTGCTTTCAAAAGACTATCTAAAATGTAATTTAAGCTGTCAGTTTGGTCGTCCATGAGGCGTGAGTCAACAAAACATTTGTTAGCTTAATACAGTTCTTTCTTTAGTTTTTTAAGCTTTTAGAAATCTAAAATGAAATAACTATATTTGTATTTTCAATGTGAATGTGGGTCTGCTTATTTATTCGTTTACATCTATCTGCCTATTCTATATTGTTGATCAAGCAGGCATCGGAATTGGAGATTGTTTCCCGAAAACTGTAACAGAAACGACCAAAAATTTAATGACAAACTTGTAGATTTAGTCAATTTAGTAAGACATTGTGTTCACGAATACGATAAATAATTGCCTGTAAAAACCAAAATATCTGACACTGCTGAGAGACGTTCTGTTAACGGAAAAATACGAAATTTCTTCGAAATCAAAATGAGATTTTTTTTAAATGCATGTAAATGCAATTTTATCAAATCAAAATGCGACCGTACACGGTGCAAAAACTGTACCATAAAATACAAGTAACGAAAAAAAAGGAACCATCTGTTACTTTTGTTTTTTGTATAAAAGTTAATTTTTAAGGCTTCGGCATTTTTCTCTACAAACACCAGAGTTAAAAAATTGTAAAATGAATTTATCGTCTGCCATTATTTATTTTCTCAAACAAAATATCTCCCAATGGTTTTGTATATTTTCGTCTGTAAAGGGAACCATTTATCGTATCCACATGCACAATATATCTTTTTCTTACTAAATCGGTGATGTTTTACAACTTCGTCGTTGAATTTTTCGTCATTATAGTTTGCAAGATGCGGTCTTTAATTTCTGAATTTACTGGCAGGGGGCGATGCCATATACCTCATCGTATAACGTATATCCATTTTACTAGGCCTAGATACCACACATTCATAGTTGTAGCTAACTCAGTTTACCAGTTATTTGAGACGAAACGAATTTAAAGAATTACCCTTTATATAATAATCTATTTAGCAATTTACTTTCGATGGAGCAAATTTATAGTAAATGTAGATCTCACCCATTTATTAGGTAGCTTTCATTACAAAAAGCTACCTATTGCAACCGTTCGGAGGAAAGCAATTCCAAAAAATGTTGGTATATTTCAACCGATCATCACCCCGAGACTCCAAAACCACCCACCGTTCAAATGTTGATTTATATATATTTATATATATCCACACACACACACACACACACACACACACACACACACACACACACACACACACACACACACACACACACACACACACACATATATATATCTGACATTTGTCATGCTGTAACTCTCTTATTTATGAACCGATTTCGATGTGACTTAGTATATGTATAGGATATACACAAAGGTCTCGACCGAGCTCGTTGGACAGCTTCATTCGCCATCTTGTTTCAAAATAGCGGAGAGTTAAAAAATTTTAAAAATTCAAAAAAGTGTACAAAAAATTATAAATTAAAAAAATTGTTTCCGTTAAGTGTTAGAACGTGGTAGAAGGATTCTGGAATATTTATTGAGATGTCGTTTACTTGATTCGTTAAGATGGCGGGCAATCTGATGGATGGATATGGGTTTATCACAGGTTGGTGCTGCTAGACATCTTAATGTGTCTCGTAGTGTGGTCCAAAGGCTCCGAGATCAATTTGAATCCAAAAATTCAGTATCAAGAAGACTTGTTCCAGACCACTCACGGGTTACAACCCCTGTACAAGATCGCTTTCTATCTCTTTTGGCCTGAAGGAGGAGCGTCACTACTGTGGCTCAGCTCATTTCAGATCATCGTAAAGCAACAGGGATGACAATACCTGCGATTACGATGCATAGATGTCTTCACAATTAAAGACTCTATACAAGACGACCCGTTGTGTGTGACCCTCTTAATCGACAACACAGAAGTGACTGTTTATGTTGGCCAAGAGAGCACATTATCTGGAACACAACAATGGTCTTCCATACTGTTCACAGATGGGTTCCGGTTTGCTTTGGAGAGAGATTCAGTTTGTGTGCTGACCCGGAGAGAACAAGGCATCAGATTCTACATATGTAACGTTGTTGAAAGACACAGTTATAGAGGAGGTAGAATCATGGTTTGGTCTAGAATCTCTCTTTTGGTCTCAGTAACTTCCATGTGGAAGAATTCTGACTGCTGTGAAATATCGGGTGAGATCCTTGCTCCGTTTGTTACACCGTATGCTGGTGCTATTGGTCATGAATTAATCTGAATGATTGATAATGCCAGATAGAATTGAGCTAGAGTAGTTGATGAATATCTAGAGGATCAAGGTTTGGAGCGAATGGAATGGCCAGCACAATCTTCAAACCTTGATCCTATAGAGCATCTTTGGGACTATCTCAGCAGACAGGTGACTGCCGTAAGTCCTCCTCCGAAGTCGTTAAATGAGCTGGAACAAGCGTTGCTCCATGTGTGGTCTTTGTTTCCCATTCCAGTGTCCGACAACTTAATTGACAGTATGGAAAGTCGATGCCACAAATTCATTACAAGTAGGGCCCGGACACATGTCTTATTAAAATCCATTTATTAATTTTTTTTTTACAAAAAACTGCCATTTATTTATTTATTTTAATCAAATAGTGGACTTTTACAAAAAAAAATGTAATTTTTTATTTGTAAATCATGCTTGATGTTAAAATTAAATAAAATTCGATAAATAACTGTTTAAAGCACAATTCCTCTAAGTTTTATGTCTTTTTGTTCATTTGTTTTCCAATTAGACACAAAAGACTGGTTGTACCTTAACTTGTGGAGGCCAATGTATATATAGTTTAAGTTTTATTTATTTATTTTTTTTAATTAATTATTATTTTTAATTGATTATTATTTTTTTAAGAATCATGAAAAAATATGTTGTAATATTGTTTTCTTTTTTTGTTGTTGTTGTTCTCATTGAGGTTCGACTGCACAAATGAATGCAATATTTTACAGTTGATGCCAAAAGTAAAAATGGAAAAGAAATTCTACTCTCTACCGAACGTCTCTCTGAGAGATAAAATTCCTGTCCCACCACGTAAGCCTCTACCTTTAGAAGATGTACCTAGGTGGGTTCAATTACCTTATGATACTAAATATCCTTTATCATCATGCTCAAAAACAGCTTTTACTTTCACTACAGAAGAGCTTGGAAAATCGGTTTGTATGAATTTTTAATTCCTTTGTTAGTTATATGTTTTCCGTTAATTTTTCATTGCCGTACACTGTAAAAAAAAAAAAAAAAAAAAAAAAAAGAAAAAAAAAAGTTGATTTTACTGTATAATACTGGCATTCCCGCTGCCAGTATTGTACCGTAAACTTATCAGCAATAAACAGTAAAATAAGCAGTAATACGCTGCCGCACAATGCCCCGGAATATATTCAGATTCCAAGGCTAGCTCTAACAAGGAAGGTCTCCATAAGCGCATACTCAGAAAATTTTGAAAAAAATACAGAATGTTCTTCTTATGTGGATATATACGTCTATAAAAAATTTTTCTGCGGAACCTCGATATAACATCCGTAAAAAAATTATTAAAATTTAGTTTATTTGGCGATTTATCACCGGTTGGCGACGGAATAAAATTTAAAGAAATACGGTTTTATAACAAATACTCTTTAAGGCAGGTGTGCAAAAATTACTTATATAACCGGTGAAGCCGTTTAAATTAGAAAAAATTGTGGAATGGGTGATAAAAGAATAGCAAAATTTCATTCAATCGCTAATAAATAGATTAAAAAAACGTGAATGATTTATTTAATCTGATTTAAAAAATATTTTAAATTAATATTACTGCAAACGTACAGAGAATGGAAAATGTTGAACGCAAAATGCAAACGATTCTGAACAAGAGGGTATTGTATCATGAGCCCTAGAATTAACCCATTCGTATAATTTTTTATAACAATTTTACGCTTTGAAATTTTACAAAAATCTCATAGACATATTTGGAAATTAAAAAAAGCATTATTGAAAATACAAAAATTATACAAAAAAATAATAAACTTTCATCGTTTAAGTTTAAATTCATTAAGTATTGCGCATTCGAATAATCATTTTACAAGCAATTTTAAAATGCATTAAAATCGTTTGTGGTTGGCGAGGAAAACATGTTGCTAGCCAAATCGCGTCTTTTTGCGCCAAATACTCGAAAGTATTTTATTTTTTTGCAGATTTTCTACTGGGATTCCACAGCTAAATTTCACTGTTCCTTTATTACATACATGAGTAGCTTCATCAGCAATTTTTTCAAAATTTTCTGAGTATGTGCTTTGAGGAGACCTTCCTTGTAAGCTTAGGCTCAATTTCGGGGCCCCTTTGTAATTTAATGCGCACTTTTCAAGGGTCTTAATAAGGCATTCTTTTCTGTTTTTTTTCTTTTTCTTTTTAACCATTGGGAATATGGTTGTTGTTTTCGATCGAGAATGGACCTCTTTGCTCGATGCTCGCAATTTATTATTTTAACTGTGTTTAACGAAATTCTGTAACTTTAGAAGAATTTTTTAAATGGTTTTAACGAAATTCTGTAACTTTAAAAAATTTTTTCTTTGAATAGGCAATAGAAATGCATAAAATCGTCACAAAAATGTTAAAGTTACAAAAAGGATAGATGTAAATTATCAGATATGAAAAAAAAGCCGAATTCAAAAATTGACGTAGGATGAGAAATTGTCTTATAAAGCAAAAAACGTGGTCTTCAACTTTAATTTCCTCAAAATACGTTTAGCTCAGGCATCAATCTAAAGTCTTTCGGAAATTACGTCACTTTGTATAATTGCAATACTTCTTTTTTCTGAGTGAAAATCGTCGCATTTTTTAAAATATGACGATAATTTCACAAGGGAAAGATTTCCATACGGACGAATCCTTGGCTATATATATATATATGTATTTCACTTCATGAATCATGTACAAATATGCATTTTTATTTATGTCAAACAGCGTGGCGCAGTGAAAGCATTTAAAAATTTAGCTTTTATGACAGTATAAAAAAATATAATAATCTAAACCTAATTAAATACAGAGTTGATTTTAAAAAAGATTTTGGAAGAAAATGGAAAATTCATGTTTTATAAATTAAAATGCACGCATAACGTCACTTTCTCATATAAAAACCACAAATTAAAAAGTTGAAATTTAATGAACCGTTACGAAATTTCAATTTGTTCTAAAAATGTGACAACAGGAATGAAAAGGAAGCGAATTCATATCGAAGATATGAAACAACAATAATGTTAAAAATAAAATTAAATATTTCAAATAATTGTAAACATTTGAATAAATTAGCAAAATATGATTAAAATCAACATTATTTGCTTATCATCAAGACCCCCTTATCATAGAACTATGATATTTACGCCCCTTATCATAGAACTATGATAAAGGGGTCTTGCTTATCATAATGCCATTTTTGACAGTAAACACTTTTCTGTACTTGATATTCATACTCTTTGTATTATTTAAAAGATATTTGAAAATGCCCGTTTTCTTTCAAATATGACATCAATTCTTTCCCAGCGAAATTTATGTTTAACAATATAATTCTTGTTCATTTTCTTTTCCTGTTAATCATGACGTCATTTTTGATAGAAAACTGTCTTGTGTATGTAAATAATTTCATGTTCAATCTTCAGTATCAGTAAAAAAAATTCAATTTTTCATTTCAAACATGGCGTTATATTTACCTGCTTTCTGTATTTGTTGATATTTATGTTCCCTGTATTTTTACAAAATATTTCAAAATGTCCGTTTTATCTACCCTATATATATAAAATCCTAATGAAACGAATTTATGAAACGATTTTATGAAACGATTTTATGAAACGACTGATTAAACGACTGATTATGTTTCAAGGCTATTTTTAATAAAATATTAAACGCTTGATGGTGAAATTAATACCAATTGTTCATAAAAATCCGCGGATGTCAAAACTGGTAATAGAATTTTGAAATTGGAATTAGTTTTCGAGATATTAATTTTTTTCTAATTTTAATGACATTTCTGTAATGATGGCAACTAATTACTCAGTTTTTTTTGTGACAAAAAAGGGAAAAAAATTGAAAAGGATCCCGATAGGGATTATTGATTTCTTTTTATTCGTCATTTTCAAATTGAAATTGAATTTATCTTTTATTTCAATCGATAATGAAGACAAGATTGTGATTAAATTATGTTTTTCAGGAAAATTTGAAAAAAAATCACATTTCTATCGTCAGGATTCAATCGTCTGTCAGCATTTAATTTAATTTATAAACTGAAAATATTTTGAATAAATTCGTCTAAATGACGTCATTTAGGTAAACGCAAAAGAAAGGGAGGAAAAGGAATTAATAGTAATTATTATTTATTGATATCATTTTGTTATTTTTTTGTAAAATTTAACTAAACGAATTTATAAAATCATTAATTCGGATATTTGAAACTAATATATAAAATAATAATTGCCCAACTGAACGGAAGAATAAAATATCCTGCTTGGTTTTCTATCCTGCTTGGTTTTTTCCGCCAAGCTTTTTAAAAAGGCGTCAAGACCCCTATAATAGAAAAGCACCAAAAGTTCATTGGGTTTATTTTCATAACTTTTGGCAACAAATCTATGTATATTAACGAATCTATCCCTTTTTGAAGCTCGAATTACGCCAAACCTAAAAGGACCAACCTAAATGAACGCCAAACCTAAATGGAACTGCATTTTTGGCGTTTAATCTTACAGTTTGGCGGTAGTTTTTTTGTTATGAAAAGCGGTCGACGGGTTAATAGAGAAGTACCTAAAAAATATTAGATTTCAGTGCGAAATCTTCGCACGGGCCCTCTGGTCCCTTTTTGAAGCTCGAATTACGCCAAACCTAAAAGCAAAGGATCCTATAATGGAAAAGTACCCGATTTTCTTATGGACAATATTCAAGTGACAGAACATGGTGTAAAATTACCGCGGATAGCAAATTTGTTTAAATATCTCATCAATTGATGCCGAATAAATGCAGGCATGCATGCACAAAATATTTAATTAATTTTGTATAATAAATAATTATTAGAAAATTCGTATATACATATTAATTAAAAAAAATAATTTACATATTTAAAATAACATGAAAATATGCATGATGGTGCACTAAAATAGAGAGAAAATTAAAACCTGTTACTGAAAATGTCTATAACATAGTACTTTTCAATACCATGGTTCTTAATGTTATTCACAAGCAGATGGAATTTTTCTCATCCTTAAACGCAAAGGAAGAATAGAATAGAGATTGTTGTTATAAAAGTCCGAGAGGTAGTCACAATTTAAACCTAACATACCTAACATAATTTGAATCTTTTATACAAGCTGGTTTTCAAGTAGTAATTGATTTTACTTATCAATCCCGAAAACAGTCGTCAGTTGTCGCAACAGCTGTGTATGAGGCCATGATAATCGAAAAATGTCCCATTAAAATGTTAAAAGCATGGCAACCCAATTACAGATTTACCAATATTTTTAAAATAAAGCACGCTGTCATGTTTTTAGAGGCCTCGAAGTCTGAGCGGGGTTGGCGAGCGTAGCTCGCAGGGGGTAGGCCCCCTAGTTTCAATTATAAAGTAATTTTTCCCGAGTGAAAACTCTTTTGATATAATTCTTATTCAATTTATTTTCCTATTAATCACGACGTCATTTTTTGTAGAAAACATCTTCTGTACGTAACTGATAATAATGCTTGATGCATCGGTAAAAAAATATATTTTTTTTTTATTTTGTTTCAAATATGACGTCACATTCACCTGTATTTTATTTATTGTAAATTTTTATTTAATTTCCATTATTTATATATAAATGTTTCAATTAAAAATTAAATGCTGTGAAAAAAAATATTATTCAGAGTTGTGAAGATTTGGCAACTATAAAGGAAAATGGCTAAACTTTATAGGAAAAATATCCATTGATTCTCTGTGAAAATAAAGAAATTTTGAATTATATAAAAAAAATAGAATAAATTAACTAAAAAATAGCCTAAAATCTTTTCTGGGTTTATAATCCACCTAATGTTTTAATCTCTTTGTGCAAAGGCACAAAACGGTAAATCATTCGTTTGGGCGCTGATTTCAGCAAAACATTCACACACACATTTATAATATTATTAGGATTAAAGATCTGCATAGGTACGTACCCTAGTCCGGCTCCTTTCATGACTTCGAACAAACCACACCTGAACTTTTTTTTAAAGCAGATTTGTGTTAAACAGGGCTTGTACTTATTTTCTTTAAAATTTATTTATTTTTACAGATTGGTGGGGGTGGGCAGTATTCTTTTTCTTTTCGCGAAGGAAAACATTTTTATTTGCCCGCACTTCTATGCCCCTGTCAGCGGGTAGAATCCAACCAAGAATCTAGTAAAGAAAATTGGCTCTAATCAATGAATAATTTTTAATATGCAAAATAAAGATTATTCGGGATGCGGCAGATATTTCTTCCGGGCTAAAACTTCATTTTAGCACATCAACTCCCTCCTTCTGGTTGGTTGATTGGCATATCTTCCTACCTACACCATTAACGTTCTTCCTTCCGATACGTACTTTTTTAAGCACCTTATAATTCGAATATTTCAAGTATTAATTATGACTTTTTGTCTTTAAACATGATTTAACTTGTGGCACAGACCTTAATATATAACCATAAAAAAATGTGTTTTAAAAAAGTGACTGCTAATAGAAGATTTATAAAGAAGAAAAAGTTTAAAAATATGTATACCAGGTCATGGAAAAGTTTTAGTGAAAAATGTTCTGCAGTTGAGTTCATTCCTTTTAAAAGTGCATAAATTCGGTAGAATTCCTAAACAAGAACTTCAGAAGTAATAAATTTTGACAACAGTCATTAAACAAAATAAATTTATTGAAAATTGTTTTAAACGCCTTCCATATATACATGTTGACTATAAAGTTTAAAATTAAAACATATGGTTAATAACGTCTATAAAAATCTAGCTTTATATGCAAAATATCAGGTATAGTTATGAATGGAAAGTATGTTGAAGGAGATAAGCATTAGGACTTTTATTTGACAGCCAACAAATAACCTTATTAATTACAGATCCCGTTTTTGTGCTCTTCTAGCCTTGGCGTCCCGGACGGTTGACCGGTTCGGCCCGCCCGACGTCTGCGTCTGATTAGATGTATAAATGTGATTCTGCCGTTTCTCGAATAAATAAAAGACGCTTGTTTCTTGTAGAAATAAAAGAATACGATTCATTCAAACAAAGTATATCCAATCAAGAAGCTACATCATATTATTCGTCCATCTGTCAGGCAACAAGCGAATTCCTCAGTGGAAGAACATCCGCATCGACAATTTTTAGCACTTTCCAACCTAGTTGAAAAGTGCTTATGACTTCGGTTTGTCTGGCCGTATGGCCGTCTGCCGTCTGGCCGTCTGCCGTCTGGCCGTCTGTCCGTGCTCTAACTCCCGTAAATATGCTCGGATTGCTCTGCAATTTTTATATGTTATTGTCGTTATCTATAGCATGTTCCCTATTTCAAAGGAAGTGTGTAGCACTTATAGTTTTATTACAGGGACACTCAAAAGAATTCTTTTACATTGCGGTCTATGGGGAAAAATCATTTGCGGTTTATTTAAATAATGTTTCACTATTTTAAACGCATTGAAATTTATATATATCACTAAGGTGCATTAGAAGAAGCTTAATATGGAATAGGGTGTGCATAGCACTTATAGTTACTTTACAGGGACAGTCAAAAGAATTCCGTTACATGACGTCTATGGAGAAAAATCGTCTGCGGTTTATTTAAATAATGTTTCACTATTTTAAACGCATTGAAATTTATATATATATATATCTAAGGTGCATTACAAGAGGCTTACTACAGAATAGTGTGTGTATAGCAGTCATCGTTCATTTACAGGGACACACAAAAGAATTCTCTACTGTCTGTTAACACTAATTCCTGGAAGTGCGTTTTAAGTTACTAAACGCGATTTTAATTTTAACTCGCTTTTTGTCTATTACGTGGTGTGTATAAATTCTGTAGATCCTATACAGGGCAGCACAAAAGTTCGCGAACACATTTCCGTTTATTGACAGAAACTCCAGAAAGATAATTTTAAACTGTGCTACGCGTTTCCTAACTAAACTAAAATTTAGCATCCTAGCATATACAAATCTATAGATCATATACAGGGCTGAATAAAAGTATTCGGATATTTTTCCGAATATTGTATCTGTTGGAAATTCCTGAAATTATGTTTTTAAATATGTTATGCGTTTTCCAAATTGTTTACTTAGATGTTATCTTTTAGCTTATTAAACGGTATGTTTTGTAAAATTATTTTGGAAGCGTTGGAAAGTGCTACATAATCTATGGATGACGCATGATTTTTCGTTCTTGTTTATTTCTGCATAAGAATTGAACTGCTTTCTAAAAATAGTGCTCTGCATGCAACAAAACTAATGGTTATCTGAAGGAGCAACATCCAACGAACGAATACAGGGGATAGCGTAACACATTCCAGCGAAGAGTTTCGAGAGTTTTCTTGGTTGGTCTTACAACGCGTGGGAGAGCTGGTAGGACGAAATGGGAATAGTATTATCGTACTAAAGTATTGAAATTTTTCGACAATCAATGGTGAATGTTACGAGCAAGTATTAACTTATAACTACTGTCACAAAAATCGTTATATAGCTACTGTGAGCGGCCTCTGAGACCGCCTGAGCGAAGGATGAATAAAAGGTTAAAGTAATTCATTGGATACTGTTTCTGTACTAAACTTTATGTATAGGATTTTTATAATCAAAATTCATATATTCAGAAGTCTCTAGCGATAGTAGTACGGCTCCAAACAAAACAAAATTTCACTAGTGCCTGTAGTTAAACTGAAAATTAAAAACTAAACTATAAAAACTGGAAAAAAAAAAAAAAAAAAAAAAAAAAAAAAAAAAAAACAGGAGACCACCAGCAACAGTTAAAGGTTAATGAATTTTGAACGAAGGCATTGAAGCAAAAATGTCGAGAAAACACGGCCGAAAACCACGATAAGGTTGTTTTCCAACATTACAGTGTTCACCTATGTGGGTAAAAATTCAAAATTAGTCAAGTAAACTCTAGAAACACTTTGCTTGGATATTTTGATCCATAAAAATAGAAATTTTAACAATTTTACAAAGAAGAAAAAGTGCGATAGTGTTTGAAATTTTCATTTTCATTAGTTATCTCTTTCATGAAGTTAAATTAATCCTTTTGTCCAGATGTCAAATTTTAGTACATATTGAATATTTTTCTCCTCGAAATTTATTAATTTTTTTCTTTTTTTTCACAGCTTTATCACACATTTCCAAGGAAGGATTTCGAACTAACATTGTCTCCCATTCCCTATCCTGAAACATCGTCTTACAATTCTTTACATGATCCTTATCTACGCCGCTACTTTCAATCCCCGTTTCGTTACAAGAATCTACTGACGAAAGGTCTGCTCACCAAAGATGGAAAAGTGAAGTCTAGTGTGAAAGAATACAATCATTATAGAATGTATCTGTATCATCTGTGGGCCATGGAAGTGAATCAGCTTGAACGACATCAGGTTGTACATTTTTATATATATATATATCTCTTGCATCGAAGCGGGGAAAGAAAGTGGCGCAACAACAAATAAACATTTAGAAAATGAAATATAGTATAACGACCGGTAATTCGCGCATATTCGTATTAAAGTTTCATTGACATTACCAAAAAATTCGTTCTTTCATAAAAGGAAATGAAGAAATGAGTGAAAGAAAGCATTATGCAACAAAAAATTTGAGTAAATTGAAGTGAAAGCGTTTTGTTATAATTATTTTTATTTATATTCTTCTTGGTAGTATATTCTTAAAATGTTAACAGGTGGTACATTCTTTCTCAAAAACTTATTAACATTTCCTTCTCGGGACATCCAACATACAATGAAAAAATGCAAGTTGCATCAACTTTGTAATCCTGATTCCGATCGTACCACAATACGCTATCAAACGACGCCAAAGTTATCCAATGAGAAACGGGGGTCGAGTTCATTGGACAGGTCCTGACTTGCCTCTGAAGCGCGTGGAGAAAGTGTTGAAATTTGCGTTTTCCTTATAGAGACAACATTGTGATTGTTTAAATTTAATTGAAAAATTAGCTTTATTGCTGTAACTCTCATACATTTTAATAACATTGTTGCAGATATCGTCATGACACCAACGATACTGACACACACATTTGTGCATAATAATATAACACAGATCGATTTTTATAAGTTTAAATTCTAACAAGCATGGCGACCACGTAACTTATTTTTTGTCATCGTGCAGGCTTATTTTGGCTTAATGATGCACCTAATTTACACAGCAACAACATTAGCGACGCAAATCTGTTATCTACAACGGTTAATTACTTTTATAACGATAACATCAACTGTATTTGATATAATAGTTCCCTCTGTTTATTGATGCAGGGAAAAGCTCTCCGAAATTCACCCCGAAGACCATACTACTAATTTATCAAAATTGCTCAATGATGTTCAGAGGCATTAAATACGATAGTATATGTTACAGAATGAAGCGAAGTACTGGAGTTTGACAATCCCGCATTTTTCCAGTTCTCTATAAGAATGTTTACACAAAAGGTGAAGCATATATACAGTGCAGAAATAATGGAGCAGTTGTGAGACTTTTTCCACCCATCTGTCTAAATACTGCGATACTGAACAGAGAGAAAATTTTTTAAAAAACTCTTTCAGCAGACACTACTAATATTATAAATGGTGTTATAAACGGTGTTAGGAAAACACACTGCGCTACATTCGCGCTAATGACTTTGAGACATTCTAGTCACGGCAAAAGTATTTTAATAGCGTCAATGTTATGCTTTTCCAGTAGATTAGGAAAGAATGTGCTAGATAATGTTTTTGAGTGAAATTCAGGACAGTTTCCCTGTAATAATAAAGATATTTCACAGTTTTTTTTAATCTGTAAAGCAATGAAAGGATAAAGTATTGCCCATGAATACATCAGTTTCTCCTTTAAACAGCAGAAAGTTCTACGGCGTTGTTAGCAGGGCCTGATTATCCAATAGGCACGTGAAGCACATGCTTCCCCTCTAAAATTTAAAAGGTGCTTCAAAATGACTGTGAAGAGGGCCCTCCAATTCCCATTTTCATTTTATTACACTGTATTTTTCATTTTTTAGAAAAGAAAGTTTGCTTAATCCAAAAGGAAGTCCACGCACTACTTCGCGAAATTCATTTAAAAGGAGAAATATGTATGTCATCAATAATATTTTAATTAATCATACAACATCCTGATCTGTCTGTTAGAAACCACCTCGGAAATTGAGCATACTGCTATATAATAAAATACATCTGACTAAATATAGCTGTAGTGTACACAAGGAAGATAAAAAAGCTGTTTAATAAAATATAGGTGACCTTGGCAAAGCTACTCCCAAGAATAATATTAGTAAGTTTTCATGAATGAAAAATATTAAGAAAACTTTTGCCAAATGAAAGGGGCCGCCAAAATGATACCGTGCTTCCCCTAGCGTCTGAGGTTATAATCGGGCCCTGGTCGTTAGAGGCAAATCCGGGCACTCAACAAATGTAATCGAGAATATCCTGTTATCTTGTACATTAGGTACGGGGAGCACTGTGGTGAAAAAAAATAATACAAGTTATCGCTGAAAGATTGAGCACTGAATCTGTTATGGGACTTAGCTTCTACTGGAGTTGCAGCTATTAATATTGACGTGACGGCAGAACACTTGCATTCAATTTTGACGCTACCAATTAATCTTGATCTATGGTTCATTCGCCAAATCATTCCAGCTTTTTATGGAAAGCGTGTATATCGTAAAGATTAAGAATGAGTTTTCAATGACTTTTAATTGTAGTATGATGGATGCAATTGGAAACCGCTGCAAAGAGGCTAAACTTATCTCTCAAGAGCCATTTGGTGACTTATTTGTCTATCCTATTGCTGGTATTTGGCAGAATTTTGAAAGAAATATATTTCAAGTGCGAGTTGTAGCAACAACTGCTAAGATAAAGAATGTCCTAAAATGTTTTTTTTCAGTGCTAGTGAATCATTTAATAGAACTGGGCTACACAAGTTCTTATGCGTCCATGTCCATGTCCATTCCAATGCTACCTTTGTGAATCTACTCCTCCTAAACTGTTCGGCCGATGACCATCTAATTCAGCACAGTGATAGATCCCATAGTCGTCCTGGTTCATTAAAAAAAAAAAAAAAAAAAAAAAAATCTCAGAAAAATCGTGTTTTTGAGAAATAATTACAGAATATAAGTACAACAGATTTAATTTTAAAAGTCACTTCAGTCACTGTTTTCCACATTACATAATCTATCTATTTCTCTCTATCTAAAAATTAGTGTGTTAGTGTATGCTCCTTACACAAATCTACAATTTTTGACCGATTTGCACGAAACACTTCATATACATACGTTTTAGAACAAGAGAAAATTTACTGGCTACTTTAATAAAAAAAAATCCCAGGCCACACTTTACACTTTTTTCCAACCATCTGCCTTAATTTTCTTTATACAAATCTATTTTTTTTTCCTAAAATGCAATTTTTCTTTCACGTTTCCACACCCTTAAAAAAAAAAAAACAAAAAAAAAAACGATAGCACGTGTACTTTGTACACTTGCTACTTGTACACTTGTTTAGACGTTTACTTTGTCGTATAAGGTCACGATAATACTAAGTCAATAAATATCAGACATGCTCGTTATATTTTCGCATCCGAAGTTGACGTCATTCTGAGCGCTGACAATGCACATTTTTCATGTATAAAACTTAAACATTTTACTATAAATTCGTTAACATGACGTAGTACCTTCATTTAAATGTATTTGGAGTCGAAACATCTACAGAGATGAACGTAATACAGCCCTGTCAATTTCAAGAAAAAAATTCAGGAAAATATAATTAAAAAATAAATTACTAAAAATACGCCAGTTTCTATGAGACGCTTTCTTTGTGACGTCAATCTGACTTTAAACAAACAGTTGGTATGTTTTATTTCCTATTTCATTTGTATATTACAACTACACTTTATAGTTAGATGTTTTAATACTTTATATGCAGTGGTAACATTTTCTACGATTTATATGGACTTTACCCATGTGACGTCAGCCGCGGGTATTCAGAAGAAAAACACCAATAGACGTGCAGAACATTTTAACACTGCTTCCCCTTCATCCAATAAACAGTCTTTTTCGGAGGGTAGATACCCGCTGCGGCATGGGTGTTGCCATTCGTGGGTAAAGTCCTTGTTTAGCGTCAGTTCTTTGTCTTTTCAAACAAAACTTCATTACTGATGTCACGACTGAAAGCGTCTAGAAAATGACGTCATGATGGTTCCGGTTTACCTACTATTGGTCGTAGATTCTGACAGCTAAGAACTTTACCAGAGCTATTGCAGATTGTATATTGTTGCTGTCAATATGTTATTGTTCATTTCAAAATTAGAAAATATTAACGTCTGATTGACGATATCAAATGAATTTTTTCTCGCTCAGCTCAATTTTTTGCAGGTCCTGCATGTGCTTCCCTAGTATTATCTTCACAGAGAATTTCATTTTAAGAAAAAACTGTACAAACTGAGAACTTTTACTTTCTTCCTATCAAAATCTTACAAGTTTATAGATCGTAATGCATCCGAATTCTGTTATGTGTTCCTGTAATACGAATGATAGAAGCTAAGTGTATCATTTTTTGTCGGGAACCTTGACAGCAAAATTGTGCAAATTTCGTGGTTTTCCACTGGTATTTACGAAAGATGGAGCGCAAAAAATAAGCAAACGAATCGAAGCCAGAAATCTTTTTAAAGTGTGTTCGAAAGTGTTTTCAACTATTTTGGAGAGTTTTAAAAATTTAAAGTCTAAAAAAATAAAAGTCGATGTTTTTGTTATACGCTATAAAATTTTTTATAATGCTGTTAAACCAGTATAAGTAGGCTAATTTTTGTCTTCTTTTTAGATGTTGGAAGAAAAAAATTGTTTCGAAACCATGCTTCAAGCTAGAAAGTCTGGGGATCCTCTATTCAAGAAATTGGCTGAAAAATAGTAATATATATATTTTTAAATTCTAATCATTTATAGTGTAGAAAGTGCATCATGTATAATATTATAGCAATATCGTAAGTTGATTTGTGAAAACTTTCAAAGAAGCAGTTTATAATTACTTATTTCCAAAATCTAAATTTTATCTTGTTTTCTGGAAATTACCTCTTGTCAAACTTCTCTTTTAAAATTCTGTAAATAAAAGCTACCATATTATAGATAATTCCTATCATTAGAATAATTTGTTTTCCTGAGAGTGCATAAAATATGAAGTTTTTAAGGCTCGAAAGAGTCCTAAAATTGGAATTAGTCGGCAAAATCTTGAGATACTTAATTAGTGACGTTTATTTATTTTCTCCATTTAATGTCGTGTCCAATTATTGTTTTTAAAGCTTTAGTCTTTATATCAACTACACTGGCCTCCAAAAGTTAAGGTACAACCAGTTTTTTGACGCTCACTATTAAAAGAATGAAAATAAAGGTAAAAAAGTTACGTCAGTAAAATCTTATGAAACAATTATGCCTATTTCTATTTTTTTTTTTAAAGAATTGAACATTTATATGGCAGTCGAGGGAAATTGGGAATTTGGGAATTTGCGTGAAATTTTTTTTAAGGTTGTTGATCTTGAATTGTTGGTACTAAAATAGTGTTGTCCATGTCTAGGAGATGCCGTTTACTTGATTCGTTAAGATGGCGGGCAATCGGATGGATGGAAATGAGGTTATTACAAGCTGGTGCTGCTGGACGTCTTAATGTGTCTCGTAGTGTGATCCAAAGGCTCTGAGATTAATTTGAATCCGAAAATTCAGTATCAAGAAGACTTGTTCCAGACCGCTCATGGATTACAACCCCTGTACAAGATACTGTTCTAGCTCTTTTGGCCTGAAGGAGGAACGTCACTACTGTGCTCATTTCAGATCATCGTAAAGCAACAGGGATGACAATACCTGCGATTACGATGCATAGACGTCTTCACAATTAAGGACTCTATGCAAGACGACTCGTTGTGTGTGGCCCCCTAAATCGACAACACAGAAGTGCCCGTTTATGTTGGCCAAGAGAGTACGTTACCTGGAACACACAACAATGGGCTTCCGTGCTGTTAACAGATGAGTTCCGGTTTGCTTTGGAGAGTGATTCAGTTCGTGTGCTGATCTGGAGAGAAGAAGGCATCAGATTCTACCTATGTAATATTGTTGAAAGACACAGTTATAGAGGATGTGGAATCATGGTTTGGGCTGGAATCTCTCTTTTGGTCACAGTAACTTCCATGTGTACAATGGAAGAATTCTGACTGCTGTGAAATATCGGGACGAGATCCTTGCTTGGTTTGTCACACCGTATGCTGATGCTATTGGTGATGAATTAATGTTAATAGATGATAATGCCCGATCGTTTTGCGTTAGAGTTGTTGATGAATATCTTGATGATCAAAGTTTGAAGCTAATGGAATGATCATCTCAATCTTCGGGCCTTAATCCGATAGAGCAACTTTGGGACTATCTCCGCAGACAGGTGGCTGCTGTAAGTCCCCCTCCGAAGCCGTTAAATGAGATGGAACAAGCGTTTCTCCATGTGTGGTCTTTGTTTCCCATTCCAGTGTCCGACAACTTAATTAACAGTATGGAAAGTCGATGCCACAAATGCATTACAAGTAGGTCCAGACTCATGATTTATTAAAATCCGTTTATTTAATTTTTTTCACAAAAAACTGCCATTTTTTTATAATCAAATAGTGGGCTTTTGCAAAAAATGTAATTTTTAATTTGTAAATCATGCTTGATGTTAAAATTAAATTAAATTTGATAAATAACTATTTAAAGCACAATTCCTCTAAATTTTACGTCTTTTTGTTCATTTGTTTTCAAATTAGACACAAAAGACTGGTTGTACCTTAACTTTTGGAGGGCAGTGTACAATATTGAGCTAACAGATTCAAATATGTGTTTTTTGTATGGCAAGGTGAAGGTTTGTTAAGTATTTCTCACATCAAATATGCCTTCCATTTTTTATCATATGAACTGTCAATCTCTTTAATAAATAAAATATTGATCTGACAGACAAATTGTCACTTTTGTTTTCTTTTCAATAAAAGTCAGGGGATTGTATTCAAATATTTTTGGCCCAATGCAATCAGGCCAGATCAAGATATTAAGCAGCAACATGTATTTTCAAACTAAGTAGTTTTTCTTAGTTTTTACCTATTTACAGACATTAAAACATTTTTCTACATAAAAAATCGCGTAGACGTCATTTAAAATACGACTTCCTTCCAAAATGGAGAAATCAGTCTTAAAATCTGTCTGTTGCTAAAATCCATATCCCGCTGGAGTTCGTCAAAATGGTAAAAAAAAAAATCTCACCATTTTTACTGTGAGCATCCTCAATGTACTGTTGTTTGTTTTCATCGCCTGTCATTTGAGACAAACAACAGTAAACTGAGGACACCCCAGAGAGAAGGTGATGAAAATATTTTTCAAAATTTTTACGAACACTTAACAACGGTATTGGATTTTTAACAACAACAGACAACAGCAGTTTTTAAGACTGACTTCTCCAATTCAGAAGAAAGTTATGTATTTTAAATGACGTCTACATTATTTTTATATAGAAAAACGTTTTAATGTCTGTAAATAGGTAAATACTTAAAAAAAAAAAAAAAAAAAAAAAAAACTAATGTATTGAATATGTATTGAATATGACATCTATATATTTAAAACGCTAAGTGATTTCTTTCGACAATCCGTGAGAACAAACTACTGCATCAAATTACATCATTCTTTTTAGCACTTTCCAACCTAGTTGAAAAGTGCTTATGACTTCGGTTTGTCTGGTCGTCTGCCGCCTGTCCGTGCTCTAACTCCCGTAAATATGCTCGGATTGCTCTGCAATTTTTATATGTTATTGTCGTTATCTATAGCATGTTCCCTATTTCAACGGAAGTGTGTAGCACTTATAGTTTTTTTACAGGGACACTCAAAAGAATTCCGTTACATTGCGGTCTATGGGGAAAAATCATTTGCGGTTTATTTAAATAATGTTTCACTATTTTAAACGCATTGTAATTTATATATATTACTAAGGTGCATTAGAAGAAGCTTAATATGGAACAGGGTGTGCATAGCACTTATAGTTACTTTACAGGGACAGTAAAAATAATTCCGTTACATTACGTCTATGGAGAAAAATCGTCTGCGGTTTATTTAAATAATGTTTCACTATTTTAAACGCATTGAAATTTATATAGATCACTAAGGTGCATTACAAGAGACTTACTACAGAATATTGTGTGTATAGCAGTCATCGTTCATTTACAGGGACACGCAAAAGAATTATCTACTGGTCTGTTGACAATAATTCCTGGAAGTGCGTTTTAAGTTATTGAACGCGATTTTAATTTTAACTTGCTTTTTGTCTATTACGTGGTGTGTATAAATTCTGTAGATCCTATACAGGGCAGCACAAAAGTTCGCGAACACATTTCTGTTTATGGACAAACTCCAGACGGAGAATTTTAAACTGTGCTACGCGTTTCCTAACTGAACTAAAATTATCATCCTATGTAGTATATATACAAATCTATAGATCCTATACAGGGCTGAATAAAAGTATTCGGATATTTTTCCGAATATTGTATATGTTGGAAATTCCTGAAATTATGTTTTTAAATATGTTATGCGTTTTCTAAATTGTTTACTTAGATGTTAGCTTTTAGCTTATTAAACGGTATGATTTGTAAAATTATTTTGGAAGCGTTGGAAAGTGCTATATAATCTATGCTTGACGCATGATTTTTCGTTCTTGTTTTAAATGAAAGATATTTGGACACAGATTTGTTATCGTGCATTCGTTTGTTCGAAAATTTAATTAATTAGCCGTAATTTTCAAATAAACTTTTACTTCTGCTAATGACGTCATAATCGGATAACGCCCACAGTTGCAAGGCATAGAGTTTATTCTCTGAACTCTGTGGTTTGCGAGGATATTAAGAGAAATAATGAATATTAAAAGCACGCGGCTTTTAGGCGAATTTTTTAATTTGCAAGTTAAGTTTCCGTAAAAATATTTTTCCGCGTGTTTTAAAAGCGAATAAAAATTCATATTTATTGTGACGTCACGGGAATATTGTCCATTGGGTTTATTTTATCATTATGCATTATAACTTTGTTGATGCCATTTTTTCATTCCAATTAAATGCAAAATATATTTTTATTTGTACGCATGGTGTTTAAGCATTAAAGTAATGGATAGAAAATAAGTGTGAAAAGTTTGCGCCAGTGAAAATCACGTTATGCTTACCTTGAAATTCATTTTAACATTGATAAAACTAAAGAGAAAAATGTATATGATTATGATTGTGTCAACATGACTTAATTTTAACTGATTTTTCCACTCATAATTATAAAGATTAGAATTGGAGCCGTCATTGATTTCTTCATCTTGATTGCATACCTTGATTACATGTTACCAATTACTTTTTTTAATTATAGGTTAGAAGATCTCCTTTTTTAATAAAAAAAAATCACAAAAGTAAAGTATTTCAGGAAATTTAAAATTAATAAAAATAGAGTTAGGGTAGAAAAAAAATCTTGAAATAATGATTGTATTTTTAGCTAGAATAAACAATGTAAGACTAATATTTCATAGGAATTATTTTGGTATAGGTTTATTATAAGTTCATTTAACAGTTCCTTATTGGCGCAAAGTCCTATTTCTTTCACTGTGAATTTCTCTTTCGATGTCAAAAAATAGTTTTCGATTTTTGGACGCCAGCCAAAATACAGTGGCAATTTTTAGAAATGTACAACGGTTGTGACAACAAACGGCGGTATCGCTTTAGCTTTCATCGCGGTTACATCACTTCTAAATACTACAAATTTCTATTTTTTACTACATTTTACAATTTCAATTCTTACATCATCAATTAGAAAAAAAATTAGCTTTTGATTGAAATTTATTTGAAAACTGCCGCTTAATTTAACGACTTTTTAAATAATTTTCAAGCATGAAGAGTTTTTCAATTCTATCTTATCAATGACCACCAGTTTGCTTCAGTAATGTAAAATAGCCCTTGGGAAAGTTGCCACAATTGAAAATAGAATTTCCAAACCATCATAAAAAGTGAATAATAATAATAATAATGATAAAAACAGTGATAAATCATAAGATCAGATTATCCATAAGATAGAGCATTTTAGCGCTAAACGAAAATCTGTCAAAAAAAAAAAAAAAAAAAACTATTTTTAGTTTATGAGTAGCATAAAATTGATATGTTGAATTCGTTGATGTATATGTTCCATCAGATATCAGAATATGCTAGGAATTGTATTTTTATATTTTATTACATTTGCCAACTGTATAAGATGGAAAATATCCCCGACTCTGATGGAAAAGGGATAATCACCCTGATTATGTAAAGGAACCGAAGGAAAAATACAAATAAATTACACTTGAAAACATTAAAAATCTCCCTCATCGGCCGATTGATTTCTTCCCTATATATATAAAATCCTAATGAAACGAATTTGTGAAACGATTTTATGAAACGAATTTATGAAACGATTTTATGAAACGACTGATTAAACGACTGATTATGTTTCACGGCTATTTTTAATAAAATATTAAACGCTTGATGGTGAAATTAATACCAATTGTTCATAAAAATCCGCGGATGTCAAAACTGGTAATAGAATTTTGAAATTGGAATTAGTTTTCGAGATATTAATTTTTTTCTAATTTTAATGACATTTCTGTAATGATGGCAACTAATTGCTCAGTTTTTTTGTGACAAAAAAGGGAAAAAAATTTAAAAGGATCCCGATAGGGATTATTGATTTCTTTTTATTCGTCATTTTCAAATTGAAATTGAATTTATCTTTTATTTCAATCGATAATGAAGACAAGATTGTGATTAAATTATGTTTTTCAGGAAAATTTGAAAAAAAAAAAATCACATTTCTATCGTCAGGATTCAATCGTCTGTCAGCATTTAATTTAATTTATAAACTGAAAATATTTTGAATAAATTCGTCCAAATGACGTCATTTAGGTAAACGCAAAAGAAAGGGAGGAAAAGGAATTAATAGTAATTATTATTTATTGATATCATTTTGTTATTTTTTTTTGTAAAGTTAACTAAACGAATTTATAAAATCATTAATTCGGATATTTGAAACTAATATATAAAATAATAATTGCCCAACTGAACGGAAGAATAAAATATCCTGCTTGTTTTTTTCCGCCAAGCTTTTTAAAAAAGCGTCAAGACCCCTATAATAGAAAAGCACCAAAAGTTCATTGGGTTTATTTTCATAACTTTTGGCAACAAATCTATGTATATTAACGAATCTATCCCTTTTTGAAGCTCGAATGACGCCAAACCTAAAAGCAAAGGATCCTATAATGGAAAAGTACCCGATTTTCTTATGGACAATATTCAAGTGACAGAACATGGTGTAAAATTACCGCGGATAGCAAATTTGTTTAAATATCTCATCAACTGATGCCGAATAAATGCAGGCATGCATGCACAAAATATTTAATTAATTTTGTATGATAAATAATTATTATAAAATTCGTATATACATATTAATTAAAAAAATAATTTACATATTTAAAATAACACTAGATGGAACCCGTCAAAACGTGACGGAAAAAATAATATAACAATATCAGTAAAATAAGCTTCTTTATTATTTAAGTAGGGCTTCGTATTAAACAGTCTTTCAAATATTTTATTTTAAAAAATCCCCCCCCCCCCCCCCCCCATCCAGTGAAATGCTATTTCCGATGCAAACTCCAAATGAACACTCCGTAAACAAATGTGTAATGCAAATCAGTTTGACATTACCACCATATTCCCCACGACAAAATAAAAAAAAAAGGTCATGGACCTATAAAGTATCATACAAATAGTCCTATCATAAAGTATCATACAAATTTCCTACTTTCATTTCATATTCAGTAAATAAAAGAAATAGTATAAGCATCCCCCCCCCCCCCCCCTGTGATAATGCAATCGAATGAGCTCCTATGCGCATATGTATTGCATCTGCCCAAAGGCACCGTTGAAATTCGACGTTAAAAAAGTTTTAAAATGTTTAAATTAAAAGTTTTAAAATGTCCTCTTTAATCATTGTTCGTTTCAAATCCATATCTTCTAAAACGCATCCATTGTTTTAAGATAATCAATTTTTATGTAAAAATGAAGAATTTTTGTTAAAAATAATAAATTAATATGCAGATGAGGGAGAATTTTAATGTTTTCAATTGTAATTTATTTGTATGGTTTCTTCTATCCCTTTACATAATCAGGATGATTATTCCCTATCCATCACAGTCGGTCTCTTATACAGTTAAATATCCAATGGATCTTTAAAAAAATAATACATAACAATTCCTAGCATATTCTGATTCAACATATACATCAACGAATTCAACATATCAATTTTATGTTAATCATAAACTAAAAATAGTTTTTTTTTCTGTTGACAGATTTTATATTAGCGCCAAAATACTCTATCTTATGGATAATCTGATCTTATGCATTATCAGGTTTTTATTATTATTATTATTATTTCACTTTTCATGAAGATTAGGGATACCTATTTTCAATTGTTGCAACTTTCCAAGGGGCTATTTTACATTATTAAAACAAACGGATGGTCATTGTTGAGATAAAATTGAAAAATATTTCATGCTTGAAAATTATTTAAAAAGTCGTTAAATTAAGCGGCAGATTTCAAATAAATTTCATTCGAAAGCTATTTTTTTTTCTAATTGAGGATGTAAGAATTGAAATTGTAAAATGTAGTAAAAAAATTAAATTTTTAGTATTTAGAAGTGATGTAATCGCGATGAAAGCTAAAGCGATAGTGCCGTTTGTTGTCACAACCGTTATACATTTTTAAATATTGCCACTGTGTTTTGGTCGGCGTCCAAAAGTAGACTACCATTTTTTGACATCGAAAGAAAAATTCACAGTGAAAGAAATAAGACTTTGCCGCTAATAAGGAACTGTTAAATGAACTTATAACAAATCTACCAAAATAATTCCTATTCCTATAAAATATTAGCCTTACATTGTTTATTCTAGCTAAAAATACAATCATTATTTCAAGTTTTTTTTTCCTGAAATTCTTTACTTTTGTGAATTTTTTTATTAAAAAAGGAAATCTTAATAATTTAAATCCTATAATTCCTATAACTTAATCCTATAATTTAAAAAAAGTAATTGGTAACATGTAATCAAGGTATGCAATCAAGATGAAGCAACCAATAAAGGCTCCAGTTCTCATCTTTAAAATTAAAAATTGAAATATCAGTTAATATTACGCCATGTTGACATAATCATATAAATTTTTCTTTTTAGTTTTATCAATGTTAAAATGCATTTCAAGCTAAGCATAACGTCATTTTCACCGGTACAAACTTTTCACACGTACATTTATGCTTAATCACCATGCATACAAATAAAAATATATTTTGCATTTAATTGTGATGAAAAAAATGGCATCAACAAAGTTATAATGCTTAATGATAAAATGAACCCAATGGACAATATTTCCGTGACGTCACAGTAAATATGAATTTTTATTTGCTTATAAAACACACGGATAAATATTTTTACCAAAATACTTAAACATTTTAACTATATTTTAACTTACAAATTAAAAAATTCGGCCTAAAAGTCACGTGCTTTTAATACTTAATATTTATTTTTTTTATGCTCGCAATCATTGAGTTCAGAAAATAAACTCTGTACGTCGCAACAGTGGGCGTTAATCCGATTGCCGACTTTATGACGTCATAAGCAGAAGTAAAATTTTAATTTAAGATTACGGCTAATTAATTAAATTTTCGAACAAACGAATGTACGATAACAAATCTGTGACCAAATATCTTTCATTTAAAAAAAGAATGATGTAATTTGATGTAGTAGTTTGTTCTCACGGATTGTCGAAACAAAACGCTTAGCGTTTTAAATATATAGATGAAAATATGCATGATGGTGCACTGTTACTGAAAATGTCTATAACATAGTACTTTTCAATACCGTAGTTCTTAATGTTATTCACAAGCAGATGGAATTTTTCTCATCCTTAAACGCAAAGGAAGAATAGAATAGAGATTGTTGTTATAAAAGCCCGAGAGGTAGTCACAATTTAAACCTAACCATTTTATACAAGCTGGTTTTCAAGTAGTAATTGATTTTACTTATCAGTCCCGAAAACAGTCGTCAGTTGTCGCAACAGCTGTGTATGAGGCCATGATAATTGAAAAATGTCCCATTAAAATGTTAAAAGCATGGCAACCCAATTACAGATTTACCAATATTTTTAAAATAAAGCACGCTGTCATGTTTTTACAGGCCTCGAAGTCTGAGCGGGGGTTGGCGAGCGTAGCTCGCAGGGGTAGGCCCCCTAGTATTACTGTAAAAAAATTACATAAAAACTGATTAGCTTAAAACAATGGATGCGTTTTAAAAGATATGGATTTAAAACTAACAATGATTAAAGAGGACATTTTAAAACTTTTAATTTAAACATTTTAAAACTTTTTTAACGTCGAATTTCGACAGTGCTTTTGGGCAAATGCAATGCACATGCGCATAGGAGCTCATTCGGTTGCATTATCACAGGTGTGGGGGGGGGGGAGATGTGTGCTCTATTTACTATGTTCTTTTATTTACTGAATATGATATGACCGTAGGAATATACTATTTGTATATACTTCATAGGTCCATGAAATTTTTTTCTTGCCGTGGGGAGTATGGCGGTTTTGTCAAACTGATTTGCATTACACAGTTGTTTACGGATTGTTTGTTTGGAGTTTGCATCGGAAATAGTATTGTATTTGACTGCGGAAAAAAACTTTTAAAATAAAATATTTGAAAGACTCTTTCATACGCAAACATTTTTAAATAATAAAGAAGCTTATTAGGTGCGTTCGTAATTATATAAATACGTAGCACCTATAGTCGTCGTTTGGTCCGTCCGTCTGTCCGTCCGTCTGTCTGTCCGCATATAACAACGCAAAAACTACCCAACCAAATGGTTTGCAATTTAAAATATATTATCTTTGCAGAATTTTGTCGAGACATTTCAAATTTTATTAAAATCGAATCAAAACTTTAGGAGATATTAATAAAAATATTTATTAAGAAATTTGAATTTTTTTTTTTTTAAATCGGTGCTTTTTTGTTATGGGAGCTTCCGAAGTTTAATCGTCAAGCGACCGAGATACTTATTTTATGACAGAAATTAATCTGCAGACGATATAATTCATTTCACAGAATTAAAAATCATCAAGATCTGAATATTTATATAACTAGCTGATACATATATATCTGAATATTTATATAACTAGTTAAGATATTTGTATGAACAGTGTCATAAAATATATACTTAACTAGCTGTTTAACCCGTTCTACGCACGGGATATCATGAATTTAATTTTAAAACGTGCGTACGAACGCACCTCGTTTGTAACGTTTGACGTACAATTTCCAACTTGTTTTACTGATATTGTTATAGCATTTTTTTCCGTCAAATTCTGACGGGTTCCATCTAGTTACTGTAAATTACTTATAAACTGTTTTCAAAAGACTTTGTATTAATTAAAGATGAACAGTAAAGCAAAACGGGAATTTTGCACAATTAAATTACCTAATTAAATACTGATTCAGCTAAAAATGCTTAGCGAGACCTGTAGTTTTATATTATAAAGGGTGGTCATAAAAAAACTTTGGCGATATATAAGCCCCTAGCGACTATATCGTACTTTAAGGCATGGGCTCGAAAACGAGGTGAAAATCAACAATCGACCATAAGGGTTACAGTGACAAAATTTCAAATGGCAACACCCACTTTTTTCCATCGCAAAATGATCTTCACAGTGAAAACCATAAATAGTGTTGAAACGGCACCCGTAACACTAGAAATGGTGGCTTAAAACAAACGCAAAGAAAGGCAGTGAGGATAACAAATGAGATTAATTACAAAATTTCCAAGTGTTTGTTTTCACAGACACGTCGCATGTGGAAGATTGTGACCAACAGTAAATCATGGCTTGAAGACAATGTAAAAACTCTCGTTTAATGTCAAATGCTAGTTGCAGATTCTATATATACCTTAGATTTTAAATAAATCAAAATACAGGTTTCCACTGAGGTGTGTTCATGTGGCCATGGCGACCATGGAACCATGGAATGGCAGTAAATGACAATATCACCAAAATGTATGTACAATGTACACGTGGAGGGCTAAATGGTTTTTGGATTTATTTTAAGTCGTTGATTCAGTGCTATAGTGCTATAGGTATCGTTTTCAACGCCATATATTACATTTTACTATGAAAATAAGTTTGCAATGAATAAACGTGGGTGTTGCCATTTGAAATATTACCGTTACCATAAATGTGAAAGCTAGATTGTTGTTCTTCATCTTGTTCTCGAGACCGTGCCTTACAGTACCCGTATCCCAAATGGCATTCAGTTTCCCTAGACAGTATAGTCAATAAAGGCTCATATATCGACAAATTTCTTTTTTTATTTCTGACCACCCTGCATATTTTTGTCCAAAAACAGTACAGATATCATTTCCTTGTGGAGAAATTTTTTGGGACTAGAATTCGAATATCTTCACCTGGTCTATTGGAGCTCGTGAAATTAGAAAATGATGTGGAACTGTGAACATGACTTCCATACATCTGGTGTGATTCTTGTTATCTATAGATTCAAATCATTAATTTTATAATTTATTGTTATGGAGATAATTTTACATCGTTAAGGCAATTCATTGGGTGAGATTGTTTTATTATTACTGTAAATCTATATCAAAATTACTGCATACATGATATTTTACTGCTTTTGCTGTACAGTGATAGAATAAATGCCGATGAAATTCTCGAGGAAGCAGCCACGAAGGTATCTCAAGATAAGAAACTGATCGATGAACATGGTTCAAGCCCTTTTGTACGAGCTACAATTCAGTGGAAAATTCATCACGAAAACCTCCAAAAAGTATAATTTTTATTACCTATGTTTTATTGTTATCAAATTAATTATGTCTTATTAAATTAATTGCCAAATTAAATATTATACTTCATTATTAAGTATTAGAAACTGGGCGTAAGCCTGTCAAATATGGCGGGATGGGAGGTATGTTTGTATGTTAGTAAGTTTTGTGTAACACACGTTCATTGCGCGTACAGTACCTGCACCATGCTAGTGAGGAGTACCAGTACTATCCCATGTTTTTTTCCTTCTCGCTGCTTTTACTCAATGCCACCTAGAGGGGATAATGCTTTATTCGGCTCCCCCACTACGCAGCAACTCGCGGATGGGCTCATTGGATTAAATATTGAACACTCTTTCGAACGTGATTTTGCGCTGAACATTAGCTATTTTGTTCCTTTTAAATCCAAGTTTATTTAATTTTGTTCGGTTTTTTTTTTTTTTTTTTTTTTTTTGAGTCCGGTAAAATAAAAGTTAACTGATAAAGAAAAAAAAAAACAGAATTGCACCAAGGAGGATGAACTCGGATAAACACAATGAAAATATTAATTATATGTGTGTCGTGTGTGTAGAAATTTGTGCGTGTATATGTTTAGAATTTTGCAAACATTCCATTTATTTTTACTTTCAATTATGCTTGAGACATATAATACAATATATATTTTCAACATACACTGAGTGGCCAAAAAATTAGAGACACCCTCTAATAACGAGTTGGTCCTCCTTTAGCTCTGACCACAGATGATATTCTTGTTCACATGCGCATGGACTTAATGAGTTGCTGAGGAATGTTGACCCATGCTGACATAATGACAGCTGTAAGTTGGGTCAGATTAGATGGTGGCGTTTCAAAGCTTTGGAGTGTTCTTTCGACTTCGTCCCATAAATGCTCAATACGATTGACTGGAGACTGTACAGGAGACTGACCGGCCATGAAAGCAGGTTAAACTCTGATGTTCCTCAAACCAATTTAAGACCGATAGAGCGCGGTGGCAAGGTGCATTGTCCTGCTGATAGTGACCATCTACATAAGGGAACATTATAGCCATAAACGGGTGCACGTGATCGGCAACGATGTTCAGGTAAGCTGTGCTGTTCAGACTTGTGTCCACAGATATCAAGGGACCAAGTGTACTCCAGGAAAACATTTCCCCCACCATAATTCCCCCACCAGCAGCCTGAAGAGTTATCATTTGGCAGGAGGGGTCTATGAATTCGTGCTCTTTGCGCCATATTCTGATCCTGCCATTTGTATGATGGAGCAGGAAAAGAGATTCATCGGACCAGGCTACTTTTTTCCCTCCCTCAAGTAACCAATTTCCTCGTTCCTTTGCCCACAACAGGCGCCTTTTCCTATTTTTATGTGATACCAAACGCACTCTTGATGGTCTCCTGCTGCTAAAGCCCATCCTTTGCAAAGTCCGTCTTGTTGTACGCTGGGATATGCTTTGTGATGCACCTGCATTGATTTCTTCCGTAATTTGTCGTGTTGTTGCCCTTCTGTTGATGCGGACTATACATGCAACTCGCCTCTCACCTCTCTCGTTCACCAGTCTTTTTGGACAAGAATGATCTCCTTATCGGTTCAAGTTTTTTTTCTCAATTGCCACTCTCTAAACATCCGAGATACTGTTGGGAGAGAAAATCCTAAAAGAGTCGTCGTTTCAGAGATGCTGGCACCGACGATCATCTCTCGTTCAAACTCACTTAAATCTTTTGTCTTACCCATTTTTACAGTAACTTCCGTGCTAACTACGACGTACGAAGCTGAGAGTTCCTTATATAAGCAACTCTGCGGTGTTATGTCATTCTACTTCACTGTCTGACTAGTTTACTTTCAAATTAGAGGTGTCTCTAATTTTTTGGCCACTCAGAGTATTTAATAGTTGAAAATTGCAATTCATTGGGACTGAAATGCGTCAGTTTCAAATAAATTTGTGGATAAACATATGGAGTATATTATAATGAAATGCGCTGAGAACTTCGTATAATGATTTCTTTTAGACATAATAAGGCCAGTAGTTACACCAGAATTGTCTAAAACATTGTCTCTTTTATCTTTTTACCCCAACTATCAATCTATATTTTTAACACTTCGACAAGTTTCATTTTTTTTTAAATTTGCATATTACATGTCAAAGGTGAACTTCAATTTTCGAATGTATCCGTGTAAAGTAGGGAATATTACATGTATGCCGTATGCAGCCTGCGTAAACTCACACATGTGTGAATGAGGCCCGGGTGAGACAAACTTTGAATGTTGCTTGTTAAGCGACAAAATCCTATTTATTTCACTACGGATTTTTTCGTCGTCATTATAAATTCATAGTTCACTTTTGGACGGCTGCCAAACACGTTTGCTGTTTTTAGAAATGCATAACGGTGGTGGAAACGACTTTTGTTTTGCTTTTTTTACTTCTGTAAACGACTTATCGCTTAATTTCAATTTTACATAATCAAATAGGGGGAAAAATGTATTTTCGAATGAAATTTCTTAAAATAATTCGATTTAAATATTGTCTGCTTCAGTGTGTTTATTTCTCTGTGTGTCATTCCTCTATAAAACTACCAGTTTTAATTTTTTATGCAAGTTTTTTTTTTATTATGAGCCGAGAAAGTGAATAGGTCAAAATAAATTCGATTACGGCAGCAGCATTAATGACGTTTTTTTAAATAGAGATATTTCATTCTTGGATTTTATGCCGTTAAGACTGTATGGTGCGCAATACAAGATGTCCCAAAAAGATTGAAACGCGCTTAGGTAATGTAAATTGCAAAAGTGTTCAAAATAAGGTAAGGAATTAAAATTACATGCTGGATGAAATATAGTTGTGTCATTAATTTTCTAAGATTTATGCTTTTTAATTTTTTATATGGTCTCTAGGACCTATAAGTTGTATTAGGCAAAGTTTTCTCCATGCTCTGATAAGTACAACAATAAAAAATTACATGCTTCTACGACCAAAATTCACCTATTTATGATATTTTGAATTTTAAGAAATTTCTGATTTTTCTGGCACTAAAATATCGTCTGTCAGTTTTTAGTGCCGGAAAGTTCCGAAATTTCAAAAAATTCAAGATATCATAACGCGGTGAGTTTTGGTTATAGTTATGGGATTTTTACTGCTGTATTTGTCAGAGCATGAAGAAAATTTTCTAATAACTTATAGGATACAAAGACTGAAAAGTTTAAAAAATGCAACTTTTTGAAAATTAATGGCAGAACTATTTCATGAACATAATCTTAAATCCTACTTTATTTCGAACATTTTTGCAATTTACTTACGAATCTCCAACAGGTAAAACATTAAAACGCGTTTCAATCCGTTTGGGACACTGTACAAAAGGCTCTGTATTTCCTTTTCATTTTTTTATATACAATTTTATGAATCCAGTCTTTTATACTATGTTTAGTACAGCAAATAATAAACGATCCAATAAAAATGTATCACATTTTTAAGTCGTGAAAATATGAACATTATTAGAAAAAAAAATATGAACATTATTTAAAAGAATTTGAACCTAGTTAAGTAATCAAAAGTGTTAACTGAAATAATTTGTTTAAATCTTTTTTTCAAATTGTGCCTGAAAGAAAATCAAAACTAATCAGTTGTGGAAGAGTGCATCTGAGGTTTTTTTTTTTTTCTAATTTGTTTAAGTGTCTTCTGATGAATGAGATTTTGTGTAATCCGAGCAAGGATATTTCCTCCGACTCCGCAGGTTGCGTTAGACGCGCAAGATGAATCAATCAACGCACACATATTTAAGTAAAACGAATCAAACTTGGTTATCATTTTAACGCAGCCATCATGTACTCATGTCGACAAACATAACTTACGCCAGCAACAAGAAATAAAACATTCTTGCCTGAATACACATACATTATAATGTAAACGTACTTTTTATCTTCTCTCAAAAGGATTTAACTAATATTTATTAGTACAGCGTTCATTGTATTCTTTAAAGGTGCACTTACACTGCATTCTAACTTGTCTCAAGATTTGTCAGCAATAGGCCAGTCGGCAGATCTTAACCGAGAGATTAGGGCTTTCATTCTCAGATCCTATCAAAGACCGATACGTAAACTGATGTGCATGTAGAATGTGTTGTACATTCTAAGTCCTCTAGAGCTGCTGGTATGCCTTGCTGGCTGAAGACTTTTTCACATGACATTAAGGCTCAAAATTACGAGTACAACACTTAGGACTAAATTTCAGTATTCATTCGCTTAGGGACCACTCTTCGAGAGTCATATTTACTGCATGGGTAAAAGAAGTATTTGTCCAAGGTTCCCCAAATTAAAAAGTGGCTCGAAAATCTATTTCTGTCTTGATGCCTTAAGTTGTCATGATTGCGATTCGAGACCTTCACCCTACGATTCAAAATCGATATGAAAGGCATGAGATTTTATCCCCTCACAACTTTCACAAGCGATGGCAATTTAAATAAGATGATTGCACTTAGTCGTTGATCAGTTAATAGTATATAATGTCCAATGAATTTCTTGTACGTACGATTTTTACTGCTTTCTTCTTAGTAATTATACACTACTGGAGACGTATTATAAACTTCTGTATCATGGTTAATTAACTAATAGCACTAGCAGTGAGTTCTTTTTATATTTACAACAGAATTGTGAACTAATGACACAGAATAGGCGAATGCGCTATACACAGTTTATTTCATTGTAAAAAAAAAGTAAAAGACCATTATTCGAACATACTTTTACAGTGAGAAGCTCTGAAAATCGAAAATATTCTTAACCCCTTCGCGACGAGCGTCCTTTACGAAATTTTTAATCTTTTACCACCGGTTTTTTAAAACAGAAATTTTCGCCTGATTGAATTGCAGAAATGCACCATTAAATAAAGCAAAGCTTACACTAAAAAATAACTGGTGGGAATAATCGAGGATTCTGAGCATCTTATGCGTCACGTATACGTGTTGCTCGTCCCCAAAGGGTTAATTAATCAACTACTGGTACAGTCACACTATACTTGTCTGGATGAAATAAAATCTCGTGTATCTGAAAATGCTTAATTGCAAGAAGTCTTATTTTAATCTTTACGATTAAAATTCTTCAATAAAGTAAAACTGTTTTACTTACACTTGCATTTAACTTCTTTTATAATTCCTACACAGAATTACAGAAAGCATTATCCTGCGATAAAACAGTGGCTCAGCGACAAGACTAAGCACTACAAGCAACTGATGGAGATAAAGTTAAATGCTGGAAGAAATCGAGATAAAAAAGTATGTATAATCTACATGATCCCTGTAGTCTCTGGTTATCGCTCAACAAATCCTTAATTTCATTTCCTAACACATTAATGTAACGCATATAGCACTAATGGTTCCGAGACAATTTATAGGGCATTCATTCGATAGCCAGGTTTAATAAAGAAAGCTATCTATTTTATCAAAAAAGAGGGAGTGAAGGATCAAAAAGGAAACAAAAGCCCATTCTGGTTAAATAATGAAATTCGTACAGGGTGTCCACTAAATGACTGATCCATTTTAAACGTAAATAATAAAAAACGGTTTGAGGGAAAAAAATGCGCTGTTTGCTGCATTGTTACAGTCAAACCTCGTTAACACGAACACTCTCTTAACGCGAATTACTTTTAGCACGAACTGTTTCCGACTGCCCCGTCCAGTTGTATGTAATGTATTTAAGTTCGGATAACACGAAACAAAAAAGTTTCCCCTTGAGTGTTCGCGTTAACGAGGTTCGACTTATTAGAAAAACAAAAATTAAAAAAAATACATTGTATTCAAATAATTCCAAATTTAGGCAAAAGATGGCAAACCTGCTGTAGGAATACAGACTTACTAATTTTCATACATTTAATATTACATTTAATATTACATTTAACATAATTCAATAATTTTACATACTAATTTTCAGTCAATCGTTGTTAAGTGAATTCATACTAAAGTTTGCTGTGTAAAAATGGTGTATTCTGTGGAACAACGATTATTTTTAGTGTTAGAATTTCACCGCCTGAATCACAGTGTTGTGAAAGCCAGGCGAAGTTTCCAACGGAAATTCAATGTGACTAAAGGATCGGCGAAGAACACAATTAAAAGTTTGTTTGAAAAATTTGAACGGACTGGAAACGTGAATGACGATCGTGCAGGAAACGTAGCGCCATCGCATCACTGACGATATAATATCCAGTCAGTCCAACAAGAGATCCAAACGCGGCCTCGACCGTCTGTCAGGAAAATTGCAAGGGAGTGTGGACTACGAAAATCCTCGACGCATAAAATTATGAAAAATAGTTTAAACCTGTTTCCATACAAGATTCAGGTTCGTCAACCTCTCAATGTTTGCACCGCCATCGCCAATTAAAGAGAGATCTTCGCCATCGATTTGCTTCAAAAGATTGATGGTCACGAGATTAATGTAGGAGCCATTTGGTTTTCCTACGAACCCCATTTTTACTTCGACGGCTTTGTGAATAAACAAAATTGGCGATTTTGGGGGAAGGAAAACCCCCTTTATTTCTGTGCAATCATCATTATATTCGCCAAAAGTCACGGTATGGGCCGCCATACCCTCCAAAGGAATCATTGGGCCATTTTTCCTATACCATACAATAACTGCAGCACGATATCTTGATGTTCTGCATGATTTTGTGGCCATACACGATGCCTGGGAGGATTCACATGGTTCATCGTGCTTTATGCAAGATGGTACCAAACCCTATCGAACGATCGAAATATTTTATTTCCTGCAGGAACATTTTGATGATCGTGTCATTGTTCTACATACTTCATCAACCAAACAGGAACAAGCATGGGCTGCCCCCCCCCCCCTATTCGCCTGATTTAAATCCTCGTGATGTCTTTCTGTGGGGACACTTGAAAGAGGAGGTGTACCAGCAAAAACCACAAACTCTTGCCGACATTGAACATTACGTCTGTAATGCATGTCAGTCCATTTCGACAGAGACAATGTTACGCGTATGAGCAAATTTAGTTTTGAGACTACGCCGTATTATTACTGCAAAGGGCGGCTATATTGAAAGTATTGTTATTTTGTTTTCCAGCCGACAGCGCCACCAAGTGGCGAAATTTGGAACTATTTGAACACAATGTATTTTTTTATTTATTTATTTATTGCTTTTCTAATAACAATGCAGCAAATGGCGCGTTTTTCTCTCAAACAGTTTTTTTTTTATTATTTACGTTCAAAATGGGTCAGTCATTTAGTGGACACCATGCATATTTGTTCATATTACTTCGAAGCTTTGAATTCTCTTTAACTAAATAGAATTTTCTACTTTTTCTTATTATATTTCTTCAGCATTTATTTCCTAAATGTAACTAATCTGCAGAAATGAATGATACCCAGATGGACCAAGAGTTTCATCTCTTATTTTAAAATTTTTGAAACTCAGGCAACTTTGTTGTAAATGAGGTCTTATAGTTCAATCTTAGATTGAATAGTCTAAATACAAAGTAAATGTATAGAGCTTTAAAAAATTAAAAGACAAAGAAAAAGAAATGAATTCACAAAAAATTTCAGATCAATTAAAAAAATATATTGTCCGGATTTAAGATACACCATTTTAAGAATAGTTTTTCAAATTATTTTGTTAATTCACTAACACAATTTTTGGCACATCATTTACTATGTTTCTAACGCTGAATTCAAATATGGAATAAATATTTTTCTATCATCTATACAGTTTTTACATAATGACTTTTTTAAGGTTTTTTTTTTTTCGGAATTATAGTTATTTTCTCAATGATAGTTTTTGTATGTAAAGCAATATTTTAAATTGGATCCAGACAATTTACTATCAGGATTACGCTAATTTTTGTCTTTACAAGTCGGGTTGACTAAACTAATTGTTTCGGATTCGAGTCGATTTCGGATTGAGTTTTGATTCCTGTGGGTTGGGATCGGGCTCACCTGATTTTTCAAAAAACGAATGTCCAGAATATTATTTCAGATAATAAACTATATATTTGAGTATGAATGACTCTTTACTGGTTTATTTTTTAATTGTAACTTATGATTTCTTTAACATAAAATTTTTAGAAGCTTCAAATATGCGAATCTAAAAAACAGCCGATTCCGCAAGTAAATATTGAGTATTGCTTATACACTGAAAAAAAAAAAAAAAAAAAAAAAGTGTTGATTTTACAGTATTATACTGTAAAATTTTTTGACACTGGCAAAAAAAAAAAAAAAAACTTTTTTTTTTTTTTTTTGCAGTGTAAATGTATCCACGTTGCAATCTGTTTTGCAACGATTACAAATGAATTTAATATTAGAAGTTCCAAACTTTAAACCTTCATAATTCCTATACTACTTGACCGAATGATTTGACGTTTGGTATGCTAAGATAAAATTCACCCGAAAAAGTCAAGTATGATGTCTTTTAACATAAATTTAAAAAAAGACAAAATTTCCAGCTATTTCCGTTTTTTTCTGTGACAATTTCGAAATGAAAATGTATGAGAAGTTAGTTAGTTCTCTCTCTTTTTTGCCGACTGTACTTCAAACAAAAATCGTTTGGCCTCCGACGATTCATCTCTACTTTAAATAACAGAGTGAATATGCATAAAGTTAGAGATGTGCTTGGGCAACAATTTTCTGGCCCAAGCCCGGTCCCGTACAACAGCTAAAAGTTCCGTACAAAACTGTTATTGGGCCGTAAAAAAAAACTTTTATTGGTCCAGCCATTATAAAAGCCCGTGCCAGCTCGCGACATCGTCACGGTTTTTTTGGCTTTTTCAAATTTATGGCACGGCCTGTGCAAATATAAATGAAATCTGGCCCGATCCGGCACAGCTTAATTTCGACAAAAAAATGCAGATATTCTCAAATCTCCATTTTACATCTGAAATTCTTCTTAAAGGATTTCGCATATATTTCTAAATGCAAAAATGTAAACTATAGCATTTTTCAGATTTTTATGTCTCCAAACCATGGAATACGAATTTACAATATTAATGATACATATAATTACATACAAAAGACGATTCAATAAAAAGTCAATGTAGATTTAAAAATATGTAAAAAAAAAAAAAAATGCTTTAAAAATATCATAATCTTAATACCAGGGGATAGAATCTTACGCATTTCGGTCGATTTCCACACTTTTAAAAAGTTTACTTAATGAAATTTCAGAGCTTTCTAGCACTAAAAACAAACGTGCTGGAAAGCTCAAAATTTCATAAAATTCAGCGTATCATAACTCGGTGAGTTTTGGTCATAGAAGAATACAATTTTTACTGTTTTATTCTCTTTTTTTCTTCTTTTTATAAAATAAAGTGCAGCATGATTTATATGAATATCAGTCTAGATGTTTTATATTTGATATGGAATAAAACATAATAATAAAGATTGAAATAAAAAATAAGACGTGCAATTTAAATGTTTTCATTTTATACATGATTTTATCGATCTAGCTACGAAGCCGATGGGAAAAAATTTACGAAAGCAGTCGGGCTCGTCTGGAAAGAGACATGAAGTTGAGAGAACTGGAAAGAGAAAAGAAAAGAGCCCTTACAGAACAGAGATACGACAGAGTTAAACGACTATGGGCAGAAAACGATCGTAAGGAATCATTCTTTTATTGATTATGTAGTTTTGAAAAAAATGTCAAGTAGTTTTATTTCGTGCAAAAAAAAGCTACTATAAAAGTATGGGACAAGTGTAAATCTCCCACCCAGCTATACACACACCCATTTGTTTAATATATAATGGATATGTTATTATTTTCTCATTAGCTGTAGCCACCCTTCTTTTTATTTCTCTCCTCTGTACTTACTTAAATTAAAGATAACAAGAAAGAAGAATTATGCGCGTCAAGCATAGATTATGAAGCATTTGAAAACCCAAATTCAGCAATTAATACAATCTATAGTCGGAAAAACATCCGAATTTTTTTGTGCATCCCTGTGTAGGATCTATAAATTTGTTTATATACATAGTATACATACTGCATAGTATGCCAAATTTAGTTCTGTTAGGAAACGCATAACATAGTTGAAAATTTCCCTTCAGGAAACTTCCGTTAATAAGCGAGAATGTACTCGAATTCTTTTGTGCAGCCCTGTATTGGATCTATAGAATTTATACAAAATTCGTGAATTGAACAAATTTTTCCATTGATTATAATTCGTTAAAACACGAAAATTTCCCAATCTAGCGTAAAAAATACCTGAAATCCTCCAATCTAAAGTTGCATTCTCGCCAAATCATAGGAATGTTCAGGCATGTATGCCTTGTAACTGTTACGTATTCGAAACTGAATTTTTATTTTTACAAATGTCCTTTTTCCGAAAAATTCGAGAATTGAAGCTCAAAATTTCCAAAAATTCTCCAGTCGAAAAACGGAAATTTTCTTCAAATAGCCAAAAAATATCTTCCAATCACAGGGGTGTTCCGGCAACTTGCTGGATGTATTTTTTACGTTTTTTGACGAAAATCTTTTTGAGAATGTAGTGGTATATATGTATGACTGTGTTGATATAAATACTTGAATAAATTTGTTAGTTATAGATGTATTAATATGCGATTTCCAGTGGAAATATAGTGTTTATGTCAAAGTAGCAAGAAAATGTAGACTGCTTCAAGTAAAGTACCATATACTGTAAATAGTCCAAGAGTGTTAAAAAAGTTTCACTACACTGCAAAAAAAAAGTGTTGATTTTACAGTATAATACTGGCATCCCAGCTGCCAGTACCGTAAAATTAACAGTAATAAACAGTAAAATAAGCAGTAATACGCTACCACGCATGCGCGGTAGCGTATTACTGCGGATTTTTCTGTTAATTTTACGGTATAATACTGGCAGCTGGGTTGCCAGTATTATACTGTAAAATCAACACTTTTTCTTTTCTTTTCTTTTTTTTTTTTTTTTTTTTTTTGCAGTGTAGTGATGGAAAAATTTCTTCGTCTCCTGAGAAAGGCTAAGACGAACCTAAAGAAAATTCAGAAACAATTTCAATGGACTGTGAACGGCTTCATCGGTAAAGTGTTTTAAAGAAATAATGCTCGCTCAAAGTCACTATACTAGTCCATCGCAAGAGATTTTGTTTGGACGCTAAAATAATAGCGTCGCCACCAAATAGCCAAAATTTTGCGAAAAGGTCAAGAAATAATGGAAATTTGAATAAAAAAATTGAAATGATTTGTTCTAATGATCAGATTTTGACGAAATTGAAATGGGACCCCCTTGGGGCCTTACTCTTTCAAACAAAATAAAAATTTTCAAAATCAATGCACATACGAGAGTTATGCGTGAACAACATAATACATTACATTACATACGGGTCGAATTGATAACCTCCTCCTTTTTTTAAGTTGGTTAAAAACGTAAACAAGCAGAGAAAAGTACAGCAAAGGTTTCTCCATGCAAGGAACAGAAATGAAGAGTGCCCAGTAAGGAAAAGAATTAAAAATAAGTTTCAATTTGTTTGAAATTATTTTCCCAGTTTAAATTTATGTGCTTTAAAGATTATTTAGTGATGATTTAATTTGCTAACCAAAGCAGTATCTATTTCTTTTTTTTTCATTTTTGTATTAGACTAGAAACAGCTCAAAATGTGTATTCAGTCAAAAAACATTTACAGGCTTCATACAGACGCGAGAAGAAAAAATCCAAGGAGTTAAAAAAAATTCTAAAGAGTACAAGAATTTTAAATGACTTGCCGTATTTTTTTCATGTAATGCCATCCCTCGTGTAATCCCTCGCACTCACCCTATATTTTAATATCTCATTTAGAGAGAAAACTGATTTTATTCTATTACATTCTATTAAAGCTAGTACTAAAATTACAAAGTATTCACAATGCATGGCTTATTGGTTTTGTAAATTTGAATACAAAATTGCCAGCAAACTATACTTTATGTATACATTAGGTCAGTCAAATTCGATATACTCATCATACATCAGATGCATCTAGATTTTAAAAGAAAATTTTGAAAGGAAAAAACCACGCGGCATATACAATATATATATATATAGTAACTTAATTATTATTTTTTTTTAGAATGGCAATAATCACTTGAACTTTAACCTTTGTAAACATAAGAAGATTTTTATTTTACTTCCTTTAAAGGTTAATTTCTTTCAAGCCATACATGCTTAAGCAGTATTATTCACCGTGTAAATATATGTTTTCATTTTCTACTCTTGTATATACTTCAATTAAATCATTGCTCAACGCTAAATTATGCTTCATGATAATTTAAGGAGTTTTTAGGGAGTATTTTGTTTATTTAAGGAATTCTAAGTACTCCTTGAAAACCTTTTCACTTCTAAGGAGTTTTAAGTAGTCTGTATGAACCATGTATTTAGCGTATATTCCGGCGTATAATGCGAACTTAGGTACCAGAAAATGGATCGAAATTTACAGATGCACATTATACTCAAGTTATAAAAATGAAATATTAAAAATTAAGAAAGAAATGACCCATAAGTATTGAGGTTTCTACATTAATGGCTATTTACTTACAAAATAAATAATGTTTGCTATCAGATTGCATGAAATGGACTAGTTACTTTACTTTTCAAAGTGTTTTATTTTATTTATTACTACACATCTCATGAAGGTTTCTTTGCAAAGAAGGGGGTGCGCATAATACGGCGAATATATCTTACAAAATGTCTGAAATTATAGGTGCGCGTTATACGTCGGAATATACGGTAATTAATGTTTGTCAGCAATCTCGCCAAAATGCTGCGTTAATAAGCTGTGAAATCTTACAAATAACTAACTAACGGACTTTTATTCTGATATGGCTGAAAGTATTTATTTATTTTTGGAGAGTTTAATAATAAAAAAAAAGTATGTATATTCTTAAAAAGTCTGTTTCATCCGAATTACAATTGCGACCTCACCCATGAAACATATTAAGTTTATTCGAAATGCTGGACAAAATCATTATAAAAGTTGAAAACAATAAATGATTTCACTCGGTAGACTGTTGATTAATAAAACAGCTAAGAATAATTACAATTTGCTTTGCATAAAATATTACTGTAATTATAACACCGAATAAGCAATTCTATTGAAATTTTCTTAAAGGAGCAGTCAAGGAAAGAAAAAAGAAAAAAACAACAGATTTGTCGAGGTCATTTACTTACACGGATTCACCTCTTCAGAAACGGATTACTTCAGGTATTAGATTAATTTTACTTTTCGAAAGATGATTCATATCCGGTCTGTTACAAATACATTATGAATAATAATTATAAATAATAAAAACATTTTAAATTATTTTATTTTAGATTCTGAATCAAGCCTGGCTTCCAAAACTTCAGAGGTAAATATATTGCTATTTTTTAATCCGCAGATTTTAAATAATGAAAATTCATAAATAAAAAAAATTCTCCCGCCATGTACCGGGAGGAAAATATAGTTCCTTATTCCTGGGTTTTAAGAATTTAGCTGATCTTACTTGAAAGCAAAAATGCATGAGACCCAATTATAGAAAATTCCCAGTTTTCGTCAATATTGAACTTGGATGGGAATTCCGAAAAATTAGTCAGCTATCGCCAAGTTGGCTTCATTTCTGGCAATTTATTGTTGTCGCCAGTTTTTGCGATAATTTGCCAAATATCACCAAGCTTGGCGAGAATTTGTTGCTGGCGGACACCGTTACATACGTACGTATATGTGATTATTTTATGAATACCGATATACTTTTTCTTTTAAATATGACGTTAGTTTATGATATGACTATGTAGTTTTAAGCGTATGAGATATGCAACAATAGTTACAACAATGAAATTAAACTTAAAAATCTGCGACGTTCGCTAAAGCATAAAATAGAAACGAACACGGTAACGGATGGATCCCTTATTTTTAAAATCCGCTATCTTGTTTCAAAATCTCAGCTACTCTGGAGTCCAGAATTTCAAATATTTGCTATATCAATCTCAACATTTTGTACGATAGAGGCGATACAATAAAATGGTCTGGAATCCTTGTATTTAACACTTATGAAAAATAAATTTTGGATTTATAATGTTTTGTATATTTTTTTAGTTTGAAATCTTTAAGTGAAGTTTTATTTTGAAACAAGATTGCGCATCAAGTTGGCCAACGAACTCTGTCGAGATATTGGTATTATTTTGAAACAAGATTGCGCATCAAGCTGGCCAACGAACTCGGTCGAGATATTGGTAAGCCTCTACATATGGCTCAGTCACATCCAAATTGATTTATGAGCGTAATATTATGTCATGCGATACGAGTGTGACAGAATGTGATAAAAATCTCATAAAAATCAACATTTGAACGGAGGTTAGTTTTGGGGTCTGGGAGTCATATCGATGAGAATGTACTGAAATTTTCCAGAATTGTTTTACTCTGTACGGCTGCAATAGGTAGTTTTTTACTTTTTATAATAGAAGCTACCCAATAGTTCGCTGACAACTTTTATTATTTTCTAAATCGACTGCTATTTTGACGGCTGAACACATAGCCATATTGCTTACATTACTGTTTATATGCAATTCTATGAATTATCTTGTTTTGCGTGTTTAAGGCTTAAATTACCATACGTAGTTACTAATTTACCAGTAGACACGATTTCACCACAAAAATATATTTCACGATTCAGAATTTCTGTTTCCAATTGATTAAGATAATTTTTTTTCTGGTAATCCCATTTAAATTTTATTAGCGTCTGATGATAAATTGTATACATGTCTACCATACATACTTTTAATTTTCGTGCAAATATGAAGGAATTAGTAAGGTAAAGGTTAGAATTTCCCCTTTAAAAAATTATAATCTTATCACTCATATTTTTTCCCACCTCATTTATCGATGCCATTTATGCTTTTATGACACAACAGCCATATTGATATGGATTCTTTATCGACATTTTCATGGATAGGTTTCCCCTTCAGGAAGGAGTTTTAAAAGTTAGCCGAACCTTGATTTTCGTACAGTTAAAATCCTTAAAACAATACGCAGTCACTATTAGCGAACCCGCGGCGTCTACGTTTCATTTTCTGACCAGTAATTTCACCAGTCGAGCAAGTGGGCTCTCGTATTTTAAAGATTTACACTTTTATTTAACATATCTGTTTGAATCACCACATCTTTCGAGGACGAAGAGTTTTAACTTTTGCACAATTTATTCTTTCCGATGATGCTTAATAAATTTTACAGGAAAATACAGAAAAATATATACAAAAATATTTATTTATTTCCGATTGTTGTAACTGAATTTTAAAATCGTCGTTTTTCTTATCATTTCTTTTCTAGTTTCAGTTAATTAAAACTCAGCAACATGAGAGAGGTGGTGGTAACCGTTTCAGGGGCAAGTAAACATGTTTCTGTAATATTGAATCAAGACACAAACACAAAGGATACAAGAATTTCCGAAAAACCCTTTTTTGTAAATAAAATGCAGTTTTACATTTTTTTTTCCTCACCAAAGTTATAAAAGTAAAATTTTATTCAAAAATTCTGGTACAAATTTTGATTAAATTTAAGTGGTGGTAATAATAATATACCACTGCCCTTCAAAGGGTTCAAGCCAATATCGCAGCCATGTTGCAAAGGAAATGGTGCTTTCAAGCTCTAAGAATAAGAGACGCTTTTAACTTTTTTGGATGTGACTTCAATGTATAACGGCAAAATGTTGTGCGATTCAATTTTCTTTATCTACATCTTGATTATACAAGGTATCCATTGATAATACAATCTAATAGTTATTTCCTCGAGCAGTAGTTATACATAGGGCCTTATTACTGGAGTGGCAAACTGGGCTTTGTCCAGGGCCCCCAAATTCATCATCTTAAGTAACTGTGACTGAAAATTAATGTAATATGTGTCAAGAGAGGGAGGGGGACCTGAAGTCTTCCTTTGCCCCAGGCCTCCGGATTATCATGATCAACGCCAAGTCGTACAGGTGTACTTCAAGTTACCAGTAATGAATTAATGTGGTAACAAATCTGATGAAAAGCCTATAAAGTTAAAAACACATATTCTTGTAAGAAAAAAAATCAAAATTTTTATGCCGTCCCTCGATTTTATAAATTGTATTAAGCAAAAATTACCACTTAAAATAGTAAATAAAAAGAAAACTGCCCAGTTAAACTGAGGGCATTGAGCTCACAGGCTATTCACACTAATTGCATATTATATTCTTATTTCAAAGAATTTGAAATAAGCTTTTCGAAAAATAAAGAAATCGACAATATATTAAGGGGGATCATCCCCCGTCCCCCCCCCTTATAATTAACCAATAAACCCCCAAAACTAATCAAGGAACACCCTTATTACAATAAACATATATACACAATTTGAAGAAAATCGGATAATTCTGCATGAAAAAACCCATTTATCTAAATTAAGGGGGGTTAGCCCCCCCCGTTCCTCCCTTTATACTTAACCAATGAACCCCCAAAACTAATCAGGGAAGCGCCTTATCACAATGAACCTATAAACAAAATTTTAAGTAAAACGGTTACTTCTATCAAGAGTTATCGCGTTACGTACATACATACATACAGAACCGGCGGGCACATTAGCTCTCAGGCTTTGATTGCCTGTGAGCTAAAAAGTCATCCTCTAATGATTAAAATGAGTCATATTACATCTGCTTAAAATTAAAGCAGTATCTTCTTTTGATGAGAAAATGGGAAATACACAAATTTATTTTAGAATAAATAAATTATTTCAGCATTTTAATCAGTCACTGAGTCTGAGAGACAATATACATTGCAGAAAAATGCATGAAAATGACAATTCATTATTTGATACATGACAACAAAATGATAAAGAAAGACGTAGCGTATCTACCAAAAAACTGCAAGTTCGTTTAAACGGCATCAGGGAAATGAGAGGCTTCATTTCACTTAGAAAATAAAATGTTGATCAAAATCTGATTGCATTTCTTTCGCTCTCTCTCTCGTACACACACAAAATAATAATATTAACAATCAATTAAAACATTGCAAATTACATTATTGTATTAAATATGTAGAAAAATACTTCTAAAATTGGAACTAAAATTCCCCTTTGTGTATCAATTAAAAATATGAAACCATTTAAAATGGATCACAATTTATGTATTACTAAAATAGGTGTAAACATACAATAAAGGTTTTTAGGACATTAAAACCATTCTAAGATGTTAAAACATTCGTCGGAGTCCCGAGCGCTTTCGACCAAAACCTGGCCATCATATACATAAATTGTGATCCATTTTAAATGGTTTCATATTTTTAATTGATACATTATTGTAGTTTTTGCAAGAAAGGTTTCTTCTGCCTGCAATGGAGAAAATACCCTCCTATGGGAAAGAAAAAAAATATATATAAAATGATTCTTTTGCTTTTCTTAAAGATGAAGGATGTTACATTAAAATTCATTTTTCAACTCATGGATTTTCTTTGACATTTCGATTTAATTTTTCTTAACTGTTACATCAAATGATCAAAATGAACGTTACATTAAGAGTAAGAATTCAAATACTTATATTTAAAACATACATAATAATTATATATATTACCTTTCTTAACATATTAAGAGTTAAAAGGGTTTTTTTTTTTTTTTTTTTTTTTTTTTTTTTTTGTCACCTGACAATTCTAGATATATCATTAAATTTAAATAAAAAATTACTGATATGTAATAACTTCAACTTTTATATGGCCCTTAACCGGAATGTTACATTTTCATATGTGGAAAATGCTTTAAATTCTTAAAAATACAGTGTCTCATAACCCATTCAGTTTCAATTGCTGCTTTACGGCAGTGGGATTTATAATAATAACATTAGAATAAGACTATATTTTAACCTAATATAACAAAATCGAAGTACTATATAAACAAGTTGGTAAGTGGGATCGAAGATCACACAAGGGGTTTCGTTTAATATACAGGGTGATTTTTTTTAAAGTTGTGAAAGTAAAACCCTATAACGAAAGAACCACTGATCCAAATGACCGGAAATTTCACCAGTATGCTCCCAAAGCAATGGGAATTTTTTTGGCATGGTTAAAAAAAACTTAAAATCTCACCGACAGATGGCGCTGTATATGCAGTAAAGTCGGGAGAGGAGCTTGTGCAAGACACACGCACGGTGGATACTCTTCACTCTGTTGTGGAACATGCGGTTTCACGTTTCCAACTCGTAACTGAAAACATTGGACAGCACACTGAAAATCGTATGCGTTAGTTGCGCAGTTCTGTACGAATGTTTTACTCCATATTTTTATTTCGTTCTGTTTCTGCAGGTGTGTGCAGTTTCTTTTCCCAATTACTGCATTCTGTATATCAAAAACATACAGAATGCAGTAATTGGGAAAAAGAACTGCAAACAACTGCAGAAACAGAACGAAATAAAAATATGGAGTAAAACATTCGTACAGAACTGCACAACTAACGCATACGATTTTCAGTGTGCTGTCCAATGTTTTCAGTTACGAGTTGGAAACGTGAAACCGCATGTTCCACAACAGAGTGAAGAGTATCCACCGTGCGTGTGTCTTGCACAAGCTCCTCTCCCGACTTTACTGCATATACAGCGCCATCTGTCGGTGAGATTTTAAGTTTTTTTTTAACCATGCCAAAAAAATTCCCATTGCTTTGGGAGCATACTGGTGAAATTTCCGGTCATTTGGATCAGTGGTTCTTTCGTTATAGGGTTTTACTTTCACAACTTTAAAAAAAATCACCATGTACCTTTCAAAACACTTTATCCTTTAATTAATAAATCCAAATAAATTTCATTTTCCCTAAAAAAAAATCAGGTTTTTTATAAAATAAAAATTTAACGGTCGAATTTTTCGATTTTTTGAATTTCTTAAATAGAATATGATTTTGCGTATATATACCAATTTTCAAATCCTTATCTTATACAGTTTTAAAAATGTGAACAAGCGTTAAAATTTGTGAGTGAGGTATTTAACTATCATCAGCATCGTTTATTTTTATTTATTTTTTTTTAATCTTTCGTCGCATTCGAAAGTAAAAGAAACAAATATTTTTTTCGTAAAATAAAAAGTTACAACAAATATCCTGTTAAAGAAAACCCTGATGTAAATTAGGGATTAATTCCATCATTGTCATATTTCTCAGCCAGGTGTCTCTCATTGAAATTGACATGTCCGAAGGAATTATTTTTCTACAATCGAATTAATGAAATAATAATTAATGTCTTCGGTTGTAATTGAAGGATTTTTACAAAAATTACATAATTGGATTCAGCGTTAAAAAATACGCATAGATGTATTAATTTCAAATCGATAAATGCAATATTAAAAGAAAGAAAATCTATAGAGCCTGGAAAATGCGTAGTCCGTCATCTTTGAGCTGTGGGAACAGATGCTAGACTGTTCGTCTGTGTTTTTCCAATGAAAGGAAATTAAACGAATTTATTATCGATTTTCAATTGATATTTACATTTCTAGTGGGAGTAATTTAAATTTTTTCAGAAATTCTGAAAGATATTTTTTTTTGTGTGTGTGTATCCCCGAAATTTTATGTTCCTAGGTGGAATACTTTAAGAGATAGGGGTGTCTTTAAAAACGCCCAGTCTGTTATGGCCATTGCAATGCTGTGACTATGGCAACCCTTTCCTCTCTTCTGGAGTTTTAGAATGAATTTCCTTTGCGGTTTGATTAAATTATACGCTTTAGTTGAATATTTTCCATTAATAAGTGTTTTTTTAATTAATATCTTGCATTAATGAAGACATTTTCAAAATGTTATGATTTGTCGTGTGACAGTAGGTATTCAGCTGTAAGTACACAAAATTTCAAGTCTCTAACTAATACAGTTTTTGAGAACGGGCTCTGTGACGGACAGACAGACAAAGGAGTGAGATGAATAGAGTTTCGTCAGATGAACAAAACTATAAAAATTGAATTATCCTCCCCTCCCCTTTTTTAATCAAATTTTTGAATTAAATAAGCTCTTAAAATAAAGCTGAAAGATTTTTTATAATTGGAAAAGTATCTCTGTGATAATTGGCTGGGGAAATAACTATTGATAAATATATCAGTGAACAACCTATACATAGAAATTCGATTTTATATTTTAAATAAAACTTTCATGTAGTAATTTCAAGGTACAATTTCAAATTTCTATAACAGACAATTTCTTTTCCTTATTTTTTTTTTTTTTTATTTTTTTTTTTACACATTTTACAGCTTGATATGCTGCATACTGATTTGGAGGATGATCAACCAGCTAAGAGTACATTTTCTGAGGAATATTATAATACAGAAAAAGTTAATAATGTTACTTCTCCTGAAATTGGCAAAAATGACAAAGTAAAGAAAGAATTTGATGATGGTATGGAAATCACAAAGGCAAGTTTACAACAAAAGGATGAAGAACATTTTAAAATACCTGATAAAAAAGTAATACGCAAAGTACCATCCAAAAGAGAAAGAAAATTTCAGCAAGTAGTTGATATGTATACCAAGGAAATTGAAGAAGATACAAGAAAAGAAGAGGGGCCAAAAAAAGACAATGATATAAAGAAAGAGAGTGAAGAACCTACATTACCAGTTCAAAGCAAAGAACTAGAATATAAAGATGATATTGATAGAAAATCTATTCAAAAGTTAAAACCTCAGTTAGGTTTTGTTGAGCAGTCAGCGCTTATAAAGTTTCTATATGGTTTGCCAGGCGTTACTAAACCCAACAAAACAGAATTGGGTGATTATTCACTAGTAACTGAGAAAGCAGATGAGATTTCAAATGATAAAAATGCAAGAAATTCTGAAACAGCAAAAGAACTCGAAGATTACACATCACTTTCTTTTAAAACAACCTTAAAAGAAAATTCAGCAAGATCTGAACCAGTAGTTAAGAAAGCAGATGAGATTCCAGACAAAAATAATGCTAGAAATTTTGAAATAGAAGGAAAACTTCAAGATTCTACAGCTAATTCTTTTAAAACACCTTTGAAAGAAATTTTAGGAAAATATGGATATGAAGAATATGGTGATGTATGGAAAGCTCTAGACAATTTATATGAAGAAAGAAAGAGGAATTTTCGAGGCATTCTAGGACTGGATGAATCAAAAATAAAACAATGGAGAAGTGAAAAAATTCGAAAGGAATTGTATAAAAGCGAAATATATTTACCATTTGCTATTCAGCACAAGAGACCTGCTATGCCTGAGAAATATCCAGCAGCATATACTTTAGATGAAAATACGCTCAAAACATATAAAACTGGCAGTGAAAGTGACTTATCAAAAGCTGAAAGCAAAGAAAGTACATTAAAAAAAATTTTTGCCAAAAAAGAACTCGATGATATCTTTATTAAAAATGAGCACAGAATTAGAAATGAACAAAAACTGCAGAAAATGAAGTTAGGAAAGACTATCTCTAAAACGGCATTAAGTCCCAAGCCTGAAATAGAACAAAAAGTTAAAATGGATTGTTCCAAATCAGGTCTATATAAAGCTAAGAAGAAGATGTTAGATGTTGATTTACTCATTTCCAGCAGAAAAGCACATTTTGCAGGAAAAAGAACTTTAAAAGTAGGAAATATCTCCGATACTAGAATTAAGGATTTCCAATCATATGAAATATATATTCCCCAGGCAACTGTAACAACTCCAAATTTTACAAGCTGTAAAAGAGAAAGTTACTCTAAACTGGACTATAAGAAAGAAGTCACCGATTGGCATATGCCTTTTACCACTGTCAGCAAATTACGGAAAGAAAGGAACGTCAGTCCTGATTTTTCAAGTTATATACAATCAAAAAACAGCCTGACACAACAATTTATCAACAAAACAACAACCTGTACTAAGGAGGCTTCAGAACTTGTTGAAAAATATCTTGGAACTTTAGTGGATGATATTATTTTGGAAGCTGAAGTTCTGAAAATCAGGGAAGGAAAAGCAGATGCAGATGGCACACAAAAATTTACAAGTAAGTCAGATCCTAAATTATTTTCTGATAATGAATTGACACATAGTATCAAAGATAATACTCAGAAAACTGAATTAAAATTTGATGAAAAAGATAAAGCAACATCTGATTCCAACAACTTTGCAAAACCATGCAGTGGAGTAATTCATTCTTCCAAAATGAGTGAGAGTGATGATGATAAAAGAAGTAGTATGTCTAAAAAAACTGATAGTGAGAATGTATACTTTGATTTCACAGACTGTGAATGTGATGATACAAAATGTGGTATAATAGAACCCAAGGATGAAACCATAGAAAAAGACACAGAAAAGGAAGAAAAAGATAGTCTTGAGGAATTAAGGCCATCATTTATTACCGAGGATGAAACTATAGAAAAAGATAGTCTTGGGGAATCGAGGCCATCATTTATTACTGTTGACACTGATAAAAAAATAACTGCTGAAGATGTTTCTACTTGTACAAAGCTAACTACTACTGACAGATCTGAAAACATTGCAGATTTTCACACAAAACAGAAAATTCCCCAGATAGATAATATTTTACAAAAATCTACCGAAAGAAAAAAAGAATCTCTGACAGAAAATATTCAAGAAATGACAGATACTTACAAACAATTACAAATTTCTACCCCAAGTGAAACTATGAACTTTTTACATAACATAGGTCTTTTACATACTACAAAAGAGGAAGAGACAACTGCACAGACTCAGCCAAAACAGAAAGAAAAGAATGCAAAATTATCTGGTTTTGATATTCAGCCAAATATTGCTCCACTGAATGCAGATCCCTCTGCATTAATAGATAATAATGATTTGGCACAAGATGGGGATGAAACACTCTCGGATGACCATTTTCATAGGGCTTTATCTTTTATTTCATCTTCAAGTGACAGAGATGGTACTGGTGCAATAAGCATTCAAAGCGAGGAAGAAACTAAGTCTACAAAAGATGAATGGCCTATAAATGAAGCATCAGTTAATAGAGATCTAGAAGATATTTCAGACACCAAACCTGATAAAGTTTATTTAGAGAGTACAACAAGTGAAATCAAAGCTGAAGAGAGCACACTCCCTATTTCTGATATTCCTAAAACAGAATCTGAAACAGAAATAAGCATTTGCTCAGATTATGAATCAGATAAACAAATTAACATGGGACGGATTCAACCCTCTCAATTTGATAGTAAATGTCTGTTAGTATCGCCAAATTCATCTGAAAGATATTTTGGGGAGTATTCTGAACAAACAGATTTCACACCAGACAGAACAGTTGATCACATTGATGAACGCTCACCAGGAGCTCAAATTGTTCCATACAATAAAGATATAAATCTACATGCAAATAGACAATTCTGCAAAGATGAAGACAAATTGGAGATTGATTTCAGAGATAATTCCATAACTGTAAATTTTGATATTCCAAAGTCTGTGATAGATACTAACCTTAATGAGAAAAATTTGAACTTAATTTTAAATGAATGTGTTTCAAATATCATACGAGAATTTAAGCAAAAGAAATATTCCAGTATAACACAGATTGAACCCATAGCAGATGCAGATGAAAATGGTTCAAAAGATACTTCAGGAATTAAGAAAACAGAATCAAATGTTTTAGCTTCAACATATAGAACTATACGAAATGGAATGCTATCAAAAAATGCAGATGAAGAAATTTGTACAGAAGATTCTGATTCAGACCATGGTCCTTCTGGAAGTAAAACATCTTTATCACGTAATATTGAAAATGTCAAAATTTTCTCAGAATATCCAATCGATGATGAATATCTCAATGTAACATCCTTGACAGAAGATGAAAAACAATCAACAGATTCATCTGAAAATAGTGCATATCAAAACTTTGATCCCAATGGAAATCAAGATGATTCCTTAGAAACTGACTACCATTGTAAACTATTTTCCAATGATGAGTTTGATTCAAGCAAATCAAATTTAAAAGACTCTAAAACATGTCCTTCAAAATATTTATATGCACAACAAAACAAAGAAATAAAGAGTATTGCTAATGAAAAAGCTGAGAAAATAGAACAGTATTTCAAAACAAATAAAATTAGAACAACACATACAAATATAGATGAAATTATTATTGCAGACGATACAGAAGATGAGATTAAAATTATTGAAGAAAAAATGTCTAAACTTAATCTTTAAATTTGTTTACAGTTTAAACTAAATGAAAACACTTACAATATTTTGTTTTAGAAAATGATGCTGATATGATGAATTTAATAAAATTATTTCTGAAACAAAATGATTCTAGTTCTGATTTTAACTATAAGACTGAATTTATACACTAATTAAATTTTCAGCAGAGCTGAAATTACGTTGTAAATTAATGAAATACAAAGGATGTGAATTGTCACTTTACTAAGCAGCGTACAACCATTAGAGTGAAAAAATGTCCAGACCGGGGTTCGATCCCAGATCCCTTGGTACACTTGCGCACCAAGTGCTTTACCAATTAAGCTATCCAGACGACTTTTCATCTTGTGCTGCATGGTTGTAGCCTTGCCATATAAGAGTGAGAGAATGCTAGACTGGATGCCGTCTGGATAGCTTAATTGGTAAAGCACTTGGTGCGCTATACCAAGGGATCCGGAATCGAACCCCGGTCTGAACATTTTTTCACTCTAATGGTTGTACGCTGTTTAGTAAAGTGATAATTCACATCCTTTGTATTTTTATAAGACAGAATTTTATTATATTTCAGTTTCTATGCAAATACTTACACTTCTATATAAGTAGAGATTGCAATTTTCACATGAAATTCAGCACTAAATAGGAATAAAATTTCAGCCACTTTTTAGAGATTACATTTAAATAAATAAATGATACAGTAGAAGATCTTTATAACGCAAACCTAAAAACACGAGGTTGTGCGGTATATAGAATTTTGTGTTATATAGATCACATTTCACACATCATTAAATTTAGCTTGTAAAACATGGCCAAATATGTGTGAAACATACCAAAATACATTAGAGTATCTTTATATTGCATTCTTTATTACCATGAGTTGTGCAGATTATAATTTTTTGCATTAATATAGATCATTCCACATATTGTTAAATTTACTTTATAAACATTGTCCAAACATACCTGTATCAATTCATAGCAATTTTTTTCAGTAATAAGCTTTGAATTAAGGAGATAAAGTTGAACTAATGTATCAAATTTAGTTCTCTAGAGAATAACAACTATTTATAATGTGGGAATTCAGGTGTTTCTTAACTGAAAAGTCATTGTTTACATCTGAGAAATTGTGCGTTATATGAAGAATTGCATTTATATAGAATTGCGTTATAAAGATCTTCTACTGTATACACATATGCTGTGTGTTTAAACATGCTTTTATTAGTGTACTAAAAAGTAGAAAAAATATTTTTTTAAATCATAATCTGGAGGTCAAAACAATAATCATGAGACACTGATAGAAATACTCTAAGGAAATTGGAATTTTAATCACATTCACAAAATATTTTAATCATTAATGGATGTTTAAGAATTTTTATTTCTTATGATATTTATCGTGGCTTAATTTCCTTATCGTATTATTTTTAGTGCCTTATAATTTTATGATTTTTGCTTTGACCTTGAAATTTTTTTTATTAAAAAGAATTTTTGTTTTACTTTTCTATAAAAGCATGCTTTTTATGTTGTTTATTATTTTTAAGAATAATTATTTTGAACTTTTTAGTCTTTAATATATTTTTAATGCCCTCTCATTAGAATAAAAATTTTACTAAAATTAATTAATTGCTAACTAAGTTTTGTAATTACTAAATTTTTTAAAAGAGAAATGAGTAAAAAGTAGTTGGGGAGAAAAATTAACATTTTTGTCACATGAATAGGAATTTACTTGCCCGTTAACTGATTACATTTTCAGAAATAAATAAATAAATAAATAATACTGTAAAATTACTTGTGTAGTTTTTTCGTTTATGCTTTTAATTAACATTTTTATTAAGAAATTAAATTCTAGTACTTCCACATTTCCATTTTGATACTATTTGAAATTTCGCATGCAAAATCAAAACACCCTGAATAAACAAAACAAGAGATTAATGACATAATAAAACTATTTCCTTAATTATTTAATATTAGAAATGTCTCTCAAATAAAAAAGAAATCATATTGTTCTTGTTATTTTTTATTCTAAGAAACTGAAATGTCATTTATCAGTTTGAATAATAAAAAGCAAACTTCCTATTTGCTTAAAAAAATGATACAAAACAAGTATCTTCAGAAAAATTTTGCATGTAAAACCTGTAGATTAAAGATGGAAGTATAGATTTTTTTTTAAATCTTGAAATGTAAAAGTTCCTGATATTGTCAAATTCTTAACTTTTAATATTTATTTCAATTTCTGACAGAAGTAGTAGTATGCAGTATATGACATTTAATGCAACAGAAAATTTTGAAAGCAAAATTATTAAATTAATCAGGTTAACATAACCCTGTTTTAAAACATAATGGAGGATTTTTAATTTTTAAATGTTAAAGGGAATTTATCTATTACCAATTACGCCATCTGAATACATTATGTTCTATGCTGAAATTACATTTTATAATTTTGATATAACCGTTTGAAATTAAAATGTAATTCTTTTACATATGAAATTATTTTAAAATGCTATTCATTTTTCGCTCACACAGTACAGTAATCCCTTAAGGGGCCACTTCACTCAGACGAAAACACCCGCTCACTAATGTTAATCCTATGGAGGAAATTTTTGAAGATATCTCGTTCGCATTTCAATATTTTTAAATGATTTTTTTTGCATTGGATAGCTGAGGTCAATCTCTATGCACGCTCCTTTCTACTTTTTCGATTTTGATTACAAGTTTTTTTTATTAAGATACTTTCTCTTTCGAAACCGGTTTTGAAATTGAAAGTATCCTCAATAAAAAAAACTGCAACAAAAATCGAAAAAGTAGAAAGGAGCGTGCATAGAGATTGACCTCAGCTATCGAATGCAAAAAAAATCATTTAAAAATATTGAAATGCGAACGAGATATCTTCAAAAATTTCCTCCATAGGATTAACATTAGCGAGCGGGTGTTTTCGTCTGAGTGAAGTAGCCCCTTAACATTCGCGAGTTTTGATTATTCGCGAACATGAAAATGCGTAAAAACTTAACATTCGCGAGAATCTGATTTGATTATTCTCGATTTTTTTTAAAACTGTATCTTTCTTTTTCAGAAATTACAGTGGTTAAAACGATTGTTTCTCCTGTGTTTTCTCAGTATGTATTTACAAATTAATTTTCAGTTGTCAACTGAAAAAAAGAGCGAGTGTTGTAGGAAAGCAAAATAATAACAACAGCATGATACTGGTTGCAATGGTAATATTAGAAGCGGTAAGGTAACGGCATCTTCAATCTATTCATTTAAAATGTGCTTGTGCAGGTTCTCGAAGAGATGGAGCTGAAGCTGCAATTAGAAAATAAAAGTATCTCTGAAGCATTTAACTGTATTTAAATATCGTATTTTAATATTGTATCGCATACTGACCCACTAATACATTATCATCGCTTTGCAAATAGAGAGAGTCAACATTACTTAATAGAAAAAACCTATTCTTTTTTAGCTGTAATTATTTCTACAGTCAATTAATTTGAATTATCTTCATTAAATAAATTTCATATTTATAAACATGTCTGTACATTCCCCTTCTACATATATGTTACGCATAAAGTATTGTTAAATAAATATTTTCTTTTGTTCTTTGAAATGCTGTGCCATACTAATAAAAAATTTATAGAACGTAACTCCTTTGTTACTGCAGAGAGATAGACTCAACATTCGCGAGGTTTTTCTGGAACATAACCTTCACGAATGTTAAGGGATTACTGTATTTATTTAGCAACATAAGAGTTCAGTTGCTATCAAAATAACTGACCTTTGAATATCATGAAGTAAATAAAAACTTCATATATTTTTTGTTTATTTAACTTGGTTTATAATTTTATCATTAGAAAACTCTACTAAATTCTGCATAATGCAATAATTTCAAAAATTAATTGAAAGTATTTTTTAATTTACAATAATGAGTTTTTAAGGCAACTCAGCTTTTTTTTTTTTATGTTGTCGTTGTTGGGGTGAGAAAGATTAATACTTAAAATTTAACTTTTGAAAAAATCGAGAATTATAAATAATGGAAAATTTAAACCGTGAAATTTCAAAAGATTGTTTGTTCCATGATGCCTTGATTTTCAGGGAAATAGCATTTTAGTTATTGATAGTGTTTTCATTGCAAGAATCTGGATTACTAGTGTTAAACTTACCTTATTTTAAGCCATTTTTATAATCGTAGTCACATTTTAACTGTTTAATTTTTATACCTCAGAAAATAAGTATTCATGTCAAATACTTATACTGATTGAATTTAAATAATGTCCACAACTTTTTGTTCATTATGCTTAAAAATTTACAAGAATCTAATATAACAATTTGATTCAAGCTTTTCATTGTTTAAGGGAACTCATCAGTTTTAAACGTTCAAAAAATCATTTTTTGGTTTTCACATTTTTTAAAACATTTATTCAATTTCGAATCGAATGAAACAAGCTGCATGAATATATTAAAATTAGAACCAGTCAATTTGAAATTAATATGTCTATTTTAACACAGACTTCAATTGTTTTTTTAACTTTGCATTAACTTTTCTGCAAACTATGTTTTTGCCTTAAGATACACCTTAAAAAGCACATTCAAATCACAACAAATAAAATTTGCTTTGATTTATTGATAAAACAGTAGATGGGGATTGCAGGTATAATTTTATACAGATCTGTACAAAAGAAATTATCTGTCTGCAATTTTTTTTTTTTTTTTTTTTTTTTTTTTTAGTGCACATAAGTAGCAAAGGCAATTTTCAGAAAAGCATATTCAAAGTTTAAAAATGAATTGGAGTTAGACAAATCAATTTAAACTGACCTGATTCTAATTGGAATATTTTCAAGCTGTTGTTTTTGTTCAATTCAGAATTCTATAAATCTTCTTTTAAATGTGAAAACAAAAAAATGAGCTTTTGCAGATTTATCACTGATGAATTCTCTTAAGAAGGCAACAAAATTTGCAAAATCTTATGGAAAACAGACTGATGTTGAAGTAACTTTTTCTCGGAAGTTGCTGGAGTGATTTCAATATATATATTTTTAAATGGTTTTAGCAGTCGCTAAATTATAAATTGATCATTCATCAAGAAATAAAATAAAAAATGAAATAGTAATTATGTGATTTTACAAACAAAAGATTCTACATTTTGGTTTTAAATTAACGTTATTAAAAAAACTTATTTTTTGAAAAAACAAAATCATACCTAATTGTGATACAAAATAAATAGTTTACTGATATCTCTTTTAGTAGTTCCTAAGAAATCAATTCTATATAATCTGTTTACAATAGAATTTCACAACTCTTGTCTACTTAAAGCAAAGTGATTTCACTTAATAAAATAAATTTTTTACATTACATATTAATTCACAAATAAAATTTTATTACAGAACATAAATATTAATAATAAGTATAATTCAACGAATACACAAAAAAATTACTGATCATATTCCCACTGCCCCCACTTCCACACCCAAAGAAAAACATCTCAATAATCTACATAAATCAGTGTGTGAGTGTATGTTCGTTATACAAACCTACAATATTTGACTGATTTGTATGAAACTTTATATACATATGCTTTAGAACAAGAGTAAAATTACTGGTTACTTTAAAAACTACTCATACCAGTTCTTTACCCTTTTTTCAACCACCTGTTCTAATTTATCTTTATAAAAATGCTTTTTTTTAAACTTTCAAATGCATCTTTTTTTTTCTTTTGGCCACAAAAAGGAAATGCATATGGACAATCCTTTTATAAGCCAATAAAAAAATCAGTCTCATTATATTTTCACATCCAAAAGTGAAATTCTGAGCCGATAAAGATAATGTGCATTTTTTTAATATAAAATTAAAAAAAATTACTGCAAGTGGATTAAAATGTTGCAACATCTTCATTTAAAAGTGTATTTGATTTTGTAGTTAACATCTGCTATAACAAACATTTCAAAATGGCAAAAAATTTTAAAATCTTCTAAATATGACATCACTTATGATGAGACACTTTCAGTGACCTACGAAATGACTCTAAACAAACAGTTGTATGTTTTATTTCCTATTTCGTTTGTATACCTTATATCTAAGTGTTTTAATACCTTAGATGCAGTGGTAACATCTACTACGATTTATATTAAACCAGAGAACCCATGCGAAGAATTCACACTTAACATAAAAAAATAAATATTTACAATTTTTATAAATACTAATGAAGTCAGGGTTCTCACTGTTGCTCGCCATTGTGCCAAATATCTTCATTTAGCGAGTAAACGAACGATTAGACTCGCCAAATTACGAGTACTCAATTTTTGCTCTTTTTTTCCTTCCCTCTATCTTTACAAAAATAAAAAATTCATGAAGATTTTCAACTTCCGCTTAGAAGTTCCTGAACACGATTTGACTGTTTTTAGAAATTGTCTGTCTGTATGTGAAACAAATTTTATGGGTGCTCTATCTCAAGAACTAATGCACAGAATTTAATCCAACTTCAGATTAAGTTATACCTCGACATTAATCGATATTTATTAGGTTTTAGTGTAAGTCGCCTTACAGGTGGCACTGCTATGTTGCATCTTTCCCGATTTCTGCGATAGGTCTTCATATTCTGTTAGACCTTGATATAAATAGATCCTTATTAGATTTGGATGTATACCACCCAAAATGTGTCTTTGCTTTGCTGTGTTTTTCATGATTTTCGTGAGAGTTAAACCTACAGAATGAATATATTGTCATGTAATTTTAGTTACAGATGATTTGATTTACACAGAAGAGAGTTTTGTGATGACCACAACATACTAGTTTGTGCGGGTGTGTGTATGTCAATACAGGTGACACCCTTATTCGCATAACTTGAATTCTCGTTGTGAACCATGAATTTAGGAGATATCATATATTTCCTTCGAACAAACAACCTGCAGCAACTTTATCTCTTAACATGCAACATGCTACACTTTATTGCAATCGTATCACTACATTCAGTGGACAGTGAGATATGCTTCAGCGTGATGAGTGCAACAAAAACTAAATTGCGAAATCGAATGTATGTAAGAAATGCTAATAATTCCATTCCAGTATATGTTAATGGGTCCAATAGACAACAGTACAATTTTGAAATTGATTTTGAAGTATTAGCTTCAATAAAAAGGTGAAAAATTCTAGAAAAATTAATTTTTTTTATAATGTGATATATATTTTGAATGTTTCAGAATTTATTGGGTGTAATATCTTAATATCCTGAGTTAACTTGGGTTGGAAAGTTTTATTTCATAACATTTTAATATTAAATCGGGTTTTGAATTTTTTTTCTTGATTGCACCAGACATTTATTTTTAATAGTTTATGTAGCAGATAATCGAATTTAGATGAATAACTGAGATATATTTTGTTAAAAAAATGAGGTTACTTTAGAACATATTGAAAAAAAAGTACATTAAAGGGTTAAAGATAGATTTTTCAGTGTTTTCCGACGAATCTATTTTGCAAACATTCTTTTTCATTTTGCTACAGTTTTTAATTTCCGATTCACCAAATTGATAAGTTTGTTCAAAAGTCAGCGAGAACCCTAAATGAACTGTATATCCAATCAGAAGATAATCTTTAAATTATGTAATCTGCTGGTACTTCGATACAGTACACATACATATACACAGTCATTCATGAAAAAAAACAAAAATAAATAAACAATAGTACACATAAAAATTAAATAAAAACTCGATTAAAAGATCAATACTTTTTTTTCAAAAGGTATGTGTGAGAAAAAATTAACAATATTTTAACTGCATTAAAAGATGATGTCATAGCTTTCGGAAAAATACGGGACAAAGAAAAATTAATTAAATACATATGAAATGCAATTTAATCTAATATAACAAAGAATAACGTTTAAGCTACTCGTTCAATACCACTGCTTTGGCCAATATTGATGGTGTCTATAACCATTAAACATTTGAATTTTGCTTTTTAATCATAAGTATAAAATACACCCATGCAGATACATCACACTTTATCTTTTTCATACTATTTATTTATTTTTTATAATCATTGTTGAGCACGATATTTGGTATTTTATTTTTGTGGCAACACTGATTTGAGTAAAACCTTTCATTTCATTTATGAAAAGAATGCTGATTTAATTTTTAATTAACTGCAATTTTTTAATCAAAAAATATGTTTTAATGAAATTTGAGTGTAATATGTCAGAAGCCAGATTAAAAATATTTCGAATGATATCTTATTCATGGTTGTGCGTTTTGTAAATGCATAGAAAAAGGGATGGTAACAACAGAAATAATATATATAATAGGAAATGAAACATACCAACCTTTTTTTTAGAGTCAGTTCTTTCTCTTTTCAGCCAAAACACCATGATTGATGTCACAATTGAAAGCAACTGAACATCATTTTTATGTAATCATTGTAGATTTAGTTTTTATGAATGGAAATGTAAGTGTCCATTTAAAAATAATGCACAAAAAAGAATTTCACTAAATGCTACACCATTTGGTTGAAATTCCTCCCTCCCCTTATTGTCAGGGAAATAGTATATTTTTCTTCATATGAACCAAATAAAACAGATTCTTATTTATAAAGCTGATTGATTTTACTATGATTGCGTCATTTTTTCTGATTGTCTTTTTAATAATTTATGGGTGCGAATTCCCAGGGCTCCATTACTGTAATCACCATATTATTACTTTTAAAAACAATTATTATATTCAGAAGGCCTCTATGGTTAACATGGGCAAAGCTGGGTGATTCTGCTAGTAATAATTAAAAAAATTCTTGAATAGTGACTATTGCTTGAAGTATATTTAGAATTATAGAAATATTTCTACTATATTTCATTTTTACATTTCAACTTTCATACAAATATAGCTAATTTATAATTAAACTAAATAAATAAGAAAAAATGTAAAAAATGTAACAAAATTTGTAAATCCTGTGGTCTCAAAATATACATACAGCACAGAGTTGACTGCATTATAACTATACTTTAGAGAAAAGTATCATAATTGCATTGTCTATCTACATTTTAAAAGTGAGACACCTTATATCTATTTTTTTTTTTTTAAATATATGTATAATAGAGAGCAAAAAATTGTCAAAAATTCTTTTCACAATAAAAGAAATTAAACATTGCTGTTACTATGTTTTTAATACTGTAATATACTACATATGCAAACTTAATGACAGCATATAGTCTGTCTCAAAAGTTTAGGCACGCACTGAAAGATAATAAAATCGGAAGGAGAAATACATGGAAAATTTTCATGATACTCAAAAAATAATTGAACTTAAACATAGTAGAGATATTACAATGGCTACATCACAACTATTCATCAAAAAAAAAAAATTAATCCTTTTTGATTTTTGTTACAAAACCACTATACCAAAAGTTTAGGTACATTATGCAAAGGTTAAATACTGGATTGGTTTCAACCAACCAATCAACTGTTTTTCCTGAGTAGTACAACAGCAAATATTCAATATCTGTTGATTATTTAAGATGCCAAAAGCTACAAAATTCACAAAAGAGAAATTTTAAAGATTTTTAAATTGAAATCAAAAGGTAAGCCCTTTTTTTATTGAAATTTTTAGAATTTTAAATGTTAAAAGCGAGGAATATACCAAGTATGTGCTAGAAATATAAATATAGTGGAACTCCAGTTATACGTTTTGCCCGGGACCAGACAACAAAATGTATAACTAAATTAATGTCTACCAAAATCTTTTTTTTAAATATATCGTGAAAATTTAGTTTCTTTGAGGCATTTGTTACATTTTGTATCGAAAACAGAAATTTTGTAACTATTACTGTAACCATGACATATATCTGCAGAAATGGAACAGAGTAAAACAAAAAAGGTACATAAGAAAAGTACATATGAGGTTATTTTATAATAAAACCTTTATTAAATATACTTTTTTTACACACATGGCGTACTTAAAAGAAATTATTAGAATCGCTTTAATTGTAGAATTGCTTTGTCATGTAAATCTTTTATCAAAAGTCATTTCAGTAGTTTACTAAATATTATTGAAATACATAATCACTAATCTTTGATTGCTTTTTTTCAGTAAACACCTCCTTTCCCCCTTCTCCTATGCTCTGTTTTGCACATCGCTAGTTTGGTTCTCAAAAACCCTAGAGCAGTGTCAGCAGGGATGAAAGGCAAGGCATAGAGAAGGTTCTGAAAAAATTATCTTCTGCAAAACATATAAGTGAGATAAAAATTCGCACGGGGACTCAAAAACATAATGTATAACTGAGGGAAATGTATACCTCAAAAACGTGTAATTCGGCTAATTTTTAATGACAAATGACTGGGACCACTGAGTTGAAACGTATAACTGGAATTCCACTGTATGACCAAAAATTTTAAAAAAACAAGAGGGTAAAAGTGCTCAGTCATAAAAAAATTAAGATTTGTGTCAAAACAAAATATATCCATGAGACAAATTAAAAAAAATCTCTGTATCAATGTCTCAATAATAGATGCATAAGAGAAGGTAAGAACTTAAAAAAAAAAAATGTCTTGAAAGCTGCACCTAAAATCACACAATAAGCAGGCCTGAATAGACTATCACTCGAACATACTGGTGGTAAGGGGACAAGTGGCTCACAGTATTATTCAATAACGAAAAGAAATGAAATATGGAGGATGGAGCTTATGGCTGTAATTGCTACAGGCATGACCTAAGGAAACAGCCATGTACTTTCTTCAGCAAGCGACAAGGCAGTATATCTCTGGTGGTTTGAGGAGAGATTGGATTTAATGGCTAAATCTCCCTGGTTTTTATTCATGGGGAAACAAAATTCAACAAATTACCATGAGACAATAAAGCAAAATCTACTTTCACTAAGTGACACCTTAGGGGATCCTGAATGGAGATTTCAGCACAATGCTTCAAATCAATATGATACAAAATAGTGGCTTTCCGTACAAAATGTTAAAGTTTCAGATGGGTCAGGTTTAAAAGACCAGACATAAACTAAATTGAGAAAATATGGGCTATATTAATTTGTGATGTATACAAAAATGGAAAGCAATATTATATATTATAACAATATTATATATTATAATACGAGCAAATCTTGTGTGTCTGTATGTATGCAAATTTTATCTTTTAAAACGGCTCTATCCTACTGTTTTGGGGCATCAGACCTTTAGGCGAGGTCAAAATCTTGTGTGCCTGTATATATGCAAATTTTATCTTAAAAACGGCTTTATCTTACCATTTTGGGGCACCAGAAGACCATTGGGCGAGATCACATGTTAGAGAAAATTTGATTAGTGGGTCATTTTGTGTCACTATGCGTCAGGGTCAAGCTAATTATATCTCAAAAACGTCTCAAGTGATTTTGACTAAATTTTATATCCTACCATTTTTGAGTATGAGAAGATCATTAGGCTAGGTCACACATTCGAGAAAATTCGATAAGTGAGTCATTTTTGGGTCAAACTAATTTTATCTAAAAAACGGCTCTAACGATTTTGACCAAATTTGGTATCCTATTGTTTTGGGCATGACAAAATCATTGCGCCAGGTCACATGTCTGAGAAAATTCGATTAGTGGGTCATTTTTGAGTCACTGTGGATCAAGCTAATTTTATCTAAAAAACAGCTCAGACTATTTACACTAAATTTGATTTGTGGGTTATTTTGGATAACGGTCAAGCTTGGCTGAATCGATTTTTCACAAAATTTTTATATCTTACCACTTTGGATTATGAGAAGACCATTTAGTGAAGTCAAATGTTTGAGAAAATTAGATTAGTATATTATTCTTGGATCATTACGGGTCAAGCTAATTTTATCTAAAAAATGGTTGCAACGATTTTGACTAAATTTTGTATCATATCATTTTCAGGCACAAGAAGACCATTGGGCTAGGTCACATGAACGAAAAAATTCGATTAATGGAGCATTTTGGGTCAGGGTTAAGCTAATTTTATGTAAACAGCTGAAATGATTTTGACTAAATTTTGTATCATATCGTTTTCAGGCACAAGAAGACCATTGGGCTAGGTCACATGAACGAAAAAATTTGATTAATGGAGCATTTTGGGTCAGCATTAAGCTAATTTTATGTAAAAAGCAGCTGAAATGATTTTGACTTAATTTTTTTATTTTACCATTTTCGAGCACGAAAAGACCATTGGGCTAGGCACATTTGTGAGAAAATCCGATTAGTGGGTCATTTTGGGTCAGGGTCAAGCTAATTTAACGTAAAGAAAGGCTCAAGCAATTCATTTAACTAAATTTTAAATCCTACTGTTTTCAAGCACAAAAAGACCATTGGACTAGATAACATGATTGAGAAAATTCGATTAATGGGTCATTTTGGGTCAGGGTCAAGCTAATTTTATTTTAAAAATGGCTGAAACGATTTTGACTAAATTTTTTTATTCTACCATTCTCGAGCACGAGAATACCATTGGGCTAGGCCACATGTTCGAGAAAATTCGATTAGTGTGTCATTTTGAATCACGATCAAGGTAATTCTATCTAAAAAAGGACTCAAGCGATTTTGACTTTGGGCATGAGAGGACCATTGGACTAGGTTAGATATTCGATTAGTGGGTCCTTTTGGGGTCACTACGGCTCAATGTATTTCAACGTGAATGCATGAAGGTTGAAACAGTTATTAAGTTGTTGAACAGTTGGCAGTAAACAAAGTCACAAAGTTGGTAACATTTTCCCAAATATCACCAAATTTGGCAAAACGTTGGAGACATTGGCAACACATGGTGGGAATATAGACTTTCAACATCAGCAATGCCAAAACACATGCTTGGCACAAAATGAAAGAATGTGCCAAGTTTGGGCATTCTTCCAAAATAGGCTTTTAGAATCTGAAGGAATTTTCTATCGAGAAAATTCGATTAGTGACTCATTTTTGTGTCACTGCAAGTCAAGCTAATTTTATCTAAAAAACAGCTTTGACGATTTTGACTAAATTTTGTATCCTACCGTTTTCAGGCACAGAAGGACCATTGATTGGGCTAGGTCACATGTTCGAGAAAATTCGATTTATGGATCATTTTGGGTCACTAAGGGTCAGGGTCAAGCTAATTTTATGTAAAAAACGACAGAAACAATTTTGACTAAATTTTGTATCCTGCCGTTTTGAATTATGAGAAGACCATTGGAATAAGTCACATGTTCGAGAAATTTTGATTAGTGAGTCATTTTGGGTCACAATGGGTTAGGGTAAAGCTAATAATTTTATCTAAAAAATGTCTCTAACGATTTGGATTAAATTTTTTATCCTACCGTTTTCATTTAACTAAATTTTAAATCCTACTGTTTTCAAGCACAAAAAGACCATTGGGCTAGGACACATGATCAAGAAAATTCAATTAAAGGGTCATTTTGGGGCAATGCAATTCAATGTGAATAAAGATTGAAATAGTTAAGTTTTAGAACAGTTGGCAGTAAACAAAATCACCAAATTAGAAACATTTTGCAAAATGTTGGTGCTATTGGCGAGATTTAGCAGGAAAATAGACTTTCAAGATTGCTAATGTCAGAACACATGCTTGGCGCCAAATGTCGTGAAGTTTTCGACTTTTAGCAAAAAAATTAACTTTCAGAATATGAAGGATTTTTCTAGAAATTGCAAACAGGAGCCGCCATCCATACATGATTCAACCAACCAGAGTCCATAGTCCTTTATGCATGGAATGCTGTACTTTGCTTTCTGACATATAAAAAGGCGTACAGTTCTAAAAGTCCTGCTGCCAAAAGAAAGTGTACAACAAACTAAAAATGTAGTTTGGAAGGATGCTCTTTCGTTGTAAATTTGTAAGTAATGTAAAATTTAGAAATATGTACATAGTTTTAGAATGATTGTTTCTGTAAATAATACAGTTATAAAACAAAATAATTTACAGCAATAATACAGCGAGAAGGTATTGTTATATTGAGTTGAACACAAAACTGACTTTAACAGAGTGTAGCTCTGTCTTCCCTGCTGATAACTTTATTAACCTTCTCACCGCCGTGAACTATGCTTAAGTTTCACTGCAATAGTTGCATTGTTTAAATTAATATATTTCTACAAATATAACAGTTTTAAAATATTGAGTAATGATTGATACTCCCAATGCTTATACTCATATATGTAATTAAGTTTTTTATATCAAGTTTGAAAATGTATCTTTTTTTTAGCATTAAAAAAAAAAAAAAAAATACAGAGAAAACATTACAAATTTGTCTGCCACCAATAACATATCAAAAACAGATTGATTCAATAGCAACACGATCAATTGAAGTTCTCAAAAGGAAACTACTATTAATAAATAGCATTATGTAAACGTGCTAAAAAAAAAAAATTCCCACTGTGCCTAAACTTTTGAAACACTGTATCGTTAATTTTTTTATTTTTATACGTTTTGATAACATACTTATTTATTCATTTTGATATGATCTATGTAATAAATGAGTTTTTGTTTAATTTTGTATTGTTATTTAATAAAAAGAATTTCTGATTGGGCCTAAACCTTTGAGACAATCTACAATTATTTTATTTTCATAAAGGTAACATTTTTTGGTATGAAGATACACTGGAAATGTTATGAAAATAGAAATTCGAAACAGATTCCAATGTCTAAGCAAACATGGTATTAGGCTGGTCTGCCAGCGAGAAAAGAAACTTGTTCCCCTTAGAACATATCACCAAGTGATGAAACGTTTTGAATAAAAAAGAAGGCATTTGATCAAAGACTACATCAGGGTAGAAGAATATTTTGCATGCTAATGATCATCTGGCACAATTTGCAGCTTTTCATTCAACATATAGCCTGAAAGTTATTGCAAATGCAAACATAATGTCTTTTGATGCATTATTGATAGATTTTGCAAGATGCTGAGCATTTTAAACGTGTTCCTAGGAAAATACCAAACAGTAAAATATTTTGGGAATTATGAGATTGAACACTTAAAGGGCATCTAAACTTCTCAGACTTCAGTACTATTAAAATTTAGCAATTATATCAGAAAACAATTTTTTTCTAAAGAGAATTTAACCAGTATTATGAAATGGAAAAATTGTATGGATTTATGGGACAGTAAATTCCATTACCTTTTGACTTTTTTTTTTTTTTTCATTGGTCTGAAAAGATTATAAAAGTGCAATGGGATACAAAATTAAAAGGTTATATATTTTGTAAATTAGATATTAAACAGAATAATGTTAAGTTTTATTACAATAAATGTCTTCTAAACAAAGTTTCATAGCTGCCAACTCATACTGTTTTGTGCAAAAATTAGTAATTAATCATAAAATATTTTATTCATTGTGTAAAAGATAAAACTTTAAATCTGATGCATTATAGTTTTTTTTCGATAAAGAGCGTAATTAGCAAAATCTTCATCTACAAAGATGAAGAAAGATACAGGCCCAAGCGTTAAGTTATAAATTATTTATTAAGTTTATTATTTATAAATTATAATTAATTTATCCAATTTTTGGAGGAAAAAAATTTCTCAATCCCAAGTGCCAAAAATTCACATTTTAAATGTTCTGAAAAATTCTCTTAATTGATGCACAGTATGCTGATATATGCAACAATAAAGGTGGTGCTGATTTATTAATTGGTAGTGCTACTTTAAAAGCAGTTAATGCCTTGGGAAAGAAATGAAAAGCCAATTGAACTATGGTTTAATTGTTATTTTCAATAGTATATCTTTTTTAATATACAATGTAAATGTCTTAAATTAAGGATAAACAGTCCGATTATTAACCCCTTTGCAACGAGCGTCCTTTACAGAATTTTTAATCTTTTACCACAGGTTTTTCAAAACAGAAATTTACGCCTAATTGAATCGCAGAAATGTTATCATTAAATAAGGCAAAGCTTACAATAAAAATTAACTGGTGGGAATAATCGAGGCTCCTGAGCACCTTATGCGTCACGTATACATGTCGTTCGTCCCCAAGGGGTTAAGAACGACGTTTCTAAAATTTTTCACATCAGCTTGTGAAGGGGGAGTCAATTGGCTGTCTTTTGCTTTTGTTTTCTGGACAGTATTAGAAGCTGCATTTCTGGACCAAACACCTTCGCACCTGCAACTCCTTGGAAGAGGGAGGGTAGGAGGGACTTTTTTTTTCTTAGAAATGAAGCAATAGAAGTCTGCTTGATAAGCCTGCATATATGAAACCTCTTTTATTTAACATTTCTGTCCTCGCTTGGTTCAACATATTCATGTTTCAATGAACTTGAAAAAGCTAGTTTTAGAGACAGACATGAAGCTCATAAGCAAACTTCAATTTTAGACTATTTAAAAAAATAAGGTACGTAATTAAAATTTTTAGATGTATATATTTTAGAATTGAGTTCGTAAATCTTTAACAATCTAAGAGAATCTTATTATTTTTTTATTATTCTGCATCTTATTTAACCATTTAAAGATTAATATTGTCTTAACATCTACTTAAAATTTAATTTTTACTTCAATTTCATTTATGCATAGTTTTTAAATCAGTCTCTTGCACCGATGTATAAGTGAGAAATTACTGTATTTTTAATTTTGGAAGATAAATTACTGTTAAATATTTTTGTATTTATATTTTATTAAAATGAGAAACGATATTACATTTTTTTTTTTTACATATATTTTGAATGTAACGTGTTTTTAAGCAAGTTGTAAAAATAAATTTTTAAATTGACATGTTGGCAGGTATGAAGTTAAGTTTATTTATATGTCTGCCGATTTTTCGACTTCCTACAATAATTTTAACATATTATTGTCTTTGAATAACATGGTCCTAACTGCTTCAATCACTCATTTGAGAAAAAGGAGAAAAGTTTCATAACTTTCATATTGACAATTTAATGTTATTTAGTCTAATCACTAGAATTCATTCTATGTAAACTCATACTGTATACAAGCTAAAACCCATAACAGATGTCATCTCATTTCAGTCAATTTTGTCAGTTAGAACTTTGCCATTCCAAAGCAACAACATTTAAAATAACTGACAACTAGTCAAACTTCATAATATTCATTTTTATGGAAAGAAATTTTCATTTTACCAAATAAATAAAACAGGTAAAATGCAGACTAACTTGCAAATGAGAGAATATGACCTTCAAATGCATCTAAAAGATACAGAAGGGATGTATGACATAAATAATACAGACTACATAATACTTCACAGCTTTACACTGTATTCAAGTTCAAAGTGGCTATTTTATGACATTCATGAAGTCATTTTTAATCTTAGATTACATATGTTGGTGCTTTTACTCAGAAACTATGAAATTGAATGGTGTTTTCTATTTTCTGATAAAGGCAAGGAATTATTCAGAAAAAGCTGTCAAAATTGGCATTTTGAACCAAATTTCTGCATATGGCAGCCCAAGAAAGATTGTCATGAGACAGAAATCCCTTATAACTAAAAATGTAGTACATTTATCAAAATATGCTATTCAATAGCCAGCAGATTTTATACTTTTATGTTTAAAAGTGAGTTCGTGAATGTGCCCAAAAAGTTTTATGTTGTTCATTGGGAGAAAAATATTTCTTTGAAAAGCCAACTTAACAATTTTATGATATTGGTAAGTCTTATCTTAAATATAAAGCCTGAACCTCAATCCATTATCAACTAGATGTTAATTAAAACCTAATACATGAAAGGGTAATCTGTAAATTTGGATAATTTTTTTTAAACTTTTGTGAAAGGAAAGAAAAACACTTCACAAAGAGGAACATTTTAATCCTTTCAATAACATTAAATTCATCATAAATTACTTTCATAAAAATTATATAATGGGAAGATGATACAAATGAAACACACGTGTAAAACATTCCACAGGTATAAACTATGTAAAAATTTATTGATTTCACTCTAGAACATAAAAATATTCATAAATCCAGCTAAGTTCCAGAAAAATCATGTGAAAATAAACACTGCAACATGTAACAAAGCCATGTATTTTGAGAAAAATCTTTATATCTTACATTTTTTTTTAATAATTTATAAAACATGGAAATAAATCATGTAGATACAGATGTGATTTACACTAAAAATATAAAACAACTATAATTAAAATTTTCTAATTTACAGTTCCATTTGCTTTTCATAAATATATATATATAATGAAATCAAAGAATACATATAATTTTGATGACCGAATACTTTTAAAATAAATGCAGGTGACAACAAAGGAAAATAGCATGAAACAATGAATTTAAATGAACATCATGAATCATTGCACATATATATATATATATATAAACCATAAAATAGCAGGAAAACTGTTACAACTTATCACAATATATATATCAATGTTCTTATTTACAGTAATTCAGTAGAAAGCCTAGACTGGAATATATGTACTGCCAATACACGTAGCTTTCACTTGATCTTAATGGCAACAGCTCTCAAGTGCTGCAGCACACAAAATTAGGTAAACAAGACACTTGTCCTCGTCTAACCAGATGAAACAGAGCTTCCGAAGCTGGATGTATAAGAAATATATAGAACTGGTACCGATTAAAAAAATGGATTCACATGGTGAACACAGGTCTTAATTTATTAAGTTTGTGCGCCTCAAGATTTATGATTAGATGTGAGCCACGTTAGTCCTTCATACAGTCCATCACCTGTGGTTGCACAAGATGGCTGAACATACCAGTTGCGATCACGAATGCGTGTTAGTCCCAGTTTTTCTTGGATTTCATAGGGCTTCATGGCTATTTAAGAGAAAGATATTGTTAGAATACAACATAATGAAAGTACGTAAAATAAATCATTCTGATAAGATTCTTTTGAATTACCAGTATGCCAATGAAAAGTTTCCTTCACTTAGTCAGATGCAATATAAATTCTATACATTTGAGTGCAATGTATAATAGGACCACAATAAGTTGGCTGTTCACGATGAAATGGAAAAAGAAAGTAGCCAGCAAGGCAGAAAAAGTGTGAAGAAAATGCAATATTTAATGAAAAATTAGATTCTGCTGGTTGCAAAACAAATATATTCATGTAACTTCGCATTACTCATCAGCCAACTTATTGTGGACGGATAACACCTGAGAGGTCAAGTGATCAGAGTTTAGAAAATTTTCATTCAATGAGGTACAAAATTGATAACACTTAGTCCAGTTAGAATATATATATATAGAAGTAGTTTTTAATAAAAATTTCCATAATTACAGTTACATAAAGGAACAACAGTTATTTTATATTCATAAGTAAATATAAATAAAAAAGGGGAAGGAAAACATAAGTATTTGACAACTAATTCAAGTCTTAGGTCGGGACTTGAAATTCAATATTTTCAAGAAAGAATCCCCCCTACCAGCTTTTGTATGAAAAATTCTAAAAAATTGGTAAAAGGCTTTTATTCATATTAGGTATGCACAAGACTTCACTTCTCTGTGCTAGAGGTCTGCATGGGCCGAGGCCTACTTTTTTCTGGACCAAGCTGGGCCTGGACATCATCATTCCTAAAGGTTTGCACAGGCCGAAATTTTTCTGGCCCCGATTCAGCCCATATGAAAATTATTGGCCCAGCCTGGCCTGTGCAAAATTCAGTAAAATGAGGCCCGGCACAACAATTTTTGCAAAAACTACATACATTTTTAAAAGATTATTTTTAATTTTATGATAATGCCTTCCACAAAATAATGCAAAATCAAAGTATGCTCAGAAAATTTAAACTCTGAGACAAAATAAAAAATAATAATTAACTGAGAACTAAAATGAACTAAAATTCTTCAGTTTCTATATCTTCCTGAACATTTTTAAATGTTGAATCTCTTCTCAACCTCAATGAAAAACACTGAATGGCAAATAAAGAAGGAAGTGCCTGATTTTGCATGTTGATTGTGCCCAATGGAGGATCAAAACCAGCATTTGTAATCTCTCATTGTGGTTATTTCTCACAACACATAAAAATATAATCAGCAATGGCAGAAAAAAAAATCAGAGGCTACAAATGAAGTTTATATTTATTAAGTTTATATTTATTCATTTTTACCATTTGCACTTTTAAGCGAACAAACCACTATTTTACCTTATGTAAAGCATCCAACTTCATTTTCAACTACAGCTATTTTAAAATTAATGAGTACAATTTTGGTTAAATAAAACAAATTCATTAACTATATTTTCCAAGTGTCACATTCACATTGAAACTATATTAATGTTAAACAACAGTAGAAAATCAAATAAATAAATGATTTTATTTTACTAAGGACAGACTTAAAGAGCATACTACAGATATAATCTTTAACAGCATTATCAAGGTTTAATCAGAAGCTGCTGGTTATTGACAGATTTCAAAAAGCGCAAAAATCATAGCCCATACTTCAGATTACTGTACCTCCATAATCAGGGAATCGTTGGAAATTTTAACTAAAGGAAGAAACACGTGTAATGGTATGCTCTCTTACAACATACCCCAGATATGGTATAGCATATTAAATATTTCTGGTGAATTTGGAATGTAACCATTGACCCTCCCCTCTCTAATAAATAGATTCGTCTCCAACTATAAGACCAACGATAATTCTTCAAAATATCGAGATCATTCCCCTGATGATGACTGCAGTGACAGTTGAAAGCGCTTGGGAAGCATTTTAAGATTGTATCAACGATGGTTTTAAGTTTTTAAAATCTTTTTGTAAAGTTTAGCTCCTTAGTAAAATAAAATCATTTATTTATTTGATTTTAGTTTTTATACAAATCAGTTTAAAAGAGGCACTTAAGTGTGAAATAGACAGGAAAGAAAAGACTGCCTTAAATATAACAATCACGAAATTTAATAAAGTAGGGATGCTGTTGGGTAAAAAACACAAATTCTTAGAATAATTACAAAATAAATAAAATATTACCAATCAAATGAAATTTAAGTCCATCATTGTGTCATATGATTGATAGTTTTAAGCAATTAATTATACTTTGTTACTCTTCAAATAGTATTTTTTTTTTTTATTATTACTTTGTTTGAAATAAATTTACAATTTTGTTCATTACCAATACAACTACTTTATTGTATACTACTACTTAATTTTTTGGAATACTTTTAAACTGCATTAAAAAAAATTATATAATCAGGCTTGATTTGAAACCTTTGAAAAGTTTCATTTTTCCAGACTTTTCTATCACTTTATGTGAGTCAGAGATATTTTTCTACTTTAGAAACCTTGTTTTACTGACATTGAACATCATGAAAGCAGACTCAAAATTTTCAATAAGAAAAATATTTACGATTTAGCAAAATAATTTTGCAATAAAAAATAAAATTTAATAAAGATTTATAAATCATTGACTTTTTCAAAAAATTTAGAGATTTCCTTTTTTAACCAAATGCAGCTAAGCCTTTAAAGTTCTATAAAATCTTCATTAGTTCTTCGATAATACTTAACTATCATTTATTTCAATACTTTGAGTGCAGAGACATTGAATTGTTTGTAGTACAAGAAATAAAACTCATAATGTGGTGAATATGCATGAAGAGAGAAAAAAAAAAGTTTGGACTTAAATTTAAGAAGTCATTAAGTGAGAAGTATTCCAGAAAATCTGCCACTACCACTATATGCCTAATGATCAGGGTTGATATGGTTGAACCACCACAGTTTAAACCAACTGCTTTTTGTTCTTAAAAAACTAATTCATTTATTTATATTTTATAATAGCTTGAGTGGGATATTTTATCTTTTTTTAAAATTTAGGTGTTTTATATTATTGAATATAAATGCTTCCCAATTTTAACACTTTATCTCAGCAGTCATAATGATTCTAGGTCATCTTTGTAGGACAAACATTAGTATGTGTTAATGAATATATTTGATGTCCTAAAAAGTAATCTTAAATCATGATCAACACAATAAAAATATATGAAACTAACTAAGATAAAACTATTCAACTTTTAATAGAAAATATTTTGATTAAAAAATAAATATATAATATATTTTTGCCAAAAAATAAATGGTCTTTGGCAAAACTGTAAAGAAAAAAATTCTCGATGGAGAAGCTATTTTTTATTTAAATAATAATAATAATAATAATAATAATAATAATGCATGATATGAAATTGAATTAGAGTGCATTAAAAAATTTAGTGTCAGTCACAACATTTCAATAATATCAGATTACCTTCTTTCTTATTTGCTAAATTTAAATGCCAGAGATGTTGAAAATGTGAGAAAATTTCTTAATCTCAGATACTAAAATTTGCGTAAAAAAAAAGTTAAACATTTATAACGATATCTGGGGATCGTGATGAATATAAAAAGAAAAATTAATAAAAGGGTGAATCACCAGCGACTTGCACCGGAGTGATTCCGAAAACCTAAAAATTTAGACAAAATATTTATTCAACACTTTCTCCAAACACCATTATAGGCGTGAACGTAAGTGGTAGTACACAATGCGAAGCCATAAAAGATAAGTTTAAAATTACGTTAAATTCATATGAGAATTATTAAAGTTAAATCTTAAGTTAAATTATACTTTTATAATATAGTAAATAGAACTTATTCCATCATTTCAACCAGAGCTGAAAAACAAAAATAGAAATAGAAAGAAAAGACAGACTCACCCAAATGAAGTTAAATCTGTAATTTATTAAACACTTGTGCACTAATATTAACAAATCATTTCATAACTCTGTATTTATATCATTACCTATGTACAAACATGTACTTGCTTTTAATAACATCTTGAGATAATCATTTGATAGCAAAATTACTAACAAATACCAAATATATATATTTTTTCAATACATTATTTATAATTCTTTAAATGAATATTTTAGTTCCAAATTGATATAGGAAATACACATTATAATAGTTGTTCTGGTCCAATTCAGTGTAGATAATGAATATTGTTGACATCGCTGAAAGTTCTAGAAATTTTAGTTATGAACTTCAATGTAGTAATTATTGCTCGTTGAGCGTGATGAAAGTTAAAGCTATAAACAACAAAAATAACTGGAGACGAGATTTACATGTAGAAGTTAACTATATTGGACATTACGATAGATGATAACGAATATGGATGTGAACAGCAAGAACAGGAAATTAGATGAACATCTCGGAGGTAACTATAATAGATGTCACAATGATCTATGATGAAGAATATAATAATAGATGTCACAATAATCGATGATGAAGATTATCTTTTCAATTCAGATGAGAATTTCAACACAGCAGGAACCAAAACTACCAGAAATAGTGACGATTCATCCGTTAAAGAAGACTAAATTTGATGATTGAGAAACAGGATCATTACACAAACGGAAAATGTGAAGATGACTTCACGGCGAAATTCTGCTACCCAGCATCTCCATATTTTGTAAAACATAAAATGCCAAATGTTAGACAGACATCATAGTTGGATAAGGATCTGTATATTATTATTTTATAAGAAGATATCAGAAGCATAGCAGGCATTAGTTACACTCAAGAGATTCCTGACCCTCGCCAAAGAAATGGCAAAGGCCTGGAGAACGATTATTACACAACCTACATCGTGGATGTTTTGGAGAAGAACTGACTACTCTCTAGATTTTCCCACTCAGGTAAAAATCTACGGCGGTTACGGAATAACCAATGAAAAAATCCGAACCTTCCGAATGTCACTGATCAAGCCCAAAAACCTCTAGGGAAAGTTGCAGTTAAAGGTATCACTGACGCGTCCACCCCTGGTAACAGCATTAAAATAGCATTTCGAACATACGATCACGACCTTGGAGTGCTGTTAAAACGACCTTGCATAAAATACGCGGGAAAAAGGATTCTTGTTTACATGAAGACATCTGAAATTCTGTCAATGGCCGCTCTTAGCGAAATTGTACCATTTCAAAATAAAACTTAGGAAAATAATGAAAAATCCATAAGTCAGAAACATATGGATGAAAACAGATAAAATTTTAGGAAATGTATTAAAATAAAAAGTTCTTTCCATCTATCATGAATTGGAAGTAAAAATATTTGAATTAAAGAATTTCGAAAAGTAATTCTTGGACTTTGAAAATATCTCAAAGATCGTGAATCTGAAATGCGAAATCCTAGGATGACATAACAAATAACACACAACCTACTGAGATGAATTGAAGTAACAACATATTAATTATGATAATAAAAAAAATGAAGTAAATGTGCTTTAATTTTTGACTATTTAAATTTAATAAGAAATTATTTAATATTATAAAAATAAGTAATAAGGATTAAATTTGAGATTTGAAATTAAATTAAATTAGCACAAACGTTATAAAATAAAAGAATGTTTGATTTAAAATTATTAATTGATGAACTATTATTAAATAAGATAAATTTTATGAATTTATTAAAATAAATGAATAAATTAAATTTAAGAAATTTGAATATATGAATTAATGAATACTGAGAATTTTAAATCATAACAAGATTGATAAAATACTATCATGAATATGAATTATTTTATTAGTGCTTAGGTCAAGAAAATATTAAAATGTTCAGTGAATTCATTTGACCCCTTGAAGGGCAGTGGGATATAATATATACCACTTAATTTTAATCACCAAACACCACAATAGTACCGAAATTTTGGAATCAAATTTTACTTTTATAGTTTTATAATATACATGAAAAAAGATTAATTAATTTCAAATAAATTTATTGATAAATACTGGTGTGATTCAATGATTTCAACATTTGAGAAACATAAGTACATGCCCCTGAAAGGGTTAAGAGAATTTATTCGGCCTGCCCAGTATAAGAGCTGAAAGTTTGGGTTTGGCTCATATACTTAATTGGCATGGCCCAACTGAATTTCTACAAAACATGCCAATATTTCTGAAGCAACATTATCCTACAATTAAAAGTATTCAAAAAGCACACTTACTTATGCATAATTTTATTTTCAGATTATGTTCGAAATTCATGGAATGCAGAATAACAACAATATTAACGACTAAGACAATTATGTACATAAACACAGATTACAAAATTTGGCTTATACAATTACATTCAAATGATGATTCAGTTAAATTGAATGAAAGAAAAAGATGGTAAAATAAAATCATAATTTTAAAGCTCTACAAAGAAAAAAAAAGGTAGATCTTAAAAATATATACCTGTAACTTATTAAACCAAATTAAATTTCTAAAGATTTTGCTAAACAAATGTACAACATCACTATAATTGTTACAAAAATAAATAAGAGCCAGCCCAAGATGGGCTTGGAGAAAAGAATTTAGAGGTATGCATGGGCTAATAATAGTTTTCATAAAGATTAAGTCGGACCCGGGGCAAACTAGCTTTTATACCAGGCTTGGAAATTTTGCCTTGTGCAGACGCTCTAGGAAGAAGTCCAGGCCCAGCCTGGCCTGGAGAAAAAGAAGTCTGCTCTGGCCTACCCCAAGTGTGCAGAAAAAAGTAAAGCCCGAGAGAGAAAGAGTGAAGACCAGGCCCAGCCTGAGTCTCATTGCATGAAAATTGGCCCTGGCCTGTACAAGCCTATAAAACACACACACATACACAAAAAGGAAAGTCTTAATATATAACAATAAATGGCAGAATAAATCTGAAAAACTAAAAATAATAGGAAACATACTTATTAGATAATCCAATATTAAGAGCTAGTATTAAAATCATTTAATTATCCAGTTGTCAGTATTAAAAAAAAAAAAAAAAAGAGGGGTGGGGGACTGCTTTATCTCCTATACACACATTTAACCAGGGATTTTCAAAAAGCATATAAGTTTTTCATGACTTGACTGGGGAAAAATAATTACTAGTAAAACAAAGATGTATCATAAACTGCTTTACCTTTTCAACTCAGTTAATTATCAATTTTGAAAAGTAATATAAACACAATCACCAATTAATAAATTTTGATGGCCACTGACAACCACGTTTGCTGAGTCTTGCTCAAAAGGATAAAAAAGTGTCACATCATTCAGTACAGCTAAATGATATAAAAAACTACTAAAATTTTTAACTTAGTCAATGAAAAAAACAAGCAAAATTTCCATACCATGAGGCAAGTCTTGTTTGTTCGCAAATACTAAAATGATGGCATCTCGCATTTCTCTATCATTGATAATCCTATGAAGTTCTTGGCGAGCTTCATCAATTCTATCTCTATCGGCACAATCTACTACAAATATTAAACCTTGAGTCCCAGTATAGTAATGCCTCCATAATGGCCGGATTTTGTCTTGCCCTCCAACATCCTGTAAACACATAATTCACAGTGTTTCACATTAGATAATTAAATTAAACAATCTCAACTTCAATTTAAGTTTTTAATGATCCACACTTAAAATTGTTTCTGATATTAGAATTTGTAGAGATACTCTTAGAACTTGTTTTAAAAGCAAGAAAATAAAGATGAAATGAAATCACTGTTCAATCAGACTACAAAGAGACCTTTTACACTTACTAATTTCTGCCACCAAACATGCAACCGTGCATTTACTTTATTTTTTTCCTTTTACAAAATTGATTTTCACCTATGGTTTTTTCATGCATGCACAAGCTTTTAGCTAACATCAACAAAAAAAATATATATCTCCTAAACTATACAAAATATTGTTATACAAACTACACTTCAAATCAAGAAAGAATTATAATATTAAAACTTTCTAATAAATAGAAGTATTTTTTTTTTAAATATTATGCGCTTTAATTTTTAATTTATATTTTATTTTCTACTTTTCAGAGTCTAAAATATTTCATAGTTGCAATTTCACAACCAGTTGTCTATTTTAGAAAGCGTGGTTTGGCTCATAAACAACTCAGTTGATGTTGTTACTATAAAGCCATCTAACAGAAAAATTCATTATAATTAATTTAAAATTATGTTGTAAAAATATTAAAATGTTATATTGTCATCAAAAATTATTACCTCGTTATAATCGTTCTCTTCTAATAATGTGAAATATGTTTATAATTTGTTATTTGTGATTATGCTATTATAAACTTATTACAGAACTAAAACATTTAAAAGGACAATTATTCAACGTCAATTTGTTTCAAAGAAATGATGCAACTTTACTCATAACTTTCCAAACTTTGTGAAAATGAGTCAGTGTATTACTATCCTTCATTCTGTAAAGTCACAGGAAAAAATGTTTCCTGATGCTATAATTAATATAATTCTAAATGTAAACCTTTTAAAATTTTAAGTAATGTAAAATATAATTTTTAAAATCAATCCAAACGTGAACTTATTTATTCAATGTGAATTGTGCATTAATATAATTTTTTTTTACAAGTCTTATTTCAGCGGTGGTGCAAAACAGGATTATTCAAGACGTGTTTATAATAAATTCTCAAATAGTTGAAATATATAAACCAGTGGATATTTCATAAATTGGATAGACCTTAGAAAAGGTAAGCAATTCCTTTTCTTTCTGCATGTTGAAGACCAGAGTTAATTTTAATTTGAAGAATTTAATATTCTGATGTTACGCGCTTACCTCGTTGGCCTCGCCCCTTCAACAGTGATTATGAGACTGATGAATATATGAACTCAGAATTTATTCTTAAGGATTAATAATTGACTCTAATTAATAAAAATAATACTCAGCTCTTATGCTAGATTAAAAATTCAAGAAAACATAATTGAATTTAATAAACTATTTAAACTAATGAAACTTTAAAAACTGTATAAACAAGTTCTCCGAGATGGCGACAATAAAGGAAATGCAATTAGTAGATAAATTAAACAATAATAATTATTCTATATGGAAGTTTAAAATTAATATGTTGTTAATTAAGGAAGATTTGTACGAACTCGTAACTCAGGAACCCCCTACACCAATTAACGAAGATTGGAGAAAAAAGGATGCAAAAGCTCGCGCTTTAATAAACCTGAGTATAGACGATACGCAAATAGTTCATGTAAAACATTTAGAAACAGCAAAACAGACATGGGATAGTTCAAAAAATATTCATGAGAGAGCCAATTTGTCCAGTAAATTGTATTTGTTACGAAAATTGTATAGTGCAAAACTTCCCGAAAATGGGAACATGCACAAACACATTACTAATATACTGGAAATAAAAGATAAGCTCTCCGCAATAGGAGAGAACATAACCGACTCGCATTTATCTGCACTTCTATTGTGCTCGTTACCTGCGAGTTATAATACTCTAATAACAGCTCTCGAAGCCCGAAATGAAATTGAATTAACTCCCGAATTCATCAAGAGCAAACTTACTGATGAATTTAATAAACGGGTAGAAAATAGTGAGCAAGTTGAAAACTCACAAAAGGTGTTTAAAACACAAAAGAAATACACTCAAGATTATAAAGGGCAAAACAAATATTGTACCTACTGTAAACAATCAAATCACACTTACAAACAATGCTGGCATCTCAAGAACAGAAACACACAGACCACTACACCTAAAACACAATACAAATACAAAAAGTACACATCGTTGTGTTTTGAAAATACAAAAGGTGATAGTAAAAATAAAATGAATGAATCAAAAACAGATGAACAGGTACAAATAAATAAAAGTGAAAATAAAGATGCAGCATTCATAATTGTCAATCCCGCTAATAAAACCTGGTTAATTGACTCAGGAGCGTCTTCGCATATAGCGAACGATAGGGATATATTTACAAAATTCAACGATACTGAAAAAACTACAGTAACAATTGCTAATGGGAATACATTAAATTCTTACGGAACCGGCGAAACACAAATAATGACAAAAACATCTGATGGATGTATAAATAGAATTACACTTAAAAATGTGTTATTTGTTCCACAATTGGAATCAAATTTAATTTCCGTAAGTAAAGCCACAGAACATGGCTACAAAGTATTTTTCGAAAATGAAAAATGCATACTATCGTGCAATGGAAAAATATACTTAGAAGCATTAAAGAAACATAACTTATATCAAGTTGAAACACTAGAAGAAAGTTCTCAAAATAAAATAAACATTGCACATGATTGCAGAAATAAAGATTGCCTCGAAATTTGGCATAAACGCCTTGGCCACAGAAATAATGAAAGTATAAAAGAATTAGTCAAAAATGACTTGGCCAGTGGGATAAAAATAAATAACTGTAATCATAAAACAAACTGTGAAACCTGTATAAAAACAAAGTCAACAAATGCACCGTACTCTAAATCTATCGAAAATAAAACAACAAAAGTATTAGATTTAGTACATACTGATTTATGTGGGCCTTTTAAAACACCCACAATAGGAGGAAAAAATTACTTCCTTACATTCATAGATGACAATTCTAGATTCACAGTTATTTACTTATTAAAAAGTAAAGATGAAGTTTATGAAAAAATAAAAGACTATGTACAAATGGTCAAAACCAGACAAGGAAAATATCCGACGGCGATTAGATCGGATAACGGTGGGGAATACATAGGAAATAAAACAGAAGCCTTTCTAAGGGAACATGGTATAAAACATGAATACACAGTTCCATTTTGTCCCAGCCAGAATGGCATTGCTGAGAGAAAAAACAGAAGTTTAATTGAAATGACACGAAGCCTATTATCCCAAGCAAATTTACCTCATAGGTTCTGGGGTGAAGCGATAAATACTGCTAATCACCTCCAAAATAGGCTCCCCACTAAATTGACAAATAAAACGCCATATGAAATTTGGTTCAAAAGAAAACCAAATCTCTATTATTTACGTGTATTTGGCTGTAAAGTATACACTTACATAAACAAACACAAAAGATCTAAACTAGATGACACAGCAGAAGAGGGTATCTTCATGGGCTATGATAATAATACAAAGGGATACCGCGTTTTCACTAAAAATGGTGAAATAATAATTTCCAGATCTGTAAAATTTCTGGAAGAAAAACTGAACAATTTAAACGAGAAAATTAATGATCACGAACAATTAATTGAAGATAAAAAATACATTGAAATAGAAATAGGTGACACACCCTGTACACCTGACGCGCCCAAACAATCAGAAACACATCAACCTCGTAGATCTGAAAGACAAAACAGAGGAGTACCACCTCAAAGATATACTTCCGACAATTTTATTGCTTTAGCAAATGATTGCGATACAACAGAACCTGAAAACTGGAAACAGCTTATCAAAATAAACAATCCACTAGAAAAGAAAAACTGGCTTAAAGCCACTGAAAACGAAATACAATCGTTAATGAAAAATAATACATGGGATCTAGTCGATCCTCCTCTTAATAAAAGAATCATAGGAAGTAGATGGATTTTCAAACGAAAAATTGATAGTTCAGGAAATACACAAAAATATAAAGCACGTTTTGTTGCCAAAGGTTTCAGTCAAAATTATGGGGAAGATTATCAAGAAACATTTTCACCAGTAGCACAACATTGTACCATCAAAACACTTCTTTTAGCAGCAGCTTATAATAATTTGAATGTGCGACATGTAGATATTGACACCGCTTTTCTTCATGGGAACTTAAATGATGAAATATATATAAATCAACCTGAAGGCTATGTAAACGAACAATTTCCTGAAAAAGTTTGCAAGCTCAAAAAGGCAATCTATGGCCTCAAACAGGCCGCCAGAGCTTGGCATATTAAAATCGCTGAAACACTAGACAACTTGAACTTTATCCAAAGTACAGCAGACACATGTCTTTTCACTAGAAAAGAAAAAGATCATACATCATACATAATAATATATGTTGATGATATACTCATCGCCAGCAAAGATGAAATAATACAAGAAATCGTAAATTCTCTAAAACAAGAATACGAATTAAAGGATCTAGGCAATATTAGTAACTATTTAGGTACTCAAATTCAGAAATTACCTAACGGTTATTCTCTTGATCAAAAAATTAAGATTGAAAATTTAGCGAAAAAGTTCAATCTTGAAAACTCCAAACCGTGCAAAACACCAATGGAACCAGGATATAACAAATTAAATGATGATGATAATTTAATGCCAAATAATATTAAATATCGCCAGGCACTTGGTTCATTGCTTTATATAACAACCATAACGAGACCTGACATTTCAGCAGCAGTAAACATTTTAAGCAGAAGAAATGAGAATCCTCGCGAAAAAGACTGGCAAGCCGTAAAAAGAATAATAAGATATCTATATCATACTAAAGAACTAAAATTAATAATTAACACTAATGAAGAACCAATATTAAAGGTATTCGCTGATGCCGATTGGGCAGGTGATACCAAAACCCGCAGATCAACATCGGGAATATTATATATGTTGGGCAACAACCCAATTCAGTGGACGACGAAAAGGCAAAGTTGCATTGCCTTATCTTCAGCAGAGGCTGAATATGTGTCCGCAGCACATGCTAGCCAAGAAATAATTTGGTTATTGAAGTTACTTGACGATCTAGGCTTTCCACAGCAAAAACCAATCACTTTATATGAAGACAATCAAAGTACCATAAAAATGATTGAATCAGAAAAATTCACGAAAAGATCAAAGCACATCGACGTCAAATTTAATGCCATTAAACAATATAGCGAAGAAGGCATAATTGAGTTAAGATATCTTCCAACAGAAAAAAATGATAGCTGATGCACTTACCAAACCTTTACCCAAGCCTCGATTCATCGAACACAGAAATTCAATGAAAATATTAGTTAATCCCCATGAACGGATTAAGGGGGAAATTGTAAAAAACTAATCCATTCATTTCAATCACTTAATATTTTCCACTCAAAGTAAAATAAATAAATAAAGAAAATGATGAAGCACGCAGATAAAAATCCAACGATAATTTTTCTCTCATCTCTTAAAACAAGTGACCTAATTTATGACTCTTAAGTTTCAAGTTTATCAAGCAATAGAGATTTATTACCTCGTTATAATCGTTCTCTTCTAATAATGTGAAATATGTTTATAATTTGTTATTTGTGATTATGCTATTATAAACTTATTACAGAACTAAAACATTTAAAAGGACAATTATTCAACGTCAATTTGTTTCAAAGAAATGATGCAACTTTACTCATAACTTTCCAAACTTTGTGAAAATGAGTCAGTGTATTACTATCCTTCATTCTGTAAAGTCACAGGAAAAAATGTTTCCTGATGCTATAATTAATATAATTCTAAATGTAAACCTTTTAAAATTTTAAGTAATGTAAAATATAATTTTTAAAATCAATCCAAACGTGAACTTATTTATTCAATGTGAATTGTGCATTAATATAATTTTTTTTTACAAGTCTTATTTCAGCGGTGGTGCAAAACAGGATTATTCAAGACGTGTTTATAATAAATTCTCAAATAGTTGAAATATATAAACCAGTGGATATTTCATAAATTGGATAGACCTTAGAAAAGGTAAGCAATTCCTTTTCTTTCTGCATGTTGAAGACCAGAGTTAATTTTAATTTGAAGAATTTAATATTCTGATGTTACGCGCTTACCTCGTTGGCCTCGCCCCTTCAACAAAAATTACCTATATACATAATTTTTTTTTATATAATTACAGCCTAACAAGAAGTGAGAGAAAAATCAATTACAAAATTTCGTCTTTACATACATTAAGTTAAATAAAAGAGTATAAAAATTGACTTTTTTTTGTCACTAAAATAGCCCTAAAATGAGGCTATTAAAAGGTTAAAATATTAAAGCAATACCAGTGTGTTTGTTTCAACATTAAGAAACAAATTACATGTTTTTATAAACATTTTATAAATGTATAATGTACATATAAAATAACAGACATACTAGTGCAATTATTAGTAAATACTGAATTCTATTGTGTAACAAATTTCCATTTAAAGGCACCATAACACAAGCAATTAGTTTATATCTTTTTATATACTTATTGCTTATCATGTCATATTTTCAAATTGATTTTGTTTCACTTACAAAAACACACATTTTCAGAATTATTTTGCATCTTAATACAGTAGTCACTGCTTATATTGAGCATACCAGGAAACAAACAAAATATATATATATTATAAGGATATATAACAAAATATAACACCCTGTAATAGAATACTAATTTCAATTACTAAAAAGTGTAAAATAAAAACTTTGAAAACAGTAAAAAAAAGTTTTATTAGACAGTTTACATGTTTCAGATCCATCAAAGCCATTATCAAAACAAATAAGAATATTCTAAAATTGCATGATCTATGAAATAATGATTTAAAATGCCATTTATTAAAGAAGACTGATCAAAGAATTGCTATATTGGCATGACTAGCAGGAAATTTAGTTATAGAAAAAAGGAACCCATAGCTGATATAAAGTATAATAGAAAAAACACAGCTATGGCAAGATTATATCAAGAAGAAACCATCCAAATAAATTTCAATGGAAGTAAAATAATTTTTCCCTCCAGTCTATACTATCCATCCATTATAAGAGAAACCATAGAGATTGTAAAATGTAAAAATTCAATATGCAACGAAGCAGCATCATTTAACTTGCCAAAATTGTGGCTCGAGTTAATCCATGGTCACGAATATGGAAATAAACATTCAAGGAAAAAAAAAAAAAGGTAAGTAAAAACAAGGCATAATTTAAAAGAATATGTAAACTAGCCAAATGTGCCAAACCCAAAACTTTCTTCTATCTCAATCATGTTAATATTTCAAAATTCGCTATCACATCACCAATAAAATCAATATTTTTCATCATTCTGTTGTACATCAGCTGCTTGCGAATCGTCTGGTATCCTGGATGCAAAGCACCCTTGACTGAACAAACAGGCGATGTATAACGCGACTACGAAAAGTCCTTCTGGCCTGTACGGTGAGAAAAGATAGCCTCCTTATTCCTTGGTTTTAAAATTTTAGCTAATTTCACTAGAAAACACTAAGCTAAAATACATAGAACCTGATTACAGAAGATTCATTCCCAGTATTCGTCAATAATGAATTTGAATCAGAATTTTGCCAAATTAGTCGGCTACAGCTAAGTTGGCTTCATTTATGGCAACCTATTTTTGTCGACAAATTTGGAGATATTTCATTAAGTATCACCGAGCTTGGCAAGAATTTGATGCTGGCAAATATGAATATATAGTATTAAGCATATAAGAGTTGAAATGATGGTTACAACAATGAAAGAAAATTTGCTAGAAAGCATGTTCACTAAAACTCATAAATTAATGCAGTTTATGGAGGAATCTTGCTGTCTCGTTTCAAAATGTCAGCCATCCTAAAATTTCAAACGGCTATAGCTCAACCATTTTTTAAGATAGAGGCAAAACAAAAATTACTCTGGAATCCTTGGATCAAGGCCAAACACTTAACAGAAAAAACTTTTAGGATTTCTAAAAAAAAAAAAAAAAAAAAAAAAAAAAAAAAAAAAAAAAATTGTGTGTCGCCTTCCGGCAGAATATCCCCTAATTCAATTGGAAACTGCAGGACATATTCAAAACATATACATAAAATTTGGTTCAATTCTCTGCATAACTTCATACACTTTTCGATGATACAACGAGGTCACATTTTACTTCCAGTTTTCGACAGATTTACTTACACATTTTAGAGTTCAGAGATTCCGAAAAACATGTTTTTACAAAATGTCTGTATACAGATATTTTGTAAAAACATGTTTTTCGGAATCTCTGAACTCTAAAATGTGTAAGTAAATCTGTCGAAAACTGGAAGTAAAAAAATATTTTTATTACAATACTTTCTTCTATTATAGATAGAAGAAAGTAAAAATTGAATGATGGTGTTTCAAAGCATTACATCATAGACCGTGTAGTTTTAGAATATTCATATTTGTTTCAATAGAGCCAAAACATGTAAACTGTCTAATAAAACATTTTTTTTTTTTTTTTTACTTTTTTTAATGCTTTTGTTTTACACCTTTCAGCAAATAACATTAGTATATAACCAGGATATTTTTTTAATAAACGACTTCCAAGAGGTTTTTCTAAATGTTTCTAAAACAGTATCCTATCTGCATATTACAATTTTCTTAATTAAATGGACGATAGTGAATTGTATTTGTATAAATGAAATAAAAAAATTACTTAAAAATTAAGATTAAGTTAAGGTGGTTGGTTTTCAAAAAATGACCTGCTCAACAACGTAAAACTTTCAGACACATTTTTAAAAGGCACAGGCATAAAATTGGCAGGCCTGACTATTGAAGCGATTTGGAATTGAAATGAGTTATTCATTTTTTGATAAATAAATTACTTATCGAGTTATAAGCAATTTATTGTCACATGTAGACACGTTTTTCCCTTTTTTCATATTACCACATTGGGAATTCGGTTCAACACTGGCTTTGACAGTATTTTCTGAAAGATCTTCTGCCCAGGCATGGGAATTTTCAGAAAATCTTACCAATCAGCAACATACAACATACAGTTCAAAATTTCTATGTTAAAATGTACGCAACAGCAAAAATAACTCAATACTAGGATGCAATTCCATACTAACATTTTCATAATTATTTTTAACAATAAAATTAAGAAATACAGAGGAATGTTTAAGTGTAGAATAGAATAGAACTTAGTGCCATGTTTACATTGCAGCAATTGGAAGATTTGCCAAATATGGCTGACAAAAAATATGTTTTGGATATACTTTCTAAATCGTGTAGTTTTTTAAATTGGCTATATATCCACTCGCCTTGCCAGAAAATTCACTTGCCAGTGGCGAATAGAATAATGTTATTTTCCACCCCTGCTTCTGCCTTTATCAAAAAATGGGAAATGCATTTCGATTACATGGTTTCTGAATAAGAACACCTGCCAATTTCATGCGTTTAAAACAAAAAAAATGAATTTTAAAAATGTCAAAGTAGCCAGTTTGAATTTCAGAACACCTTAAAAATTCTTTGTTGGTAAAATGAAAAACAATTATCAGAGTGATATAATGAGAAGTGGGTGTACCTTAAATTTTATACATCTGTTATTCAACTGTAAATGTTTTATGGAGATTATTAATGTTATTATAATAAAACTATACATAAAAAATGTAATAAAAAGAATGGAAGAGTTAAATGAAAAACAAATCGCACAAATATTTAGATGCAATATTAAAGTAAATAATTGCAAAGTAATATTCTTACTGACTCATATTGAAATAAATAAGTTACTTTTGATAAAAAGAAAAATGTTTGAATTATTTCCAGATCCATATTAAATAAAAAGAATTTGTTTTCATGACTGAAGAAATTTTTTGTTCTCTCTCTTTTAGTTAAGTCACGTTATGATTCAGGGATGCCATTTGGCAGAGACTAAGGAGAGGGAGCAGCCCTACCCCTCCCCCAGGGATTTGATATTTCAGTCATCATAGGTGAGACTCAAAAGTCAATAGAAAGAGGGAGGAGGAGAAGAAAAATTCAGAAATAGCACAAAAGCTAAAGTAACTTGTCAGATGCAACTAAAATAGAAACATTATCATTAAATAAACACATTAAGCACAAAAAATAATTATCAGTGATATTTGTTGAACCCTTGGTATTGCAACATTTAAAAGATGAGACATTTATCATTAATGAAATGAGCACTTTGGCTGCTTTAAAAAATATAAACAAGCAAAAATCGGCAGCATCAATTGCTCCTAATTGGGCCGATGCTAGAATATAAACCAATATGGCAGAAAACTAAAAACATATTGGAAAACATGCAAATCGACATGAAATCATTTTTTTTTCTTTAAATAGTAATTATTATTATCATTGTTTTTAAAGACACCATTAGAAACAGAAAAGTACCCTGAATAAGTGCTTTTTTTTTGCTCATTTTGCCATTCAAATTTTTTTTTGCCTTGTAACTGTACTCAAGGTGTCTATTCCAGATCAGCAGCACCAAATTTCCTTGACTTTTTCAGGTTTTTTATATCAATAAAAAAAAATAATAATTCCAGGTATCCAGATTTTGTGATGTTACACAGAAAAAATCTTAAAAGTTGTGAATTTGAGAGTGGAACTTTCACAACTGATTCTGAAGCGCAAACTACTGATTTGTTTTTTTTTTTTTTTTTTTTTTTTTTTTTGCAAAATTTGGCAATTGTTGAACATAAGATATTTATTTGTCATGAAATAAATATCAAAATACATTTATTTTATGGTTAATGATTGTTTGACACTCCTATATTTCTTAATGATATATATATATATATATATATATATATAATATATATACAGTCAACTCCCTCTAATCCGCAACTCTATAATCCGCAAACGCCTATAATCCGCACACTGTTTCAGATGTAAACAGTGAAAATTTGGTTACCATTAACTTTGCGAGAGATATTCAAAAATGGCGACAATTTGATCAATGATCAGCAGTAAGTTTTTCTCTCCCCTAAATATTTGCATTTCAATGAAGTAAAACTTTATTTATTAAATGAGAAAAAAAAAAAAAAAAATACATGGGATTTTTTTTCTGCCTGTTACATATTGTAACCAAAAAAAAAAGCAAATTTTAACAGTATGGTTTGAAAGCCATTTTGTAAAAGAAGCCTATATGCATTGTAATACAAAGGTCGGTTTACTTATAAATTGTAAAATATTATTGCTCTTAGACAATTGTGCTGAGCATCCAAAATTATAACAAAAAGACAATATCTCTACATTAGTTTTACCTACAAATACGAATTCTCTTATTCAGTCAATGGATCAGGGAATTATTCATAGCATGAAATGCCAATAGAAAATGAAATTTATGTGCAGAATTATAACCTCTGATTTATTGGCTAATATGGAAGGGTATAGAAGGCAATTTACAATTAAAGGGCTGTATTTTTCTCTTAAAAGATGCATGGGACTCTGTATGCAAAGACACTTACTTTAGTAGGTGCAAAGCATAATTTGTGACCAGCAACTTTATTTATAGACAGTAATGATGAAGATGTTGACTTTGGTGGCTTTAGTTTGGTTAGTGCTAAACAGAAATCTGCAGAAAAATTCACTAACACAAAACTAAAATAAAAAATTTCACTGTACCTGATTTCTTGAATAGATATCCTCCCAAGATAAAGCTCCAATTACAGAGAGTTTCAGAAATGATGACATTATAAGTGCTACTCTGTTAAACTGTACTGAAAATAGGATAATTCTGACACAGAGTATGATGATTATGGTGAAACAGTAACTCTTAAGCAGATCTTGGATATGGGTTACAAATATCTGAATTTTCTTCAGAAACAGAGTTTTGTCTCAGAACAAGAAATAAAGACTATACAAATAGACCCCAAGAAAAAATGCTAGAATAAAAGTCAAAAGTTCTCAAACAAATGACAATTCATACTATGTTAAATTCATCTTTGAAAGTTGTAAAAACAAATTATAAAATAAAATTTTAATAATTTTTTTTTAAATATGTGATTTTTAATCAAATAACTCAATGTTTTACAATATCTTTCTTTTTTACCAATTAATTTATTCATTAATAATTAATTTACTGTGAAATTACAGGAGAAAAAAATCTAAACGAAGTAATGATCTATAATTCGCAAAATTCTATAATCTGCACAACCTTTGGTCCAAGCTGTGCGGATTAGAGGGAGTTGACTGTATATATATTTTTACATGCTAAACATTTTGCAGATACACACTTTTAGCATCAGGTTCTATCCATTTTGACCAATCAGGATGAAATTCTTAATCACATCAGTTAAGAGTTAAACACAGATTGCTTTGACATTTGAATATAAAAAATAATATTCAATAAATTAAGCTAACAAACGTTCAGTTTCCAAACAAAGATAAATAGGCAGACTGAATCACCTAATCAGTCCTAAAACATTCAGTACAAAGTTTCAGTGAAGCTGGAATTGAAAATCTGATTTACAAGGAAGGATTGAAAGGGGGCAGACAAAATGAATTGCACAAGAGGTTGAAATACTCTACAGCACTTATGAAGAGCAAAGTTTGATTTTCCTGGTACTGCAATTTCGAATCCTTAACCAGAAAAATGTTCCTAATTGTCACTTCAAATTTCACTAACTTTATATCAGAATCTTCAAAATTTCCCAACAATTCCTCAGGAATGGTAAAGAATCAGGATCCATAAACTGTTTTTGGCCCATGAAATAGACTAAAACTCAATTATGTTATACTGACTTGATTATTTCACGTTTTAATATTAGAAGTTCTTATTCTGTACGATTTCAACAATAGTTTTTGCATTTTGTTCGGATTTATATGACTTACACAAACAAGCTCAAAGTTCGTATGAAAAATACACAATTTCTCCTAATTTTACCTCAATTATTAATATGAGCGCAATCGTGCAACACTTTCTTCTTTACATATATTATAAAATACATCAAAATGTACAATATATGTAAAAATAAAAGTGTTGCAAAGCTGCGCTCATAGTAAAATACTTTGAGCTTGTGTAAGTCATAAATCCGAACAAAATGCAAAAACTATTGTTGAAATCGTACAGGATAAACCTAATATTAAGAAGTGAAATAATTAAGTCAGTATAACAAAATCAAATTTTAGTCTTATTCCATGGGTCAAAAACACAGCTTATGGACTCTGATCCTTTCTCTGACTTTTCAAGCCCATTGATCCATTTGACCCTGGTCCACAGGTAACCTGGCGATTGAGATTTCAAAATGCAGAAAAAACAGAACCTTTTTCATCTGCTTGAGGAACTGAGGAAAGTCCAGACAGGCACAGACACAATCAAGAGCACGGTGGAAGCCTACCATTTTTCGATGTTCATTGGGTTAATACCTCTGAATAAAATTTTTGATTTAAATTATTGATTTAAATTAACAATAGCTATAATGAATTTGAATGAAAACAATAGATATAATCTACAACAAAAGATAGCAACTTAAGATTATACTTAAGACTAACTTACCCAAACATTGAACTTGACATTCTTGTAAGTAACAGTTTCTACATTAAAACCAACAGTTGGTATAGTTGTAACTGATTGTCCTAGCTTTAATTTATAAAGAATAGCTAAACAGAGTTAAAGACATTTTGTGAAATTTTGTAAACATAAACACAATAAAAATATATATCTAGATAAAAAGGCTTAATAAAAGCTAAATCCAAAACCTGCATCTAATATCATTTGTTATTAAATACATTTCGAATGAAAATTTGGGTTGACCAATTATACAAAGTGAAAGACACTTAGTATATCATCTATTGAGAATCATTGCAGCATAAGAAATTTATTTATAGGATGAAATCTCATTTAAAGATGCATCACATTGTTTTACAATCAGAAATTGATCTAATTTTAATAATAAAATCAGTAGTATATATCAGCAGTTATAAAAAAAAAAAAAAAAAATGTTTAAAATTAATAAGACAATACTATCTTTAGCATAATCATAAAGTTGGCGAGGTGCCAACTTTAAATACCAGCTCCAACTGGTGTTTAACATTGTTTTTTTTAACATAACTGCTGATCCCATTGAGATCCCACTCTAAAACTTTCAGAATTTAAAGTTTATAATATTACAAAAAAAAAAAAAAAAAAAAAAAAATTTAAATTAAATTACATTTTTTTAACCAAGCATAGTCAACTTGCATATCAAATTAAATCTTACAAAATTCTCTTTAAAAAGAGGGTCAAACAACTCTCTACGTCTGATAGAACTTGAGAAATTCAAAATTGAAAACATTTATGGGTGATTCTCTGCAAATAGGCCATAATGATGAAACTGAGTGATATTTTAATTTTTACAACAGAAAAGTTAACTTTTTTTTTTAAACATGTAGTTTAGACTTGGTTTTATTATATTAGTTCTTAAAATTGAAGAATTAATTTAAAAAAATAATTTTTTTTAAATTTTAGAAACGTATGAAATATCATTCCCTCACATGCAACTATTACCACCTAAAAATACAAAAAAAATATTATTTCTTACTGAAATAGTTATACTTTTGTTTTCTGACTTTGGTCCTTTAAAATAAACACATGAAGTATTATTTCTATGTATTAAATTATTTTTTTGGTCTTCACATGCAATTTTTATTTGGCAAAAAACTTTGCAACCCATATTTCAAGTCATTCCCTCACTCATTAGTAATTTAGGATGTTTCAGCTTGGTGGCACACTACTGTAAATAGAAACAGTGCACATATACTGAGCACATGTTCTTACCTGTCTGTAAAACAATTTTCAGCTTTCTTGGAGAAGTACTTCCGTGTGTAAGGAAGAATTCAATAAACAGATTGGGCAAGTGTTAAGATGATGTTATCATTCCCTCACTTAAATTTATAAAGTTAATTTATTTCTTAAAAATGTATTAATGGGTAGTTTAATTTCCCCTAAAGGAATAAGTTGAGAATATGTATTGTTTTTTTAATTTTATTTATGAGTAAAAATTTTAGAAGCTAATAATGTTAATTTTATCAGTCCCTCACATGAGGGAATGATGCTTATGTGAGGGAATGATGCTTATGTGAGGGAATGATTCCATTATTTTTAAAAACTAGTAGAAAAGATATTTTTGTTCCATTTTGTTATTTTTTGAAGCTGTTAGTTATTGGCTTATACTAAAATAATTAAACTAAGTTCTCAAATGAATCAAAGTATATTTGGGCCAAAGGTTAGACGAAAAAAAATTTGGAATAAAGGATTAATATTAGTAACAACTACAAATTTCAATGGATGAAGATTTTGTTTAATTTCCCAATTTAATGTTTAAATTATATAAATTTTAAGTAAAAACATTAATTATAATAAATTAAAAATAAGGTTTATAAATTTGGTCAAATTTATATATATTTTTTAATTTTCTTATAGTTATCATGATCAAAAAGAAAGTTCATGTAAAGTTGAAAAAAAAATAAGGAATATGACAAAAAAAAAGAAAAGAACTTAAGAATTTTTTTGTGACAAAAAAATAAATGAAAGAGCAAATAAAATATTTAAATAAAACAAAAAGGCCAGATAAAATCAGCTTCAGAAATAACTAGGCGAGAATTAAAAGCAAAAAGACAAAAATGGAAGATAAGTTAGCAATATATAGAAAGAAAATAGAATTATTAAATACTTTGGAAATCCAGACTAATGAATGCCATAATGAATTAATAAGTGTGCCATTTAACATCTAAAAGTACATCTAGATTAGAAAGTGGGAAAAACTTAAAAGAAAAAATGGGGCAAAAAGGATACAGGAGATACAATCGTTAAAACTTCAGTTACATATGCAGCAAAGAACTGCAAGTAAATATAAATCAAAATTTTATCGAATGAAAGCAGATACATTATCAAGGAAAGATATCCAACTTATGTTTAGAAGCAAGGTAAATAAGTTGCTAAGAAAAGAAAGTGTTTCTCCAGCCATAAGGAAAAAATTAATTTATGGAGAAGTTTAAATGCCCAATTCCCAGAAACTTATAAAAATTTAGGCCAAATTGATTGGGGTCAAAATTACTAAAAAGTACAGGTTAATTAAGCAGCACATCATTCATGAAATATAAAAGTACTAAAACATACGAAAATTACATTAAAGATGGTTTCACGAAATATTCTAGGGCTAAAAAAAGTCTCATATTAGATTAATTAAAGTTCTTGATTTTTTTTACAGTGATGATAACACTAGGCTGTGTGCAGGAAAGAAAGAATGTATAATAAATAAATACAAACGTCAAAAAAGATTTATGAATGATACATTAAGAAATTTGCACAAAAAATTTCAAACTGAAACAGGTTACGTTATTGGATATTCAACATTCTGCAAACTTAAACCATTTTGGATCATTAAACAAAATGCAAATGACAGAGATACAGTAAAATGTATTATACATGCAAATATGGAATTTATTTTTAATAAACTTAAGTGATTTGACATAATTTAATTTTAGTGACATAATAGTTATAATCTTACATACATTTCATTTAACAGGGCACTTTAAATGCTTGAATTGGATAATTGTAAAGTATGAAATTGAAATGTATCCTAGGGAAATATTGGAAATTGATGACAAATCCGAAAGTAAATGCTATAGAGTGCCGAAAGTAAATGCTATAGAGTGCTGAAAGTAAATGCTATAGAGTGCTGAAAGTAAATGCTATAGAGTGCCGAAAGTAAATGGTATAGAACCTACAGGCAATGGAAAGTTTAAAGTGGCCTATGAAAGAAGATATTCATGAGTACTCATTATGTGACATTGTTAAAAAAATTGAACCTCCAGTGCCTTGTGATAGCAGAGGAAGCAGATTTAATTTTTCTGGGCATAAATTTTGTTAAAATTATTACATGTAACATTTTTTTACAAAATTGTCATTCCCTCACTTTGTAATCATTCCCTCATTCTAATAAAAATTTTAAAATCTAAGAATTATAGTATTTCTTAATATTAAGAGTGACGGCTATTTTTTATCTATTAAATACCTCTTCTAGTATCTTGTTACAAAAAATTAGAAACTTCTGACAGGATTTTTTTTTCTTTCATCACTAATATGAAAATGGCCTATTTGCATAGAATCACCCTTATACAAACCAAAAAATGATTATTTTTCAAAAAAAAAAAAAAAAAAAAAAAAAAAAAAAATTAATTTTATGAAAATTTACTGAGATAAAAAAAATAAAAGTATATTCTTATTTATATCATCAGGGAGAATGATTCCTGTAAATTTCATCAAAATCTGAAATGGTCCGGTTAAGTGACTGGTTGATTTGACATGGAATGACCCACTATATTCAAATATATATATTTTTTAACTATAAATAAAACTAAAAAATCTATTGAACTGGTAGAATAAAATATTTAAATATTTTAGAAATTTTTGAATGGTTTTAATGTTTGTTTTCTTTTTTCAAACTTTTCTTTACTATTTAAACATACGATGAATACAAATAATCCAAGTTCACATTAACAAAATACTAGAAATCCTTTATGAAACAAGGATTATTGTTTAGAATAGAATCGGAGATTAAAAATACCCTTTTCCCCCCTCAAAACAACATGTATAAAATTGATATACGCATTGTAGAATGTGAGGTGTGTGAATTGTTTTTGTGTAAATGAATGTTCTATCAGAATAACTGGAATATAATTTTGAATCGGAACAAAATACCAGAATTCTGGCATATCGCTGAAATACCATCACTCTCAAAAATAGGAGTATGCTCAGTCGAAGTACAATGCTCAAATCTACTGGACAAGAAAGAGATTAAAATAATCATGTATAATTTAAATGACAGATATGCTTAGAAGGATACTTGTTTTTCCAGCTGCATCTAGACCTAACATCAATATCCTCATCTCCTTATTACCAAAAATTTTGGATAGTAACTTCCCCATCTCATCAGGGTTAATGAATTACACCTGAAAAGAAACGCAAAAAAGAAATGTAAATATAAAGATTTGTAATTTTAATTAAATGCTCAGAATTATCCACATAATTTCCGCAAGTGTTTATATTCAACAGACACAAGACAAAATTTTTAAGTTCAATATAAAATATCAATAAATATACAAAATTTAAGTACCAATTCATGTTTAAGTTCTTGTCACTTTAATAGATATTTTACATGGTCATACGCATGAGACTGCAGGAGACGGCCACGTCTTCCCCACTCTCTAAATCTTTTTAAAACTAGGAGGCTCTGCCCCCTACAAGCTACGCTCGCCAACCCCCGTTCTGACACCGCAAATTTTACAAACACTCTGATTTGAAACGATTATGGAAGATTGAATTATAATTAAACGACCAGTGACTATTTGCTGCAATCTTGTTTCCATTCATTTTCCTTTGACTGAGGGAATTTAAGGCTGAATCAACTGCTGTCAAAACAGCTAACAACTGTTTTCGTGATTCATAAAATAAGATTAACAAAACATTTGAAAATAAACTTGTGCAAAATGGTTAAGTAAGCAATGTTGCTGCATCAGGAAATTTTATAACGATAACGATGCTATAGAAAATTGGAAACTTCTCCATTAGCCCGTCTACTACTTTCTATAAAAGAAAAGAACTGTCGCCAAAATATAAGACTTATAGCCAAAAGTGCATATCTGTGGCGTCGCATTCAATTGACATCAGATGTGTTACGCATGTTAGTTATGTCATCGAGTGATCTTTAATTCAACGTTTATCTGTATTTTTAATTACATTTTACTAATTTATTAGTTATTTCATTGGTTTAAACGTAATTATTAAACGTAAAAATATTGTTTTTAATTGAAGGAAAATATTTTTAATTACGCTGTTTTAAAATTTGCAATAATAAGTAAAATATTTTGTTGAAATAAATTAATTTTACCCTACTTAATGCCTTGAAAACGCGTAATAATTTAATTATTTCTCTTTTTAATATTCACGCGCAAGTATATTTTTTATTACGTAATTTTCTACATTTACTGCTTTTAACACGTGATCATTTAATTATTTTAAAGTTTTATTTCTGTTTTTAATAGTCACGTGTAAATACATTTCTTAATTGAAAGGAAATATTACATGCACTATCTTACAAATTGGCAACAATTCAAATAATGGATTTTATGAAATATGAAATAAATCTTCATCAAAATAATGAAAATTTTGAATAAAAAATTGAAATATAACCTAAAAAAATTACTCAAATTAAAAAAATAATTGCAGTCTGCACACTGCAAGTTTGTCAACTATATCCTTATAAATTATGGTTAAATTCTTGTGCATAGTTTTCGTTTCTATAAAACTTTAAAAGAACTATTTTGACCAAATTTAATATTAAATATCTCTTAAAATAATTCTTCGATTTAAAAACTGTCTACTTCAGCGGTTTATCGAACATTTGTTTATAAAACTACCAATTTTCATATTTTTATATGCAATAGTTTTTTGGATATTAGTCCAGAAAGACTTCAAGGCACACGATCCTCATTGACAGCGGCCGCGGTTACTTTTAAGTAGATTTCATAAGAAATACTACCTATTACATTCTCCTCTAAGTTGGAATTTTTGAAAATTTTTTGCAGATCTACACCGATCATGACTCTCAGAACCCAAAAACACCCCCAGTTCAAAACTTTATACATGTCACTTTTTTTATGGACACGATAACTCCAATAATTCTGTACAAATCTCTTCCAAATTGATACATAAAATCAAGGGGCATAAAATCTCGGTCAAGTTCGTTAACGGGCGAAATCGAACCAAAGGGGGGGGGGGGGGAATGGACAGGGCTTTTTGTGAAAACAGAAAACCCCCCATAACTTCTTAATTATGATACGTATCAAATCCGTTTAAAGTTATTACGGTACTTCTCTATTATCCCGTCGACCACTTTTCATAACAAAAAACTATCGCCAAACTGTAACGGCAAATAAACAAGAAAATATCAAAATAAATAAATAAAATATAAGAATTTAAGGACAATTGTTATTTTAATTAATGAAATAACTAATAAATCAGTAAAACATAATGAAAAATACACTCAAATGTTGAATTAAAAACCACTTGATGACATAACAAACATGTATAACGCTTCTGGCATCTAGTAAAAGGGACTGCATTTTAGGCGTTTAATCTTACAGTTTGCCGATAGTTTTTTGTTATGAAAAGTGGTCGACGGGATAATAGAGAAGTACCGTTATTATTACTTCTAGGAAAAGGGCCAAAAATTTATGTATGACAGATTTTTGATATCATTAAAAATGGCCCCAAGGGGGGGGGAAAGGGGGGGGGGGGTTAAGAAGAAAAAAATTCATAACTTCGTCAATTCCCAAGATATCAAATCCGATTAAATTTATTGTAAATCTCCTTAAAATTATCTACAACTTTTATATTGACAAGTTTTTTATAGGACCAACTCCTATGGCAAAAAAAAAAATTAAAAACAAAAAATTCCCTGCCGGCTTCGCCTACAAGCAGACATGAAAACAGAAAAAAAACCATAACTTCTTCATTTGTATACATATCGAATCTGTTTAAAGTTATTATTACTTCTAGAAAAAGGGCCAAAAATTTATGTATGACAAATTTTGATTTCATTAAAAATGCCCCCAAGGTGGGTTGAGGGGGGGGGGGGGGGGGGGGGGTTCAGAAGAAAAAAAATCATAACTTCAATTCCCAAAATATCAAATCTGCTTAAATTTATTATAAATCTTCTTTATTATATATAACTTTTATATTGACAAGTTTTTTATAGGAATAACTTTTACGGTAAAAAAATTAAAAACAAAAAAATCCCTGCTGTCTCCACCTACAGGCATAGGTATATTTCGAAGTGGGTGGTCCCAACTGCCACATCATGGCAAATAGGTCTTTCTTCTGCAATTCCCAATAAACAGGTGCCCCATGGCCTGCGTCTTCGAAATCTACCTGTGCCTGTAGGCCGAATAGTCAGGGAGTTTTTTTTAATATAGAGAAAAATAAGAATTTAAAAGAAGTACAGAAGAAATGTAAATATAAAAGCTGTGATTGAACCGATTATATTATACCACAATTTCATTGCATCACAGTTTTATTTTAAAGGATTTTATTTCATTACAGTGTAAACTATAATTTTATATACCCCCTTAATAAAAAAATCCTGCGTACACCCGTATTTCATAAAATTGTTTATTATACATAAGTCAAATAGATGATACAGTGCTTTTAAAGATTGGTGCTTGAGCACTAATTATGAAGAAGGAAAAAAAAACATGCTGCATCCTTCAGGATGTGTAACTTTCACACCCAGAAAACTTTGATAAATAAGTCTAAGGAATGTTATTTCAGGAAAGGGGTTAGGAGACAATGATTCACGAGATGCTGAAATCTCGAAAAATGTCTTTCAGAATGTCAAGCAAATTATATTCAGCTAAAAGCTGAAGATCAATTAAAATAAAAGATTTCATATGAAAATTATTTAATACGGAAAATTATTAAGCTTACTAATTTAGCCTACAATTTTTATTCATTATTTAAGCTGATACAGAATGAGAAATTTTCAACTATAAAAGGAATAAAAATTAAAAATTAAAGCAGTGCATAAAATGATTTAAAATGGACATTTCATTTTAAGGTTTGAATTAGTTAGTGACCAATTAGATAAATAAAATTTTAAATAAAGAGAATCTTTAATAAAATATATCAGTAAAATATAATCAATAATAAATTTAAATTGCTTGCATAATAAGACAAAATAACATTGATTTTCATTACTTTCCTAATTGATTATTACTTTTCATAGATCTCTCAATTTTGCTAGCAAAATTTATTGTCCAATACCCTTGAATTGTGAGAAATTTTTTTCCTTTTATTTCTCCAAAGTAGGAATATTTTTATCATTATTATTTATTTTTGTAAAAAGAAAATTGCCTGACATTATTGAACTGAATTATCTGAACAATAAGTAATTAAAAATACAAAAAATATTATTAGGCAGTAAATTTCACTAAATAATTATAAAATACTCTGATTAAAAAAATCTGGCTTAGATGTACTATTCGTCCTTAGTCTGCCATTTTTTTAATTAAACTTCTATTATTAAATATAAATAAATTAGTCAATTAAATAACATGTTGATAATAAGTAAATATGGATGAAAATTATTTTGGAAATGAGAAGCAAAACAAATGTGTTTTGATTTAAAAAACAAGATTGCGAACTGAGGGCAAAGGTACATCTGTTCCAAAAATCTTATAGCTTATCTTTCTGAAATATTTGATTACTATTATTAAGCAAAATTATTTAAACATTAATAATACAAAAACACCCTCTAATGCATTTAGAAGTGAGGTTCAAACACATGCCCTCTTTTGAGAACCAGAGCTTAAACCTTAAGGCCCCTGTTCGTTCATGCGAAAACAACTGCTCGCTAATGTTAATCCTATAGGACAGCCCAGTAGCAGAAAGTTCGAGACGGGCGACGTATGTCGCAGATTTTTTCCCCTCTTCTGCAGATTTTTTTTTTTTTCCATAGAATTTTCTTCGGCTCACAGATTTTTTTACTTCATCAGTGGGCACGGTGCCGCAGCCACACTTTTGCTTCGCATCTGAAGGACCGCTATGATCTTCTGCGCAACTCCTCATTCATTGTAAGCTAAATATCATTTTTTTTCTCCTACAACCCTGCTCAATAGACCAACAGCGTTTGCTCATATACTTTGCGTGCATCTCGCCAAAAAGTTCAAAAAAGAAAATCTGTGAAAAGCGGTTAAAGAAATCAGCGAAAAGCAGCCCCTGTCTTTTTATTTTATTGCTGCAAATGCACTCTGCCCTTATATATATATATATACATATATATCTGCATAGTGTTTTGGGTTCGCAAAAAAATTTCCGTCTGCATATTTCAACATGTGAATTTCACCAATAGGTCGAGGAAAAAAAACGAAAATTTGTCATTGGGGACAGAAAATTTTCGCAAAGTTCGTTAAACAGTCACGTGAAAATATTGCTAAATTTGTTAATTGATCGCGTGAAGAAAAAATCGCAAAATTTGTCAATTGGTTGTGGGGAAAAATTGCGAAATTCACCAGTCGATCGCAGGGGCGAAATAGCAAAATTCGTCTACGATCGTGTGAGAAAACCAGTAAGACGTGGAAAAAAATCGTCAATCAGTTGCAGGAAAATATCACTAGTTTCGTCAATCGATCGTGGGAAAACTATCTAGAAATTCATTTGTCGGTTACAGGAAAAAATCGTAAATCTCTTCAGTCAGTCACAGAACCCCCCCCCCCCCCCCCCCCCCCCCCCAAAAAAAAAAAAATCTGTACTTACGTATTATCTGTGCCAGTTTTAAGCCAACTGCGCCAGGCATGGAGCCACTATTACTAATTATAGTAACCCTTATATATATTTTTTTCTTGCTACATGGTACATGTGTGGCAATAATCTACTTTTTTAGTAGGGTAATTTCTATACGTAGTAAGATTAACAAAATTAACTTTCTAGAATATGCTATATTATTTACTATTTCTTATATTATTTATTATTCTTTCTTATTCACTATGTTATTTACCATTTATTAATTTTACTAAATTAATGTTATTTACTATTTTTAACAATGTTATAAATTTCATAAACATATATTGCATTTTATTTATTTTATATTAATTATCATTTTTAACAATGTTATTTGAAAATGTTAAATTACTGTGTTTGAAAACATGATTGGCAACGATAAACAAGATTGGTACTTGGCAACCATTTTTGGCGATTAATCTCCTGGCACGGATAATACGTAAGTACCAAAAATTCTGCCATCTGCAATTCTCATCTGCTGCAGAAGAATATCGCTAAATTAGTCTATAGATAGGGGGAAAATATTGCGAAATACGTCAGTCAGTCGCGAGAAAAAATTGTAAATTTTGTCAAGCTATTGCAGGTAAATAGCCAAATTTGCCAATCGGTCATGAAAACAATTACGAAATTTGTACACAATTACGTGTAAAAAAAAAAAAAGTGTAAACTGTAAGACGCAGGGAAAAAAAATTCGAAAATTCGCTTATTGGTCGCCAAAAAAAAAAAAGGCAAAATTTGTCAATTGGTAGCAGGAAAATATCACAAATTTCTTCAATCGATCGCAGGAAACCAATCGCGAAATTCGTCGGTTGGTTACAGAAAATAAACGTGAAATTTGTCAATATGTTGCAGGGAAAAAAACCGCTCAATTCACCAATAGGTTGCTGGTAAATATTGAGAAATCAAGTTAAAAAATTACATGTAACAATAATACTTTACTAGATATTAATATTAATTAATACTTTACTAGATATACAGTAAAAGACTTATTTATTACGTATAATGTTGTACTGTTTCATATAAGTACTATTTAATGTAAAATTTTACATATCAATGTAGTATTTGAGGTTTTTGATAAGATGGTTTCGGACATAGCAGTTTAAACTCTCAAAAACAGATGCATGTCAAAGACCTGCCAATCCTGAATTGTAAGTTTACCTGCAGATTATTTTCTGCCGCTGAAATATCCGTCGCAGACACTTGGAGAATTTTCTGCTTCTGGGTAGGACAGTTATTTTTTGATATCTCGTTAGCATTTCAATACGATTTTTTGGGACAAGTTCCGTATCCTGTGCTTTTTTTTTTTTTGCCGATAAATATTTGATGTGGTTGTTGCGATCTTCAGCCTTTGGGGTTGCTTTTTTAACTATTGGAAGACTTTATCTAAGTGACGTCACACGTTTTTGGTGCCATTTTGGATATTTTTGCCAACTATGCCAACCAGCACAGGATAGGGAACTCGTCCCTAAATACGTGCAATTTCTTTAGGACTGCAAAACCATTTGAAGAGATTTTACAACCTAACTTGGCGATATATCTCTGTCACTCGGCAAACAAAGTAGTACCTAAAAATGTATTGAACATTAAGTTAAGACATTACTATTGTACTTCAAGATTTTTAAGTTATGTTACTTTGATCTCTCTTTTCTCTTTTTGTGATGCTTTTATGTCACACATAGTCGCAGTTATGAGGGCCACTATCACTATAGCAAAGATATATTGTTTTAAACTCAAAATAGTTAGATCTGTGCACGTGAGAAATTAGTTTCACAACTTTTTTTTGTTTTAGTATAATGTTGAATGAAATCAGAATGGGCAAGTGCTCTTAAGGGTCCTGTCCCTTCACACAAAAACACCTGTTCGCGAATGTTAATCCTATGGGACAGTTATTTTGCAATATCTCGTTTGCATTTCAATGTTTTTAAATGATTTTTTTTTCTACTGGATAGCTGAGATCAATCTTTACAGCCTTTTTTACTTTTTGGATTTTGTTTGCAGGTTGTTTTTATGGGGATACTTTCACTATCAAAACCGGTTCTGAAATTAAAAGTATCCTCTTCAAAAAAACCTTCAAACAAAATCGAAAAATTAAAAAACAGTGGTTGTAGAGATTGATCTCAGCTATACAATGAAAAGAAAAACGGGAAGAGTTCCCTATCCTGTACTGGTTGGCGCAATTGGCAAAAAAATCCAAAATGACACCAAAAGCATGTGTCGTCACGTAGATAAAGTCCATTCCAGTAGTTAAAAAAGCAACCCCAAAGGCTGAAGATCGCAACAATGACATCAAACATTTATCGGCAAAAAAAAAAAAAAAAAACAGCACAGGATATAGAACTCTTCCTGTGCTATTTCTTAAAACAAAGGGCAGGCAGGGTGCAGCACCCTCGCGACAAAGACATGGCTAAGAACAAAACAAAGTTTTTTTTATATTATTATTTTCTCATTTTGACTAAATGCAGCAATATTGCTACCAATTAACAAAATTTACAATTTTTATGTTTTCTTTATAACAAATTCGTTAACATAATTTTGTAACATTTCAGCCTTTTTAGAAGAATTTTGAATAAATTTCAGTTACTCGTCAGAAATGACCCTATATGCCAGTCAAAATTTTTTGGGAATGTGGTAATCTGTTTCTGTTTTTCAGAAATGTCTGTCATAACATATTTTGCAACATAAAAAAAAAACACTTTGGCTTAGATGCTTTACACTGACGCTAAAAAAAAAAAAAATTAATCGGTTAAAAAAAAGAAAAAAGTCGCCAAACTTTGGAGACTGTTTTTTCTTTTATGGCAACCCGGCTATTAAGCTTGTATTTAGTTACTGGTGTTGAAATTTGTTATTGTAATCCGTATTTGCGTGGATGTTAAGGGAAATGTTTGCGCATGTCTGTATTACGTCATTGATGATGAAAAGTAGAGAAAACGTGATTGGTTGTAGAAGAACGTTCTATTGCACGTTATTGGTTGCAGAGTCGCGTATTATAGAACCATATATGGGAGGAGAATAAATTTGCATAGAAGAATGACGTAGGTAATGTATTTTCTATTAAATTTGTTAAAAAAATTTATTTTTCGTTTATTTTGATATTTACTTTCCGGTTTTACTAATACGTCATTATTTATAAATGTTGTGTTCGTCATGAAATTAGAAACTAAATAATCGAATGTTTACTCTGATATAGTAGGGCACTTTAAAAGATTGAAATGACGTAATGATTTTAACTAAAAGTTTGTGTGAAATTAAAATTAGCATCAGCGAAGGATTACTGTAATATAGTAGTGCACTTTAAAAGATTGAAATGACGTAATTAACATTTTCCATTAAATTTATGTTGTAAAAAATGTATTTTTGGTTTATTTTAATTGTTGTGTAGAAATACGATTTTCTGTTACGTTTTCGAATACGTTATTTATAAATGTTCTGTTTTTTATGTTTCCAAAATGGCAACGGAAAATAGTAGCTTGGCGCAGTCTTGGAAATCGCACCAACCAAACAGTCGCCAATCTTTTGTTTACATTTTAGCGTCAGTGTAACACATCTGTTCCAACACTTTTATACATTACTGAAGCATATTCAAGCAATAAGATCTAATACTTATCCAGGGATGATTGTGTGTTCATGAAAAAACACCTGAAATTTTAGCAAGGAAACGTTTCCATATAGAGAGAGGGGAGGTGGTAACATTTAATTCATTACAAGGAGGTCAAATTATGAAAAATGAATTTTAATTATGTTTAAGCAATCATGAAATTTATATTTTAGTCTTATTTTATCAATTAAACTATCAGAAAAACCAGAATTTATGCATTGAAAATGAAAAAAATACCTGGAGGTCAGGTATATAACCTGAACACAATCACCCCTGCTTATCTAATCTTTTGCAGCAAGAGGCTAATATCAAACATAAATACAGGACAACTTAGCTAACAAACCTTTTTATAGCTTTTTTCTAATATGGCTAACAAATATTTTATAGGATGCACATGCTAACATAATAAATGCAGCCATCACATTATGATAGTGTAAATGATCAGACTAGGAATTACACAACACTTGCTAAAATATGACAATTAATAATGAAACCCAATTACCCAAGATTAAGCATTATTTATACCTGCTAAGTAATTGATTACGATTCCCATCTATCTGTATCTCTAGATAAACTTTCTGCTAAGTGGCATCACAAAACTGAAAAGTATCAATTCCCTCAAGATTTTTATGCATTTAGTTAATCATAATAATACAGAACCTTTAAAATATTAAATTTATTTTCATTGAAGATAAAAATAAAAAATATAATATATTAACCCCTTTGGGTACTTATGCATTATGTATGCCAGGTAGATAGATCGCCAAAAATGGTTATCAATCGCTAATTCTAATTTGTGTTAAAAACGGTAATTTAATGTACATTTAATAAATACATAACATTGTTTAAAATGATAAATAAGATAAAAACTAACTAAAATAATACAAAACAGTAATTTAGTACACATTTATCAAATTGATGGCTTTTAGCAATAAACATAAACAATATTAATGATGGTACCTTTATTTCCGGCAGATTGTTATGCCCACCAGAATATACTATAACTTAAATATACTGCATCAATGAATATATCAGTTTCCCCCAGGTTTAAAAAAGGGCAGGGTGCTGCTGGTGAGAAAAGGGCACTATTTTATTCTTAAGGGCACTTTTTGGATTCTTGAGGGCACTTTTTTTTTTATGGTTGAAAGGTATTATTTTGGTTTTTAAAGCCACTTTTGATATTTAAAAGTCAGGGCACTATTTTCAAGACAACATTGAGTCAACTTTTAGTATGGAAGCAAATTTTTTTAATGCAAAAAGGAGAAAGGGCATTTTTTTTTTTTTTTACTGATGGGCAAGAAGTGTGCTAATTATTTTACTGAGGGGGCAAGAAGGGTGTTTAATTATTTTATGAGGGGCAAGAAGGGTGCTATTTTGTAAAGCAAAGGGCAGGCAAGGTGCAGCACCCTTCTGAAACTGTCTAGGGGAAACTCTGAATATATTATACCTATCCTATATCTTATTACATAGTTATACGTACATAAAAACTTCTGCCACTGCGCTTAATATTGACAACTATTTAAAAATAAATAAATTAGGGTTACTGTAATTAATATTTTCGGCGACATTTTTGACGCAGTGAATCTGACTTGGCATGGATGATACATAAGTACCCCCCCCCTTTACATTAGTCTTTTTAAGTAATCATATTTTGGTACTTTTATTTATTAGGACACCACTTGGCTTTTGGATACTTTTATGTTAGCCAGGTGCAAATGTCGGCAATAGTATTTTTTTTTCTTTTCACCAACAGCAGCTTTTATTTTTCATAGCTGTGTAAATTAGCTTAGGGGCCCGCTAGCGAGCAAAGCCAGCTAGTGTATGCAATAAGAATAATGGTGATGGGAACAATATTTACCTAGTGATTTATACCTGCGCCCGGCTAACAGAAAAGTACTGCATTCCGTTACAAAAAAATTATGTAAATAACATAACATTATCATAATAATTTCTGAAGGGAAATTGCCACGATGTAATTTCATTTGGAACTTTTGGGAACCATTGCCACTAGCATCTTGATATAAGCAAAAAAATCTATATTTCATTTTTTTTTTTTTTTTCAAAGTATTGTCACAGGGTTATTGCTAAGAAAAAATACAAAATCAGGATATTTAGATTATAAACTAAATTTTAAGTAGGGTGTTCGAAAAGTTTAGTTATTTTAAATGAGATTTTTTTAAATGTTCTGTAACCGTCTAGCATGAATCTTGTTACGTCCATGATAAGAACTTAAAATTATCAACAGTTGAATTCCATTTAATTAGAATAACTTCAATATAGAATAGAACAACCTTAGAAAACAATACAAAAGTACTTTATACATGAGGCGACTCTAAAAGTGAAGTAAAATTGTATTAGGAATAAAGCAGAGAATTGTGAAACATGGCATTAAATGCAGGGTGACCCTATACCAAGGATTGTCTGTAATCAGACATCAAAATAAAACTTCCATCTGTTAGGAAAAATATTTTTTATTTAACAGCATATCTGTAAGAATTTAAAATAGACGGTCAAAATGAATCATAAGAAGCGAATCAAAAAAGTAACTCTGATGCTATAAAGTCAGTAGCTCAAGTTCAGCAATCAGGTTCACAGCTACGATTGGCTTCAAACCTGAACAATTCTGACAACAATAAAGTTAATTATGTGCCAAACCACGTTCATTAGAACACATCAATTTGTTGTGAATCAGACTATGGAACTCTTACTAAATCATTGATATTAAGTTTAAAATAAAAAAAGTGACACCATAATTTCAAATTATGTATCTGACAAAGAGATCAACCTCTGATTTTCAATCTAAACCAATAGAAACTGGAAACATCCAAATTTTAAACAAAATTTAAGATAGACTCCATCTTTGCTAAAAAATATTAAAATCATTATCAGATATATTGTTGATTCTACATCAGTGTTATTTTAATAAAGATAAATGTGACGAAACAATATATTTCGTTTCCACCCACAATTTAATAGTATAGAAAGTGTATTTCAAGGTAGGGGGGAGAAAATATTAAAGAGCACTGTAAAATGGATCATAATCTTACAAAAACTCAAATGGCTTATTTTCTTACATAGGTTATTAAAACGTATGATTGATATTTTCTTTAATATTCAATAAGAAATAAAATTTAAACGACTAGATAATAATAAGTGATGTAATTAAGTTTCCGATTGGATAGGCATAGTGGATTATTGTTGATACAAGAGCAGGAAAGCAAAGCACAAAACTGCCCATTCAGCGATTTTAAAAAACAATGTTATCATGCATATTTTACGAAATTTAATATGTTTCATGTGAACTTACGAATGATTTCAAGTTGTAACCGGTAATTTCAAGGCGTTGGTCGGAACTTATGAAGGCTTCAGTGTTAATTTACAGAATGTTAAAAAGTGAGCATTTTTTCTATAACTACTAGCATAGCTTTTTATAAAATATATTATTAGCTATAATAATTTTTTATCATGCATATTTATTAGTCCAGGACATTCCAATCGAATAGCATTGACCTCAAAAAGATGAATGCTCAATATAACGGAAGTAACATTTCCAACAACTCCATCGAATTTCCGGTTAATTAATATTGCCAATCGTAACATTCATAATTAATTCACAATTTTCTAATAATTTTTCTTTTATTAAAATTGAGAAAAGGAAAGTTCCAAATATAGAGTAATGTATGTATAGATTGATGTAAATATGTAGATTGAGTTATATATATTTTTTTCTAAAGTTATAAAGTGAATAAAAATGAAAGAATTCTTTTAAGTTTAAGTTTCAGGAATATGATTTGTAAACAACAGATTTAGAAATATAGTTTCGCATTACATTTTTTTTTATAATTTAATTTATAAATTTATGCATTTCAGAAAAGCATCATGTTTTATTTATAAATTGTTTTTGTCAAATTGTTAGTGGCAACCATGAATAGCGGCGCATTTAAATTTTCAAAATATTGACAATAATGGCCTAATTTATGAAAAATTCTTAATGTATCTTTGAAAGAAATACAATTCCCATCCATTTTAAACATGCATACACCAGTGCGCCATAAATATTTCACAATGAAATCATATGATCGCATTTTATTTCTTAACAAGGTCTCATTGTGATCTTTTAAACATGGATTGTAAAGAACCGTATCGTGCTACCAAACTGGTAAAATTCCGTTTCGGTTTTACACCATTAATGCCAGCATATATATTTTTTAATCACGTATCAAACCTATAATATGCACATTTTTATTCGTATATATTTGATATTTCCGTTATACTATATGCAGGGCTTAATTTCTAACAAAAAAAAGCACCGGAGCCCTAATATTCTGCAGTATTAATAACCGTAGCGTGCCCCTCCACTGTCACTCCAATTTGCATATTTATATTTCATACATTAAGATATGTAGTATTTGCAAAATATAAAGCAATTTTTTTTCTTTAGCAAAATAAAAATTTTAAATATGTTTTTATCTATCTATTAAATTTTAAATATCTTTTTATCTTGCATTTACTTAGCTGTCAATTATTCCACTTTCTAGATATCATTCCGACCAAATAGAAATCTTTGCCTAATTTTAATGTTAATTAATCGCAAAATTCTGCAATTAAATAAAGTAAGGATTGTGATTCGGAAATAGTGTTAACACACAAAAAGAATATTTCGCAGCTATGCATTTTTATGAAAAAATGTATGCAATTTTCAAAAATTAATATTTATATGCTGAAGAGTCGAACAAAGATATGAACTTCGATATGGGAGGAAAAGGAAAGGGTAATTTAGGCTTCGGTTATTCAGAAGTGCTTGCACTGGGCTCCGGTGAATTCCGACCAATATTTAAATATTTACTAAAAGCAGAGAAGTACCAGAGCCGGGCTCCGGTGGACTCTAATTTAAGCCCTGAGTATATGAACGAAGAAATTGTCTTTCAATAGCCTCACATATTACTTTAAGTAAACCAATCAGAAACCGCAGGCTTATTCCAAAGCTATGCCCGTAATTAATTTGGGTTATTATATACTAATATATGTTTGTCAGTTTTCTGTTTCTAAAGTTTAATGTTGCAATCATTGGGATTCATAGCTTTTGACAGTAGAACCCCTTATTAAATTTAAATCTCATGCAAATTTCTGCCTGAAGAGACAGATTTGTATAATTTACACAATTTTAATCTGTGTTTTTTCAAAATTTTATGATAGTAATTGAAAACATTTTCTCTTTCTGAACAGTGGAATGAAGTAATAAAAGCATTCCAATCTGGAATGCCTTTGAAGAAGCATCGCAGAAACATACATGTGTACCATGATTGTTTCTCAGCTTCAGATGCTGTTACGTGGCTTCATTGTTATCTTTTGAACAATCCTAACTTTGGACCTGATGTTTCAAGGTAAACTTAATTGTTAAAAGCTCATAAATTTGATTACAAAAAATTTTGTCTATAAGTTGTTTATATAATCTTATTACTTATTATCTATTTATAATGTGTTTTGATACAGTTTAAAGAAAACAAGTGTGTAATTGTTATTTTTATTTCTATAATTTATTACTTATTTCAAACAGTATATAAAAATGTGCGTGTGATGTCAATACAGTGTGATAAAAAATAACTTGTATACAAAGTTAAAATTGTCATTAATAAATTTTACTGAACCCCACCAAGGAAATTTTATTATCTATATACCCAGTTACAGAAGCAGTGCAGCAGGCACTGCAAATTATTTCAGATCTTGCAGATTCTAACATCTTAAACAGAAGTACAGGCATAAAAAAATTGCTAAAATTTACAGTACTTCTTTGTTATAGCAGTACCCGAAAATAAGTCGTCAAGTGACCAAGATGTATCGCCAAATTATAAGACATGTATGGCATTATAGTCATATAGGATGTATGTATATGACATTTCATGGTGTATATATGTATAAGTTATAAGTCATGCATGACATGTGTTATAAGATGTATATATGACATTATGTGTTTCATATAGGGCAGACCGGGTTGATTCTTGGTCACTTGCAACATGGGATGATTATTGGTCAATTAGATTTTCATTAATACAAATGATAGAATGAAAAGAAAAAAAAATACTGGATGTTAGACAATTTCATTGTTATTCAATAATACAAACGATTTTTTGGTTCAAAACATAATTTAATGAGAAAAAATATTTTAACTAGACATATGTATAAAACTTGAGCAAAAAATAAGGGATTACAAAATCATGCTTTTTTTTTCATAAGGTGGCTGTAATATGAAATTTAGCTACATGATGATCTAGAAGGGTTATATAGAAAGAGAAATATGCATAGAATATGTATGTATGCATATAAACACTGTATGAGTATATACATTAGGGCTAAACATCACCCTATATACATGGGGTGAATATTGGTCAGCATGGGTTGATTCTTGGTCATGTAATTTTAGCTTAAAAATTACTTATAAACTCACAAATAGTGCAGAAATGTTTAATATTTGTCAGTCTTAGATGGCAGCGTCTGCATTCAAAAGTTTTTTCAAGTTCATGTGGCAACACTTTAAGAGTGAACCACATTGTTTTGATTTTTTTCAGCACCTCATAACACAAATTACATTTGAAATAACTGAACCTTTGTTTATCCATTTCTTGAAGAGATATTGGGGTTCATTTCATTCACTTCTCAGTCAACGTCTGCAAATTGTACCACGCACATGTAAATCCAGTGCAAGGAGAAATAGAAACAAATGCAGCAGTTATCTCCAACGAGGATTTCATTAAGTTGTGTGAAACAGATGGAAAAGAATCAAAAAAGAAAAGGAAAACTAGATTAAACAAGAATACAGCTGAAGATGCAGCAGCATCATCCTCTGAGACTAGAAAGAAAACACAACAATGCACACAAGGTACGGATATAGATATGGAAGTAGAAACGGGTGAAGCTGAAGAAATTCTGAAACTGCAAAAAAAAGATTCTGATATTCATATTTCAGTTACAAATAAATTAAGGAAAATACATAAAGCTATATGTGTAGAGAAGTATTATGCTGTCTACTTTCAACAGATGCCATACATCGGGCGTGTCATTAGTATTCAGGATGATATTTTGTCTTGCAAATTTTTGGAAAGTCTGCAGGAAATTATCGCTGGTCAAAGAAAATGTATCTTATGCCAGTGAAGCGCTCGTTTGTGTTTTATGGTACAGGGCCATTTCAGATTGAGGAAGATGAAATGCAAGCTGCATACATTAAATACAAAAAAGTCTTTTGTAAATAAATGTATTATTTTGTGAAATATATTTGAAGTTCCAACCATTTTAGTAATGTTTTTTATTCTATAACATTTTTCATAACTCTGTTTATATTTACAAACAATATAAAGTATTAAATTTATTCCAAGAATGTTTCATTCAATCATTTATTAAATTTTTGAATATTTAAAATGTTGGTATTTGATCATAAAACAATGACCAATAATCACCCCAGTGCCGGGGTGATTATTGGTCAGACATTTTTAAATTTTATTAATATTATATATAATTTTAAAAAAATAAAACTAATTAAGATTGTTAGGTATTAGATTCTCTTTCTGCAAGTATAAAATTTTTGTTTCAATTCAATTTAGTTACAGAGTTATATTGATCTTTATGAAAAGTGATAAATAATCACCCCACTCCACCCTACATCTTATACACGAGTGTTTGGAGTATATATGATAAGCATTTATAAGCTTGGCGATGACCTTGATATAATCATACTTCAACCTTGGCATAATCGTAATTGTGAGAGCCGATATAAGCAAAAAGGGTACTTTCGTGTTATACCGGACCCCAAGGATGAATCGCCAAGTGACCAAGATTTATCGCCAAATTATAAAGCATGTATATGACATTATAATAATATATGATGTATGTAACATTTTGTGACGTATATGTCAAGTTATAGACATATGATGCATATGTATGATATGCGTATAAGATGTATGTTGTTACTATATGGTATATAAAACATAAATAATATAAGGATGTATATGCCACATATGTAATTTGGAGTATAATATATATGCATATGATAAATATATAAGCTTTACGATGATCTTGGCATAATCATAGAGCAGCAACCTTGGCATAATCGTAATTGTAGGGGAGGGGCAACTATAACACGAAAGTACCAAATTTACTTTGTCTCTAGATTTATTGTATATTTATTTTATCTTTTTATTATATTTTCTTTGTAAATGCAAGTTTTGATTTTTTTTATGGTTACTATTATTTCTTCTGATAATAGGCATTATTATTGGTCACAAATAAATTTAGGTTTGTTGCAGATTGACACAGAACATTCTGCTACTGGGTCTATATATAAGAAACTAGCTGTCGTAGCAACCCGTTGTGTTACATTTAAATTGCATGAGGTCTCTCAATTGTTTGAGGGAAAAATAAATCTTAGTTTTGTTATACATTTGAAATTTTTAGCCAACAACAGGGTCACAAAAATTGCAGTTTTAGAATATTTTTTGTTCCTGCACCCTTTTACATTTCATTTTTTTTAGAAACAGTTCTGTGCAAGCATTTACATCTTAAAAGTAACAGCCGTGTCATTTTTCAAATTTCTAGCCCTAGCAATTCCAAATAAATCATAATTTAGAACATTTTCTGCTCATTTCACCCTTTTAAATTTCAACTTTTTAGAAACCATTCATATTCAGAATTTGTATCTTAAAAGTACCATCACATCAAATTTTAAGTTTAGCCCCAACAATATTACAGAAATTCCAATTTTAGAATGTATTTTCTCCTGCACTCTCTTGGTGGTTGTTATACTGAATTAAAATATAGCCTATGTTGGACCAAGTCTGGTCACCAGCATTTTGCCACCATTATTTTTTAAATAAGATTGGTAGTTCCAGAGATTACCCCTTACAAACAAAATATGTTACTTCTTTATAATTTTAGTTTCGATAGACCTTGCTGAAACAAGTTGTTAAAGCTTTGTGATCTTTCTGTGTTGATGCCTCTCTGAAAAATGCAATTTTTACTTTACATCTTGAAGGCATAAGGGAATGAGAGTTCCAAGATAGACTCTAACAGATATGTTTTGAAACATCTCCAAATCATAACTGCAGTCTTGGTGTAATCATAGTTACGATGGCTGCAAGGTTTCCCTATTATAAAGAAGTACCAAATATTCTTCTAAATGTATGGTAACTCATAACTTATGACAACAAGAAAGTTGAAAATAATGCAACTATAATCTTTATTATTAATGTTCCCACTAAGGGCACAACACCCTGTTCCTTTTAAAATTGGCAAAATGCCCTGTCTTTTAAAAAAATAGTGAATTGTGTCCTGAGTTGTACACAGAGACAGGGATTACTTGGCAAAATTTTCTACAGTATTTCTTAATCTTCTTGTACACAAGAACCAAGATGTAAAAAAATATACAGTAGACTTCCTAAGATCCGCAAACTCCCAAAATCCGCACATTGTTTCAGATGTAAACAATGAAACTTACAGTTAAGATGTAGGTGAAAAATGTAAGTTTTTATTATTTTTATATCATTCTGTACACATTTTAATATGGAATTCTGGTTAATATGATTGAACTCATGTTTTCTCATAAAGGAAGCATAAATTTATTTCTGAAAAATTTCAAGACAGAACTGATATCAGTGACGATCACTTTCTTTTTACCAAATATATTTATATGTTATTAATCAAGCTTTTTGGTTATTAAATATTATATGGCTAAATATGAAATAAAACTTTGTTATTTTAAGATTTTGATGTGAATTATTAGTGTATATTTATAAGGAGAGTTTCACTGAATAATTCAAGAAAAAAATTATATCATCATTATGCATATTTAGTTATCATTATTAATTATTTACTTGACTTTTACTTTTAATATTTAAAAAATAATAATAAATAATATTTTTCTTAATTTTTATTATTTTACTTTATTCTAATGTAAGCATTCATTATAATTTCAAGTGCATTATTAAATTCAAATTACTGTTTAAAAATGTAAACAAAACAGTGACCAGAAATCCACAAAATTCTAAAATCCGCACAACCTCTGGTTTTAAACTATGCATATTTAAGATAGTCAGTCTACTGTATAATAAAAATAAATATATGATTTTTAAATTACAGATATTTATATATATATATATATATATATATATATATATATATATATATATATATATCTTTTTTCATGTGTTAAAATATTTAAAATGACTACCAAGAATTATAGGCTTCCAAAATAATTAACCCTCTCTTACAGAGTTTCCCCCCGGCAATATCAAGAGGGTACTGCACCCTCTCTGCCCTTTCCTTTGGTTTAAAAAATAGCACCCTTCTTGCCCTCAGTCAAAAAAATGTGCTTTTACAGTCTTTTGCATTACAAAATTTACTTGCATAATTAAAACTGACTCATTACTGTGTCTTGTAAGAGTGCCCTGACTTTTATATATTAAAAGTACCTTTAAAAATTAAAGAAATGCTCTTAAGAATCCAAAAAGTGCCCTTTTTTTAACAGGGGAAACTGCTATTAGGGGATATTAAGATAATTATAGCTTTATATTTTAATGAATTATGCAGGATATTAAGATAATTATAGCTTTACATTTTAATTAATAATGCAAATAAACAATTTCATTCATTAGTAGTACAAATAATAGATTTTTTTTTTTTTTTTTTTTTTTTTGGTACCAGTAAAATTACTTTAATTTGATTAAGATTTTTACCTGATTAAAATCATTGACACTGTATGGAGAATTTCAAGAAATCCTGAGATATAAACTAAACCTTAAATAATGATTTAAATTTTTCTTTATTTATTTGCAAATCTTTTTTTTTTTTTCTTTTCGGTTTACCACTCTGTATATTTTAGTTACTTTTCTCTAGTTAGATAATTATTCTACTAAATATTTATTTTTTAGACTTTTGAGATTTTTAATAATAACAATAAAAAAAGACAATAAAGACTATATAGAATTTTTTGTTTTGCAGGCAACAAACCATCAACTTACTTGGAAAGTTTTTTAAGTGTCGAGTTATTGAATGCATCTCTGTAAAATCAAAGAAACTTCAATTCTGTGACAATTCACATTTGTACAGGTATACTTTTATAATTTTTCATATTTTTGTTCATTAACTTGTGTTTATGAAATTTAGTGAGTTTTTTTAGTCTGAAAGCCTTTACTGATTAATATTTTTGATTTATTTCTTTAAAATTGTATTAAATAATCACCAATACATTTGCCGATATAGTAATATCCTATGGTTGCATGATGTGTGAGGCTGAAAAGGCTATGTTAATTGAAAAGTTATTTAAGTTGCAGTGGATTCCCCAAAAGGTCTAACTATTCTCATATGAAATTCTTGATTGGCTGTTTCTCATTAAGAAAATACCAAATTACTGAAATGTATGTAGATTGTTGGTAATCACTTTATTAATTAGTGAAAAGTTTTACAGGACATTTGTGCCCCAAGAATAATTAGCCTGATATTTTTCATATGACATGACTGTATAAAACATAATTCTGCATATGATCAAGTCATTGTGTGTACTGGTTTCTCAAAAGAATTAATAATTCAAAATTTTGAAAATATTTCTTTTTTAATAAATGGACCAACTTTAAAGAGTGATATACTATGGTCAGTACTATACTATATACTATAGTCAGTGTTACTAGAGAAGTCTTTTAAGGAGGCAACAATACTTATAAAATAACATTAAAAACAACTGATATTTTAAGACTTTTTTTTTTTCTAGAGCTTCTGAAGCAATTTCAATATTTTTTTATTAGTTTTGCAGTAGATAAACTATAAAATGATTGTTCAGCAAGGAATTAAAATAAAAATACAGTAGTTAAATGTCTATAATTCAAGAAAAGGTTTGGCAAGGGGGGGGGGGGTAAATTAATGTAACTAAAACATATTTGAATTTCCAGGAAAAAAAAAAAAATATATATATATAGCTATTTAAAATATATGGTATATATTAGGGGTGCACAACCTGTGGCCCGCGAATCAATTTCGCCAATCGGACGCGGAAAAATCACAAATTTCGCCGATCAGGTGCGTAGAAACACGAATTTTGCAAAATTTTGCCCGTCGGGTGCGTAAAAATCGCAAATTTTGTCGATCGAGTGCATATAAATTGCAAATTTTGTCGATCGGGTGCATATAAATCGTAAATTTTGCCGATCGCCTGCATAAAAATCGTGAATTTAGCCGATCTCCTGCGTAAAAATCGTGAATTTTGTCAATCGGGCTGTAAAAATCGCGAATTCCGCCAATAGGGTGCGTATAAATTGCGAATTTTGCCAATAATTTTGCGTATAAATCATAAATTTCGTCGATCGTATGCGTAAAAATCGCGAATTCCGCCGATCGGACACGTAAAAATCATGAATTTCGTCGATCAGCACGTAAAAATCATGAATTTTGCCAATCGGGCGCGTAAAAATCGCAAAATTCATCAATCGGGTGCGAAAAATTGCAAATTTCGCCGATCGGATGCGAAAAAAAATTCAGATTTCACCGATCAGGTGCATATAAATCGCGAATTTTGCCGATCGGGTGCGTATAAATTGTAAATTTCACCGATCGTCTGTGTCAAAAGTGCAAATTTTGCCTATCAAACGCATAAAAATCGCAAATTTTGCCGATCAGACGCGTAAAAATTGCGAATTTCGCCGATCGGGTGCGTAAAAATCATGAATTTCGCTGATAGGGTGCGTCTAAATGGCGAATTTTGCCGATCAGAGGCGTATAAATCATGAATTTCGTCGATAGTATGCATAAAAATTGCAAATTTTGCCTATCAGGCCCGTAAAAATCACAAATTTTGCCGATCAGGTGCATATAAATCGCAAATTTTGCATCGTGAATTTCGTCAATCACTAGGAAAAAACTATGAATATTGTCAATCACGCATGGAAAAAAAATGCAAGTTTTTTTCATCCTTTCCAACTGAATTGGGTTATGCTGACTAAGGAGGTGGTTGAGTATAAGGAGCTAACCCTCCTTTTAAAATTAGTCATTTTTATGAACTTTTAGGACGACCCCCCCCCCCACACACACACACACACACACCACCCCCTTGCCCGAAACAAAATTTTGTCCGCCCTATGGATGTTGGCTTTCGACAATCCAGTCATTTTTGTGACTGCCCCTCCTCTTATAAAGGTTGTGCACCCCTTTGATATCCACATTTTATGACTGAATATGTTAAGAAGTACAATTTAGAATAATATATATGTTTCTCCTCCTCTCTACCTTCATTCATGAAAGCAGAATTTTTTTTCGGCACTGGCAATCTTTAAAGCTAAATTTATACCTTCAAATAAAGTCAAGGAGTATTTTCACTCTTTGAAAATAATCTTAGCTATATCTCTTGTATAAATACAAACGTAAACTGTTGATATATCATTGCCAACAGAACTGAATATGTTGACTGGAAGGAAAGAACCTAGGGGGCTAAATCTACAATCTACCCTTCCGAAATTTATGTTTTTTTAATCTGATCTCCCCCGGTCACACCTCCTCGAAACAAAAAATTTCTGATGGTGGCCCTCGACAACCCAGTCATTTTTGTAAGTGGCCCTTCGCTTAAAAAGGTTGTGCACCCCTAGTATATATATTATATATATTATATATAAAATTATTGAGATCACTTCAACAGTTTCTGAGAAAAAGAGACATCAATATATCAGCTGCTTCCATACGATTCAGCTACTGCTAGGGATGCACCGACTAAAATTTTCGGTCGAATATTAAATATTCGGCACACAGTTAAAGCAAATAGTAACTTTTTAGCCAAATACCAAATATTCAGATGGTCAAATACTCCTATATTTCAAGATTTAAAGTTAAACTTTAACACAATTTTACATAATATTTGACCCACAAATACTTCAGTTTTCATGACCAAGACCTTTTCACAAGTAAACTTTATACTAAAAAAAAAAGAATCTGTGCTGGGTGTTATTATTTAAGAGAGGACAGTCCTAAAACTTTTTTAATTTATAAAACTAACTTCATGGCTTCTTCTGTAAATTAAAATAAATGAATAATTTTTTATAATATTCTAAAACATTTTTTTTTTTTTAAATCAAAGAGAGATTTTGAAAGAATTAGAAGAAAAAAATTTACAGTCATATAGTGTTTATTTGTCAGGAAGGGATTAAAGTAAAAATAAATAAATAAATGCAATCTATTCAAAGGGTGGAAATTCAGCAAGAAGAACATTCCTGCTGCTTTTGATTTAACAAGAAGTTTTTAAATGCATCAAAAAGCAGTGTTTAGAGTGGGCAATCATTTTCAGAGGCTGTAAACATACAGGGTGTACCTAAAATCATGAGGCAAACTTTCGAGCAAGATAATGTTGTCAAGACAAATATTTTTTGTACAGGAAGCCAGCATCTCAGTTCTCTATTCACTTATTCCATCAAAAATACAAATACAGTAGAACCTCGATTATCCAACCCTCGTGTAACCAAAACTCTATGTAAACTGACATCGGTTTCCTGACCTTTTTCAGGTAGATTTCGTAAGAAATACTACCTGTTACATTCTCCCCTAAGTTGGAATTTTTGAAAAATTTTTGCAGATTTATGCCGATTATGACTTCCAGAACCCAAAACCACCCTCAGTTCAAAACTTTATCTATCTATCTATGTCACTTTTTTATGGACAAGATAACTCGAATAATTCTTCACAAATCTCTTCCAAACTGATACGTAAAATCTCGGTCAAGTTCGTCAATGGGCAAAATCGAACCAAGGGGGCAAAAATGGAGGGGCTTTTTGTAAAAACAGAAAAAAATCCCATAACGTCTTAGTTATGATACGTATCGAATCTGTTTAAAGTTATTATTACTTCTAGGAAAAGGCCCGACAATTTATGTGTAACAGATTTTTGATATCATTAAAAATGGCCCCAAGGGAGGAAAAAAAGGGGGGGTTTTAGAAGAAAAAAAATTCATAACTTCATCCATTTACAAGATATCAAATCCGCTTAAATTTATTATAAATCTTCTTAATATTATCTAAAACTTTTATATTGACAAGTTTTTTATAGGAGCAACCCTTATAGCAAAAAATAATTAAAAACAAAAAATCCCTGCCGGCTCCACCTGCAAACAAGTTAGATTTCGAAGTGGGTGGTCCCTTATGGAACCCAACTGCTGCATCATGGCAAAAAGATAATTTCTTCCGCAATTCCCAACAAGCAGGTGCCCCACGGTCTGAGTCTTCGAAATCTACCTGTGCCTGTAGGCCGAGCCGTCAGGGATTTTTTTTTTTTTTTTTACTTTCACATTCCTTGTGTATGCAAGCGGTCGTTTCCGAATTACGAGTATGGATAAATATTTTAGTTCCTATTTCTTAGAATTCCTTTGAAATTAGCTTGAGCTCTTGCAAGTTCCAATTCGTATAAGTGTACTCTTCCCCCCCACCCCCCTGTGTATATGTCCCTGTTCTGAACAAAAACATTCCCCATTTCGAAATTTTGAAGGCCGTACTGCCAAGTGTCACAACATTTGAATGTTATTGCACCCTCTGATTGTAAGCAGGTACGGGGAACAAAACCCCTTTTGTCATCTTTTCAGGAACAGAAATTTTCACAGCTACAGAATTTCAAAAGGGAAAGGAGAAATCAGTGTCATATTTAAACTACGCACTCGCATACGATTGGCACGACTACCCTTCGTGGATGATTCTACTCCGGTTCTACTCTAAGTTTTTTGTTTTAAAATAAATTTATTTTCATGCATAATTTGAATTTGGATATTTATTTAGCAGTTTAAATAGGTAGTCATAATAGCAGTTCGATGATGGTGTTATATATTAAACTAGATGGATATTGATAAATTCTCGATTATTTGCAAATTTCAACTATTCGATATAGGTTCAGTCCCAATTACGTTGGATAATCGATGACGATGTTCTACTGTACATTCTATCAAAAATACAGGTTGTCTCTCTACAAGCTCTAATCAAATTTTCGTTCACTTCTTTAACAATAATGAAGATATTTTAGCAAGATTTTCATTGTATTAATTTTGCTTATATGAAATGCGATGCCATAATTGGACAATTTTGAACAGTGACACAGTATATAATATTATCAGCTGCATTCTGTATAATGGAATGTCTGGCTTAGTGTTGTTTGGATATGAATGATGGCTCTCACTTCTTGTCGTGTTGTCATATTTCACATAAATCAAAGTAAGTCTATTGAAAATATCCTTACAATATCTTCATTATTGTTAAAGTAACAAACAAAAATCCTATATTTGTTAGTATGGCCAAATATGCCGAATATTTGGTGCATCCTTAATTACTGTACTAATTAAAACTTGAAACATAGATTGAATGTGAAAAATTGCAGCAAACTTTCTCAAAATCCCAATATACATAAATAGACAATGTAATAATGTACTATGATATTTTTTATTAAATGTGTTATTATTAGAAAGTACATATTACAGTTTGATTTGAGAAACTTTAAGAAAAGTTTATATAATTTTCATGAACTTCCATTACAATAAACATGTGACATAATTTAATAAGTAACAATCGAGAAACATTCAAAAGTCAGTTTTAATTTTAATTTGGCATTACAACAATTCTTTAGGCTATTTATGTTAGCTTACTTAACATTGGGTTAATTTTTTTTTTAAATACATAATTTGATTTCAAACTTATTGTAATACTGTTTGATTACTTCAAACTTGCATACATTTTAGTTTATTTAAGCAAAAACTTGTCCATTGCCAATTGGACAATTTTTTTCTTCTTTTTAAATTGAATTTTTGTTCATAAGGTAACACAAAATTTTATTTTCAATCTCGGTGCACTTGCATATTTTCAATGATGTCTGGGTTCAAATCTGTCAAATGCTGTCTCAGGTATTCTAATTTCCAAAAAGCTTCATAGAATTCTTTTAACATTATTTGTTTTGTTTTTTTGGCATTTTTTAAAAGATTTCATTTTTAAAAATTTGATGGCAACTTGCTGGGATAAAAGGATCAATTATTTTTTACTTTGTGCACTGATAAAAGTTTTGACCACACTATTCGAGGGAGCATCTAAAGAAAGTTTACCGCACTAAGTGAGGGATACATGTATATTTCTGTTTCAAAAATTTCAGAAGGATAGATGATGTTTAGTTAAAGAAATAAAAAATCTCTTATTGCATTAGAGAAAGAGGGTTAATTTATTATGGATCATTAAAATAGTATTTCAAAATGAACACATTTATTGTTAGCTCATAGAAAATCACTATCTGATATTATAGAATACTGGGGTACTTTGCACCTATGAACTACGCTCGCAAGCCCCCGTCCAGACCTTCTTGACTCTAAAAACATTCTAATTTGCTCTGTTTTAAAAAGATTACCAAATTATGGAAGATTGGATGATATTATCATGACCAGTGTCAGTAGTTTGTAATCAGTTTGATATTAATTTCCCTTTGACTGGGAGATTTTTTTTGGTTCCCAAGGTCAGATCCATTGCTGTCACAACAGCTGTTTACGTAACTTATTAAGTAAGATCAATTACACATTTGAAAATCAACTTGCATAAAATAGTTAAGTAAAAAAAAAAAAAAAAAAAAAAAAAAAATGTTGTTGTCTCCTGGGCTTTTATAATAAGAAAAGGTTTCTTTTAGGCACCACAAGAAAATCCTTTTAAAACAGCTATACTTCTTTAAATTGCTAAAAGGCATAAAATAAGATCTTTATAAACAATAAAATAAGTTTGATTAGACTTTTTAAAATCTAGTAATAGTTGTTAAAAAACACTTTTAAAATATAAATAAATAGTATAAATAAAACACAAAATTAACAGGCATGTAGTTGAAATAAGCGCTTAAAACTGCTGAAATTATCAAAATAAAAAAAAATTCTGTGGATAATGAAACTTTTAGTGATTTCTTTGGCTATTAACTTCTGGCATGAGGCCAATACGAAATTACCACTTTTAATAAATTTCAAAATTTTATTTTAATATATAATTGACATATTTCATATAAAAATGCTCTTTGGTGTTGTTAGGGGGCAATCTAAATAAATTTATTAAATGTAAAACATCTATTACAGTTTTCAGTTTAAAAAATAAATGGTTTTCACATATATTCTCTATCCCGAGAAGAAGGGTTGGATGCCCTAGTATTAATAAAAGAAAGTTTTTGTATGTGTGCCTGTTTGTTTGTTGGCGATAGTTAGGGAAATCTATCGCACATAGAGGTCTGCAAATGATCGGGATCCATAAGCCATGTTTTTGGCCCATAAAATAAGACTAAAACTTGAATTCGCTATACTCACTTAATTATTTCACTTTTTAATATTAGAAGGTTTATCCTGTACGATTTCAACAATAGTTTTTGCATTTTGTTCGGATTTATATGACTTACATGAGCTCAAAGTTCGTATTCGTAGTTTTTGATGAAAAATACGCAATTTCTCCTAATTTTACCTCAATTATTTATATGGGCGCATTCGTGCAACATTTTCTTCTTTACATATATTATAAAATACATCAAAATATACAATATATGTAAAAATAAAAGTGTTGCAAAGCTGTGCTCATAGTAAAATATTAAAAAATATATTAAAAATTGAGGTAAAATTGGAAGAAATAGCATATTTTTCATAAAAAACTACGAATAATACAAACTTTGAGCATGTGTAAGTTATATAAATCCGAACAAAATCCAAAAAATATTGTTGAAATTGTACAGGATAAACCTTCTAATATTAAAAAATAAAAAGTGAAATAATTAAGTCAGTATAACAAAATTGAATTTTAGTCTTATTTCATGGGCCAAAAACACGGCTTATGGACCCTGATCCTTTAGTTCTGGATAGATGAAATCCGATGGGTCAGAATGTACGTAAGGCTCAGATTTGAGATTTTTAGGTAGATTTCGTAAGAAATACTACCTATTACATTCTCACCTAAGTTGGAAATTTTGAAAAATTTTTGCAGATCTACGCCGATCATGACTCCCAGAACCCAAAACCACCCCCAGTTCAAAACTTTATATATATATATATATATATATATATATATATATATATATATGTCACTTTTTTCTGACCACGATAACTGGAAAAATTCTGCATTAATCTTTTACAAACTGATACATAAAATCAAGGGGCATAAAATCTCGGTCAAGTTCGTTAATGGGCAAAATCGAACCAAGGGGGGGAGGGTGGGGGGGCTTTTTGTGAAAACAGAAAAACCCCCATAATTTCTTAATTATGATACGTATCGAATCCGTTTAAAGTTATTATTACTTCTAGGAGAAGGGTCGAAAATGTATGTATGACAGATTTTTGATATAATTAAAAATGGCCCCAAGGGGGGGAAAAAAGAGGGGTTTTAAGAGAAAAAAATCATAGCTTCGTCAATTCACAAGATATCAAATTCGCGTAAATTTATTATTAATCCTCTTAATATTATCTAAAACTTTTATATTGACAAGTTTTTTATAGGACCAACCGTTATAGCAAAAAAAAATTAAAAACAAAAAAAATCCCTGCCGGCTCCGCCTGCAAACAAGTTATTTTTCGAAGTAGGCGGTTCCAACTCCCGCATCTTTTCGAAACTGATACATAAAATCTCGGTCAAGTTCGTTAATGGACAAAATCGAACCAGGGGAGGGGGGGGGCTTTTTGTGAAAACAGAAAAAACCCCATAATTTCTTACTTATGATACGTATCGAATCCGTTTGAAGTTATTATTACTTCTAGGAGAAGGGCCGAAAATTTATGTATTACAGATTTTTGATATAATTAAAAATTGCCTTAAGGGGGGGGGGGGGGAGGGGGGTTTAGAAAAAAAATTCATAACTTCGCCAATTCTCAAGATTTCAAATCCGCTTAAATTTATTATTAATCCTCTTAATATTATTTAAAACTTTTATATTTACAAGTTTTTTATAGGACCAACCGTTATAGCAAAAAAAAAATAAATAAATAAATAAAAAAAATCCCTGCCGATTCCGCCTGCAAACAAGTTAGGTTTCGAAGTAGGCGGTTCCAACTGCCGCATCATCGTAAAAAGGTCATTTCTTCCGCAATTCCCGACAAACAGGCACCCCACGGTCTGCGTCTTCGAAATCTACCTGTGCCTGAAGGCCGAGCCGTCAGGGATTTTTTAGATTTATTGTTATTTTATATTGAGCGGAACAATTCACGTATTTTCCAAATTTGCTGGCGATTTTGATCCATTCATAAAAGCAATTCAAATTCAATCTTCTAGCCCAATATAATAAATTTTGTCCTCCTTCTTAATAAAGTTTATTCAGAATTCCTATAGCTTTTTTTTTTTTTTTTTTAATTAACGAATTTCTGTTTGATACCTTATCCATCCAATCCTTATGTTTTATATCCCTGCATGAAGCAGACTTTCAGGAATCGATTTAAAAAAAAATGAAAATTAATTATTAAAGAAAGTAAGGTGATCAATTTTTTTCTCTGAAATGCAACAAAGAATGACATGGAAAAGTTCCAATTTCCAATGTTGGTTTCCTACGTAACCCTCTTTATCGGCAAAAACTTACTATGACGACATATATGACTTTGTTATCAGAAGCTTTTTTTATTTGGCATGTGGAAAGAGGTGTGTTGGTATTTTTTTATTATAAATAGTCTAGGTAGTCTACTAGAAGTACAACCTCCTCCCCCCCGATTTTAACTGGATGGGGAATCCTGTGTCAGTTAATTAAGATTTCAACTAAGTCTTTATGTCGCTGTACTTGTAATTAATAAATGAAATTATTTGGTATTTGTAATAATAATAATTACAAAAAAAATTAATGTAGCACTCCTCAATCAAATTAATATAATTATGCAATTTAAATATCTAAATTTTCCGTGGTTAATGATGATTTTCATTCTTATATAGATTCACTCAAGTATCTCCTCAGCAGTTCAAAACTCTGCCTCTAAGACTTGTGCAATCTCCAATTCAAAATAATGGTTGCAAAGAAACTGAAAAGCCTTCTAAAACCAAGAAAAAATACTTACCTGAATTTCAAAAAGAGAATATTCCCGAATGTCTTTTTGTAGAGAAAAAGATGTCTCTCACAGAGCTTGGTTTAATCTGGAAAACTGCAACTGTATCAAGGTTTATTTATTTTTATTTTTTCAATTTATGTATCATATTACAATGTTCTCAGGTATTTTCTTCAACCAGGTATTAGAAAAAAGGGTACTTCTTACACCACTTTATAACCACTTTCCATAAGAAAAACCATCGCCAAACTATTCGCCAAATCGTAACGCCCAATAAACAAATAGAAGAATGTTGCCATTGAAATCTTTAAAAAAAAAAAAATAAAAAAAAAAAAGGCAATAAAAAAGTTTAAACAATAAAATTTTCAATATATTAATGAAAACAGAAAACAATAATCTTGGATATTTATTTACTTATATTATTTTTCTTAATTATCTCTCTCGGCTGGTGAATAAATGTTTGTGATGTCAGTTGAAACTGATCTATTGTATGCAACTATGTACATCGCAACATTTTCGCAATGCTTTTTCTGTTTTAATATCATGCCATCACCATTTAAGGACATAATTGTTATTTTATTAATGAAATGACTAATAAATCAGTAAAACATAATTAAAAATACATATAAATGTTGAATTAAAAATCACTTGATGACATAACAAACACATGTAACGCTTCTGACGTCAAGTGAATGTGGGGCCACGATCATGCATTTTTGCCGTTAGATCCTATAGTTTAGCGATAGTTTTTTGTTATGGAAAGTGGACAACAGGATAATGGAGAAGTACAAAAAAAAGTATCTGATTAACAGCTTGTGTGCAGAACTAGATATTATAAAAAATTTGGTACTTCTCCATTATCCCGTCGAGCACTTTTCCTAACAAAAAAATATCACCAAACTATAGAATTTAACTCCAAAAATACAGTCCCATTCACTTGACGTCAGAAATATTACACGTGTTTGTTATGTCATCAAGTGGTTTTTAATTCAACATTTACCTGTATTTTTATTATGTTCTACTGATTTATTAGTTATTTCGTTAATTAAAATAACAATTGCATCCTTAAATGGCAGTGCCATGATATCAAAAGAGAAAAAGCATTGAAAAAATGTTGCGATGCATAGTTACGTGCAATAGATCAATTTCAACTGACGTCACAAACATTTATTCACCAGCTGAGAAGGATAATTAAGAAAAATAATGTAAATTAATTGATATCCAAGATTTGTTTTTCTGTTTTCATTAATATATTGTAATTTTTTTGTTTAAACTTACTGATAGTTCACACTTTGGTGAGTGGAGCTTTTCCGAATTTCTTGTATTTTATTCATTTATTTTGATATCCCAGTGGCAACATTCTTCTCTTTTTTTATTTGATGTTACAGTTTGGCGATAGTTTTTTTTTTATGAAAATTTGTCGACGGGGTAATGGAGAAGTACCAAAAATTTTAAGTAATCGTATAAGAGAGAAAGGAGAAAAAGCAAACATTTTTCATTGTTTTTTATGAGTTAAGCTGAAAATGATTAAAAATAATATTCTAACTCTTCTCAGTTTTAAAGAATTTTTTCTAGATCTTTTGCAAAAGTATTTATATATATTTATATATTTAATAAGGATTTTAAAAAGTGACTAAAATGCTTTGTTTTGTATTGGTTGTTGTAAATATGTCTGGAGCATTTATAAACAAGTGTTATTAAAAATAGAATATTCTTGAATCAGGACCTGCACAAAGCATTTTCCTCACCAAATGCAAATAGTAAATCTAAAAATTAGCGGGGGGAAAATCTCTTTCTGAAAGTTTCTGGTGAATGATTATTTTGTTTGTTTTTTTACTTTTTCGATTTCAGTTCCAGTTTTTTTCATATAAGGGTACTTTCACTTTCAGAATCGGTTCCAAAATTGAAAATGTCCGCTTATAAAAAAAAAACTGTAACCAAAATCAAAAAAGTAAAAGCTAACAATGTTAGAGATATACTCAGCTATCCTATGCAAAAGAAAAAAATCATTTAAAAATATTAAAATGCGAGCGAGAAATCTGCCAAAAACCTTCCCCATAGACTTAACATTAGCTTGGTCGTTTCTTCACGTGACTAGCGTAGGCTCTTAAGCCAAATATTTAATGAGAGTTCGTTCTTTAATTTTCAACCAAGACCTTTTAAACCACTCACATTATACATCATACAAACATAAGAAATACCAAAGCAAGTGTGCAGTTTAAAAAAAAAAAAAATTACCTTAATTGTTTTAGATGCATTCCATTTTAAAGGTAAAAAAGTGTGTCTTTTACACTAATAAATATGATATATTCATAATTTTCTAATGCTTAAAAATGGTCCCATTTTCTCTTAACATACTATAATAATAAAAAATAACATATACTATTTCTTAGCTTTATATAAGTAGTGCTTGTACGTCTCAGGGGATTTGAATAGCAGTTTTTTCATAAAGAAATATTTGCCTTATTTAAAAAAGAAATTTTGTGTTTAAATATGGCGACCATTTTATGAAAAATCTAATATTCAAATCCTCTGAGGCATAAGATAATGAGATAATTTATACCCTGATAAGATAATTTGCATTATATAATATACAGTTTACAGATGCATTATTTGTTATACAGGTATTATTTTTATTGCTGTTATCATACGTATTACTTATTATTTATTACAGATTAGAGCGTCTCCTAACAGATCTTGATTTAAGTGAGATATTAGATGAAAAATCAATTAGCGGACATGTTATAAAGCATAATGTCTGTCGTATCAGCAAAACTGGTGTTGTTTCTCTTATAGATAAAACAGGTAGAATAATTTTTTACACATGTTATGTATCAATAGATAAGCTAGTTTCTTTACCCATGCTTTAATCTTTATTTTAATTTTAGATGATATTCCTCCCTGGGTGATATCTGCTATGAAATGTCTTGCTAACTGTAAGTTAGCTCTTGTTACTTCCTTTGAACTATATCAGTTAATTTTTATTTCTTAGTTGGTAATCTTTAAATTTATCAACAACATTTTTATTTAGTAGTATTTCTAGAAGGAAAACAAAAAAAAAAACTCTCTTTTTTTTTCTGCAGTTAACACAGAAAATTTCAACATTTCCATGAGCTTTATGTATACCCTTGTTAACTTTTGTTTTTTAACTGTTATACTTGTATGGCAGTGTTATGTATTTAATTGTTCTAATAATATATATTTAAAACTGTCAATTTTTTTAAAATCCAGAGCTGCCAACTGCTACGAAAAAATCGTAGTTGCTACGAAAATCTGTCTAAAACTACGATTTTCTGAAAAAAAAAAAAAAACACGAATTTTGTCACAGGATCACTTGAAAAATCACGAATTTCGTCACAGGATCGAGCTAAGAAATACGAATTTCGTTACAGGATCGCTGAAAAAACGCGAATTTTGTCAAAAAATTGGCGGGAAAAAGCAAATTTCGCCGAAGAAACGTGAATTTCATTCAACTGATTGCTGAAAAAATGCGAATTTCGTCAAAAGATCGTTCAGGGGTGATTCTAGTCCGAATTTTCCGAAAAATTAAGGCAATGATTTCCGAAAAAAAAAATATATATCGGTCATAAATCCGAAAATTCGGGCATTAAATGTATCGGTATTTCGGCAAATGATCGCAGAAAAAAATCAATCTCGTCTTTCGTTCGAAGAAAAGTCACCAATTTTGTCAAAAGATCGCGAAAAAATGGCAAATTTCGTCTAAAACATTGCGAAAAGCGGCAAATTTCGTTAATAGATCGCGAAAAAACAGCAAATTTTGTCAACAGATCGCAGGAAAAATGTGACTTTCGTTAGAAAATCACGAAAAAATGGCAAATTTCGTCAAAAACATTGCGAAAAACGGCAAATTTCGTCAAAAAATATCGAAAAAAATGCACATTTTATCAACAGATCTCGAAAAAAACTGCAAATTTCGTCAAAAGATCGCGAAAAAACGACAAATTTTTGTCAACAGATCGCGGGAAAAACGTGATTTTCTGACGAAAATCACGAAAAAAACGGCAAATTTCGTCAAAAGCAATGCGAAAAACGGCAAATTTCGTCAAAAAATATCGAAAAAAACACACATTTTATCAACAGATCTGGAAAAAAACTGCAAATTTCGTCAAAAGATCGCGAAAAAACGGCAAATTTCGTCATAAACATTGCGAAAAACGGCAAATTTTGTCAAAAAATATCGAAAAAAACGCACATTTTATTAACAAATCTCGAAAAAAACTGCAAATTTCGTCAAAAGATCGTGAAAAAACGGCAAATTTCGTCATAAACATTGCGAAAAACGGCAAATTTTGTCAAAAAATATCGAAAAAAACGCACCTTTTATTAACAAATCTCGAAAAAAACTGCAAATTTCGTCAAAAGATCGTGAAAAAACGGCAAATTTCGTCAAAAGATCGCGAAAAAACGACAAATTTTTGTCAACAGATCGCGGGAAAAACATGACTTTCGACAGAAAATCGTGAAAAAACGGCAAATTTCGTCAAAAACATTGCGAAAAAAACGACAAATTTCGTGAAACACATTGCGAAAAATGGCAAATTTCGTCAAAAGATCGCGAAAAAACGACAAATTTTGTCAACAGATCATGGGAAAAACGTGACTTTCGTTAGAAAATCACGAAAAAACGGCAAATTTCGTCAAAAAATATCGAAAAAAACGCACATTTTATCAACAGATCTAAAAAACTGCAAATTTTGTCAAAAGATCGCGAAAAACGGCAAATTTCGTCATAAACATTGCAAAAAACGGCAAATTTCGTCAAAAAATATCGAAAAAAATGCACATTTTATCAACAGATCTCGAAAAAACTGCAAATTTCGTCAAAAGATCGCGAGAAAACGACAAATTTTTGTCAACAGATCGCGGGAAAAACGTGACTTTCGTCAGAAAATCGTGAAAAAACGGCAAATTTCGTCAAAAACATTGCGAAAAAAACGACAAATTTCGTGAAAAATATTGCGAAAAATGGCAAATTTCGTCAAAAGATCGCGAAAAAACGACAAATTTTGTCAACAGATCGTGGGAAAAACGTGACTTTCGTCAGAGAATCGCGTAAATACGGCAAATTCCGTCAAAAACATTGCAAAAAATGGCAAATTTCGTTAAAAAATATCGAAAAAACGCACATTTTATCAACAAATCTTGAAAAAAACGCAAATTTCATCAAAGGGACGCAAAAAAAAAAAGTGGCGGGAGTGGACACCTCCACTCCCGGTTGTATCAACTTACTCGACCTGATGAAGGACTCTAACTCAGACATTTTTCTCTGGAAGATATACCCATAGTTCCATCACCCCCTCCCCCCAACTGCCTTGGAATCTTTCAGAAAATTCAATGTGAAGTTCAGAAATTTGGCCTAGGAATGGACAGAGCATTAATTGAATAGGAATAATTATGTTTAATCACTCCCACCCGCAACAAAAAAATTAGCAAAAACAAAAGAGTGTGCTTATGCCTAGAGAGCCTACTTCGTGTGCTTATGCATATACACATGCATTCAATTGATTAGTATTTGCTCGCTTAAAATTTACAGCGTAAAAAACAGCCACCAACCAACCAACCTTCAGATAAATTTGAATTTGGTGTGCTACTATTTCTCATTTTCAAAGGTTGGCAGGTCTGTAAATCTCATTTGCAAGTTGTTTTGTATTTTTAGTTATTCTTCTGAAAATGTGTAATAAATTTTAACTATATATTTGTATGCAGCTCTGGTTAATTAAATAGGCTTTTTTTTTAAATTTTCAGTAACTTGATATATAATAGGAATCATATTTTTATTTTTAATCTAATTCTACCAAACTAAATTTTAATCACATTAATGTGGTTAATTTTATTTTTATTATTGTCAGCATCTTATTGAGAAAAGGTACTAATAGCTAATTTTTACACAGTTTATTTATTTACTTAAGTTTCCAATAAATTTGATAATTTTTTTAGTAATATTAAGTAAAACATTTTAAATACTGTATTCATATAGTGGATAACTATGAATATACTAACTTCTTTTGTTTATCTTTGGATGTATAACTATCATTCTGCTCTTCTTTTTTTTTTTTTTTTTTTTTTTTGGGGGGGGGGGGGGGTAAAAAATATCTTTGTTTGTCATCAAAGTGCAAAAAAGATTTATTCAAAATATTTTTCCTCAGAAACTACAACATTCGACCATCTGTCATTCAATAAACAAATTTCACAATGAAAGATGTCTAGTTGTTTCCAAGTAATCTAGTCATTTTGCCATTTTTTTTAATTTCTTTTAAGAATTAATATTAATTTTAATTAAGAACTTGACCACTCTCCTGTAAAGGTGATCTGCATAGAACAAAACAAATACTCAACAAACATTTGCTTCCAAACAAATAGTAATCTGAAAGAGCAACAGAGAATAAAGTAGTGATGCAACACGGCCCTGCAAAGTGCTTTGTGGTGTTTTTCTTGACAGGTCCTGCAACATGTGGTTCAGCATTGTCATGTTGGAAAATAACCTTGTGCCTTTCAGCTTATCCTGGAAGTTTTTGCATCAATGCTTTGTTCAAATTAATTAACTACTGCTTGTAACATTCATTATTGATTGTCTGTTGCAACAGTTCATAGTAGATTACGCCCTTTTGGTCCCGTCAGATATACAATATAATTTTACTGTCATGAATGTTCTGTTTTGGCATTGGTGGATTTGGTTCACCTGGATGCACTCATACCTTCTGTCGTTTGGGAATGTTGTAGTGAATCCCTTTATCATCTGTAAGAGTTTTATGTAAAAACATTTTCTTTTTGTCTTTGAAGCAGCAGTTCGTATATGGTTTTTTGACATTCCATGTCCTTTTCTTTTCATTCATATGGGATAAAATTTCCTTGCTTTTGAACCAGGACATTGCATGTAGATGTTGCGAAATGGAGAGATTTCCCTGAACAGTTTCAAGAGGATGCTGTGCCCTGCCTACCATTTGGCTAAAAAAAAAAAAATTGTACCCTTCCTGTCTCTCACGGGGGAAAAATGGCTTGTATGGCATTGCCAAAATTCATTTACCCGTGTCTTAAAATGAGTGCCCTGGCTTTTAAATATTAAAATTGTCTCTAAATTAAAAAAAAAAAAAAAGGTAGCCTTAAAAATATTTAAATCTAATTCATTTCTCATCGGCAGCATCTTGCTCTTTTTTTAAACATGTGGTAACTCTGCCAAATGGATGTTTGGGTAACATTTAATACAGTAGCCAATTCTGGTTGTGTTTGGCAGGACTGAGGAGAAAGTTATATTTATATATCTATTATAAAACAAAAACATGTCTGTGACTAACACTGACATCATATTTACTATGTCAATGATCTGGGAATCAATTTTGCTATTATTAGAAATTTAAACACATCACACTATTTCAATTTTTACATTGTCGAATAGGGGGGGGGGTGTATTTTCAAATGCAATTTGTCCGAAAACTGTATCTCAATTTACTAATTTTTTATGGTTTTAAAAATAATTTTCAAACATGAAATTTTAAGTCTATCTCTACTGCATACACCCCATTTATGAAAGATTAATCCATTTGCCTTAAAACAATATAAATAGTTTAATATTTGTTTCTGGCTGATATTCCATAAAGAAATTAAAACTTCATCAATAAATAATTAAAATAAAATAATTAAAGCAGAATTTAACTTGAAATAAGCACTGAAATATTCAGAATCAAAACAGCTGCTATAAAAAGCTAAATCTGTGGCTACTGACCCATGGATGCGGCTAATATGAAAATATCGCTTTTAATAAATTTCAGAACTTGAATACATAATTGATATTTTTCATATAAAAATGCTTTTTGTATTGTTAGGGAGCAATCTAAAAAATATATAATAAATGTAAAAGTACTATTAGAGTTTTCAATTAAAAATAGTTTAATGGTAATGTTACCCAGGAAACTTGGGTTAGATGCCCTGGTTCAAGTAATAGAAAACATAAATAACATTTATTCAAAAAAAAGAAAAAAAAAAAGTACTACATCTTTTAACACTGTTGTTTGGTTATATCATTGGTACAAAAACTAGGGGATGCAAGAAAAATGTGAAGTTTCTTATACTGATTGAGGTACATTATTCTTGATTGAGAACTTGAAGTGACAAAATAAATGTGACATTTTAATTAACAAACAAGTAGTATTAAATAAATAAGGCTTTCAACAACATTTACATATTATATATATTTTTTTCAATTGAATGAAAGCTATCCTTGCTAATTAGCATACAATAAAAATAATAATAAAACACTCCAAATAGAAATAATTGTTGAATACTCATTGTCACATCATTATCGTAAATGATAACTTATTTGAATTTTAGTTGTATCCTTCTGCAAAAGTATGTGATAAGATGACCATTTTCAAAAGAGAAATTTTGTTACTACAGTAAACCTCCTAAAACTGTCACTCCAAGCAACGATAACCTTCGAATACCGGTCATGTTTTAGTGTTACCGAATTTCTTTCATAGAAATAACATTGCACTAAACCTCTGAACAGTGGCCACCCCACAACAATTTAATTTTATTTATTTAATTTTTTTGTAATGTTATGTTTCAATTACAACTGGGATTACGAAAAATGTGGAGGAGGATTTGCTTATTTGACATCCTTACAATTTCTCTACTAATCTGTAGCGGTTACTTAAAAACACCCCATTCGTAAACAGGCGTGATAAGAGGGTGTGGGGTAGGTGTGACGAAATTTCACGTTTGCTGGAAAGGAAAGAGTGACCAAGCAGTAGTCATTTGTACTCTGTGTGAATTGTGTGATAATATTTCTTGTCTATGTGTAGCACATGTTTTACACCAAAATAAGGAGTTGAAAGCAAAATTTTTTAACTTTAACTGATACGTTGAAAGTTATCCAAGACAGCAAAAAAAGTGTAAGTGCATGAAAATTAGCTGAAATGTACAATTGCAGAAGGACCCAAACAAATGACATTCTAAAAAAAAGTGACTTTTATTTAGAAAAGACATTTCAAGGTGTAAATGTGGTATCTAAAACTAAGTGCCGAAAAAAAATGACTTTTGAATTGCCGAGAGAAAAATCTCTCAATTTTTGGACCATTGTTACCAGAAAGTGCCCTAGAAATTGCAGATAAACTGGGAATATCCAATTTTAAGGCCTGTAATGGTTGGTTGCAAAAGTTTAGGTCCAAAAATAACATATTATTTTAGAAATTAAATGGAGAAGCTGCAGCTACCCCGACCATGAAAGCCAGAGAGTACGTAAATGCAGATAATGATTTGGCAGTTTATTCTACAGGGTTCATACTCATCAGGGGAAACCTGGGAATCAGGAGATAAATTTTGTGTCTTAAAAATCAGGGGAATCTCAGGGGATTTTCCAAAAAATACCAAAAACCTGGGAAAATTTGGCAAAACAATCGGCTACTCTGGGAAATGAGGGCACTCATTGCTATTTGCATGCTCGTGAAGTAAAAGCATGTATCTGCAAAATGTTCAACAATTTGTAAATTTTGCAAAAAATTCTTTAACAAATCAGTAGTTTGTGCTTCAGAATCAGTTGTGAACTTGAGAGTGGAACTTTCACAACTCTTAAGATTTTTGTGTGTAACATAACAAAATCTTGATACCTAGAAAATTTGCTGCTGATCTGGGAAAAATATATATATATATTTATTTTTTAAACTTCTGATGTAAAAACTTAACTTTTGTGATTACCTCTTTATTTATTTTTATTTATTTTATTTATTTATTTATTTTTTTTGGGGGGGGGGGGGTAATACTTACTAAGTTTTTAAAAATGTCGTTAATTGTCAACATGGGAAAATTATTCATCATGAAAATCAGGGGATTCTCAGGGGATTTTTTGGGGGGAAATGAGTATGAACCCTGTTCTACTTTCAATACGAAATAAGAACTGATAGAAAGCAAGGTGAATGAGGGTAAAAGTGATGACAAAAATTAACCGAAAGATAATATGAAATCATAACAAAATTATTTTACATATTACATAAATTTATAAATAATTATATATAATACCCCAGTTTTATTGGCTTATACCTTTGATAAAATATTATCTCTCCTGCGAATTGAAATAATTTCATTATTAAAATATTCTCTAAGCAACTCTAGCACCCACTTAACAATAAACTTTATAAATTCATCCATTAAATGATTGTTTAAATATTTTCTTGTCAGGGCCAAATGCAAGTGGAAGTGGTAGTTGTTTACCTAACTATCCAGGCTTTGAAAAAGATGTTTTTAAAGTTGTGAGAGATTTCTTCGTTAATCCACAAGTTCCATTACTCCCAGCATATTTATCGTCTGCCATGATTTCTGTTTTTAGTAAGTATTGTTACTTCAATAACTTCAATTAGAATAGAAATGTGTTTGGAAAGAAGCTACAATATATTTTTAATCTGATGATATTCTTATCTTTTATTTAATTGCAATTAATTAAAAAAATAAATATGTGAGCTGTTATAAGGAAAAATGCATTCTGAAAATTTAACTCTGATATTTAATGTTCTGTAAAATTCTCTCTTGTTTACACCAGGTTTTAATCAACTGTTTTTTTTTTAAATAAAATCCACATAGTTTTTAATAATTTTCCTAATTTTATTTTGTTTATTATTGTGTTTATTTCTATTTTGTTGGAATATACCAGAAAGAAAGTCACAAACAATTCTTTAATCTTTAGTGAATCTTTTACGAAAGTTTCAAATCAAAAGTTATCCCTTTCAGCAATGTCTTAAATATATATATATATTAAATTATTGATAGCATTACAGCTTTGTGCAACGTCTGTCTCTTTTTAGTGCCGGCAAGCTTTGAAATTTCATAAAATCCAAAGTGTCATAACTCTGTGTTTTAATTGCAGAGGATGGAATTTTTACAGTTTTACTTGTCAGAGTATGGAGATTTTTTTTTTTTTTCTAACTGTAACTTATAGAACTCAGAAACCATATAAAATATTTTTAAAAAAAGGTAACTTTTTGAAAATTAGTGGCAGGACTATTTCATCAACATAATTTTAATTCCTACCTTATTTTGAACACTTTTGCAATTACATTGCCTATGATGTATCGGCATACCATGAACTTCAGCAATAAAACTTGAAAATATTTAGAAAATAACATAATATATGAATTTCTACAAGCTTTTTGGACTGTGTTTTTCAAGGTGTTTGGGTTGATTTTTTGACTTTCCATCTCTGATGAAATTTTAACACCATCAGCTTGCAATCCGATTTGGGTGTCTATATAAATAATATTTTAGGAGCTATTGTGTTGACAAAAGTTTAATTTTTGATGGTAAGCCAGAGCTGTGCCCTGACAATTATTAAAGAAATGATGAAATTCTAGTCGGACAGTTTACTAAAATTGCTGAGTGGCTTCCAGATAGAAGTGGCTCTGGAGAATAACACTATTTATTTGCCAAATGTTCATTATTGATCATTAATTTCATAAGACAGTTATGTGTTATACAAAATCATTTTTAAATTAATTCTAAAACAAGGGTACTTGGTACTTCATAAATGCTTAGAAGTAAGTTCCTAGTATCAGAATCAATAATTTTACAGCTTTTTTTCATCAGGCAAAAGCATGCATATATTTTACAAATGTAGTAAGTCTGGAAGACCTGTGTTTCAGCCTTACATATGCTTATTTTATACATACTTTTAATAACTATAGTTTTGGTAAACATTTTAACACATACATAAATCAGTACACATTGCTGTGTTTAATTTAAAGTCTAAATATTTTGTACTTTTTTCACTAAATCTGAGAGTTTCCTGCACTATCACAAATGTACAACTTGTTGTAGTGCAGGGAACTTGCTTTTTTTGTCCTTATAAAATGAAATAAATTGTTGTAATAATCTAATATATTAATCCCCATTACAATGAGTGTTATATATGTGTGATATAATAGGATGCATACAATCCTTAATTTTTCCTACCAGTATTTTTGAATAGAAATTTTTTCTTTCTTTAATTGCAGAAAATCTGTGATTAAATTTGGCAAAGGTTTCTATTTGGAACAAGTGGTTCTAAAAGGTGAAAAATTGTGTATGGAATGTTTAACACAGCACGCATTAATTTGTATTCAGTAATGTTGCAATGTTGGTTTTATAATATATTGAAATTGTATTTTTATTTATTTATTTTAGCTCACTTTCTTCATGATCAAATAAAAAATATTTATGACGATGAGAATTCAATAAAGAAGAATAATCGAAATTCAAAGTATTTTTCTCCATCATCATCTACAACAGTGAAAACTTCAACTCCTGCACTGAACAGTGCCAGAAATAAACTTCCTTCACAAAATGGATCCGTATTAGAAAGCAGTGAGGGAAAATTACTGCTTGACAATCCAGAAATTATGTGGGATTATCCTTCGATGATAATTTTTGAAACTGATTTTGGTACATCTGATCCAGTCACAAAAGTAGTTCCCAGTCATAGTGACTTATATGCAAGTTGTGACTACTTAAGAGGAAGCATGGAGTCTATAAGTACTATAAGTGTATGCAGTATGAATCATGTTACAAATAATTCTAATAACTGTATGATTCCAAACAGCCCTCTAAAAAATTGGCGCTCTGATTCATGTCTAGGAGAAAATAAGAATAATATACTAACATCTCAGTCATTGCAGTTGCAAAGAAATGTGTCTATAGAACATTGTAATAGACAAAGTCACTCAATGTTTGATCTGTTGTTCATAGATGACTCAGGAAGTGATGAAAAACTGAATATGTCAGTTTGCAGTTCAAAAACATTAACCGAAGGGGATGACAAGGTTTCTTTGTGTAACTTTGAAGATAAACCAGCAAATGTTTCTGCAATATCAAATCAAAATCTGTTCAGTGCCATACATAATAAATCTAGTCCTTTAAGCCAATGTTCTCATGTGTCTGAAAATAACATGCTGAGAAATAACTTAAATCATTTCAAAGGTATGTATGTCTATTTATGAAATACTTTAATTAAAATTTTACTAAAGATGGGTTTAAATTTGTTCATATGGAAAGTTGATAAGCTTTTAAGGGGAATATATTTTGTTCAAAAATTGTACAAGTATGTCTGAAATCCTACAATGTGAATACAATAATAATGATTATAACAATAAATGACACAATTTAATCTTATCCTGTATTAATAGATAATGTACCATAACATGTCTAATAACTAAATAATGTTTTAATTTCTCATAGAAAAAAAATGATACTTTAAAAGATCTTGTTGAGAATTATTATTGTCATTATTTATGGTCAATTTTGTTAATTTTTCTGTAGAATAAAAATGTACTTAGTTATAAATATTTTACATTATCTTAAATTAAAGCTATGTTTTAAAATATATCAATATTAGTTTATTGCATATATTTTATGTTTGTTTATATTTTTTTATGCAGCATTTTATTTTTACATTAATTCATATTTTAATGTTACATAAAATTACATGTTTACATATTTTAATTTATTTTCTAAGTAAAAGGGAATTTTTTTTTCTACCTGATTTTTTTTTTATTATTATTATTTTAGTTATGCCTTTATAAAAGTCTAATTTTTAGTCTTAAAATAACAATTTGTTAAGTTTTAAGCTTGAGTTTCTGGATTCCCCATGCTTCTAAAAATCTTTGTTTTACTTTTTTCTTTATGTATAAGAAGAAAGTATTGGAATCATGCAAATTTTTTACTTCTGTTTTTTTTTATGGATTTACACATTTCTGGATGTCCTGAACACAATTTGACAATTTTTGGTAAATGTCTGTCTTTCTCTATGTACGTGATACAAATTTTGTGGGAGCTCTATCTCAAAAACTAATGCACGGAATTTTATCAAATTTCATATTCTTTTAGACCTTGCCAAAAACTGGTGTTGATTAGATTTGTGTATATATCGCTTAACAGATGGTATTGCTATGTTTAACATATGGCATTGTGTATTTTGCACAATTTCCATGATAGTTATATCTCAAAATCCATGGTATGGAATTTCATCAATCTTTATATTCAGTTAGACCTTGGCACATATAGATTTTGGTATAAGCAGAACAGGTGGTGCTGCTATGTTCCGTTATTCACAATTTCTGTGATAGCTATGTCTCAAGAGCTATGGTATGGAATTTGATCAAATTTTGTATTCAGCTAGACTTTAGCATAATTTAGTACTGATTAGGTTTGATGTATCTTAGCTCAACAGGTGGCACTGCTCTGTTGTGTTTTCCATGAAAGCTATATCTCAGCATCTATGACAGGGTCGGCGAACCTATGGCACGCGTACCGTAGCTGGCATGCGGGATGATATTTTTGGCACGTCGTTGATTTAAGTTTTAAATCAAAATTCAGTCAAACTTCATTGGCAGTGCAATTAAAGAGAAAAAAAAACTGTCGACATCTATGATTAAATATGTCAGCAAGGATTCTCAAACTACTGTCGCAAGTTTCTTGGCTGCGATTGTCATTGCCCTGAATGGTAAACTTTTTCATCTATTTGTAGATTTTTTGAAGGAAGCCCAGTTAAAATGCGCTCCATCACTTCTTGACAAGTTTGAAAATAAAGATAAAATAATTCAACGAATTAAAGATATTCCTTTATCAAGGAATCCTTTACGCAAAGATAGAATCAAAATTGGCAGAAAATATAGGGGAGCAACAAAAATCTGATATCAACAGCAACAAAAATCTAATTTATTTTCCTTTTATCTCATAATGTCTTGACGAAAGTACAGATGTAACCAAATCTGCTCGTTTAGCTGTGTTTGTATGATATTTTGTTTAAAATGACATTAAGGGGGAATTATTCTCGTTATTATTATTATCAACTGCAACCTATGGTGCAGATATTTATACGATTTATGTATCAGAAATGCGATTTTTTTCCCATTTACTCTCTATTTCTTCAAATGATTTGAAAAGTCAATCCCGACAACCGTACCTTAAGTATTTTCCCCTATTTTCCCCATTTATATATCCCTCTTTGTTGCATTTCCAAGATCTCACCATTTATACAGCAGTTATAAATTCACTTATTGAAAATGATATTGTCTAAAATATATTTGTCTAAAATAGTTTCTGTTACAACTGACGGGGTGCCCTAGTAAGGTAAATAAAATAAATGGTTTTTTCAGTTTATTTCAAACTCGCATTGGACATATTATTCTTGGATTTCACTGCATCATACATCAACAAGTCCTGTGTGTAAAGACTGGTTTCGAATCTCTTGGTGATATTATGGTTGTACTAAAAAAAACAGTTAAATTCATATCGTCACAGGCTTTAAATAAACGAAAGTTTGACGCTGTGTTAGATGAAGTCAGCTCTGGGTACAGTGAATTAATGACGTATAATAATGTTCGTTGGTTAAGTCGCGGCAAAGTGCTACAAAGATTCGTTGATTGCTTGTAAGAAATTTGGCTTATCTTACATGAAGGAAGTAAAATTGAGAAATATACGCAATGGATGGATGTTAAATGGATTGCAAAATTAATGTAATTTACGTATTCGTACGAACATTTAAAAGACTTAAATTTAAAGCCCCTAGGAACAAATAACACTGTTATTATCATGATAGATATGATTCGAGGTTTTGAAGTGAAACTGCAAATATTTAGAAAAGATATTGTGTCCAAAAATTGTAAAAATTTCCAAACTTAAAAAAATAGCTGGGGATTTTAATTTACATGAAAAAATTAGATGAATCAAGTCTCACTGAAGATATTGCAACAATTTCAGTAAATCTCTCACAGTCTGCTAATTAGGCAGAGTAATCAAAGATAGAAGTTCCCAAGAGTTGGAAAACTTTTCTCACGCTTAGCTGTGGGGTGACAAGAATGCCGGTTACTACAATAGGAAAAGATGAGCTTCGATCAATCTTGTGAAACTGAAATTGCTAGACAGCAAATATTTCTCTGATCTGACCGTCTATATGTGGGGTCTCAGATCGTGGGAATTTCCTGCGTGAACATTTAAAAGTTCAGTAAGACCTCCCTAAAAAGGCTTTATCCAATGACGTAAACTAAAACTTTTTTGATTGGTGATCGGAGAATCTTTTGTTCGAGAAAACGGACCGGAGAAGAGGATCGAGAGGAGGTTAGTTAGAGTTTCGGCAGGAGAACGAGTGTTGGTGGAAAACACTCATCTCAGGACGGTTTCCCTTCTTAGTAGGGAAGGACAGGTTTGCTGACAGATTTTTGAATGAGAGAGTGCGATCTCTCTGAAGTCAAGGCAACAGCCTTGGATTTGACCTTTCGGGGAGAGTGAAAAGTAGCACTAGTTAAGACTTTAAGATTCTAAAACTACTGTAAAAGACTGGACTATTTGGTGATTTGCTATAAATTACAAGTCGAGCGAACTCAGCTAAAAAAAATTGTTGTAAATAATTTTTACCTCTAGAAATTTCAAGAACGCTTTTTAAATAAAATTTGTTCTGAAATATTTAATGAAGGTGATTCATTGTGAAACGGCTCCACGCTACCCCATTTCAAAAACACACAACATCGTGGATTCTTTACAGCTGGTGGCAAGCGAGTCGGATATTTCGACAAAAATTTATTAGCATTAGTGAAGAGAGTCCAGACAGTAGCAGTGACGCCCGCCCGCATCTAAGCGCGCAAGATCTGACGCCAGTTCAGGAGAGGAAAGCAGAGACCGAAGCAAGCCTTGCAGTGTCACGACAGACAGCAGTTCCGTCCTGGAAGCAAGCCCGTGTTTACAGAGAACAAGCCCGAAGCAAGCCCTTGCATTGGCACGACAGACCGCAGTTCCGTCCTGGAAGCAAGCCCGTGCTTACAGAGAACAAGTCCGAAGCAAGCCCTTTCTAGGAAACATCAGGAGTCGACAAACCGAGATAACCTGTGAAATCGACGACGTCTAGGCCAGACCCGAAACCGGCGACAGATAATGCAGACAAAGACTGTAGAAAAGGTAAGCTCAATTCATTTTTGAGTGGCTCTCATTTTGTTTATATATTCTTTAGTGAGGAAAATTCATTTCTGAGAAATTTTTTATGTGAATATTGATATATGATAAATTATGATAAATTTTTAAATCTAATAACTTTTAACATATTTGGAAAAATTTTATGTATATTTGTTATCAGCATAAAATTTGATAGTGTGAACTTTCTTTTGGCAGTAAAATAATATAAGGATTGTCAGGCTAAATGTGTATATATATAATTTTTTTTCCCGAAAAAAAAAAAAGAGATAAAAATTTTGATTTTTCAAATAAGTCGATTGTCTATTCATGATTGAAAGATTTCAAAGGTGTACTTTTTTATATTATTAGTGAAACAATAGATGTTGTTGATAATCAAATATTTTGAATATGTGATGTTAGGAAAATTTTTTCAGCAGTTGCAAAAAGTGGTCATTTTGTTACCTGCGGGGTCAGAAATATCAAGTATTGGTTGAATTATGTGCACAGAATTTCAAATTTCTAAATTTGTTTTAAATGTGTATGATCGACACCAAAACGTGTCAGTGTATTGAAAATTTTACAATATTGAAAGTCTATTTTTATATGTATACTATTTTTATTATTCCTCAAATTGAATTGTATTTAAAATTGTTAGTATTATGTGGGTAGTTGCAGAAAAATTTCCATAAAGTGTTAGAATCCCTATTGCATAAGTTAGCGAGCGAAACTATCATTTTCATCTTTATATTGTATTTACATAAAATTTTAAAATGCAAGAAGTAACTGATCTGAAACAGTGCAGGAAAATTGATTTGCAGAATTTAGCGGAAGAATTGGGAGTGGAAATAGGGAAAAATGACAGGATACCGGTAATTATCCAAAAAATCGAAGCTGCCGATGATTACGATAAAGATTTTGCATTCACGCAAGCTGCGTATATCATAAAAGATCGAGAAGAGAATAAAGAAAGGGAAAAGGCTGAAATACAAAGGGAATATGAGGAAAAACAAAGGGAATATGAGAGGGAGAAAGAAGAAAGAGAAAGAGAGGAAAAACAAAAAGAACGCGAATTTACGTTAGAACAACTTAGATTGACGCAAGATGCAAATAGACGTAGTTCAACTAACAGTACCGGGTCGGAACGCCCACCTAAATTGCCGCTTCGAACAATCATGCATCGATTTGATCCAGAACGCTCGGATATAACTTTGTTTTTAAATTTGTTCGAACGACAGGCGACCAAAGCGGAAATAGAGACAGGTGACTTAGTGACGCATTTATTAGCTTTAGTGCCGGTAGAAATTGCAGAGTTAATTTTAAGGGAACCGCAAGATCAGACGGATAACTTTGAATACGTCAAAAAGTTTTTGCTTGAACGATTCCGTATGAGTCCCGAATCGTATCGTCAAAAATTAATGAAACATCCACGCAATCCAGATGCTCCATGGAAAGATATTATTTTCGAGATCAACAGTTATTTAGAGGGTTGGTTAAATGGTTTAGATGTTACGGATTTCAGTAGTCTGAAAAATTTATTGATAACTGACCAGATCAAGCTCCGTGCTTCTAGTGAAATGAAAGAGCATTTCATTGATTCGTGGGCAAACTACAAAGACCCGTTAGTTTTGGCAAAATGTCTGGACGAATACGAAGCAGTGAAAGGGATTTCAGATAAAAAAGAGAATGCGAGATCTTTTTATGATAGGAAATCTGAAGAAACGAAACTCGAGGGAAATTCTGGAGAAGAAAAAAATTCCGACAAAAAAATAAATTGGCGAGACAAAGAAATTAAAGACAGGGAACGTATCTTTGAACGAAAGAGGCGTTGCCATACGTGTGGAAGCGAATTTCACCTAATGGCACGTTGTCCGAAAAGACAAAGGGATATTACGGAAGTAAAATCTTTCGAGAGCATAAATCACTTAGGCGATATAAGCGAAGACAAAAGCTTGTTCCGACCTTTTTTGAGTGAAAACAAAATAAATGGGAAGAAGGCGTGTGTACTTAGAGATTCAGGTAGCTCGTATTGTGTTTGCCCATGGAATTTGGTAAATAAGAGCAAATTAGGCAATGAATATGTTTGGCTTAAACAGACATTTGATAAATATCCAAAACGATTTAGAGTGGCACGTATAAAAATGGAAATAAAAGGTCTCGGATATGTAAATACGAAAGCGGCAATCCTGCCTAGACACTCTAAAATTAAACACTATATCTTAGGTAATAAGACGCAGGCTTTAATAAATGAAAAGATAAAGCGAAAGCAAAAATCGCAAACTAATTCCAGTTTTGAGAACCCGGGGATTGAGATAAACCCTTTAACAGATCCACAAGGGCAGGAAGAAATTCTTTTGTCATTTCCCCCCGAAATGAAGAACCACCGTTCTCAGTGTATTGGGGAAAAAGAAACCCTTTTGAAAAGGTCAAGGAAAGTAGATGAGTTGGTTTTTGACCGGCAGGGTAATTCGAAAAATAAACGCGAAAATATGGAAGTGAGTGTTGACAGGAAGGGTTATCATTCGAAAGTTAATCTGGAGGAAGTGAGCGGATTCACAAAGAGTTTTCTAAAATCCTTCGAAATTCTGTTGAAAGAGAGTAGGGACAGTGGAAATTCACGCCTTTGTGACACTCTTGTTAAAGAAATTGAACGGTTGTGTAAAACGTATTGTTCGGCAAACACAAGTAAAGAAATTCAGTAGTAAGTTTTTGAGTAAAATCCAATCTTTTGTACATATTTGATTATTTTTAGTTTTATTGTTATTTTGGCATGTGTAGTAAAAAAGTATCTTTCAAAAAAAAAAAAAAAAGTCTCTAAAGCTAGATGTTCAAGAAATGGTAAGCAGTATATAAGAAATTAGGTCACTGATGTATATAGTGAGGTTAAATTGAAATGTTATTTGAGCCACTCAAATATGTTGAGCTAATCCTTTTTTTGCAGATTTTCCGCGTTTTAACCCGGAAAATGTTTTGATGGTGGGGGTGTTGTAACAATTTCAGTAAATCTCTCACAGTCTGCTAATTAGGCAGAGTAATCAAAGATAGAAGTTCCCAAGAGTTGGAAAACTTTTCTCACGCTTAGCTGTGGGGTGACAAGAATGCCGGTTACTACAATAGGAAAAGATGAGCTTCGATCAATCTTGTGAAACTGAAATTGCTAGACAGCAAATATTTCTCTGATCTGACCGTCTATATGTGGGGTCTCAGATCGTGGGAATTTCCTGCGTGAACATTTAAAAGTTCAGTAAGACCTCCCTAAAAAGGCTTTATCCAATGACGTAAACTAAAACTTTTTTGATTGGTGATCGGAGAATCTTTTGTTCGAGAAAACGGACCGGAGAAGAGGATCGAGAGGAGGTTAGTTAGAGTTTCGGCAGGAGAACGAGTGTTGGTGGAAAACACTCATCTCAGGACGGTTTCCCTTCTTAGTAGGGAAGGACAGGTTTGCTGACAGATTTTTGAATGAGAGAGTGCGATCTCTCTGAAGTCAAGGCAACAGCCTTGGATTTGACCTTTCGGGGAGAGTGAAAAGTAGCACTAGTTAAGACTTTAAGATTCTAAAACTACTGTAAAAGACTGGACTATTTGGTGATTTGCTATAAATTACAAGTCGAGCGAACTCAGCTAAAAAAAATTGTTGTAAATAATTTTTACCTCTAGAAATTTCAAGAACGCTTTTTAAATAAAATTTGTTCTGAAATATTTAATGAAGGTGATTCATTGTGAAACGGCTCCACGCTACCCCATTTCAAAAACACACAACATCGTGGATTCTTTACAATATTATTTCGGTAATAAATGCATTAATCGAAGAGTTTGCATCAGGATTTTGTGAACTCAAAAGTATTTCGGAAACACTTCAATTTATTATCTATCCAGATATCATTCTGATTGATAAACTGAACTTGGTTGTATTCGATTGGTTGGAAATTTAGGAAATTCAAATGGAACTTATCGACTGCCAATCCACCTCAATATGGGCTTAGAAATTCGTCAGATTGAGAGAGGATTTGGAGATCATAGAAAAAGAAAGACTATCAGGCATCATGCTTATAATAAAATTCACTTGAAATTCAATTCCAGACACTTTATTAAAAATAACCAATTATGATCCCGATATCAATCATTTGATATTCAAGATGCAACATCAGAAATCACATTAATTTTTTTCAGTACTTTAGTTTCTTCTTTTTTTTTTAATTATTTTAAAAATATAACTAGAGTAAGACATTGCTAAAGTGTCACTCGCTTTAAAGCATTACTCTGCATATTATGCCAGTTTCTTAAAGTACCAATCAAATAGGTAAGGAAATAGCGGTAAAAAATTGTCATAAATCTTGACTGGAAAATTTTGAGATATGTTAAACCGCCATTTTCGGCTTATGATTTACCTTTTTTCCTACAAACGACTGCTGCAAATTGAAAGAAGAAACAAACATTTATGACAATGAGTTAAATGAGAGTAATAATGAACTTAGTGAAGAGAAACTAACACCCAAATTCTAAAATGCTGTGGCTGCATTATGTACCTTAAAAAGTTTTTAATATTATTCTGAAAAAAAAAAAGAAGATTTTGCAATGCTCATGAAGTTAGAAAATAAAATTGAATCAACGAAAACCAAGGAGAAAATCAGATTTCTTTTCAGACATTTTAGGTAACGTTTCTTATATTTGGTAATTTCTTCTTATGAATTGTAATATATTTTTTAAATAATAATTTTCCACTTAATATCAGTTGTAAAACAAATATTTGGCAGATATGATTCGTAAATGACTTTATTTAAAGTTTCTTTTTTCATTGTCTATTTTAAAATGAAATTACCTCAATTATAAAAACACCACCCTGCTTATAATGTCAAAATCAACAGATCTCAATGGCAACACTATGTATTATCATAATTATTACAGTCATTTGGCAAGTTGTTTTGATTTAAGTTTTTAATATTTTTTACGATTACTACAATTATTTCTTATATATTATCTTCTTTCTATAATTATTAGTATAATTAGTTAATTTTTCATGTGAACAGATGTTTTGGTTTTAGATTTAAATATTATACATTATTTAATTGAATGTGTATCAATTGATATTACTTGCAGGTATTTTATCCATATTTATCTTAATCTAATAATAATAAAAGTAATTTTATTCATTATTTTTATTTTTTTAGGGGGGGAGGGGTTGTTGGCACGCCATGGTCCCTTGAAACAATTTTTTGAAACAAATTGACACGCGGATGTGAAAAGGTTCGCCGACCCTGATCTATGAGATGGAATTTCACCAAATTCAATATTTAAGATATTTATGAAAAATTATGTTGATTCAATTTTGGAATTGTTCACTCAATAGAGACCTGCTATGCTATTTTTTGTGATGACCATTATAGCTGTATCTCAGTTTCTACTGGGTAGAAATACGCCAAATTTTATATTTGAGGTTATTAATTAAAAAAAGATATGTTTTCCCAATTTTGTATTTGAATATCCAACAGGAGTTGCTGACTGAACTCTGCTTTTTTTATTTGCTGATTACTGTAATTCCAAGTTAAACTCAAAGAAATGCACTATTCTTCATAAATGGTGGTGTGCAATAACACTGTTTAAATTAATACATTAATACCACTTTTCTTATGATAGGAAAGTAACCCTTTCTTATCGTATGATATGTTTATAACATAGGGAATATTGACAATGTGGACAGCTGAAACTCTTTTGGCAATTTGATTATTTCACTGTAGTGAGGTAATAACATTTCACTTAATGGTACAGCCAGTCTGCATTCATTTGTCCAATTATCCGAACTGGGCCTGATCCTGATAGTTTGGGATAATCGTACTGCTGTATTGTAGATGCAAAATGATTTTTTTTTCTATTTCTTAGAGGTTTTTTCATAATACTTTGTTAGTGTACGATATTTATCTGAAACTTGGTGAAAATGAAAAAAGAATTTTTTTTTTTATTTAATAGCTTTGTATTATATTGATAACACACCTTTTTGTAATGTTAAAATTTTCATTTCTGGGAAGGTCTTTTGGATAAGGTCTCTTCTGAGATGAGTATAAACACCCCTGTATTTAATACAAAATATGTCTAAGATTATTAACCAAAATTTTATTCCTTTTATAAAAAATAAATAAAAATATGCACAATATTGGTTTTTTCATTCTTTCTCTGATTTTGTGCATAATTTATGTTCTGTAACATCATTGGTGCAAATATAGCAATCATTTTTTTTTTTTTTTTTTTTTTTTTTTTTAATATCTTAAATAATTCATAAAGCAGCTTATAAAGATATTTAAAATAGAAAGAAAGTAAATGATATACAGCTGCTTTATTATTATTATTATTATTATGTTGGTAAAATGTTTGATTTGTTGTTTATTTATTATTTTTTAAAAACTTATTTGACATCAATTATTTATTTTCACAGTAGCACTGCATAAATAAATATGATGATCAGTATACATGCTGATATAATTTTCTATTTTCAGAGATGATTTACCCATCCGAATTAAAGTTGTCTTTTCAATTTCTTTTGTTATTTTTGACTCCACCTAATCGAAGGCAACTACATTTACTCTTCAGAGTTATCAACAAAATTCTGAAGAACCAAAAATTCATCCTTCATGTTCAAATGCCTATGCGAGATTATGTAAGTTATAACTTTTTGCTCTATGTATTCAGATATAATGTATATTTGAATTCTCATTTAATTTAGACTTGCATCTTAATAAAATCATGTTTTAATTAAAATGTTCAATATCTTAATATATATATGAAACGAAGCGTGTTGCTCCGTCGGTGGGTCCTTGATCGCCGGGCCGGTGGCTGCGCGGACTGATGACGGCTCCGTATTTACGTCAAAGCGCTCATTCTGATTCCCTTGCATGCTCTTGTAGTCCTGGGCCGTGAGCGGGATTCGGTTAAATTCCGAGTGAATGTATTTCTGTTTAAAGGAAGACACCGTCTATTACGGAACCTGGTTTATTTCTTTTTCTTACATGCATCCTTTTAAACCAGGCCCATATTGGCGTGAGAGCTGCTTTTTAAGTCTGTCTGGACATCGAAGGTTCGTCCATCGCGAGGCAATTCCGAGAGAGCAGATTGGCGTGGATTTGTTTAGATGAGGGAAATCGTAAAAAGTTCGCTCCTGATAGCCGTGTAATGGTATAAATATGAGGTTTTTGCATTATTTCTGCTAGAGGTCGTCTAAGTCAAAAGAGGCGTATTTTTAATTTTAATTGGCCGCGAGCTGAGTGATTGATTGTGCGGAATAAAGGCGTTGGCTCCATCGGCCGATCGGATGCAGCAAGACTTTAAAATTGCGTTAGCGTCAGCACAAATATTCTTATGAAGAGTCAGAAAACGATCTTTGAAAGTTATAAGATGCGATGCAGGAAAACTAATTTAACAGGGGCGACGGCATTTTCAAACAATTGAAACACAATTATTAAAGCATTTAAAAGTTTTGATTTAAATTTCTATTTTTTAAAACGGTAATTTAAAATTTTAAAAGGGGCAAAAAGGGATTTTGCATTTTAAAAAGGGGTTTAGCTTTTATCTTTTCATATCCCCCCCCCCCCCACTAAAACAAGAGCCACAGGGCTCGCCTGCAAGACCTGTGGGTCTTATCTCGTGAATTTAACCCATGTTTTTTTTTTTTTTTTTTTTTTTTTAGATTCTTATTTTCTCCAGCTCTCAAGTAATTTCTCCAGCTCTTCAGTATTTACTTCAGCTCTCAAGTCAATTGGACCTATTTTTACATTTATATATCAAATTTACATAAAAATATTGGTTACACTAAAATATTGGAATTCTTTCAATGGTGCTGCAGCAAAACAATAATGTGTCTCGAGACATCTTGATTATAACAGTTGTCATAACATAACTGTTTGTAGTGTTTCCCTTTCTTTCCAGTTTTTGTTTTAAAGTTTTTGATATAGTTTGTTGGGAAACATCCTTTTGTGTATAATTGCAAATTGCAACCATAAACTATATAGTATATTAAAATATTCACAGGTAAACATACTGAAAACTATACAACATATTCAAATGTAAAAAATATTCACAAATACAAGATATTAAAATGTAAAATATATTCACAAATACAAATTATTCAAAAATATAAAATATTCAATAATACAAAATATGCACTAATACTATCAACAAAATATATTGTATATCAAATGCAATTTGAAACATTTGCATTTCTAGAGATATATTGAATTTTCACACTGAGATAAAATAACAGTAAAATATCCTAAAATACTAATAACAAAAACAAATTATATTTCTTCGTATACCTTTCCGTTTTGTTAGGGACTTAGCTACTTCTATGATGCAGCCTTAGGTTTATATCCATGAAAAAACAACACTAAGTTGTTTAAATAAAAAGAAAACTACAGCTAATAAAAACTAAATATACACTTGCTATAATTTTCACCATGCGCAGGGTCAGTGCGATATGGGTTTTAATTAATACTCTGAGGGAAATATCACCCAAAAATGTGCCACTTGCACGACAGAAAAAGAAAAGTGGGTAATCGATATTCACCTGCAGAGGGGAAGCGAAGCAGTTTTGCCAGATTCTCCGTTCAACCTGGAAAGAGAATCTGGGAAAACAGTCCGGCTAAAGATGGGTGGCCACGGAGCGGAGGACCCCTTCATGTGTCATCAATTCGTCATTATAATATTTTTAAAAAAATAATAAAAATTCTAACAGTACTTTTAAACTGTCACCATCATTCTACACTGCTGGGGAGATAGGTTACACGCCCAGCTGGGTCCTCATCCAAATGCTACGAGTAAGGGGGACGATAGGAAAGCAAAAATTAAAAAAAATTGACAGCTGAAAGAGATAGATGGGGTTTATTCATGGCTGAGTTTAAGATTTTGAGGAGGGTGGTAGTATCTTAACTTGGAGGAATGGGCAATTTCGGAATTTCTCTTAAAATGTGGGCTGGGTTTATCAATTTCAAAGGATACATCAGAAAGTTGTTTTAAAATGGTGTATGGGCCAGAATATGGTGCAGTCAATTTACGGGTATTCGGATAGTGAAATTCTTCATACATCACAATGTCACCAACTTTAAACTTTACAGGAAGGAAACGAGCATCATAACGGACTTTATTCTTTTTATGGTAAGCAATTGTTCTCTCTTTAGCCAATTTTCTAGCTTCTTCCACAGGGGGATAGTAACTATTATTTGGTAAAGGGGGATCATATGGTAAATTTCCTAAAAATAAATAGCTAGGGGTGAATTAGGTTACAGAATGTGGGGTGTTATTATATTCATATAAGACTTCATCTAAAAGCTTAGTCCAGGGTATTTTCTTGGATGTGGAATTGACTTTACATTTTAATCTAGTGACAATAGTCTGATTTAGTCGTTCAATTTTCCCATTCGTTTCCAGGTGATGGCTGCTCGTCAATCTGTGTTTTATATTGTAATTACGAAGAAATCTCCTAAACCTGGAAGCTGTAAATGCTCCATTTCTGTCGGTTAACAATCTATCTGGTACTTGTATCTGAAATAATTGTTTCAAAATGTTTGTATAAGTTTCGGTAGTTACACTTTTTGAAGGAAAACCCCACACATAGCGAGTTGCATGGTCAACGACTAAATGCAAATATTTTTTTGTAGAATTGTAATAATTAAATCCGCCAACAGAGTCTACTGCCAAACATTCAAAAGGTATCTCTGTTGGGGGCATTAATTGCAATAAGCCAAATCTTTTTTGTCTACATTTTTTGTTTATCTGACAAGTGTGGCAGTGTTTTACAAAATTTTCAATGTCCTGATTAAAGTGAGGCCAATAATATTGCGGGGAGATTAAATTTATCATTTTATAAATTCCAGGGTGGCCAAATTGTGTGTGGGTTTTTTCTAATAGGGGTAAACGTAAAGACATGGGGACCACAATCTTATACAAACCTTTCTTTTTAATAACAACAACATCATTTATCTCAGTGTACTTTTTACCATCAATTGTTACATTTTCTTTCTTCTGATTGTCTCTTACTTCATTCAAGTCAAGGAGATGTATAATATGGGGTAAATTTTTTGAAACAGGTTGTCTAGATAGCATATCAGCTTCAACATTAGTGGAGCCTTTCTGGTATTTAATTTCATAGTCAAACATACTAAGTTTTAGGGACCAGCGGAAAAGACGTCCTCTTAAATTTTTAACACTTTTGAGCCAGGTAAGTGCCGCATGATCTGTATGTATGACAAATTTTTGACCGTGTAAATAATGATAAAATTTATCTAAAGCATCCACAATCGCCAAACATTCTAACTCCGTAATTGCATAATTTTTTTCATAATCGCGAAGATTTCTAGAGTGATATGCTATAGGATGTAATGTTCCTTTTTCATCAACTTGTTTCACTACACATCCCACTCCATGACTTGATGCGTCTACAAACAAATGACAAGGTGTTTTGGGATCAAACAACTTTAAGATTGGTTTTTCAATTAAAGCATTTTTTAATTTTTCAAAAGAATTTTGACAATTTTGGTCCCACACATAAGGGACATTTTTCTTCAACAAATTGTTGAGAGGGTATCGAATGTTAGCATACTTTGGAATAAATTTGTGATAAACATTTATAGATCCCAAAAAACGTTGTAATTCTTTTACATTCGTTGGTGGTGTTAATTTCTTAATCGTCTCTATATTAGGGTTGTCAGGTGTGATACAACCGTTCGAAACTTCATATCCTAGAAAGTTAATTTTGGATTTCACAAAATTACACTTTGACAATTTGAGTTTAAGGTTTTCTTGAACACAGATATTAAATAATGTCTCTAAATGACATAAATGTTCCTCTTCATTTTGGGAGAATACAATAACATCATCAAAGTAACTACAGGCAAAGTCAATTTTGTATTTATTAAGAATTCTACGGAGGGTACGGTTAAACCAAGCAGGTGAGTTTTTCCATCCAAACGGTAAACGATTCCACTCATATAATCCAAAGGTGGTGGCAAATGCCAGCTTCTCAGTGTCTCGAGGGTGGATAGGAATGTGCCAATATCCACTAGCTAAATCAAGAGTGGAAAAAATTTTAGCATGCGCCAATTTATCTAACAGGGTGTCGATTCGAGGTAAGGGTTCTGCATCTGTTTTTGTAATGGCATTTAATTTTCGGAAGTCAATACATAACCGGGTTTTCTTCCCTTCTTCACGTTTATACACCAAAGTTACGGGCGATGAATAAGGGGAATAGCTTTCTTTAATGATACCGGCTCGCAATAAATTTTGAATTTGTTCTTTAATTTCCTCTTCTTCCTTAGGGGAAGTGCGATATGCTCTTAAAGAAACGGGGAGATCTGATGTTAACTGTATTCTCTGGGGTTCCATGTTTACACAGCCTATATCATATTTATCTTTGGCGAAAATACAGACATATTTGGCTAGAAGAGCAGGTAATTGTTCTCTGACAGACTGAACATTTTGCACATGGTCAGTGGTCTCGAACAACTCCGGCTCAAAATTTTCTTCGAATATCTCTGCATTTTCAATTGCTGGCTGGCTAGTATATACTTCGGATAAATGTAAAGTATGGTGAGATGTATTTGTTGGAATATGGTCCATGAGAGGTACTTTCTTATTATCTTGAGTTATTTGCATTTTAACACAGTCAATATTTAATCTAAATAGTTTACAATGGGGTAGCCCAATCAAAGCATAAGGTAACTGATTGTTAATTATAAAAAGTTCAATTCTCTTAGAGATACGTCCTAATTGCAAACTAACAAGGCATTTTTCTTTCAAAGCAAGAACACCTTGTGTTTGGGTGACTGGTATACTCTGCTGAACTTTACATATTTTTAGGTTAAGTTTGTGGGCTAAATGACAAGGAATAACACTAATCGAACTCCCAGTATCGATCAAACAAGGTAGTGAGTCTTCATTTTTTACATAAGTAACTTTATGACAATCTCTATTTGATTTTTTATAGCTAGCTTTTTCTTTTTGTATATGTCCGGACATAAGAAATCGTCATTGATTACTAGATGTATTTCGGGATGACTCATTAGCGCTATGATCTTGGTTGGGGTTCGGCAAAGTCATATTGTGACTAGGTGTTGGTACTGCTAACACTTGTTGTCGAAAAGGGCAGTTTCCCACCCAATGATACGCATTTGGTATTCCGATATTAAGACAAACTTTGCATGGATAGGGCGGCAAAGTGGTCTGGTGGTGTACATTAGGTCGTGGTGGAACATTTGAAGTCGGTCTAAACGTATTTTGGGGATTTCTGGCTTGATTTGATGGAAAAGGTCGAATGGGGTGTGTTTGATAGGGAACTCTGTAGTTCCACTGCCTGTTAAAATTCTGTCCATTCTCATATGGAGGTCGGTTTGGTCGCCATTGGCGATACTGATTGGGGTTTTGGGGGCTTGCTTCAAATTTGCTCTCATTTCCCTTTCTGTCCAGTTGCAGTTTGCTAATTCTGAAAACTAATTCACGCCATGCATGTGTAGTTGAGGGGTTGCCTGCAATAACTAACTTCTGCATTTCTAATGGCAAGCCCTCCGTTAACCCTTCCAGGATAAGTTTCTGCTCTAAACCTAAGGTTCGGCCTACTTTAGTCTTTTTTTGATAATATTCGTTCAAGTCCTCTCCAACTTTATATCTAATACGTGAAAAATCAGTGAGAGAAAGGGTATCTGGAATTTCGTAGTGTTCATTAAACAAAGTGACAAATTCGGACCAATGAAGTACATTTAGACAATTATTAATGTACAACGTAAGTGCACTGTCCTTTAAATACTTCTGTATGTGCCTAATTTTCCAGCACAAGTCTTTTCCCTGTCCTATACAGACACTCTCGAAATAGGCTAACCATGGTATCCAAGACATTCCATCTTGCGGAGAAAACGCAACGATATCGGGGTCTACTGACATTTTTGGATTGGCAGATACTGAAGTGTGACCAGACCCAGCTTGAGCTGACAGGGTCTGTCCACCTAACATTGTTACACCAGATGTCTCTGGTGCACCTCCAGATTCCTGACTAGACTTCTGATTATTTTTCTCTTCAGGATTATTAACGGGATTATCATCTTTGCTCGAAATTTGATTTTTTTCTTTTTCGGGGTCACCTGATTTGTCTGTTAAATCCTCTACTTCTTTAGGAGGGGTTGGGCTACTCATGATGGATATAAATACTAAATATCACTGAATTACACAGAAATATAATACACCATTAAAGCACATAAGAATAAAAATGAAAAAATCTTTCAAACTATTTAAAATTTGTAACACTATATCTGTAAATATCTGTTAACATCATCTTTTTAAAATTAAAATCCACCTTAATAATTTTTTTTTCAATAACTTGAATTCAATAAAAAAAATGTAAATAACCTCACTAACTATAAAGTACGTTGCATATAAATCACCTTTAAAAAGTTTAACACTTAATAATAAAAATATTATAATAATATAATAATAATAAAATTTTCACTTCTGCTAAAATATTTTCAAACTGTCTAGAAAAATGATTTTAATATGAGGTTTAGTTAATGTTATTTTTCATTAAAATCGTAATTATCCGTTCAACACAACTAAAGAATTTTCATAAAAATCACCATTCTTACTCTTTCATCTCTTTAAAATTACGTTAAACACAATACATAAACAATTATATATTTGAACTTAAATAGCTGACTTAAAAATAATTAAAGTTTTCACACAAGTAATAGCATACTAAAATAATCCTCTTTAATTTATTTTTGGCATGCATAAAAAATTAAATAAAAAGTTTGAGAACCACTGCCTCTCACTAAAAAGATCTTTAAAAAAATTTTTTTTTTTTTTTTTCTTCTGTACGTTAATATCAAAAGTACATACCTTTATACGCCTTTGCTTTAAATAAATCCATGAAAAAATTTACCTCTTACTTTTTTTTTTTTTTTTTTCCACCGCGACGCGAAACAATAATAAATTAATTTCACTGAAATATTTATCTCTATATCTTCTTGCGCTGCACACAAAAATACTTTTTCCCGTAGTCACGTGGTTTTTGTTTTTGCTGAGCGCAGTTCTGATTTATTTTTCTAAATAGTCCAGAAACCAGAAACCGAAACATCTGAGTCACTTGAGTTCATTTCTTTACCGGCGCGCTCTCGAAAATTGAAAACAGCTGTCTGGTTGACCTACTTCTCTCTGCAGATAAAACACTTGATTCTTGCCGGCAGAATGAAATACTGCACAAGATTGAGAATGAAGAAAAGTTAATGATTCACTTTCCTTTTGACGAAGGGAGATTAAGTACTTTTGAGTTTTTGGGATAAATTCCGTAAGTCTTTCATCGTATGCTGTAAGAATTTTTCACGGAGGTATTCGCTGGGATTGACTGAGATTACGTAACTGTTTAGTTTTTGGGATTTTCCCACTGAGATGAACTGTCCTACTCGACTTCTGAAACGAAGCGTGTTGCTCCGTCGGTGGGTCCTTGATCGCCGGGCCGGTGGCTGCGCGGACTGATGGCGGCTCCGTATTTACGTCAAAGCGCTCATTCTGATTCCCTTGCATGCTCTTGTAGTCCTGGGCCGTGAGCGGGATTCGGTTAAATTCCGAGTGAATGTATTTCTGTTTAAAGGAAGACACCGTCTATTACGGAACCTGGTTTATTTCTTTTTCTTACATGCATCCTTTTAAACCAGGCCCATATTGGCGTGAGAGCTGCTTTTTAAGTCTGTCTGGACATCGAAGGTTCGTCCATCGCGAGGCAATTCCGAGAGAGCAGATTGGCGTGGATTTGTTTAGATGAGGGAAATCGTAAAAAGTTCGCTCCTGATAGCCGTGTAATGGTATAAATATGAGGTTTTTGCATTATTTCTGCTAGAGGTCGTCTAAGTCAAAAGAGGCGTATTTTTAATTTTAATTGGCCGCGAGCTGAGTGATTGATTGTGCGGAATAAAGGCGTTGGCTCCATCGGCCGATCGGATGCAGCAAGACTTTAAAATTGCGTTAGCGTCAGCACAAATATTCTTATGAAGAGTCAGAAAACGATCTTTGAAAGTTATAAGATGCGATGCAGGAAAACTAATTTAACAGGGGCGACGGCATTTTCAAACAATTGAAACACAATTATTAAAGCATTTAAAAGTTTTGATTTAAATTTCTATTTTTTAAAACGGTAATTTAAAATTTTAAAAGGGGCAAAAAGGGATTTTGCATTTTAAAAAGGGGTTTAGCTTTTATCCTTTCATATATATATATATATATATATACTTTTTAACTGGCCAAAAAAATGGTACTTCTGTTAGACTGACATCAGCCACAGATTTGCACCAAAGTAGCAAATGTGGTAAACTAGTAATTTCTCATCAACAATCTGATAATAAATATAATTATTTTTTTTCTTTTAACATTTCTTTTTTAGGTGCGTTCGTAATTATATAAATACGTAGCACCTATTGTCGTCGCTTGGTCTGTCTGTCCGTCCGTCCGTCCGCATATAACAACGCAAAAACTACCAAACCGAATGGTTTGGAATTTAAGATACATTATCTTTGCAGAATTTTGTCGAGACATTTCAACTTTTTTAAAAATCGAATCAAAAGTTTAGGAGATATTAATAAAAATATTTATTAAGAAATTTGAATTTTTTTTTTTTAAATCTGTGCTTTCTTGTTAGAGGAGCTTCCGAGGTTTAATCGTCAAGCGACCGAGATACTTATTTTATGACAGAAATTAATCTGCAGACGATATAATTCATTTCACAGAATTAAAAATCATCAAGATCTGAATATTTATATAACTAGCTATAATACGAACGCACCTCATTTGTCACGTTTGACGTACAATTTCCAACTTGTTTTATAAATAGGTGAGTTTTTTGTTTTCTCTTTTTGAGATCATATTTTAATATGGCTTACACAATTTACAAATGATGAATGCTCTGTGTTTAAAATCTTCCAAAGCCAGGTTATCATTTATAGTGTGATTTGTTCATAAAAGTATAGTATAAAATAATCTATTTATGATTTCGAAGCACCAAAATGGTGCTCTGACTAAAGAATGAAGAAATGCACACCGAAACCTGTTTCAAGATTCCCTTATTACTTTAAAAAAAAAAACTGCTGCTAATTAATATAATTCTGGTGTGCATTCATAGATTTCTGTGAATCATACTTAAAATAATTTATATACTGCTATTGGCATTAAAAACAAAAATAGATATTTTCAGCACTTCTAAATAAAATAATCAACTTCATTGTGCCTGTGTAATAAAATATTAATTATCTTTATTGTCTGTAAATTTCCTCTACATTTTGTATTTCATAAAATAGTTATACTAAACTATACATTTATTATTAGTATTACCATGATCGTATGCTCTACCTAAGTTATCTTCTATGTATATTTTTTGCAATGTTTGCAAATTGTGTATTTGTTAGCTTTTGTGCCAATATTTGCACTTTTCTATCAAACGGAAAAGTATCCAGAAAAATATATAGACATTACAGTGTGAAAACATTTCCCTTCTTTTTTTTCTAATGAATATTTTTTATATTGAAAAGCATACAGTTTGATGAAGCATCAAATTAGTCCACAATTAGTGCATTTTGTTCAGAAAGGGAGAAAGACAAATTTGTATGCATTTTTTATTTTTTTTTAAATAGACTTTTCATGATTTAACTTTGCTTCTTTATTTATAATGAGCAAAGAAAATATTTGAAATTATTAATCGGGACAATGACGTTGCTTTATGTTATGATTTAATGTGTAAATGATAATACTGAACTGTCATGGATATATTATATCTAAATCAAAATGTTAATAAAAATTGTTCTTAAAAATAATGTTTATAAATACACTGAAACCTCCATAAACCAGACAGAGTGAGGACTGAAAAAATTGTCTGTAAAAACGGGATGTTTGTTTTAGAGAAGGAATTCTAGTGCTCCTTACGCAGTAGTTGGAGAGACAGAAAATTGTCTGTAAAATGAGGGTTAGCTTTAGAGGGGTGCCCATAAAGGGAGGTTTCACTGTATTTGCAAATACTTTAAAGGAAGGTTAAATTATTTAAAATTTAAGGAAGGTTAAATTATTTTACAAATAAAAATTCAAATGAATTACATAATAGTTATTCTTCATGTTACCAATTTTTACACTCAGTGAGAGAGTTTTTGTATAATGGTGACAGTTCTGTGTGAAACTTTTCAACATTTTTAATACTGAAGGAATGTTTTTATGGAACTTTTAACCATGTTTTTTAGGTAATGTCTGAATGTAAAGTTGGTAATATGAAGAATAAATTTTAAATATAGGGGAGATTAGGGAGGGATGGGACATTTGCAGTAATGCTTAAAATAAGCTTTATTTTTAATTTATGACTCTTCCACCAGATGGAGTAATCATTGCATCATACTTGTTGCTAAAAATCTTTTTAGTAGCAAGCACCTATGAGTTTGTGAATTAAAAAGACTATTTTAGAATATCAAAAGTAACTAACTACTCAGAGTTTTAATGTAAATTTTCAATCTCATTCTTTGTTGCTAACTTAATTGTTTTTGGTGTTTTTTAAACTCAACAGTATATATTTTATGAATGAACAGTTAAGACTAAAAGCCACATGCTTTAAAAGCCTTTTTATGTTGCTCTAAGGGAGGGATGGGACATTTCCATCCCTCCCAAATAATATCTCTATCCAAATAATAATGTTTAATTACATACAATTTTTTTGTATTTTATATTTATAAGACTATCTTGCTTTGGAATTGAACAGTGTAACAAATAAAACATTATTTTGCAACTTTAAAAAGGAATTTCAACTACTTTCATGATTTTTTTTAAAAACAGATATACAATGAAAAATTAAAGCAGCGCAAATTTTTCTTTTCTTACTCATGCATTATTTATCAATGTCAACCATTAGTATTAAATATTTATATTTATTCCTATGATATCAATTTCCTTAGCTTTTTAAAATAAAATATTACTGTTTTGAAATAATTATTGAACTCAAACTACGAACATTTATTTTTACATGACAATATACTATTTAAAAAGCTATGTAAAAGTACATTATGACTATTCCATCATTGATGAACAAGACATAATTGCAAAGCTACATCCACCAAAAATAATTGGCGGCATTAGTCGGGCACAAGCATATTTTTTATTTGATTTGGATTTTACAAAGCATAATATAAGATAAAATAAATGTTGGAATTTACAATAAACCTTAGGAATACAAATGTCAGACTGTTTTAGTCATTTTTTCACCACATTTTTGAAAATTAAATATAAATTTTCATTTTAAAAACATGTCCCATCCCTCCCTCATCTGAGGGAGGGATGGGACATTTTCTTGTTAATGTAATTGGTTTATTAACCTAAATTTTTAATTATCATCAAATTTGTTTTTTAAATACGTTAAAATGTTTCAAGATGTTATTCTGAAAATTTCAATTTTGTACTAGCGAAACATAATTTGTTAATAATATTTTTGTTAACTTTGTCCCATTCCTCCCTCACTATCATCCAATCTACCCTACAGTCATTAATAATTGAATACCTGTTTTAATGAACTACATAGGTTCTGTATGTTTTTTTTTTTTGTTTTTTTTTTTTCAGCTTATGCAAACTTTCCTTCCTTCTATTGTGCAATCTAATATAAATCAAAATATTCTTTTGGGAATGGTGTCTTTTTTACTGGATAATTGTGAAGCTGTATTTCAACCTCCAGCTGGTCTGAAAGAAGAAGTTGAAGAGCTTTCTAAATTACGCAATAGCAAAGTAAGATTTTTAAAAATATATATATATATATTTTTTTTTTATGCCTGCTTGCTTCCTTCTTTACATTATTTTTCTCCTTTTTTCCTTCTTCAAACTAATTTGAGGGACTGACTACATGGAAATGTATAGTATAGAGCAGGGATTGAAAAATATTTTGAAATGTGCCACAAAAAATGGCTTTATATTTATATTAACTGAAGGAAAAAGTTGGTTAGATTTCCAAAATAGATGGGATAATGAATTAAATGTTTTTATGAAATCTAACAAATATCACAAAATGGAATGATTCCTTATGCTTTAATAAATCTTTGGCAATTTCAACCTTTCTTAAGCTGTTTTAATATAGGTGAATTGTACGAAAATTCATGCAGTTGCTTTAGTATGCTTTCAAGTTTTGAAAGGTATATTGTACCTTCATTTGAGCTTAATACAGCCAAATTTGATACATGAGCAATACATTCATTTGAAATTAAGCATTTATACCTACCTACTTTAGTTACCACGCCATTTTCTTTTCCTACCATTGCTTCTACAAAGAAATAACAAGTTGTTTCTTTTAAAAAGGGATTATTTTTAACTTATCAGAAAACAGTAATCTGAAATTATAGCTGCCATCTTTGATTTTAGTTTTTTCAAACCCTGGTATAAAATATAACACAACAAAAGATTCCAGCTTTTAACAACTTTGGGAGAGAAAATTTAATGGTCTGAGAGATAAAAAACACCTTTGTTCACTTTTCCATAAAATTGAATTTTTTAGTGCCATGTAGTTGCTCATGAGAGAAACTTTAATGGTATGTTATCCAGGGTTGCTATACTACCTGGAAAAGTTGAGAATTTGGAAATCTTGATTCGGATTCCACTCCTCTATAGCTCCTTTTATCATTGTCATGAAGCTCAGAATATTGAGGTTTTTATTTTCCCCTTCTATCTTTCTTTCACATTTTTTCTCTTCCTTCTTTAAAATGTTGATTATGCCACATCATTTTCTTTTTTATAAAACAGTATTTTATAATAAAATAAAATAAAAAATTGAAAATATAAAATATTTTAGTGTTGTTTTTTTCTTTTTTTGTTTGTTTGGTTCCCCCCCCCCCCCCCCCCCTCTCTCTCTCTCTCTCCTTTTTCCATTTTTATTCATTTATAGTTTGAAAAAAAAAAAAAAAAGTTTTGATTTTTTTTTTACAAAACATTTTTATGAAAACTCAATTTAAACTATTCTCCTTCCCTTTATTTTAAAACCTAAAACATATTATTTATATGCAGTATTTTACTCTATTACCATTAAAATTAACATTTATTTAATTATCATTTTGACACTTTGAGAGTATGTTAACAGTTTCAAGATTTAGGTTGTACCTGATCTGATACAAAGTTAATCAAAAACTAATCAACCACCTCTTCCTTTTGGTTTCTATGATGGGATTGCTCAATTTTTATGTTCTTATAGAACTTTTGAAATGAATATTATGTTCTAGGGAGCAAACAGATCCGGTGTTGCCAATTACATGACTCCATGTGCACTTGCAACCATTGACTCCTCTCACTGTGCTCACGAATAACCTATGTAAATTTATGTGTATTAATACATATTTTGAACTCATGGACAATAATTTTTGATTTTGAATGGGGTTTTGTATATTTACTTTTTTCTTCCTTATGTTGTCTGTTCTGTAAAATATATTTTTGGATATTGTTGCATATTTTGACTAAAGAAAAAAAAGCTTTGTTTTTCTTTACATTTATCTTTCTTTTTAATCTTTATCCATCTGCATCTAGGATTGTGTATGTTTTTGCAATGTCTACCCTAAACACAAACCGTAAATATATGTGTGCACATAGTGAAGTGGTGGGAGAATGCACCCATGATAGTACAAACTTTGAAACACTTGTCTTAGATCAGGGCTGGCACACGTGCTTGAATTAGCATGTTCAACAATTTCACCGGCAGACAAAAAATTATAATTTGATAATCATTATATAGCTAAAATGTATTGTTTTATATAAATACAGTTGAACCTGTTTAAGACATGCTTCAAGAGACTGGACAAAAGTCGCATATTAAACGTGATTTGTATAACGTTGCAGGATCTGATCTCATTTACACATCTAAATGAACTTTAAAGCTTTCGTTTAAATATTTTGTTTAAATATTTATGTTAAATATAAAAATTATCTTTTATGGTTATTTAGAATAAAATTTAATTGTATTCAAACTTAACCCATTGTTTGTTTTTATACGACTGACTGAAACAATAACTAGTAAGGAACAAAAGTAATTTTACTGGTAGCCTTTTAATTTAACATGTACCAAAAATATGAAATCTCTGCAGAACAACCCATTTATTAAAACAATATGTAGTGCTCGTGATAACGAGTAATGTATTGAAATATCTACCACCATTCCTGATAAGCAACATTCGCTATAATTAATGGCTGTCATTAGATAATGTGAATATTACTATTCGGAAGTAGTGGTAGATATCTGAATTAAAAAATCCCACTAAATTTGCAGCACTAAGAGAAAAGAAATTCACATCTTGGTCTATGAATTCGCGTATTAAGCAAGATTTTTTACCTCAAGGTGCCGAAACTTTATCGCGTAGTAACCATTTGCTTATTAAACGTGATATTTTTACATTAGTCTTATGGGCGGTATTCAAGGGACCTGGAAAAATCCACATATTAAGCGGGATCGCGTATTAACTGGGTCCAACTGTATATTAATATAATAAATTATAACACCTTCTAATAATATATTTCTTTTAAATGCTGAAAGGGGTAAATTAACAACATAATATACAGTAAAATAACTTTTATTAGATTGGTGACATGTTTCGGCTCACTCCAAGCCATTTCCAAAAAAAAAAAAAAAAATTTTTTTTTTTTTTTTTTTTTTAAGGCTTGATGTGACCTGAAACATGCCATCAACCTAATAAAAGTTATTTTACTGTAAATTATGTTGCATGTATGCATTTAAAAGAAATATAAATATATTAATATTTATTTATAATCAATCAAATTTTGTTTAACACATACAGATTAATACAAATCCATTTTTGTCACATAGCATATTTCTCCTTTTTCTGTGATGCTATGCAAGGCTTTTAACATGTAACTATTTTGCCTTTAAAAGCATTTTTTCAAAGGAATTTCATAAGCCATTCACTGCAACAAAATGACAAATGAACCAAATTTTGTTATGTATAATTCTAAAAATAACAAAATATGAACCAGGTATAAAGCATTCTTCATTGAACATACAGCAGGAAAAATCTCACCAATACATTATTAATATATATTTTTAATGCAACTTGGATAGTTATAATTTAGATGTTGCATTAATAAAAAGGTAAAAATTATTTAAAAAAAATTTTTTCCTTTATAGTGCTTGCCACCTAAATAAATCATATTTACAAATCAAAGTTTCATTAATTTCATGACTTATTCCAATGTACATAGAAATTGCATTTCGATTTTTAAAATTTCTGTATTATTAATTATTTAATCTATGAAAGCAATTCATTCTATCAACAAGTGTTTTGTGCAGGGCTGTGGAGTCGGAGTCGGAGTCAGGCCTATTTTTGCGCAAAAGAGTCGGAGTCATAGTCACTAAAAAACAGGCCGACTCCGACTCCGACTCCAGCTTGTTTTTTAGACAGTTTGAAGTGAAATTAAACCAATTCTATGTAATTTTAAATTTATAAACTGAATTATTATTTTTATATTTGGACTATAATGCAAGGAAACCCAAGTTAAACAGTCCCAATATACTGTCGTGTACAGCATATATGAAAACTGTTTTTAATTGAAATCTCTGGTTTATATTCTGTTTTTAGTATATAGTTCGTTACAAGATGTTATTTTTCACAAAAATATAATAAATTTCACAAAATAGACTTTACTTTTCACAAAATGGGCCCTAAGAAATAAAACCTGCATCGACCCCTGGGTTGATATGCACATCATATGCTTCAAGGTCAAACAGGAATGTAACAGCAGGTTCCAGTGTTGCCAGTTGAGGGTTTTTATTTTATTCTGATTGCTTGATTGCTGCCACTTTTTTTTTTTTAAATAGTAATATTTCCTTTATTTAATGAAAAATTTAATAAAGCGACTATTACTATTTCAAAATAAATGACAGCAATGAAGCAATCTGAATAATAGAAATCAACAGCCAATACTAGTATTTTAGCCTTCCCGGAGTCGGTCATTTTTCCCACCGACTCCGCAGCCCTGGTTTTGTGTAAGCAACATATGCTGCAATATTTTTTTTATATAAAAGTTTGGCATGTACTGTTGGTAGATATTTTTTGTAAATTTTTGGCATGCACACTCAAAAAGTTTCGCTATTTCTGCCCTAGATAATTGTTTCAATTTATTAGGATTAACGTATTCTTTTATTTTTGTGAATTTGAGAATAATAAAAGCTGGTTTCAAATTATTTATCTTCTTCTATTTGATATTGCTTTTTAGTAAAGCTTAGGTCTCAATTGAAAAAGTTTCACCTATCCATGCATAAAAGATTTAGAAATTCTAATTAACATTCAAAATAACTTAATTGTTTCTTCTTAACATATAAATACAATGGAATGTTTATCATAGTTTATTTCTAAAGTGATAATTACATTTTTTGTGTCTTTAGTGTTAAAATTGATTAAAAACTTCACATTTTTAAAAAGCTTTTAACATTTTTTTAAAAGTTTTTAATCAAATTCAGTTTAATTCTTTAAAATTTGAAGTAGACTATCAGAATATGCATGGCTGAAAATTATTTCATGATCATGGCTTTAACTAATGGGTTTTGCCAAAATAAGTTTAACAATAAAAGAAAATACGAAATGAAAGATTCACCTATGTTTATTCACTATAAGAAAAACATTTCTTTAAAAATGATTTTAATTCATATGTTGCTAAAATAGACATAAGATAAAAAACAAATGTACAGATGTCTTAAAAACTTTTAAAACATAAGATCTCAGCAGTACATAACTCTCCTAGCACTTTCGGCTTTGCACTAAACCATTATCAAGGACCTTCAAAGTGACAGGAGAACATATTATGGACATGTGCCTGCGGATGGACCCATTGTTGGTGAGGGGGAACACATCCATCTGCCGGTGCATGTCCATAATGAGTTTTTAAGACATTTATACATTTGTTTTTCATCTTATGTCTATTTTAGTAACATATAAATTAAAATCATTTTTAAAGAACTGTTTTTCTTATAGTTATAATGTGTTTTGGTTTAAGAATAATTAAAAGAAAATAAACTGCTCAAAAAATTCAAAGTTATGGCCTAGCAGAACCCACTAAACCCCATTTGAGAATGCTAATATAACTACTGAAATTTTCTACATATTTTAATTGTTTAAAATTAGATACGAATATTTTGTTATGCTTCTTCCTTTTATAACTTATTGGTATTTAGTTTTTAGTGCATTTCTTTCTTTCTTCTATCCACTTTCTTTCACACGGTTTTGGTACTTATTTTTCTGAGCATGTTCTCTTGATTCTTGTTTCCGGGTTGCACTCTTACGATGACTGCTGCTGTCACTGCATTTGTTTCAGATTGTATATTCTGTGGATGATACCTGCTTTCTTACTTATTGTGAAATGGTTTCAAAACAGCAGTATGAAGAACAGAAAGTATCTACATCAACTGAAGCTTTAAGAAGTCTGCTACATGGTATACTTATGGATGAGAAGTTATCGGAAAAAGAAAGAAAAAAAAGAATCAAGCAGGTATGTTTTATTTATGTTTTTTTTTATTTCTATGAATGAGAAAATGTATTAAAAATTCTCATTGGCTCTAATGGAAAACCTTAGGTAAATTACTTTTATTGTTATATAATTTATAGGCATGAATATGTTTTTCTGTTAAAATATTTTTTGAAGGTTCAATTCATCCTTTGTGATCTTAGCAGAGTGTAAAATTTTCAGGCCTCTCTTTGTACAGAGAAAACACAGTAACTCAGTCATTTAAGAAACAGGCTGAATTCTTGCTGTGAAAGTACTCCATAAAGACATTTTATCCTCTGAATTATTATCAAAAATTGCCAATGATAGTACAATAAAACGTCTGAATAAGGGACACCTCGAGAGCACAGAATTTGTCCGCTATTTGGAAATATCTGCTTTTCAATATTTTACAAATATATAGTTGTTGATAATCGAAAAAGAGTCTGCTAAATAGAGGTGTCTGCTATTTGGAAATGATCATTATGGAGATTTTACTGTGTTAATATATTTCTCGGTAAATGCCTGATTAAAAAGCATCGTAAATCACAATAAGGAATGGGTTGAACATCCAAAAAACTTTTAATTTGTCTAATTAATTGTCATTTTAAATCTATTTCTTCCTTTATTCAAAAGAAGAAAAAAATATGTAAAAGTTTATAAAACTTTATATCGATCAAAAAAGATAAAAAGAATTACAACATGGTTGAATTTAAATGTTGAACCAGTTGTATTGTATCAATATTTGCTTATTTTTTTATTTTTATTAATAACAACATTAAAGTTTTTGTGAAAGTTAACTGTTAGCAACTTAATGATCTTTTGCAGTCACATATGTGACTAGATTGTGGTGTTTAGTGCCCAATCATTTTTTTTAAATTGGACTTATTTTGTGTGTGGAGGGAGGGGGGGTTGAATTTTTTATTCAAAATTTCATTCTCTGAATAGAGAATAAATGCATATTATAAGGGCAATTATAGCCCTAATTTGGTTCTTGATACTTATACAGAACGGTACTTACCTTATTTCCATTCAATCCCTCATTTTCATTCAATTCTGCATTTATTTTCAGTGGTTATTATTTCCGTTTTTGTTATTTGTTTCACTTATTCAAATATAATTTCATTATTCTTTGCTATGTTTCGTTTTTCAAATCGCTAGACACGTTTTTTCCGACTATTCGTTTCCGATTCGATTGTAAATCGATTCTCATCCTCAGCTCGTTCATTTCCGGAATCAACTATCCTACATATGCTCGCTAGTAAAATGATACAATCGTGAGTGATGTCATATCGTTTGTATCGCGTTTTATAATCTCATTTCTACCGCATCAGGGCTCTTTAATTACTTTGCCGTAAGGCAGCATAACGATTACTCAACTTCGCATGTTGAAAGGGGGCGTTTTCTATAGCGGTGTTTTCATTTTGAAAACTATTTAAAGGGATGTAAAAGCCTAGACTGGGTGGGGTGAGCAAAAGCGGACATGAAGCTCCGATGATGTTCATTAATTAGATGATACGATATGCGAAATAAAATGTGTTTTAAAGTGAAATGATTATCATTGATGTTTGTTTAGTTTTTACATTCTGGCGATATGTTTAAAGCCGTCCTGTTGTATTTGGAGCTGTTTTTCTTTCTCTTCGAAACTGAGTTGTGGTAATGCCTAATTTGACATGTTGTTTCATCTAAACATTCTCTATACATTGTTACACGAAATTGAAAAACTTTCACCACTGTTTGTTGTCAACTGCTTCCTTCTGTAGTTGTCTAACTTTGTTGAAATAAGATAAAATCGATGTGCATATGGAAGTGTGTTTCAAATGATTAATCTACGAATATTGTTTTTTTTTTTTTTTTTTAAGTTCAAATAGAACTTTTATATCTGACTGATGCTGAATATTTGTCTTACGTTTTTTTCAATGCCACCTAATGTTACTGCCAAGTCATTATGATTACGTTTCATTCATTTAAGTTGTCTTTATTTTTATAATTGTATTTATTTATTTAAGCTATTTTTATTGTTATATTATTTAATAAATGTTAGTTAAATACAAACTTAAAACTGTTTCCTCTTTGTGTTAATCTACATTACACACTTTTGTCACTACCTTGCCTAAGTTACCTGTTATGCTTTCACAGCTCTGCTTCAATTCAATTTAATTTAATCTGTTGTAGATTGGTCCCGGTATACGGGCTGAACAGAGTTTTTAAATTGCGCTGTTATTTCTGTGTATAACTGAGAGAGATAATTCAAAGTGGCGCTTATAAGTAAGAGATCTAGAACATTATTTTCCTATTCCTTGTGGCGAGACCTTATGAAATTCGCGTATAACCGAGAGACGCGTATAACTGACAGGTGCATAAGTAACAGGTGACTGTATAAAAGTGAAAATATTTTTAAAAAATAGCTAGTACAGATTCATCTACAAATGAACAGCTTTCAATTTAAAAAATAGTTATTAAAATGAGTTCAGTAGAAAGCTCAGAGCAGATGAGAAAAAAAAAAGTCCTTGTGTATATATAGATTATATAAATTGAAAATCAGGAAAACTGTGTGAATTGGGGGAGGGGGGCGGGGAGATTCTACAATGTACAGTTTGATAATTTGGAATTTTGATTATGTTTTTGTGTTTATATATATTAAAATTGAAAGTCTTTTTATTTATTTCCAGTTTAAGGAAAGCCATCCTGATATTTATTATGAATTGTTTCCTGGAAAGCACAACCATCTTGTAAAATCAAAAAGTACATTTTTGAACAGATTTGCAAATTTAAGAATGTGATGATAGGTGACTGCATGCCAGAAAAGTGCAATCAAGTTCACAATGTTTGAATTTCTTTCTAGCAGCTGGCCATTTGATTTAGATCTCTTATTGGATGTATTTAATTTTTTACATTATTTGTAGCTGTGTTATGTGTGTGAATAACATGTAAAATCCTGCATATTATTTCATCTTTAGCTAAGTAAAAAGTATCAAATAGCAGCAAAAATGTATGGTCCTGAAATATTATTTTAAATTCAGTAAAAATGTAGTAATTAAAGTTTTTCTTAAGAATAGTTTTTAACAATCTTTTGCATCTCCCTGATGAGGACAGATAATATTAAGATATATAATAATGTAATAAAAGATAATATAAATAAAAGAATATGATTTTTATTCTTGTTATAAGCTTGTTTCCTATAAAATTCCTATTTTTTACCCTTTTATATAACCCCTGTAAATGATATTGAATATTTTCAGGTGTTTTTAGTTGTATATCATAAATAAAAGAATTGTAGTTAGAAAAACTTTTCAATAATTGGTACTTTTCCACTATAAGGGCCTTGGCGGTTTTTTTTTTAAGCTTGGCACAATTTGGGCTTCAGAAAGTGAGATGTTGCCAAATGATAAACAGCTACGAAAACAAACCTAATGAACTTTTATGCTTGTTTATATATGAATTTATATATAAACATTTTAATTATACATATGTTTATTATTGTTTTTTATATACGATTTACTTTTGTTTGTATATAAAAATAGATAAATTGTATAAGCATTGAAATAATTGTTTGTGTATAGGAAACAGTGAATAGGTTACCAGAAAATATATTGCCAAATTTCCTTCTCTTGCCAAGTCACCTATACTGAAAAGTACCCAATATTATTATTACTAATATAATATTATTATCCATAAAAATTACACTTATCTTAATCTAAAATAATAGCAAAAAGTAAATAAAATAACAATAAATAAATGTCTACAGATGTGTAAACTGTTAGAAAACAATACTAAAAAAAAAATATTCTTAATAAATTTATATGAAGTCTCAAGTTATCAATTCTTCCAATTTATAACTATACAAAAATGTGAATTATACCATAATAAAATAATTGTTTTTTATTAACACCAACAAAACATCTTTCAAGACTGAAATATTTGCCAAAGAAAGTCTCTCCTCAAATATTGTATTTTTGAAAAATCTGTTTATTATTTTTTTAAAAAACAAGGTAAATTTCTTTGTACAGACATGCTTGAAGATGGGCGTATTAAACTATTGAAACCTATTTGTAAATGCCTGTATAAATACAGTAGACAACCTAAAATCTGCCATCCTAAAATCCGCACATCATTGCAGATGTAAACAATGAAACTTGCAATTAAGATGTAGTGTGGGAAGAAAATTCAAGATTTTTAAAATTATTATATCATTCCATGCACATTTGAATGCGTAATCCTCATTAATATGGCTGAACACGTGTTTTTTCATCAAGGAAGTATAACTTTATTTCTGAAAAAATTCAAAACAGTGCTGATCTCAGTGGTAATTGCAATCTTTTTACCAAATACATTTCTGTATTGATCAAGCATTTTTGGATATTAAGTTTGGTCGATTCCGGTGTTTATTATTATTGTACCTTTATAAGGCAAGTTTCATCGAATAATTAAGTTATGCATTATTGTTTACTTGACCTTTAAAATTTTAATCATGTTTTATTTTTTATTTTTTTATTACTTTCATTACTTTAATATTTTACTTTATTGTAAGCACTCATTAGAACTTACAATGCATTATTACATTCAAATTACTGTTTAATAAATGTAAACAAAAAAGTGACCAAAAGTCCACAAAATTCTAAAATCTGCACAATCCCTGGTCCTTGAGGGAGTCTACTGTATCTCCATTTCTATTTTAATTTCTCACATGTGATATATTTCTCAAATTAAAATTACAGAAAAAAATTAGAAATGAGATTTTGAAATTAATGTAGTAAGATTTATTGTTAATGTTTTTTTTTTGTTTTTTTATCACCACCATAGTTAAGTTTTGTTTTCTTATGACAAAATGCATCATTATTTATCTTCATCTTTTCTGCAATTAAATAGTGCTTATAATTGCCCGAAACGTCAGTTGAGGCTCACTGTGGAGACGCGAAAAGTTTTTGGTTTCCGTTTGTCTGTCCCACGATAACTACCGTAAAAAGCGCCCGATTAGGTTGATTTTTGGTGAGTAGGTTGGTGAGGTACCCGGAATTAGCTGTATAGATTTTAGTTACATTTGTTTCATTCGTTCAAATAATATAGAACATTTCGTTTTAGGTCATAATGCTTTCCTATGGGAATGCAGACGATTTTCAAATTTCATTTTTAACTGAAATGAAAATCATATATATGAATAATGGATTTAAATGTAAAAATATTGCTGCGAATTTTTTTATACGGGGGTTTTAAATATATTCAATAGCTTTGAAAATTTGCCGATACATTTATTAGAACTTAGAAATTAATTGCTTAAATTATTGGAACATTTTTTGCATCTGTTCGGGAAATATAAAACAATTTATTTTCACATTTGTTACAAATTTTAAAATGAATTTATTTTTGTTCTTTAATTTATTATTTGCTTAGCAACCCTATTTCAAAGAATATCACAATAATAAAATTCAAGTAACTCTCACTTGCTGCAATATTTTATTAGCAAAATAAATTATTTTCGGGAGATTTTAATATTCTACTGACATAAATGAGCATTTATTTTGATACAAGTTTATTTTTTTATCTAAAATGTTACTTGAATAAGAAGTTCATAAGAATTTCAGAATATCATTGCCTAAACCGTGTTTAATTTAACGCTTCTAATTTCTGAAACCTTTGAAGTATGGTATATGCCTATAAATATGTATGTAATATAGAAAAAATAAATTGCGGATTCTAAGATGCTAAATAATATAAAAAGTGAGATTTAAAAACAATGACATTTAGAGCTGACGTTGAGGCTCCTGATCTGCAGATTTACTAGTAAATTAAACACAATCTCATTAGCAGAATGCATGCAATTAAATAGTTTTTATAATAAATTAAACACAATTTCATTAGCAGAATGCATACTAAAATTTTTAATTTATAAAATATACACGACAATAAATAACATATTTAGTTTACAGGCAGACTTATGGGAAAAACATGTTTTATTTGAGTATCAACTCACGTTTTTTTTTTTGGAGCCACAACAACTCTAGTGTAGCTTTAACCCTGAGTTATTTTGCTCCTCAGAGCTTTTTAAAAAAAAAGGCTGCTGACGTAATGTTAACATGGCAACCGGACAAAACTAGTGTAGTTTTGGGACATTTTTGCTTGAGTCTTCACTCATCAGATCAGTTTCACAAAAAACATTTGCTTTTATTACTTCAATCGCTTTGTAATTGTTATTTACTAAAAATTCGGTGCAAATATGGATTAAATAAATAAATTAAAAAAAGAAACATAATATGAATATTTAAGCAAAAATATTTTGGCACTTCGCCTAACAGTGCCACTGGTCTATTAAGTTGTTCACAAAGCTATCATTTTTAGGTTATGAGCTGGTTTACAAAGCTGCTAAATTCAACAAAGTGTTTTCTGCTTTACTAATTTATCTCTTACTTTAAAAGTTTTCATATATCTAAGTATTCTAAATAATAACTAATTTGTTATTTTACCGACATTTGAAATGGGTGGGAGGTTGGCAAACTATCTAGTTTTCATTTCTAGATTTGAATAAAGACAATTTAAAAAGAAAATACCTTCTTATTAAAAAGAATAGGAGTAAATAGGGACCACAATGAAATGTAGAGTGTTTTACAAATTATTTCAAACACTGATACTATTAATTTAGTAGTTCATCACAGAATGTTGTCTATTATGCTTTATATATATGTATAAAACTATTATATCTCAAATTATTATCAATTTGAGAATCAAGCTTTTATGCTTATACAGAGATAAATATTTTTTATTTGTTACATTTTTATGTCATATATATTGATTGTTTCAAAGATTATTTTTAATAAATTATAAATGTATTGTTTCTGTATTTTAACCATTTACTTTGAATTTTTTTTCCATGGTCCTAAACTTTGAACTCTATTTCAGACAATGAATTAAGATGTGCTATATACTTTGCCATATTTAACTGAATAATCTGCCATATTTGACTGAGTGTGTGCCAATTTTAAGCTATAAATAAAATAATCTACGGGTTGATTTGACTGTAAGATTTTTCACCTTGTAATGCAAAATATATTCATTAGAAACTCACATGTTTGGGCAAATGAGACTGTTAAGATGAATAGTTCTTGTTTTGAATTTGCCATAAATTGTTTTAGCTGGATAAAAAGTCTCAATAACTCAAAAGTATGTGGAACAAAGAATTTGCAATTATTACAATTGTTGAGAAAACATACAAGTGTAGCTAGTTACACATTTAATATGAAATGATATTATAAATGTTGATGCTAGTTAATTAAATTTATTAAACATATACAAATCTACCCATCACCACCACCAAATTACATGCATTAAGTAGTGCATTTATCAATTGGTGGAGCATTGGCAGCTTCAGCCAAGGCATCCCATCCCGGGTTCGAATCCTGGCCTGTACTTTTTCGCTCAGTTGAGAAGATTACATCTCATGATTTCTTTACCAATTTGAATAATTGTGTCAAAATTAATCTAATGCATTAATATTCTTTACTGCAAGAAATAGCAAAACACTATTAGCACCGTCAAAAAATAAAATAATTAGAATGAAATGGGTAATAATACTTCATGTACAGCAGATATATTATTTTCAAAATTGTTTTTTTGCTATGAAATATACATATTTTATTTTTTAATTATGAAAGTTCTTCTCTATTTTATATCTATAACCCATTTCTTCATTTTATAGATAAATATAATAAAAAATGGTGTTTTTTGCTTTTTTTATGAGTTCCAATCAAACACAGAATGTTCTTTCAGCCATACCTTTTTCAAAAATTAACATGTGTATATTATGTCCTTTATAGAAAGAGGAATTTTGAAAATGTAAATTACTTGAAAACTTAGCTTCCTAAATAAAATTCAATTATGAATTTTTATTTGAGTTATTGAGACTACTCCATAGCATTATATTTATTTCATTTCATTAAAACATTCATGCAATTCATAACGCATAACTTTAGTGTTACTATGTATGTTTTATATTTTTATAAATACTTATATGTAAAATATAACCACTAGTCTTGTCGAAAAAAAAACTGGAAAATAAAGTTTTATATTTAGAAAACTGGTTGTATTTAATAGGCTGGAACATGTAATTTTGTAATTTTAATTCTTAGTTTTACTTACCCATCATACGTAGTATAGGGTAAGTCTTATAATCGTTTTGAAAATCTAAAAAAAAATTTTTGACGGATTTACACGTTTCAGACACTGGAGATTCCGAAAAACATATTTTTAGAAAAAAAAATTTGCCGTCCGTCTGTGTGTCTGTAAACGCTCTATCTCCCGAAAAAATTGAGATAGAGACTTGCAATTTGGTATGTACTTAGTATGTAATAATGGGAAGAAGCCTATTTCATTTCAATAACCTCGATTATCTGGAACTATTTTTTTCGGACTCTCGAAATATTCGTTCTGATAAAAGGTATATAAAAATTTTCGAAATTGGTTATTTTAAGAAATGAATATAAAAGACAATAAAAAAACATAAATTTTGCATAAAGCATGAAGTCGATCGGATAATGAGTTGCCGAGATATTTGGAATCCTATTTGCCACACTCTTCGATTTTTCATGACCCTGTATTTCATCCAAATTTCACTTCAAAGATATATTTTAATTGGAAATTTGACGCTTAATCAGATGCAATAAACCGCTAGTTAATAGGATTATTATTTTTGGAATTATAAGGATGTTTCTTTCAAGCAATTCAGTAATCGAGCCTTTAAAGTTTGTGACGTCATCAAGCCTCGATTTTATTTGAATTGCAATGCATTTTATAAGTAGTTTACACTTTTAATATTTTACATTATGCATATCCATGATGGGTAAGTATTACGGTGGCCCCCAACGACTAGTTTGCTCTTGATTTTACTTTGAATTCTTTTATTTTACATACTCTAGAGCAGCGATTCTCAAAATCTTATGCCTTATCCCTGATTTTTTACTTGTAAGAGTCATGAATTAAAAAAATGGAAACAATGATAGATACAAATAAACATTTTTTTATTATTATTTAATGAAAGCTTTACATGTAACAAGTTTTTTAATACTGCTACTTTTGCTGTACTTTTTTGAAAGAATTAATAGTGAAAGATCTTTGAAATTAAACGTGTAAAATCCTAGTTTTCAGATAATTTTTAATTTTCAGGGATTACGGGAGTTTTTTGGATTAAAAAATTGGAGGGTTTTTTTTTTTTTTTTTTTTTTTGGAGGGGGGGTCATTTTCTGAATGTCTAACATTTTATAAAGATTCTCTCGAAATCATTTTTAAAAATTTAAACACATAAAAGTTACAACAATCCTTGTTGAACATTTAATAGCTAGTGGTATTTATTGCAAGACTTTAAATGGGATTTTTTTAAATGTTTATGTTGGTACCCAAAATAAAAGCAATTATCTTGCTGTTTTTTTCTTTTATGAAAGCTTTTCTATTTCCCTAGTCCATGACCAATGATTTTTTTTAATATTTAATTTTTTCATAAACAAAGCCATAATGTATTTAGATTCTCTGAAAAAAAAAAAAAAATCTTTTAGACCAGCTGTTTCCAAACCACTGATGGTGGAATGCCCAATCAGATCTTCAAAAATGTATAATTAATTTTATCTGCTTAAATATTTTAATTCTTTTTTCATGAACAAAGCAAAATCTGATTTTTTGTTGGAAACTGATACATTAAGTTTAATAATCTGCCATTTTGTTAAAAACACAAAATTAAAAAAGAAAATGTTGATAAAAAACTAAAAAATATCTTTTTTAATATGCTTTTTATTTAATTAGTTTCAAATGAAACCATTAAAAGAATTTTTTAGCACTATGAAAAGAAAATATTGTGAGAAGAATCTGACACCGACAATGTTGGTTCAGAATTATGCTATAAATATTGACTTTTAAACTGTTTTTATACATTCATCAATAAACGTATTTTTTTACATAGCAAAAGGCTTTGATGCCACTTTCACATTAGTTTTATCTAGTACTGTTCTCGTATGTGTGATAAAGTTACTAAAACATACAACAAAATTATATATTTGAACATGTGTTTTAAATATGGTTTCTAAGCTGCATAAAAAAAAAAAAAAAAAAAAAAAAAAATCTGGAATGACTCCTCAACTTTCCAAACACTTTTGGATTACCTGGTATCTGTAATGCAAGGTATTCTATAAAGCAACTAAAAAATTCAGAATGCAACATATTCTACTAAAATACTTTCATTATAGAGTTAATCTTCAATAATCCGGCTCACAGCCAAAGTTAGCAGCAAACAGGAGCACACCTGACAGCAATTCATTTAAAAAATATGAGAATTACAATTCCTTTTTTACCAAAAAAGGACCATTTTAATATATTTTTCTAAAGTATTTCGCTTGATTTTTTTTTTTTTTTTCCCTTCAACAAAATTAATTCATAAATTTCCATATGCTTTTATTTAGTAAAATATTTTTTGTTACAAAACAAAAAAATATTTTAATATGAGTAAGAAAAAAAGATTTTACTAACAAGGAACCACACCTTTGGTGCAGCTCGCACCTAGCATTGAGACCTGGTGCAGTTTAAAGCCTTATATTACATAATTTGAGAATCAATAAAATTTTTGTTTAAATAAAAATTTTTGATTTTACAGCAGCATAACTTCCTGAAAATGCAATTTTCAAGACCTTCTATCGGACTATTAACATAGAAGGCTTTTTTTTTTAAAGCAGTTAAAAATGCAAATTAGTTAATATTAAGTATAAAATATTGAAAAAAAATTAAAAATTCTATCAAGAACCTACGAATTTGATTTTAAAAAATTACAACATATTTACATTTTTGGCATGGAAAAAGTTGGCTGAATTCGTAATCGTAGAACTTTACCTGGCAACCTTGGCCGAATGCCATAGTTGTCTACTGAGTGTGATGGATTCGTAGCATCATATATGGCTACTTAACTCACTTTTGGCATGAAATTAACAATTAAAAGGATAAAAAAAATACATAAAATGTCATTTTAACAGAGAAATTTTGTCGGTTCTCTAACTTTTATGTATAGGGCTACAAAATGCACTGGGTCTCGATGCTAGGTGCGAGCTGCACCAAAAGTGGTTCCCTTGTAAGTTAAGTCATTTTCTGATGAAATATAGTTGCTATAGCGACATAAAGATGAATGAGTAATAAAAATAATTCAATTGAGATATAAGAGAAAATGTTTATCAATTATCGTCAAAGAATGATTGAAAAAAGGTTTACATACTAAACTAGTTGGCTGATTGCTTTGAAAATGTATATACAGTTCTTGACTGTAACATATTCACCAAATGGGAGTTCAATTGAAAGCATAGTTCGGATGTTATCATGTTCACTCATTTCCACACATGAGTTCAGGCTCTTTTTTCGGAGCCTGATACCGAAAGTATGCAGTAGAAAATTGTTAATAACATTTTAAAATTATTTCAAGATTAACTTTTTCATTTAAAAATCTTTTTTCTTACATAGAAATAAGTATTAATCCTAAATACTCTATGATGTTGTTTCATGATTTTCATGTCTGTTTAAAATAGCAAATTTATTATTTAATCCCAACCACTGGCAGAAATCTGCATAAGTCATAATTCTTTTAAAATTTTATTGTATAACTACGACAGAAAGTCTTAAGTTCTGATTTCCAATTATTCTAGAATTTAAACAGTATGTGAGCATAGACAAAAGATATCCCACGGCTTCTTTATGTTACTAACACTGATCGTGCAAAGGCTTCAGAAGATTAAAATATTTATCCTTATATCAATAACACTTCGATTCCTTTTCAAACTGATTTTTAAAGGATTGTAAAACACTTTAAGAGACTTGGACTACATTCTTGTTCCTCTCACATAGCAGGTAATTTTTTTCAATTTGTGAATAAATAAAATTTTTCCTTTGAGCACAAGCACAGAGTGTGGTATAACAAGAACGAAAAATCATGCGTCAAGCATAGATTATGTAACACTTTCCAACGCTTCCAAAATAATTTTACAAATCATACCGTTTAATAAGCTAAAAGATAACATCTAAGTAAACAATTTGGAAAACGCATAACATATTTAAAAATATAATTTCTGGAATTTCCAACATATACAATATTCGGAAAAATATCCGAATACTTTTATTCAGCCCTGTATAAGATCTATAGATTTGTATATATACTCCATAGGATGCTAAATTTTGGTTCAGTTAGGAAACGCATAGAACAGTTTAAAATTCTCCGTCTGGAGTTTCTGTCAATAAATGGAAATGTGTTCACAAACTTTTGTGCTTCCCTGTATAGGATCTACAGAATTTATACACACCACATAATAGACAAAAAGAGAGTTAAAATTAAAATCGCGTTCAGTAACTTAAAACACACTTCCAGGAATTATTGTTAACAGACAGTAGAGAATTCTTTTGTGTGTCCCTGTAAATGAACGATGACTGCTATACACACAATATTCTGTAGTAAGCCTCTTGTAATGCACCTTAGTGATATATATAAATTTCAATGCGTTTAAAATAGTGAAACATTATTTAAATAAACCGCAAATGATTTTTCCCCATAGACCGCAATGTAACGGAATTCTTTTGAGTGTCCCTGTAAAAAAAACTATAAGTGCTACACACTTCCGTTGAACTAGGGAACATGCTATAGATAACGACAATAACATATAAAAATTGCAGGGCAATCCGAGCATATTTACGGGAGTTACAGCACGGGCAGACAGCCAGACAAACCAAAGTCATAAATACTTTTTAACTAGGTTGGAAAGTGTTAAAAATGGAGTCCAAGCCTATCTCATCTCAATCAGGCCACACACTGAAGCAACAGATCTCTTGTCTTAGTAGAAAACACAGCTTAGAACAAAGAAAAAACTGTTTTCAAACCTGTTTCTTCTCCAGGGCTTAATTTCTAACAAAAATAGTACTGGAGCCCTAATATTCTGCAGTACTAACACCTGTAGTGTACACATACACACACCCCCCCTCAGCCGTCACTCCAATCTGCATATTTATATTTCATACATTATTTTTTTAATTTAAAGCATTTTTTTATTTAGCAAAATAAAAATTTTAAATATATATCTCTCTGCGTATACTTAGCTATCAACTATTCCACTTTTTAGTTATTACTACTTCTAAATAGAAACCTTTGGCTAATCTTAATGTTAATTAATCGCAGAATTCTGTGATTCAATAAGCTTAGGATTATGATTCGGAAATAGTGTTAACACAAAAAAAAATGAATAGTTAGTTCGCAGCTATGCAGAATAGAAAAAGACTGTTTCTGTTTACTCTTTATTCTTATCACAACAGCATTAAAATGATTTGAAATGGAAATAAATAAAATTTTGAATTTAAGACTGATTGAACTCGAGCCTGCCCAAACCTGAAGACATATAAAAATCGAGCCTGTTTCATCTCCATCTCTGACGTAAGAGACACATTACGTCACTTATAAGTGTTTTGATACAAAAAGCAAAAGATTGGAGATGGGAGGGAAAGGTAAGGGTAATTTAGGATTCGTTTTTTGGAAGCGTTATTGCACCGGGCTCTGGAGCGCAGTGTTTATGAGCTCTGGTGAATTCTGGCTAATATTTTAATTTTTATTAAAAATAAAGAAGTACCGGAGCTGGGCTCCGGCGCAAATTAAGCCCTGTTCTTCTCCCAAGACACTAGACATGTTGGTCAAGTCATCTCAGTGTATGGCTTGCCTCATACATACAGTGACATCATAGGAAAAAATGACCTCTAGGGACCTAAAATCATAAGGAAATTCTAATACACACACACACATGGAATAGGTTTAAAAATAGTGAAAACTAATTCAGGGAACCGCATGATGAAAAAATATATTAATATTCGCATAATCATGTTTTTATCATGATTACGATACTTTCCTTACCCTGTATGTGAACGGAAAGTATAAAGGTACTAATTAATTAATCACAAATAATCACACCAATCAATATAGTAAATAAAATTTGTTTAAAGATCATCTGAATTAAAATATTACAAAAGAATTTAAAGATAAATGTATCATTGTTATTATTTTTCCAACCAGTCAACTTTGTGTATAGATCCAGCCATTATTTGACATTTGACCAAAGAGGGGTTTATTCCGTACTTTTCGGTTAGTCGGGTGCCAGTTATAGGTGCAGATTCCAAAAATTTGGAAGGAGTCAGTGGCTCCTAAACCCAAAAAATCCAGTGGCCACAATTGTAAAACTATAGTGTAATAAAAAAAAAAAACTCAGGAATTCAAAGTGTAAAGTAATTTATTTAATATAAACACATGTACAACAAAATTTGAATATTAATTAAATCTTAAATCATGTACATTCAGAAGATAAAGTTGGGCAAGATACGGTTTAAAAAAATATGTATAAGCTAAGCAATCATGAAGCGGGGAATATCGGAAAAATAATGTTTCTTATTTTGATTTTGCCAGACAAAAGTACATATGAAAGAAAATCCGAATTTGTGAGATTATTTTGCAGTATAAAAATCAAAACACACTTTAAACATTTGTTTATATATATATATATATATATATATAGTATTTAAATCACAGTCTATGTAAAATTATCAGATTCAAACTGTTACGAATAACATTGCTATTCGAATACATTTAATAGGTTGCTGTGTTAAACAGATCATTCTGAAATGTTATTAAAAGATAATAATAATGTTTGTTATGTATTTTGGTCTTAATCTTTAAAAAAAAATATCAACATTTCAAGATGGGGACTGGGAATACCAGAAATTGATTACTTTTTAATCACATGGCGACTTAAACACTGAAAGTTAGTGGCCACAGCAAAAAAATTAGTCGCCACGTGGCGACTGGCGACCGTGAATCTGCACCTATAGTGCCAGTGATAGTGCCATGTATATATACACACATATATGTATGTACATATATATTTATATATGTACATATATCACTGGTGCCCGGCTAACCGAAAAGTACCGTTTATTCTTTGTATAATCTGGTCATCATAAGTTGGCTGATGATCTTGAAAGAGTTTGCTACAGAGAAAGAAAGATGCTAACATGCAAAAATTATGAGAAAATGAACTATTTAACAGAAAACTAGAAACAAAAGATAATGCTATGATTTCAGAACATGACGAAATGAATACCGAAAAAAAAAATAAAAATAATAATAAATTGACGGATAGTAAGAGAGAGTGCTGCAAGCAGTCTAAAGTAATAAAATTCAGTGAAATGACTCTGCAGTTGTGATGAATAATATTTCATATAGCATCAACAAAAGGAAAATGTCACTCAATACAATTTTTTTAAGAATTTGTAATAAAAAAATTTGTTATTCATTTTCCCATGTTTTGAAATGCACATTATTTAAATAAGACAATCTACCTTTTTTTTTTTTTCTCACCATGCTCTGGGCAGTAAATAACTCCATTTGAAAGCAGTAATTGAAGAATTCACTTATTTTTTATTCTGCTATGGAAATGATAGAAATGTATGCAATAGATCTGAATAATATAAGGCAGTGTGGTCCAACCTTTAGTTACCCGAGGGCCAATCAAACTTTAGGATAGGAATGTGAGAGCCAGAGACATTCCAGAAAGAAAACGAATAACATAACTTATTAAAGTTGATATTAAAAGAAGTTTAATATACCACTTCATTTTACAGTCGAAAAATCACTGATTGGCACTGGCTTCCTGATACAAATTTATCAATGTCACCTGTAAATTTAGTAAGGCAATTGATTCCAGTGACAGTGAAGCACTTTCAATTCAATTTCTCGTTTTTGATTTAATTTGTTTGAGTAAAGAAAAAGCACTTTCGCACACATATGTACTGCTAAACAGTGATAACATTTGCAGAGAGAATTTAAGCAGTTTAGGAAAGCATTCTTTAGAAATCAGTTTCCAGAAGTTTTCAGGGACATCATACTTTTTAGTCTGGTAGAATGGGTCTGCCTGAAGATCACAAATTTCCATTTGAAGGTCGCAAGGCACCTCATTCACCTCAATACTCATGGAGTTGTTGAACAATGCAAGTTTTGGTTTTAGGAAGTCAAAATCCTGGAATCTGTCCTGGAATTCTTTCTTGACACCTATACTATTTCATGAAACATACTAAAATTTGTGTCACATTTTTCTTCTTTCAACTGCTAACAAGATGGAAATCACACTTTCCATCTGTATTATTTGCCTTCAGTGTGTTTGCATTACATCAAGTATTTTGCAGAAGCCCTCAATATGTCCATAAAGCTGGGATATGTTTTGTTTTCTGCCTTGTAGTTTCAGGTTTAAAGCATTTAGAAGGGATGTTAAATCTGTATTCTTCCAATTTTTCTTGATACTCATGCCCAATGTTCTCATTTCTGAGAAAAGCTAGAATTTCATTTCTCAACCCAAAAAACTGTTGCAGGCATTTTCCAGCACTCAGCCAGCACACTTCACAGTACAATGAAATGTCACCATACCCAACTTACAAATTGTCCAGGAATGTGATAAATGCTCTATGTCTATGGGCCTTATTGCTCATGCCTCCCCTTATTAAGTTTACAACAGTTTTCATTGTCTCACTGAGCCTTATAATTTTTCTACAGACAGTCTCCTGGTGGATAATGCAGTGGAAAAGCAAACAATTAATGCCTTTTTCCTTTACACAGTCCTACTAACCCAGTTTTATGACCAAACATTGCTTTAGCAATGTTTCACACCAACATTTTACCTACTGTGATGTAATGAGAATATTGACAAATACAGTCGCCAGGTCGCCACTGGCAACCAAATCTAATCTACAAATTTTAAAATAATAAAATCAGAATTATTTGACTGACTTCAACAGGAAAATAGTCAAATAATTATTTTCCTGCTTCAATATCTCACCGATGCATCCCTCATCCGATATAGATTTTGTAGAACTCAACTATCCAGGCATTTGAAGCATTCGACAGTCATCATTTCCCAAACATGTGGTTAATTCTACCTTTAGTGTCCCCCCCCCCTCCTTCTTTTCCTGAGATATATAATGTTTATAAGTTTCATTAGAAAATTCAGTTTATAATATCTTTCTAAATTATGTACTATTCTAAACTAAACTAATATTTTAAACTATGCTTGATAGTGTTTGTTCCCAATTCATAAAATAACTTTTGTGCTTTTTGAAAACCAATGACGGTGGAGTGGGGGGAAATATTTTTTCCTACTGGCGACTAGAATTTTTTGCTAGCTACCAGATTTTATTAAATTTGTAAAGCCAATATACATCACTGAGATACACTACAAGATGCTTACTGTAGAATGTGATGTGCCATTTATCATTCATTTACAGGGGCACAAACAAATTTGTTTACAGTAGTCTATGAGTGATAATTGCTGGAAGTGTGTTTTCAGTTGTGTTATGAGTTTTTAAATTTAACTCGTTTTTTGCATATTACTTTGTTAAATTCTATAGATCATATACAATCCTACACAAAAGAATTAAAAGTACATTTCTGTTTATTGACAGACATTGTTGAAGGGGTTATTTACAACTGTGTTTTTATGCTTTTCCTTAACTGAACTAAATTTTAGCATACTATGTATAGATAAATTCATAGGTCATATCAAGGGCTTAATACTTTTCTGATTGGCAGTTGGATTTTCAAAATGTGTTATGAAATTTTCAAATTGAAAATTGGACATCTTTCACCTTATTAAACAGCCAGAATTTGTTACAGTATTCTGAATGTATTTCATAGTTTATGCCTTACACATATTTTTTCTTTCTTGTTTAAATTATTCTCAAGTTTGTATGCATAGCATTTTCAAAGAGAAAATAAAATTATTAATTTAAAACGAAATAAATTAATTTAAACGATAAATATTAAATTTTATTCATTATATCAGTAATGTACCTCATTTTTTAAAGTTTTAGTTTCGTAAAGAAATCATTCTGCATTGCAAGGGAAATATTTATAATACTTTTTCCATCATATTCACAGGATTCATACATGAATGATGTGCAAAGGAAAGTTCTTGAATATCGTCTGGTAAATAATCTGTTTCTTGCTTTTTCAAAAACAAGGTGTTTCTAAACAAAATTAAACTTTCAGGGATGATAATAAGCATCTACTAAATAGACAATTTTTGTCAAGGAAACCGGAATCTTAATCCACTTATTCAGTCAAAAATACAGTGTACAGACTTGCCAAGTCTCCGGATTATTGAACACCAGTATTATTTTAGAGAAAATGTTCTTTTAAATCGAAGAATGTCCCGATTACATAAAACAACATTTTCTGTACTAAAATACTGGTATCCAAACAGCCGGAGACTTGGCAGCTCTGAGTGTATATCACTCCAGGCGAAACTTTGAGTTTAGTTTGTTACTTTAATAATAATGATGATATTGTGTAATTATATTTTCTAACAGATGTACTTTGATTTCTCCAAAATGTGATGACATGACGAGAAGTCCTGGAAATTGCCACCATTCATATCTAAACACAGAGCTACACAATCCATTATTCAGAATACAGCCAACAGTACATATACTGTGTCACTGGCCAAAATTCAGTCATTTCCAATGATGTCATCACATTTCATATACAAAAAGTTAATATGAAAATCTTGCTAAAATATCTTCTTTATAATTAAAGTTGTAAATAAAAATTCGGTTTAAGCTTGTAGTGACACACCATGTACTTTTGATTGAATGTATTTTATTTTTGAGGGAATAAGTGGATTGAGATGCTGGTTTCTTGTACAAACTAGTCAGATGTGCCAATCCCAAAACTTTCTTCTATCTCATACATATTAATACTTCAAAAAGCGTATTTTTTTTTTTTTTTTTAATTATGCATTTTAGAATCCAAAAATGCAACACAGCAGCTTCACCTGTAATATGATTTACACGAAAACCTGATCAGAACAAACTTATGTCAAGTTCTAACAGAATATGAAGTTTGATAAAGTTCCGTGCATTAATTCTAGAGATACGACTATCGCTAAAATTGTGTAAATCTGAAAAATGCAGCATAGCAACACCACCTATTGTGCTATTTAAAACCAAAACCTAACCAGCGACAACCAGGGTTGTTTAGGTTTAAACCACGCTGGTTTAAACCAAATGGTTTTTTTTGAAATACCAAAACTTTTATTTAAAAAAGAAAAATGGTTGCCCAAGATTTACAATGATGAACTTCAGAGATGTAAAGCTGATTTAGAAAACAAAACAGTTTGCATGGCAATGGATGGATGATCGAACATCCATAATGAACCTATCGTGTGTATAAGTGTTATCAAAGACAAAGAGTGTGGTAAAGTCACTCTTGTTGATACTATTGACACATCCGGCTCATCACATACTGGAAATTATTTAGCAAATTTGGTTTTGAGTTCCGTGCAGACAGCAGAAGAAAAGTTCAAATGTAAAATATCAAGTTTTGTCACAGACAATACTGCAAATATGGTTTCTGCCAGAAACATTCTGCATGAAGAGCTTGGTTTTTCGCGACTTACATATGGGTGCAGTGCCCACATTTTAAATCTGTTAGCCAAAGATTTGGTTAAAAGTGATGTAACAAAACATCTTACAAATATTTAAAAATATTTTCGCAATCATCATCTCCCGAAAGCATGGTATCATGCAGAAGGTGGAAGTGCGTTGGTACTTCCTCTAGAGGTACGATGGAATACTTATTGTGATTCACTTGAATCTTATGTTAAAAATTAGTCAATTCTTACAAAAGTTTGTGAGGATCACAGATCTGAGATTGATAGTGATATCTCCAGTAAAATCTTAAGTATCTGTTTAAAAAGAAATGTTGAGGACATGATTGCGATTCTGAAACCAAATCGCTGAAACTATTGATTTTGTACAGAGGAATAGCTGTTCTCTCGCTGAATGTGTATTAGCATGGAAAAAGCTAGAATTGAAGCTAAAAGAAGCATCAACATCAAACAATAAAAAGGCCATATCACCAGCGTATAAACAGAGATATGAACAATCATTAGTAGATGCACATTTTGCTGCATTTATTTTAAGCTCATCAGTATTGATTTCTAACCTAGGAATTGATGTCACAAAAGAAGAGAAAAACAAGGGTCTTGAATTTATCAAACAAAAATGTGGCTCTGGTTTCTTAGCACTTACATTAAAATTTTTGGGGAAGTGTAGGAACCATTTCATAATCATGATCAAAATGTGTTTTTTTGATCATTTTGTTTTTTCAAAATGTGTTTTTGTGTTTTTTTTACCCCAAGGTTGTTGATACAATGTCTGACTTTGAATGGTGGAATAGTTTTTATAATGTTTCAGGTAAATCTTTGATTACGGAGAATGATTTGGAATTTGTGAACATGCTAACTACAGCCAAAGCATCGACTGCCTGTGTTGAAAGGATTTTTTCAATATTTGATGTAGTTCATTCAAAATTGCAAAACAGATTAGGAGTAGAGAAAGCATCAAAATTAGTGGTCGTAATGAAACAAATGAACAATGATTGAGGGTAAAATTTACTATTCATTCCTATTATTCAATACTGCTGTAAGATATCTATTCAAGAAATGTCAAGTTTTTTTCTTCTTTCCTTAATAAAATGTTTGGATATATTTCATTAGTTTGTGATTCTTTATCTTCAGTTTGCAAATAGTTTTCAAATAGTTGTTATTTGTGTCAGTTAAAATTTCTTAGTTTAATTTTCTTTAAAAGAAAATGTAGACTAGTGTGTTAGTAGTAGTGATTGATTTATATGTATACATATATAAGTGATAATTTTTATTTTTTATTGTATATTAAAATATTATAATAATAAAAATCTATTATAATGGTTAAATTAAAATAGTAAAAATTTTATTATATAATTGCAACAAAATAACTTAAAGTAATTTTTGTTTAATGCTTGACTTCAAATATTTGAAAATATTAATATTAATCTTTCTTCTAAAATATAAAATCATTTAAACCAAAAAAACCTGGTTTAAACCAAAAAAACCAGGTTTAAACAAAAAAACCCGGTTTTTGGGTTTTTTTGAAAAAAACCTGGTTTTTTTACAACCCTGGCGACAACTTATGTCAATGTTCAACATAATCTGAAGTTTGATGAAATTCTGTGCATTAGTTCTTGAGATACCTATTAGGCAATTTACACCAAAAACTAATCAGCTCCAATTCATATCAAGATCTAACTGAATCTAAAGTTTTATTAAATTCTGATTGTGGGTTCATGAAAAAGTACCTAACATTTTAGCGAAAAAACATTTCCATAGGATAGAGGTGGGGAGGGAACACATAATTTATTGCAGTTAGGTCAAATTATGAATTTTAATTATGTTTAGCAATATTGATATTTTAGTCATTTTATTAATTTAACTGTCAGAAAAACCAGAATTTTGGTACTGAAAATGAAAAAATACCTGAATTCAGGTACATATAACCTGAACACAATCACCCCTGCTTGAGATAGAGCACCGACAAAATTTTTGTCGCATACAGACACACACACACACAGAGAAAGAGACGAACATTATCTAATAACAGTCAAACTAACTGTGTTCATGAAATTTTTCAAGAATCTAATACTTTCTTCTTTTAAAGATAGAAGAAAGTAAAAATGTTTGTCTTGACTACATAATCTTCCCTAAAAGTTGTTTGTTCCAAGATTTTAGGAACAACTTGCATTTATACAACTACTGAAAACAGTTGCCCATTCCATATACTGCTCTCTGGTGCATTTAAAAACTTCCTTGCTAAATCAAAAGAAGCATGAAAATTATTCTTGCTGAGTTATTACAATTTGTAAAGATTATTTTTTACTTTCTTCCTTTCCTGAAAATTACACTGTATATGACAAACTTTCCTTCTAATTCCTTCAAAACTTCTTTGATTTTAAAATATTTAGTATTATAATATATAAGAATTTTATTCATTTATTTTAACTCACGGAAGAAGCCATATCATTTAAAGTTTTATTATTTAAGAGTTTAAAGTTAAAATGGGCCTTGGTAATTTATGATTTTTTTAAATTTGTGCAAATCTGGTGAACTTTTATATTTGTTTGCATGTGTATTTATATATATATAAATACAGTCAGACCCTGATTTAACGAATTTATCAGGACCGAAAATTTTATTCATTAAATCGGGATACAAAACGAAAAAAATAAATTGCAATTACCTTATGGAAACACACTAATAAGCAACCACACAAAAATATACATAATTAGAAATTGTACACTTCTAGATCAGCAGCTAAAAATACAGCCAACAATTCACACTAGTTAATCTGAAATTTTAAAGTACTGAGTAATAGATTTTTGACAACTTCTTTCCTTCTTTGATTCCTAACTCGAAAAAGTTCTTTTTAGACTTTATGGAGAAAAGGAAAAAAGTAAATAAAATTGTTTTAATGGGAATTTCATTATCGATTTCTGTATTAAAATCGCTATTGATTGGTTCTGACAAATCAACAATTTCATTAACTGATTAGATGGCCCTATATATATTAACCAATTTTTTTTTTTTTTTTTTAATGAAACGTTGTTTATTCTTTGTTAAATAGAAAATCTTTAAATTACTTCTGAACTTATTTTTTTAAAATCTAATATTTAGGAGAAACAACATGTTCCCAAAATGGGAGTCTAAGGAGGTAATTTTATTTTTTTTATTTTTACTTATGCCTCCGTGCATTTATGGTAGTTCTCAGTTTTTTAGGTAGATTTCGTAAGAAATACAACCTATTACATTCTCCCTTAAGTTGGAATTTTTGCAGATCTATGCCGATCATGACTCCCAGAACAGAACCCAAAACCACCCCCAGTTCCAAACTTTATACAGTCGAAGCACCTTATAACGAAATCGAAAGTGCTCCATAGATTTGCTCGTTATAAAGTGCTTTCGTTAAAACGTTATAACGAATTAGTTCGTTATACAGTAAGAAATCCATTTATCCGGATTAATATGGTCGGAACGTAATCTGATTATGCATAAGTCCGGATATTGGAGACAATTATAAAAAAAGTCTGTTTATTTCTTTAAGATCTCTTAAAATTGTTTTTGTTTAAAAAAAAAAAAAAAAAAAAAAAAAAAGCTAGATCTTATGTATTCATATTAAATTAATGCTTCACAAGAAAAATTACTTTTACTAGAAAGAGTGAAAAGAAGAAAAGCGTTGATTTAATAAGAAATTTCAAGATAATTATATTTTTACGAATGTTATACGTACAAGTCATATCATAAAATTTTTATTTTGTTTTTATTGATCTGGATGACTGGATTTCAGATAATTAGAGTTTTGTTGTATCATTTTAACGGTATATGTATAGTATATATTACTATGCTACACATGGAAAAAAAATACTGGGCATATTAAAAATATATATATTATTGATTTAATTCTGTTAAACGAAACTTTTACATACCTATATTGGTTTGAAGAATGAAGTTAACAAGCTCTGCTTTCTTTTCTTTACAGAATTATCTAATAATGTAAGCTCTATTTTGTCAACATACATATTAATTTCATTCGCTAACAAGTTTTTATTACGCATGTAACATGCAATTTTCTGTAAATACTTGAGTGCATCAGATGGTAAAAGTTTCTAGCAAATTTCTAAAAATCCTTCTTGCTCACTGACACTGCCATCAGACAACTAATATTTAACTTTTTTTTGGTGCTATTCTCTTTATTGAACATTATAAAGTATTGATCAAAGTTATAAAGTGATACGCATTTTCATGCAAAATACTTCCACTAACGGTATATTTTTGGATCTTGCATCTTTAAACCATGAAAATAATACTTCCTCCACATCTGCATATTTTGCTGTGTGTAAACGTTTAAACGATGAGAAAACTGCATCCTTTTCGAAAATTTTAAGAATTTTTTTCTCGATATTTCAATATTGTGCTGAGAGTGCTAATCCTAAATTTTTTCTCTACATCACTTTTTTTAACAAAATTCTGGGAAGCATTTTATAATTTCGACTTTCTCTTCTAAACTCAACCATTTTCTTTTGTCAGACACAGCCAGCGTACAGAGTTTTAAAAATTAACACGCCATAAATTTACAGGCAAAGCAAATGTCAATGAAAACAGTCATTGAATAAAAAAGAACATAATACAGTTCTGCTAAGCTGTCGTCTTTCTGTCTGTCTTAAAATACTGCCCCTCCCCCAAATCTCTCCTTGAACTATTGAAAATATGTGATTGGTCGTAGAGAAAAAGATTGAAGGTTATGTCATGGAGGGAAAAAAACTAGTAATTAAGAAAAATAAATATTTCCCTCGTTAAGTAAAAAAAAAAGTGAAAAATTCGCTATATTGTTTTTATTGCACTGTTCATGCTCGAATTCTTTTCGTTATATCGTGCTTTTCGTTATAAATATTTCGTTATATTGTTTCGAATTCAGTATTCTTTAACATGCAGACCAACTAAATGGTAATGAACATTTCGTTATATCGTAATTCGTTATAAAGTGCTTCAACTGTATATATATATCTATGTCACTTTTTTATGGTCACGATAACTGCAATAATTCTGCACAAATCTCTTCCAAACTGATACATAAAATCAAGGGGCATAAAATCTCTGTCACGTTCGTTAATGGGGGGGGGGGGTGGGGGGGGTAGAAGAAAAAAATTCATAACTTCATCAATTCACAAGAGGATATCAAATCCACTTAAATTTATTATAAATCCTCTTAATATTATCTAAAACTTTTATATTGACAAGTTTTTAATAGGATCAACCCTTTTAGCAAAAAATAAAATAAAAAACAAAAAAAAATCCCTGCCGGCTCTGCCTGCAAACAAGTGAGTTTCGAAGTGGGCGGTACCGACTGACGCATCATGGCAAAACGTCATTTCTTCCTCAATTCCCACGGTCTGCATCTTCGAAATCTACCTGTGCCTGTAGACCGAGCCGTCAGGAATTGTTTAGCTATAAAAGGGAAAATATTCTGAAACTGACATTTTACGAAGAATTCATATAAATTAGTCCAACATCTACATTTATAATAAAAATTTAAATTATCAATTCCACAAGCCTTTTCATCATCCACCTCTTTACTTTTCATCATTACATCATTTTTGTCCTACTATTTTACATGAAAATGATTGAACATTTTTTATGCAGCATTATAATGCATTTTTTTTTTTCTCAAATTGGTTTAACTTTTTTCTTTTTTTGCATTTTGTTTAGTTTTTTCCTATATTCCGATTTGAAGATTCATCTGAAGTTTCATCACAAATAGTATAAAGTCTGTATTTAATACTTTTGTGTTTTTTTAAAACACTAAATCAGATATTTTTTTAATTATCTGTTGACTTAGAATTTACGAAAAGTTCTACTCCACCAGATATATCATGGGATAAATAGTCACATAAATTATTTTCTATTACATCTTTCTCATCTGTTACAATACTGCGATCGGTGCCAAACAAACTATCTCTGGAACATCCAAAATATCATCCAAATCAAAAATAAAAATCATTAAATCATCTTTCATCTAAAATAGAAAAACTGATGTAATGAAGAAAAAGAGATGAATAATGCATATGCTTGTGGAACTGATAATTTGATTTCATCAAATCGCTGCTTTTCATTGAATTTGTAACTGGCGATTCCACCATTACATGTGTGACGTTTAGAGAGTTTTTTTTGCAAATTGAGACAAATTTGGAATTGAATTTATTTAGATAATGTTTTACCTTTTTTATTGCTATTACAAGACACATACGGAATCATTTTTGTAATGACACCTTTAGTCTAAAGTAGGGGTGCACAACCTTTTTAAGCGAAGGGCCACTTACAAAAATGACCGGTTGTCGAGGGCCACCATCAGAAATTTTTTGTTTTGAGGAGATGTGACCGGGGAGGGGGGGATCGATTAAAAAAACAAATTTCGAAAGGGTAGATTTAGCCCCCCTCTCCCCCCCAGGTTCCTTTCTTCCAGTCAACGTATTCAGTTCTGTTGGCAATGATATATCAACAGTTTACGTTTGTATTTATACAAGAAATATAGCTAAGATTATTTTCAAAGAGTGAAAATACTCCTTGACTTTATTTGAAGGAATAAATTTAGCTTTAAAGATTGCCAGTGCCGGAAAAAAAATTCTGCTTTCATGAATGAAGGTGGAGAGGAGGAGAAACATATATTATTCTAAATTGCACTTCTTAACATATTCAGTCATAAAATGTGGATATCAAAGGGGTGCACAACCTTTATAAGAGGAGGGGCAGTCACTAAAATGACTGGATTGTCGAGAGCCAACATCCATAGGATGAACAAAATTTTGTTTCGGGCAAGTGGGGGGGGGGGGGGGGTGTCTGGCCTAAAAGTTCATAAAAATGCTAATTTTAAAAGGAGGGTTAGCTCCCTATACTCAACCACCTCCTTAGTCAGCATAACCCAATTCAATTGGAAAGGATGGGAAAAAACTTGATTTTTTTTTCATGCACGATTGACAATATTCATAGTTTTTTCCTAGTGATTGACGAAATTCACGATTATTACGCACACGTTCGGCGAAATTTGCGATTTATACGCACCCGATCGACAAAATTCGAGATTTTTACGGACTCGATCAGCAAAATTTGCGATTTTTAAGCGTCTGATCGGCAAAATTCGCGATTTTTACGAGCTCGATCGACAAAATTCGCGATTTTTATGGACCCGATCGGCAAAATTCGTGATTTTTATGCATACAATCGACGAAATTTACGATTTATACGCACCTGATCGGCAAAATTTGAGATTTATACGCACCCTATCGGCAGAATTTGCGATTTTTACGGGCCCGATCGGCAAAATTCTCGATTTTTACGGGCCTAATCGTCAAAATCTGCGATTTTTACGCGTCTGATCGGCAAAATTGACAATTTACACGCACCCGATCGACAAAATTCGCGACTTATACGCACCCGATCGACAAAATTCACGATTTATATGCACCCGATTGACAAAATTCGCGATTTATATGCATCCGATCGGCAAAATTTGCGATTTTAACGGGCCCGATCAGCAAAATTTGCGATTTTAACGGGCCCGATCGGCAAAATTCGTGATTTTTTATGCAGGCGATCAGCAAAATTCACAATTTTTACGCAGGCGATTGGTAAAATTCACGATTTTTATGCAGGCGATTGGCGAAATTTACAATTTATACGCACCCGATCGGTAAAATTCACGATTTATATGCACTCGCTCAGCAAAATTTGCGATTTTTACGCACCCGATGGGTGAAATTTGGCAAGATTCGCGATTTCTACGCACCTGATCGGTGAAATTCGTGATTTTTTCGCTTCCGATCGGCGAAATTGATCCACGGGCCACCAGTAATCCGATCGCGGGCCACAGGTTGTGCACCCCTAGTCTAAAGTAATACCAATTTTTTTTTTTTTATATAGTAAAGTCGTTACGTGTGCGATTTTTCTGAGCCACACACGAAACGATGACTTTATTTTTTTAATTATTACTTTAGACTAAAGATGTCACTACAAAAATGATTCTGTATGTGTCCTGTAATAGCAATAAAAAAAGTAAAACGTTATCTAAATAATTTCACTTCCAAATTTGTTCAAAAACACTCTCTAAAAGTTACACATGTAACAGTGGAATTGCCCCTATATCAACCTCTTGAAATCTTGGCAATAATGCAGAAATGATATTAGAGAAAAAATTATAAATTAAGGCCAAAAGTGAAAAAAAGAACACAGATTTATTAAAACGTTTTAATAGCAAATAAGTTAAATACAGTATGCAAAGGAGCATAAAACATGTAATTGTTACAAAAGTTGAAAATATGTTCGTGGGAGTCTAAACAAAAATTGCTCCTGTGTTAGTTAGATATTCAAATGACATACTGAAGAACAGACATTCCTTAATTTTCAATGAATAATGAACACTTGACGTGACATAACACTACACATACCTATTATACAGCTACTTGTAAAATGAGATTAAATACTACATGTTTGTAATACAAATAGATGTAGTTCCCTAACACTTGCAGAAATGTTTTTTGATGACAATATGAAATGATATCTAAAACAGTCAGCTTTAAAATTTCTATAATGAACAATATACATAATGTCATGACATTTTACAACTCAACAATCAATGATGTCGCTACGCTTTTAGAATCCTGGACAACTAGAACCCAGACACTTCTACAAAATTAGGTTTTTTTTTTTTACACATAAGAAAGATTCGCTGTATTTAACATAAAACATCTTTTTCGGCAATTAGCCACAAAATATTTCATTCAACATGGGAAGCCCCACTACAATTTTTTTTTTTATGTGCCTCTTCCCCAATTTTTTGCTTAAATCATGCATTATAGCATATCCGCGACATCACTGAATGATACAGATAAAATAAAAGTTAACATACTGGTAATATTATGCTACACAAATTCATAATTAACCTGCTATGAGACTGCCAAATTCTTCATTATTTTGTGTGTAAAGTGCATATACATCATACTGCTAAGCAGGTCAATTTTATTTTAGGTGATGTACATACAATATTAACAATTGGTTTAAGGATTTTTATTTTAAAACTATTAACTAAAAATATCTTTTATATAGGGTATAATTCATATCGCAAAAAGAATGCATAAGTTTCATTTCAAGAAAATTAAAGTAGCACCAAAAGGTTTTCAAAAATGGCAGAAACATAGGGTTAGCTTAAGATTTTTTAATTTTTTTTTTATTCCCAAAATGCAAATAAGGAAGCAGATATACAAAATGACATTTATAAAATGAATCGGAGAAGAAAACTACTACTAAAATACGAAAAAAAAAAGGACAAAAATTCCCGGTTTTAAAAGTTCCTCCACCTTTTTATTTTGTTGTGTGAAGGAACAGATAGTCAGAAATTTTCTTCTCCGAATTATTCTTATTTTTTTCTTTTTAATGCATATACCAATTGATTAAACTGGTAGATCTAAATTTTAGAAATATAACAGCCTAAATAGCTAACAAACCTTCCTGTAAAACAAAAATAACAGCTTTAATTTTATAGTGTAATTTTTTGGCCAACTTGTCAAGAATTATTTAAATAATGGAATCTTCTTGCTGAGATGAAAGTAAACATTAATCCATTGTTTGTTTTTTTTGTTTGTTTTTTTACACTTGGCCTTTTTCATCTAATCTTTAATGTTAAAGCATTCTTATAAATATAGTACACCAAAAATTTTCTTAATAGTCAAAAATAAAAAGAACAAATTATTCTAAAGAAAAGAACTAAAACAATATAACAAAATGTGTTTGTGACATCAGCAATCATATGTTTAAAAATGCTTTTTAAAATAAGTAAAAGATGCTAAATGTTGACAGGGGAAAATGTTGAAATTACTCAATTTTTCCCACTTAATTATTACCACTCAAAGGAAAAGTCCCGACAGTTAAAAGTTAAAAACTAAGATTGTCAACTTCAAAAAGTAAATTAGTACTTTAGAAATATTAAAAATATGGAGTCTTCTACTGTAAGTTTAGAATTTTATGCAATTTCAAAATTTTCATTAAAAATTATTTACAAAATATTTATAACAGGTTCAAATTTTGAATAGATGATAAAATTTTATAAAATTACATTAGAAAATCCAATATTTGAATTTTTTACTTATGAAATAAAATATAGAAATCAGACAAAAGTTTTCATTAAAGTTAAATAATATTTTTTAATCAAATATTTATGTGTAGTAAGCAGCCTAGTGTGTTGTATAAGATAAAAATTTCATATATTTCTAGTCTCCCCTTAAATTTCATAAAAATCTTTAATTTTGCAATAATCTTACATTAAATAACACACATTTAAATACAAATAAGCATTTCATATATTGTATTATATGTTAGAAAGTAAGCATTATCTCAACAGAAATGTCTCAGCTAAATCAAAACCAGATATAGAACCGTTTCCTAAAATAAGTAATGAATGTGAAAGTAAGCTACTTTATACAACACATTTTTTAAGTGAAATTGAAACAAAAATATACACACAAAATAAAAAGGCGACACAGTGTAGAAGTAAACTGTTGTGTATAAAATAGATGCAATAAAAATGTTCCAAATGAAATGATGAATTAAGTTGCTTAAAGTGTAAGAAAATTAATCATAAGTTCTTTTGCATTAAAAACAAATCACTTACACAGATTATGTCCAGTCAATGTCAATCAAAAGTCTTCATCACTAGTTGAATCACCAAATTTATAAGTTGTAGGAGCCTTGATTCTTCCGCCACGAGGCTCTCTAGCTGGTTGTGATATTACCATATCATCATCTGCAGAACCATTAAATTCATCATCAGAATCTGAATGTTTCTTTGTTTTCTTGGATTTAGCTGGAGCACGTTTTTTGGGAGCCTCGTCAGCAGAACCATTAAATTCATCATCAGAATCAGAATGTTTCTTTGTTTTCTTAGGTTTAGCTGGAGCACGTTTTTTGGGAGCCTCATCAGCAGAACCATTGAATTCATCATCAGAATCAGAATGTTTCTTTGTTTTCTTAGGTTTAGCTGGAGCACGTGCTTTTTTGGGGACCTCGTCAGCAGAATCATTAAACTCATCATCAGAATCTGAATTTTTCTTTTTCTTAGGTTTAGCTGGAGCACGTGGTTTTTTGGGACCCTCAGCTTTCTTTCTCGGTTTCTTTTCTTTGGGGGCAGATTCTTTTACAGGTTTCACTTCAAAATCATCATCAGAACTGTCATTTTTCTTCTTGGCACGTTTCTTAGGAGCAGGTTTAGTTTTTGTGCTTTCAATTATGCTTGAATCGCTGTCTGAACTCGTAGGTTTAGAACGCTTTTGAGATGTTTGAATTGGAGCTTCCTCATCACTCTTTTTACTTCCCAACAAAGAATCAAACAAGTCACCCGACGGTTTATCATTAGCAGCTGGAGTGTAATCATCTTCACTGTCTGACATAGCAGATGGGACACCATTCTGTTCTTCAGGTTCATTTTCTTTAGCTTGAGGAGGTGGTGAATCAACATCACTGTCATCTTTTTTAGAATTCTGAACAAAATCATCCTCTTCGCTGCCACTACTTTTCATTGGATTATCTTCATCACTGTCAAATTTATATTTGGCTTTATTGGCAGCTGCTCTACGTGGGACTACTTTTTGTCTTTCAACTGGGGGACTATCCGCATCTAGTTCCATATCTGATAAATCAGAAGGATCTTCTTCTGAATCTGACCATGGATTTTTCTTTGTACCTTTTTTGGGACTTTTCTTTGGTGAACCTTTGAAATTTAATGTAGTTTGTTTCATACCTTTTTTTCGTTCTTTTTTCTCTTTAGTTCCACCAACTCTTTCAGCAAATGAAGCTTCCTTAACATCCTCTTCATCCTTAATTTTTTTCTCAGGAACTTCTTTCTTTTTCCTTTTTCTGGGTTCACCGGGTACTTGCGGTTTCTTTTCAAACTTCTTTTTAAATTCATCATCTAGACGAGGTGCAATTCTTTCACCAAAAGCAGATGGCTTTGTATCTTCTTCAACTTTCTTCTTTTTTCCTGTTAACTTAGCTTTCTTCGGTTGGTCTAACATATCTTCTCTTTCCTTCTTTTCAAATTCGTCTAATTCTTGAACAAATGCTTTTAAATCATCTCGCCATAAATCAGATGGTGTTTTACTTTTGAGATCTTCCAGCTCTTTCATCTTTTCATCTCTCTTTTTAAGCAGATCTTCTTTCTTCTCACGTGTTAAACTCCACAAAGTCATGCCCAACAAATAATCGTAATCAGGACCTGATTTAGTTGTTTCATCTTCAGAATCAGATTCTTCTTCTTCTTTATCTTTATCAATATTCTTTTGGGATTCTTTCCATGCTTTAACTGGATCTGAATCATAGCCTCTATCTTGCAAAGTTTTTATCATCTCAAGTTTCTTTCTATTTTCAATCGTGATTTTGTTTTCAATCTTTTCTAGAATAAATCTGGCTTGATTCTTAAGCTTTAAAGCTTCAGCTTCTAAAACTCCAACTAAATATTCCTTTCTTCGCTCATACAAAGCAAATCTAGTTTCATAAAACTCTTTCAAAATTTGTTCACACGAATCAAACTTTTTAATACAACCTAAACTATCAAACAGAACCATACTGGTGGTAGAAATTGATGTTTGTAGTTTAAATACTTTATGCAAACCTTGATTTTGAGCCTCTTTAAGCTTCTCAGGAGTCATTGTAACAACAAATCTAACAGTAGTATCAGTGTGATATTCTTTATAATCAGTAATAAATGATTTGTCACCCTTATCTTTGTCTTTATCCGATTTCTCAGCTCCGTGTAACATAGGTTCTAAAACACTTTCTTTATAATTTTGTGTCCAAGAACGGATTGGTAATTCAGTAATTTCAATTTTGTTATTTTCAAGTAGAGCGATTTCACCACTTACAAAGTAATGATGCCTGTCAATACGTTCAATAGTTCCTCTAAAATTTTTAAACCATGGTATCATTTCTTCCGGTTCCTGGCCATCCAGCATACGATAAATATTCTTAACAAGATCTCTCGGATTATAATTGGGTATTTTAGTACTCCAACCAGTCCCAATACCTTCAGCACCATTTACAAGAACCATGGGGACAACTGGGACGTAATATTCAGGTTCTATTTTCTGATTATCATCAAACATGTAGTTAAGAATAGCGAAATCAGTACTGGGAAAAATTGTTTTAGTCACAGGATTTAACATAGTAAAGATATATCTGGGACTGGCAGCATCTTTTCCACCTTGCAATCGAGTACCAAATTGTCCAACAGGAAGCAAAAGATTTATGTTATTACTTCCAACAAAATTTTGAGCCAAATTAATAATAGTAGTATTTAGCGACATTTCACCATGATGGTAAGCAGAATGTTCAGCAACTGATCCTGCTAACTGAGCAACTTTCACTTCCCTTTTATCATTACGTTTGAAACATGTGTAAATAATCTTTCGCTGGCCTGGTTTTAATCCATCAACAAGTGAAGGAATAGATCTCTCATTGTCCATATTACTGAAAAGAATCAATTCTTTATTAACAAAATCATTATAAGATACTTTCTTTGTATCTTTACCATATAAATAAATTTCTGGAAGCCCTAATTCCCGTCTTCTTTTTCTTTCTTCCATTCCGTTTGTTAACCACTCCTTACGCATATCAACCATTTTCTTGCTAAATGCCAATTGAATTGCATGATCATCATCGGTACCAGCATACTGAAATTGAATACGATGACGTAACATGTCTGAGAAATACTCTTTAGCTTCTTTTGCTGTGCTGGTACCCAAACCTTTGTAGTACTTTACTTTGTATGATGGCCAATTAGGGGTATCATTTTTCCATTCTTCAAATTCCGGAAGACTGTAGAAAGATTTTTCTTCTTTACCTTTAGTAGCCTTAACAATCGGAGTAATAAACTCCTCGAGAAATGGTAAGCGTAATAAGCTTGGCCAGTTATGATGAATGAAATTTATTAACAGACCTTTAATATGGGATCCATCTTGATCCTGATCTGTCATTACCATAAGGCGGCCATATCTTAAAGTTTTCAAATCATCAATAGTTTCATATTTTCTTTTATACTGCAAGCCCATAATTTTTATTATATTGTTAATCTCAGCATTTTCCAAGATTTGTTTATGAGTAGCTTCTCGAACATTCAAAATTTTACCTTTCAAAGGAAATACTCCATATTTATCACGCCCAACAACTCCAAGGCCTGACACAGCTAAAGATTTAGCTGAATCTCCCTCGGTTAATATCAAAGTACAATCAATTGAATTTTTCGTACCAGCATCGTTCGCATCTTCTAATTTTGGTACACCTTTCAGCTTAGAAGTCTTTTTGCCACTGCATTTTTTGGATAATTCAGTTTGGGCCTTAAATTTAACCCAAGACATGATGGATTCAACAATTCCACACTTCAGGCTCTGATTTATAAATTTTTCAGGCAATACGCATTTAGAACCAAAATTTTTCACTTGCAATGTCATATTTTCTTTTGTCTGTGAATCAAATGTTGGATTCTCAATCAAGCAATTTATGAAAACCCACAAATGTGACTTGATTTGATGAGGTTTCACATCTTTCCCACCCTTATTTCGTTTTTTAACTACTTCTGCAACCTTCGAGGCTAACTGATCTGTAATATAATCAACATGTCTACCACCTTTAGTCGTAGCAATACTATTAACAAAACTAACTTGTTGGAAACCATGATCACTTAGTGTAACAGCAATTTCCCATCGTTCACTGACATTATCATGAACAATTTTCAGTGGATCATCTTGTTCATCTCTCTTATCTTTAATATATAAATCAATGTAATCTTTGAAATGTTTGACAGGCAACCTTTTATCATTCAAATACACTTTCACACCTTTGGTACACCCTGCTATGTCATATGCACGTCTAGTCATAAGTGATACAATGTCATTGTCCAATTCAGTCATCTTAAACTTTGCCAAATCAGGATAAAATGTTACGCAGGTAAAATCTGTTCCTTTAGACGGAAATATTTTGGGCTCTTCAGTTTTTGACATGTTATCAGTCCATGTTTGTTTGAACTGTTTATTATACTTTTTTGTTGATGTTTCAACTGTGAATTTTGTACTGAATATGTTACATAACTTAGCCCCATAACCATTACGGCCACCGGTAACTTTACGTTCGTCATCATTATAGTTTGATGAAGTGAGCAAGTGTCCAAAGATTAAGGATGGAACAAACATTTTTTCATCTTTATGTTCGACAACAGGTATACCTTCACCGTTATTCCATATGCAAATACGATTTTTTTCTTTATTTATATCGATCTTAATACAATCCATACCTTTATCTCTTTGCTTATTGTCAGCTGCATTGACCAGTATTTCATCAAAGATCTTATATAAGCCTGGTACGTAAGTAATTTCTTTATTAACCATTTTTGCACCTTCCTCATCGTAAACCCACATATTTTGTGTCACAGGTTCGACAGAACCAATGTAAGTATCAGGACGGAGCAAAATATGCTCCAACTGAGTCTTTTTCTGATAAATCCTTTCAACGGATAGTTTTTTACCTTTTTTATTACTGGGAGCTGTATTAGCTTCCCATTCATCACTAAGAACTTCATCATCCGCCATGTTTACAAAGCAAAAAAAAAATCAGTAATGAGTAAAATAAAACTTATCTTACTTCTGAAAATTCAGGATGACATGCGGAATTTGGAAAAATAACTAGCCAATCTAAATTCTATTAACTCAACACTCACAAATGAAACATATCAAGAACTCAAAGAAGAAACCGGTAACTTCAAATTCTATTCCGGTGGAAGGACAAAGAATGGCGGTGATTGACAATTTTCCTAGACTTTAGATTGTGCCTTTGACTTCTGTTGATTGGTTCATTTTTCAAATAAGCGCATGTGCATTAAAAAGGAATCTCCTACTAGATTGAATCTTGGCTACAATATCTGGCTGTCTGACAACAACCCTAACCTATGTTTGGTTTGATAGGAGCGCGTCCAGTAGACCTAACCAAAGTGACCAATGTGACCGGTTATGCTGCGTTTACACTATGGCTTATCAGGCCTATCAGGTCTGCGTGGTCTGTCAGGTCCAGGTATAAGCAAGGCAACACTAGATACCGGGCTTGCTCATTCACTCTCAAAACGTCACAAATGGTGGCTGACCGCGACCAGCGATTGGTCCAAAGCAACGCGCCCAAAGTTTTGTGCCAATCGCTGTATATCTTTCCTCCTAGTCAGCCACCTTTTGTGACGTCATCATAATGAATGAGCAGGCCCGGTATGTAGTGTAGCCCTGGTATAAGAGGGTTTAAGAAGGTCTCTGTGGTCTGCGTGGCGTGGTCTAAGCGTTGGCGTTTCAGGCGTGAAAATATAAGACCTAACCAATCAGCGTGCTTCATAATTGTTTATTCCGCCATTTTAAAAAATGGACGAAGTTTGATGAAGCAGACGACAGATGAATATTTTGATGAAGATTTAAAATAAAAAAGGGATTTACAAACCAAAGGTATGTAATATTTTTCAGATATTTTTAATGTTTCTCTACATTGCTTCATAACTGTAGAAGTTTCTTTTATGTATTCGTAAATTACTATCTTCATGTATTTACGTACTACGCTAATAAAATTCATTTGTTCGCTATGTTACTTTTTATATTACCAAGCTCTTTATAAAGCTATGTATTCATAAATTCTTTAAGTACTATCTTCCGGTATTTATATACTATGCTACCAGTTCATTTGTTAATTGTTAGTTACGTTACTTATTTCAAAACTCACCTTGTTTCATAGGCATGAATTTAAAAAAATAAATTGGACAGTATATGAATAAAAATTAGAATAGTACGATCGTAATGCATAATGTACAGTAATGTCTTTTTTTGTGAGGAAATACTTTGATTTATTTCAGGTATTTATTTAATATTGTTACTGGCAATTTTTAACTTTATCTTAAAACTGGTACCAATAAATTTTTAGCCATATAATTCATTTTTAATTAACTTCTCAGTTTTCTCTGTTACTGTCATATAATTGACTGATCATTGATTTGCATTGTTATTCATCAGTTTTAAATGTGTTAATTTTTTCAATGAATCCATCCTAATATATATCTAAAATATTGCAGAAATTTTAGATTGTATTTAGTTTCTTAGCCCTCTCCCCCACAAAAAAAAAAAAAAAGAAAATCTAATATGGTAACTACACAAATATAAAATTTAACTTTCGTTAAAATTAACAAAAATGTTTTTAAGTAAACAGTTTTTACATTTACTTATTATTGCTAATTATTAAACCATTCCTTATTATTTTAAAAGTTTTATTACATGTTTATTTTTTGAAATTTTCTTTAATAATTAATCTATAGTACATTACATGAATTTTTGTAAACCCCCCCCCCCCCCCTTTCACAACAAAGAATGGTTTCAGTTGGAAAACTTCATAATTTTTTTTCAGAAAAAGTTTTAAAACTTTCAAAATCTATGAACGGTGCAAGGGAGATTGTCTGGTGAATCTACTGGTGTCAGGAAATGTATATTTTATTGCTCTCAGGAGATCACTTATGTGTAGTTTTACAGTTTAGTAAGTCGCTACCATTTGTGATCTTCTGCAAGAAATTTGAATTCGGGCCTTGGACTTGTGCTATTTTTGCTTCCAAATTTGTCAAGCAGGAACTGCGGTAAATATAATGTCCATCAATAAAGTATATTAACTTGTATGATTGACTGTAATTGACTTATATGTAGTTTTTCAATGTATATTGAGTTTGTTACATAATAAAGAAGGATTTTTAAATATATTTTACATTGTTTATGTTGTTTGGTACTTTTATGTTAGCTGGGCACCAGTGATAGATATGCATGTATATATATCACTGGTGCCCTTTTAACATATATCACTAGTATCTGGCTAACATAAAAATAAAAATACTTGTTGTTTTTATCAGTTTATTATGATTATTATAATCTTTTCTTTAAATTACAGATTTCTTTTAATCGAACACTAATTTTCTCAATATCTATGCGAATACCTGTCAATTACTACACGTTGATCTCACTTACGCATTTATAAATGGTGATCTTTTCAACAGGCATTTTGCATGATTATTTTTGAAGGCATGAATCTTCAGTAATATTTGTAAGTATGATGCTTGTAAGTAAGTCATTTTCTCAAAATTACATTGTTGTGTATTTATTAATGTTGTTTCATATAAAGTTATTTTTCCAACAAATCAATCTGTATCAGAGAGAATCAGTTAAAGCTATGTCCATTCTCAATACAAAAATTGATTTTCATAATTTAATTCCTTTAATTTTTTAACTGAAGGTTTATTTGCTATTAGCTTTTTAATTTATAAAATGCTGTTAAATGATCAATCTAGAAACACAACTTGTAGTTAATTAATTTGTGTAGTTTTATGCAAGTGTGTAAGTTATGTTTTATATAAACTTGCGTAAGCACTTGTGTTTTACGTAAACACTAAATGTATAAGTGTTATGCTAGAGGATAGCAGTTACCCCTCGCCCCTCCCTTCAAGGAATCTGATATTTCAGAAAGTATCATTCAGACTAAAAAAAAAAAAAAAATCAAATTCAACAAAAACTAAAGTAACTTATCAGATAAGTTGAATATATAATTTATTTGAATTAATATTATTAATATTGAAATAATCTAAAATGTATTATCTATGATGCTATCAATGTTATAATTTGCTGTGCTTAATAATTATTAAGCTGCATATATAATAATTTATTTAATGTTTATTAATGTTGAAATGATCTAAAATATATTTTAACAATATTATGAAGGTTATAATTTGCTATGCTTGTTAATAATTATTAAGCTGCATATATAATAATTTATTAATGTTGAAATGATCCAAAATGTATTTTAACAATATTATCAAGGTTATAATTTGGTTTGTTTACTTACAGTTCTTTGAAGTGAGAGTAATTATTTATGTTAGTTTAACTAAATATTGAAGATAATATATTTTGACAGATTTGATGGAACATCATTAGGTTATATTTAAAAAAATAAATATTATGAAATATTCATTAGTATCTAGTTTTTAAATCAAATTTTGTTACCAATGATAGAAAATCTAGCGAAGTACATGTGTTTTGTAGATGAAGAATTTAATAATTGAAAATTTTATGCACTTTGCATTAATAATTATTTTTTCTTATTCTAGAATTCAAAAAACAACTAACTATATTGTTATGTACTAGTTTGTTTTCATAATTCTCTTTATTAATTAAATTGTTAATTTACTTTCTCCCTAAATCCATGAAAAAATAAGTTTACAAATTATGTAAAGCAATTAAACATTTAATTTGTTTTGCTTTAATACAGGCAGCTCAAAATTAATTCTTAAAACTGAAATTTAATTATTATTCTTCATAATTTATTTTACTCAAATTACTTTATTTACTCCAAGTGATTAACAAAAATGCAATTTTTGAAAACAGAAATTTAAACATTGTCAGGTCCAGGTGTGCGTTGCTATTGACCATCCCAAAACTACAGCAGTGAATGTTTTGAGATAATAAATGCAAATGTGTTTTTGTATGTTTTCCGATATAAGTTTAACATTTTTTTTAATTGAATATTCAGGGAAGGGGAGAGCAAGCAAGGGAAATCAAGGCTGTTGAAATCAAGGGATGGTCCTTCAAATCTTTCTCCCCCCCCCCCATGAAAGATTTGAGATTTTATGCTTTTAATGGTCAAAAAGTACAATTTCACCTCCAGAACTCTATAATGTCCCCTCGGAGCCACAGAAATCCCTCCCGGAGAAAAATGTCTAAATTCCACACTGAGGATAAATATTCTGATTTTTTATTTATTTATTGCATTGTGTGTCATATTAGTCATACCTATTCCTCAAAAGATTGCTTTAAATGTTTTGTTATCTTTCATGTATACTAGAATAATAATAATAGTTTTCTTTTTTAAAGAAGATATTTAACATTGGATTTCCTTTAAACATGTCATTTTATAGACATATGGAACCTTGAAAGTAGCATTTTCACATTTTTTCTGTAAAAAATAAAGATAATACTGTAGTAGCTTCCTATAAAATTGCTTGTTCAGATATAGCTCTATTTTTTATGCCCCCAATCTGGGGAAAAAATAAAGATTGTGCAGTAACCCCACTTCTTAATAACTTTATTTGATAACAAGAAATGTGTTTTTTTTTTAAGTTACTATTTCAGACATAATAAAAATTATATTTATTACTGAGGTGCACTATAAATTGCTCTCTTGAAATTGTGGTGTGCATTGCGTTTACTTATAGGGACACACAAAAGATATCGGTTACAGTACATATGTGATATTTACAGTCTGTGTGATAGGTACATTTTCAACTTTGGTTTGCGTTTTTAAGTTCAACTAAATTTTTTCATAGTACTTGTGTGTTTATAAACTCGGTTGTTCATATACAGAGCTACACAAGGGAATCCGTCAGTATTACAGACTATGGGAGTGAATTGCTTAAGGGTAGTTTTTAATTTTGTTACGCATTTTCCTGTTGAACTATATTTAGTAGACTAATAGAAGTTTGTGGAATATAAATAAGTTCATATACAGGGCTACGCAAAGAAAAATATTCATTGTCGTTTACGGTTGGTAATTGCTGCGAGTGAGTTTTAAGTTGCCTTTTAGCTTAATATGTGGTGTGTACAAAAATCTTCATATAACATACAGGGCTATACTGCACTATAAATAAAATATAGTAATATTTTTTTTCTTTTTATTGGAACTGGAGTTAAAACCACTTGTATTTCTGATATCTTCAAATCCAAGGATATTCTTAGCAGTTTGAATGAAACATTTATTTTCATCTCGCTGATTAATGTATGTATTTATTTTAATAATAAACTGAAATTTCCATTTTTTTTTCTTTCTTTTTAGAAAAAAAAAGCATGCCAGTGCTTGGCTTTGATGTTATTATTTATCATTTTCAAATTATAATAACTGAAAATTATTAATAACTTGTTTCTCCCATTAGATTAAAATACATACCTGTTTCTGTAAAGTATCGTGCCATCATCATTAACGTCCAGACTGTTATCTATGTATTTTACTTCTGATATGTAGTATATCATTATATTCAGTAATAAATTTGTTATGTGATAATATTTATTATATAGAGCAATATTTTGTTGTTTTATTTCTGTAACTTGTATTTTCAAATAAAGGAAATTTAATAAAAAATTTCTGTTATCATTTGACTATAATTTTATTATAAATGATCTTTTCATGTATCTACTTGTGTTGTTTAAATAACAGAATGTATATTAAATAAGAAAATCCTCCAAACCATTTTTTAATTTAAAAAAAAAAAAGAGTTACAAAGAGAGTTTATTTAAATTTTACTATTGAAGTCTTTATTTTATTTTAATATGTATATAATGCTTCATAACAATACCTTTTTAATAAACAAGGAAAATATTAAAACAATATTTTAAAAATTCTCTTAAAAAATTAAATAAACATTTGGAATTAAAATAAATGCAATTTTTAAAAGTATTTCTTTAAAAGAAAGTCTATATCATAATTTTAAAAAATCAAAAATTTTCACTTTTTAATGTTTCATGATATGTTACTTATTTAATATCATTATGAATCCATTCAAGTCAAAAATAAACTTCAATTATCAGTAGAAGTTTGTTTTATAAAGCCATTATTTTTAAATTAGTCTTTAAAAAAAATAATAAAGATTTTTATTCATTCTTCAAATATGAAGGGTTTTCTTCATTCCAGAGTCTGTTTATTATCTCATTTATTTATATATATATATAATTATAAATCAAATACTTAAAATGAAAGATAGCTTGAAAACAAATAGTTGACAATGAGCCACAAATTAGAAACAAATAGTTGATCATGGGCAGAATGACTGCAAATGTATGTGTCTTAATTAGGGTTGGGAGTGTTCAGGAAACAAAAGAGTGCATAATGTTGAAATGCGATACGTAAGAGATTATGTTTGAATAATTCTAAATTGGCCTTTTCGGTCTATTTATTAGATTATTCAATAAATACCTCTTTTAATGCCAGCACTGTATTTTATTATTTGTAGTGAAAGTGATATTATTTTCAGCATACAATTGGAGTTTCACCATAATATGCTGAAGCATGTTTGGGTACAATTGCTAGTTTGTTAAATCAATAAAGAATTGCCATGTTTTCCTAAAAATTTTCTGCCATTATTAGCATTAAAACTAATACCAATATGCTTAAAATCGTCAGATATGTTCGTTGATATATATTTTTATTTTATCAAGAAAACTGGATGAAAAAGAAGATTGTAACAGCACAGCACACCTAAAAAATGTATGATGAAGTGATATGTTAACCATATCTAGAATAATGACTACATTAATTTAAAATTCAGCGGATACTATTTGCTTAAATAAACACCTTCATGAGATTAATAGCCAGATTTAATATTTTTGTTCCATGAATTAAACAAAAAGAAATAAGGATGTTTGTCAGCGGTATTTTTCACTGGAAGCAGAATTACTTAAATAATTAAAATGCTTAAAAGCCTCAGGAATTAAACTAATAAATTAGTGATTTGTTAGATTTACATTGTTTTATTTTATCGTAAAAAATAATAATTTCCTTTAACAGTAATAACAAAATGTAATGACAATTAATTCATAAGATGAATATTTTGAGCTTGTAAACACGGACGTTCTCAGAAGGAAAAAAAAGGGGGGGGGACAATATTTTGAAACACATATGCTAAGGTGCAGAGAATAAACTTGGGGCCCAGGAATAAAGTTTCCTAGTGCCCCTACATATGTATTCGGATGAAAGAGGAAAATTTTAGAACATAATTATTAAATATATTATTTTTAAATTAATTGTTATTTAATTTATGTGTTCAATGATTTTAATTAACTTTGATTAGTATTTTTTAAATTAATTTCATTCTTAAATCAAATTAACATTTAATAAATAATTATACTATTTTTCATACATTTCCTATATTATACTATGAAATATACAATTTAAAAATAAATTTCATTAATACAGTATTGCAGTATACGTTGGGCCCCATTAACTGCTTTGTCAGGGCCCCACACAGCGTTGCACTGGCCCTGGGTGTGTATAAATTCTATATACAGTGCTGCATGAAAGAATTTGCACACATTACAGACTATATGGACAGACAACAATTGTTGAAAATAGATTTTTACTGAGTTATGTGCTTTTAAATTGTTCATTTAGATATCGTATTTCATAAAAACAAAATTTATTAATAATATTCTGTTAGTGTTGGAAAGTGTTTATTTGTATGATCCTTATACCAATGGCGCAACCAGGATTCTCATCTGGGAGGGGTTCTGAACCATTGTTACTGATAAAATAAACAATTTTGTTGATAACAATACATGACACGTAAAAACTGCCGTAACGAAAATCACAATCAATCATAATATATTTAGCATGTATGTGTTTTAAAACACAGCATTTTCAGAGGGAAAAAAAAGCAATAGCAATGAAATATGTACTACTTTACTGCTATTGCTCTTAACTTTTTATTTCATTAATTTTGTGTAGAATCCTATTATAAAGTCTTGAATGGTAAACATTTTATGCTGCTCATGCTTTCCTTTACTTTGGCTTTTACACATCATATTAATTTTTTTTAACACAAGGGGTTTTCTATGCATTTTGTCAGTTTTTCAAATGCTCTGGAAGTTGATTTTAACACTGAAATCCCCCTCTTTTCACACAAAACTTTCTAACTGATGCAGGGACCGATTTACAAGTTTGGGAGTACCTGGGCACAGATGCTTTAGGAAGGGGGGGGGGGGGGGCGTTGCACCGGTGCTTACAGTGGTTTTGAGTAAAAAAAATATGTATCACTAATAGCGGTAATTATTAAGATAACCACTACTGACTTAAATGATTTAGTGATATTTAATAATTTTTTTGGGTACTTCTCTATTATACCGTCGACCACTTTTCATAATAAAAAACTATCGCCAAAGAAACGGAAGAACGTTGTCATTGGAATATCAAAATAAATAAAATATAAGAATTTACGGACACAATTGTTATTTTAATTAATGAAATAACTAATAAGTCAGTAAAACATAATGAATAATACATGCAAATGTCAAATTAAAAACCACTTGATGACATAACAAACACGTATAATGCTTCTGACATCAAGTAAATGGGACTGCATTTTTGGCGTTTAATCTTAGAGTTGGCGATAGTTTTTTGTTATGAAAAGTGGTCGACGGGATAATAGAAAAGTACCATTTTTTTATACATTTTCTTCTTAATTTTTTAGCAATAAAAGTTTTTATAACAGCTTCATAATCAATCTTTAGTGTTCTATCTCGCTAACGATTTTTCAAAATCGGTTCTGAAAGTGAAAGTACAATCTTAATAAAAAAACCTGTTAACAAAACCGAAAAAGTAAAAAATGGCCTTTGCATTGATTGACCTCAACTATCCAATGGAATTTTTTTTTTTTTTTAAATAATGAAATGCAAGCAAGATATATATAAAAAAAATTTCCCATAGAATTAATATTAGCGAGTGAGTGTTTTTGCGCAAGTGAAGTAGTTATTTTTAAATGAAAAAAATAAACAAGTTTTTCCATATTAATTTTGTGTTTTTATCGTGAAAACTTCCAGATTTTGACCAATCATTGAAAAATCTTCAATAGCATTTGGGGGGCCCTGGAACTGTGCCTCGAATGACCTGCTGTAAATCAGGCACTGGATTGATGTCACGACTAAAAGCATCTAGAAAATGGCATTTTTATGTAATCATTGAGGATTTAATTTTCCTGAATGAAAATGCAAGTTTCCGTTTAAAAATAATGTTTTATCATCAGAAGAGGAAACTTCCCCTTCTAAAATTAACGTGCATTATCTATAAAGTAGAAACTTTATTTTCAAGCCATGAGAAATGGAATTCCACTAAATGTCATGTCATTTGGTTTCATTTTCTTTTTTTCAATATTGTTAGGAAAATGGTTCTCAATATTTTTCAATATTGTTAGGTATATTTTTCTGTTAGCATCAAAGAAAATCTGCATTATCACTTATAAAACTAAAAAGCAGTTCAAACATATTATAATTAAGAAACCAAAAATAAGCTGCTATTGACATTTTATAAATGAAGAACTGTCTTTATGTTCAATTAATTTTTATCGGGGGGGGGAAGCTGAACCCACCATTTAAGATCCTTTTTGAACACTTAAATTTAGAAAGAAAAACAAAACTAAATTTTGTTTTGAGGAAAAGGGTGATCAGAGCCCTTCAGCCAAAAAAAAAAAAAAAAAAAAAAAAATGCTTCTTTTTGTCTTAGTGATTAATTATTTGACATTATTATTATTTCTTTTTTTGAAAATTATCAGAGAAAAATAAACTTTAGTTTATAAAATTTGAAAATTCAGATAACAGCAATTGCCTTGCTCCCATTGTGGGCACATGTGCATATAAAATGCTTTATTTCTATAAATTTACATGTAATGTAATAGACATTTTATTTACATGTAGACATACATTTCTGTAAATGTATGTCTATGCTAAGTTAGTGCTAATACTGATTAGAATGATTTTTTCTTTTAGTTCATATTTTTTATTTAAATCTTGATGGGAATTTTCTTATTTTGTATAATAAATTAAACCTTATTTAATTACTTTTGTCAGTATTATTTTGCAACAAACTGATCTCCATATATTTTAATTTTTACCAGGGAAAATAAAATGTGCACAGAAATTGTGAGACCCAGTACAGATACGGAATAGGGCTTCTGCATGCACTGTATATGGCTATATTTAATATGAAATTGGCTGCTCACTGAGCCTTTCTTAGCCCAATACAACAATATCTCTTGTATCTATATCCCCTGTGTATTTCCCAAATCTTTAATAATAATAACGAAAGAAGCACGTTAAAAAAAATCACTTTATATTATCTGCCTTCCGTTTTTTAAGTAAAAAATAAATTAGCACAGGCATTAACCCACAAAATATTTGCATGTTCATTTCATTGCGAAAGTAAACAAACAAACACTACCCCTCCCCCTCCATCCAAGCTGCAAAACTCACGCATGCGCAAAAATAAGTTTCTTCTCCTTACGCCAAATTCTTATGCCATAGTGTAAACGCAATTTTTTCTACTCTTGGAGCAGAAAGACCCAACAGACCTGAAAGACCATATAGTGTAAACGCAGCATTACTTACCGGGGCGGTAAGTGACCGGTTCCTAACCGGTCGACAGACCTACTGAACGAAAATGGTATTATTTACTTGTAGCGCCATCTGTATTACATCATCGTAACTACATCTGTATCACATCATCCTAAATTTTCAATGTAACCGATCACGTGACCCAACTAACCGAGATTTTTCTTCGGTTAGTTCGGTCCCTTACCGGTCACTTCGGTTACTTCCACTGAACGACGCTGGTTGCGTACCGGTTAGCAGCACTGAACGCTTCGGTAACTAACCGAACTTACCGGTTACGAACCGGTGACAGTACTGGACGCGCCCTCGATTTCAAACAAAAAAAATGTAAATTGATTGAGCGCGTCCAGTAGACCTAACCAAAGTGACCAATGTGACCGGTTACTTACCGGGGCGGTAAGTGACCGGTTCCTAACCGGTCGACAGACCTACTGAACGAAAATGGTATTATTTACTTGTAGCGCCATCTGTATTACATCATCGTAACTACATCTGTATCACATCATCGTAAATTTTCAATGTAACCGATCACGTGACCCAACTAACCGAGATTTTTCTTCGGTTAGTTCGGTCCCTTACCGGTCACTTCGGTTACTTCCACTGAACGACGCTGGTTGCGTACCGGTTAGCAGCACTGAACGCTTCGGTAACTAACCGAACTTACCGGTTACGTACCGGTGACAGTACTGGACGCGCCCATTGTTTTCAACTATTTCACTATTTTTATATTACATGATAACATTCATGCGTTAATAAAAAAAAATAAGGATACAGACCTAATTATTCCTACCTTATAATTTTAGAGAAATGGCGGCATGCAGCATACGATCTAAAAATAGAGAATGTGCATGTTTGTCAACAAACTGGTTCCTCACTAGACCACGCCTCTTCGGTAGGCAAAACATTTCCGCTCAATGCGCTATTTCCTACGGTTTCCTATGAGAAAGCGAAATTTTTGCATTCAATTTATGGATCATATTTATTCAAAAACAAATTTTCTTTTATCAGATTATGCACAGAACTTAGATTCTGTTGCTAATCAAGATTATTTAACAAAGCTTAGATTTGTCAAACCGAATAATAGTGTTATTATTTTAGATGATCCGTATATTATTGTGGATGCAGATTGGAAAAAGCAGCATAATTTCCCTCTCCACCGCCGATAGACGATTGCGATTATCATGCTTTCTGATTACTTGTTAAACCGAACGCTTCTTAAGTCATTTCTGGTTGAACTTTGTTTCTTATATAATATCTATTAATTTCTATATAATCTAATTAATTTATAACTGTAATATAATAAATATTTTAGTAATATAATCTAATTAATTTCTATATAATCTAATATTTCCATAAAATCTAATAATATATATTAATTTCTCATATCATTACCTTCTTATATCTTCATAATCCTCCAAAATACCGGAAATGACTTAAAAAGAGTTTGATTTTACAAATAATCAGAAAGCGTAAAAATCCCAATCGTCGATCGGCGGTGGAGACGGAAATTATGCTAAGCAGATATGGCTTTTTGGCCATCGGTTGCTTCATCAGATATTGAAACTTATTTAAAAAAGTTTCCAGGGAAGAATTCAAGTGCTCAAGAAGCGTTTCAACTTGTAGCTGGTAGAAGAAAGATTTTAATTTTTTTTTTTTTTTTTTTTTTTTTTTTTATTATGTCATAAAGTTAACGTTTATATTCAGTTTATATTCGTTATATTCAGATTAAATGATCGATTAAAATGATACCTATGAGTGTTCTCAAATCAAAACTGCTTATTTTCTGAAACACTTTTATATAATTTTAACATGTTGTATTATGACATGGAAATCTATGAAACTGAAGCATAAGTTTTGTCAGAATTCGGTTTTATTAGCTGAAATAATTTTTATACTAAATAAACATTCCTTAGGTTTAAAAAAAATATTTTTACTATTCTAATAATATGTATAAAAACAGGACAAAACAAAAAATCGACTTATATGAAACATTTAATGAAATACTAAGGGTGATATTTTTTTAAGAAACATTTTACTCTTTCTTTTTTTTTTTTTTTTTTTTTTTTTTTTTTTTGTAAAAGCGAATTATATAATTTAATCTAAAAAAAAAAAAAAAAAAAATAGATGCCATGTTTTTGAAAAAACCTTACCATTTAAAAAGCCTTTAATCAGGTATCGATGCAGTTTTTTTTTCTTGGAGGGGGAGGGGGGGCATTTTGTGAAAAATAAAATTTATTTTTCTGAAATTTGTTATATTTTTGTGAAAAATAACATTTTGTAACAAAATATGATATCCAGTTACTCAAAATCGAACCAAACATTTATTAATAACGAACTGACTAGCGCCCGTGATAATAAATTAAAAAAAAAAAAAAAAAAAAAAAACTCAAGTTTTCAATATCGAGTCGAATGAACCAAACCCTGTTGAAATCGAGCCCTTAGAACCCAATAAAAAAATGAGTCCCCAGGCGGTGGAATATGCACCCCTGTAAATTTAACGAATTTTCTTTAACATTAACGCGATATTTAATTTACAGATGCATCCCCCCCCCCACTTTCTAAACTTAACCCCTTACCTTTAACAGTAACGCGATTTCTAATTTACGACTGTGGTGAGTAAACGTAAGTTGATGCCGAAAAAGAAAATTAATATTTAAAAAAATATCCTTGACAGCTTGGCCTACAGGCACAGGTAAATTTCGAAGATGCAATTACAGAAGAAATGACCTTTTTGCCATGATGCGGCAGTTGGGACCGCTCACTTCGAAATCTACCTGTGTCTGTAGGTGGAGCACACAAAAAAAAATTTCTGTAAGGGTTGGTTTTATAAAAAACTTGTCAATATAAAAGTTGTAGATAATATTAAGAGGATTTGTAATAAATTAGCGGATTTGATAACTTGTGAATTGACAAAGTTATGATTTTTTTCTTCTTAAACTCCTATTCTCTCCCCCCCCCCCCCACCCCCCAACCACTTGAGGCCATTTTTAATTATATCAAAAATCTGTCATATATAAATTTTCGGCCCTTTTCCTAGAAATAATAATAACTTTAAACGGATTCGATACGTATCATAATTAAGAAGTTATGGGTAACGTAAGGGGTCCAGGGGCCCGGATCTTGTCCGAGAAATTTTTGGTCATTCATGTAGTAGCTGGAAATCCTAAGAAGTTATTAGACAAAAAAGCTAGCGAATTGGACGATTTTTAAGGGAGCTATAGTAGGGGGCCCAAAAGGGGCCCTAAAATGAACGGTCCTACCTGGAATGTAGAAATGGGGAAATAACTAAATGGAGAAAACGCCCCCAAAAACGAAGATCGAATTAAAAGGAGACAAGGTATTAACAATTTAGGGAACAATAACTTCGAGGGGCCCGGATCTTCTCCCCCCTTTTTTTTTTTTTTTTTTTTTTGTCGTTTATGTAGTAGCTAGAAGTTCTAAGTTGTTAGAAAAAAAAAGTTAGTGAATCGGACGATTTTTAGGAGAAATATAGTAGGGGGCCCAAAGAGGGCCCAGCTGATAGTTTTGAGCAGGGCCCTAAGATGAACGCTCCTAACTGGAATGAGGGAAATTTAAATGGAGAAATGGCCCCAAAAACGAAAATCGGATTAAAAGAGGACAAGGTATTAACAATTTAGGGAGCAAAAACTTCAGGGGGCCCGGATCGTCATCGAATTTTTTTGTTTTTGTTTTTATTGTTCATGTAGTAGCTGGAAGTTCTAAGTTGTTAGAAAAAAAAAAGTTAGTGAATCGGACGATTTTTAGGGGAACTATAGTAGGGGGTCCAAAAAGGGGCCAGCCGATAGTTTTGAGCAGGGCCCTAAGATGAAGGGTCCTAATTAGAAAGTAGCAATGGGGAAATAACTAAATGAAGAAAAGGCCCCAAAAACTAAGAAAATCGGATTAAAAGCGGACAAGTAATTATCAGTTTAGGAAACAAAAACTTCAACGGGCCCCGTACCAGGCCATAGGGGGCCAGGGTCATAACTAGAACATAGAAATGGGGGTGAAAGCTAAACGGAAAAAAGGCCCCAAAAACGATGAGGATCGGATAAAAATTGGGTAAATTATTAACAATTTAGGGCAAAAATCTTAAAGGGGCCCCAGGGGGCCGGGGTCTCAAAAAATAAAAAATCCGAGTCTCAGGTGCATCAGGACCTACCTTGGGCTATCCGCTGCAATTAAGAAAGGCAAAATTAATGAATAATTAATTTAAAAATATGAATAATAAGCATATAACACAGCTAACTATACAGTAGGCATGCGTATGTTTTGCCTACCGTTCGTTCTTTACGGCTTCGTGACGTCACATGCACATTCTCTATGTTTCTAGATTTAACTAGTCGGAGGTTTTTTCGCGGAAATTTCCTAGGATATGTAGGTTGCATTTGGCAACAGCGATTAAAGATTTACTACCTGCGGTGGTGGTCGGTTTTTCGCAGACGTGTTGTGTTTCAGTTCTCCGCTCTAAAGGGTTCTTTTGTATGATTTTGTCATTTTTATTTTACAATAGCGTTTAGTCTCCGTGCTCCTAGCGTAAGGTTTTATACCATTTTTCACCTGGTTGCGGTAAGTCTGTGTTTTCTTGTTTCTTTTACTGCCCTTGCTAGCTTGCTACTGGAAATGGTCAACTTTGAAAGTTGCTAACTCCCAGCACGTGTCGGTCTCGGACAATGTTTTAAATACGTCGTCTTGCAATTTCTCCATGGATACCAGCAATAATGTTTCGCATAACCCTTTCCTGTACAAATTAGACAGCCCTCCGGAAGACATCCTTGCCGAGGCTTGTCAGCTCGACATCGGAGCGGTCTCCATCACTTTTGCTGCCACTACGGGCTCCCAAAGCACTCAAGGATGCCGTCGCTGCGCAAATCCCTTCCCACAGCAATATTGAATTTATGAAAATAACACGTCAAGGCAAACTGCTAGTTCACACCTCGGATGTCGAAACGGCCCTCCAACTCCTAAAAATCAAAGTGCTCTTTAACATTCCGATAGCGGCCTCTTTTCAGACTGAATGCATCTCGACCCGCTTCCTACTCCATAACATATATAGCTCCGCTGGTGGATTGCACGGAAATAGCCGGCGAGTTCGCCTGCGCTGGGATTAAAACCCTTGAGGTCAGACGATTTCTCAAGCAGGGTTCCACCCCCACCTCTACTGTCCTTGTTACCAAGCTTGGCCTCTCTTTGCCCTCCGACATCAAACTGTGGTGCCAGGTTCATCGTATTGCTCTCTTTGTCGACAAACCGCGCCAATGTGCCAATTGTCTCAAATTCACTCACAACACTCGTGCTTGTAAGAGCGCACGCATTTGCGGCCAGTGTGCCCAAGTCCACGACGGTACCTGTTCTGCTGACTCCCCCACTTGTGCTCACTGCAAAGGCAACCACGTGTCTTCGGATAAGTCTTACCCATACTATACACGCGAAGCTAAATTGCTCACATTTAAAGCCGAACATCATCTTACCTTCAGTGAGGCCCGTCGCCAATTCCGCGACAGTTCAGTTTCTTCCGTCGCATCCTACGCTGCAGCTGTAGCGTCAACTTCCGCCTGGACCCCCACGCCCACGGATTATGTTACTAACTCTGTTTTACAGGAGTCTCTCCAGGGTCATGCCGAGGTTGTTGCCGGTATGCTCCAACAACTTTTGGATGCCCAAATCGCAAGTTTTCAAAATCTGTTAGAGGGCTATGCCACAACGGTCATCGACGCTATAAAGAAGTTACTGACCTCTGTCGATCCACTTCCCATGCCCTCTGTCTCTGTTCCTCAGGGCGAAATCTCTTCACCTTCACTCCAAACATCACCCACGTCAGTCAGATACAAAAGACCAAAAGTGGTTTCACCGACCAAAAATTTGCCAACTGATCCTCGTATGGACACCTCTGCACCTGTGGAATCCACCCATCTCCTTCCCTCCACCGTCAATGACCCAACCTTATCGGCACGACTTGGTGCTAAAGGTCTTATGGAACTCAACGAAAAGCTCGAGAAGAACAAGGAAATTGCGATTCAAAACATGAATCATATCACCCGAAAGATCTCTTTAGAAATGTCTCAAATTTTTGAAAAGCGATAACTTTCGCTTTCTTCCCTTCACCCTCTCTGCGGCGATCCGGTGAAGGAGAGTAGAACCATGGACCTTGATATAGTCAACTACCTGTTACGTCCCTGCCGTTAAATCGACCATGGGTTCCGATGTTTTCCTTTTTTTTGTACTCTCAACTCCAGTTGGATTATTTGAGACAAAGCCGCCTTCGGCATAGCATAGGTCTCAAGCCCCTACAAACAAACAAACTAGTCGGATGTGCCATTCAAAATTCGGTATCACATTGCCAATAAAATCAATACTTTTCGTCATTCTGTTGTACCCCATACAGCACAATAACGTCCTGAGGACATACGATGAACGTCATATGTAGAATAACGCCTCGTCCGTTGGTGACGTACGTCACCTGCTTGCGAATCGTCGGGTTAACTAGATGCAAAGCACCTTCGTTGCACGGGCAGCCGATGTACAACACGACTAAGAAAAGTCCTTCTGGCCTGTAGCGAGGGAAAAGATAGCCTCCATATTCCTTGGTTTTAATAAGATTTTAGGTCATTTTACTGGAAAATACGACCCCCCGATTACAGAAGATTCATTTGCAGTTCTCGAGTTCTCGTTAATATCGAACTTGAATCAGAATTTAGCGAAATTTGCCAGCAAAGTTGTCTTCCTTTATGGCAACCTATTTTTGTCACCAAATTTGACGATATTTCGCCAAATATTGCCGAGCTTGTCAAGAATTTGACGCTGGCGAATATGAATATATAGTGTTGTTAAGTAGTGATGGGCGATTCTCGAAATTTCAACAATCGCTATCGTATAAAATACGATCGATAGTCGAATTCTACTATCGATATGTTCTACAATCGATTGTTTCACCGACAAGCTAAAACAGTAATTGCAAAACTTAACGACCAATAAAGTTGACTAGTTTCGCATTAACTTTTTTACATCACCTCTGGAAACATTGCAGATCTTGTTTAAGATTCCAAGAAGAGCCAAGGGTACAGCCCCAAGGGTAACCAAAACGCTCAAGAGAGGTTTCATCAACGCCCCTAGATAAGAAAGCCCTGACACGCGTCACGAAAACGTCATACCAAGCAGGCAAAACAAAGAAAAAAATTCGAACAACTTGCATGTTTCGATTTCATTGGCTCATAGAATTAATAATTATAGTTTACGACTAATAGTTAATAATTCCACGAGCCATCGAAATCGAAACATGCGAGTTGTTCCAATTTTTTTCTTTGTTTTGCCTGCTTGGTATGACGTTTCCGTGACTAGTGTCAAGGCTTTCTTATCTAGGGGACGTTGGTTTCATCCATCGAATGCGAGTCGAAAATCGAAAATAAGAGCTGAAGACAATATAGCCTTTTAATAAAAGGAACTGCAGCCCCTGGTGGAGATAATTAGAACTAAAATGATGGTGGACAAGGAAATAAATCAAAACGAGAATGGTCCAAGTTGTGTGAGTATTGGACCCATAGAACCTGAGATATTGAAAAAAAAAAACAGAAATAAACACTATACAGCAGCGTCATCACATAGTGATTACAGTCTGAAGCGAAAAATAGCAATTTACTCACAAAAAAGGCCACCTAGGTTAAAAGTAGAAATGGAGATGCGAAGGGAGGAGGGAGAGCTAATTAGGGGATCCAAAAATGGGACCGGGGGAGGAGTGAGACCAAAACACCTCAAAAAGCCAGAAAGAGCCCCACGGAGAGACCCCCCCCCTTAGGCTGTCAGAAATGCTTACTAGATGGTGGCAAAATAGAGTATTTTACTTCAATGAAAAGACAGTATACAGTGGAAAGCTGACGTTCCAACAATGAGAGATAGACTCCTCCTTCAAGTCTCTAAAGGCGACCCGGGATCCAAAGACCCTCCTCAGACACCAGAAAGCACCTCCATGGAGAGGAAAGGTACTATTATATAAAGTAATATTAAATGTATGCTGGAAATGACAACAGTCTAACGACTGTTGAGTCCTGTCTGGCCCTTTGGGGAGACACTTTCTGACCCTTTGGTACATTTTGGCCTCCCTTCCTCCTCCCCAGGTCCCATTTTTGGGTGCCCTAGTTAGCTCTTCTTCATCCCTTTCCAGTCTGAGTTCCGTTTTTAGCCTAGGTGTCCTCATTCTTGAGTTATTGTTCATTTCCGCTCTAGACAGTATCTCAATAACTATAACACTTATATGCACAAACTGAATATTCATGGTGTCGTCTAACTTTGAATTCTTCGGATAAGCCTCCTTCTAGGTCAGTTGAGCTCTGGGCGCTTTAATTTCCGTGCTATGGGGTTTTATAACTTTACCTTTCCTGTTTTAGGCAGTTTTCCGTATTTTTCAACTATTTGGGGGGATTATTTTTGGCTTTTTGTGGTATTTTGACTCCCCTTCCTCCTCCTCCGGTCCCATATTTAGTTCGCTTATTTAGCTCTCCTTCCTCCTTTCTTATATCCATTTCTGTTTTTAACCTTGGTAGCGTCTTTCATGATTTATTTCTATTTTCCGCTTTCGACAGTATCTCAGTCTCACGGGTCCCACTTTTGGCGTCCCTAGTTAGCTGTCCTCCCTCCCCCCCCCTTAACATCCTCATTTTTGTTTTTAACATAGGGAGCTTCTTTCTTGAGTTATTCCTATTTTCCGCTTTAGACAGTATTTCAGTAGTCAGTATCTATAACACTCATATGCGCAAACTGGATATCGATTCCGTAATATCGTCTAACTATAAACTATTCGGTTAAGCCTTATTCTGGGGTCCTTTGAAGCCTAGACTTTAGTTTCCATGCTATGATCTAAGGTGTTTTTAACCGACTTAAAAAAAGGAGGATATCAATTCGACCCGTATGTATGTATGTTTTATGTTGTTCACGCATAACTCTCGTAAATGTGCAACGAAATTGGTAATTTTTCTTTTGTTTGAAAGAGTAACACCCACAGGTGGTCCCATTTCAATTTCGTCAAAATCTGATCATTAGAACAAATTATTTCAATTTTTTTTATTCAAATTTCAATTATTAACGTTAGCTTTAGCGTTTCTGTTTTACTCAGTCTTTCGGCCTTTTGTACCTTTTCCAGTAAACTCGGATATATATTTTTAGCGTTTTGCGCTCATAGGCCAGTGATGCGTGTTCAGTAATAAGCTTGCATACCTCAGATTTTATCTAATGTACAAACAGGTATTTTTTCACATTTTCTGCCCGTCCCAATCCCCCTCCCCCTCTCTTTTACCACTGCTAGGCATCTTTTAACTTCCTTTGCTCTTTTGCTATCAAACTCAGTCAATAGTACATCTTTATTTATTTTTTTCAAATCTATCTGTATCAATTTATCGCATATATATCGTTCTTTTTTAATATATCAAAGAAATTTCAATAGTCGATATTTATCAATAGTCTATCAATAGTATCGATAGCAAGCAATCAATAACTATCCATAACTATCGGTAGCATACAATATTTATCAATAACTATCGATAGCAATCAATAACAATCTATGAGATGCGATGCATCGAAATACATAAATTTTAAGAAAATAAAGATGTACTATTGATTGAGACATTAGCAAGAGAGCAAAGAAAGTTAAAAGAAACCTAGCAGTGGTAAAAGAAAGTGGAGAAATCTTAACCGAATAGTTCAGAGTTATATAATAACATGGATATCCAGTTTGTGCGAATAAGTGTTATAAATACTGAGATACTGTCTAAAGCAGAAAATAGTAAAAATTGAAGAAAGAGGCTACCTAGGCTAAAAACGGAAATGGGGGTGTGAAGAGAGGAAAGAGAGCTAACTAGGGGACTCTGGAAGACTGACGTACTGCCTAAAGCGGAAAATAGCTTTCTCAAGAAAGAGGCCACCCAGATTGAAAACGGAAATGGAGATGGGAAGGGAGGAAGGAAAGCTTACCAGGGGATACAAAAATGGGACCGGGGGAGGCTGAGATACTGCCTAAAGCGGAACATACCAATAACTCAAGAAAGAAGCCACTTAAGTTAAAAACGGAAATGGGGATGGGAAGGGAGGAAGGAGAGCTAATTGGAGGACCAAAAATTAGGACCGTGGAAGACTAACGTACTACCTAAAGCGGAAAATAGCTTTAACTCAAGAAAGAAGCCACCTAGATTGAAAACGGAAATGGAGATAGAAAGGGAGGAAGGAAAGCTAACTAGGGGATACAAAAATGGGACCGGGGAAGACTGAGATACTGTCTAAAGCGGAACATAGCAATAACTCAAGAAAGGGGCCACTTAGGTTAAAAACGGAAGTGAGGATGGGAAGGGAGGAAGGAGAGCTAACTAGGAGACCAGAAAGTTGGACCCTGGAAGACTGACGTACTGCCTAAAGCGGAAAATAGCTTTAACTCAAGAAAGGGGTCACCTAGATTGAAAACGGAAATGGGAAGGGAGGAAGGAAAGCTAACTAAGGGATCTAAAAATGGGGCCAGGGGAGACTGAAACACTGCCTAAAGCGGAAAATAGTAGTAACTGAAGAAAGAGGACACCTAGGTTAAAACGGAATTAAGGATAGGAAAAGAGGAAGGAGAGTTAACTAGGGGACCAAAAATGCGACCGGAAGAGACTGACATACTGTCTAAAGCGGAAAATTGCCATAACTTCTAAAAGAGGCCACCTAGGTTAAAACGTAAATGCGGATGGGAAGAGAGGAAGAAGAGCTAACTTAGGGAACCCAAAATTGGGACCGGGGAAGACTGAGAAACTGTCTAAAGCGGAAAATAGCAACAATTCAAGACAGAAACCACCTAGGCTAAAAACGGTAATGGGTAGGGAGGAAAGAGAGCTAACTAGGGTACCCAAAAATGGGACCGGGGGGAGGGAGGCCAAAATACAACCAAAAAGGGCTAGAAAGAGTCTCTCCAAAGAGCCAGGAAAAGTACAATAACCGTGGTCTGTTACTATTTCCAACTTACAGCTCCATCTTACTGAATATAAAAGTACCTTTTTTCTCCATGGAAATTCTTTCGAGTGCCTGAACAGGGTTTGCGTACCCCGGTTCGTCGCACAGTGGGGAATTTGGCGGATTTAGCCGGCCAAAAAATTTCTTCCTGAAAAAATGATGGAACGTTTATATTTTATTAGTTTATCATATTTTAACAATTTTATAGTAATTTTTCTTTGGAAAATATGTTTTTTGTATATACAGGGTATTTAATCTTGTAACCCGGAACAATTAATAATAATTCTCGTACTCATTTAAACATTCTAATTTTCTTTGAAACCAGTTTATTTGCAAATAATCTCACAACTCAGAATATTCCGGACAAGATAAAATGCACAATTACACTAACAATATGAAACCATAACTTATTCACATCAAAAGAACACACTTGTGAAAAGAATTCGAATCAAAACTAAACAACAAAAAGTAATGTCCTTTTCACACAGCTTAGAAAAGACTACAGAATTAAAAAGGGTAATATCTTTAACACACAGCTTGTAGTTTTGATAGCAAAATTCTTACATTTCAGTACGCCTGCTTTGTGCGACACCTGCCAGTATAAATTTAAATAACACTTTATCAAACATACCGCCCCTCTTGAAACCTCTGAGGGGGGTTTCAACTAAAACACTACAATTACAGCCATTGCCGAGAGAACTAAAAAAAATTATATATATTAAAAACATGAAATAACAAAATTCAAAACATTAACATTCAAAATAATAACTACAATATACATAAATGAGTCACAGTTAATTTAAATTTATACAAATATATAATACAATCATAAAAGCAATTTTACAATAATACACATTTTCTCAGCAAAAAAAAAAACAAAACATGGATTAATTTTCCAAAGGTAATACGGCAATTTTTGAAACTGCTCTTTTGAACACTCCATTTTGAGTTTTCACTTTCACAACTCTGACCCTATTGTCATTGCCAAAAAATACCTCAATTCTTCCTAATAACCATTTACAAGTTGGAAGATCATCTTCCTTTATCACAACCATATCCCCAATTTTAAGATTATTTTTTGCTACTACCCATTTATTTCTCTGCTGTAAGGTACTTAAATAACTGTTTTTCCACCTTTTCCAGATGGTCTGAACCATTTTAGTTGTTTTTTGCCATAGGTTTAATCTGTTGTCACCAACATTACTTAAGTCAGATTCAGCAATGGCAATAAGTGGACGACCAATAAGAAAATGTCCAGGGGTCAAGACCTCCAAGTCATCAATATTTGCACTCAAGGGAGTAAGTGGGCGTGAGTTCAAGATTCCTTCTATTTGGATAATTACCCAGATAACAATTTTTGATTTTTAAAACATTTTTTTAACCTTAACATGTAAATGACTAGATGCTTTTTAAAGGCTTTGTCTGGAAGGTTTGCAAACATTGTAAAAAGGATTATAAAAGGTTGCTAGTTGACACAATCTGAGGTACTTTGTAAGTGTTTTAGGACAAGCATACCAAAAGGTAGAAATGTAAGGCTAGTTACAGTATTTCTTATTAACCATTGTAACAAGAATTACAATCAAAGGTAGATAATAATGCTTTTATTATAAGCATCTATAAAGGAAATGAGAAAGGTTTTGATTAATCTGTTAGCTTTAAATCTTAATTGACAGAGGCAATAGATTTTCATCAAAATAACCTGACTTAGAAATTTTCTTTGTTTCTGTGGGAAACTAAATTTTAGATTAATTTTTATATACTGAAGAAAATTTGGAAAATAAGGATTTTTATTAGCCCACATTATATTTAAGAAGTTATAGTAAGTTACATATTTTAATTAATATATTTTTTTTCCTTTGCAAAAATTCCTTTCCTATGTTTTTGCTAAAATTTGAATATATTTTATTTTTTATAATTTAATTAATATATTGCTTCTAAAAAAATATTAATTGTTGATAACATTAAAAATTTTTAAATCTAATATGCATTTTGTTAGAATGAACTGTGAGAATAAATTTTACAGAAGTTTTCTAACTTTTGTTCGAATTTGACAGAACTAATTAAAATAGATAACTTAATTTTTTTTTGTATATCTTACCATTAATCAGTTTTAAAAATAAAGTCTAAAATATACCGGGGATAATATTTTCCTTTTAAAGTGAATTCGGGCAACAAGAAAATTTGTATATTATATTTTTGCTTAAGCCCTACTACATTATCCTGAAAGTTTCACAATAGTTTAAATTTCTGAGTTTGGAATTGTTTATGTTTTGGTTTTTATGTTGTCTTTACATTTGTGTTTTTATATTTGGAAAGTGATAATGGTCAGCCCACTATCAATTACTCTCATTTATTAGTTGATTAACAAACTGAAGTATGTTAAACATTACTGCATAATTTAATTTCATAAAGATTTAAGAACTTCATTTAAGAACTATATAAAACCAAATTTTGGTGTTTATATAATTACTGAGAAAAAGTAAAAACAAATATGCAATTTCCATTTATAACATTTTTATATCATATGCATATTACCTATTTGTTTATTTTTAGTCTATTTTAAGCATGTTTTCATTTTACTTAATACAGAAGAACAATATATAATTTTTCAGAATGATTTATCTTTGAATTAAATTTATTGATGCTCCGTAATTAAAAATAAATAATAAAAATCGGTTAAGATTATTTAAACTTATTTTTTACCTTTTTTTCTTTAAAATATAGAAATTCATTTTCAAAATCTTTCATAATTATTAGTATGTATATTGAAACGTCAAAAATTTAAATAGTTTGATTTCATTAAAACTCCCTTTTTCTTTAAACTTCATAAAATAAAATGTATTAAACAAAGTAATAAAATTTTATTACTTTCATTCTTTATTACCTCATCGAGTTCACGGATGAAATTCTAGGATTAGTTAAATCTTGATTCGTATATTAAAATGCAATTGGTCTGCCAAATCATATCTTGGTGGAAAACACCTGAAAACCCGATTTTAGCGGCTGACTCGTAGGTTTACTATTATGTTTTCCTGCACCAAAAGGTATGAAAACATGGAGGACTAGGAGCAGGAAAACACAATGGTAAACCTACGAGTCAGCCACTAAAATCGGGTTTTCAGGTGTTTTCCACCAAGATATGACTTGGCAGACCGATTGCGTTTTAATATACGAATCAAGATTTAACTAATCCTAGAATTTCATCCGTGAAATCGATGAGGTGATTATCTGTGCTGCCGGCTCCCGGTCTACTTCAATGAGTCATGAGTGAGTGAACGCAAGCACAGCACAAGGACAATTTGTAGCTCGAAATAAGCTGCGCTGCGCGGAAAATGAATGAGTAAAGATGATTTTAGAACGTAGGTTTTCTGACGGTTATTCCAAAAATCTAATATTGAAAACATTACTGTGACCGTGATATACGGTAAAGATAATATACCTTTGCAGAAAAATCGAAAGAAAAGGAAAAAGACCGTTTGCGGAACCCTGCTTGCTATCTGGGTATGGTTAACATCTCTTCATAAGTTAATTTAGAATTGCCCACAACACGTTTTAAGTGATACTTAAAGGACTTGACTCCCGACTCCCATAAACTTCCAAATTTAGGGGGAAATAAATTCCCACTGAATACATTCAGACAACAAGTAATTAGTAAGGTTGTTATATGGTTTGTTTACCAAGGCCTGCAACCTTTTAAGCTCTAAATTAGTTTTTACAAAATTGCCAGCGTTATCACTAAATATTTTTCGAGGTTTGCCTCGTCTGGCAAAAAACCTCTTTAACGTGGCAATAAAAGCTTCAGATGTTAAATCACTAACTATTTCCAGATGCACTGCCTTAGTTACCATACAAATGAAAATACAAACATAAATTTTATGAAAAATACCCATATATTTTATCAAAAATGGGCCACAAAAGTCAACTCCTTTGCAATTAAAAACAAAATCTACATTTATCCTTTCTTTAGGAAGCTCGCCCATAATTTGTTCCGATATTTTTGGTTTGGCCCTAAAGCATATAACACATTTATGTACTATTTTTCTACAAATAGCTCTACCGTTTAGCGGCCAAAATTCTCTTCGAACACAATAAAGTAAGTTTTGTGGTCCTGTATGTAGATATTTTTTGTGATAAAATTCAATAATCAATTCTGTCAGTTTGTGTTTAGAGGGCAGTACAATTGAATGTTTTTGAACATAACTTAACATGCTATTTTGGAGACGACCTCCAACTCTGATCAAATTATTTTTATCCAGGAAAGGATTTAATGAAAGCAATCTACTATTTTTTGGTATTTCCTTACCCTTAGATAACAATGTGAATTCTTTTTCTTGCACAGATTTTATGAGATATTGCTCGGCTCTCTTCAGTTCAGCAGATGTTAACCTACCTGAACACCTTGCTTTTGGCTCTTTGAGATTCTGAATGAACCTGAAAACATAGCTAAGAATTCTTATTAATTTAGCATAATCATTACTTAATTGCAAAAAATTGTCAATAAAAGATGGACAGTCTGAAATTAATAAGCAAGTTTCAGAAGAAGTCTTTGAAACAGTCTTTTTAAATTCACTTAAGTACAGAGCCTTATCATTTTGCTCAGGTTCAAAAGTATTTGAAGAATGATCTGTTTGTTGCCTTATGAATTGGGGTCCGTTCCACCATAAGCTATTCTGAAGAAGTTTATCAGGATCCACTCCACGAGACACAAGGTCTGCAGGATTGTCAGCAGATGCCACATGACCCCAGTGGTTGATGTCGGAAAGATTCTGAATTGTAGATACACGTGATGCCACAAAAGTTTTTAAATCACATCGCTGTTTGCGAATCCAACACAACACAATAGTGCTGTCCGAATAGTAGTAGACAGCTTCTTTAGGAATTTTTAAGATTTTGAAAACCTTATTCATCAATTTAGCTAATAAAACTGCAGCGCACAACTCTAATTTAGGAATAGTAATTGTTTTCAATGGAGAAACTCTACTTTTACTGCAGAGCAACTGCGAAGTTTGCTCACCTGAAGAATTGGAAGATAGTACATACAATGCTACACCGTAGGCTTTCTCCGAAGCATCTGAAAATCCACAAATTTTAATTTGCACTGGATTGTTTACAAAAATGTATCTAACAGCACTTACATTGTTGATGGCTCTTAACGCTTCTCGGAACTGCAACCAATCATCAAGTTCAGCTGTAGGGGTAATTTCATCCCAACCAATTTGTAGTCGCCACAGTCTTTGTAGGAAAATATTTGCTTTCGTCACGACTGGACATAGTATCCCTAAGGGATCAAATATACGAGCAATATTTGACAGCACATTTCTTTTAGTTACTTTTGTTTGCTCACTGAACGATACACTAAAGGTAAACGTGTCGTCATGTACCTTCCAGCAAAGTCCTAACGCTTTGGTTTCGCTCATTTTATCAAACGTGTAGTTCTCAGGTTTAGTTACAGATTCCATTAATTCTGGATGGTTACTGAACCATTTATGTAATTTCATGCCATACGTGCTTAATAACTGTATAAGTTCAGCTTGCAACTTCTAGCCAAATTTAAATCAGCTGCTCCAGTCAGAACGTCATCCATGTAAAAGTCTGACTGCACCACACCTGAAGCATACGGAAATTGGGATTCACCGTCTATACCTAGCTGTTTAAGACATCGCATGGCTAAGTACGGTGCACTGGTAGTTCCATATGTTACTGTACACAACTTGTAAGATTTTACCTCGCCATTTGCACTATTTTTCCACACTATGCGCTGTAAATCACGTTGACTTTCATCAATGAGCATCATCCGATACATCATTTTCACATCGGCCATAAATGCATAACAGTGTGTGCGGAATCTTAATATTATAGTAAATAATTCATCTTGAATGACACCTCCATTTAGCTGTATGGAATTTAGAGATTCTCCGGATGAAGTTACATGAGATCCATTGAAAACTACTCTTAGTTTAGTAGAACTTTTATCTGGACGATAAACAGCATGGTGAGGAAGATAATTTGCATGTATTGACTCATCTGTTTCCTTTACTTCCTCCATGTGGCCTAACCCTCTATACTCCGACATAAATGCACAATATAACTCTTAGAGGTTTGATTTCTATCTAGCCTGCGCCACAGTGAATTTAATCTATTTTCCGCAAATTGTTTTGATTCTCCCAATGAACTAGCATCTTTTTTTAAGGGCATTTGTACTATGAATTTTCCTGTTAGGTCTCTCTGATGTGTATTTATAAAATGTGTGTCACATGCTAATTCTTCGTTATTTCTCAATGGTGTGGTCTCCTCTACTCTTTCAATTTCCCAAAATTTTTTCAATTCGAAATTTAAATCTGCTTCAGTAACTAACCCACAATGAACTTGTTCCTGGCCACTACAATCGTAAACACTCCCACTCACTATGCAACCGAATACCGTATTTTGCAATATTAATTTAGAATTTGGCACATTCATGCGACCCACCTTTAACAATTCTAGAAATATTTCTGCTCCTAACACAAGATCTATTTGTCCTGGCCTATTAAATTCAGGATCAGCGAAAATAATTGACTCTGGAATTTCTAGCTCTGAAATATCTATATATCTTGAGGGCATAATTTGCGAAATCTTTTGTACGATTAGAAAATCTAATTCTCGACTGTAATCTCCCGAATTATTACTGATCAAGGTCGTAGTTTTATTTTTTACCGCCACAGAAGATCCACTTAAGCACGATACTAAAACATTACTTTTTTCTTTTCGAATTCTCAATCTTTCAACTAACTGCAAAGTTAAAAAGTTGCTCATTGAACCACTGTCCAGTAAAGCACGCACCGGAATTTTATTTCCGAATTTATCTCGCATATAAACAACCGCAGTGGAAAGCAAAACTTTTTTAACATTACTCGATCTGACATTCGCGGTACCAGAAAAACTCTGAATTTGATTATTTATTTCGAAGGGAATCGCATCAACATTTAGAGATTGTCTACTTTCATTCGCTGCCAGTACGTTTGGCGCTTCTTTATCGTTAGAATTTTTTGTGTTTCCCATTACAGTGGAATTCTTCTCACGCCTATTAAAACAAAGAATTATATTGTGGCGTTTATGACATTTTATACAAGAAAACGTCGAATTACATTTTTTAACACTGTGGGATTCCGAAAGGCATTCATTTGTAATATCTATTAGATTTAATAATGCTTTTGGGGACTCATTCTGAATAACGGAAATATTTAAAAAACGTTTTAAATGCGCGTAAACTTGTTCTCGTGAATTTGAATACCGTTCCTCTAAAAGAGACCATGCAACCTCATAGTTAGAATCCACAATTGAAATGGATTGAATGATTCTAAAAGCATCACCTCTCAATGAAGATTTCAAATATTGCAACTTCATTGCTTCTGACAAATTTGAATTTTCGTGTACCGTGGCCTTAAATATGTCCTTAAAGGAAAGCCACTCATGAAAGTTTCCCGTAAATACAGGAAGAGTTAATTTTGGCAGTTTTATATTATTTTCAGCCCTTGAAGCATTTTCCAAATTAACATTTTGAAGTTTCATTTTTGATAGCCTTTTGCTCAGCTCAAATTCCATATTTTCTAATATTTCATTAATTTTCTCGTTTTCCTTGATGAAATCCTCGGTTTCATCGTCTTTACATATTTTATAAATCGACTCAAATAATTTTGAAAAAGCTTGTTCTAATTTACCATGTTTCTCTTTTATGAGAATTAGTTCACTTGGTTCTAGTTCGGAAATCGATAATTTATCTTTTAATTTTGTCAGATTTGTTTTATTTATTTTCTTTTTAGCTTTAAGTTCTTTGAGACTCATTTTTAATGAATAGAAATTAAATGGGTGCACTTACCCCTCTTGAATCTTTAAAAAATTAATCCAACATGAGCGCAATAAAAAAACACAGCACAAAATCTCAGCTATGATTCACTCACTAAGTGACGAAAACCATTTTTAACCGACTTAAAAAAAGGAGGAGGTTATCAATTCGACCCGTATGTATGTATTTTGTTGTTCGCGCATAACTCTCGTAAATGTGCATCGATTTTGATAATTTTTATTTTGTTTGAAAGAGCAAGGGTCCAAGGTGGTCCCATTTCAATTTCGTCAAAATCTGATCATTAGAACAAATTTTTATATTCAAATTTCCATTATTTTGATAATTTAATTTATATTTCAAAAAGTCCATTATTTGAATTGTTGCCAATTAATATAATTACTTTTTGAAGTCGGTGCCAAACTACCTTAAGTTTAGTAAGAATTGTGAATATATTGTACCTAGTATCTACTAATTTATCGATTGGGGTTGTTTGGCACCGACTTCAAAAAGTAATTGATTGCTTTTCATGTGTATATATTCGTAAACTAAATCATAAGTCTGTATATTCATCTCTTGTAAAATATATTCTCTCGAAAATCCATGTTTGGTGGGTATTGAACTGTACATATTAAATTTATCATTTTTATTCCGACACATGATATCGGATTTGTGGTTAATGGATAACATTTTGTCATTAGCGAATTTTAAAGAATTATTTAATACTTTTTAGTGCTTTTTTTAAGTTGGTTAATATTTTTTTTGTAAAACTTTATTTTATAAATAACACCTTAGCTGATTAATAACATCATAGCTGATTTATTCTCCGGCTCTGTTATATATATGATTACAGGGGCAACACTATTTTTATATAGAGGATTTGGCAACAAGACCTTTCATTTTCTAATTTCGATATATCCGCTGTGTTTCGTTTGTATACGTTTGTTAATGCTGATTAAAGCCTGAATTCTTTTAAAGGTTTATATAAAGTTTGTATTCATTTTTAAATCACATTACAATTTAATCAGCATTTGTATATTTATTACTTTTAAATACCGTACGATGGATCAACTTTTGAAACCTGAAAAGTTTGACGTCGATCCCACTTGTGTTGGCGCGGAGGCTAAATGGAAACACTGGAAACGAACCTTTTCTAATTTTTTGAGCGAAATTCAAAACATAACTGAGACAAACAAATTCCCGCTTCTATGTAATTACGTTTCTGCTAGTGTGTTTCCTTCATATTAATGATGCCGTAAATTATGATGTTGCTATTGCCATTTTGGACTCTATCTATGTTACCAAACGAAATGAAATTTTTGCCAGACATTGCCTAGCCTCTAAAATACAAGGAAGTGGTGAGTCTGTTTCTGAATTCTTACAATCACTTAAGCAACTTAGCAAGGACTGTAACTTTAAAGCTGATCAATACAAGAGTGAGTACATTAGAGACTCGTTCATTCGCGGTTTAAGGAATCCTCGCATCAGAGAGCGTTTGCTGGAAAACTCCACTATTACCTTAGAAAATGCTTTCGATCAAGCTAGGGCACTGGAACTAGCTGAATCTCACTCAGCATCGTATATGAATACCTCACATACCTGTGGCTGCCACAGAGCTTTCTGATCACGTTGAAGATAACCATTCAGCTGCAGCTACGCGACTTTGATCTGGAAAGTGTTTCTTTTGTGGAAATGACCGACATGTAAGAAGCCTATGTCCTGCAAAAGAGGTACTCTGTAGAAGATGTGGAAAAAAGGGACACTATCAAAGAGTTTGCCTATCAAAACCACAGCGTGTCTCCCATAACTCTGCTGCATCAATTCACACCTTAGCTTCAGTGACAACATCACATAGTTGTCTTCAAAAATCTATTACCAAAGTCCAAATAAATGGGATAGAATTGAATGCACTTATTGACCTTAGCTTTATAAACGAATGCTACGTTAAAAGATGTAACATAAAAGTTAAACCATACCTAAACAAAATAACTATGGCTAAATTCCTCTCTAAGCACAGATGTTAAGGGTTGCGGTGAAGTTAGTATGAATTTGGACAAACATGTGTACAATGGCATAAAAGTACTTATCATGAAAAATCTCTGTGCGGACTTTCTTATTGGTCATGATATTCTGAAGAACCATTCACTCATTGAAATCCAGCTTAATGGCGAGAGACCACCTCTTAAAATATGCTCCCTAGCTGTTGCTCTGGTGCAACCAGTTTCACTGTTCGCTAACTTAACCCCTGACTGTAAACCCGTGGCTACCAAATCTAGGCGGCAATCTGAGGAAGACCGAATATTTATTTCTGCAGAAGTAAAGAAGTTGTTGGAAGAGGGGGTTATTGAACCCAGTAATTCACCTTGGCGAGCTCAGGCATTCGTAGTAAAAGGAGAGCATCACAAACCACGTATGCTACTTGATTATTCTCAAACCATTAATCGTTTTACGATGCTTGATGCCTATCCTCTTCCGAAAATTGAATAATTAATCTAAAAAATATCAAGATATGAAATATTCAGCACTATCGATTTGAGAAGTGCATACCATCAACTTACTATTAGTGACGCTGAAAAACATTATACTGCCTTCGAAGCGGATGGTAAATTATGTCATCATTTACTCCGTGTACCTTTTGGGGTCACCAATGGTGTTGCTTGTTTCCAGAGAGCAATTGACAAGATCATTCACGACGAAGGCCTAGAGGGTACGTATCCTTATCTGGATGATGTAACTGTCTGTAGAAAAAATCCTGATGAACATGATCGAAACTTAAAAATTTTTTTAACAATTGCCAAGAAATACAACCTAACACTAAATGAACAAAAATGTCAGTTTTCTACTAAGTCTGTTAAGTTATTAGGATATACCATAACAAACAAGACTATCAAGCCTGATCCAGACAGGCTTGCTCCTTTGATAAACTTGCCTATATCTAACAATACGGCATCTCTCCGAAGAGCATTAGGAATGTTTGCCCACTACTGCCGTTGGATACCAACATTCTCTAAGAAAATACGTCCATTATTATCAAATCATCAATTCCCTCTTTCAGAGGAGGCTGTAAATTCATTTAACAATTTAAAGTCAGATATAGCCAAAGCTTCATTAGCCGATATAGACGATTCCGTACCATTCAGAGTAGAGACTGATGCGTCTAAGTTTGCCATAGGACCAACTCTCAGTCTCAGCCAAGCGGGACGACCTATAGCATTCTTCTCTATAACATTAAACAAATCAGAACTTAATCATTCAGCTGTTGAGAAAGAAGCATATGCAATCGTGGAATCTCTACGTTACTGGCGCCATTACCTGATTGGTAGACCTTTTGAGGTGTTCACTGACCAAAGGTCTGTTTCATTTATGTTTGACAAACGTCATTCTAGCAAAATCAAGAACGAAAAGATCATGCGTTGGAAACTGGAGTTGTCATGCTTCAAGTTTGATATCATCTACCGCCCTGGAAGCAAGAATGCTAATGCAGATACATTTTCAAGAATAACTGCTACAATTATTCCAGAAGTGAATTTAAAACAGCTGCATGAGGACTTATGTCATCCTGGTATTGTTAGAATGCATCATTGGATTAGATCCAAAAACTTGTCTTTCTCCCTGGAAGATGTTAAAGGTCTCATAAATTCCTGCCCTGTCTGCTGTGAAGTAAAACCCAGATTCTTTAAAAATCAAGGGAAATTGATAAAAGCAACTTCACCGCTTGAAAGTTTGAATGTTGATTTTAAGGGCCCATTGCCATCAAATTCTAGAAATCGTTTCCTCCTCACTGTGGTTGATGAGTACTCGAGGTTTCTTTTCGCAATTCCTTGCTCTGATATTTCTTCTACTGCAGTGATTGCGCATTTAAGTAATATTTTCTCCATATTTGGTATGCCAGCATACATACATTCTGACAGAGGACCCTCTTTCATGTCCAGAGAGTTAAAAATGTTTTTAACATCACTTGGTGTGGCAACTAGTCGTACCACTGCCTATAACCCACGAGGTAATGGACAGGTCGAACGCTACAATGGGACCATATGGAAAACAATTCTGTTGGCATTGAAAACTAAAAACAAGAAGATTGAACAGTGGGAAGAGGTTCTACAATCAGCGCTACATTCTGTTCGTTCTCTTTTATGCACGACAACTAATGTAACTCCACATGAACGCATGTTCTCTCATCCTAGAAGGTCGCATAATGGGAGTTCAATACCTACTTGGCTTACTCAATCAGGTTCAGTGTTGATGAAAAACCATTCACGCGCTAATAAATATGAGCCCCTTGTTCAAGAAGTTGAACTTCTGGAAGCTAATCCAGAATACGCTTATGTAAGGTTACCAGATGGACGTGAGACTAGCGTGTCCATACGACATTTAGCTCCAAGAGGGGAAATCGTCGAACCTACCTATGAGAGTAATGATGAGATGGAGTCGCTTGTTAACCGGACCAGTGAAGATTTTGATGGTCATTCGGAACAATCAACAGAGAGTCGGGATGGAACTGAAAAGAATCCTAAAGATTGTGCATATCCTGATGAAAGTGTCTGTCCTGACGTACCAGAACAGAAAACTAGTGATGGACAACAGCGTCCCAGACGACTCAAACGTAAACTTGCCTATCTGTCGGATTATGTTGAAAAATAACTTTTCATGGGGGTGAATGTTATATATATGATTACAGTGGCAACACTATTTTTATATAGAGGATTTGGCAACAAGACCTTTCATTTTCTACGATATATCCGCTATGTTTTGTTTGTATACGTTTGTTAATGCTGATTAAAGCCTGAATTCTTTTAAAGGTTTATATAAGTTTGTATTCATTTTTAAATCACATTACAGGCTCGACGGACCATTATATTTAATCTTGTAACCCGGAACAATTAATAATAATTCTCGTACTCATTTAAACATTTTAATTTTCTTTGAAACCAGTTTATTTGCAAATTATCTCACATCTCAGAATATTCCGGACAAGATAAAATGCACAATTACACTCACAATATGAAACCATAACTTATTCACATCAAAAGAACACACTCGTGAAAAGAATTCGAATCAAAACTAAACAACAAAAACTAATGTCCTTTTCACACAGCTTAGAAAAGACTACAGAATTAAAAAGGGTAATATCTTTAACACACAGCTTGTAGTTTTGATAGCAAAATTCTTACATTTCAGTACGCCTGCTTTGTGCGACACCTGCCAGTAATAAATTTAAATAACACTTTATCAAACACAGGGTATATGAAAATCATTGTAACATGTAACACTAACTTTAATTATTATGAAGTACTAGTAGTGATTAATTATCTGGTTGCGATTGTATTTTGTCCATCAATATAAACCTAACCTTTCAGATAGAATAACTGAAAATTTAAATTTTTGAAGTCATATTCTAATTTGTTTTAAAAATTTGGAGATATATACTTGTATATATATATATATATATATATATATAGATTATTAGATTTTTACGTTTTTTCTTCACGTGTCTTTGAAAGTTCTGAAATCGATTTTAAATTACATTATATTTGATTTAAAAAGGAAACTGTACCAACTTTAGAAAGATCTCTTTTTAAGTATTTTTACACCTTAATCTTTTCTAAAATGGAAATTCTCCATTTACGCTTTTGTAGAGTAAATCAATAATGTATTGAAATCAAGTATTTATTTATCACATATATTATTTATTTAATTTAAACAAAGTATTACAAATATCATATTATATATACATAAATGAATATATATATTTACATATTTGATAACGAAATCGAAGATTATTCACCAGAGGATGCAAATTTATCATCGTAATGGTTTTCATCACTATTCGATTCTGTTTGAATTTGATGGGGTGTAATACTCAAATGTTCAACAGGAATAAGTAGTCCCTTTAAAAATTATTCAAATTTCTTTCACTTGGAATACGTTTCATACAAGTTAAGAATATCCACGTTACAAGAATTCTCTTAAACTTCGATTCTCAAGTTATCTTTTACAATCGCAATTCTTATGGGCCTGCAGAATCTGGGCATGGGAGACGCTAGATTTTGCCAAACGATTTTTTTTTTTTTTGAGTGAACAACAATTTGAAAAAGTACAAATGAATTCCAAAACATGTTTCCATCCAAACTGACATCATGTTTTAAGATTTTTTTTATATTCTCTGTGTTCAAAGCCCTCACATCCTCACTTTCAATTTTACACAGAGTTCGTCATCATCCATTGTCTCAGCAACGTCTTTCAGATAGTGAGGGAAAACAATTATTACGAAAATCCCACCTGTGTGGGATTTTCCTGAAGCGGGAAGTTCTATCTTTTCTCCACCAGATAACGCTAATCACCAATCGCTAAGCTGCTTTAAAAAAAAAGAGTCTTCAAAATGTTTTCTTTATTTACCTAACTTTAAACCGTAACCATTTCCTTCACATAGGAAAGAAAACCCCGTTGTTATCATTTGTGAAAAATCAACACCGGTATTAGAAAATTTAATTTATATAATTAAAAATGACTCAACCAAAAATGGAAGATGGTCAAAACGAAGAAGCTGGGTAATATTTATGATCTAAAATATTTTTTGCGCGATAAAATATATTTTACTAGAATTAAAGCCTGCCATTGACTATGAAATACCAGCCTATGTTAACTGACACTCATTTTTGATAGGGTCATCAGCTGTAGCAAGATACATTTTTTTTGTTTTTGAGAAATCCAAAATTTTCTCTCATTCCACTGTTGAATTATTTTCTGTGATTTTATAATTTACGTTTTTTTTTTTTTTTTTTTACTTTAAATTGTATTGTACAAATTTATTGATGGTGCTAATATATTTCACGTTTTCTTTTTGATTCAGATTTTAATTTTTGATTATTATCATTGTGCTTATTGACATAGTGATACATTAATGTAAACCATTATGGTTAATTTGATAATTTCGTCAGTGTGTTCTGTAATTAAGCCAATGTAAAGTAAATAACATATAAATAACAAGAACATGGACATAGTTTGTAATATAATATATATAATTCATTTAAATAAAGATGCAAGATATGTCATAATTTTACCTTTTATCATGTGTACTTTAATCTCTATTTTTTTTTTTTTAGTTTCTGAATCTCTCACTGAAATTCCTGCTTTCTCCCTCATTCCTTCCTAGCCTCCAAAGTTTAAAATAGCTAAAACTTTTTTTATTACCCTATTTGTTAAAAGTTGGGAACAGCTTTGGGATTAGCCTGCTGTCCATCATCTTGTTTTTTAAATCAAAATATTTGTTTTGTTTCTCATTTCCAAAATAATTTTCATCCATGTTTACTTATTGTAAACATGTTATTAATTTTATTGACAAATTTATTTAAATTTAATAATGAAAGTTAAAATGTTTTGATTTAAAAAAATGAGATGGTTGACCGCAGGCGATAAATCAAAACATTTTTTTTGTTTCTGACATAATCAAGTTAAATCAAAACAATCCCGGTATCACCCAGTCATGAGTCGCGTCGCAAATATCGTAAATTTTCTTTAAGTAGCATTCTAATACTAGAAAAGAAAAATAAGATTTATATTTCCCCTTCTATTCATTCTGATCAAAATGACTTGAAATGAAATATGTAATTTTTTAGGAAAAAGAAAAGTTATTTTTCCTATATGAAATTGAAAATAAATAAAAGTATCAGTTTTCAGAAAGAATGAGCCTGAGCCCGAAGGCTGGTATAAAAATAGAGCCTGTGTCAGGCCGGGCTTGGGCTGAGCCCGTCTCATGTCTAATTAGCACAAGTGTTACTTCATGTTTGGAGGATACTTGGGTATGTTATCTTTCTAACAAAGAAGTAACATTATTTGGATGTCCATCCGGGAGGAAATTCAGTTCCGGGAGGAAACTGAATTAAAAAAATTTTCAGAAACAATTGTGAAAAAAAAATTAGGTACTTTTCCGTTAGCCGGGTGCCAGTGATGTACATATATAAATACATATGTATATATACATATCTATATATATACACATACATATGTATATATATATGTATGTATGTATGTATATATATATATATATGTATATGCAGATATATGTGTATATATATGTGTGTATGTGTATATATACATGTATGTATATCACTGGAGCTTGGCTAACCAAAAATTACAAAGATATCTCTACTGTCAAAGAAAACTAAAATGGTGAGGCCCGTCAAAATTAGTGCTGTGTAAAAAATTTTATTGCACTGTGAAAAAGAATGTTAGGGGGTACTAAAGTATATATTTTTTAAAACAAATAGGATGTCTGGTTTATGTTCTTATTTAATGTTGATTTTTTTTTCTTGCCGCCTTTAGAACTGTTTAAAAAGTCTGAAATTCTTTCCTGATTTACATAAATTGGAACAGATGTGTTACACTCACGCACTGATATTTGGCGACTTTTCGATTGGCGATACTTACAAGCCGACTCCAAACCAATAACTTAATACAATAGCCAGGTTACCATTAAAGGAAAAAATCCCCAAAATTTGGCGACTTTTTTCCTTTTTATAACCAATAATAATAAAAAAAAGTGTGTGAGTGACATCATACATAGGCCATAAATTTATGTAAAACAGATGTAGCTACTGTAACTAAGCTATTTGTGTGAAAAAGTACCCTAAAACATACTTTTATTCATGAAAATATAAATTGATTTCGGTGCCGTTATAATTCCGTTTTTGTCTCTTTAATGTCATTATATTCAGAAGGGTCTAAAAAGTCCCTTCATTTTTAGTCATAACATTTTACAATGGTGTATCTTAATTACCGTAGTTGGTGTTCAAATCAGCCTCTTAAATAGCACTACAAATAGCTGTCTGGAAATTACCCCAAACCAAAGGATAATTTTAAGACAGGATTTTATTTATTTTTATTATTAATGCTAATTATCTGAAAATGCTACAGAATAATCATCAGGCATGTGATGATTTTACCAAGAGAAAGCTTAAAAAAATAGTCATCAATTCCCAAGTAATTGCAAAAGTTTTGTTTTTGTCTGAAAATTACCCTGGCCTGTCCTACTAATTATAATTTTATTTAATTAAAGCATAAAAATATAGATTATATGTTCCCAATACCATTGAATTACAGGTGTAATTGTTTTGATAACTTAGTTCTTCATAGCCATTCATTACCTTAACAGAAGAAAAAATAATAAAAATCAGTTTTAACCACTAAATTGTCATGTAATTTTCGGAAAATTAGTTTAAAAATAGTCTTTATTGCTCAATTTTTTTAATTCATGAAATTCTGAGTTAATTAGTAAGAGAAACAGTGTAATTTTTTTTTCAAATTTAAAGTGTTCAGAATGCATAAAATTTTTAAAAATCACAATTTTACTTACTTTATATTTGGCCTTTTTTTTTTTTTTTGTACGCACAATGTGCAGGGAAGTTTCAATATATTTTCAAAATTTAGCAATTTTTCAATGTATGGAAAACTTTAAAACATAGTATGCACAGTTCTACTTACAGTTCTGGCAATTTGCAATAATATCTATAGTTTTTTTTTCTAATTTTCTTCTTCACTTGAGCTACTCATCATCGAAATGTATAAACGATAACTCAGATGCGTTCAGATCTGAAACAAATAAAACATGTCCAACTCGTAAAAATTCTTAAAATTAAGCGTTCAGATCTTAAAATAAAGTTTGTAAATTCAATGTTGTCATCTATTGAGGATTTAAGCATTTAAAGTAATCTCAGAAGCGACAAAATCAAAGTAGAAACCATAATATATTAGCTAAAATTATGAGGAGTTCAACCCATGAGGGTCATGGGGGCAACAAAATTTGTTTATAATGCTGCCTTTGCATTAGATTTTGTAATTCACTTGACATCTGGGTATATTTGATATTTAAACTGAAAACACATGCAATTGATCAGAATTGTTTTAGTTAAGTTGGGAAATCAATTTTTTAAAGAATTTATTTTAATTTGTTTTTAGTCATTTGAAATGCATAATATTTAAAACTTCTGCCCAGTAATAACTATATTTATTGCACTTACATATTGAAGTTATAAAAAACCCCCATCTAGGTGCCAAACATATTTTCAATCGACTTGGCACCTGGGATTTGTTGAGCTCTGATTGTAATACATTATTTTTCTTTTTAGGAAAATCTTTGTTGGAGGGTTAAGCTGGGAGACATCTCAAGGTATTGTATTTTTTATATACAGTATAAAATAATAGGTACTTTTGTGTTATAGCGACTCCTCCCCCCCCCCTTTTCTCCCAAAGAAGGAATTGCCAAGCGACTGAGATTTATCGACGAATTATAAAATATATATGACCAGGGCTTTAAAAATGTGATAAAATCTGGTAGCCAGTAAAAAATATTTACCTGCCCCCAGTCATTCATTTTCAAAAAGCGCATAAGTTTTTATGAATTAATTGGGGAAAAAAAAACTAATAACAAGCATAGTTTAGAATATTAGAATACTACATAATTTAGAAAGACAATATGAACAAAGTTTTGTAATGAAACTTATCAAAATTATATATATTTGAAAAAAAAAAAAAATGTAAATGTTAACATAACCAGCATGTTCGGGAAATGCTGTTTGCAAACTGCTACAAAATTGATATTTGATGAGGGGTGTGAAATAGTGAAGCAGGAAAATAATGTTTTATCTGTTTTCCTATCGAAGACAGTCAAATAGAAATAATTCAGATTTTGATATTTTAAAATTTGGATTTCATGAACCTATTTTTGCCAAAATAAAAATAACTTAAAAACATTTTTTATTTCAATATAATTTCTAAGTTTATTTCTTAATATTTTGCAATTTCTATAAGGCATCTTATTAGAATTCAAAATTAAAATGCTGCTCATTTCTTTGGTCAATTTTTGTACCAAGGAGGAAAAAAAGCCAGATTAAATAATTGGCGACTGCATTTGTCAAGCCCTGTATATGACGTTATAATATATGATGCTTAATATATTTTGTGACATATATGACCCAGTTATAGTCATATATGATAAGTTGTATATGATGCATATAAGATGTAAATAATGTGTATATGACGTATATGGCACATATATGAGCATTAGAGTATATATATATATGAATATGCATATATAAGCTTTGCAATGATCTCGGCTAAATTGTAACTGCAGTCTTGGCAAAATCGTAATTGTAGGGGTCGCTTTATAACCCAAAAGTACCAATAATATAATAATTTATGTGGTATAACAGTTCTATAAACTATGAGTTCAAATGTGCTTTTCTTTCATTTATTCTTGTAAAGTTGTAAAATTATGGAAAAGTTTTATAGCAGAGTGAAATTTTCAATTTGATTTTTCTTACGTCTTTCACTCATTTAATTTAAAATATATAAAAAAAGAAAAGAAATACCATAAACCCCAACATTTTATTACAAGATCAAAGCATTGTTTCTAATTTATACATATGGAAAATGAAAGCTGATATTGGCAAGATTTGTCCTCGATTAAGTATTGTACCAATTCTTCTATATCATTATTTATTAATCAACATTTTATTGTTACTAAATAATAATAAAAAAAAATCATGTATGCACTAACATTTTATCAAGCTAAATATAATTAAATATATGTATTGTGGTACAGACAGTAATTATATTTGCAGTTTTATTTTTTTAACTCCAAGGATCTTTCTTTCATGCCAAAAAAGTAACCAATGAAGTAAAGGTAAAAATTAGTGGCTGCCTTTGGCCATGATGCTAATGGATAAAAAAATAATTTATATGCCAATCAGGACCTTGTTTGCTTGGATTTTTTCTAAAAATGCACACTAATGCTCCAAATCTTTTGTTTCTAATTTTCCCTTGTCACTGTTTTACAGAAGAGTTGCAATCATCTCTGATTTTGTCTGTGGCACACCCCAAGCGCAATGAATTAAGATCTTTATAGACCTTTCACCTTGACACCTCATATTAAGACAGTAAAATTTTCTTGCATGATATCAACGATTCCACTCTAGCCGGTCGCAATCCATATATTTAAAACAAAAAGTGCATTCTGTCAAATTCCAACATTTTTCCACACAAAAAAGGTCTCTTTGCGCATGCAACCTTTTTTTGAAGGCTTCTCCCCTTTAGAAACAGGAAACCTGATTATCCCTCACCTGTTTAGCCTAGGGGGATTGAAAACGGATGGAGGTATACCATTGCATTGAAACCATAGACCTTCTAATATATTTTTGCTCTGAGGTTGAAAGCTAAAGCTTTTTTTTTTAAAGAACTCATGTTTTCACTACTAAATATGCATATTTTTTTGCAAAATTTTAAAGAGAGCTTGGATACAGATAATATTTATAACTGATTGAAATGTCAGAGTTCTGAAGATGAGAGCTAATTTTTTTTTGCTATGTTACAGGAGCCTACGCGAAGACAAACAAAAAAGCGAGAAGAAAACGTTTCTTTTACAACTAGATAACAATATTTTTTCACAATTTTTACATGTGCTGTAAAAACATTTTATCACCAATAAAGATTTCAAAGAGTTTGGAAAAAAACTTTTTATTTTAAAACTATGAAATGACTCTACGTAAAAAAACAAACAAAATGAGTGATTTTATCACTAAATATCAATATTTTTTTGCAAATTTTTCATTAAATATAATTTTATACAAAATCAGGCTAAAGATATAAAATCATAAAAACTTGTTTTAAAAAAAAATATCATGCACCTGGGCAACACAGGGCAGGGTCAGCTAGTATGTTAATAAATATTGCCATTTAGGTTATTTAACTTTACATTAATAATATTAACCGATTTTTAATGTATAGTTAAGGACTTTTTAATAAAATACCACTGGTTTAAAAAGTGGCTATTAATGAAATTCCTACTACTGGCCACACTAATGAAATTTTCCAGTTTTGCACTTTAAAATAACAGGCATGAAAGTTTTTTGTGTCTTCGTAGAAATCTGTTTTCTTGAATGCCTTTCTGACTGTTTTTGAAATTGAGAAATCGTGACCTAACAAATTATACTGTACATTTATACACAACTTATTTTGTGTATATATTGATATTGTGATAATTTTGTACTCGTGTGGAGTTGAGCTTTTTTGTTCGCCTTGCACTTTCATGCCTGAAATGAAGATAGTGAAATTACAAATAGTCATATCATCTGCACCTCGATTTCTAAAGTACATTTTTTTTAGGAAAAAAACACGTAGTAAACATAAAAAATATGATAAATGCATAAATCCCTTTATCTTGACAGCTTTTTAACACTTTCCAACCTAGTTGAAAAGTGTTTATGACTTCGGTTTGTCTGGCCGTCTGCCGTCTGCCGTCTGGCCGTCTGCCGTCTGTCCGTGCTCTAACTCCCGTAAATATGCTCGGATTGCCCTGCAAATTTTATATGTTATAATCGTTATCTATAGCATGTTCCCTATTTCAACGGAAGTGTGTAGCACTTATAGTTTTTTTACAGGGACACTCAAAAGAATTCCGTTACATTGCGGTCTATGGGGAAAAATCATTTGCGGTTTATTTAAATAATGTTTCAATACTTTAAACGCATTGAAATTTATATATATCACTAAGGTGCATTAGAAGAAGCTTAATATGGAATAGGGTGTGCATAGCACTTATACTTACTTTACAGGGACAGTCAAAAGAATTCCGTTACATTACGTCTATGGAGAAAAATCGTCTGCGGTTTATTTAAATAATGTTTCACTATTTTAAACGCATTGAAATTTATATAAGGTTCATTACAAGAGACTTACTACAGAATATTGTGTGTATAGCAGTCATCGTTCATTTACAGGGACACACAAAAGAATTCTCTACTGTATGTTAACAATAATTCCTGGAAGTGCGTTTTAAGTTACTGAATGCGATTTTAATTTTAAATCGCTTTTTGTATATTACGTGGTGTGTATAAATTCTGTAGATCCTATACAGGGAAGTACAAAAGTTCGGGAACACATTTCCGTATTATTTAACTCCAGACGGAGAATTTTAAACTGTGCTACGTGTTTCCTAACTGAACTAAAATTTAGCATCCTATGTAGTATATATACAAATCTATAGATCCTATACAGGGCTGAATAAAGTATTCGGATTACTTAGATGTTATCTTTTAGCTTATAAAAGAGTATGATTCGTAAAATTATTTTGGAAGCGTTGGAAAGTGTTACATAATCTATGCTTGACGCATGATTTTTCGTTCTTGTTTATAATAGAGATGCACTAGCACTATACCGTCAAAACAGCTTGCAGTGTGAAGCCAGCTATCACACATCATTCGCCCCAAACAAAGATTAGCACGAGGAACAAAGGCTGAATTCATTGGATGGGGATATGTTTTCAAAACATGTTTGAGCTGAATTATAACTGGTTTTAGGGTTGCATTTTTGGCTTCAAGCTAAAGCTCCACATTTCATCTCTATTAATCTTAGAGCTCTGGCCAGCCCTTTGCACCAAGATCACAAGGTCCCTTTCTACATTGTTGACCCATTGATTTGGCTTGTGTGTGTGATTGGGGGGGGGGGGACTTCCTCTTTTACTGGTACCTTCTTGTCAATTTATTAACAGGATTGGTGTCTTGCGATCTCCATAAATGTCCCAACCATCTAATCCTACCAATCCTGATTGTTTTTAGATTATCGGGTTCATTGTATAGTCTATATAGCTTGAAGTTATATATTTTTTTCCATATTTCGTTGACACAGATTGCTCCGAAAATTGCAGGTAAGATTTTTTTTCAGACTAGTAGATGATTCCTTGTGGCTTGATTAAGTGTTCATGTTTCACTCCCTTATAATGTACAGTAGAAGATCTTTATAACACAATTCTATATAATGCAATTCTCCATATAACGCACAACTTCTCAGATGTAAACAATGAATTTTCAGTTAAGAAATACCTGAATTCTTACATTTATAAATAGTTGCTATTCTCTAGAGGACTAAATCTGATGCATTAATTTAACTTTATCTCCTTAATTCAGAGCTAATTACTGAAAAAATTGCTATGATTTGATACAGCTATGTTTGGACAATCTTTATAAAGTAAAAATAACAATGTGTGGAATGATCTATATTATGCAAAAAATTATAATATGTAACTCCTGGTAATAAAGAATGCAATATAAAGATACTCTAATGTACTTTGGTATGTTTCACACATATTTGGCCATGTTTTACAAGCTAAATTTAATGATGTGTGAAATGTGATCTATATAGCGCAAAATTCTATATAATGCACAACCTCATGTTGTTAGGTTTGCGTTATAAAGATTTTCTACTGTAATAGGATGGAGGAGGGTTTTATTCATAACCTATTTTTGTTTTGGTTCTAAGTTCTAAGAAAGTTATATTTAAAGTGTATTTTCAGCCAAAGTAGCATCTATTTCCTATTGTTAGCCTGTTCAAATCACTTTGCCTCGAAATGTTATCTAATAATTATTCTTCCTCATTCTAGAAAAACTCCAAGAATATTTCTCTCGCTTTGGTGAAGTTGTGGATTGTGTTGTTATGAAAAACAGTGAAACTGGCCGATCACGTGGTTTTGGATTTGTAACTTTTAAGGATGTTAGCTGTGTCGCAAAAGTTTTATCCAGTGGACCTCATGAAGTGGATGGGCGTACTGTAAGTTGATTTTTGTTTCATTAATAGTCCTTTCCTTGAGTGTCGAGGTCGTTTAAATATTTCTATTTTAATTTTTGTCCTTTTTTTATTGGATTATAAAAGTTATTTAAGACATGTTTATTTTCATAATTCTCAGTTAATTTTTATGAAATGTACATTGATACCTCAGTTTCAGCTAACAAAGATTTTTTTCATTGTTTTTTTGACTCTGCTGATGAATGTTTTATTGGATGAGTGCGTTAACATAACTCAGCCATGTTACATTTTAATTGGATGAGAAGTCGCCCATTAAAATAAAACATCAATATTTAAGTTACCAAAGATTTTAGCTAATGAATGCGATTCTAGAATGAATTAGCTACAATATCACCGTATATCTAATCTGTATATATTATGTATCACATAATCTTTTTTATAATGCATAAATGTGTCTGCCAGTAATGTTAAGTTCAAAAGAAACTCTTGATGTTGCAACATGTGTTATCGCTTTGGTCGCATTTTTTTTGCTTCTAAACATTGCATATTTTCAATTTTCAATCTTTATCCCATCAAATCGTTGAATGGAGCAAAAAATATATTTTCAAATAAAATTTTATTAAATTTAACTTACTTTACTAATTTTGAATTTAAAAAAATGAAAAATGAATACTTTAAAATTTTTTTAACACATGACATTACAGTAGACCAGTCGGGCCGTGCGAAGATTTCGCACTGCAATCTAATATTTCTTTTGCAATACAGTAGAACCCCGATTATCCGAATCCCGGTTATCTGAAAATTGACTTAACCGAAATACCTTAAACCTCTTTTTATTTTATTTTTTAAGGGGTGGGTGGGTGGGTGGGTGGGTGGGGGGGGGGGGGGGGGGGGGGTTAGAAACTTACATTATTGTGTAATTTTTTTTTTTTTTAAATAAGTTGTGTTATATACTTTTATTAATATTGAAAGACCATAAAAGGAAAAAGATTTATAATCACTATCAGTGGAAAAGGATTTATAAACTAAACTGAATTTTTCTTTATACAGAAACTAATAAGATTTTTACTAAGTTACATGTGCTTTCAAATACATTTTTTTTTCCCTGAAATATTTTTCTGCAACATTCAGTTAATCTCTTAATAGGCACTTTTATTACCCCTTTCTATTAAGTCTAATTTTGGTGGATTATAAAACTCTTACACGATACTTTACTTTTCTACATATTTTAATTTATTATAGTCATCTAGAGTATTTTGCACATTTCTGGAATAATTCTTGATTTTGATTAGATCTGGCTCTGTCTAAATAAAGATCTTGGGGAGAACATATACAGCGGGTGATCGGTTTACGGACAAATCGGTTAACGAACACTTTTGCGAGAGATTTTTATGTTCAGATAACGAACCCAAAACAAAGCCAAGAAGAAGCAATACTGTGATTCAGATTTGCAGAACTATATTTAATTGCATCTATTATCGACTTAGAGACCATTTTAACAGTTGTATACTTATGGCCTAATTAATTCATGGCTACCAGGTGTCGGAGCCCTAAATTTTAAGGTCTCCCAAATTAGAATGAACAGATTAAAAACAAAAACATTAATTTTATATTTTGTGCAGTATTTTTAATTGGAAATTAATTATTTTAGTTGAAATTTAGTTTCTAAATTATTAACAAGGCTCAAGGCTCCACATTTTTATTATTTCAAAAAAACATTTTTACTTTACCTTGATTCACACCAGTTTTCAAGGTTTTTTTTTTCTGCAATTTTAAACTGTCACATCTGCTTCCAGAACAAATATAAAAATAAATAAATAAATAAATAAAATAAATTAAAAATATTTAGTAGCATAAAAATGTTTTTGTTTCTTGTTTCTATATCTTAAAAAAAAGAAACTGAATTAACATTTTTCAGTAAATTTTCTAGTTTGCACTTTCTACTACGTGTAAAAGAGGTGAATTTTCCATAATTGTAGTCCATGCCTAATTCATCTATTGTAACAGCCATGTTTTGGAACAATATGAATTGCAGTGATGAATTTAGGCATGACTTTAAAGATAAACACAATGTTTATAAAAGCATGTTTTGTAAAAAAAAAAAAATAATTTTGCTCCTGTTTTATTTATTTTTTTAAGTTTCTCATTTATAATGTGTGCATTTTATTTTTGTAGATTGATCCTAAAGTATGTAGCTCCAGGGACTCTCAACAGGTATGTAAAAATTATTTGTTAATTCATAATTATTTGCTTCGGAATTAACCTGTTTACTCACATAATTTGTGAAACCACATATTTTACAGCATCCCTTACTTTTGAAAGAAAATTTTGGCAAAAAAAAAAAATAAAGCTTACAGTAATTTTTGCCTAACAATTATGAGACAATTTTAGTTCATGGAATAGGATTCCATTTTAATGTAATCTCATACAGACAATATTTAATTTCACAAACTATTTTAAAACTAATCTGCATTGTTAAAAATCTGCAGCAAAAACTGTCTAGTCATTCCTCTATTTCCATAAAAAACTGTTATTTGACTATAATTTGAAGCTTCTCATTGGTCAGAATAGAGATAAGTTATGTAACTGTTTTCTATAAAAAAAATAGTCGAATGACTGGACAGTTTGCTGCAAAAATTTCAACTGTTCAGTTTGGTTTCATGTGCTGAAAAGAGAAAAAAGTTGGATTTTTTTCTACTCACTTGCTTCTAGAATGCGTATTTTTTTACCTAATAAGACTACATCGCCAAACGTGTAGTACATTGGAGCATTCAGTTGAAAACTAATATCTTAACATTTGGCTGGAATTTGCTTATATTGTTCATGCACTAAATTCATACTTATAAAAAAGTAGGAAATACACTTATAAGCCGCTATCAGATTCACCAACTTTTCGAGCAACTTTTGAGCCAACTCTTGATTTGAGCCGATTTTCCGTGAAAAATCGTCCCAACACCCAGTGTGATAGCAAACAAGAATATCCCCAATTTATTTGCCACAGCTCTAAAAAATCGTGGCTAGGAGCGACATTTCATCAAACTTCCAACATTTCAGCCAATCAGAGGGAGGCGTTTGGAACACGTCTTTGCCATGAATACTTTTAATTTACTCAAAATACTTTTTTAATATTTATGCCTTGTGTTTTTCTTATTAATTGCTAAAATGGGTTTAAAATGTTTTGTTATGAACAAATATGACTCTGTAGTTTTACATTAAACAAGTAATATAAAAGAAATTTTTTTAAAGTCAATTCCTACTTAGGTCATCAAAGAAAAAAATTATTTTAGTTACTTTTTATTAAATAATTACAATTAATATAAATATGTATATACATATGACAGAATCACAATATTAAGTGGCAAAATAGAAATGAAATTTAATTAATGAATTATTATTTGAAAAAACTGTATTGACATAAAGTGTCATCCACTACAAGTTTAAAAAAATGTATTTGAACTTGAGTGGATGAATAAAAAGTATTTTATTAACGATTGAAAATTTGAAAATATAAAACTAAAATTAATTAATTTAATTACAAACATAAGTTGGAAATTGTACATCAAATGTGACATGAGGGGCATTCGTACTATAGCTAGTTATATAAATATTCAGATCTTGATGATTTTTAATTCCGTGAAATGAATTATATCATTTGCAGATTAATTTCTGTAATAAAATAAGTATCTCGGTCGCTTGACGATTAAACCTTGGAAGTTCGTATAACAAGAAAGCACCGTTTTTTTTTATAAATATAAAACTAAAATTAATTTAATTACTGAATTAATATTTGAAAACATATTAACATGAAGTGTCATCCACTACAAGTTTAAGAAAATGTGTTTGAACTTGAGTGAATGAATAATAAAAAGAAAAGTGTCCAATTAAAATGATGGCATTGAGCTCACAGGCTATTCACACTAATTGTATATTATACTCTTATTTCAAAGAATAATGCCCCTTGAAAAATAAAGAGATCGACAATAAATTAAAGGGGGGGGGGAATTAGCCCCTATTTCCCCCCTTTATACTTAACCATTGAACCCCCAAAACTAATCAGGGAAACGCCTTACCACAATTAATCTATATACAAAATTTGAAGCAAATTGGGTAATTCTGCATGAAAAACCCATTTACAAAAATAAACGGGGAAGGATTAGTCCCCCATTCCCTCCTTTATACTTAACCAATGAACCCCCAAAACTAATCAGGGAAGCGCCTTATCACTATAAACATGTAACCAAAATTTGAAGCAAAACGGATATTTCTATCAAGAGTTATCGTGTTACGTACATACAGAAACGACGGGCACATTAGCTCCCAGGCTTTGTTAGCCTGTGAGCTAAAAAGTATTTGATTAACGATTGAAAATTGGAACAAGATATATAAATATATAGAGTGTGTGAACTAATAGTAGGAATTGAATAAAAGATATCAGGTATTTGCAAATTCCGAGTGCATTACTTATTGTAAAAATGAATAAATATGAAAACTATTAAAAGCATTTTAGCTATTGTATGATAGTTTTTCAAATTAATAATAGGGGAGAGGGGGGGGGGTGCACATGAGAATATTTTTTCCATTTTACAATTTACATACAACTTCTAATCCAAACTTCTGTTTTCTGTTTCTTCTTTCTGCTATCTGAATCTAATAATAAAATTGCTAAACACAACTTTTTTTTATCCTTCAACGATAAAAATTTGCTGTTTACCATATTGTCGATACAAAGATTGGAACAAAAGAAAGCAAAAACAATTTGAAGAAAACAAAACGTGTTTTGCAGCAAGTCCGATAGTACGGAGCGATTTATTTACGCCAACAAAAGAGTGATAAATAGTAACACCTGGTACTCGTAGTAACCGGTTTTTCCTCCAACTTTATCAACGACAATTGCAACCCTTCTTTCACTTTGAGCGCGAAAAAGTTGGGGTTAAATTTGGCTGAAAAATTGGTTGCTCGAAAATTTGGTGAATCTGATAGCGGCTATAGAGATAGAACTTGCAAGAAAAAGTATTTTAAGGAAATTTGAAATGTATTATTTCATTTAATGTTAAAATAACAAGCACAGAAAATAGCTCATTATCTGAACGTTTCATAATGAATAATTATTTCATAAAAAAATGTATTAATCTTAAAAACAATCATTTATTTAGTTTCTCTGTCTTTCGCCTACAAAACTTAATAATTATTTAAAGAGAAAAAAAACAAAACTTTCATATATTTTACATTCCTTATTTTTTGGAGCTGAAGAAATGGCAAAAAAAAAAAAAAAAAAAAAATGCAAAATATGTGAATAAATATGGTAACATTTTTAGTGGTCTGATACATACTGGTTATTGTTAAATAATATATTTCACTTTTTTTTTTTTTTAGAACAAAAAATCTGGACAGTTCCCAAAAGTGTTTTTAGGTGGATTACCTCCAAACTGTACAGAAACAGATATTCGAAGTTTTTTCTCTCGATATGGGACCGTAAGTTATATTTTGGTTATATTTAAAGTTTACTCTCTCTCTCTCTAGAAGGAAAAAAAAAAAAAAGACAGTGTGCTAGTCATTCAAATGGGTACTGGTTCAGTAGAAAAAGCAAAGTGGCTACAGATTCTGAAAATCAGGCAGGTTTATCAATCTGGAAAAGTCAGAGAATTTTGTAAAAGTACTTGAAAATCTGGGAAATTTGTCTATATGCGAAAATATTTGTTTTCATACAAGACTGATTCATTGACAAACAGGTGATATTTAAGCTGATAACAGTATGCGATAAAGAAAAGTAAAATTTTTATATATTTTTAAAAAGATGCATATATGAGGTTTTGGTATGCAACATAAATTAAGGTGATTAGATGTTGTCATTTTCTGTGGATAGTGCTTATATTGAAGGCAATTTACCCATTTTTGAAAATTTTATGATAACATTAACATGAACTGACCAAGTGGCCAGCTTAATCCAATTAGCTATCCCGTTAGATATAGAATTGAACATTCTTCAGAAAATGAGGAAATTTTCTGGTCGCCATATATTTATTGGCCACTGTATGAAGTATGAAGTTGTTGGACTAAATTTTGAGTTTGGATTTATGAAACTGTGAACCAGTACTTTATGAATATTGTGCACTTTTTATGTTTTTCTCCTAAATGAAGTATTAGCAAGCTGGATAAGTGTGTTATACGAGTATGGTATATTAAAAAATACCATATGTATCATTAACCCTTCAAGCACTACGACGTACGTCTGTACTCGTCTATTTGTAATACCAGGACGTACGTGCATATATCCTCGCCTTAACTCCACCTTGCAATGCTCTAAACATCTGGTTTTTTTTCGTCGCTAATTGCTATTGTGATTAGTTTTGTACAGGCTTTATAGCAATGATTGTTTTCGCACCTAATAATGACATTATGTATAGAAAAACTCATTAATTTTCCCGCTGCTTTGTTTCTTTCTTAGTTGTTCATTTGTTTATGTGTTGGTCATTCTGTTCAGTTGTGTTTTGTAAATTGTTGTTTCCCATTCGGTTTTGTGTTTATATCTCCGATAGATAAAAATGATATAAACTATTTTTGGCAAAATTTAATATCTGGTATTCAGCATACTATCACTAAATTGAATATGGTGCTTAAGGGGTTAATAATGAAAATCTAAGAAATCTGATAAAGGTAGTCAGGGAAAAATTAAGGAACTTTCTTTTGCAATTTAAAGACATTATTTCAAGAGAAAATAAATTGTGTTTAAATTAAATAAATTAACATTATTGATGTCAACTGATTTTGAGAGAAAAATGTATACAAGTATATGGTTTAATAATCTGTGTTTTTCTTAAAGAAATGTGGAAGTTCTGTAATTTTTGCAAACTCTCAGGAACATGGAATTAAAAATTTTTACTAGAGATTTCTGGGTACAATTAAGGATGCATTTCACTTTTTTTTAAAAAGGGCTAATTTAAAAAAAAAGGCCTAAAAGAAAGTTAAGATTTATTTTAATATTGGTTATCTTATCCTTTCCATATACAGTAGATTTGTTATTTTGACCACTATTTAAGAGGGACAAAATGACAAGAATAAAATCTAAAAACGTTAACTTTACTTCTGATAATCGGAACTTAAAATTTAAATATGGATCTTTCTGGCATTAAATATACAGATGATTTTTTAGTCCTAGAAAGTTTCAAAATCTCATAAAATTAAATGTATTATTTTTATAACTAGTTGAGTTTTGGTCATAGAAAAATTAAATTTTTAATGTTTTGCTTCTCAGAGCACAGAGAATTTTCCAAATACAGGGTTATTCTAATCTAAATGATGGACCCATTTAAAAAAAAATGTATTTATTAAAGTACAAATCCAAAATGAGCAATCTTTATACCAATGAAAAGAGGAAGTTTCAAAGTTTTTTTTAAGACATTATAAATGTTCAATGTGTCCACCGTTTGCTGCACGTCAAACATCTACGCGATAGCCAGACTCGTCCCACACGAGCGCATCTGCTGTTACTGAGTGCACGGCTTTTAAAGCGGTGATGGTTCCAGAGGCGGCCTGTAGATGTTGCATGGCAATAGGCCACTGCAAACTGAGGGCACTGCTGCCGTGCACTCGGTAACAACAGATACGCTTTCTCGTGTGTGGGACGAGTTTGGCTATCACGTAGATGTTTGCCGTGCAGCAAACGGTGAACATATTGAACATTTATAATGTCTTAATAAAAACTTTGAAACTTCCTCTTTTCATTGGTATAAAGATTGTTCCTTTTGGATTTGTACTTTAATAATACAATTTTTTGAAAATGGGTCCATCATTTAGAATAACCCTGTATAACTTATATATAGAACTTAGGGGCCATATCAACATAATCTTAATTTCAATTTTATTTTGAACAATTTTGCAATTTACATTGTCCTTCAACAGGTAAAAAAAAAAAATTAAAGATTTATTTATTTATTTTTTTTTTTGGGGGGGGGGGGGGATCCTATATATGTTACTTTTTAGAGTGCATTTAAAGTAGAATTTTTTTTTTTTTTTCTTTAAGAGAGACACAATAGTGATATAAGAAAGCTCAGCATAATGAAGATCTACTGTATTTTGTACTACAAAATTTCCCCCTGATATTTTAGAATTGTATAATTTGAAAATTTAACTTTGTATTTTATTTCAGATGACTTAATTAGTGACTGTTTATTTTAGATGACTTAATTAATGACTAATGTTCAGTTAATGTATGTTTGTTGTTTCAAATCTTGAGGCATTATTAAAAACCTGGCTTATTCAGTATTAGTAGGTTCTGTTTCCAGTAATGAGGCAAATTTAGCACATTTAATACAAAATATCTTTAGTTTATCTAGAACTTTTTTTTTCTGTAAGAGAGACACAATAGTGATATAAGAAACCTCAGCATAATGAAGATCTACTGTATTTTGTACTAAAAAATTTCCTCCTGATATTTTAGAATTGTATAATTTGAAAATTTAACTTTTGTATTTTATTTTAGATGACTTAATTAGTGACTAATGTTCAGTTAATGTTTGTTTGTTGTATATGATGTATATATGGTATATAAGATGTAAATAATATGTATATAATGACATATATGGCACATATATGAAGTACATATAGAAGTATATATATGAAGCATATATGAGCTTTGCTGTGATCTTTCTTAGTGAAATCATAACTGCACTCTTGGCATAATCGTAATTGTAGGGACCGCTTTAACGAAAAAGTACTCAAATTTAGAATACGTATTGAATGTGGTGGTTTTAAGCATTGCCATTAGTGTGCAACTGCAATAAACGTTCTTTTTTGACAGATATCTATTTTATTTCTTACCAGATATAAACAATCAAAGTTTTTCTTGAAATGTAATAAAATGATATATTTGTATTCACAATATTAACTCTTTCTTGCCATTTCTTTATAACCATAAATAGTTTTTTTTTGATCGAATGAGGGCTGACATTTTCAGTAGAGTAACTAGTTACCATACTGTCACTCATGGTGAAATCTGTCTATTTGCAAAGTCAATTTGTGTGAAAAGTCATTAATTAAGTCACTTTGTCTGCTAATTTTTAAGTATTAATCATATTTAAATTATTAGTTAAAGTCTCGAATGTGCTGCACATTGTTCTAACAATTTTAGTGTGTGCAATCATTAAAAAATATATAAATCATATAATGAACTAACAGCATGGAAGCAAAAATTTGTATCGTTTATTGAGGAAAATTTTGTCAAAAGTTTAGAATTATTTATAAATTTTATGAAATATTTATTATAAATAATTTATGTAGGTTGTTGAAGTTGTTCTGATGTATGATCAAGAGAAGAAGAAGTCAAGGGGTAAGCATTTTTGAAGTCAGCCTGGTAACTTTTTAATTATGCATGAAGATATAATTGCTTTGTTGCCATTTTATATATTTTTTTTTGGGGGGGGGGGAAGTAATCCTAATGTTTGGTGTTTAATTATATTCATGCAGATCAAACTTTAATTTATTAAAATTTTAAATTTCATTTTTGACACTGTCTCTACCAATATATTAGAAATGATTACTTTTATAGAATTTGGATAAAATAGGATAAAACATGTCATTTAAAAAACTGTCATGTCAAAATTTTAAATCATGAGTTTATTTCATTAGATTTATAATATATGAATATTTTAAAATAAGATTTGCTTTATAGGTTTCTAAATGTTGTAATCTATTTGGAGTATTTAAATTTATGCATTTGATTTATTTAATGTTTTATTTTGATTGGCTTATTCTGAATATAAAAAAAAAGTAAGCTAAATTTCTTGTGTCAAAATTTTAATATGAGTTTATTTTATTAGGTTTATAATATATGAATATTTTAAAATAAGGTTTGCATTTTAGCATTCTAAATGTCACAATCTGTTTGAAAGTATTTTAAATGTATACATTTGGCTTATTTATTGCTTTATTTTGATTGGCTTATTCTGAATACAAAAGTTGTGTAAATTTATTTTGATCCTAAGCTTATTTGCATTTATTTTATATTTGTCTTGTATTATATTTTCCTGTATTTAGAGCTAATGAAATACCTCATTTCTTTAGCTTGTACTAATTTTAATTGTATTTAAATTCGTGACAATATTTTTGGATTTAAATAGATGTGGCTCTTTACTATTTAAAAAAAAATTGTTAAATAAGTCTTACACTATGATTATATTAAGATGTTCAGATTTTTTAAATTTAATCTTTTGCCGATTAGTTTTATAGTATATCATGTATGGTAGAAGTAATTTTTTTCTGCTGTTATATAGAACATAAACATATTTGATTATTTTGAAAATTAGTGTTACATTATCAAGCAATTGAACTTATCGTAGATGTGTATGGTATGTATATTTAGGTTTAAAAGGAAGTAATTATTTAACAAGCTGTAAAATTTTTAAATTCACTTCCTTTGTTATGTATTATATAATGTTTTGTATTGGATAGTTATTTGATTTGAAAATAGTGCAAATAAGCTTAGAAATAATATACCTTGGATTATTAGATTTGTTTTATAGTTTATTATTAAGTAGCATGGCCTTCCTTTTTATCAATGGCTAGGGTTTGGATTTTTATCATTCGAGACTGAAGACAGCGTGAAACAAGTTTGCGCAGAGCACTTTGTGAAAATCAACGGGAAGAAGGTGGAGTTTTATAACTTAATACTTTGTAGTTTTATTTATATATGTTTTTGATTTATTTGTATTTTTCTTTACTTACAGTGCTGTCCTGATCCTAGTTTTCTAGAAGTTATGTGTGATCTTTATTGGTGTAAATTGTAGCCATATATTTAGTCTTTGGGCACAGGGCTGCTATGTGAATTGTGCAAGCTTATCAATGGGAAATTATAAGACAACGAAAAGAAAAGTATTTCTTCTGAATTTTCAAAACAGTTGTAGATTATAATAAAGCTAAATATTAAATCTTGTTTAGCAAGCACATATATTTTATTACTTCATAGCTGTTTAATTTGATTTAGCTACTACAAATTTTATTATTAATGTATTTTGATATTAATATTCAGGTGCACTTTTCCAATTCTTAATTGTGCAGTTTTAAAATTTTTTTACCTATTTTACAGTCAGGATATATCCTATAAATACTTTAAAAGCCAATAAATATCTCATAAGTAGTTAAAAATTAAGTAATGCAGTATAAACTTGAAAAGCATTTTTATGGGTGGAGGATTATTTCTAAATAACAAAAATAAGTATTGAAAATTGATAACTATGAGGATACAGGCAGTTTTAGTATCTCATAATATTGGTATTGATGCAAAATTATACAAATCTTTGTTTTTTACCCAAATTTTCTTTCAAAAGTACAGAGTGCATAAAATACATAAGTAAATATGGTATCTGGGCACCAGATATATCTATGCACTTTCAGAAAATTCACATGATGTTGCATTATTATAAAGCCTAAATCATGAAAATTTCCCTTTGCAATTTTATTACTCGCTATTGTACTTGAATCATTACCTGTACCTGCTGTTCAGTTCTTTTTTGCAAAACATAGCTAGATCTTCATCAGAAAATTTTGAAAACCTTAAGAAATTTTCTTAATCCAGCTGTGTTCTGCTTCATGCAACAGATACTTCTGTACATAAACTAAAATAATTGTGAATATTTTTTTGCATGAAGCATATTGTATACTACTGCTTTGCTATGGAATTTTTAAATATTCCTATTTTGCCTCAAAACTACTCTTGTTTAGTGACTGCTAAGTTGTATCCAAGAAATGCATATCATAAAGCTAAATAAAATTGCCTGTTTACTTCTTTGAAAAATATTTACAACTATTGTCAAATATCAGTTTTTCATTTGTTAACTTTCCCTTGTAAACTGATTGCTTACACAAAGGGGTATTTATTGTAAATATAAACTTTCCTAAAAATTTTTACTTTGAAGTAATGATTTATCCCTTTTCTGAAATTGGTTAATTCTATGGACTTGTTTCAGCATTTTGAGGTTACACATTTTAGAAAATCTTTACAACACAGTAAATGTTATCAGTCATTTATTACTTCAAATAACGATTTTTTTTCTCTTTGTTGGGGGACAAAAGATATGAGCAAATATTTAGTTAGTATTTCCACAATTCAGTGAAATTTTTTTTACAAAAATCCCCCCCCCCCCCCCACTTGTAATAATACAGGGTGATTCTGAATTCATCATCAATATTTGGTGGGCAGGTAGGGAATAGGAAAAGAACACTATTTCACATAGGAAAGCATAGGCACAAACGAACGCATGACGGTGTATAGAGGGCGCTTTGTGTCCGCATCTCCCATGAACGCGCATAGCTGTCTGCCGTGTGCAGCCAGTCGTCATTCGACAAGGTGACTTCGCAGAAGTAACATGAACCGGTATACGTTTCAAGAACTTGCAGATATGCATCTAACTTACGGTGCCGCAGGAGAAAGCTGTCTTAGAGCTAGGCAAATGTATGCAGAGCGCTACCCCAACCGGCGCGTGCCACAGCATCAAATGTTTTCACGTGTTCATCGACAACTGTGCGAAACTGGATCATTTGCTGGTATTAATGTTGATCGAGGCAGCCGCCGATCAACACGGACAGTTTCAGTCGAGGAAGCTGTCCTACAGTCTGTCGAAGAACAGCCAAGTTCTAGCACACGAGGTATGGCTCGCCAGTTTGGAGTTTCACAATCAACAGTGTGGCGGATACTAAACGAGGAACGTTTACATCCTTTTCATTTGCAAAGAGTGCAGTTACTGGAAGCAGAGGACTATCCCAAGCGTGTTACTTTTTGTCAGTGGTTCATGCAGAGAACAGCCGTTGATCCCAATTTCCCAACGTATGTTCTTTTCACAGATGAAGCGTCCTTCACTCGTGAAGGTGTCTTCAACACACACAACTCGCATGTGTGGGCTAATCAGAATCCACACGGTACGAGAGTTAGAGCTGCGCAACAACGCTTTGCCGTCAATGTGTGGACTGGGATCGTCGGCGACTGTTTGCTGGGACCGTATTTACTACCATCCCGTTTAGATTGCGCAAACTACCTCATATTTCTTCAGACTGTGTTACCGGGTCTTATGAACGAGGTTCCTGCTGTTATTCTCCGGCGAATGTGGTTCCAGCATGACGGCGCTCCAGCACATTTCGCAAATGATGTGCGTTGTTACCTGACCAGAAAATTTGGAGCTCAATGGATTGGTCGCGGTGGACCGGTTTGTTGGCCACCACGGTCACCGGATTTATCTCCAATAGACTTCTTTGTATGGGGTGCCATGAAAAACATGGTGTACGAGACCCCTGTTGCCAGTGCTATGGACCTTGTAGCACGCATATCGGTTGCCGCCGCAAACATCCGGGAAACGCCAGGCATATTCCAGAAAGTTCGGTTGTCCATGCAACGTCGTTGTGAGGCATGTACTCTAGCAAATGGTCAGAATTTCGAGCACCTCTTGTAAGTCTGTACAAAAGATGCACAAATAAATGTTTTTTCTCTTACCACTTTCTTGTTATGTTTTCTTTCCATCATTTAACCGGATTCATATTGCCCTACTACATGACGTCTGCGCCCATGCTTTCCTATGTGAAATAGTGTTCTTTTCCTATTCCCTACCTCCCCACCAAATATTGATGATGAATTCAGAATCACCCTGTATATGTAAAACATATTACAAGGGGAAAAAATACTTACACATACAGTTTTTGTTTCTTGAATCAAAAGAAATACATTGTACTCATAAATGAGGTTCTTTATAATCTGAACTAAAGTATGAGGGTGGATCAAATAATAAAGAAGACTTTATTAATATCAATAGAAATTTTTTATGCTTGTTCTCATGACAATTATGAGCCTAAAAATTTGCCTGGCATTGTTTTATTCTTCATACAACAAGGTGATTCAGAATAGAATATTACACAAAAAGTGAAACTTCTCTACTGAAGCAAACACTGACAAAGTTATCACTAATCATTTTTTGGATTTATGGGGTATTTTGTAAGTCTGTTTTCTCCATGAATGATATATATAATGCAGTATAGTAATGTTAATGTTTAAAGAAGATTAGAGCTTCACCTGGATTCTAAAGATGTTCCTTTTTTGATCCAAATGTTCATCTTATCCATCAATGCAATAAATACGTCACACAACAGGTGTGACAAAACAAAAAATTCACTGTAAATCACTGGATCACCTTTCTTATAGTCTGAGCTTATATTCTAACATTTATTTGGATTCCCTTAAAGATAGATTCATTGGGGAAGAAATATTTTCATCAGATAAAGAAGTCAAAGAATTTTTATACAGTAGGATTCATGCACACGCGCGCATACTAGTTCTTTTATTATACAAGAATTTAAAAAAAGAAAGAAAAAAAAAAAAACTCCCAATATGTTAAAGTGTGTAGATGTTATGGAAAGCTATCTTGAAAAATAACTTTGGTGTAACTTTGATAAATATTATTTCAAAAATCTTTCACATTTGATCCACCCTCATATATACATGTAAGGGAAATTATCTGAGACTTTGTTTTAAATTGGCTTGCCATTAATCATTGGCTCCAGGAAATTGAAATTGTTCTTGCTCGTAAATTTTATGCTTTATAGTCTCTCTTAAAAAAAAAAAAAAATACAAATGGGACATAACTTACTTTTGTTTTTAAGCTGATGTTTGTGCAATAATAGATGATTTTAATATTTTGCAAAGATACTTTTCTGATTTTAATGGGATTTTTAAGAAATCATTTTTTTTTTTTAAATTTAAAGAACTTTCTTAATGTGTAAAAGAGCAAAATTAAGACAGAATCAAGAAAGTATTCTTTTTTGCTTTCTAACTATAATGAATTAAAATATTAGTTTGCTAGTTGGAAAGGATAACATTCACACATACTACATAAACAAAATCAACCCATTTTAATAAAATTAACTAATTTTAATGAAATATGAGTTTTAAGATTTAAAAAAAAAATGCATAAGCAAATTCAAAGATTTTTGTGGATAGCATAGCAACCCTGTTTTGTTTGAATTTTATTACAATATGTGCTTATTCAACATATTAACTGTATATCTGAGTGGTATGCTTCTTTTTACATATTTAATTTTAAATGTTAGATATTTTGTGGTTTATATTGCTAGATAAGTTATTTTAGTGTACCTTATCTATTCATTCCTTAATTAGCGTGATACCTAAGCATTTTAATTATAATAAAATATGTAGGAGTTATTTGATATTTTTTGATTAATAGTTATAATGAGTTATTTTGCTAGTCAAAGCTGAAACTGATTTTTTTTTCAAAATTGGTCTGCCTTATTTTATATGATACTTTTATAAAGTTAAAAATTTTAAATTATGTTATTTTAGAACATATTAGTATGTTCCAGAAATTTTTTCAAATTCTTTGAATACATAAAGAACTTGTATGTGTTAACATATATGCTCTAAAAATTTTTGTATTATACTTGTTAGTTTATTGTATTTATACATTGTAATAGTTCAAATGAAAAAAAAAAAAAAAAAAATCTTAATATGCATTTTTATTTGAAATTTTTAAAAATAAAAAGATGCTTTTGACCTTAAAAATAGTTTACAAATTTCAATAGTTATCGAAAAAAGATACATACATTTATTTAAAAGTATCCCCATTGTTAGATGTTAACAGTTGCATTTATGGTGGGAACTTCAGTAGTATATCTTTAAAATTTTAAGACACATCGGATCGTTTATCTAAATAGGTGTGACTGTGTTAAAAAAAGTTTTATGAGGTGAAAAATTATTACATTTCAACTACATACATTTACAATTTCTGTATTTAGTTTATTGTCCATTTCTTAAGATTTGAAAGATACATTTTTAATTAATCACTGGCTTCCTTTCTAGAACGTGTCTTGTAAATGAAATAAATTATATATTCAAAATTTAAATTGTGACTATAAAATTAGCTTGATGTGGCAGATTAAACTTTCTATTTGTTTGACTAAAGTTAATATTTTGAGTGATAATTTCACGTATATCTCAATATATCATATATAAATTCTTAATCTGCCAGGATCAGTTTCAACTAAAAACTTGTACTATACATTAAAACATTTTAGGTCACTTTTGTTCCAAAAACATATTTCATCTTAACCAATTATTATTTTCCTCTTTGCTGGTATATTAATCTGTCAGTCTTTTACTCTCAAGATACTGTCTTTTGGATAATACTTACTTTTCTTTTTCCAGTATGAATATGAATTTTAAGTCTGACTTAAATGCTACTCTGATAAAAACAATGAAGCTATTAATTCTGTGTTTAGTGGAAAATCTTTTGAAATCTCATTTAAACAAAAAGATATTTCTTGAAACCTTGCACAAAGCACTGTTCTCCGTTATTGAATTCTTTTGTAGTATTAGTCATTTTTAATTCATAAACAGTCTTATAAAATGCTAAAGCATCTTAACAAAAATGTTTTGATGTGTTTTAAAAAAAATTCCTCTAGCTCTTCCAAAAGTCTTATCTTCCTTAAGCATTTTTTTAAGTAATATGAAGTTTTCAATCTATTTAAAATGTATTATGTACATCTGAAAATTAAGTATGTTTTTTAATAGAGGGATTTAAGAACTAAATTTTTAAATGTATAATTGAACTTGAAAATATAATTTTTTTCTAAGGGTGGGGGAGAAAAAGCAAAAAATTGCATAATTCTAATCTACAGTCGGAAGAAAGTATACACATATACTAACTGTACTGCAAATCATTGTATAAAAATGTGACTTGTACCAATCAATATTAATGTCTACTACTTAATACTATACCTAAATTTTTCTTAGGGGAATATATCGAAATTGTACCAAACTTTGTAATTTTCTATACGAATACCTAATTTTCACATACTTGGTATTTTGGTAAATTTTATCATTGGATACCAAACTTGAAATCATTCGATCAAGTAGTTTAGGAATTATGCAGGTTTAAAGTTTGGAACCTCTAATAGGGTTGGCAAGATTTTGCAAAAGGTGGAAAAAAAACCGGTAAAAACCATTGGTTTTTGCCACTTTTTGCGAAAGGGGCAAAAATAGGTATGTTTTATTTTCAGAATGTAATTATTATTTTTTTACTTTTTACTAATTTAAACTCTAACAATATGTACCTTTTGAACTTTTAAACATAGAACATTAATTAAATTCATTATTAAATGCTATAAATTACTAGCTATTTTACTAAAATACTTTTTAGTTTAATGTTACGGGTGGAAAGGATGGGAAAGGGGGGGGGGTAGCTATAAAATAATTCCCAGGTTTTAATTAAAACAGCCAACAGTTATAGAACGACTAAATTTTATGCTTCAGTTAATCTTTAAAAGAGTCTAAGAAATATTGCCTACTTTGCTGTGCCTTCAGCTTCAGAACAATAGTATTTTGAAGATACAAATCGCATAATCCCTCCCCTCTCATGAATATTAATAAGTTTTATCTATTTCAGTTATTTTCTATATAAACAGATTATTTTTGTTGGAATTTTAAAGGATTACTCGTGTAAATTTAATTGTTAAAGTTATATAGGTTGAGAAAAGAGAAAATGGAGAATTTTAATTGTTAAAGTTAGGTAGGTTGAGAAAATGGAGATTATTTGTTGCAAAGCTATTACTCATATCAGGGCCATAATCAGATGATGGCAGTGTGAGCTGAGCTTCCACCTCCTACCTAGCAACTTCTTGAGCCTTCTCTAGACTTAATAATCTTTCCATATTAATGTGATCTATATTACACTTAAACTTTTTAAAACTTTGTAATAAAAAGTTTTATGACAGGAGGAACTTTTCCTGTACTTCTGTCTATATTTATACAGGGTGTTTGGAAAATAGCTGACAAAATTTAAAAGGGTGGTAGTGAGACGTAACCTAAAGAAGCATTTTTTGTCATAGAATGTGTGTCTGGAAATGGCACATTTAAGAACTGGTGATGAAGAAAAATGTGAAACGTGCAATGTAAGACAGTGTATAAGTGCCAATATGCGTCATTTCCGGATATACAATCTATGACATAAAATGCTTTTTCCCATCTCCTCTAGTTTTTGATCACCCTGTATATCATTAAAGTGAAGGGGTGGGGGGGGGGGGAACTGTAATTTTAATACACAGCAGTGAATTAGCCCATACAAAAAGTTTCAAAGCCCTCTTTTAACTATCAACAAGTACTACCCTGATATATATTAGGATATTACTATATTAAAAGTTAGGAATGAAGAACATATAAATTTATTTACAAAGTAGATTTTTTTTGCTTGTACTTCAAATGTTATCATCAATTCAAATTGTTTTAATTAATCAAATTATTATCAATGAAATACCAAATTAATATTCTGATTTAAATCTCATTATAATATGTAAAAAATTATATTGTTGCTTAATTTTTCAATCCTTCTATTTTTTGCATTTTTGCCACTGTCCGGGCAAAAATATCATTTTGCTAGCAAAATGACCAACCCTAACCCCTAATATTAAGTTCATTTTTAATAGTTGCAAAACAAATTACAATGCGGGTAACCTGTAATTTTAGATTTGTATATATGAAGCTTCTAGAAATAATTTCTATATAAAAAAAAATATTTGAAATTAATTTTCGAAGAAAAAAAAAATGATATATACAGTAGATTTAATCAAATCCACACAGCTTGGGACCAGAGTTGTGAGGATTTTAGAATTTTGTGGATTTCTTGTCACTGTTTTGTTTACATTTTTTAAACAGTAATATAATTTGACCGTATTAAAGCATCGGAAATTATAATGAATCATTACAATAAGTAAAAAATTAAAATAAATAAGTAAAATATTAAAATAAGTAAAATATTAATAAATTAAAATATTAAGATAATTGAAGTAAATTATTAAAATTACGTAAAATAATAAAAATTAAGGAAAAAAAATATTAAAAATAAAGGTCAAGTAAATAATTAATGATGCAGTACTAAATATGCATAATATGAAAAAATATTAATCCTTCTTGTTTCATTCAGCCATATTAGTCAAAATTACAAACAAAATCACGAAAAAATAAAAATTGTTAAAGATTAAAACTGAAGTTAAATACTGATGCAAAGTGGCTACTGTTACGCCGTTTTTTACTTTAGACACGAAAATAATTTGGATCAGAATCTTAAAATAAAGAAATTTTATTTCATGTGTATGCAAGCTTGATTAAATAATAATTGTCGTGGAAAAAAAAAATCCTGATCGCCACTAATATTAGCGCCATTTTAAATTTTTCGGAAGAAAACGCATATTTTCTTTGTGCAAAAGCTCGAGTTCAGCTATGTTAACGTTAACCATAATTACATATTAAAATGCATACATAATAATGAAAAAATAAAAATAAATATTGAAAAATGGAGAAATTAATGCAAAAAAAAAAAAAAAACTCTTTGGTTACAGTTGCAGTTTACACTTGCAAATATTGTGCAGGATACAATAGGGTATATTTTTGCTTTAGATGCACAAATTAGTGCATCAAAATCATAAGTAAATAAATTTTATTTAGTAGTTAACCCGCTGTAATTACCAAAAAAACATAAACAAAAAAATTAGGGAAAAAAAATGATCGTCACTGATTTCAGCACAATCTTGAATTTTGTTACTACAACTTAACTGTAAGTTTCACTGTTTATAACTGCAACGATACACTGATTTTAGACATATGCAGATTTTAGGGAGTTTACTGTATATATAAATTGTAACTGATGAAATTTGAAAGACTTGGCTTTGTAGAAGCTTAAAATAAGCAAACCCAAAGTCACAGCTTATTGCCAAGTAGTAGATGAGTTATACTTAAAAAACTAACCACATTGTAATCTGTCTTTCAACGACTAAAAATGAATTTAACATTAGTAGGTGCTCTAAACTTTGATCCTCCATAATTCCTAAACTACTTGATAATGACTTTCCATCCTTCCATTGACTTAGGTATCCGAAAAAAAAAAAAAAAATTACTGACAAATCTAAATATGATGCCAAAATTAGGTATTAGTATTGAAAATTTTAAATTTTAGTGCAATTTCTGTATGCAGATGATTCCTAAGCAAAATTTAAGTACCATGAATTAGTAAACGTTATTAATAATAGATTTTTACCGGTCTCATTTTTATACGATGACTTGTGGCAGAGTTGGTATAGAGCAGCCATACTCAACCTGCAGCCTGGCGACCTTTTTTTTTTTTGCGGCCCAAGAAACATAATCAGAAATCTCTATTTATAAATTTAAGTGAAATGTGCATAAGAAGTTTTTAAAACTTACACTGTTCTTTTAAATATTTTCAAAGAAAGACAAAATCTGTCCGTTTTTTTATAATTACTATTTAAAATTATCTTAAACATCTTAAAGGTTGTTTCCTTAGTCAAAAGTTCTTTTTACATGCAGTTCTATTTGTGCTATAGTATTCTATACATTTCTTAATCTTCAGCACTAAACAAATATTATTCCAAATTAATTAAATTTGCACTATATATTTCTACATGTAAAAAAAAAAATTTTTTTGCATTGAAAAAACGACTGGTTCATTAAAACAAATCACCTGATTTTTTCCTTTTGAACATCTGCATTGTTACATTATTACGTTTTATACTTATCATATAACTAACAATGGTTATTAGGGTTCAACGTTTTCCATGAAAACATATTGGTAGAAAAAAGTTTGATAACCCTATTAACAAAAATTTTCAGAGTTAGAAATCTACTACATTGTATATTGTTCGGAGCTCTTTTTTTTTTTTTTCTTTTAACATTTCTTTTGCGACAAACGTTCAATCCTACTGATTATCTTACCTTTATTATATAGGTTTATTATACTACTTTTGTTTTCTTACCGTTTTTACGTTATAATTGTGTTGCAGCCCGCAAGAAAAAAAAGGTTGAGTATGGCTGGTATAGAGTATACTTTTTTTTCTCCACGACTGTACCAAATTTTCATGTTACTAGGTTTATTAATATAAAAATTTTAATTTTAGATTGAATGTAAACATGCTGAACCCCGTGACAAGAAACGTCCTGCACAGAATAATGCTCCTGCAAATCAATGGGGTGGTCCACCAATGGGACCTCCTGGTTGGGGACCTGGTGCTCCTGCACCAGGTGCTACTGGTCCTTGTGGTCCCGGTATGGGTCCAGGTGGTCCACCAGGTCCTATGCCTGGTCCAATGGGTCCGCCTATGAACAATGGTATGATGGGTCCCCCAGCTGGTGGATATCAAGGTGGTTGGGGTGGTCCCCCTCCATACGGTCCTCCTCAAGGTAACTATTCACTGATTAATCAAAAGAAGATTAAGGGCTAGAGTTGAATATCATAATTTATTTTACATCTGAAGTAGTAAGATTTTAAATCTTATGTGTTTTGATAGATTTAAACATTTTATAAGACTATTTTCTAAAATGTACAAAATATGCATGGTATTCATCTTGTAAATGAAGGTGAAGCTGTTTTAAATATTGCATTACATACCATTGGATTATATAATGTGTAAACACTCACATACACAGATTGTTTTGTATGGTTTTGAATTTAATCCTTTTATTTTGATTATATGAAGCAGTTAAAAAGATATATGTCCATCTCATTTTTTTTTTTCGTCTGCGATGCCACACTGCTTTTTAGAACTCTTAGGAATGTAAATTTAGTTCAGTGCATATTATCCATATATTTAAAGTATATTTTATTAATCTCAATACAGAGCATTTTTCTATTGCTGGGAGGGGAGGGGAGAGGATGAAACAATTTTGAGTTTTTGATTTTTTAGGCCCCAATAATCATTTAAATATTATTTTTAATTTTAAAATGTTTCTTCTTATGCTTAAAAAGAAAAAAAAAATCTAAATTTTATCACCAGTAATAAGCCATGTACTTATAATGGGTCACCTGCTACGGTAAAGGAAAAATCGAGTTTATATATTATACCTACAACCAGGTAGAATGATCGGTGATTTGTCAATAATTCAACCAATCACCTGTCACATTAGTTGCTTGTGAGTAATGTATATATAATTAATTATTTTTGTTTCATTTTTCAAAGTAGATGACCAATTACCGATACTTGCCTTACTGCAAAAAAATTTTGCTTAAAATCTCAGCAAGGTGTTATTGAAATATAAGCTGAAATCGCTAAAATCTTTAACAACAATAGGCTAAACTATATAAAATATGGAAAACAATGAAATATGAAATCTTAAACTTAATTGGGGCAAAAAATCAATTAACTATAGACTGGCTATTCTGATTCCAGAAACACTTATTTTTAATATTGTTGCCATGGCATTGGTATTTCATTTCACACAGATGAAGGATAAATTTTGCTTATTTTGATCGTTGTTTTACTTAAGATAATTATGGAATGTGGCAACTGATAAATTTACTGTAACTGCATCACATTGACCTTTTTTTTTATATTTTATAAAATTGCTTTCAGGTGTAACAATAATGGAATAATCCTATTGTCATCATTAGGATTGGATTTATTACCAAAATGTATTTAAAAATTAAATTTATATAAATGCATAATTTTAGAAGAAAAAAAAAAAGCTAGTGATGTACAAATGAAGACCTTTCATTTAAAAAAAAAGAATTGTTAAAATCTGTTCAATAGAAAGTGCTGATGAGTTGCCAATAAAACTGAATAAAAATAGACATTCTTAAGGTTTTTTGTAAAATCAAATTCATTGGGCATGTATCTAATGGTCTTAAAAAATATGTAAATTTACCCTCCCTTCTCCTTTTTTACTTACCCATCATACGTAAGGGTAAGTCTTGCAATCGTTTTGAAAATCGAAATTTTTTTTTTTACGGATTTACACGTTTCAGACACTGGAGATTCCGAAAAACATATTTTTAGAAAAAAAATTTTGCCGTCCGTCTGTGTGTCTGTGTGTCTGTAAACGCTCTATCTCCCGAAAAAATTGAGATAGAGACTTGCAATTTGGTATGTACTTAGTATGTAATAATGAGAAGAAGCCTATTTCATTTCAATAACCTCGATTAACCGGAACAATTTTTTTCGGACTCTCGAAATATTCGTTCTGATGAAAGGTATATAAAAATTTTCGAAATTGTTTATTTTAAAAAATGAATATAAAAGACAATAAAAAAACATAAATTTTGAATAAAACATGAAGTCGATCGGATTATTAGTTGCCGAGATATTTGGAATCCTATTTTCCACACTCTTCGATTTTTCATGACCCTGTATTTCATCCAAATTTCACTTCAAAGATATATTTTAATTGGAAATTTGACGCTTAATCAGATGCAATAAACCGCTAGTTAATAGGAGTATTATTTTTGGAGTTATAAGGAAAAACCTCTTTCAAGCAATTCAGTAATCGAACCTTTACAGTTTGTGACGTCATCAAGCCACGATTTTATTTGAATTGCAATGCATTTTATAAGTAGTTTACACATTTTTATTTTAATATTTTACATTATGCATATCCATGATGGGTAAGTATTACGGTGGCCCCCAACGACTAGTTTTTGTTTTAAAATTCTTTTACACCAGTATTTTTCTGAAACCCATGCAACAATTTTTCTAAGCATCACATAAATAGTAAATCCCAAACCCACTTTTGTCTCATGAAATTTATGTTTATAATGTTCCAATATTGTATCATTTTAGAATTTGAATAATAATAAAAAAAAAAACAAAAAAAACAACAACTTTACAAAAGTGGCACTCCACTTAATTGAAATTTTAACCAAGTTTTTTGAACAACAGGTGCAAGAATTTTAAGGGCATAATCTCTAAGGTCAGTTTAGTCATTGGTTACATTGATTGACCAATGCAAGCAGATTATTACTTACGACATGTACCCCATTCGTCCCGATCTGTTTTCAAAAGCTGATGATTGGCTTTGGAAGTACCACGAGCGGCAGGGGAAAAAACAAACTAAAGTACAAACCGGAACTTTTAAAAAAAGTTAAAAATAAGTGTTAAAAAAGTTGGGTATAAAATTTGATGACCGGGGAATAAACTTGTAGTTGTCAAATGGAGTAGTTGCATTTGGTGACTAATGACTGCTAATTTCGAACACTGATAAAGAAGAAAATAGATCTGAACTAGTTTCCAAAACCATATCATAATTATTTCCACCAATCTGATTTTTACAACTTACATCCACTTGAAAAATGGAATCTCTTGATTTTCTATCTACAACCTCTTTTCATTTTAGGTCAAAAGTCACCAGACACTTTCGATTTTAGATGTTTTGTAGAATATCTAGAGAATAATTCCTTCTGGAACATGTTTGATCTCATATTTTTCAATGAAGGTGATCATGGAGGCAATTGCAAGGTGTGTGTGTGTGGGGGGGGGGGGGGGGGGGAGAGACAAAAAATTGAATTAAAAAATATTTATAATCGCCCTATAAAAGAACGAAAAATCATGCGTCAGACATAGATTATGAAACACTTTCCATCACTAACAGAATATTAAGAAATTTCATTTTTTTGTACAATGAAATTGAGATATCTAAAGAAGCAATTTAAATAAATGCTACTTATTCTATATACCGAGAAATCCCTGTTTTTCTCCCTCAGTAATGCATATCAATCTCATTATGTTTGAAATATCATAACATCAATATAATTCATCACAAACTATTTTCCCCCATTGACCATAATGTAACTGTTTTTTTTGTGTGTCCCTATAAACAAACTATAAATGCTACACTACATTTTCAATTCTGAACATTCTGTATTAAGCCTCTATATATAAAAATTACATAGCAACCCGAGTGTATTTATAACAGAGCACAGACAGAATGAACCAAATTCTTAAACACTTTTCAACTATGTTGGAAAGTATTAATAAAATCCTCAAAATATCACATAACTATGCAAGTCTGCTGTAGTACATAACTATGTGAATCTTGTACAACATTTGTGTTCATTCATTTGTGTAAGAATAGCACATATATTCATGGGGATATAAAGGTTTCTTTAAAAAATTCAAGACATTTTCGCATGTTTATAGCATGCAGAGTTTTTAACCAAATTCAATGTGGTAGTACAGTAGAAACAATATACTATAATTAGAATATAAATATATTAAATATTTGATAAAATATGAGTATTTGTATAAAATAATTTTTAACTGTTCGAAATTGTTTCTATGTAAATTGTCAACTATATAGAGCAACTTGTGTAAAAATGCCAATCCAATACCATGAAAATTCAGAGAGATATCGGCAATATTGCGAAATTGTCATTTTTTATTAACTGGCTTGTTGTTCTAACAAAAGAGTTAGCATTTAACATGAGTTAACACAATTTTGGAACAGATGCTTCAATTTTGATAATTCTTTTTTGTTGGATTGAGATTGTTCTGATTATTCTTCCAAGGAGAACTGAAACATCAATTAAAGAAAAATAACAATTTGTGGAAAATCTTATTTAGCTAGTTTTACAAAGAAACTGAAATTCAGCTCACTATATCAATATCGTCAATATCTTTCTGAATTTTCCTGATATTTTTTTTATATATGGATTACCATAAAAATTGACCACTAAATTATGCAAAAGTTTTGTTATCCTTTGTTCATGCACAGTTAATTATTCCATTCATATTCTCATATTTCATCAAATATTTAATATGTTTTGTTCAGTACCCTATATAAATCTATTTGGCCAAATCTGATGTTAAGTTTAGTTGAAAAACCCTGTATGCTATAAGCAAAAAAACATGCGGAACATTCTTGGATTTTTAAAGAAACCTTTAGCTCCATGAAATTACATGCTATTCTTACACAAACGATTTACAAGATCGATAAAGACATGTGCTACAGCTATAGATCGTTTCAAGCATTTTATTTTACAAGGTAATTTGCAAATATTTTTTAATTCAATTTGGTGGTGGTCCCCTAATTGCCTTCATGATCAAACCTTCACTGAAAAATGTGAGATAAAACATGTTCTTTATCTTCTTGAAGTTTCAAAAGAATTTGTCTAGATATTCTATAAAACAGAAATTCAATATCATCTGTTGTCTCTAGATATTTGATAAAACATTTGAAATCTATAGTTTCTGGTGACTTTTGGCCTGGCCATATAATGCATGCTTTGTATGGTTATGGTAATTATTTTCTTTATCTCCTATATGTTAAAAATCTTCTGTAGATTTACTGTTGTGTGCATTTTAATGAATCTGTTCCTTTTAAATGATTTTTTCCCCTGTATTTCCTCCCACTCCTCCTTACTTAAAAAAGCATTTATTATTATTTTTTTTTATTTAAGCCTCTAAACAAAAGATCAGTGTACATTTACATTTGAGAATCTAAATTTAAAGTAAAAATGTTCTTACTATCAATCTGCATTAGAGTTCTTTCATTGTAATAAAAATATAAACATTTTGCAATTTATATTAATAAACTTTGATTATAAATGTGTTTTTTATCCCTATTAGGTGGATGGGGTCCTCAGCCTGGTATGTATATTAGAATATATATGTATATATTGCAATGACTTGTAAATATCTACCAATAATATATATATATATATATATATATAATATTGTCTGAACATAACATATTCTTGAATTCAATTGTGTTAAACACATTAAAAATATAAGCAGTAATACAGTGAAACTCCAATTATCCAAACTCTAATCATTCACATCGCTAAATATAAATATAAAGAAATAATTAAAAAAAAGAGCTTATTGAAATTAAAATTATATGCATGGATTCATAAAAATATAATTTCTTTTGAAATTTCTGCTTGAACCTGAGTTAAAATTTAATTGGAATTTTTGAAGTTCCCAGTTCCTGAGGCTCAGATACTTAAAAAAAAAAAACTGGAATCTTTTTTATAAAAGTAGGTCCTCCTTTTAGAAAGAAGACATATTCAATGTATTTAATAGAAAACATACCTCTTTTGCACTCTTTCGAGGTTAAAAATTATGTATCCTGAAGGACCTATTACAGTTTGTTTTTATGCATACCTTCTCCATTTTTTTGCTTAAATGATGCGCTATATCAAATCCCTAGCATACCTGAAAGTCTATAATAGGGTAATTCTAAGTCTGTATTTCCCTAATTTCAAAAATCTTCTGTAGACCTGCAGTTTTATGCTCTTGTGCACATTTTAATGAATCTCAGTTCCTTTTGAAAGTTTTTCCCCCTGTATTTTCTCCTCCTCCCTTTTCCTAAAAAAAGAACTTTTACTGTAGATACTGTATTTTTCTGTTCTCATTCTAAGAAAATCCAAAGTATTCTCTAGTGTTTTAGAAATTTTGTAACTCAGGGATACCACTTTTCTGCCTTTTTAAATATAAAATCCATGTTTTCCATTTTTTATATAAAATTCACGATTTCAGCCTATTCTCTTCTATAATTCTGCGATATTAGCTTTTTTTTTTTCTATTGCCTATAATTAAAAAATATATGCATTAAACGATATGACTTCCTTGAGTTTCATCTTACTGTTAAAAAAAAAAAACTGTCTTTTGGGGGAAAAAGCTGAAAATTAAATCAAATGATCCATGAGTAAGATCGCAAAATTAGGTCAATCACTCAAGGAAAAAATCATGATTTTCTTCAAGCGGTTGCAGAAAATCTCGTGAATTTCGTCAAGATGTCGTGGAAAAAAAAGTCCAACAATTGCAGAAATTGCAAATTTCGTCAAGTGATCGCGGAATAAAATTACTGTTGTCAATTGACTGATTATGAAACCAATCACTAAACAATTCAGATGGTATCCAGGTATTCTTTTGATGTTTATAAAAAAACTGGTAAAGCATTTATATTGATATTTTTGAATACCTGTAGCTTTTTTGATTTGCCTATGACAATTAATAGAAGACTGAAGTGTCCAGCATGGGTGCAAGACCTTCAGTCTCAGGACTGATTTCAGTCTTGGCAAGATTTTTGACTGATAGTAAATTCTATTTTATGTACTCAAATAATAGCAATTTTACTATCAAGAACTTCTAATTACTTTCATTTATTGTTTGATATCAATTTTTAGCCATAATACAAGACACAGGAATCTTCTAACTTATTTTCATTTCGTTATTCCTTAATAATTAGAAAAGTTTTCAGTTTTGGTTTGCATATACTTCTTGCACCCATGGTGTCCAGAAGCATTGTTGCAAAGCAACACAGTGATTTTCTCTTTGCTTTTTTTATATCCTGGAGCACTACTTTTCTTATGATTTGCAAGCAAGGTTCAAAGTTGGTAAACTTTTATCAGTATTAAAGATCTCATCCAGAGAATACTTCTCTGCAATACTTTTGAACTCATTTTTAAAATGTGAGGCACCAGTTTGGTTAGCCAATAATTTTTCTCCAGAAATCTCTATTTTATCCCATAACGTTTTTTCCATTTGCATAACCAGCTGTCCTTTACTTTGAATTGTTCTCTTAAGTTCACAGCAAAGGCATTTTCTTTTAAAATAGGTCCAGTAATTGAGATTCCTTTTTACCTTTGTTGCGTAAACCACAAGAACAGCGCCTCCATAGACACCAATTGCTTCGTAGACACCAATTTTTATTATGTTAGGTTTGTAATTGCTTCCATTACCTTGTTTCTTAGTGACTTGTCAAGCTTCTTTTTTATTTTACCCAGTCACTGACTGTCAAAGTTCAGACATTAAGCTTATCCGCTATCGTCATTAACTCCCCTTTTTGATGACATTTTACTATGTATTGAATACATCCGTTCAGAATGATAGAGAGATGAGCACTTAAACCCAACAAAAGACTGAGCGATGCATGCATGCACATGAGAAAAGTGCAGGTTTTTCTGCGATCAGTTTTGTTTAAGTGTGAATTATGGAGAATCTTTGAGAACTGTCCATACAACTGGTAAAAAATAGAGGAGGTAATGAGTTAGGACTGAATATATGGGCGCTAGGGTGGCAAAGATGCAAAACATTTGTTTGGACATCTTTCGTGAACATGTCGAACAAGTAGGCAGAATTCTACGAATAGTTAAAAAAAATAAAAATAATAATTTGAATTTACAAGCGAGCAATAAATTATGAGCTTTTATTAGTCCTGATATGGGAGATTCCATATATGAGAGGGCTGGATATGAAAGTGTCTGCTGTTCATTAGGTCAAGGATGTCCATGTGTCCAACCTTGCCTGAAAACGGATTGCCACTACCATTTCTGAATTAAAATCTGTCTTATTAAATCGGGAAAATTTCTGTTATTAAATATGGCGATTTTTGTCGATAAGAAAGTAGCGATAGCTCTGTGAGCTTCAGGTCTGATATCCTTGCATTATGCCAACTTTTTTATGTTGACTTAATTATTCAAATTTCTTGCTATCCGGGTTGGATAGTTGGAATTTTACTGCAAATCTATCAAAACAATTTAAAGTACAGTTTAAAATAGTCAGAATTTTCTAGATTTCAAGAAGTTTTTAGAAGTTTATTGTTTAAAAGAAACTATTTAACAAGATTGAAAGTGTATTCAAATAACAATGTTTGAATGGTACTTAATTTTTTAAGATTGCTATAAGTATTATACAGTTGTTATAAATATTTATCTTTCTTGTAGCTATTTTAAAAACATTTCTTTATTGAAATATTTTTTATTAATAGGAAAAATTAGACATTTGTGCCAGTTAATTTTCTTTTATATTGAGAATATAACAGAATTTATTCGATTTCATCTGTATCAATCTTTCTCTTTTCTTTTTCTGTTTTTATATAAAACAGTTTCTTTCTTTTTAATTTTTTATTTCTGCTTTTTTAAGTAAGGTTATAAAGTTGTTAAAAACAAAATAGACAAAAAAAAAAAAAAAAACCCTGTATTTCTTAACTTTTTTTTAAATTAAAAATTCACCTCTTCTTTCATTGAGATTAGTGATGCAATGAATTTCGAAACATACTACAAATTTTGTAGTTCTTTTATGTAGCTAGGGAATTATAAAGAAAATTAAGAATGCAAGTACATTAAATGCTGGTCTCCTTTAAAATTTGAATTTCGTCACTTGTGACAATTTGGCCTGCTGTGCAAGATATGATCTTATTCTGGGAAGATCTTAAACATAGGTAGTTATAGGGTTAAACTTTATTATGAGATAAGACTTAACTTTTTTTATTATTTTTTTTTTCAGTTAATTCTGAATTCAGTATTATGTCATTACTGATAATAAAATTTCTGTAATGATTACCCTTTTGAATGCAATTTATTGTTTTTTAGGTGGCTATGGTCCTGGTTATAATAATTGGGGATGTGGTCCTGGATATGGTGGCCCATATACCGGCCCACCAGGCCCTCAGTATGGACAGCCTGGTTATGGAGGATATGGTAATATAAGTTTTATCTAATTCAAAAATATTTGAATTTGTGTTACTTTATGTATATTAATTGCAATATGTGTGTATATTTTTTAAGAAAATTGTAATGTATGTATAAACTAATGTTTAGGAGACATTTGCTTATTGGTCAACCCCTTTTCTTAAATTTGCTAAATGCCTTTTGTTACAGTGAAATCTGTATAAGTTGGCCACCAACAGTTCAAAACTTTTCTGGTTAACATATAAAGGTTAAAAGCAGAATGCAGCATAACAATTTATTTTATAGTAAAAAACATACTAAAACAACTTAAGAACAATAATTTTGCTACAGATAATGAAAATTAAATAATGAAATAAATCAAACTACTTTCTGCAAAACCCTATTCAGCATCTTTGTCGTCTCTTTTTTTAAAAATCTTCTCTAAAATTTATTTTTTTCTTTTCAATAGTTATTCTACTTTGTAGCCATAACATTTTTATTAATTAAAAAAGATAAACACGTAATTAAAAATTTATAAAAAGTGCTATGAATGCTGTTAATTAAAAAATTAGCCTTCAACAAGTATAAATTAGCCTGAAAATCAGGTAAAGGAAATGCTGTAATCAACTAATTACAAAAACTAAAGATATTTAAAATGATTGATCTTAATATACATAAAGGCATTAACATAACTATTTTAAATACTCAGGGAACAAAAGATTAACCCCGTGTTATAAAACTGTATATTCCCTTTAAATGCCAATGGCCATTGTAAAAACATATGGCCAATATATAAAGGCAAATGCCTATACTATAACATAAAGTAAAATTGAATTTATTGTATTTCTCTAGCCAACATTCAAGATAGACAAAGATGGCCAACTTATCAACATGGCTTTAATGTATTTTATACTCCCATTCTGCATTGTCCAGACCCATGATAACTTTAAATATACATAAAATCAGTGTTGATTGGTTTTATATTTTAAATGAAAATCTTTCCAGACAAACCTAACGTTGGGGGCCATACTGTCTTCAGCACTTCACACTCTCGAATTTATATGATTTTATATTTTTAAATGAAAATCTCTGCTAACTAACCTAGAGTTAGGAGCCTTGCTGCCTTCAGCAGTGTACACCGGCATGCTACACACACTCTGGACTGTTTTGATTTTATATTTTTAAACTGAAATCTTTCAAACTAACCTAATGTTGAGGGTCCCACTGCCTTCGGAGGCCTACATCCTCGAATTTGTGTGATTTTATATTTTAAATGAAAATCTATTCAAATGAACCTAGAGTTGGGAGGTGTATGCGTATTACACTCTGGTTTGTTTTTACATACAAACCTGGAATTAGTGGGATTTTATATTTCTGACAATATTATATAGTCTGACAATTTTATATTTGAAAGATTTGATTTTGACATTTGGACTTATATTAAACATGTATTAAACTTTGAAGTTGCTGAGAAAACCTAAATAATATAAAATGACCCCATTCCTCTATTAAAATTTAAGCTCGATAAAGTTGCAAGTGCAAGATGTGTTTCTGATAACCAATACAATTTTCTTAAAACGCAAAATGATAACACTGGAAGGGAAAAAAGGGGGTGGGGGACGATTTGATGAAATGACTTCCAAAAAGTAATTTTTTTGAAACAGTAAGTATTAATGTTTTTCAAACCAAAGATATCATTCCAACCAGTATGATGTTTTGTGTGTAATTTCTTTATTAATTACTATTAATTGGATCATACAAAGAACTGTATAATGTTTCCTGACTATCGCCCTTCTTTCAAGCTAAGAAAAAGTGTAGTCTCCAGATGTTGTCTCATAAAACTTATTCAAGATCCTATATATTTGCATCTAATGGCCCTCTTTGATGTTATAAAATCTATAATTCTAAAAGCAATTTCATGTAGTGACAGTATATGGACTTTTATTAAACCATTTCTCTTGGGTACTTGAAGCCTCGTCTCAGGACACTACAAGTCCACTTAATCTCGACACTGCTTAAATACAAGTTTCGAGGGGCTCAGATTAGGATTTGTTTGAAAACCGTACAGCCAGCAGCTGTACTGTTATTTATTATGAGATGTTCGAATGGCAAAGATTGTTGAAAAGACTGAACTAAAGCCGAAGCCTTCCTGATAAATGAACTTTATGTGTATTGTATTGTAAATTGCTGTATGAAGTCTAACCATTAATAAATTAATGTTTGTTCATTAACAAAGTCATTTTAATTTAAAAGCAGTACACCAGGAAAGTTCCCAAAATAAGTGTGTACTTGTTGTTTTTGCGAATACAGAATTTTAAATCTCCTTGGAAGGAAAAAAAAAAAAAAAAATTGGCATTCGGGAAAATAATTTTTTGAACAGTAAATATTGATATTTTTAAAAACAAAAACATTGCTATGACAGAAAAAGTACAAATGTTTTTTTTTCTTTTGTATTTTGATCTGGAAAGCGGCTGCAACAGTTTCAAAATTTCAAAAAGAAGAGAGGAAAAAAAAAAAAAAATTACATGCTTTTCTTTTTACATGCTCTTTCTTGCTCTTTATTACATGCTCTTAATTACATGCTCTTTCTTGAAGTTCCATAGAAATCCGGTTTTGGGGCAGACAATTCTAACATCACAGCATTTTGTGATGTTCATTATGGTTTTTAATTATATTGGCTAATTCATAGAAGTAGGATTGTATAACTAGAAGGAAGACAACACTAAACAGCTCTGAAGGGTACTGGGGGCTGATGAGATAGATGGGCCCCTGAACTGGCTGTTTAAGGCACACAATAGAAATTTGGTGGCAAAGACCCCTATGCATACTTGTTAACTTGTACACTTTTTGATCATTTTTTTACACTTTTACACTTAAGATACTTATTTTTACACTTTTTGGCAAAGTCCCCAAGTTTTATTTTTCTTCCCTTAAATTATGAATTACTTTTTAGTTTATTTTAATATTTAATGCAAGGGGAGGTCATTTAGTATTGTCGAAGAAATGAGTTCAAATTTCCTTGTCAAAAATCACCAGAGGGAATCTTTTAATTTTTATCTATCTAAAAAGGTCACGTTTTGACTCAGTTTTTGCTCAGGCATTCTTTAAAAAGCAAAAATTAAATAAAATAAACTATGTATATATGTCTTTAAAATCAGATTTTAATGAGTGTTGTAATATTTTCCTTATTTTTCTCATCAAACTATTTTTATAATGGTAATTGCAGAATTACTTATCAATATTCATTTATTATGTTCTTAAAAATAAGTGTAAAAATGCTTATACGTTACTTAAAATATGGATTATGTGAGACTTATGATGTTCTTATTACAAAATTAATGAAAAAAAAAAAGTGTAAAATACTCTTTACTCATAGGGGGAGAGAGAATAGGGTGATTGATGCACCCACAGGAAAAAAGTGGAACCTCATAGATTAACAAAGTAACAATGGATCAAATTTTAAAATAGAGAAAATTAAAAAGCCACACTATATATATTTTTTATAATATCTCATATATATATATATATCCCTCTCCTGGAGGAATTTATTGGTATCGGGGGGGGGGGGGGGGGGGGGGGTCTTGAAAGAAAGCAATCCTGTGGTTGTCTTCCTTTTAGTATAATCTAACTTCTTTGGGCTAATTATGAAGAAGTAAAATCTGAGCCATGGGTACATTTGGACCTGTCTTTGTTTATCCTCATCCAAATTTTCAGACCTCTACATTTCGTAGATTTCCCTAGTGCTCGCCAACAGACAGACACATGCAAATATCTTTCTGTTATTAATATAGATAAGGTTATTTGCTTCATTGTAAACTGGTCTAACTTACACAGGTGGCCAAGTTACAAGAGTGGCAACTTACCAGGTTCTACTGTATATTGCATGTTCAGATATATTGTACTTTTTCCTTGTTTCCTGTCTTGTACAATATCACAAGGGGCTATGGTACTATTTGTAGTTTTATTGTTATATTATAAAGAGTTTTTATAGCTAACATGCTCTTAAATTTTAAACAATGTTTTAAATAAAACTTTTAAACAGTTTAATCTCAAATCCAAATAAAATTCAGCAGTTACTTTGTTTCTAAAATTTGTTGTAATTTTATAGAAATCCATCGTTTTGTATGAAATTTTTTCAAATATAACCACTGACATTTTAATAAAATCATTTTCGAGCTGAAGTCAAATAAAAATTTCTAAGCTCCAATCTCAATCATGAATTCTGCTTTATCTGCAGTAGAAAATTGTCTTTTTAAGAGATTCAGCAACATTCAAAGATGAACATATTATTTTGGATGAGCTTCTTTTATAATCTTATTTAAAATGTGCTGGTATTGTCCAGATAGAAAAAATAAATATTTTTTAGTTCTCTATTTATTAATCATGTATATATTGTGTCAGTTTACATTGAAGGTTTTTCCAAATTCTTTAGCTTAACATAACTTTCTTGGTACTAGAAATGAAGAGTGGATATGAAGAAAGTGTCAGTTGATGAAAACTTGCAGTACTTCGGATTGCAATCACTGAATGATATTGTGTTTTTATTTTAGCTTTAGGGATTTCATAAGTCAAATTTTAATATTCAAAATTTTTTTGTTAAAATTTATGTTAAAAAACAAAGGGAGTTCATTTTTTGTTAACATGGATTGATTGATTTTGATCTTCACAGATCTTTTCATTTTTCAACAAAATTCTATCAAATCCTTTAAAGAAAAAAAAAAAAAAACTCACTAAATGTTTTCTATATGTATAAAATTCCACAAGAATTTAACAATAATAAAAAGAAAACAAAATTATGGTAGTGTATTTTTTTAATGGCCAGTTCCGAGCGTTTTGATAAGATGTATAGTAAGCTGATTATTCTAAAAGCCACCTCTTCCTTTTTACTATGATATACTCAGCTTAAGCTGTTCAGTTCATATCTATGAATTGACATAAATGTTATCAAAGTTAAGAAAATTCACTTATGCATAATTATTCCAATCTACAATCTAAACAATAATTGAATATTTCACACAATATAATAAATGGATAGAGATATATGATCATTTTAGAAACAATCATAGCAAGTAATGTATTTTGAGAGTTCTTTTAATTTGTGCTTGAAAAATAAACCTTTTAACAAAGTATTAATAAAGCAAGATTAAGTGGTAGTCTGAAATAAACCAAATGCTGCAGGTATATTCTCAATTCTCATGTTCTTTGGCGAAAGGTGTCCATTCCATAGTAAACTAGTCGTTGGGGGCCACCGTAATACTTACCCATCATGGATATGCATAATGTAAAATATTAAAACAAAAATGTGTAAACTACTTATAAAATGCATAGCAAATCAAATAAAATCGTGGCCTGATGACGTCATAACTTTATAGGCTCGGTTACTGAATTGCTTGAAAGAGGTTTTTCCTTATAACTCCAAAATAATAATCCTATTAACTAGCGGTTTATTGCATCTGATTAAGCGTCAAATTTCCAATTAAAATATATCTTTGAAGTGAAATTTGGATGAAATACAGGGTCATGAAAAATCGAAGAGTGTGGAAAATAGGATTACAAATATCTCAGCAACTAATTATCCGATCGACTTCATGCTTTATGCAAAATTTATGTTTTTTTATTGTCTTTTATATTCATTTCTTAAAATAAACAATTTCGAAAATTTTTATATACCTTTTATCAGAACGAATATTTCGAGAGTCCGAAAAAAATAGATCCGGTTAATCGAGGTTATTGAAATGAAATAGGCTTCTTCCCATTATTACATACTAAGTACATACCAAATTGCAAGTGTCTATCTCAATTTTTTCGGGAGATAGAGCGTTTACAGACACACAGACGGACGGCAAAATTTTTTTTCTAAAAATATGTTTTTTGGAATCTCCAGTGTCTGAAACGTGTAAATCCGTCAAAAATTTTTTTCCGATTTTCAAAACGATTACAAGACTTACCCTATACTACGTATGATGGGTAAGTAGAAGGAAGAGGTGGCTTTTAGAATAATCAGCTTACTATACATCTTATAAAAACGCTCGGAAAGCCACCTTGCCAAAGAACCTTTTAAATAAGAACATTTTAAATAAGATTATAAAAGCTCATCCAAAATAATATGTTCATCTTTGAATGTTGCTTTTTTGAATGTTCTCACTTTATCTTATTGAGAATATATTCTTTGTAGTAAACAGTGTTCTCCATCCAACTCTTTCTCCAAAAAATAGTTTATTTTAAATTTTGATAAATTAAAGGCCAAATGTTCAGTGGCATTGTTTTTCTTTTTTACCAACAACTTTAAATTACTTCAGCTTCTCTAGAATAGTTAGTTTATACCTTTACTGTCCTTTCTCCGTATCTTTAAAAAAATGAAAAAAAAAAATTATACTGGGTTCCCACTGCCCTTATGAAGGCTTTATAAGTCCTTAGTTTTACTTTTCATTTTTAAGAGCTCTTATAAGTACTCACTTTTCACTAGTAATTCTTATTTTACCTTGAAGTGCAGTTTTCAAATTAGATTTTCTTCTAATATTTTATCTAGCTGTGTCATAGTGTTGATAAAAGTGTTTACTAGAGTATAATCTTTTTGTTAAAATATAAAAGTATATGATTGAGAAAAATAAACATTATTCTTAATCAAATTGGTTCAGCTATTAACAAATTTTGTATTTTTTTTAAAAAAATGCAATAGTTTGACTGGCAATGAAGGTTTTTATTTAATTTTCAACAATATAAATTGATATTTTAATAGTAACAATTTAAGTAACCTTTTTCTGATAATAAAGGTTTGGTCAATAACATTTTCATTTTCTGGACTTGAAAACTGTAAGGAATCATTAAAAAGACTTAATTTTTAGTACTAACTAAGCTCGGATATTCTTTATTTTGCTTACACATTACAAAAAAAAAAGGGCTTACAAATTCCTTTAATTTGGAAAAAGCATGAGAACCCTGTTTGAGCTGTTTATTTTCGGCCATTTAAAAATATATAGGCTAAAGACTGTTTTCTGAAAGAATTCAAGTGCTTTTCCTATTGTTTTACCAAATGATTTTGATTATAGGCTATGGAGGTGGTTATGGAGGTTATGGTCCAATGAGTGGGCCTCCGCCTAATCCTCCTGCACCAGGTACTGAAAATAACTTCTCTGGACCCAATATGGGTGGACCTGCAGCAACTGGTCCAGGTCCTGCTGCTACACCTGCTGGAGGACAAACTGGTCCTCCACCGCCAGGTTAGTTTTGAGGATATATATGCACTTTTTACTTGCTGTGGTGTCTGGTCATTGATGTTGTGCTGTCCATGTGGTGGTGATGTTTTATATTTCTTGTGTCCTCTGTTTGGGTGTATTTGCATGCTTTTTCTCAAGAATTTCTTTTGCTTCTTTATTTTCACTAGCATAATCATTTTTTTTCCTGCCATATTATTATTATTACTCTTCTATTGCTGTTTATTAAGAATGATGTGGGTTGTGAAATTCTCACAGTGGATTTCATGGTCTTAAGTTTGCTATTTTGTGTGGACTGTCAGCTTTAGTTGCTTTAATTTGTGATCGGTTATTCATCTGTTTTACACACACACACACACATTTGTTAGCAGTTATCTATGGTAATTTCCTTCCTTGATTCCTCCTAACTTTTCTGCCCTATTTGTTAATCTACTGTAACAATAAGTAATTAATGATATAGATTTCATCTAAATTCCACCCACCCATAATTTCACTTCCTCCTTTTGCTCCCCCTTCCCACTGTGTGCTAAGTTTATAATCTTTAAAACTCTTCTGTTTTGTTTGTTATTTTATTGCAACAATAAGTAATCAATAATAAGAATTTCTCCCCCCCCCCCTTTCCCTTATAAAGCACACAAAATTTAAAATCAACTCATTAGTTTAATTTTTTCTTCTCCTATTTGCAAATCTTTAGTAAGGTAAATAAGGTAAAGAAATAATAATTTATCTAATAAACTCTCTTCCCCCCCCCCCCTTCCCCAGACATAAAAATAATGCTTTTCACATTTTGCTCCCTTAACTCACAAAATTAAAAACCTTTAAGTCTTTTTTAACTTTCTGTTTTGTTATTTTATTGTAACAATAAATAATGATCATGTAATTTTTTTTCTTCCTCCCACCGAACTGGGATTTTCTGACAAAATACTTTATTAGACGAGGACTGAAACATCTAACATATTAAATCCACACAGGTTTTTTTTTTTTTTTTTTTTTCCCCCCCCACACAGCATTCCATTCTCTATTGCGTTCACTCGTAGACTGACTGTGCTGGGGGGAAAAAGCAGCAATGCACACGTATGAGTGTGCATATAACACATACATGTATTATTTTGTGGATGTTTTAGGAATGGAAAATTTTAATCAAAATCCACATCTTTGTTGTTTTATAGGCTTTGAAAGGTACATTAAATCATTTCTTGAAATGTATATCAATGCCCTAAAAATTTCAAAATTTCACACCTAGCCCTGCCATAGGATGTTATCGATTCACCAGTCTGTGGTTGTAGGTCTGAAGTTGTTATAATCTAATACCTGAAGTAGACAATATGTATATATATAAGCATGTTATTCTGTCTGCTGGCAGTAGTAGGTATATGAGATTCAAATTACCCATGCAAAAGTGAATTATTTTTTAGATGAATGTAAGGTATATCAATAGTTGTAATTAATTGTTAGGCTATCAAAGTTAAGCATTAATATGAGTATACAAGGCATTAGGAAAAGGTTTTCTTTCTGAGTGCCTAGGAGCAATAATTAGATTAGTTCTGTTTATAATTAAAAATATATTTCCTTGTAGAAAACTTTTATCTAGTGCTCAATTCTGTTACTAAGGCAAAACTAGAAATGTCATTTTCATAATCTGGAAAGAAAAATTGATCAGTCTAACATAACACTGGGCAACAAAAATTGATGAAGTTAATCAATGCTTCCAATATGAAAATACTTAATTGTTAATGAGCTCTATGTGCTGAATCTATACTAATAAAAGAAAGTTGTCTCTCCGTGTGTGTGTGTGCACGCGTGCTGTGGCTAGCAAAATCTACCACATATAGGTGTCTGAAAATTTGGGTGCGGATAGTCCAAGGCAGGTCTTAATGCACCTAAGGTTCGGATTTTTAATTTTTTTAAGACCTGGAAGTTTTTTGCCCTAAATAGTTAATAACTTGTCTTCTTCGTTTTTGGTGCCCTTTCTCCATTTAGCTTTTTGCCCTTTTTTACGTTCCAGTTTAGACCCTGGTACAAGGTCCAATGAAGTTTTTATTTTCTAAATTGTTGATAACCCGTCTCCTTTTAATCTGATCATCTTCTTTTTTGGGGCCTTTTCTTCATTTAGTTGAATCAATAATAAAATGGCATTCTTATGATGAATCGGTGCCATTTTAGTCTGTACTTGATCTTTTGCATCTTCATTATAAAGTTATTTCTTGAAATTGGGTTTACAAATTGTATTCAAAATAGAAATTATTTTCAATCTGTTTAAATAAATATAGTTATAGATCTTTGAATGTTATTTTCAGATAATTTGTTAAAATGAAAAAAAAAATTGGGATTTGAGCATTTGCATTAAATGTCTTTTTTAATTTTATTTGCATGGTACATCATTACCCTCCTCCCTTCCCTCCCAACATATAGATCATAAATATTTCAGTTGTCTATATGCTTGTGATATAGATAGCAGTTTTCCTGTTATATTATGGGGAAAAACAAGAAATTTGTAGCCAGTCCTTGCAGTGTTTAATAATTTAAATGTCATGTTTTTTTTTTCTTCTTGTATGACAAGAGTTCTCTGCAGACATGTAATTTTCTACTCATCAAAATTTCTTTTAAATCTTTTTTTTTTTTTAAATACATTGTTAGACTTTTTCTTATTTCTTCTCATTTAAAAGCAATTTTTTTTAATCATTTTCCATTATTTGTTTTTAATCTTTCTTTTGTTAGGCAAGATTTAGTAGTAAGTAAAGGATATACAGGTTGAATCAAAATTATTGCCCTGATAACAAATGACAATAACTTTGTTGTAAATAACGATAGGAAGAAGCAATCTGAACTCAATGCAGAAGGAAGTTCAAAGTTTTATTTACGTGTTTTATAAATGTTGTTTGTGACTCTGCTTTGTCATACGAACATTACCCAAACGATAGTACACTTCAAGCCGTGTATTGCGAAGAATGTTACATAATCATTGATATGCAACATCTGTATCAAGTTGTGACATGAACCATGTCTGTAACATATCCAAATAACTCCTGCATGTAACAATTGGCTTAGAAGGGGTAAAAATAAAGAACCATACAGCTTTCATTTCAGAATCGCGCAGAAAACATTGACTTAAAGTTTTTTCTTACAACCGAAGAGTCTTGTAGAACAGATATAAAGTACGCAAACAAAAATTTGAGCTCTTTGTATTGTGTTCAAATTGTTTCTTTATATTGTTTATAAAGCAGTTATTTGTCAGTTGTAATAAGGGCAATGATTTAGACTCGCCCTGTATTATTTTAAATTTTATACAATTATGAATACACCTTCATAACATTACACATTAATTTCTTTTTAAAAGGATTTATAATTATGTTCTTTAAATTTTCTGGATTTTGATTTATATTTTACTTCTCAGGCATGGGAACTTACCCTCAAGAACCTTCAAATTTTGGCCCAGCTCGAACAGGATTTGGGCCAGGTTTGTTAATTTTCTGTGTTTAATTTTTAATTAGATTTTAATTTAAAAATGATAGTCATTAAAATAATTTCTGAACAATTGTTATAATTTAAATATAAATATATTATTTTAAAATACCTTTTTTGTGAAATTTCAGGGTATGGTACAGGACCTAATAATTACAATGTAGCTGGAAATTACACTGCCCAGGGTACTTACAATGCCCAAGGCACCAATGACAATACACAAGGTACCAGAACAGCTGGACAGAGTCAAGGTTATCATCCATATCGACGTTAATGGGATTAAGGTTTTAACAACAATGATATATAGAACTGAATGTCACATTACAATCAATAAATCAATACATTCTTATTTGTACAATATGAATGTTTGATATTTTCTGTTACCAATTATTTTTTACTTAAATCATGTTTTGTATTTTGTAAGTAGCAATCATGTTTTGAAAATTTCCATCTGAATCATCATGTACAAAATCATTACTTTCAATAAATGTCCATTTGGAAGGGGCTTTTCTAATCTTTTATTATTTTTGGATTGAAGTTTCTTATATCTTTATCCATCTTAAGTTGTGGTGACCCAATTATTTCTCTTCACAAACTTATACACAATGACATCACTTACATATTATTTTCCCTTTAAAGCTATATAATTTTTTAAATGGTTATGCTTTTTTACTTTAAGTGACCTAACATGAATTACATAATCTAGTAATAGCTAAATGATAAGCACTGTGTGATTGTTATTTTTTCTTAATTTCCTATTTATTTGGTTCTAATAAAGTCATTGAAATGAACAAAAGCTTATTTATATTATATTATATTATATATATATAAAAGAATATATAAGCCCCCCAACTTTCTGAAAACCAAATTTTTGAAGAATATTGTATTGATACAAAATTGAAATGACAATTAACTACAGTCAGTAGCTCAGTATATAACCCAGCTATATGTAGATAATAGAATGCCCAAGTTAATCTATTGTCAACATTTAATCTTCTACTATGTCTTCGCATCTTTGAGATGCAATGATCCTGAAATTTTTTTTTCTAGTGTACAAGCATGTAAGCCCTCTTGAATGAGATTCTTTAATGCCAATGTACAATGGTACCTTGATTAATGATGGTAATCTTTCTAGTGCTGCCTTTGTTAACCAAAACCATTATTATCAAAGGCAGATTTCTCGTAAAACTTAAGTGAATAATTTTTGCGACCCCACAACCATAGTAAATCTTAAATGCAGTTAAAAAATTTAAAATCTCCTCAAGTTTGATAAATGTCATTCAGTTATTATATTAGTTACAAAAAAAATAATAATAATAAATAATAAATCGAACTAGTAGAGCTTTGCTAGTCAGTTTTTTTTCCCAAATAAATCTGTGTAGGAAGGTCACACTGCTTTAGGCGGCGGCATACATCTGTGCGAGCTATGTCTGCCCCAGTCTCGTCAAATCAAACAATCCTTGAAGTATCCTGAATTTTTTTATTTCAACACAGATTAATTGAAGTTTTCTGCATTCTTGTTCCAGTTGCTACAGCAACAGATTTAGAATTCTTCCAACTTAAATTTTATGACAGCTTTACTAAAGTTTAGCAGAGTAACTTAACATTTTAGTTATGTCAGAAAGTCGCAGCGATATGTGTTACAGTGTTAAAAATCACAGAAAACAAAATAATTCTTGGAGGACAAATTTACGAAAACATTACTGCCAAGATATACTCTGCATTTTCAGTTTAAGAAAGTAATCTTGTATTTTATATTAAAATTTATTGTATTAATTTTTTATATTGCCATATTTATTATAACAGAGTATTTCATAAGTTCTTTTGTTTGAAAAAGTTTTTTCCCCCCTCATAGTTTTGTATCTTTGCAATGTTTTAAAAAAATCTTTAGAGGTGTTTTTTCTTTAAGCTGTAATCCATGTTGGATTGTTATAAATTATTTTAACATTTCATCATGCAAACATTTCTTGATTTCAGCTTCTTGCTGTTCTTAGTCTTTGTCCCAATCATTGCAATTTTTAAAAGGAATGTTTATACCTGTTTGTTTTTACTTTCTTCTACCTTTGCAAGAAAGAAAGTATTGTTTTCGTAAAAATTTTTAGACTTTCAGCTGTCTACGAATTTATATATTTTCGAAGGTCCTGAACACAAGTTGACTGCTTTTAGAAAATACTTGTCTGTGTGTTTCTGTTTGTGACACTAATTTTGTGGACGTTCTATGGAAGAAAATCAAACTTCAGATTCAGTTAGACCATGACATAAATTGGTGCTGATTAGGTTTTGGTGTAAATCGCCAGGTGCTGCTATGCTGCATTTTTTCATAATATCCGCGGTAGCTATATATGAATAACTAATGCACAGAATTTTAATAAACTTGATATTCTGTTAATCTTAACCAGGGATCTGTTTAGGAAAAAATTGGGTCCTTTAAAGGACTCTTCACAAAATTTTTCATTTCAAAAAAGGACCTTTCACAAAATTATTTTCCCTAAAACAGGACCCTTCACAAAATTATTTTCCCTAAACAAGGACCCTTTACAAAATTATTTGTCTTAAAAATAGGTTTTTCACAAAAATTTTCCATCTTTAAACCAAACATTTCACAAATTAATCATTTAAAAGTAAAATCTGACCTGTCACTTTTACATATATAAAGAAAACATATGTATTTTATATCCATATATCTTCTTAAAAATGCATAAACAAGAACCTGAATAAAGCGACCATTTCAAATTCACAAAATTATGATTAGATTTTTCACAAATATAAAAAGCTGTTCACAATTTCACAAAAACAGGACCCTGTGAAAAAAGTCTGGACAAACATAAATAGATCCTTAGTAGATTTGGGTGTATACCGCCCAACATGTCTTGCTGTTCTGTTTTTCATGATTTTCGCGATAGCTATATCTCAAGTGACTTCTTTTTTCCCCACTCATTTCAATTGCTGGGTAATTTGCTGCAAGTTTGCAAAGCAAAAATTGACTTTTTTTTTTTTTTTTTTAAATTATTGATTAATTTGAAATAGCATGCAAGATTTTGCGAATCCCACACAAAATAGGAAAATGCTGTATAATGAAAAATGCTGTGTGGGATTTTCCCCTTTAAATTCTTTCCGAGGCATACAAATTATCTTTTGCGGAAATTCTGAGAAACCAGTTCATTTTGTCACGTAAAAAATCAATTATTTCGACAAACTGTCGCATTAAAAAAAAAAAAAAAATTAAGAATTTCAACAAACGGTTGAATGAAAAGAAAAATCAATGTTGACAACCAGTTGTGGGGTAAAAATTGCAAATCTCGTCAAGTCGGTCACTGAAAAAAAATGCAAATTTCATTAATACGCACAAAGAAAAAAAACATTGCAAATTTTGTTAAAGGATCATGAAAAAATGAAACGTGAAATTCAAGTGTCACAAATCTCTTTAATTGATAACAAAATTTTGAAATTTTTTTTGTGCTCCATACGGATTAAAAAATATATATATTAATTTTTTTGCCAGTAAAAATTTCTGCCTTCCTTTTCATTAATGATCTAAAATCTGTACAATTCAGAAATCTGAAAAGCCTTTGGTCCAAGCGGTGCAGATTTTTCAGAGTGTATATAATATGATTTAACCCCTTAAGCACCATGACGTACCTATGTGCGTCATGAACTCTTCCATTTGAAATACCAGGACACGTGTGTACATCTTCATTTAAAGTTCTAACTGCAATATTCTAAACATCTATTTTTTTGCATCGCTAATTGCTATTGTGATTGGTTTTGTATGAGCTTTGTTTGTTTTCGCACCCAATAGATGTTACATGTGCAATATACCTCTAGTTTTGCCGTTGCTTTGTTTCTTTCTTCGTCATTCATTTTCTTATGTGTTGGTCATTCTGTTCAGTTGTCTTTCGTAAATTTTAGTGTTTCACTTTCGGTTTTGTGTTTATATCTCTGGTAGATTTTATAGAATCTGATTTTATAGAATAATTGTGTCAGACACGGACAGTGATTATGCTCCTAAGTTTAATGATGACAAGAACGATAGTGATGATAATATTTGACCACAAGTAGTTGGTGGGTATAACGTAGGAGTCATGTGGTATCAGAGAGGTCTATTTGAGTGATCTAGTGAAAGAAGGAGGAATGAGAGGGGAAATTTCAGTACTAAGTTAATTGATCTCAGATTACCATATCTGGCTAGTTAGCGCCTTTTGATATAGAAAGAAAATAAGGTTATATGTATATTTGTTATACAAGAATTCAAATTCGCAATTCTTTTTCAAGTCAACGCAAGTGCTTAAGCAGTACATACGGTGGCTTGCAACCCACTTTAAACTTCATCGAAAATTAAAATAAAAATAACTTTCAAATTTAATAAACAATGCATGGTCTAAAAATTTATAGAATTTGGAAACTGGTGGCGCAAGGGACTATTCCATTCTTTTTCATCGTGATATGCCAAAACGATTTTGGAAAATAAGTAGTGAAATTTTATTAGATGAATTCATTGTTGGAAAATTTCACTATTATGAACTTTAGCTTTGTTAATAAAACAGCAGAAATAATTTTGTTTTCAAGTATCCAAAGCAAATTTATTTGGTGTTTTAATTACTTGTATCTTTGTTTTGTAGAATTTAGTAGAACTTTATAATCTCACTTTATTTAACCCTCTAAGCGTTTTGCCCGTATTTTTCCGTTTCCCAGAAACAACTTAAATTGGCTGTAGACAAAATATTTTTAACGGAATTGTATTTTAAGATATATGTATGATAAAGAGATATGAAGTGTATTTTAGAAACAAACCGTGAATGAAAATCTCAATTAATATTAGTTTTATGAGCGTTTATATGAAAATGCAGGATAGCCCTCAGAGGGTTAAACTTATCAGGTGTCGATGCAGGATTTTTTTCTTGAGGCTCATTTTGTAAAAAGTTATTTTTGGGAAATTTATCATATTTTTTGGGAAAAATAACATTTTGTAATGAAAGACTAAATCCAGTTACTGAAATTCGAGGGAAAGATATCGTAATCATCACCAAAGACAGGAACGCTCAAATATGTTGCAACCCTAAATTACTTGCTCCTGCCACTGTCCGAACCTGTGAGTAAATGGATTCTTCCACCACGCAAGGTTCTGTCTCGCCAACTCCTCGTGGTCGAATATTAGCTTTGCATCAAGCGAGGATTTGAACTTCAAAACCTTATTTCTGTTCATATAATATAGATAAACCATCTCCTTACATTACATGTAATTAAATAATTCACATGTAATTAAAAATAAGGACAAATTACTTTTGACTGAATTTAATGTATCTGGTATTCAACATAGTATCACTAAATTTAAGATGGTGCTTAAGGGGTTAATTAAGTAAATGATTTGATAATCTTGTAAAGATTACTATAAATATAATTTGGCTGTAACTAAAAACAAAAAAAAAGTTATAAATCCTTCCTAAAATATGAACTAAAAAGGGATAAATCCTCACTAAAATTCAATTTCTATTTTAAACGCTGTCACTCCTGTTGTTTACACAGCCAAGAATGCAATTTTGAGGTACTATAAACAATCTGCCATATATAAAGCACACTTCTGCTTTCCTTTTAGGCTGTTTGATATCATGTTATGTGCCTAAAGTGAAACTTAGGATTAAGAATGACATGAATTTCAGACTGAATTACTTCACAATAAACATTACATTGCAACAATTTATTTACAGTCTGTTGATTACATAGATGGAAGTATTGCACAAAAGGCATACATATACAAAGACATAGAAAGTTCAAAGTACCTATATACAGATACTCAAAATTTGTTCTGACTAGATTACAAAATTCATACAATTTATATCCTCATCAATAGACATCCCCATCATGATAGTTGGAAATGAATTTGTACATCTCACTGCATGCATAATTGTTGTTATAACAGTTATTGTTACCCAGAGATGTATAGATTTATACTGACTCATTTATGAAAAGAACATCACAATTCAAAAATTGTCACCAGTATTAATTGAAAAAAAATTGTTAATTCACATGTTATATCTATAACTAGAACAGTAAAATTAAACATCTCTCATTGTACTTGGTATTTCTTCACTTAAAATTGTTATTACGATTGCTTTTTTTACCAGCAAAATTTATATTGATTTTTTTTTTTTGCATAAAATTTAGATAACATTAATATTCAAATTGCAAATCATCTAAAACTGGCCTACCCAACCTTTCAATAAAGCAAGGGTGTACCTCATCTTGATCAAACGATGAAGAGTACCCTTATTCAAACAGTTGGAAACATGTCACAATATCATCTGACTTACAGTAGTGATAGCAATACACATATGTCTAAATGATTCTCATATGTTTCATAGTGGTAATCATAAGGTCCCGGTAATACAGGCTCCCCACATAAAAATAAATTGCAAGAAAAAAAAAGCATAATGAATATATAGCTTTGCATTTTTGATTTTTCTGAGGGGGCTATCTCAAAGTGTTTTGCAGGAGAAAGAGCCAAAAACCTTAACACTACTGGTAATAAACATGTAAACATTAATGATTTTAAATCAAACCATCTTTTAATATATTTTTAAATTATAAAAAAAATCAAACATTTTTGCTTTTGCACTTTACTGCTGTATTTAATTTGCTCTTTTATTTCTGTACTGAAGAAGAGATCCCATAAGCTTTAAAATAGTTGTAATCTGGTTTTATGGTTCTTTAAACCTTAAATGTGTGGGGTACCCTGCACCCTACCACATCTGTTTAAATATATTTTTTCATTCTTGAAATCTAAAGCATCAGCACTTAAAAAAAAAAAAAAAATCTTATTTATATTTAGAGTATCCCTGAAACCAAAGTGTAGTAGACCCATTAACAAAAAATAAGTGAAATAAGTCTAGTATTCCATATATATATATGTATTTGTGATAGCACAAATGATTTTATGTTATCGTATTGGTATTTGCAATCTGCAATTTTAAAAATTGTGATGATCTTCTATAATTGAGCAATTTATTCTATATTTAACATGATAAACTTTGACAAATAAAACATTTTTTTTTTCATCTACAGTCATTTAATTATTTTAAACATCACTCTAATATATCACTAGTATACTCAACTTATATTATTAAATACAGGGTTCATACTAGGTGAAATCTGGAAAACTTAAGAGGTAAATTGTTTTGATCTTAAAATATCGAAGTCTCCCAAAATCTGGAAAAATTGTTTAGTTACTCTGGAAAAAAAAAAAAAATCCAACCTATTTTAAAATCAGTGTTAGCCAGCAATCACTTCTATTTGCCGTGGTTCATTGCTGGTTGTATGGGAAAAAAATTAATTTAATAAAATGACTGTGGATTTTTTAAAAAAAAATGAATATGAACCCTGAAATAGTTAATTGTTAATAGTTAATCCATTGTCCCGTCGACCACTTTTCATAAAAAAAACTGTCGCCAAACTATAGGATTTAACGTCAAATATGCAGTCCCATTCTCTTGATGTCAGAAGCATTAAATCTGTTTATGTCATGAAGCGGTTTTTAATTGGACATTTACCTGTATTTTTCATTGTTTTATCGATTTATTAGTTATTTCATTAATTAAAATAACAATTGCATCCATAAATGGCTGTGCCATGATATTAAAAGAGAAAAGGCATTGAAAAAATGTTGCATTGCATAGTTAAGTGCAATAGATAAATTTCAACTAACGTCACAAACTCCCAGCTGAGAAGGATAATTAAAAAAAAATAATGTAAATAAAATCCAAAAATTTTTTTTTTTTCTATTTTCATTAATATATTGTAATTTTTTTGTGTTTAAACTTACTGATAGTTGACACTTTGGTGAGTGGGGCTTTTCCAAATTTATTTTATTTTATTTATTTATTTGATATTCCAATGGCAACATTCTTCCATTTGTTTATTTGGCATTACTGTTTGGCGATAATTTTTTTAATGAAAAGTGATCGACAGGATAATGGAGAAGTACTGTTAATTGCCGTTATGTGAATATTCAACAAATGAAAATACAGCATACTCTCGATTATCCGTGCGCGGATTAGCCGGTTTGCGGATTATCCATGCTCATTCCAGACTCACAAAAAAATTTAAAGAGAAACATTTTAACGCTTATCATGCATGTAAAATCGATGTTGATGTGAAATAGAATATTGTCCGGTTTAGCTGATAGTATTGTGAAGTGCATAGGGGTAAAATCGAACGGTTTGGAACCTTTTTGACGGAGTAGGGTTGAAGGGGATGGGAGGGATCGGAATGCTGCTTGTTCTTGTGTTGAATGCCTTTCAGTTGTCCGCTCTCACTTTTGCACGTGTTCCTTTAGTTTTTGTGTCTTGTTTATCGTCAGTTAGTAGCGTGAAATTCTTTACTGGTAAAAATGATTGGTGTGAAATGAAAACGAAACGTTTTAAATGTTAAATAAAAAGTAGAAATTCTTCAAAAACTTGATAATGGAGAATCAGCTAGCAAATTAGCAAAGGACTATCAAATTGGAGTACAAACTGTACGCGATATAGGCAATGTACGAGACAAATTAATTACGGTGCCATTACTGCGGTTCGTAAAATATGTGTCGATATACGACAAAAGATGAACAAGCAGCAGAAGCTAAGATGCATTATAGATTCTTTTAAGCAGTAAATGTTAAAAGGAAAAGTCCTAGGTTGATGTTATACGGAATGCAAATGTAAGTAATTTTTGTATTTTTGTACTGATGTTGAGTTTTTTCTTTAATAAAAGTGAGTTTTCGGATTATCCGTGTTTTTCTATTGTCCGTGTGACCCTTCCCGGTGATTAACCCGGATAATCGGGAGTGCACTGTACAGTTATAAAATATGAACAGTTTCATTTCATTCTAGGAACTTATTTTCCCTCAAATACTAAAATGTTTTTTTTTAAAGAAAGTATTTGAAAAATTATCAAATTTATGCTACAATTTTCGTGTAGGGAAAAAAAAAACACATTTAAAATTATGCTGAAATAATTGGCTTAAAGATTGAACTCTTTTTAAAGTTCTTAAAGTGTATTTGAAAAAAATATTTATGGAAAAAGAAAAACTTTGGTCATTTAATATATATGATATCGGATTTTTCTTTTTATAAAGAAATTTCTAGAATTGCAACTTGTCCATTGTATATGCTAAATAGCTGCCAATCTTCCTTTTTTTTTTTTCAAATCTAATAAAACCAGAAATTTTATTAAATAAAATAATTTAATAAATAACATTGAAACAAGAAACATTTCATAAAATAATTTTTCTGGTTCAACTTATGTTTGACTCATTAGGGGTGGGGGAGGAAGGTTGGCTGCTATGTTTGTGCACTATGGTGGTTTTGTTTTTGGCAATATTTGAAGATTCAATTTATAAATAAATTTTGCTGTTAAATCCTATTGATTTTAAAATTTTCTTCACAGAAAAGAGATCATTTATAAAATGTACATGAATAGAATTGTTTTGGAAAATTTCAGAAAATGTTTTGTACGGTATAGCTAAATCTAATAATAATTAAATATGAAGAGGGATTTAAAATATTTCTTATTAGATGAATAAATATTTAGAAATACAGGTATGTTAATCTTTCATATGTGACATGTTCACAATTCCTTTTATATTCTTAACTAGGCCTATTTCCTCATGATTTATTTTTCTAATTGTTCTTGTTATACTTTATGAAAAATTTCCCAACCTTGTATTCATTTTATATCGCTTTAACTGTTTTCATTCCTAAGATTACTGTATTAAAAATAGTATTGTAAATGCTCTTAATTGCAAAAATTTAAACATTTAAAACTTAAGAATACGACAATATAATATTGGTTAATTTTAGCATTTTTATTAATTAAATTTAATTTTGGTTAAATTAAACGTTTTTGTCTCTAAAAGCAAGTATTGGAAAAATAGTGTATTGCAAATTTTCAAAAATTAATGTGAATTTTGCGTTTTTTTTTTTTTTTTTTTTTTTTTTTTTTTTGAATTTCTGCTTAAAATTTAGTACAAATTTATAATTTCCTAAATTAGTTAACTTGAATAATCAGTATACTTAGTTAAAAAAATTATAGGCATAGCCACGATTTTAGTGAAGGGACAAAAATTATTATAAAAAAAAATCATCATAATTTGGTTTCATGAAGGAATGTTTTGAGACAGTAGTTGTTGATAGTCAAATAAATAAAAAGAAACTGAGCATATGAGTGCTAGCAGATTGAAATCCAGGGATGGACAAGATTTTGGTATAGATTGCTTGTGGTCTGCAGCCTTGGCCACTTTTTTTTAAATGGAGAATGTAGACAAATAAGAATACACTAAAAATTTTTGTCAAACTCCTCCTTATGAGAGAGAGTTTTTAAACATATCAACATGGAAAACACTACAGAAATTTGTAAACATTTTAACATGTAAAACAATATGAAATATTTAAAAATAAGTTTATGAAGTTTTTCAAAATTGATAATATGACCAAGAAATTAGAAAAAATATATCCTTTTTAATCAGTGTAACACATCCACCCTATGGTTCAAGACAATTTTAAAACATCTTTAACATAAAAAAAATATATATAAATGTAAAAAATAATAAATTTTAAAAATTTAAACAAGCTTTTACTATTTTTTTCATGAGGGAGAATTGCAGCAATTATATCTTTTTTTTTTTTTTAACCTGTCGGAGAAAAGAGGGTGGGGTGGGAGGTTCCTTCTGTTTAAAATAATTTTAAATACATGAATTTTTTAAACACATTTCATCAAAAAAAAATAAAATAAAATAAAATAAAAAATAAATAAATAAATAAAATCTTAGTTCCTTTTAGTCTTGGTGTTTAATTATTTTAAAGAATAAATTTGACTATATATTTTAAAATAATTAGACATATAGAAAACAGCAGTGGCCCCTTTATATACCCCTATGCTGGCACCCATGAGCCTGAGATTAAATGACATTAATTTTGTGTATCGCATGTGTTTTTATATTATGTATACTAATTGTAAAAGAAAATACATTTTTTTTTCATGATCTAGGGTTGGGTAATGCTGCTTTTGCTCCACCTGTGTTCGTTTGCTATACCTATAATCATAACTAAAAATTTAAATTTATTTTTCCATCGTTTATATTTATTCTCCCACTTATTAAAAAAACATATATATATATATCAAAACAAAGTCGCATTTTACTCTCCTCTCCTTCAAAAATTATTAATAGAAAAACCTTGCCTAAAATCTTTCTAATAGGAATCTTCATATTTATGTACATAATATTCACATTAAAGTCAGTGACAGTAAGTGATACAATAAATTTAGTATTGTAGAACTGCTGTCAGTGCACTTAACAAAAAAAATCACTGGGTATACAAGTAACATTCGAAAGCTACAGTTTCAGTTTTCATCACCAGAATTTTCTTTGGCTGAACTACATGTAGTTCTTCTTGTGAGTGTTGATAGTTGGTCTATCGACTGCTTTACCTAAAGTGAAAAGAAGTAAATTAGATATTTTTAGCGACAAAGTTGCTATTTTTAATATTTTTTTAAAGTATCATTATATATTAAAAAAAAAAAAAAAACACTAATTGGAGAAGATTTTTCAATTTATGTATATTAAGTTTCATTTGAACCAGGAATATAGAAACTTCCTCATTAGCGACAGTTAGTTACTTTCAATTATTGAAAAAGTGTTATATGCAATGCTGCTGTCGTATACGGATCAGAGGATATATTTTATTGACAGAGGGTATACACAAGAGAGTATACAGGGTGTTTCATAAAAGATGGACAAAACTTTAAGAGGTGATAGTACACTTCCAAACAAACAACTTTCATCAAAGAATGCATGGTCGGAATTAAAGCACAAAGGTGCTAGAGGGCATCGAATGTGATGTTGTCCTACGAGGCAAAAACACACAAAAGAATGATTAAGTGACCAAAGCAAGTTTAATGACATGTGATTACAATAAGTGTTCAAAACAGTGACCGGCATAATCTATGCATGCGGTGCAACGGCGAAGAAAGGATTGACGAACTTTCTGAAAAACAAGAAGCATATCACGCACTTCCCCGGCGAGGTCTTCTGTAGATTCAATGGGGTCTCATACATAAGAGCCTCCCACAAAAAGAAATTGAGCACAGTGGCCAAGATACAAGGCCATACGTTCTGCTGCAGAAACCAGCAGGCGAATTCCACATGACGAGGATAATCCCTTTGCGTTAGTTTCTGGACACGTTGAACATGATAAGGATGTAAATGTTCTTCCTTCAGTACTTGCCATGTCGTGGAGTGTGTGATACATGTAACTGCCTAGCCACTGCTCATGTACTTGTACCTGGCTGATCAGCCACCATATCCAGAATGGCTTCTTCAACAACTATTCCATCCACAACTGTTGGTGCAAGTGCTCAAATGTTTTACAGTCAGGCAACCTCCTGTTGGGAAACTGCTCTCCATAATCATTGAGCCTCTGAGCCATTTCCATTTGCAGTTCCGTAGATAAAAAGCATATCAGCCTTTTCCCTATTAGTAAAGGGCAACATCTTCCGATACGTTCCTATCGCGATTGACAGTTGCATACTCAGATCAGCAGCTTTTATGTATTAATTGAGGTGAAATTTTGCATATACGTTCTTTTTCTTCCCCATATCACATTTCCATGCTATTAGTGTCGTTCTTCTCCCGATAACTCGCAAATGGAATGGAGCTTTAACATTTGCACGTATTAAGTTTCCAAATGAGCCAGCACCTTTGCGTTTTATTTCCGACCATGCATTCTTTGATGAAAGTTGTTTGTTTGGATGTGTACTATCACGTCTTAAAGTTTTGTCCATCTTTTATGAAACACCCTGTATTCTATATCTATAGCTTTACATGAGAAGCAGAGGGTGTACGAAGATTCTTAAAAAAAACCATCCTGAAGGTATGCATACAGCCAGTGATGTAAAATACCTGGATATTTATTTTTAAGAGTATTGGGTATTTATTCATTAATGGTATTGGGTATTTACCTGGGTATTTATTCATTAATTAAATATAGGGTAGTGCGATCAGTAAATGAACACCTAAGCACTTTTTTTTTAAAAGATTGATAATATTTTAATAAACAATACCATTTGTTGTCTGACAGTGTGAGATACATGTGTTGGTTTGATATACAAGCGATTAAAAAATAATAAAAAGAAGTTTCTATTTCATTATTTTGGAATGTTATGGTTATCTTAATAAAAAGCTATACGAAAACCAAGTAAATGAACAGTTCTTACCAGTGAATGATCACAAAATTTTTCACTGAATGAACAGGCAGCAATTTAGAAACATTTAAGTTTCATACTATGTTATTTATTTTACAACTTGTACAAATAAACTTATAACACCTTTTTACTGAATTATGTGTTTTTTAAACCCAGCATGATAGTTAACTCTAGTGGGGAATTTTTAAAACCTTATTCTATTAAAATATTTACTAATCGTTCATTCACTGGAGGCTGTTCACTTACTGGTCGAACTACCCTAGATGTGAAAAACCTTCATATTGCTATTAGTTATGATGAATTAATGTAAAAGGGGAAAAAAACAATTCGAAGCATTTTATTAAGAAGATATTTTTTATTAAATTGTGTAACAGGTACAATTAATATATGCAAAGCTGCTTCAGCTACTGTAGTAGTAATCAGTACTATGTAAGCTTCTCAAACAAAGCGTACATGTTATCTAATCCTTCTCACAAGACCTTTCTTTTTCAGGGACCTGATTTTTCTTTGTAATTAACTACATACATCCAGGGGCGCGCCAGCAGTATCCGGTGCCTGTGTGCAGAACTGCAATTGGCGCCCTATATCCCTATCCCCCCCCCCTCCCTAATATATATATATACATAAAGTTTTTCAATGAGTATAAATAAATAGCTGCAAACCTTTCGTTTTATTTTATTTATTTATTTTTTAAGTCAAATAAACATATTTTGAACAAAGAAATTTATTTAATAAAACACGTCTTGTTTACAAAGGATACTTATCTGATTTCATTTATTAAATAAAATTTCAGGCTCAAAATATTGGTATTTGATTTAAAAAAATTAGAAAGGTTGACAGCTATGTAAATAAAATTCGAAATACAGTAAAACCTGTGAAAATGGAACCTGTTTGTATCAGAATCCTGCATAAAACGGAAAAATTTCAGTGTCCTGGAGAAAAACACGCTAAAATCTGCTTAAAACGGATTGTATGTCCGTACTAATACATATTACTACTAAACATAACAGATGTCAAGGAATTGTAATAATATAATTAAATTAAAGATTTTTTTTTTCTTTTTGAAGTATTTTCTCCTAAACTTACATCTTTGGCGCCTGAGTGCGTTGCACACTGGGTCGGCGCGCCCCTGCATACATCCTAAGCTGATTGCTATCTAATTTCATATGATGACTATCTTCATAAATACTAACAGGTAAAACTATCAAGTAAATCAGAAGATTTTAAGGTATAGTGAACCAAAGAAGAAAAAAACAAGTTGGAAATTGTACGTTAAACGTGACAAATGAGGTGTGTTCATACTATAGCTAGTTATATAAATATTATTCAGATCTTGATGATTTTTAATTCTGCGAAATGAATTATATCGTCTGAAGATTAATTTCTGTCATAAAATAAGTATCTCGGTCGCTTGACGATTAAACCTCGGAAGCTCCTATAACAAGAAAGCACCGATTAAAAAAAAAAAAAAAACTTCAAATTTCTTAGTAAATATTTTCATTAATATCTTCTAAATTTTGATTCAATTTTCATAAAATTTGAAATGTTTCGACAAATTTCTGCAAAGATAATATGTCTTAAATTTCAAACCATTCGGTTGGGTAGTTTTTGCGTTGTTATATGCAGACAGACGGACGAACCAGACGACGACAATATGTGCTACGTATTTATATAAATACGAACGCACCTAAAAAACAACACTTTGTACATTTTAATCCCCAATTGTCCCAGAAATGGCCATTCGTCTGGAAATTATGTCTTCTTTCAATTTAACTTTTTTTAAAAAAAAAGCGTATCCAGGATTTAATTTCGGGGGGGGGCTGACTTAAATTTCGATAATGTTCTGAGTCTGACGAAACATCTTGAACTGCGTTATAAACAGAAATCATGTTTAACAATAAGGCGGTAGGCAGAAAAAAAACGTCGAAGGGTGGGGGGGGGGGGGGGGGGGGGTATGAGGCCGAACCCGTACGCCCCCCCCCCCCCCCCCGCGCCAAAATAAGAAATGCGATAAAGGATTGTTTCATATACTTTCATTTAAAAGAAAGTCATTGTAGCTTATAATCTATAAAGTTGTCTCCTTCTCCCCTAAATTCTGGCTACGATTCTTGCCTGACAATAAAGTAATTTTGCTTGGGACAATCTTAACCAATTTTTTTTTCTTAATTTGTTTTCTATTTTAGGATCAATTCCCTATTACTGCCAAGACACATGGGGCACTTTCCCAAAACCCACATATTTAAGAGGCCCAAAAATTTAAGGTGTTTCAAATCAATTTTATTGTAAACAATCTTAATAGAATAAGAAATTAAAATTTCTAGATTCGTTACCCAACGTACGTAAGCTAAAATTGTCAGTAATATCATAAGTATATTTATAATTTTTCTTCTCATTTGAAGATTTAAGTTTCTCATAGTGCACCCAATTTATTTCAGCTTCTTCATATGTGTTTTTAATTTGTTTAAAAATGGTTTAATTTTATGACTATCTTATTTATAAAATATCATTTTCTTATGGGTTGCGTATGTTTCTAAAGTTTGTGCAACATTACAGTTCATCTTTATTTAACATGATATTTGAGTCTATCAAGTTAATTTTTACGAAGAAATTTCAATAATAATAATAATAATCCAACTTCAGTTTACATTTATTCTCAGTCTTTCATTTAAATGGGCGCATTACATAGTTACATTCATACACTTCTCATTCACAGTATTTGTAAAAATGTGATAATCTACGATTAGGGCCAAAATATTTTCTGTTGCCATGGCCCAAAATTCTGATGGTCAGGGCCTGTTCAGGATAAACAAACTTTCTTTGCAAAATCTCTTTTTTTAATACCAACAAAATTTTAATTTAAAATTTTAGGGGTAGCAAGCATTCCTTCTTGATCTCCCCCTTCCCTTCGTATACATGCTCCTGGGATTTTGATCAAACGTAATGGCTATTAACCTTCACGAAATATATGTTAAAAAAACTCATCAAATTTGTGAAGGAAGGGACAAGTTAAGAATTAATTGGAAACTGAACATCAGATTTCCTTTTTAAAAAAAAAGAGTTTAGGTTATTGAATTATGGCTAACAGTATTACTGAACTTTAAAAAAAACTGTAAGTAAAATTGTAAGAAAAATTATTTTTAACCTGTCAATTTATTTAATGCTTCTTTTGTTAAATATTCAAAATGGTAAAAATGCTGATACTAAAGTGCGTCGTGTCAAAAAAAGAGCGATTAGAAAAGAACACTATTCGTAATATTGTACTTTCATAGAAGAGTAATTCAGAATTTTTATCTTTTTCTGGATCACTCGTACACTGAAATATTGAAAAAGGCATCTTCTTCCCTGCTCATCAACGGGAAACTTTCTGACACATTTTTAAACGCAAAGGCATTAGAGTGGCAGGCCTGACTATGGAAGAGATTTGGAATCGAGATGAGTTTTCCATTTTATGATAAATAGATTACTTATCGAGTTATAAGTGATTCTGGTAACGTATTAACGACTCGTTTTTCGCGCTTCTCAGGCTGCTGTGTCGGGAATCCGATTCAAAACGCCAACTTGGACAGTGCTTTCTGAAAGATTTTCTACCTTTACAAAAAAAAAAAAAGGAAAACGTGTTTCGATTGCACTGTTTCTGAATAAAAAGACCTGTGAATTTCATGCGTTTCCGAGCAAAAATGAATTAAAAAATATGTCATAAAGTAGCCAGATTGTATTTGAGAACAGCCTTAAATCTAGAAAATCACGTAACGTAAATAAAACTAGTTCGCTAGTGAAAAGACCAGGAACAAACAGACTCTCACATGAGATTATTTTTTTAGCATTACTACTGGGCATCTTTAAAAGACCCTTCCAAAACCGAAAATCAATAATCTTGCTTGACATTGCCATTCACAAAAAAATTCCAGTTCGTACATTTGCCGATTTCGCTATAATATTTAATGTCACTGCGCACTAATATACTTTCTTAGTCTTGGTATCATCTGTGGAAGAGAGTTAAATATTCTTTAAATTAATTAAACTACTTCTAGATCTTGCTAATTGAGCATATTATACGTATTCAATTATCCACTAAAACATGTATGGAACTGTGTTTCAGTAATTTGAAAACAGATTTTGTGGTCTCAAATAATTTTGATCGCAGGACTGAGAGGCATATGGGGCTAACGAGAAAACAAATTCGTTGCGTGCCAGAAAATAAAACAAATTTATCTCAAAAAGAAAGAAACAAAGTCATTTTTTTTAAATTTTACTGCGACCACTTCAGAAGGGGAATGGAGCTGTTACCCCATAACCCCCACCCCTTGTGTACTAATATGGGAATAAAGAAAATAGAGTGGGTTGTCCATTGCATGACAGAAAAAATAATTCTAATTTTATCTCAAAAATAATGAGAAAAATCGGCACTTTTTTCATTCCATTTTTGACCATTTTGGGAGGATGGAGGGTCTGTGCCCCATCAGCCCTTTCCCCCTCTTTGGATTTGCTGTGGTGTTACTCTGTACTAATATGGGAGTAAAGAGAAGAAAGTGGATAGTCTGTTGTATAACAAAAAAAATAGAAATTTATCTCAAAGAAGAAAAAAGCATTATTTTCATGAGATGTTCGACTATTTCGGGAAGAGGGGGCCCTCTGTAACCCCATCAGCCCCTTCCCCTTTTTAGATACGCTCTGATGTCAATGTGATCTAATATGGGACTAAAAAGAAGAGAGTGGGTAGTCTGTTGTATAACCAAAATAAAATTACAAATTCATCTCAAAGAAGAAGAAAACAGCGCTTTTTGCATGAGATTTTCGAATATTTCGCGAGGGGGGGGGTGCTGTAACCCCATCAGGTACCTTTTACTGTTTAGGAATGCTCTCATGTCAATATGGACTAATATGGGGCTAAAAAGAAGAGAATGGATAATCTGTACTCTGACCAAAAAAAAAAAAAAAAATACAAATTTATCTCAAAGAAGAAAAAAACAGCACTATTTTCATAAGATGTTTAACTATTTGGGGAAGGGGTGGGGTGGGGGGGGGGGGGGGTGGGCTGTAATTCCATCAGCCCCCTTTTCCTTTTTAGGTATGCTCTGATGGCAATGTGGACTAATATGGGACTAAAAAGAAGAGAGTGAATAGTCTGTTCTCTGAAAAAAAAAAAATAATAAATACAAATTTATCTCAAAGAAGAAAAAAACAGCACTATTTTCATGAGATGTTCGACTATTTCGGGAAGGGGGCTGTAACACAAACAGCCCTCTTGCCCTTTGTAGGTATACTCTGATGTCAATGTGAACCAATATAGGACTAAAAATAAGAGAGTGGATAGTCTGTAGTATAACAAAAAAAAAAAAAAATACAAATTTTTCTCAAAGAAGAAAAAAACAGCACTATTTTCATGAGATGTTCGACTATTTCGGGAAGAGGGGCTGTAATCCCATCAGCCCCCTTCCTCTTTTTAGATATGTTCTGATGTCAATGTGAACTAATATGAAGCTAAAAAGAAGAGAGTGGGTAGTCTGTTGTATGACAAAAAAAAATTACAAATTTACCTGAAAAAAGAAGAAAACAGCACTTTTTCATGAGATTTTCGACTATTTCGGGCGGGGGGGGGGGGGGGGGTGCTATAACCCCATCAGCACCCTTACCCTGTTTATGCTGTGATGTCAATGCGGACTAATATGAACTAACGAGAATGGCTGATCCGCTGTATAACAGAAAAAAAATTAGAAATGTATCTAAAAAAGAAAGAAAAAAGCACGTTTTTAATTTTACTCTTGACAATTTCGGGGGGGGGGGGGGCTGCAGCCCCATCAGCCCATCCCCTGGATACGCCACTGTAACCAAACTCTGGAATTTTCAATACGAACACCCAATTTTGACATCCTATTTGGCTTTGTTGGTAAATTATACTTGGGATACCAAGCTGGAAGTCATTCCATCAAGTAGCTTTGGAATTATGAAAATTTAAAATTTGGATTTCCTGATGTTATATTAATTTTTATTCGATGCAAAACAGATTACAATGCAGGTAGTTTTTTCAGCATAACATCAAAATTACTTTACAGAATAAGCTGTAATTTTTTTAATTCCCATATTTGAAGATTTTGATTATTATTATTATTATTATTATTATTATTATTATTTTTTTACAGAAATCGATTTGCGGAAGCTTAAAATATGCTAATCCCAAATTAGAGTTTATTCCGCCAGGTAATTCTTGAGTTATGCTTAATAAACTACCGGCATCAATCTGTTTTGCAATGATTCCAAATGAATTCAATAGGAGTATGAAATTTTAAACCTTCATAATTTCCAAATTACTTGTCAGAATGACTTCCCATTTAGTATCATAAATTGAAATTTACAGAAAAGCCAACTATGATGTTGAAATTGGGTGTTTATATCGAAAATTTGAGTTTGGTACAATTTCAGTATAAAGACGACTCTAAATTAATTTTTTTAAACATAAATTGAAAAAAGACAATTTCCAATCAAATTGTTATTTCCATTTTTTTTTCTGCGTCAATTTGGAGATTATAATCTATGATTGTTTATTGGCTTTTTATACTTTCTTGCATTACTAGATTTAAAAATCACTTTCAACATGAAGGGGACTAATGTGATATTATCTTTTCTTTTCTTAAATTTGTCCTGAATATGTTTTTCTTTTTTTGCAATAGCGATACGGGAATTATTTCTGAGACAATATATTAAGTTAAGTTTTTTGTATATATTAAATGAATCTGGGGTTCATTTGATTGAATGAATTCAATGAGTTCTACAATACGGTTTAAAATGGAGGCCATTATTTTTTTCATTAAGAATAAAAAATACATCGTCAAAAAGTCCTTGTTAGCTGATAAAACAACTGAGTCTCTTGACTAACTGCCATAATTTGTATAAATTTATCTTTTATACTTTTAACCATTTATAGTTCTTTGGGATAATAGTTTCTCACCATAAGTTGATTTCTTACCATTGCTTTCCAAAGGGTTAAGGCGTCCTATTGGTTCGTTTGTGCACTTTATTGTACACTAGCGGCCCGTCCCGGCTTTGCACGGGTAGACAATGTAATTTTTTTATTACATTCGTTTTCCTGAATTTCGCGCTCCAACCTAAAACTGTTGCTGAGATATGGCGAAATGACCTAAAACTTTCGAATCCCCCTTTAACCACCTTCTAGGGGGGGGGGTGATTTTTAAATTCACTGAAATACGTGTTTAATCATTTTTTAGTAGATTTGTTTTCCTGAATTTCGCGCACCTAAATAAAACAGCTGCTGAGATATGGCGAAATGTCCTAAAATTTTCGAAACCACCCCCTTTAAAACCCTTCGGGGGGGGGGGGGGATTTCTAAACTCACTGAAATGAGTGTTTATTCATTTTTTAGTAGATGTGTTTTCCTTAATTTCCCGCTCCTACCTAAATCCGCTGCTGAGATATGGCGAAATGACCCGAAACTTTTGAATACCCCTTTAGCCACCTTCTGGGGGGGAGTTTCCAAAATCGCCGAATTAACCAATTTTTTAGTAGATTTGTTTTAATTAATTTCGCCCTCCTACATAAAAGCTGAGATATGGCGAAATAACCTAAAAAATTCGACCCCCCCCATTTAACCACCTTCTGGGGGGAATTTCCAAAATTGCTGAAATATGTGTTTCATCATTTTTTTTAGTAGATTTGTTTTCTGGAATTTCATTCTCCTACCTATAACTGCTGCTGAGATATGGCAAAATGACCTAAAACATTCGACCACCCCCCTTTAACCCCCTTCTGGGTGGAATTTCTAAAATCGCTGAAATAGGTGTTTAATCATTTTTTTTGTAGATTTGTTTTTTGGAATTTCAAGCTCCTACCTATAACTGCTGCTGAGATATGGCGAAATGACCTAAAACATTCGACCACCCCCCCTTTAACTCCCTTCTGGCGGGAATTTCTAAAATCGCTGAAATAGGTGTTTAATCATTTTTTTAGTAGATTTGTTTTCTGGAATTTCAAGCTCCTACCTATAACTGCTGCTGAGATATGGCGAAATGACCTAAAACATTTGACCACCCCCCTTTAGACCCCTTCTGGGTGGAATTTCTAAAATCGCTGAAAGAGGTGTTTAATCATTTTTTTAGTAGATTTGTTTTCTGGAATTTCAAGCTCCTACGTATAACTGCTGCTGAGATATGGCAAAATGATCTAAAACATTCGAACCCCCCTTTAACCCCATTCGGGGGAGGGGGGAATTTTCAAAAATCCCTTCTTATTGCTTGCCTAGGCCATAACAGCAATCTACAGTCCAAATTGCCTGTACTGACTTTAGCCAAATTGACTTTAGTAGTTTCGGCTGGGCGTTGATGAGTCACCCAGTCAGTCAGTCAGTCAGTCACCGTTTCCTCTTTATATAATAGTATAGATATACCAGCAGCATTCCTACTCATTTCTCCATACGGCTGGGTAAGGGTTTAGCCCAGTTCTTTTCGTCTGCTGTTGAAGCATGAACAGCATCATTTATCTAATTTTGAAGTATCAATAAATTAAAATGTGAAGTCAGTAAATCAGTTACATCAAAAATAGTAAAATTTCTCCTTACAAAATGCTACAGTCGATGTGATGTGTATCCTACTTGTATTATGTACTGCCACTATATGAGAACGGAAAGAAAATTTTCTACGGCTCTCGTACTTGTTCGTAGGATGGTCTTTTTGCGACTGATGAAGGAAGGTAATTGAAACGTGTTGCATTAATTTATTTTTATTGTGTATTTAAGAAGAAGTGTATTTCCTTTTGAATTTATGAAACAAAGCTCTAGAAGCTATTTCTTTAAATGTTCAAAAAATATTTAGAAAAAAATCTCGTTTAAATTCAAACTTCAATATTCGTTGAGTGTTCTGTGCAAATAACTACCTTGTTTAGTTTTTCCTCGCAATTTCAAAAGAAAAGTTTTCTTTTCTTCTTCATCTTGAATTTGATTGAACATTGCCTGTAAACGGTTACTAAGTTTGATGGTCTTCACTATATCAATTACATTAGTCTATTAGGCCCTATTTACTTGCATCCCAAAATATTAGAATATAGTAAATGTAAAAGATGAGCAAAGCCACACAATCGGACAACAGGTGTTTTTTTTTTTTTCTTTATGTAAAATGAAAGCTGATGTCATATATGAAGTATCGTAACCTATGATTTCAAGAAACTTTTCAAGATTGATTTTTTACAATGAAATATGAAAATATCCAATTTTTGGGTACTTACCCCAGGCTTGGCTAAATACCTAGCTATATACCCAAAAAATAAATACCTACTCGCTGGCTGTTTACCCTTCCCACATCACTGTATACAGCATATATCCTCCACTGTACCTCTGGTTATATGCATTGCAAAAATGCAACTCTCCCAAAAAATTTGGAAAACTACCGAATTTTGAAACAATCATCTGAATAAAAGAATCTCCCGAATTGTTTAAGCTTCCATAAACATACCCTATTACGTTGATCAAAAGTTATCCATTTGTGATTATTATCATGAGTCAAGAAGGAGAATATGAAAAAAGGTGACTGTCATGAATTTTGTCGATTTTTGTCACAAATTTCAGGAACTGACCATGAATTTCTGTACTCAATTTTTAAAGGTACGAAAATCTTCATTAACAATTTGCCAGAGCTTACAGTGGTTCAATCTTTCACTATCCATAGCTTGCATATTAACATTTATTTTAAACTAATTTTATTAAAATCTAAAATCAATTATTACAGTCATTTCTTTTATTTATTTTAAAGGCACATTTTCCTGGTGTTCTTATGAAGTATTTTACGAATCTATCATATCACTCAGATCTTACTACGAAACAACAAAATAATATTTAACTTACTGTCTATACTCCTTCCAATTAAAATATATTTATATGACTGCTCCGAAAAGGATCTGTAGATTGAATAAAAATTCTTCAACATACATATCCTGTTTCGCTTTTTTTGCTACCAGGTACCTAAGGATGATTATTGTATGAAGTGGATTTTACGATTTAAGTTATTTATGACTTTCAAAATTCACCTAAGTGTAGAATAAGATCTGCAACAATAAAAGAATAATCATTAATATACAGAAGAAAATCTTATTTTCTCCATATCGTGATAAAAGAACATCACTATAGCTTCGAGAGCAATTAATTATTAGTTCTCATCATCAGGTCATTGCTGCAGAGAGTAGTTATACACCAGGACATGGCACTTATCAGAGTTTTTTTTTTTAAATTCTCGCCGGATTTATACTCTGCTTTTATGAGCTGATAATTAAATTATCTGGAAACTATAGTCGTGTTCATTTTTCATTATTTGGAGAAAGAAGGAAATTTACTTCTGTACATTTTCCATCTGCAGTGAATATATTATCACAGCGATTCTCAACCTTTTTTGTATCATGTACCCCTTAAAACTGCGAGTACTAGGCATACCCCTTATATTTTAACTTGTAAGAATCATGAACAGAAAAATGGAAACTACGAAGGGATGCAGGTAAACATAAAATTGTTATTCTATATTTAGAGCACGTTCACGACCGCAACCTGGGTTACGCAGGGTAACCCATGTCCATGTGTAACCCGAAGCGTTCAGAGACCGATATCATGTGACTTTTTGCCAGTTACCTGTAGCGTTCAGAGCCGGATATTACCCAGACTTCTGGTAACCCACATTACCTGCAGAATTTTGTTGGGTAAAGTGATCACGTGGTTGGGAAATCTGATTTGTTTGTTTGCTTTATAGCTAACTGCAACTGTTAACTGTCGTTCTTTATGACTCCTTCTGTACACTTGAGTCCTGACAACTTGATTGGTCTACCTTTAACAGGACTATGATATAATTGGCCAACGTCGGCTAGGATGGTTCCTGCAATGTTCCTACGATCAAAATGTAATGGTAGATTTGTTGATGGAAGTGTTTGGTTGTAAACATGCCCATAACTTTACCCAAAAGCGTTCACAGCCGTTTTAACCCAACTTTACCCTGAGAAAATCAGATGACGTCATTCCCCAATTATACGAGTTACCCGTATTTCGGTCTCTGAACGCGCTCTATATGTAATCTTTACAGGGAGCATTTTTTTTGTTATGTGAAGAGTACGCTTTTTTACGCTTAAATACTTCTTAAATATTTGGTGTTGTTTTGCTGAAATAGAATCCTAAGTATCTTTAACATTTAGTGTTTTTTAGAATTTGTTTAAAACAACGAGATGAAAAATCCTTTTTACTGACTCACTTAGCTGCTCCACTTTGTATGCTGGTTATAGACAGATGCGTCGTGTACCACACTTTGAAGAACCCTGTATTATGGAATAATCATTAATATTCACCTGTCTTAAATCATTCAGTCGGTTCTTCAGTGTCGATGTTATCCTCAATATTTCTTCTTCTACAGCTTCTTGTTGGTGTTTGAGAAGTTCCAAATAACTTGTGAGCCTAGAGAAAAAATAACATCACAATATGTAAATCATTAAACTCAAGTAAATGATGAGAAAACACATAACTATAATATCAGTGTAATAGGAAGATAGTGGCTACTTTGATGCCTCGTGTAATAGCACTTTAAGCACTTTATTGGCTAATCCGTGCAAGTCTTTTCCCTGGTCAGTTTTCCATGAATTTGATTGGCTGTTCCATGCGATATGGATCCCGATTCTCAGTACAGGCGACATGGTGTCGCCCGAAAGTAGCGGCAACTTTGATGCCTCGTGTAACAGCACTATAACAATTTTCAGCCAGGGCCTGACTAATGCAGGGGCATGCGGGGCCTCCATGGGAGTAATCCGAATTTTATAAAGAGGGTGCCAAAGGGTTAAAATTGTTCAAAAGTGACCAATATTCTTACATTTTCAAAGCTTTAGGAAGGTAGTGCGGTCTTCCCTTTCTTCTTTTTGCTTCCCATACCTCCCCCCCCCCTTTCCTGCAAAAAAGAACGAATTATATTATTAGAATACTAATGATTAAAGTTTTAGTATAACAACTTAGTAATCCATTGTTTTCAAAAGAAATTCATTATTGGTATTTTCCTAAAAGCATTCATGATGACCAATGGGGACATTTTTCTTTCAGACATCATATGACATCAAGTGGATAATTAAAGGAAAATTTTCAAACAAATACCCCCGTTAACCAATACAACTTTCGTACTAGTTTTCCTACTAGTACTTTTTCGTAATGTACTAGTAGAAAACCATCTTTTCCATCTTGCCCATCTTTCTTGTAATACTTTCCTGCAGAGCTGCCAAGTCTCCGGCTTTTTGGATACCAGTATTATTTTAGTACAGAAAATGTAGTTTTGTTTAATCGGAGCATTCTGCGATTTAAAAGAATAACATTTTCTCTAAAAAAATACTGGTGCACAAAAATCCGGAGACTTGGCAACTCTGCTTTCCTGTATACAGATGTGAATAGTACCTGGTGCGAAATTTATGTATATATACAACAGGTATGAAGTTTAGTACTAGTCACTTCAGCGTAATTCATGAACAGTTTCTATGGATAGTTAGAAGGGGGCCCCCAGAATGATGCTTGACCCGGGGCCCTAGATAGTCTAAGTCGGGCCCTGTTTTTAGCTTGTTAAAAGTCAGTAAGCAAAAATATTTTTTCATACTTATTAACAAAAACAACTTTTTTTAGAAGGTAATTGTCTTCAGAGCTTTCGATTCATGAAATGAAACTAATTTCACTGTTATTGTTCAATTATTTGTTATTGTTTTATAACGTAAAGATCAGCAATTACTATCATTAAAAACAATCACCTGTGACCCGATCTGATCGTCCAACTATCTTCAGCACCAGTCTTTGAGGTTGCTATTGATACTCTGTACACCAAGACGGTCGCTAAAAGAAACAGCATGACAAGTCTGTAAAAAAAAAAAAAGAAAAATAAACATGAGTAGTGTAAGTTTTATTATTTTTACATTCAAAGTGCAATTTCAAAGCAGGTCAAGTGATTACTTTTAAATTCAAAGCATAATTTCGAAGAAAATAAATGCAAAAAATTGATATTTTTAAATTAAAAATGCATAAAATTAACACTTTGTATAAAATTAATGAAAATTGCTGCTATAGAGAATTGTGAACCGACTCGATAAATATTGAAAACTGCTTTGTCAATGTCTTCAAAAAAAGACACTTCGTAATATAGTGTGCGCCGTGCTTCTACAATAGGGTGGTCTTTTTTCTTACGACTGTAGCGTCAGGACCAATGGACTGGAGTCAGGATGGCTTGTTTAGAGGTTTTTTATTAAACTCAGCTACAGGACATCCCAATGTACTAAAACAACTACACTCTAAAATTGGAAGGAGTGAGAAGTTGACTCTTTGGAAGAGTGAGAGGCATTTTCACTCTTTTAGGAGTGAATTTTATAAATATGCACTCTTTAAAGAGTGGAACTTTCCACTCTCTAGAAAAGAGTGAAATATCTCACTCCGTTGTCGAGAGTGACTGTTCACTCCGTTGATAAGAGTGAGATATTTCACTCCGTTGAAGAGTGAGGAAAACCAATTTTTTCCAATAAAATCACAAGATGGCGCCAGCTCACGGATGAGAATCCGAGTAATCTCCGTTATCGAAACGAAACACCTAAAATGAAATCCTTTATATATAGTAGCACGATTTAAAAAAAAAACTGAAAAAGGCAGTGAAATATTAAATGAATCGATAGAGTTATGGACAGGAAATATATTTTGTGCTTTACAAATTGCAGGATTTGCCAATGCTAAGAAAAGTGTGGGAAAAAAAATATTTGAAGTAAATTTATGCTTAGTTGCAACACAATTTTGCTTCTATTTTATAAACAGAAATTTAATATCTCTGAATGCTAATTATTTTCCTCTTTATTTAAATAACCTATTCTACATATTTTATATCATTTCTAACCTCTTTATGAATATAAACAAAATATAACTATACAGATTAAATTTTCTGTTATTTTTAGCACGTTTGAAATTAAACATAAGAGAAATGAAAAACGTTGCATTTAATCACTGATTTTATAACATTTATTATAGAAAAAAAAAAAAAGAGTATAAATGTGTCGGAAATAATCTTAGGAAAAATTTAACAGCTATAATTTAAGAAAAAAAAACGCTTTTTACCCTGACTGAAATTTCCTCCCTAAAAATTAATTTTGAAAAGTAAATTTGGGGGCCCCTTTGTATTTCAGTGAGTAAACTTCGGCTTCACGGGCCTATTTGGTAAACAGGCCCTGGGCCTCGGACAATCTTAATCGGGCTGTAATTATGGAAACATTATTAGCAAGAAAAAAAGGAATGAATAAATAAATAACTGCTTTGTTGTAACGGAATTTTTGTCATAGCGGAAATGTACAGACGGGTGTTCGCACATTTTTTAGACGATTTCGGCGTTGTTTTTAACGTTTAAAATATGAATATTGCTTTCTGAAATAATCTGTATGATAATCTTGTTTCTTGATTCTAATTTTGCATAATGCTTTCGATGGATATCGATGAATGTTTTCGATGTAAGATAAATTTGCGATAGTCATAAATCCTTACTTGAAACTTCGTTTTCCGCCTTGAAATGGGCTCTTTTTTTCCCTGTTTTTTTTTTTTTTCCATCTGGTACCTTTTTACTATGTATATGTACGGATTTTTGGAATAGCACTTTTCAATCAATTGTTATGTTTATTTCGCACTAAAACGTTTTTATATTATGCGCTTTGCAATCTTAGACTGTGGAATTAGCATACTTCTGTTCGGAAGAAGAAAAAAAAAAAACGCAAACGCATCTTCCCATTCACAGCTTTTTTAGCATGCGCAATCTTGAAATAAGAATAAATTTGAAAGTATCAGACGATAATATAAATTACACATAAGTTGTTGTCAGAATTTTTTCCTCTAAAAGAATTCCATTTTTTTAAATAATTTATCAATTTGTCTAAAAAATGTGCGAACAGTCTCTGTATTATATGATACAAAAAGAAGGTTTCAGTTTCTTATTTACACAGTTGAGAAACACCGTAAATATTTATGATTTCTACACAAATTTAATAAGTGTGCTCGAATATCACAAAAGAAACAAAGCTAAAATAATGTAATAAGAGCTTTTTAAAATGTAAGCGGCTGTAGCAAGCTGTAGGTACCAGTTCTCGTCCGAACGCAAAAGTCAAGCAGCAGCGAGCTCGGTTACTGGTTGGGAGGGTGACCGCCTACGAATAAGCGTGTGTAAAAATGAGTTTCTCTTTTTTTATTCAAGAATTTTAGTCACTCCTGAAAGAGTGACTATTTACTCCTATCAGGGGTGAAAAAACTCACTCCTGAAAGAGTGAGTACTCACTCTTTCAGGGAGTCAAGAATTTCACTTTTTCTTAGAGTGAATAGTCACTCTAAAGAGGTTGGGCAAATTTTGACTCTGCGATAGAGTGAATATCCACTCCTCCGGAGTGAATAGTCACTCTTTCTTATTTAGAGTGTAGACAGAAATAATTCTTTAGACATAACAACTAGACTAACATTAAAGTAGTTTGTCGACAGTATTACATACTGCCCGTGGGTTTGGCCTCGCTAAACTTCTTAGCAATGTTCGTTACTTCTCCGGGGAACAGATTATTTCTCCCGGTAAAAATTCGTCCAGGTCCCCCGCAGCGTTTTCGTCTGCCTTGCTATTCGGCCCCAAAATTTTCCTTGCTGGTACGACTTAGCTATTGGCAAAAAAAAAAAAAAAAATTCAGTGGTTTTAATTGTCTTCCTTCAAAATTCTCCCCCCCTTTTCAAGCGCTAAGCTGAGTACCAAAGTTTCGGCACTAAATTGTCCAGCCCCATTCCAACTATTATGACGAGTATGTGGCGTGCGGCAACAGATCTCAGAATACTAAAACCTAGGAGTGATCAACCCAGTAAAATCCGGACTTTATTGGTCAGCCGACCTGGGTACTTGTCATTGTGGATCGCCCCATGTGGCGATCAGGCGAATTTCGCCCCACTCTCCAGGCACTCAAACCCGTCAAACTGGGTCGAATCCCGGTAGGTAGGGGCCTGGTCAGCGGTCTCCGAGCCTTCGTCCAGGCTTTGTACACTTTTCTCATGACCGGACTAAGTCCTGGCTTTTACCTGCTCGCTTCACTTAGCGAGAGAAAAATCAGAGATACATCTAGAATTATTACATTCCCATGTTAGGAGAGCATTCAGATTTTCCAAGTGTTCATAAAGTTATGATACTTCAGCTTGTCAGAACTGAGTTCGGTCCGACACTCGAAAACATTTTACGGCCTGCGAATAAAAAGTTATTTACAGAAATTTCACTCTTATAGAGGGAAAATTCAGGATAGCCTGAGAAAAGCGAGGGGAATATATCGCATGACTCGCTCATTTGAAACCAATTTTTGAGTTAAGATTCTGAAAGATTATGATATTCACTGTATCTTAAATCAATATTTGGAATAAAAAGTTCCTAACTGATAAAATGCCAGACATTTGAAAAAAAGGTAATTTTTTAGGGGTTATTTTTAAGTTTGGTAAACTATAAAAAACTAGTTAATTATTAGAAGTGATACATATTGTTAGTATAAGTTCCAGCAAAAAGTATCCTTATTCATAAAAAAGGAAAACGAAGTGCGGTCGAGTAGTTCCGTAGAAAAGTGACCGCCAGGTTTGAAAATACTTAGATAAACTCTCCATTATTGTTTCGAATATTTACAATTGAAAAAAAAAAAAAAAAAAAAAAACTTAATGAAGATTCTTTAAACTCCAATAATTTTAGTGCAAACTCCGCGAGTAGATATTATTAGCCTCGTTCATGAAAACAATTCCCAAAAAGCATGCTTTAGTTTGGCCAAAAATATTAATCTCCCATTCCTCCTCCAATTGTATCGTGTAAAAGAAGTTGGAAAACACACACACAGAGAGAGAGAAAAAAAAAATCACTGTTTAAAAAAATCTAGAGTAGATTTCTAAGCAATGTTAACTTACAAAAGAGTCGCTGCTAGGAGAAAGAGAGTACTTCTGGGTAAGCTGAAACAGAGAATAAAAAAAGTACATGTTAGAAGATATAAGGAAAACATAAATGGGTGGGGGAAGGGGGGAGGGACATCATAATAATAATAAATTAACGTTTAAGAGACTACTTCACTCACGCAAAAACATCCGCTCGCTAATGTAAATACTATGGGGAAATATTTTAAGATATCTCGTTCGCATTTCCATATTTTTAATTTTTTTTTTTCATTGGATAGCTGAGGTCGATCTGTATGCAGGTCCTTTTGTACTTTTTCAATTGTGGTTGCAGTTTTTTTTTTTTAAACTTTTGGAACCGGTTTTGTGAAAGTATCTTAAATAAATAAATAAAAAAAAAACTGCAACCAAAATCGAAAAAGTAAAAAATGGCCTGCATAGAGATCGACCTCAGAAAAAAAAAATTGAAATGCGAACGAGATATCTTAAAATATTTCCCCCATAAGATTAACATTAGCGAGCGGGTGTTTTCAGCGATCTCACAGACCTCTGCTTTTTTCAATGTTTACAGTTTAACTTTTAATTTTCAGTTCACATAACTACTGAAATTTAGTTTCGTTTCAATCTTTTTTACTATCGCTAAAAACTTCTGAGTAGGTGAATATAAATTATAATAGTCCCGTACATATAAATATTAATACAGAAACAGCATACGATAAGCTAATCGAACATTTTATTCATTTTTCGATCAAGCGGTCTTAGAGACTGCCCACATAGCTATGCGATAGTTTCTGTGACAATAATTAAGGATAAAACAACGAGGCACAACTCGCCATCACGTCGAACTGTATGTTGCAGAATTTATGTGTAGAAAAAAATGGGGTATAAAATGTTTTTGATGGATTATTGAAACCAATTTCGGAAATATGGCCTATTATGTAACCCGTAACATTAGAAAGTTGTTATTGTTGTGAAGCATTGTAAAAAATTGTTATGAAACATTATAATATATTCTTATTAACATAAAATATTTTATTTCTTAATGCAATGGGACTTATTTTTATATATCTGCTATACGTCACGCTGCGTTCGCGCTTCACGAGCTTGGCTACAATCTTGGCGAAATTGAATGCAAATTCGCGTAATCGTAATTGTGGGGGCTGCTATAACAAAGAAGTACCTTTCCTTCTTCTGTCCTAGGTATTCCTTAACTTTCGTGTGTGACTGTGCGATAAGTGCTATAAATTGTTTCTCTGGTTTTTCTTTTCCAAAGACTCTGCTGTCAGTTGGGACCTTTTTTTATTGCTCTTCAACCAGTTTCGAAGCAAAGCAGAGAATCATCAAAATAAATTCTTCTCTCAGGGGAGGTAATAAAGATGTCAGGGATCCTCCTCCATTTTGTCGAGTTCTCTTGTCGTCGAAAGAATCCCCACATGATACAAGCCGAAAAAGGCATCGCCTTCCGTCGCGAAGATGTGGGTCGAACTTTAGAGTCAGGGTTAAGCATCAATCAGACTACATTTCTTTTCCTCGTAACGTTTGATGGAGTCAGATGCTCCCTTTTATGTTTTATGACTTTTGTCGGTAGGCTAGAGGTCAAAGGTCAGCGATGAAGGGATTTTTACGTCCAGCCAAGCCATTAGTCATAAAACATTATGACATCTCCGATGACTTGCAATAAACAGTTACAATATTACACAATAGTTACAATTTTCTTAGTAAACAATATAATTAGTTTTACTAATTTTACGTTGAATAGTTCCATAATCATGTTAATAACAAACTAAGTTAATATATATATACCGGGTGTCCCAAAAATGACTGATGGATTTTAAAATTCAATAACTAGCAAACGGTGATAGATATTTAAAAAATTCTTGCAGGAGGGTTATGTATGATGTCGGGAGTCTTTTTACTGTGATTCTTGAATTTAGTTCGAATTTCAAACAATAGATGGCGCTGACAGCGGTTGGCGCTCAGTCGAGGGCGAAACTGACGTCACTCAGCATTGATGCGAAGAAAGGAGATTAAGGCTATGGAGTGGGTCTCATTCGCCAGTACAATCTTGCTCTTAGGCCCCGATTCTGAACTCATTCGATATGATTTCAATGGAATACGTTGTTGTCATGGAAACAACAAATTCTTTGATAGTGGAATACAGCGTTCAGATTAGGGCATGAATTTAACAAGCAGTATTCGAGTTGCAGGCGATTGTACATTTATGGAGTTTTATTTTCCCGGATTAAATTACTTTTTATGGCCTGATTTAAAGAATATTTTATTCATCGTATTTTAAAACTACTACGTGAAATAAACCATTTTCAATAAATAGTGTACACTCTTTTAAAAGTACTCACTAGCAGATTGCGTAGCAAAATAACGAATGAACATGTGACGGATTCGATTTCTGTGCAGCTCTCACATACCTGCATTGCCGTCATTTCGCAAAACTAAATTTTCATATTGGTTAGATAAAATTCCCATAAATACTCATTAATGTAAAATCGCCTGCAACTCGAATACTGCTTGTTAAATTCCTGCCTTGATCTGGACGCAGTATTTCACTATCAAAGAATTTGATAGAATTTGACAAAGAATTTGTTGTTTCCATGGCAACAACACATTCCATTGAAATCATATCGAATGAGTCATAAGAGAAAGATTGTACTGGCGAATGAGACCCACTCCATAGTCTTAATCTCCTTTCTTCGCATCAATGCTGAGTGACGTCAGTTTCACCCTCGAATGAGCGCCAACCGCTGTCAGCGCCATCTATTGTTTGAAATTCGAACTAAATTCAAGAATCACAGTAAAAAAACTCCCGACATCGTAAATAACCCTCCTGCAAGAATTTTTTAAATATCTATCACCGTTTGCTAGTTATTGAATTTTAAAATCCATCAGTCATTTTTGGGACACCCGGTATATATATATATATAAACTTATTGTAAAATTAACCATTGAAACAGAAGCAACTGACCATATACAATGAGATTAGTATACCATATAGCACTGTCAAATTACATATTATATATATATATATATATATATATATATATATATATATATATATATATATACTACTGAGAATATTGAAAAATATCACTATATACAACAAATAAAAAAAAATATTGAAAATATAAAAAAATAAAATGAAATAGGAGCAATATTTTAAAATTGATAGCAAAAATTAAATTTTTAAATTTTTCCTGCAAAATAATTCAAAATTTGTTTTACATTAAAATTATTTCGTCTTTAACATTCATAAATAAAAATTCATTTTTAAAAGTTTATGTAATAAAGTAAATGGTGGTGGTGGTGGTGGTGGTGTGTGTGTGTGTGTGTGTATGTATGTATGGGGAGGAACGCTGTGAATCCATTAAACACTTTATGCCGACCGCACTTTGAAGTACCTTAAAAAATCACACATCGATTGACAGTAATACAATTTAAGATGAGTTATAGATACTTTTTCATGTTCGAAAAGTATTATTCGTTGTACAATGCACCAAAAATCTATATTATAAAGCAAAAACATGGCTGTGAACAACACTGACGTCATATTGACGGTTAACGAGGCTAACGAAAAAGACAGGCTACTGCGGTGCATTCCACTTATCTTTTTTTACAGACCGCTAGAGTGACGTATTGCTCTTTTCCTACACCTGTATTGGTGCTTTCGAGCATCACGTGACTCCCGCGGTCTGTAAAAAAAGAGTTGCATAAAGCACCGCGGTAGCCTTTCTTTTTCGTTAGCCTCGGACGGTTAAGACTCCTGTCTTCGCATTTATATGGGATCTGAATATCCTAAATCGATTTCTTGACTGCTTAGAACAATTTTCTGTCGAACAACCAACCGTTCTTAATGATTTTATAACACGATAATCATTCAAACGCTTCTAGCCTCTTAGGCAGCTATGGGCAACAATCAATAAGAAGACAACAAGGTGCTTGATGCGTCAGCCTGTATCATAATTTCATAGTAGTCCTGTTGACGGTGGCAACGACTGACCAATAAATTTCGCTTTTACTGCAATATATATATTTTTAACTTCTAAACATCGCTCAATTTTAATACATCGTCGAATAGCTCCCCCCCCCCCCCCACACACACACCAAAAAAACTTTTAAATGCAATTTAGTTTGAGACCCTATCTTAATTTATTGATTTCTTTTTATGGCTTTTAAAATAATTTTCAAGCATGGTTAAAAAAGAAAAAAAAAATCTGTCCGAACGCAAAACTCGAATACGGAAAATTAATCTGTTTGCGCTTAAAAGAATGTAAACAATTCAGCATTTGTTTGTTTCCATGGTAATATTCCATAACCATCATGGCAAATATTTCCAATATACAGCAAAAGCTTGACCACTATTTGTATCTCATCGTGAATATTTCCCATGAATGCAGTATTGGGGCGCTGATATTAGTTTGTAACTGGGGGAAATGCGAGAAATCGCTTTCCCACAACAACGTTCTCTTTGTTGTAAAAGTACTTTTACAGGTTTCATTTTAAGTAACTCATGTTCCTCCTATTCACCGGGAAAATAGACAGGTTGAACTAGGTAACTTGACAATCTTAACAACGAACTTAGGCGAATATATATATATATATATATTTAAATTCTTGATTTATTGGACTTTAATTTAAAAGTTGTCACCTTGTGAAAATCGATTTGGGTATGTATGGTGGTAGATTGAGTAGGGGTGACGGACGGGGCAGGTAGATTAAATTTTATTAAGAAAGTTCTAAAAAATGTAACCCCCCCCCCCCTTTAGCTAAATAATGCTTAACTTTCTGGTACGTTCATCTCACCAAATTTCGAGCTTATAACTCATTGCAATAAAAAGTTACGTTTTACTTTTTCATACAAACTCGCTCTCATAACCTTCCCGTTGACCTAGAATCTTCAAATTTGGCACGAAGGAAGGTCTTATAGCACACGTAAGGAAAAAAAAATCCGAAAACCATTAATTTATAATTCTATGTTGATTTATTAAGTGACAAACTTGTTTAATCGTTTTTTTTTTTTAAATTATTATTTTCCCTTTTTAGGAACGGCTGAAGGTACCAAGTTGAAATTAATATCAAATAATAAGGACTGCGGCACCATTGTTTTGTAAATGGTCCTTACGTCACGGTCCTTAACAGTCAAAATTTTGTTTCATTAAGATTTTATATATATAGGGCAGATACATCCGCAACAAAATGCTTAAATTATAGCATTGATTTTAAAATTAAATAAAATAAAATTACATATTAAAAAAAAAAAAAAAAAAAAAGAAAAAAACAGGCTTATATAAATGATAAATATTTATCATTTTTAGTAAATATATAAAGACGCTTTTTAGATAGATCAAATTGAATACATTCCTAGAATAAATTCACAGATGCAGCATTTAATTAAATCACTAGCTGCATAGCAACTTCAACCTGTTGCGTATCATTTAAACTGCACGGTGAGATCTTTCGAATGTTTGGGGTAAAAAGAAATCTAGTTTCATTATACATTTCAAGATTCTAGTCCTAACAAATCCAAATAAATCGTAACTTTGAACGTTTTTAGAACGTTTTCCGGTCATTTCACCTTTTTAATTTACGAATTTTTCAGAAACCGTTCTTAGAGAGCATTTACATCTTAACAACTATACTAAATTTTAAGTTTTTATCTCCACCAATATCACAGAAATCATAATTGTGGAACGTTTTTAGTTCCTGCACCCTTTCATGTTTCGAACTTTTTAGAAATTGTTCTGTTGCGAGTATTTACGTCTTAAAAGTAACAGCCATGTCAAGTTTAAAGTTTCTAGCCCTAACAGCTCCAAATTAATCGTACTATAGAACGTTTTTAGAACATTTTCAGCTCATTTCGCACTTTTAAATTTCGATTTTCTTAGAAAACGTTCTTTGGGAACATCTTAAAAATAATTACCATACATCAAAATTTCAACTTTTTAGCCCCATCAGTGTTACAGAAATAATGTTTTTTTTTTCTTTTGGTAACCTTTTACATTTCGAAATTTTTTAGAAACTGTTCTGTGCAAGCATTTACGTCTTAAATGTAACAGCCATGAGAAATTTCAAGTTTCTATCTCCTAACAGTTCCAAATAAATCGTAATTTAGATCTTTTTTAGAACGTTTTCCGCTCAAATTTCGAACTTTTTAGAAACCGTTCTTAGGGATTATTTACATCTTAAAATTAACCACCATACCAAAATTAAAATTTTTATTCCCTACAACATCACAGACATCGCAATTGCAGAACGTTTTTTAACACTTCCCAATATAGTTGAAAAGCGCGGTACTTTTCGGTTAGCCGGGCGCCAGTGATATATGTAGTACATATATAAATATAAATGTATGTACATATATATACATACATACATATATGTATGTATATATATGTATGTATATATATGTATATGTAAATATATGTATAGTATATATATATGTGTGTATATATATATGTACATATATCACTGGCGCCCGGCTAACCGAAAAGTACCAAAAGCGCTTATGAATTCGGTTTGCCCGTTTGTCTGTCGTCTGTCCGTGCTCTAACTCGCGTAACTGTACCCGTATTGCCTTGAAATTGATATATGTTATTGAGGTTTACTATGGCATGTTTGGTATTGAAAATGAAGTGTGTAGCATTTATAGTTCTTTTACAGGAACACTCAAAAGAATCCCGTTACAATTCGGAAAAATCGTTTGCAGCGTATATTAATGATGTTTCACTATTTTATGCATATTCAAATTGATACATATCACCGAGGGGAACTACACGGCGTTTACTGTAGAATATGGTACACATAGACTATATCGTTCATTTACAGGGACACTGAAAATAATATGGTGTATTGTCTATGAACTATAATTTCTAGTTTAATTGCTGGTCATTTTCAGTTGTGGTACGTGTTTTTAAATGTAACTAATTTTTTGCATATTAATTGATGCATATAAATTCTATAGATCATATACAAGAATGTTCAAAAGATCTCACGTACATTTCAGTTTATTGACGGAAATTGCTGAAGGGAAAATTTTAATTGTGTTGTGTATTTTCAAAGTGAAGTAAATTTTAGTACACTGTGTAGTAGACATGCAAATCTATACATCATATACAGGGCTGCACAAAAGAATTGGGATATTTTGTTTGACTGTTGGTAGTAATTGCTGATATTGGTTTTTTAAATGTGTTATGCGTTTTCTAAATTGTTTACTTTGTTAAGAGACTGGTGTAGGTGGCGCTATTGGTAGCATCGTCTGAACTTCGCTCCGTAAAGCTGTAGCCTTATTAAGTTCTTCTCCAATTTGTTTTAACTTTGTTCGCGTATTCATATTAAATGTCTTTTAAGTATTAAGTCTGGTCCCAGCTGGATTGAAATTTATTGTACATTTTAATTTGCTTATATTTTATATTTGTTTACTCTAGTATTATTATTCATTCATTATTGTTCATTTAGTACTTACAACCATTACTACTATAACCAGTACTTACTTCTATCCATTATTATTATCTACTTCAGCATCTTACAGTATTATTACATGGTAAGTATTATTGCTCAGTATCACATAGTAGTATTTAGTACTGCTCAGTAGGATTGGCAAAACTAGGCTGCGCCGCCAGGCGCCTGAGGAGCGTCCGCGCGTCTACGACCACCGAACCCAAGTCCTGAGGGACTTTTAGCGCGCACGACCGGATTTGTCTCTCCGTATGCGTTTCGGCCCAGTAGGATTGGTAAATTGTATTTTCAAAATTTGTATTTTTGTAATCTTGTATTTTCAGAATTTATAGATAACAAATTTTTTGCATATTAATTGATGCATATAAGTTCTATTAGATCATATAAAGGAATGCTCAAAAGATCTCACGTAGATTTCCGTTTATTGACGAAAATTGTTGAAGGGCTTCCTTATAACTCCAAAACGGGTAATCCTATTAACTAACAGTTTAATGCGTCGGATTAAGGGTCTCATTTCCAATTAAAATATATCTTTGATTAGCACTTCAGTGATCTTTTTAAATTTCATTGTGTTTGAAGTATCATACCATCATTAAAATGCGCCGCAAACAATTTTATCTCATAGTGCAATGCTAATGCAATGCAATTATTTTGCGAGCTATAAATGCTAATACTTATTCTGTACTCCTGAGAAAGCGTGTTGTACTTTACCACAGTGATATGCATATCAATGTCACAAATATCGTAACATCAATAAAATACACCGCAAACGATTATTTCCTTTAGACCATACCGAAATGGAAATCTTTTGCGTGTCCCTGTAAACGATCTATAAAGGCTACACATTTCACTTTACTTTCAATACCAAAGATTCTGTAATAAATCTCAATAAAATATAAAAACTAGTCGTTGGGGCCACTTTAATACTTACCCATCATGGATATGCATAATATAAAATATGAAAGTATAATATCACCCAGTAGATAGAGTGTTTAAAATCGTGGCTTGATGATGTCATAAACTTTAAATGCTCTATTACTGAATTGCGTAAAAGAAACATCCTTATAACTCCAGAAATGATAATCCTATTAACTAACAGTTTACTGCGTCGGATTAAGCGTCTCTTTTCCAATTAAAATATATCTTTGAATTGAAATTTAGATGAAGTACAGGGTCATGAAAAATCGAAAAGTGTGGAATATAGGATTACAAATATCTCGGCAACTCATTATCCGATCGACTTCATTCGTTATGCAAAATTTGTTTTTTTATTGTCTTTTACATACTAAGTACATACCAAATTTCAAGTCTCTGTTTCAATTTGTTCGGGAGATAGAGTGTTTACAGACAGACGGACGGCAATTTTTTTTTCTAAAAATATGTTTTTCGGAATCTCCAGTGTCTGAAACGCAGTGGCGTAGCTACATATTCAGCGCCCTGGAGCAACCGGGAATGTTTCCCTAAATTTATATAATGATTTAAAACACATACCTATACCAGAGCTTTTCCCAGGTTTAAAAAAGGGCAGCGTGCTGCTGGTGAGAAAAGAGGATTCTTGAGGGCACTTTTCAGATTCTTAAGGGCACTTTTTTAATTGTTAAAGACATTCTTTTGGTTTTAAAGTCACTTTTAATATTTAAAAGTCGTGGCACTCTTTTTAACACAACACTGAGTCAATTTTTACTATGAAAGCAAATTGTTTAATACAAAAAAGGGAAATAACACTTTTTATTTACTGAGGGGCGAGGAGGGTGCTAATTTTGTTATGGGGGGTAAGAAGGGTGCTATTTCATAAGCGAAAGGGCAGGCAGGGTGCAGCATCCTTCTGAAACTGCCTGGGGGAAAGTCTGCCTATACTTTAAGACAGTAAAACAGTAAAACGGAATCGGCCTGTAAAGGCATCCCACCATAAACGGAAAAGTTTTAGGATGCAAATAGAAGAAATGCCATACAAATATTATATGAGATAAAAATTTTGATAAGTCAAATTCAAGGAATACCGTAGTTTTATTTATCTAATTTTTTTAATACAGTAATATCTGCTAAAACAAAATCGCAAAACATTAGATAAAAATTCCGTTTTAGACAGGTTTTCGTATTAGTATGTATAATCACATGGATACCAGGAAAAATTCTGTTAAAACATGTTCTATACATCTGTGAAGACTAAAGCCTGTGTAAAACGGAATTTCTCTCAGTTTTATGTGATTCCGTCTTAGCAGGATTCATCTTAACATAGAACCTATTTGCTGTAAAACACAACTTGCAATGTCCTTAGTTGTGATTTTAAACATCCGTTATAATTTTTACAAATTCATACAAAGGCATAAAATATTAAATTTATAATGTATATTATATGAGATAAAAATTTTGATAAGTCAAATTCAAGGAATACCGTAGTTTTATTTATCTAATTTTTTTAATACAATAATATCTGCTAAAACAAAATCGCAAAACATTAGATAAAAATTCCGTTTTAGACAGGTTTTCGTATTAGTATGTACAATCACATGGACACCAGGAAAAATTCTGTTAAAAGCAGGATTCCTTTTCACAGGTTTCACTAAATATTTTTACAAATATTTATTTCATTCCTTTGTACGTTTGCGCCCTTGTGATTCTCGCGCATGCAGCAATGTGCTCCAACTTCTCCACGGTAGCTACGCCCCTGCTGAAATGTGTAAATCTGTCAAACATTTTTTTTTTTTTTAAACGATTACAAATTTTTACCCAATTCTACGAATGATGGGTAAGTAATAACATGGGCAATCAGAGTTTATTTACGAGAGTTAGAACACGGGCGCAGACGAAAAGACAAATTGAATTCATAACACCATTCAACTAAAAAAAAAAAAAAAAAAAGAAAGATGAGGAAAAGAATTGAGAATTAATATAAATATGCTATTTATTTACAAAAAGTTTCTTTATGTTCTTATTAGTTATTATACATTTCAATGTTCTTTGTTGTATTTTTTAAGTTGCATATTTCATGAAGATGTTTTTGGAATGCATAGGGTGCACGTTTTACGGCGAATATACCTAAAAATGGACAAATATATTTGCAAATTCTCGGTGCGCAGTATATGCCGGAATATATGGTATGGTATATTCAAGCATATCAAAATATATTATTTTTTATTTAATTTTAAATATCTGAAACGATATTCTGGGGTTTCTTTTCGAGCATACCCAAATCCAACTCACAAACAAGAACCAAAGCTCAACACGTAACCGATCCGCACCCGAAAAAATTGGTTGCAGATCTGAACTCGGCCCGAAGAAAACAAACAAACAAAAACCTGACCCGATGCATAATTTCCCTTCAAATAGTTATTGCTACAGTACCAAAATTTCGGGGTACAAAAAATTCCCTCATTTTTTTTTTAATATAAATTAGTCAATGATATTCATTTTTCTTAATTGTAAACTTACAGTAATTTAATAAAAGACAGTTTTTTAAGAATGTAACGTTTTAATAAATAAGAAAGTAGGATTGTGTAAACTACAATGTAGAATTTTGTGGTCAATGTAGAATGTGGCCTTTTAAACTTAGTTGAAATCTGTTATAATTATTCAGGATCAGTCAAGTATAATATGACGAAAGATGTAACATCTGTCACAAAAATACATTAAAAACTGTCTTTGCAGGTGAAGAAATGTAAGTTCTATTTAATTCTAAGATAGTAAGCATTGGGATGGTGGTAAAATTATTTTCCAGATCTTATCAACAAGCGATTGAAAGTCTTGGTAATACGAGACTTCATTCTTCTTCCCCATTCCAACATGTGCTGTCTCCTGGTTAAAGAAACATCAGGATCATGCTTGATATTATCTGGCTTTCTTTCTTGACTATTTGAATAAATTATTTTTGACTGATCAGAAGTTTTGTTGATGTCTTTATTACCCACATCATTTAGCTCTGGCTTTTGGTTATTTGTTTCAATATTTAACTGGTCAGAAGCTTTGTCGATGTCTTTATTAGCCACATCATTTATCTCTGGTTTTTGGCTATTTGAATCAATTGTTGCTTGATCCTTGACATCCTTCAGATCCACTTCCTTTATCTCTGAATTTTGGCTATTTGAATCAATATTTGATTGGTCAGAAGCTTTGTCGATGTCTTTATTAGCCACATCATTTAGCTCTGGCTTTTGGCTATTTGAATCAATTGTTGCTTGATCTAAAACTCCCTTGACATCCTTAAGATCCATTTCCTTTAACTCTGTTTTTTTATTATTGGAAACAATATTTAGTTGAGCAAAACCTTGACCTTCACTAATATCTTTATGATTTGCATGCTTTGGCGTATGACTATTTGTAACAATCAGTTGTTGGTAAAAAACTTCACTTATATCTTTACGATCTATTTGATCTGACTCTTGATTATTCGTAATAATATTTGTTTGATCAAAAGTTCCATCGGTATATTTATGACCAATTTCATTTGCCTTTGACTCTTGGTTATTTGCAAAATTTTTATCTTCACTGTTGACTTTAAGATAATCAGACGGATCTGGTGGTAATCTCAAAGCTGCAGCTTGAGCAATAAATAACGAAATCAAGAAATTGATCTTGTTCGGCCGAGCCTTCACCTGCCAAACGTCATTTTTCTTTATTTTAAACTCATCAGAACCCCGAAACAATCGATGTTTTAGTAATGTCTCTACAGTAGGTCTTTTCTGAGGATTAAGCGTGATACACCCAATGATAAAATTTCTAATAATTTCAACAGTCTTGGATCTGACATCAGACTTCAGGAACGTAGCCTTCACAATCTTTTTCAGTTCTTTCTTTTTCAAAATTCCAAAAATCACGGGATACATAGTATCTATCCATCTGCGATCTGGGTCTCGACATTTTTTTGTCTTCAAGATCATTTGCTTGGTCAACAGTTCTGCAGCAAGAATTCCAACAGTATATGAGTCATATTTAAAGCCATTCACGACAATTCTTTTATTATTTTTCAACAATGGTGCCTCCGGTGGCCTGTAGATAAAAGGTGAAGCATAGTTGTTGGCTGCTGCGTCTGTACGAGTCAACGACCCGAAATCCGTGACAACTGCCATGCCTGAATCATTTATCAAAATATTTTGGAGCTTTAAATCTAAATGACAGAGTTTTTCTTTATGCAAATATATAACCCCATTCAAAACTCCTTCAAGCCAAGCCAAAGCACGCTCAAAACCTTTTTCTTCTTTATGTAACATTGAATTTTCTAGGATGTCATCAAGCGAGCCTTGGTATTTGTGCATAAAGAATACATATGCATGAGATTGTGGTACATGGCGACAATTTATGAGAGGAACCACGTTATGATGAGATAAAGATGGCCAGAGCTCCATTTCAGGGTATGTTAACATGTTTTCCAGTACTATTTTAGCTGCAAATATTTCTTGAGAAGACTTATTCTTGAGTTCAACAACTGTGCTATAGGCACCACATCCCAGGTTATTTATCCATTTGTAATCATTTTTTTCTAAGATGCATATGGTTCTATTAATAGCGTTGTTACGATAATAATCATTTTTTTGTTTTGCTGCCTCCATAGTCTTTTACTTTATGTTTTATGTGACAGAAATTTTATAAAATTGGTTATTGGCATATATTTTTTTAAAGATATTAGTTAAATATTTACTTAAAAACAATTCGGATATGTAATGTGATGTGACTATTATGGAAATGACATGACTAAGCTATTTATATTTGTGTTTTTAAGTTGGATGTCCATGCAAAAAATTAATATGATACATTTATTAAGCTTTGCTGAATTGTTAAAGAAATCTCTTTTGGCAAAATAACTTCGCATATTGTTGAAATGCAATGTTTTAATAATAATGTCTACTCTGTTGTGGTATTATGTATTGTTTGTTTGAGTGATGTATTTGAAAGATTGTTACCATAATTGTTAAGATATTCAACAATAAAATGTTTGTTGACGTACTTTGTGTACACGCGTTTACCACACAAAAAATATTGCTGGTGTTTTTACCTTCTGTTCATTTGTGGAAAAACATATTTAAAATCCCTAGATACCAATCCGTTCGTAATAACGCCTACTATTAAATGTTATGCGTGGATTGGAGTTTCGGTGCCGTTTACAGATTAAATTTTGAACTAACTTTTAAATTTTCAATGGCAACACGCTATAACAACAAAATACTGCTAAATTTATGTCCGGCTACCAAATTTCAAATAATTTGGACCAAAATTTTGGGAGTTAAAAATTATTAAAATTTTTGATCTTATTAAAATTTTTGATCACAATTAAAATTTTTGATCACAAATCTTATTACATACTACATGCGTGTCAATTGATGAATACAATAAAATAATATCAAGAATAGCCATTATATAATTATCTGGTAATTGTATATGTTTGATTTTTTGAATGAAATTCATGTAGTATGTAATAAGATTTGTGATGATATTGAACAGATAGAAGAATTTAGTAATGATATGAAATTAACAATAAAAAGAGGACTTAATCTAAACATTCATAATAACTATTTCACATTCAATAGTAAATATTATAAGCAGAATCATGGAGCCCCAATGGGGTCACCTATTTCAGGTTTATTAGCTGAATATACTCTTCGCCCATTGGAAACTAAAGTTTTTGGCACATTTATTTGACTTAACGCCTCACACTTGGCTCAGATATGTTGATGATATTTTTATAATTTGGCAGCATAGTCTTGATGAACTTAAAATATTTATAAATCAGCTAAACTCAATTGACAATAACATTAAATTCACTATTGAAATTGAACATAATAAAAGTCTTCTATTCCTTGATGTAATGTTAACCAGAACAAATAAATCTATCGACAGAGCTGTTTTCTGAAAAAGTATGGCTAACCAATCTGCCATACTAAATAACGGATGTTCTCCATTTACATACAAAATTTCAGCCTACGGATTTTTCATAAGACGGGCCTTTATAGTATGTACTGAAAATAAATTGAATAATGAATTGGATAATATTCGTAAAATAGCTTGTAATAATGGTTTTAAAGTACACCATATTAATAAATTAATCTTGGATATCACCAATAATAAGAAACCAGAAAAGAAAGTTGATTCTCAAAAATACAAACTTTATATTCTTCAATATTATCCAAGCTTTTTTGAAAAATTAAAACACAGCCTTAAACGTTTCAATATCTGCTTAATAGCCAAACCCCCTCAGAAATTAAAGAATATCATTTGCAGTAAAATTGACCCAATTAATTTTGAGAAATATTCAGGAGTATATGAAATACCTTTTATTAAAGAAGACGGATCCAAGAATTACTACATAGGCATGACCAGCAGGAAATTTAATTACAGAAAAAAAGAGCATATAGCTGATACTAAGTATAATAGAAAAACTACCGCCCTGGCAAGATTATATCAAGAAGAAACCATCCAAATAAATTTCAATGAAAGTAAAACAATATTTCCCTCCAGTCTGTACTATCCATCCATAATAAGAGAAACCATAGAGATACTAACATGCAAAAATACAATATGTAACGATGCGGCATCTTTTAATTTACCGAAACTGGGGCTCGGGGTACTCCATGGTCACAGATATGAAAATAAACAACCAAGTAAAAATAAAAGATAACGTGCGTAATTTTTAAAAAAAGTACATGAAAATAATAACTTCAAAGCCCGTGCAATTATGGAATATTCTCAGTTGTTTTTGAAAATGACTCAGAGTGAGTCGAAACATGTCAAAAAACCTAATAAAAGTTATTTTAATTTGTATTATGTTGTTAATTTACACCTTTTAGCATCTAAAAGAAATATATTATTACAAGGTGTTATAATTTATTATATTGTTAAATGTATCATATTAATTTTTTGCATGAATATACAACTTAAAAACACAAACATAAATATCTTAGTCGTGTCAATTCCATAATTGTATTATATGAAATATGATTTTAATATTCTAAAAAAATTTGAATTCTAATAGATAAATATTTTAACAGAAATCGATTTCTAGAGACTTCTAAAATGGGTGTACAAACTTTCAGCTCATTCTGTTAAATAGGTTTATGGTTGATTCTGATTATTTCAGTGTTGAATCACGTATTAAATCAATTACATGTTTGCTAAATTTGTGTTTTATTTGTAGGGTAGATAGGGTGAAGATGCCGTCGTTTTCGGTTTAATTTTTTATAAAATCGCCTGTTGTTTTTATTTATTATTTATTAATTTCTTGTTAAAGTTGATACTTCAACACCCATAATTTCTAAAAGTTTTCTTCGACTAGTTTTTCTGAGATCAAATAAGTCAAAGAAAACTTTCAGATAATATTGGTGTTAAAGTTCGAGGAACCGTACAAACGCTGATTTAAAAAAAAAAAAAAAAAAAAAAAAAAAAAAAAAAAAAAAAAAAAAAAAAAAAAAATCTGCTTGCGACAGCCGCCATTTTGGTCAGCGCCCAGGCTGACCAAATTCATCATTATTATTCAGGGGGCGATGATTTAACCAACAGTGACGTCACCTGCCCTTTCCCTATAATGAAGGATTGTTCTATTAATTTAGAATGCCAGATAAAAATAAAAACACGAAAAAATGTATTTTTACTGCCTAACAAATCAATAAAATATATCATGAAAATTATATTTTGTTGATATTTGCCTCGTCCATTGTTCTTTTGGCGTCTCCCGCTCTTTCGTGTCCAGCAGTATACACTAACACTAACGTATTTTAATTCCTTTGGCCACGACATTTTCGCTAATGTTTATACATTTATTTATATGTGATTTATATATTAACATATACATATTTTTGTTTACGCAATTTTCACTTACGTTTTAGTAAGACACAAATTACCATAATTTTAAAAACAAGCTAAGCCACTAAAAATTGGTACATGGTACAGTAATTTCATTGGCATATTTTAATTTAGTTATCTGAGATTCTACAAGGATAAACAATTATTTTTACACAGAGGATTTTGGGACCGACTAGTGTTATTTGTGTCTTTTGGCTGGATAGGAATACCCCTATTTCCTCCTTTTTACAATTCATATTTCGATATCTAAATTTATTATAATAAAGAGGAAGTGTGAAACCAATTTTACTTAACTTTTTCAAGTCCGCAATTTTACATTCTTTTTTTCTTTCTCTACATTCTGTATCCACTAACATATATTAATTCTTTCCACTGTATCTTTGCCAGTGCTTATACACTTATTTATAGATTATTTACATATTAACATATTGCATATTTTTGTTTACACAACTTCCGCTTACTTCATAGTCATATTTTAATTTAGTTAGCTGAAATTCAATAAGGATCAACCATTATTTTTACCCGGTTGATTTTGGTGTCGACCAGCATTATTTTCGTCTTTTGAGTGGATGGGAATCCCCTTATCCCCCACCCCCCTTTTTACAATTCCTTTTTTCGATATCTAAATTTATTATAATGGAGAGGAAGGGTGAAACCTATTTTACGTAAGGTTTTCATGTCCCCAACTTTACATTCTTTTTTAGGGTTTCGTTCATCTAACGAAACCCTATTCGCCTCACTCCTCTGTCGCAGAGTTCGTACTCGGAAACTGTATAAGTTAGAGACTGGAAATTTTGCATACTTATAGCCGAATACCTCCTGTTACACGACAAACCATAAAAATTTTAAAAGTCTTATATTACTTTAATTAAATTAATTAATTTCATGCCATCCGACCATTTCTGAGATTTTCTTAGATCTTAAATATAACCTTAATTTCAATCTTTTTCGTGAAGGCTAGATGATTCAGTGGTAGACCGTTTTCCTTCTAACCCAAAGGTTGCGGGTTCTATTCCCGAAGACGGAAGTTGAAATTTTCGATTTTTACATTCCATTGTCCGATGGATTTAATTAAAAGAACTTTCGTATTTATTTGTCATTTTAAGGGTTTCGATTTTTGTTTTTTAGCTAAAATTAAATCATGTAATTAAATATGCTTTTCAGATATCCAAACATATGCTGTTACAATTGTCTGAAAAGCAGGTCTTGAATATTTTTAATATGATTTAATAAATATAGCTTCCTCTTGTTATCATTTTATTATTAAATTTAATGGTGCTGCCATCTATGTTCTTACTGATAAAATATATTGATAAATGATAAGGATAATTAAAAATTAGTGATTTGGATTTATTAATTAAAGGATAAAGTATTTTGAAAGGAATATTAAACGAAACCCTTTGGATCTCCGATTACACCTTACCCACTTGTTTCTTTTTATGCATTATGCCAGGGTTATCCAACCCAGGCTTCTCGGGTTATATAAAATACTACTCGGTGTACAGAACAGAAGTGAAAACCATTTTTAATTGACAACTCTAATAGAATTTTTACATTTACTATTCTTTTGTAGATTGCCCACTAACACTAACAAAAAGCAATTTTATACTAAAAAAATGTCAAATATGTGTTCAAACAAAGTTTTGAAATGTATCAAAAGCGATACTTTCGTATTAGACGCATGTCGGTGGTTAATAGCCGAAGAAATTCTCCAAAGATTTCGCTATTTACAGCAGTCTTTTTGGTTCTGATTATTTCAGTGTTTAAGCGCGTAGATCGATTACATATCTGTTAAATTTGTGTTTCATTTATTTTAATTTAACTATTTATTGATTAAATTTTAATTTCCTTATGGAATATTAACCGGAAACCAATGCTGAACTATTTATATTGTTTTAAATGCAATCATCCATAATTGGGGTGTACGGCGATAGCGATAGATTTAAAAAGAAATATCATGCCTAAAAACTATTTTTAGAGCCATAAAAAAATCAGGAAATTGAGATACAATTTTCGGAAAAATTGTCTTTGAAAGTACATACTATTGTAACATATATATATATATATATATATATATATATATATATGTATATTTCGACAGCGTAAAAATTGAAATTGTGCGATGTGTAGAAATTAATAAAATTACGATAAAAACCAAAGTTGATTATTTAGGTCGTTGCCACCCTCCATATAATGTCACTGTTACTGATGCACGGACATGTTTTCTTTATAATATATAAATACAAGAAGCAGTAACATTTTGTTGCTGTTATCTATACTTATAAAAGAGTAACTTGATTTTCTCTTAATCAACGCCGAGCCTTAACCGTTTGTCCTAGAAGAATGAATCTATACTTATAAAAGAGTAGTTTGATTTTCTCTTAATCAACGCCGAGCCTCAACCGTTTGTCCTAGAACAATGAAATTTGGAAGACATGTTCTTTACACAATGTAGGCACCCACTAAGAAAGGATTTTTGAAAATTCACACTCTAATTGGTTAAATGGGGGGTCGAAAGTTTGAGATAATTTCGTCTTTTCGCAGGAGTTTTAAGTAGGAGCGTGAAATTCGAGATAACAATTCTACTACAGAATAGTTAAACATGTATTTCAGGCGATTTTAGAAATTCAACCCCTAAGTGGTCTAAATAGGGGGGGGGGGGGGTAGAAAATTTTCGGTGATTTTACATTTTCACCGTTTCATCATCAGCAGTTTTAGGTAAGAGCGTGAAATTCAAGATAACAAATCTGCTAAAAAAATAATTAAACACGTATTTCAGCGATTTTAGAAATTCAACCTCTAGGGGATTAAATGGGGGGTCTAACGTTTTAGGTCATTTTGCCTTTTCGCCGTATCTCAACAACAGTTTCAGTTAAAAGCGCGAAATTCAAGGATAACAAATATACTAAAAGTTAGTTAAACACATATTTCAGCGATTTTAAAAATTCAGCCACTAAGGGGGTTAAATGGGGGATTGATATGTTTTAGTCATATCTCAGCAGCACTTTTAGGTAGGAACGTGAAATTCAGGATAACAAATCTACTAAAAAAATAATTAAACACATATTTCAGCGATTTTAGAAATTCATCCATTAAGGGGGTTAAATGGGGAGTTGAAAGTTTTAGGTCATTTTGCCTGTTCGCCATATCTCAGCAGCATTTTTAGTTAGGAGCTCGGAATTCGGGATAACAAATCTACAAAAAATACAGATAAACATTTATTTCAGCAATTTTAGAAATTCAGCAACTAAGGAGAGTTAAATAGGAGGTCAAATATTTTAGGTCATTTTGCCATATCTCAGTAGAAATTATAGGTAGAATCATGAAACTCAGGATAACAAATCTACTAAAAAAATAGTTGAACATGTATTTAGCGATGTTAGAAATTCAGACACTAAGAGGTCTTAATTGGGGGTCGAAAGTTTTATGCCATTTTGCCATATCTCGGTAGAAGGTATAGTTAGGAGCGTGAAATTCGGGATAATAAATCTACTAAAGAATAGTTAAACATACATTTCAGGCGATTTTAGAAGTCGAAAATTTTCGGTGATTTCACCTTTTCACCATATTTCATCAGCAGTTTTAGAAAAAAGCGTGAAATTCAGGATAACAAACCTCCTTAAAAAAATAGTTAAACAAGTATTTCAGTAATTCTAGAAATTTGGCCACTAAGTGGTATTAAATAGCGGGTCGAATGTTTTATGTCATTTTGCCATTTCTCAATAGAAGTTATAGGTAGGAGCGTGAATTTCGGGATTACAAATCTACTAAAGAATAGTTAAACATGTATTTTAGGCGACTTTAGAAATTCAACTACTAAGGGGGTTAAATGGGGGGGGGTCGATAAAGAAATCCGCTATAAAAATAATTAAACACATATTTTAGCGATTTTAGAAATTCACCCATTAAGGAGGCTAAATGGGGGTCGAACAATTTAGGTCATTTCGAATGTTCGCCATATCTCAGCAGCATCTTAGATAAATACGCACTGGGCCAGTTAGTATTTTGTCAGAGGGATTATAGAAAAAATATTATTAATGTCACGAAATATTTATTTACGTGCTTTTATATATGTTATTTAGTTATTTTCGTATAGTTTAAAATAAAGTATTTTATTTAAATTTCTCTGTTTGCATGTAAAATCTAATTTCTGGGCCCCAAGGGAAGTCAAGACAGTACGCTGCAGAATGTATTTGGGCCCCACTCAGAAGCGACCGGCTAGTCTGTTATAAAAAATAACATATTTTGTTTCAATCAATTTTCCGTTCAATTTTATTTTGCTTTCTCATTTAGAACCATTTCACCCTTTTCATACCTATCACATTAAGCTGTCCAAATGACTACAGCAGGCTGGCGACTATTTTAAGCACTTTCCAACATAGTTGAACATTGTTTATGAATTCGGTTTGTCTGTCTGTCTGTCTAACTCGCTCTAACTCGCGTAAATATAAGCGGATTGTCATGCAATTGATATATGTTATTGAGGTTTACTATGGCATGTTTGCTATTGAAAATGAAGTGTGTAGCCTTATACTTTTTTACTGGGATACTCAAAAGAATTCCGCTACATTACGCTCTATGCAGTAAAACCATTTTCAGTTTATTTTAATGATGTTACACAATTTCAAACATATTGAAATTGATATATATCACCGAGGTGCATTACAAGGAGTTTATTATAGAATAGGGTGTGCATAGCACTTATAGTTACTTTACAGGGACATTCAAAATAATTCCGTTACATTAAGGTCTATGAAGAAAAATCGTTTGAAGTGTATTTTAATAATGTTTCACTATTTCGAACATATTGAAATGGATATATATCACTAAGGTGCACTACAAGAGATTTACTATAGAATATTGTGTGTATAGTGACGGAGAAACCTTTTTACCCATTAATAATCTCCACGTGTTGTGAACGATGGAAAGAACGCATCGAACATCACTCAGTGCATACTTGTAAACATCGCAGCGATAAACACTAAATGTTAAAAACCAGACCCCAATTAACTCTAGTACCTCAAGTGATAACCGCAGCTGCGAACCAAACTGAATATAACCAGATGGACCTCATGTCGAAACTAATCAACTCAGAAATACTCCAGACTGCCCCTCTTCAACCTTCAACTGATACCGCGCATGTGCACTTAATATAAACTCTTTCAGTATGTAAGATGTAACTGAATTGTAAAGGCGTCCGAATGAATGTGTGTATATCTTAAATTTAATGTAAAAATGGAGCATATTTAAGCAGACTCCAAACGCGAAATAAATGTATATATAGTCAAGAAAGTGAATAATATTATATTCAAACCAAAATGTATATCTACTCATTACATGTGAAATTTGTGATTTACTACTAATATTACTTCTAATCCCAAAATAGTGATACGATGATGAATCAAAAGGATAAGTACAAGGATCTTACTATGGATATAATTCTTCGCGCGATGGTAAATTTCAGGTAAGCTGAATTAGCCTTTTACTATTATCAAAAGATGAAAATATAAATTAAAGTATAAAGACTGATATAACAATTTATAAGAATAGAAAATTATGCTACCGAAGGTTCCAACATATAGTATTCATCGTTCATTTACAGCGGCACACAAAATAATTCGGCATTGTCTGTTAACAATAATTGCTGGAAGTACGTTTTCAGTTGCTGAACGCGTTTTTAAATTTAAAGCATTTCTTTGTCTATTATTTGGTGTGTATAAATTCTGGAGATAATATACAGGGCAGCACAAAACTTCTCGAGTACAATACCGTTTATTGGCGGAAAATCCAGAAGATGAATTTTAAAATGTGCTACGCGTTTCCTAACTGAACTAATTTTAGCATTTTATGTAGTATATATATAAATCTATAGATACACACTATCTGCACAGACGAGTTTGAATATTTTTCCGAATATTGTTGGCAATTACTGAAATTGTGTTTTTTTAATATGTTATGCGTTTTCCAATTTGTTAACTTATATCTTATTAGATGGTAAATATTTGTAAAATTATTTTTGAAGTGTTGGAAAGTGTTACATAATCTATGCTTGACGCATGATTTTTCATTCTTGTTTAATTCTATCTCGCACCACTTTCTGAAAACAAATTGTTTTACACACACTTTGACAACATATGCAAGAGAAATGTACTCCAAAATTAATTTTTATAAAGTAGTGGTGCGAATAGAATATAAAAATAGTCGCCAGTGGCAGTCCTGCTCAAAGTGCGTATATAATTCTTATACGCACTTTGGTCCTGCTATAGACGTAACTTTAAACAAAGTGCAATTCAAGCGTCATGTGTAACATAATCTTTATCTGTTTTAATCTAATTGACATTTCAATAGTTTAATAAATCCGTTCTAATTAAATAACATATTTATTTTTAGAACGACACGCAGTTAATTCGACATTTGTGAGACAAAAATAAATGCAACATATCTTATTGCATTTTCATTTAGTAGAATAAATAACAAGAATCCCTCGAAAGCATTACTAATATAATTACAGAAAACAATTTCTAAAAAATAAATCTGGCGTCGTTTTGACTTTGTTCACATTCTTTTTTTTTTTTTTTAGAATTTCAAGCAATACCACTAAATTGAGGCGATTTTTTCTTTGTAATTTCTGTTACTCCAACGTTCGTGTTAAATATTGTTTTAAAGATAGAAATTTCTTTCCAGTTTTTGGTAAAATAGGTAATAAGAATAGGTAAATAAATTTTATATAAACAACAAATTTGTTTATTTGTATACGGTTACTAAAGTTTAAAAAATATATATTAAGTGGAATATCTGTTACAATATTTCCACTCATTATTAATCCAACTTAAAGTTTGAGAGACTGTATTTTAATTTTAAAAGTGTATTTTTTCATGCTGATGCACAATTTATAGATATTGCACATATATTTAAACAACATTGCTGTTATCCCTATAAATTCTTAAAAGACAAAAAAGATCTTGAAAAGCTCATGTAAAATTGATTTCACTATTACAGATTCTTCGTAATCTTTGGGTTTATTTCTTTTTAAAATTAGAAGCATGTTCCCATTTTAACGCTAAAGAACTTGGATCATTTTAAATTGCTGACAAAATTACGGAAAAGCCCGAGAGTGATTACTGAAAATCATATCAGATATTAATAAAAGAACTTTCAGAGGTTGGAATCTCTGCACTTCTGTTGTGACGTCATGATGATATGCCACAGCTGAAACTGAATATGTGAGAAAAATACTAAAATCGGTAAATTATAATATTTCATTGCAGCATATAGTTACGTGTAGTAATAACTTTTACATAGATACATAATTAACACACACACACAGGGAGAGAGAGAGAGAGAGAGAGGCGCTGGGCGCTAATACGCTCATTTGGGGAAATTTCCATTTAGTACCGATAATACAGTAAGCTTCTTTTTGATTGGCCTGTAATACGATTAAGATATTTTAGTAGAAGACATTCCATATTTTTTTTCAGAAAATAGAATGGGGAAGAAATGTCAATTAATTAAGGAAAAAAAAACAATGCTCTAGTCATACTTAACAATTTTTATATTACCTAGTAATAAATAAAAAAGCGTCCATAATTTTATACAATGACAAATAAGTTTTGTTAGTTGTTGGAGAGTTAAAAGCTAGATTTGATCGCAACAACGCAAGTCAATGTCCTATTTCTTTTTCTCTGATAATAAAATAGCGAAACTGGCTAAAGAAGAATGCAATCGATATCGGCTGTGTGTGTGTGTGTGTGTCACGTGAGATATAAGAAATAAAAACGCAGTAAATAGCTTTCCAATATAATTCCTTTAATTTCATCAGCACGGAAGACTTACAAGAGCCCCATGTTTGAGTCTATTCGTGTCATGGTCAGATATCTGGAATGATATAGATAAATCAATGTTGTGACATCTCTTATACAAATATATGTTTGTTTATTTATTGTGCTGTCCTCTAAAAATAAAACCTCACCCTAGTATTTCATATAATATTTCATTAAAGTCAATTTTTTTTGTTTTGCTCTGTTTTTATGCACCATTTAGAATAATAAAAACAGTTTAAAATACCCAAGGAGTACTTATTTAGCTTTAAAATAATTTAAATTAACAATTGCAGAATTCTGGCAAAACATGAGTTTCATTTTTACAGATTTTCTTGTTTATAATAGAATTTCAGAATGATCTACATAATTTTTCATCTTTTTTTTTTTTTAAATGTTAAACCAATATGTAATAAAAAGCTTCATTTTCAGCTGATTTATGTCAGGTGTGGGTTTTTTTCAGGTAACATGGGCTAATTTTGGAAAAGTGTTTTTTTTTTCAAATTCTCGCTTAATTAGCTGTCATTTTGTAATAAAGTGATAAAATGAAAAATACCCAACTTTAAAATGTTAGTCAGAACAAGCTGTAAAAATTTAGCCACGTTTAATTTTTGTTTAAAATTTTTATTAGACTTTATATAGAAAAAATTTCAAAAAATGGGGTTTTTTTAGAGGACAGAAATATGTGTACGATCGAATCTGCCTGATTTCATATCGTTTAAAGTAACATATTGGTTAGGGATGCTTTTCGACCAGACTGGATGGAAACAGGCGCTCATTTGAATGACTTTTGGGCTCTAGGCACAGTTTCTTTCGGGGCCCCCAACTACAAGGAAGTAGGAGATGGCTCGAAGCTCAGCATCTTTTTGCAACCCCTCCCCCTCACCCCAACTTCTCCTTTTCTACTATAGATTGGACAAAAACTTCTGCAAGCTCGAAATGTTTTCTAGTATTTGATTCAAAATCCACATTCTAAAACACAGTAGACTTAAAATTTCATTTCTGAATGAAATATTATATTAATGCATTAATTATTTTTCGGATATTTTTCAGGTTCCCAAACACAACTTAAATTCGCAACGGACAAAAATATTTTAAACCTAATTATTTTTAAAGATATATCTGAAACGAATGGATATATCTTTAACTGAGTTTTTAAATATATATCTAAAACTAGATAGACAGAAAGAAATTAGCAGCGATCCATGTTAGCAGCAGTAGAAATGCATGCCCTATAAATATCATGCAGAATATCAAGAATAGAAAGAATAAGAAATCTATACTAATAAAAGAAAGTTTCTCTCTCTGTGTGTGTGTGTGTCTGTGTGTCTGTTGGCGATGGCTAGGAAAATCCAGCCCACCTAGAAGGCTGCAATCTATACTAATAAAAGAAAGTTTCGCTCTGTGTGTGTGTGTGTGTGTGTGTGTGTGTGTGTGTGTGTGTGTCTTTGTGTCTGTTGGCGATGGCCAGGAAAATCTAGCCCACCTAGAAGGCTGCAAATTTAGATTTAGGTAGTCTTAGGTGGTAGTAGTTTTAGGTGGTGGTGGAAAGTGGAACTATATGAGTATATCTGGTTCTATGGACCCGATTACGACGGGGTTTGGTTTAAGTTTCGTATAGAACAGATTATTAATATTTTTGGCCCGTGCAACGCCGGGCGGGTTAGCTAGTCTATACTAATAAAAGAAAGTTTCTCTCTCTGTGTGTGTGTGTGTGTGTCTGTGTGTCTGTTGGCGATGGCTAGGAAAATCCAGCCCACCTAGAAGGCTGCAAATTTAGATATAGGTAGTCCAAACCCTCTCCTGGTGCACCATTACGTCAGAATTTTAATATTTTGAAAATTAAAGTAGTTATTAATTAAAAACTGATCAAAGATCACAAATAAAAACGTCATTATTCAAAAGCTAGCTGGCACATGTGCAGAAACCAATATCAGTATCTTCCGGAATAGAAAAAAGAAAGCACAACACATCCCGTTTTTGTTTTAAATTTTTCTAAATTCGCCATGGGCAAACGGTTAGAAATACGGAAAAACCGTCTACATATTCTGAAAGAAAATACTTTTACGTCTCAAACGATCTGGTTGGTTTGAAAAAAATTTACATTTAACCATTCAAAAAAAAAAAAAAAAAAAAAAAATCAAAAAGCATCGAATTCATGTTTTTTATTTTCTCTCGTTTTCCGAACCTTGCATCCACCGAAATACAAAAAATACGGAAAAACGAAGGTCACCAAATTAAAGAATTGACTTTGCCCTTTCCAAAGCGACCTTTGGTTTTAAAAAATACAAAAATTAACCTTTCTAAAAAGTATATTTTCTGTATGCCGTTTTGTAATTTTTGCGATTTTGGCAATTTTTAAAAATTCGCATCGGCGATTCAGAGAAAGGTACGAAAAACTAAAAATACCAGACTATATCTACATTTATTCCTTTTTCGACATCTGTATTTGTTTTTGAAAAATACGAATATTAACCCTTCAAAAAAAATTCGTGCGCAGGACTCTCTTTTGTGAATTCCGATTTTCTATGATATATAAAATCTGGCATCTGCTTTCTAAAATAACCAAACAAAAATCAAACACACCTAAAGACATCTACGTTCTGTCGGATTTAGGCAGAAACCTTTAGTTTAAAAATAAAATCACGTTAACCCTTTCGAAAACGTTTTTTACCGTAAGTCAATTTCGCTTTTTTAACTATTTCCCCTATCTTTAAAAATCCGAATTGGCGTTTATAAACAAGATACGAAAAACTAAAAATACCTCAACTAATCTACATCCCTTTGTTTTTTAAAATCTGGTATCCGTTTTGAAAATTTTTCATTTTAACACTTCAAAAAAAAATCCTTTCCAAAACTCACTCACGCGATTTTCGTTTTTCGGTCCAGGTTTAAAAATCAGCATCGACTCAGGAAATGTGAGTACGGACAAATAGTAGACTCCAAATCATAGACGTGTTCATTTTCTTCAAAACGCATGATTGGGTTTTAAAAAATATCTACATTAACCCTTTAGAAACCGATCGATTACGTAACCAACTTTCGCGATTTCCGCTATTTTGGTGATGTTTACCCGTGGTTAAATTTCAATTCTACTAGGAAATTTGGTTGGGTCGAGTGTTCTGAAAAGGCCTCTACCAGGACAGACTGCGCCCCCTGGCGGTGGAAGGTGGAACTATGGACTCGATTACGACGGGGTTTGGTTTAAGTTTCGTATAGAACAGATTATTAATATTTTTGGCCCGTGCAACGCTGGGCGGGTTAGCTAGTAAAAGAATAAAAGAAATGATGAAAATAAAGGGAACCATATTAACAGGGCTACACTAGATACCGGGCTGGCTCATTCATTATCATGACGTCAAAAATGGTGGCTAGCCGCGACTAGAGCTCCTATAATCTATATAGGAGTCTTAGCCGCGACCAGCGATTGTGCCAATCGCTGTATGTCTTTCGTTTTGTCGTTTCGCTTTGTACCAATCACTGGTCGCGGCCAGCCACTATTTGTGACGTCATGATAATGAATGAGCCAGCCCGGCATAGTGCAGCCCTGATATTAGACGATCTCCAAAAGAAGCACTTAATCTGGTATGGTCATGTTAAAAGAATGAGTGATGAGAGACTATTCAAAATCGCATCTTATTATAGAACAAACCAAAAGAGGAAACGAGGAAGACCACGAAAGACCTGGATGGATGGTATAAAAAAAGCCATGAGGAATAGGGGTCTGGAGGAGGAATGGACCCTTGACCGAAAGAAATGGAGTGTTCTCCTGTAGATTTTTCGGATGGCGGCACCTGACGCCATAAACCGAGTTTATATATATCTATATCTATATATATATATGTATGTATAACGAATGGATAAAAATAGTATTTTAGTACAAAATCGTAAAAGAAATTGTAAATTAACCCGAGTTTTATAAGCATTTTTATAAAAATGTGGGAAAGCCTCTGAAGCTGAGCGGGTTAAAATCTACCCATTACATCCTGATGTTCCATTTCACGCAATTCGTATGTGTTTTTATGTTATACGCTTCTCTCAATTGTACGCGGATTTTTCAATGTTCCGGCATGTGAAGTGTGTGTGTGTGTGTGTGTGGGGGGGGGGGGGGATAGTGCTTTTAGATCCTTCACTTAAAAGCGCTATTCTGAATATATGTATATACAGTAGAACCTCGGTTTTCGAACGTCCCAATTGTCGAACAAATCCTTTCTCGAACAAAATATTCGAGCGAAAATTGATTCAGTTTTTGAACAGAAATTCGGTTTTCGTACAGTGAGAGTGTTGTCACCAAATCAACTAGATGCAAAAACGCAGTAAGAACGACCGAATTTGTTTTTTTATGTTTATTTTTGGACGTAAAGACAAGAGTATATATACGCGAGGTACAGCAATCCCAGCGTTAGCAGAATTCATCCATTTTGAGATTCCTGCTCAGCGAGGTTGCTGAATCCACTGATTTTTCTTCATTTTTATTTTTATTTTTCTGCTTTTTCATTTTTTTTAAATCTCTCTCTCTCTTTTTTACTCTTTATGGATGGGAAGAAAATATACCTGCGATATAGTAACGAATTTTATGCATTTTTAGATTAAAAAACGGCGAATTAATTTAGTGGTGATAATGATCTGAAGAAAAAAAAGAATGCTCCTAATAAAAGAAATGATCTTTAAGAAAGAATGATCTAAAAAAAAAAGAATGATCCAGAAAAAATGAAGAAGAAAGCTCTTTTTCTTTTGTTCAATCTCAAGTCATCCAAGATTTAAATAAATGTATGAGTACGTTTTTTACTAAACTTTTGTTAAAATCTTATAAAATTGTCATTGAATCGTGTAATATGCAGTCCTGTAATGTGTTCTTTGTTTTACTGTATTGTACTATACAGTGTATTGTTTGAAACAGGTAAAAAATTGGAAGATTGCAACCAATCTATACTATTATATAAAGAGAGAACGCCTGACTGACTGACTGACTCATCAACGCTCAGCAGAAACGATTCAAGTCAGGATCACGAAATTTGAAGAGTAGATTGCTGTTATGACCTAGACGAGCAACAAGAAAGGATTTTTGAAAATTCCCAGCCGAAGGGGGTTAAAGGGGGAGGTCGAACGTTTTAGGTCATTTCGTCATATCTCAGCAGCAGTTTTAGGTAGGAGCATGAAATTCTGGATAACAAATCTACTAAAAAAATAGTTAAACATGTATTTCAGCGATTTTAGAAATTCACCCACTAAGGGGGTTAAATGGGGATCGAACGTTTTAGGTCCTTTCACCATATCTCAGCAGCTGTTTTAGATAGGAGCATGAAATTAAATTGAAGATAACAAATCTATTAAAAAATCGTTAAGCACGTATTTAAGCGATTTTAGAAATTCATCCACTGATTTGGTTAAATGGTGGGGGGGGGGGGGGGTCTAACGTTTTAGGTCATTTCGCCATATCTCAGTAGCAGTTTTAGGTAGGAGCATAAAATTCAGGATAACAAATCTACTAAAAAAAATTAGTTAAACGCGTGTTTCAGCGATTATAGAAATTCACCCCCTAAGGGGGTTAACTAGGGATCGAACGTTTTAGGTCATTTCACCATATCTCAGCTGCAGTTTTAGGTGGGAGCATAAAATTCAGGATAACAAATCTACTAAAAAAATGGTTAAACACATAAGGGGAACACATACATTTTTTAATATGTAGTGTCACTTATTTTATGGACACCCTGTTTAATGTAAGTAACACATGACATATCCTTCTTTTCAATGTATTCAGTTTCTGCTTATCTTTTCAAATCAAAATTAATATTGCTATGCGTATGTGAATATTTTGCTGAAATATTAAACTAAAATGACGAAATATCCTATTTCTTGTGCTATGAAATTAAAATACAACGATATATATATATTTTGACTTAATAAAGCTAAATATATTATTCAGTAATTATCACAAAAATAGTTATTAGGGTCACTTATTTTATAGCTACCTTGTTTAATATGAGTAACACATGACTTATTCTGTGCTTTTCAATGTATTCAGTTTTTGCTCATCTTGTCAAACCCAAATTAATATTGATATGCGTGTGTGAACATTTTGCTGAAATATTAAAATAAAAGGGCGAAATAGCATATTTATTGGGTTAAGGCAGTGGTTCCCAAACTTTTGGGCTTGCGGAGCCCTTTTTGTGAAGAATTTCTAAGGCGGAGCCCCTTAACCCCACGGTACTCTATGGTTTAAAAATTAATGTTTTTTATGCCTATGGAGCAGAGAAAGATCTGCTAGCTAAAAGTCCGAACAAGTAGTTTCCAACATGGGGCCAAAGGTTCTCGGTTTAGCCCTTTTCTTAGTACAGAAATTCTGAATTCACACTAGAAATTTTGAAAATCAAATTTTCTATTATTTAACCCCTTAACAGTTTTATTTAATGTTACTTTTATTGGACAGAATAAATTAAAAATAAGGACGAAAAAACACACTTTTTTTCTATTAAAATATATGGCTTGTATAATCGAGGTATGTCCGCCAAATACAGCAAAAATTATAGTGAAAAATTTGAGGTTTCTGAACGCTTTTAGTAACGAAGAAAACAAACTCTTCTTACCCGAGCGAAGTTCGAGCAATAATGTTAAGGGGTTAATGACATCCATTTTTAAAATAAAAAATGTTCTTTCTGGATTTCCAGTATGAACTCGGAATTAAAGATTAAAATGGTAACCCTGTCTGGGTCATGCATTGCATTGGGGATTACTTGAAACTATTATTATTTAGGGCGAAAATCATACACACAGAAAACAAGAACGAAAAATCATGCGTCAAGCATAGATTATGTAACACTTTCCAACGCTTCCAAAATAATTTTACAAATCATTACCGTTTAATAAGCTGAAAGATAACATCTAAGTAAACAATTTGGAAAACGCATAACATATTTAAAAACGTAATTTCAGGAATTTCCAACATATATTTCCAACATATACAATATTCGGAAAAATATCCGAATACTTTTATTCAGCCCTGTATATGATCTATAGATTTGTATATATACTACATAGGATGCTAAATTTTAGTTTAGTTAGGAAACGCGTAGCACAGTTTAAAATTCTCCCTCTGGAGTTTCTGTCAATAAACGGAAATGTGTTCACGAACTTTTGTGCTGCCCTGTATATGATCTACAGAGTTTATACACACCAAGTAATAGACAAAAAGTGAGTTAAATTTAAAATCGCGTTCAGCAACTTAAAACGCAATTCCAGGAATTATTGTTAACATACAGTACAGAATTCTTTTGTGTGTCCCTGTAAATGAACGATGACTGCTATACACACAATATTCTGTAGTAAGCCTCTTGTAATGCACTTTAGTAATATATATAAATTTCAATGTGTTTAAAATAGTGAAACATTATTTAATTTAACCACAAACGATTTTTCTTCATAGACATAATGTAACGGAATTCTTTTGACTGTCCCTGTAAAGTAACTATAAGTGCTATGCACACCCTATTCCATATTAAGCTTTTTGTAATGCACCTTAGTGATATATATCAATTACAATGTGTTTGAAATTGTATAACATCAATAAAATAAACCGCAAATGATTTTTCCCTATAGACCGTATTGTAACGGAATTCTTTTGAATGTCCCTGTAAAAAAACTATAAGTGCTACACACTTCAGTTGAAATAGGGAACATGCTATAGATAACGACAATAACATATAAAAATTGCAGGGCAATCCGAGCATATTTACGGGAGTTAGAGCACGGCCAGACGGCAGACGGCCAGACAAACCGAAGTCATAAACACTTTTCAACTAGGTTGGAAAGTGTTAAAAAGGTAAGTTGTACAGTTTTCGTTTACAAAGAGAGACTTCCGTATAATCCCAACAGGTTACTCACGAAAAAAATGAAAATGCGTAGGTGACTGCCCATGAGTAATTATATAACACGTTTTTGCTATTCCCACCCACCCGTAATAGAATCATGCGATTAAGGATTCTTTTTTCGTTCTTTACGTTTCTAGTACTTCTAAGCATGCCTTGAAAACGAATCGCCTCTGAGCATGTTATTTTGAATCATTTTCTAAAAATACGTTCAGAAGCAGATCATCGTTTTAATGTTTAAGTGGGCGGGGCAAAATCTATTATCTGTATTGTTTGGTGCAGCTTTGTTCACTTTTTGGATGTTTTATTTGAAGTATTTAGCTATTAATTACAGTTTTGAAAGAAACTTTCTTTCACTATTGTTTTTGCCTCAAAATAAATATACGGTTAAAAACTACACATGTTAAAAGAACTTCAACTAGTAGAAAAACTTTACTAACAAAACGCAATACAATATGGGTGGGGTTAAATTTATGTCAAGGCTGGTACTTATTGACGAAAATTTAAGCAAGGGGTTGAGCTGAACAAAAGTTTAGATTGTTAGTGTGATGACAAATGTAAAGAACCAATATATTTTTTTAATTGCTACAGCCTTATTTCTGATAGGAAAATATGGCATCATAACATAAGAATCTTAGCCAATGCCGCGACCAATTGAAACAAAATTTTACAGAGGTTAAGTGATACAAAATGTTTAAAAAATGCGTTTTAAGCAACATACATTGCTTTACTAATTAAGTACAATTATGTAAAGCAGCATAGACACTGAAAATTAGTAAAAATAAAAATGAATTAAAGTTACAGAAAGAAAAAAGGAAACTATACACAATTTATAACCATATATATTTTTAAAACACATTAAATACCGAAACATAAAATAAAGTAGTCCAAACCAAAAAAATTATACAAGAAATGAATACATGTAATTATGAAAATTTTCGATTTAAAAATATATATTATAAAATTTTTCAACCCAGTGATAGATGTATTTATTTATGACACACACAGTCACAAAATTTCCTTTTCGAAAAATTTTCCCTTGCAATATGCTAATTTCTTTCATGTTTTGTTTATTTCCCTGGAACGCCGCGGAGCCCCTGAAAAGTATAGGCGGAGCCCCAAGGGCTCCGCGGAGCACACTTTGGGAACCACTGGGTTAAGGAATTAAAATACAACGATATATACATATTTTTGATTTACTGAAGCTAAAAGATATTATTCAGTAATTATTACAGAAATTATTATTCTCACCTGCCATTATTCACAGATTGGACGTTATCATCGAGTCTTGTGAAGCATTCTGCAGAGAATGAACAATCATGCATCAGGCATAGATTATGAGAAACGTTCAAACACTAACATAATATACTTAAGAAATTTACTTTCTTCCTAGAATGAAATGAGATATACGAGGACATTTCGAAAAGTAAAGATACAATGGCTCGCATTCCTTAAAAAAACATTTATTTAGAAAACGTAAGTTACGTCTTATTAACTGGATTATTTATTATTTTTCGACATAATCACCCCCGTTATCCAAACATTTGTTAAGTCGGGGCACAAGCTTTTGTATCTCACAGTCATAGAAGGTTTCCGCCTGTTGTCGGAACCCCATTTCCACTTCATCTTTGATCTCATCATCGTCGTGGAATTGTCATTGACACTTCCGGTATGATCTGATGCAATTCTTTCAATTTGAGACGTCTATTCGCACGAATTGCTTCCTCCGTTCTCTGAAGAAGGGCATCAGAGATCACAGATGGCCGACCTGTTCTTTGTTCGTCATGAACATCGATCCTACGTTCAGAGAAATGACGACACCATTTCGTTACATTTTGTCGACTCATAATGTTCCCATAAACAGAAACAATTTCTTTGTGAATATCCGCTGGTCGCTGACCTCTTGCATGAAGAAAACGTATGACGGAGCGCACTTCGCATTTGGCGGGACTCTGAATCGGCGGAACCATTTTAAACACGACCTACTCCAACCAGAATCAACGTTGAAATGCCGAACGACCGTGAGGAGAAAGCTAACGGTTCAAGGTTAACACCTGTGTTACCAACTTGCTTGCCAAAACTTTTCTTTTCCTCCGGCGTACGGTGTATCTTTACTTTTCGAAATGCCCTCGTATATAAATAAACGACTTAAAACAAAGACACATAACTCTGTAAAAATCCATTTTCAGCAATTGCTGCCCATATCCCGTAATGTATGCGAGATTTTTGTGTAGCCCAGTATACAACCTATAGAATTTATACACACTTACCTAATACACTCAAAATTAGATAAGATTAAAAATGTATTTACAGCGTAAAACGCACTAAAAACGCACGAATTTTTTTGTGTGTTTCTCTAAATGAACAATAAATGCTATTACACTCCTCAATCTATAGAATACACGTAGTGTGCACTGCAGTGATTTCATTATGTTTGAAGTATCGTAACATCATTAAAATGTATTGCAAACGATTTTTTTTCCATATATCGCAATGGAATGGGATTTTTCTGTAAGTCCCTGTAAAAGGGACAGTAGAATATAATAGAGTATCCCTGTGAAAGGGACAGTAGAGGGTATAGTAGGATTTATAAATCCTAGTATAAATCCTACTTATTCTACACGCCTGAAAAAACGTGTTGTTGTCCGTTTCAGTGATGCATATCAATCGCATTGTGTTTTAAATATCATAGCATCAATAAAATCCACCACAAACTATTTTTCCCCATAGACCGTAATGTTACAGAATTATTTTGTGTGTCTCTATAAACAAACTATAAATGCTACACACTTCATTCTCAATTCTGAACATTCTATAGTAAACTTCAATAAAATATTAAATTTTCATGGCAATTCGACTATATTTACAAGGGTTAGAGCATGGGCAGACAGCCAAACCGAATTAATAAACACTTTTCAACTATGTTGGAAAGTGTTAAAAATGTATATTTGTGGATCAAAATATTTAAAATGATGGGCAGTGTTAAATGTTAAAAAGAATTGTTATAATTGCATTGATAGTAGGAACAGTCATCGGCTGTTTGCATTCCAAGAAATTCAGGATTATAATTTGTAATTTTTTTTTTTTTTTTTTTTTGGAAAATGTAAAAAAGAAAATCAATTGCAAATATGTTCATGGTTTTCCCTAATTTTCGGAGTTAGGTTTTAGTTTAAGTTGATTTTCTCTAAAATCAGTGTAACACCAATAAAACATAATTGTTGTTTAAATACCAGTGATTAAAAAAGACTCATAAGAAAAAAAAAATCAATTAATTCTAAAAATATAGACCGTAGAATGATGCGGTTTCCACAGAACTGCACATAAAAACATGTAATTTTTCTTTTAACAACGAAAACAAAATTGGAAGAATAGCTACATTTATCATCTACAGGCGGCGGCGTTTCAGTTCAGCTGTGTTCAGCTTTTACAGTGATCCAGAAAATTTTACAATGCAAACTACTCACTGTGACGGCCGTCAGAAGTGGCACGACACTGCGTACAGTATCAAAAAGGGTTTTATACTACGTTCCCACCGTATATTTAAGATATCTCAGACCCCAATTTCGGAGGTGGTACGTCCCGGAATTAGGATGCCTGATCGCAAAACTCATCTAAGATAACTGATTGAACGTCACTGTGTCTCAGATCTAAACAAATGGGAAGTGTGCACATGCGCTTAAGTTAAAACGAGCCTCAACAGCCAATCAGTTAAAGCGAAACACCACAGCCAATCAGAGTGATTGCTAGTATCTGTATCTAGCTATAGAAAGTTTCTACTATCTTAAGTGAGTTTATAGGACTCTCTCAGTGAGTTCTGGGGTCTGAGATATCTTAAATATCCTGTGTGAACGTGGTATTAGCCACGTTAATTAGACTTACCGTGGTTTTAGCTGTGTCCAGATCTTACACTTTGTGACATTTTATTATGGGACTACTTGAAGTTACAGATGTTCAGATGTCGGGCGATGACAATCGTTATACTGGAGAAAGCTATTCGCCACCATGTAACAGAAATTACTGCTGAATTCCTTTTAAATGCTTTTCGCAGTTACGTATATGCGTCTAATGTACAGACAAATACTTCTTTACACTTGTCTGTGGTCTAATGAACATTTTCAAGAGTGACGGCTATCACTTTGAGCATTTGGATTTCTAACTGCATTATAAATAAGAGAACTGAAGCGCCTCCTCCCGGTAGTAAATTTAGCTATTCTTGCACTATATTTTTTTCGTTATTAAGAAAAATCCCATGCTTTTCTGTATATTTCTGTGAAAACCGGATCGTGCGATTGCTTACTAAATTCTTCGAATCACTGAACTTATATATTTTTTTGTGACTTTTGGATCACTTGATATATGGATTGAGTAGAAAAGATGTCTGATAAAAAATGTTAGTGTTCTTGTGATATAGACGTTAGATTGTAAATATGTTGAATCTGAAATGGATAAGTATAAGCTTTTATCTCAACATTGGCTGAGATAATATGGTTTTGCTACTAATAGTTAATTTGACCGCTTTTGAGAACCTGCTCACGTTGCAATTTAGATTTTGCTTGAAAGGTATCTTAAAAACATGTGTCGCAGGACGTACGGCTGTAATGAAAACCACCAATCCAATAGTACTTTATCCAATTTTGCGGGCGGGGCGAGAGTTGGTACGTCTTCCTGGTGGAGGAAAGATTCTCGAATTAACGACGCGACACGAGTGGTGCGAGAGGGAAGACATCCTAGGTCGTCGGTGAGAACTGGGTTCTCACGTGCAGCAGGAAAGCCGTACAAGCATGTTTAGACGTACGATAGGGCAGCGGCTGGACAGTCACAATGTTCCAAGTGAAAGTCTAACAATCAAAACGATCTGCTTCACCAGATAAATATGCGATAACCTGTAGAGGTTGCATGCAGTACCAATCTAGCTTTATCCAATTTTGAGTGTGATTGTTACCTGCACAATATATGAAGTCACCTCATTCGATTTAACATAAAAAAAACCCGGAAATGTTGTATATAAAATTGTTATACAAAAAAACTGTACGTTCACACGTTAGAAACAACATTTTTTTTTCTATAGTTTGTATTTTATTTATGAAAGGTCGTTCAGTTAGAGCAGATTCTGCTTCCTTGTTGTCGGTCATTTCAGCAGAATTATTTGTGCAAAACGAACATCCCCTCCTGCGCTGTAAATACATAAAACTAACCATTATCCCAAGAAAAAAAATACCAAGCATAATCCCTTTTAGGTCATTTCGTGTTATTCTCTGATTATTTCCCCCCCACCTCTTTCTACGACACCAACCACAAAGCATCTTGTTTCGTCATTTCTGCTTCTAGAACTATTTTAGTCCCAGTCCAACATAAATAATGTTTTCATTACAAAAAAAAAAGTGAAGTATTATTACTAATTTGTGCAATATATCAACCTAATGAAAGGAATTGACCTCTCGTTTTGCTGCATTCCCAGCCGCACTTGCTAAGAGTGATCTGTTCGACGATTGCAGGGCTGTCCGCTGAGATGACGGGCGGGACTTGGGTCTGTCTCCGGACCGCGGCCGCCGCCTGGGCAGAGATGCGCGGGAAGATCTCTGATTTCCGGCGGGAGAGGCGTCTTGTAGCGCTGACCGCTTCCTCCAGAGCGGGAGGGGAGGTCTCTTCCGCCAGAGCCTCGTCCGAAGTGGCCGGCTCGGAGGCATCAGTGGCTGTGGGTTCTTCTTCAGTTGTGTCCTGGATAGAAGACGAAAATGATATAAGGAACTTACAGGTACAATAATTCAATAAGGGGATTCGTTTGTTGAGCATTTGATTTCATAAAAATAAAGTCAAGTATTTTAAACGAAAAAAGTTAATCCTATTTCCTTTCAAACATGAACGAAAAATCATGTGTCAAGCGAAGATTATGAAACACTTTCCAACACCTCCAGAATACGTTAACAAAACGTCACCGTTTAATGAGGTGAAATATGATGTCTAAGTAAAAAATTTGGAAAATGGATAACAAATTTGAAAAAACAATTTCAGCAATTACCATTAATAGTCCGAAAATTATTCGAATTCTTTTGTGCAGCCCTGTATATGATTTATAGGTTTGTATATATACTACACAGTGTGCTAAAATTCAGTTCACTTAGGAAACGCACATCACAGTTGAATAATCCCTTTGAGCAATTCCTGTCAGTACACGGAAATGGATTCGAGATCTTTTGTGCTGCTCTGCATATGACCTATAGAATGTATACACACCAAGTAATAGACAAAAAAATTGTTAAATTTAAAACGCGTACCACAACTGAAAACGCGCTTCCAGCAATTATTGTTAATAGAGAGTACTGTAACAGAATTATTTTGTGTGTCCCTGTAAATGAACATGCCCTGTAATGTCATGCACACTCTATTCAATAGTGAGCCTCTTGTAATACACCTAAGTGATATTTATCAATTTCAATATGCTTGAAATATAGCGTAACATAATATAATTATACCTGAAAAGGTTTTCTCTCATAGACCGTAATATAACCGATTTTTTTTCCGTGTACCTGTAACCGAACTATAAATGCTACACACTTCATTTTCAGCGCCGAATATGCCATAGTAAACTTCAGTAACATATACCAATTGCATGACAATCGGAGTATATTTACGCGAGTTAGAGCACGGACAGACAGACAGACAAACCGAATTCATAAATACTTTTCAACAACTATATTGGAAAGTGTTAAAAAGCGTTAGGTATTATTACTGATTTGTTTAAATAATTTAAAACTAACCGGAAACCGGATAACTCTTGGTAAATTTTGGTTTTCAGATTCATATTATTTCTAAAGGAATATTTTTATAGACACTAGTTTGTATTGGTTTTATCTGATTATCGCTTATTAATCTACAGGGTGATTATAATTAAAGTTTAAGTTTCAAAACGCTCTAAAAAATGAACCACTGATTAGAATGACATCAAAATTGAACGGCGTATTATTGAAGAAGGGAGAAAGAACATGAACCAAAAAAGAAAAAAAAAAGTTCCAAATTTTAGTGACAGATGGCGCTGTAAGCGTCAGAAGATGTAAATTAAAATACCTGGCATGCGCACGGCCATTTCAGGTGTTATAAAAGCGTTGGGTAAACGGCGTCACAGACAATAGAATCCTAACAGACGAATAAGAAGGAGCCTGCTTTGAGCGCCGTCTGGAGGGGGTCAGTAAAACTAGCACTGCTCTAGAGCGGTTTGGCACCAGACTGGCGAGATCAAGGCGTGAAATTTTCTTGTTTGCTTGCGGCGTGAAGAAATCAGGTTTCAGCACGTGTTTGTAATGTCCTAAGTTTTTGAAAGGTAAGTTATTTTCTCTTATTTATTGTATTATTTCTCTTTCAATTTCAATGTTTATAAATTTTTTGTACTAGTATTTGTTATATTTTTTTCAGTTCTGAAAAAATGTTTTCTAAACCAGCCAGAAAGATCTTGATGCCGCTGAAATTTCAACAGACTCGTCGTTTCGTCTTCACAAAGATTTCTGCAATGGAGAAAGAAAAAGCCGCGTCTCTTATTTAACCATCGGAGTGTGAAAAGTAGGCTATTTATAGATTTTTTCTTTTATTAAACAATTTTACACGCTAATAATAATAAAAAAATGTATAAGTGTAGAAATATCATCATCAACATGTTTAAAAAAAAAATTAATATGGCATTTTTTCTGCATTAATAGCTTTAAAATAATTGCTTTTGAGGTAAATATTAAGTGTTAGAACAGGCAAATTTGAGTTTAAAAACATTAAAAAGTACAAAATTTCTTGTAAAACACAGGCAATGAAAGTTTTTAGCTTTTTCACTGAAATCAGATTTTGGGCCATTCCAAGCAAAGTGGTCCCAGAGTCGTAAATTTTAAAACTAGAGATATCATTTCCAAAAAATTAATTTATGTAGTTGAAAGTATGTATTTTCTTGTAATAACAGTGAAATTTGATATAAAAAAGTTTAAGAGGTTGAAAATTTAAATTAAATAAGGATGTTTGAAAATTCATGTTTTTTGACTAAATTTTTATGAAAAGAATAAGTTATATTAAAAATGCAATAAATATGGTAGATATTAAAATATTATCATATATCAAAATAAATACTTATATACTAACCCCCAAAAATTGCTAGAATAGTTTATTATAATCTCAGACATTTTAACCATGATAAAATGACAGTTCTTCGATTCCAGTGTCACACACGTCACACAAAGTTACAATTTTTCATCTTGTCACTTAATAACTAGCTTCGAGATGTTGGAAACTTTATTTATAAGTTAACTAAACATGTTGAAAATATACAAAAATTAAAAAAAAAATTGGCCAAAAAATAAAATTATTATTTATATTTTATTTTTTGTCACACACGTCACTATCTGTGACGTGTGTGACATGAATATTTATTTAATTAAAAATGCTTAAATTCTTTAAATATATTATGTATCTATATCAGCAGTATCTGCACAAACACCTGCAACTTACTATAACTCATGATGCAATTAATAAAAACAGCATTTCGTTTTCCTGACAAAGAAGATATAGCTTGGATCTCTGATGAACAAATAGTCACAGAAAATTGTCCTAAATTAATTAGTTTTGCCCGAGGACTGTATACATTTAACACTAAAGTGAATGTGTTTGAATGATTGAATTTTTATTTTCCTTAATTGTCAGTAAAAGTTATCTGATAAATTAGGAATGCACAACCTGTGGCTCGCAGATCAATTTCGCGATCGGACGCGAAAAAATCACGAATTTCGCCGATCGGGTGCATAAAATTTGCGATTTTGAAAAATTTCGCCGATCGGATGCATAAAATACGCAAATTTTGCCGATCGGGCCAGTAAAAAATCGTGAATTTCGGCAATCGGGTGCGTAAAGAAAATGAATTTCGCCGATCAGATGCGTAAAAAGCATTAATTTTGCCGATCGGGTGCGTATAAATCGTGAATTTTGCCGATCAGGTACGTATAAATTGCAATTTTTGCCGATTAAGCACGTAAAAATCATGAATTTCACCGATCGGGCACGTAAAAATCTTGAATTTTATCAATCTAGTGCGTAAAAATTATGAATTTTGCCAATCGGGTGTGTTTAAATTGTAAATTTCACCAATCAGACATGTAAAAATCTCAAATTTTGTCGACCGGTCACGTGAAAATTGCGAATTTTGCCGATTGGGTGCGTATAAATAGTAAATTTCGCCGATCGGATGCAAAAAATCACGAATTTCGCCGATCGGGTGCGAAAAAAAATCATAAATTTCGTCAATCACTAGGAAAAAAGTACGAATATTGTCAATATTTTTTCCATCCTTGGCAACTGAATTGGGTTATGCTGACTAAGGAGATGGTTGAGTATAGAGGGCTAACTCTCCTTTTAAAATTAGCATTTTTATGAACTTTTAGGCCAATCCTTCCCCTCCTACCTCGAAACAAAATTTTGTCCACACTATGGATGTTAGCTCTCGACAATCCAATCATTTTTGTGACTGGCCCTCCTCTTATAAAGGTCGTGCACCCCTACTTGATATCCACATTTTATGACTGAATATGATAAGAAGTGCAATTTATAATAACATATGTTTCTCTTCCACCCCACCTTCATTCATGAAAGCACAATTTTTTTCGGCACTGGCAACCTTTAAAGCTAAATTTACTCCTACAAATAAAGTCAAGGTGTATTTTCAGTCTTTGAAAATAATCTTAGCTATATCTCTTTTATAAATACAAACGTAAACTGTTGATATATCATTGCCAACAGAACTGAATATGTTGACTGGGAAGGAAGGAATCTAAGGGACTAAAACTACCCTTCCGAAATTGATGTTTTTTTTTTAATCTGATTGTAGACTTAGATCCCCCCCCCCCCCTCAAAACAAAATTCTCTGTGCTACTGATGGTGGACCTCGACAACCCAGTCATTTTTGTAAGTGGCCCTTCACTTAAAAAGGTTGTGCACCCCTATGATAAATCATTAAATATTAAAATTGTTTTGTGCATCATTTAATTTTTATATTACTGTTTATTTTGGATTATTAAGTTTAGTCTGTAAACTTCTTTTCCACAGATATATGACCATTTTAATACTTTTCATGGAAAACTTCACACACGTCACATCATATGTCACACACGTCACAGTACTATTTATTTTTTTTTAGCCCAAGTATTTCTAGCTCAGATTTTTACCACCACTTTATTGAATTATTGTATATAGGGCTTATAAACAATATTTTTTATTTTCATGAATATTATAATAATTCACAGAAATATTGCAATATGTAAGAGACATGAAGAAAAATGCTTACAAAATGGTCACACACGTCACACAAATTAAAAAAAAAAATTCTCTATAAATGCAATATAAAAAATTTCCAACCATGGTGATTATGTTTCAAGACAACTATGAACTATACTAAAATATTGTTTTCAAAAAGAAAAAAATTTTTTCACACTCTGAATAATTACAAATGTTCTGAAAACATTGTCTGAATGTCACACACGTCACGCTGGAATGGCCCTTTTTCTTAATCTTAATGTCATTTTGTCTCTTTCTGAGGCATACAAAATCATGATCTAAAATAGGGGGGGGGGAGGTAAATGGATAAAATTATAATGGTGTACAAATTCTAGGCTTTTAAGTTTTCCTTGTAACATTTTCAACATTGTAAATATATGAGTAACAATATAAGCTTTTTTTTTTTTTTTTTTCTAGTTTTCCCAGTTTCACAAAATATTCTTTGAAATGTAAAATGAAGTGGTGGGGGGGACTAAAGGAAAAAAAAAACTAGATTTTAAAAAAATATATTTCTTTAAAAAGCACTAAACTAAAATACATAATAAATTACCTCTATTTTGTGCTCCTAATGCCTGCACATGTAAATTTTACGACATTATCTCTGATTTTTTTTAAAATTCATGTTTGCTTCAGTTTGAGTATCTATGCTAATACAGTACAGAAATTTTAACACAAGGATGTGCTTGAACTCATAATATAGTATAAATAAAAGAAATTAGCGTGGACAGATATCATACTGGTTTTAACACCTAAATTAATAATACTAGAACTATGTTAGGGAAGAACTACTCAGTAAATCGACAAAGAAATTGCATATGAAAGTAATATATATATATATATATATATATATTTATTTATTTTTTGACAGTGTAAAATTTGAAATTGAGTGGTGTTTAAAAGTTAATAAGTTTGATAAAAATGAAATTGTTCGCCCAGGTCATTGCCACTGTTGATATGATGTCAGCGTTACATGTTTTTAGTTTATAATATATATTCTTTATTTAGAAAATTCGGCAAACTTATTACTTTTAAATTCCAAATTAAATTTAAAATTAAAATGTTTCTTCTGTTTATTGGGATTTGTTTTCATTCACTTTCTATGTAAAATTAAATTATTTAAATATTTTAATAATTGTTTTGACCGCTTGGTCAAAACATATCTTCATATTTATCAGGATGTTTAAAACTACCTTTTTTACATAGTTGAAACGAATACAACCCTGGTCTGTAAGCGGTTTACATTCTTTTGTGAGCACTTGTTTTTTAAATTATTCAAAATATTACCAAACGACAAAAAAGCAGAAAGAAGAAATTTGTTTTTAATGTAACATTCTCATTTCATATATCATTCAAGATCTGTAAAATTACTTTTTGTTCAGTATTAATAGCTTTAGTTTAAATAATATAATACCACAATCTTAGGTACTTAATTAATAAAATGTATTATGACAGGGTGCACTTACCTGCAACTTCTGTCTATTTATAAATAGTTAAATTCATTTATATGAGTTAAGGCTTTTATAGCAATCAGGGGTCTGTCCAGACTTTTTCCCCAGGGTCCTGTTTTTGTGAAATTGGTAACAACTTTTTATATTTGTGAAAAATCTAATCCTAATTTTGTGAATTTGAAATGATCGTTATATTCAGGTTCTTGTTTATACATTTTTACGGAGATATATGGATGTAAAATACATGTCTTTTCTTTATATGTGTAAAAGTGACAGGTCAGATTTTACTTTTAAATGATTAATTTGTGAAATGTTTGATTTAAAGATAGAAAAATTTTGTGAAAAACCTATTTTTAAGACAAAGAATTTTGTGAAGGGTTAATTTTGTGATTTTTCCTGTTTTGAAATGAAAAATTTTGTGAAGAATCCTTTAAAGGACCCAATTTTTTCCTAAACAGATCCCTGGCAATCGGTATTCAAATGTCTGTTTTTATCAGTATTGAAAGGTTATATATCATTAAGTATATTACATTTCAAGAGGAGGAGGCGAGGGATGTGAAAGAGAGAGGGTGTTTGCACATTTTGTGACATTGAATCAAAAATTGAATTGAAATATATCAACAGAAAGACAGATTTTCATATGTTGAACATACAAATTACATAAAGCTAAATTGGGTAAAAGATGTGTTGCATCAGAATGCTTAATTTCTAATTGTATGATTATCATTTGCGGAATTGTTAGAGAAAGAATTGGACTTAAAAACGTAAACAAATTTTCTTAAGATCTCTGAATTTGGTTTGCGGTAAATTTCAGTGCTTCAAAAGTTTTACAGATATTTTTATGAATTTTTTTTTTTACATTGGTTTATATAGATAGATAGATATAGATATGCTGTGAACTGAAAGTTAAAATGTATGTTGTATTTTTTTAGACATTTATATATATATATTTAAAAGTTACCTGCATTTTGTGCTCCTAATGCCTGCACATGTAAATTTTATGACATTATCTCTGATTTTTGCTTTAATGCATTTTGTTGCTGCAATGTTTGCTTCAGTTTGAGTATCTATGCTAATATAGTACAGAAAATTTAACACAAGGATGTGCTTGAACTCATAATATAGTATAAATAAAAGAAATTGGTGTGGACAGAAATAATACTGGTTTTGGTTTTAACGCCTAAATTAATAATACTAGAACTATGTTAGTGAAGAACTATTCAGTAAATCATCGACAAAGAAATTGCATATGAAAGTATATGTATATGTATGTGTGTTTTTTTGATGGTGTAAAATTTAAAATTGGGTGGCGTTTAGAAGTTAATAAGTTTGATAAAAATGAAATTGTTCACCCAGGTCATTGCCACTGTTGACATGATGTCTGCGTTTCTCACAGACATGTTTTTGCTTTATAATTTAGATTCTTAATTAAAAAAAATTGAGCAAACTTGTTACTTTTGAATTCCAAATTAAATTTAAAATTAAAATGTTCCTCAGGTTTATTGTGATTTGTAAAATATTTCATTTAAATACAGTATTCAAAGGAACAAATCTGACTTTTATTAAGTTTAAGGCTGTTAGTTGAAAATGTTCCAATATATATATATTCCATATCTGGAGTCAATGCAGATTTTTTTTTTTCTTGGGGGCACAGTTTGTGAAAAGTAAAGGTTATTTTTGTGAAATTTTATTATATTTTTGTGAAAAATAACATTTTGTAATGAAAGTAGAAATCAGCTAATCTAATTCGAACCAAGCGTTTATTAACAAAAACTTTTTTAAATACTTTTGCTGAAGTTTTCCTCTCTGGTGAACTTGTTTGTTTACAAATTACACATTTTAAAAGTCACAAAATAATATATAAATAGTAAGTTTTTATGAAATTTAATTTTGTGAAAAGGCCTATTTTGTTAAAAGGAATTTTGTGAAGGGGCCTGTTTCATTATAAAGAATTTTGTGAAGGGGTCCATTTTTGATTTTTGTGAAGACTCCAAATTAAAATGCTAAATAGGCCCCAAATTAAAAAATCGACCCTTGCATATAGTAGATAATCTTTAAGTTATTGCATTGTATTATTTATTATAAAATACTCTGAAAAGTGATTTGTTAAAATATCATAGAATTTTTTGTAAATTTCTTTTTTTGGTACTTTTTGGTTAGCCGGGCACCATTGATATATATACATGTATATATACGCACACACACACACATACACATATCTATGTATATATATGGATACATACACATGTATGTATATAGACAATGTATATACATATGTATTTATGTATGTACATATATCACTGATTCTTATGATTTTTTTTAAATATCAATATTTAGTATTTTCTAATTTTCTGTAAATTATGCGAGCTATAAAACTTTTCATTGATTCTATTTTTATGAGCCTGACTCTGAAACCCTGAACTTAAAATTTGCAGTTTGCAGCTAATGATTACTTGGATTTTATTTTACATTTTCATTCATTATTTATATATTAAACCATGGATATCAAGGTGATTTCTTTTATATTTCTTATATGAATATTTTTGCTTCTTTTTCCTTTTTTATGGAGATTAATCACATATACTTCAAAGAAAATGTCTGTCAGCGGCCATCTTATGGCCACTTTCCTACGAGGAAAGAGTATAATTTTTTTGTATTTCATCAAGGATTCTACTTTTGTTGGTTGAAATATGTGTATATTAACATTTTTATTTGAGCTAGTTAATTTTAAATTAACACTAATTAAAAATTTTAAATAAATAAATGCAAGAAAATTTGGCGATTGACTTTATTGCCACCACTGGTAATTTTACTTTAAATGCGTTATTAATGAAAGAGCAAAAATTGTAATATCTGTTGTCATAACCAGGGGCGGGGGGAAAATACATCATTTTACTCACTACTGGCGAGTGGATTTTTAGGCAGCCTTTGTGAAATCTGTAAGCTATTGAAGATTTACCAAAAAGCTTTAATTTTTTTACTAATTATATTTTGCAACTTTACAAATTACCATGGTACTAAATTCTATCCTGTACTAAAGTGTCCTCTGTTGTATATATTTCTTAATTTTTTTGGGAAAAAAATATGAAAATTAATCTACTAATAGTAATTAAATATTTTTGCAGTCGCATACATTTTGTCATAAAATTTTTCAACTGCACTTTGCATGTTGCTGGCTGGTAAGATTTTCTGAAAATTCCCCAACCCTGGTCATAACTACTTGCTTATTCTAGTGCATTTTATTATGAAATTTATGTACAGGGAAAGGGAAATGTCCATCAGTTATTCAGCAAAGATTTTCTTTTATCTTTTTTTCAATGAGAGATACATTATGAATTTAAACAATGTTAGATAAAAATTAATGTAAAAAAAAATTACATGGTTGCTATGATTACATTTTGTAGTAAACCATAAGCTTCTCAAAATAAATGATATTTTTGAAATTTCTTAAATAATTTTAGTCATTATTAAAACAAAGTTTGATATTTTTAACCAATATTAATCTATAATTAAATACATTTTTACATACATTTTTATATGGACAATTTTGAATTTTACTTCATTAGATGTGTTTTTTTTTTAATCCTATATTTAATCGTGTCATAGTGGTGAATATAAGACTTAAAAAAAAAAAAAAAAGAGGGGGGGGGGGGGTGTTAATACAATAAAATGAAAATAGGCAAAATACTATCCTCAACGAAAATCTTTATGAAAGTAATGGTATAAATGCAAAAAGTATTGAACAATTGATTAATTTTCTTTTAGATATTCCTTTTTTAATTAAAAATAGAAATTATGTTCTATGAGCAGATAGATATAAAAATTTTAATTCATTGCTTTCAACTAAGTTTTGTGTTTAAATTGTTGATATTATATCATTTATCTTTAAAAACAGCAAATGCTCTTTACCCCCCCCCCCCCCTCCCCCCTTTAAATTAGTATTGCAATATGTTAGTAATATTAATATTAACTTGTCGATATATTGCGATATTAAGTTTCTTAGATCGCACAGCCTTAGTGTGTATTTTCTGTCCCGAGTGTCTAAAGAGTGAGTTATAAATTGCATGTTGATTTGGCATTTGACTTCTTATTTTTTTTTCTTTATATTTAAATTAGATAAATAAATCTGTAATGTTCTTATTTATTCATTTGTATTTTAAATGTAACTTTTTTTATATTACAGGCTAATTAAGTACAAATGACCCAGCTTTTCAGAGCTTTTTGGTGGTTTCCTCTATACTCAACGTAGATGCAGGATGGATGAAAATATTTCCACCTAATTGCCTAATTTGTTATTTTACTTTAGCCTAGAATTTATATTAAAAGTTTTATTGCAATGTAAATAAAATATGTTTTTATTTAATAAATTGGGCAGAAAGATGTAAAATGGTGTTTGTTTGCATGTCTGTGTAATCATTTGTTGATTGATTTTTAATTCTTTGTAATTACAGGGGTGAAAATTTGCTTCAAGCCACAGACTAAATTTTGATTTAGTGCTACATTCTGCTACTGAAGTGAAAAAAATATCTGAATTCTGCTCCAATCTGCTATAAGAATGTAATTTTCCATAATTAAAAAAATTGATAGAAAAAAAAAAACCTTTATATGGACATTTTTATAGGCTTTCAGAAATGTTAACACAATATTATCCTTGTAGCATCATTAAAGCTAATAAAAATTATCAATAACAAATTCTGCTACAGGTTCAGGTCTAAATTTCACTTTTTACATTATTTATTATACGTCATCTTAATTAAAAGAGGATGTTTACTCAAAGACGCAACTGCTGTACTGTCATTGAAAAAGAAACATTATTGCAAAATATTTTTGGCATTAATTGTTCTCAAGAAAAAATATTTTCTCCTGCTTGCCAATGGGAAACATTCTGACATATTCATAACTCATTTTTATATGAAATTTGCAGGGCATGACTACTGAATTGATTCGGAATTTAATAGCATTTTTCGATAAGTTAGTTAAAGTCTTTGATAATGAATTTGCTCTTGAGTTGTGAATATTGTATCATAAAAACTATTTTAGTGCCTTAAGAACTTAGGTTCAAAGTATAAACTTTGACAACATTTTCTAAAAAATCCTTGGTTTTCATATTAAAAGGGAAAATGCTATTCGATTTCAATGGTACAGCCATTGTGTCCTGCTACAGAATGCTAAATGCTGCAATTTCCACCCCTGTAATTAGTATAGCTGCCAACTTTTATGCTATTTTTATAGTTATTTTTTATTAAGAATCTTTGCCTTATTTAATTGCAGAATTTCTATGATTAAATAAGATAAAAAAATAAATATTAATTCTTTAATAGTTAATATTATGATAAAATATTCTGAAATTGTGTTAATATAAAAGTTGGCAGCCATGATTTTTATTCACTACTGAGGGATAAAAAAAAAACAAGATTTTGTTTTCCAGAATGAAAATCAAGATGGAAAATTTCAAAATAAGGTAAGAGACAAGAGAAAATAAAATAATCATTAAAACTATACTGAGAAAAAAAAATCCTGTCACTAGCATCTAGAAACTAAATTGCGGCTCTAGGGGAAAAAAAAAAAGTTCCATGTCATTATTAATTTTAGTTCCCTTTGCTGGAGAGTTCTGGTCTCCTCTATTAAAATTCAAGAGTGTTTTCTTATATTATCCTGGTCAAACTGATTTTAATCTCTGCAAATAAATATGAACACAAGATGTTAGTTTTAGTAACTATAATTCTAGTTTATGAATTTATTCTGGATATCAAGGGTTAATTTCTCACAATTCAAATGATTCATAATACAATGTATCGTTTCATCACCTATCTCAATGATTTTGTCTATTCAGTTTATTTGTTTATGTTATTTGCATAACTCGGAAATCTATATTTCTAGTTTAGGGATTTAGAAAATGACTACTTATTCGTTCTAGATAAAGGCGGTACAAGTTTTCTTTCAGTATAAAAATGATCGTCAGTATAATTTATAATTAAAATAACTATTATTTTTAACATGTTTCTTTCATAAACTTTTTAAATTTTGGGTAGTAAAAAAAAGGGTAATTTTTTTAATGTAAGTACATAGTGAGACTTTTTCTTAATAAATTAAATAAACTGACTATAGTTATTAAAATTCATGGGTACAAAATATGCCTTGAAAATATCATCAAATTTTAAAATTAATAAATAAGTTTACTAATGTTTATTTTTGAAAACAATATAACAAAAAGAAAGACAGAATATTTTGCAGATTTATTTCTTCTTAGGTTTCTGATTAGAATAAATAAGTAAAAAATATGAATATTGAAAAAGTTTTCATAAGTATTTATCAAGAAAGAAAACCATTTATTTAACTGTACAATTTTAATAATGGTTATAGAAGTGAACATTTTAAAGAATTGAAAGTATATAAAAAAAGAAGAAAGAAATTATACAAGTTTTTTTTTTTTTTTTTTTTCCATAAGTAAAAGAAATTTTAGATTACAATTTAAAGAATTTGCAAATTACTTATCAAACTGCACAAATTTATCGAAAATCACTCTGTAAACATTTCATGAAATAGAAGTGGAAAAAAAAAACTAAGAATAAAGAATGAGAAAGATATTTCAAAAATACAGAATTGACTGGAATTTTGTTAAAGGTTGGCTTCAACTGTTTTCACATGAACATAAATATGAATAAAATACTGGAAATGAGCATTAAAAATAAGTGTATGGAGAGAAGAAAAACTTCAAAATAATTCTATATATCTAAAAAAAAAAAAAAGTTTGAATTTAAACCAAATTAAGTTTTTATTTAATGTATTAATTAAAATCGAGATATGTAGTACCTATCGTTCAGATTTTTAATTGGCACACAAATTTATTCTTAATTCACACTAAGTAAACATTTTTATAAAATGGGGGGAAAAAAAGCAGTAAAAATTCTGGATTTATAGATTTTTGAAGCAAATAAAATTCTGTATTACTTTTAGATAAATGTTAAGAATATGTTGTGCTTAGTAATTTTTTGTACACAACCCACATTTTAATTTCGATATCATTATGGCACATGGGAATAAACTTTTCTTTTTAATGAAAACATTGTAACTTTAAAAATTAATAATTTCAGAGCCGAAAATATGTGTAAAAAAAAAGTACATGGGAAGAAAAAAAATAAAATCTTAGTCACAAATCAAAATTTATTTTAATAAAATAACTAATTTGTTAAAAAAGAAAAAAAAAGCTCGATTTAGTTTCATATAGCCATAATTAAAAATTGACATATTTTATTATATATCCATTTTTAATTTAAAAATATTTAATCTTTTAAGAATTAATGGCAAAAAAAATTGAAGTTTGAACTATTGCTTTTTCACAAAGTCAAAAATGCGCAGTTGTTGAGTAGGCCGTCAGCAGCGGCAAATAAATCCCAATGTTTACAATTTCCTCCATACCCCACTCCCCCTTTTTTAACCATCATATTTAAAATGTCGCCAAAAGAGCGATAAATTGCCAAATGCTGCAGTCTTACGGCAACCATGCTGTTTCTTCTACTGCCTTCCTCCAGACGGCGCCAGCTTCTATGCGAATCCCATGTTAAATATAATTTCCATAGCAGCCAATGAGAGTATACCTTCTGAATGTATTCTATTCTGTGAACGGCGTTTCCTCTTTTCGCGTCTCAGACGTTCGCCATGAGTGTCTCAATAAAGGACCGCGCTCTGCTTGTAAAGCTTTATTACAAGAACGGTGATTCTGCACCAGTAGCTCTGCAGAAATTCAGAACACTCAAGGGTATGAAAAAAGGCTTTGGACCGATGATTGTCATGGGTCTGGTGAAAATGATGAAAAAATTCAAAAATACAGGTTCGTTTGATGTGCAGTCTGGTAGAGGAAGGAAAAGATGTGATTCGGCGGTAGTTGAAGAAGTGGCCACAGCAGTTCACGAGGAGTCGAGCGGTGGTGTGCAACCATGCAAAGCACGGAGAATTGCCCGAACATTGGACAGGCCTGTGAGCACAGTGCATAACATTCTACGAAACATCCTGCAATGCTATCCGTACAAAATTTGCCATGTGCAGGAGTTGTTTCCTTCTGACCTGCCAGCAAGAGAGGGTTTTGCTTTGGAATGTCTTGTTCGCATGGAAGTGGACAATGATTGGCCGTGAAAAATTCTGTGGACAGACGAAGCCTATTTCCATCTGACGGGATATAAACTGTATCTTGCTCATTAGTTTCATATATATATATTTTTAGACCGCTGACCAGGTCACCTGCCAGGCTTTTGCCTAGCTTAACGAGTTTATACCTGACAACGGGCCGAGGATTCGCCTGCTCTCCGCTTGGCGAAGATGTGTTTGTTAAATCTATAGGCTGACGTGGCTTCAGTGCGTCTTGTTGCTTTAATTGTTTTTTCTTAGCTGGCCGGTTGCTAATTGATTTTTGATGAGGCGGTTCAGAAATGCGCAGTGTAGCGAAGTCATGCCGGACGGATCTGAGATGCTGGGATATTTACTATTTCCTCGCTGCAACGCTCATCCATACGTCATGCCATCGCTACTCGAGTTGGTCTCATAATTTAGAACCTTGATCTGGTGACGAGACCTTCACCAGACTAGGCACCCCCAGAGGTGTAATTCACAGGTAACTTAGAGGACTTTACACCCACGACGGATTTTACATGCACCGGGACCTTTAGCGTACATGATTTAGTTTTACATTTAAACCGATGACTGGATATAAAAAATGCCTATTGGGGCTTACAATAAAGTTACTTTTACGTGTAAGACATAATTTCAAATGAAATAGAGGACGCTGTACAACTTTATCATTGACCTTTTCCCCGTATCGCGTACTGTTTTGAAGATTGGAATGTTTCAGCTTGCGGCCAGGGGGTACTGCCAAGTACTTAATCGTGTAGCGCATACCCATTTTACTATTATACCTAGACACCACGTTCATGGCTGTAACTAATTCGCTACATCAGCCATTCCAGGCAAAAAAGAATTAAAGAATCACCCTGTATAAATTGACTACTTTTAAGCGGCGACGTATTCGAATTATTTTGCGCATTCTGTAAAAGAACTGAAAGTATTACAATCAGTTTTCTATTTGGAACATGCTATTATCTATTTCAATAACATATTTAAATTTCGTAGATACTCGATATATTTCGATAAGGTTAGTCAATCGGATAAACTACATGTTAGAAATTGTTAAGAAGAAGTTGCTAGTCATATTAAGCTAATTTTTTGAACTGCATTTTTACACTAAATATCAAATTACGAATGCTTTTTATTCCTTTCTTTCTTTATCTTTATCTTTCCTGTCTAAGCAATTCTTGCACACAGTGCTTCTATCATTACCTAAATTTTCTAGATATATATCTCTAACATTAATTTTCTAAGATAGTTTATATCTTGGTACATGTTTACCATTTAGATTTCTGCATCTTAACTGGCTGAAACTGCATTTATTATATTAGGATCTTACATGAAATGGCCAAGGAATAAAATGCTGAAAGGCAAAACCATATCATGCAGTCAGCGATAATATTCTTCCTTGAGATTTCAGATTTTCTCTTTTTCTTTTGTTATGGATTTAAAAATAGTATATTCACATTCACAGCCAGATTAAGGAATGAGCACCGGCCTAGTCTTTCCAAATTTAGGGGACCTGAAATATGTAGATAAAGTTAAAAAAGAAAATGAAGTATGTTAGAAATAATTCCTCATATTGGATTAAATTAATATCTCTGCAACCACTCAAAAACACAGCTGTTTAAAAAAAAGAAAAAGCAGCAGGAAGTTTCTTCAACTTAGTGCAATATCTCATGAACTGATTCATCGAAATAAATATATTGTTGACTGTTATATCCAATTATTTTCAAATACAGTACCCAGCTTATCATCATCAAAAGCGATAGTGAAATCATTTAATGACTATTTTATTTTATATCATCAAATAATGAACAAAGTGCACACACCCATTAAATCACTCGTATAATTGCTGCAACAAGTAGGAAATCCCAGCTATTTGTGATGTGCTTTATATGTTTGAGAAATATGCTTGTTTATTCGTGCAATGTGCCAGAAAACTCCAATTAAAGAGAATCTCATGACTCTAAAAACAGTTCAAGGACAAAAATAAAAACATTCTCTTTCTTTTTGTCTTTAAAATTCTTAAGTTAGTCTGCCATAAAAACTGATCCTGTCAACACATTTAAAAGGAGCAAATGGCTCTCGTAATTTCAAAAATATAAATATCTTTTTGTAACTTAACAAAATTTAATCTAAAATTTAAATTTAATCAATTGTAAAATTCAATAATACAATTACTTATACACAAAAAAACGACTTATTATTTGTGTCGATTCTAATATTCTAAAAAAGTTCATTTACAGACATCTAGTTACAAAGGATATATTTACATCGTGTACAAGTGCTCTTCATGGATATAATTTCATATGGATAACAATATAAAATTCGAAGTATGGTAATCAACGAAAGAAAAGGTAGGACAATTCCATTTTCCTTTCTCAATTTGTTGAATCTATCAATAGTCATTTATTTTCTGAGAAACAATTTTTTTGAGATATCGCTTCATTGAATTCACACCTCCATGAAAATAGAGTTTCATTAGTTACATGGATTTATTTTATACTATAGCAAGATGTGATCATGATTTTTTATATTTTTTATTTTCAAGAGTATGATCTTTTTTGAAAACAGTTGTATAAGTATAGCAGTCGTATGTTTTTTTTTTTTTTACTACAAACATTGTTTATATGATAAACAATGTATGCAGATTTCAGAGAATTTCGGATTTTACGATTATAGATTTCACAGAATTATCTCATTTTAAATTTAAAAAAAAAACGTTTTCTCAGTAGCATAGAAAGATTTCGTCCCGTTTAAAAATATATAACATATTATACGTTACATATTTTACGCTTGTTATATATATTACGTTTAAAAACATATAATGTATTATGTATAACAAGCTTATATGCAAGAACTGTCCTTAGATGGTAATACATTCGAGGAATTTGATGCGATTCTTGTAAAAAAGTTGAAAATCACATTAAAAACCCCATTTTTAATGTGGAACATATTTTCCATGTGGTCTATTTCAATAACATAGTTAAATTTCGTGGCTGTTCAAGCATTTTTTTTTACGAAATTTAGTCAAATAAACTAGCTTTTTTGTTGTTCTTAAATTCTACAATAAAATCTCGAAGAACATATTTATTTAATTTTTCATTTAACTTTCCAGTTTAAGCAATTCTTCTGCGCATTTTTTTTTTTTTAAATCGTTATCTAATTTTTCCTAGTATATATTTAATGCTTAAATTTCTAAGATACTTTTTCTTGGTACATCTTTTGCTTTTTAATTTTAAATACTTAGCTCATAGAAAATGCTTTATTAGAATTGCTAAAAAAATGCTAAAGGCAAAATTATAGCCTAGAAGGTTTGATATATTAATGCTGAGATGGATATTACATCGTTTCTCTTTCGTCCTGAAATCATAAATAATGTATCCATATTTCCTATAAATTCTGTTAATAAATTGCTCTCGTTAAGGCAACAATATTCATGTTACCAGAGGGCCCGTGCGAAGATTTCGCACTGAAATCTAATATTTTTTAGGTACTTCTCTATTATCCCGTCGACCACTTTTCATAACAAAAATCTACCGCCAAAACTGTAAGATTAAACGCCAAAAATGCAGTCCCATTTACTTGATGTCAGAATCATTATGCATGTTTGTTACGTCATCTAGTGGTTTTACATTCGACATTTGCGTGTATTTTTCATTATGTTTTACTGATTTAGTAGTTATTTTATTAATTAAAATAACAATTGTGTCCTTAAATTCTTATATTTTATATATTTTTTGATATTCCAATGGCAACGTTCTCCCGTTTATTTGGCGTAGATTTTTATTATGAAAAGTGGTCGACGGGATAATAGAGAAGTATCATTTTTTATCAATATGCAATATTTATTAGATGCAGGTTTAAACTTCTAAAGAAAAAGCAAGGATAAAAATATCTGCAAACAACATTTAGTTGTTAGTCAAGCCAGAATATCATCTAATTTATTCCATCAAAGTTAGACTAAAAACTGATCCAAGATTGCTAAAGGCACGCGCGAGAAAAAAAATTAACAATCGTATTTTGACTGCATTAGAGGATGACGTCATCTGCTTCGGGAAAACCATGGGACTTAGAAATATAAATCTAAACATTTCAATTTCAATTTCGCTTTTTAATCATAAGTATAAAATAAACCCGTGCGGTGTTTTTTTATAATAATTGCTATGAGCATCATATAATGTGGTATTTTATTTTTTTTGGCAACAATAATTTCAGGAAAACCTTTCATTTCTTTCATGAAAACAATGCCGATTTAATTTTTTAATTTCAGCATATTTTAATCAAAAACATGTTTTAACGAATTGTTAAGTGGGCTATGTCAGAAGCCTGTTCTAAAACCTTTCATATGATATCTCATTCGTTGTTCTACGTTTCATATTTTCTGAGTAAAAGGGATGTTGACAGGAGAAATAATATATAAGGATTAGTGATTTTGAATTTTTTCTTTCTTCAATAAGTAACAGTCAAATAACTAAACATGATATTACGTCTGAATCAGAATTTTAAAATTAAAACGACAGTTAAATTCAGACATTTAACAAAACTAAAAAACAAAAACATTAATATTACATAATAAAATCAATTCTAGTGTTTCAAGATTTATACACACCGCAAGAAAAAAAAAAAAAAAAAAAAAAAAAAAAAAGTGTTGATTTTTCAGCATAATACTGGCATTCCAGCTGCCAGTATTATACCGTAAAATTAACAGTAATAAACAGTAAAATTAAAAGTAATAAACAGTAAAATTAACAGTAATAAATAGTAAAATAAGCAGTAATACGCTACCGCACGTATTACTACTTATTTTACTGTTTATTACTGTTAATTTTACGGTATAATACTGGCAGCTGGAATGCCAGTATTATGCTGAAAAATCAACACTTTTTTCCCCAACCGGCGCGAATTTTCCGAACAGCCCAATACTTTCCTTACCCACTTAACTACATTGCTTGACAATTGCTAAGGAACAACTCGTTTTTTAAACGTAGTCTTTCCAACAGCCTAACAACCATAGTAAAATTAATAGTAGATGGCGTACTAAGGCAGGACCTGTATCTGCCTGAAAGGTAGTGCACGGAAGCTCTTAATTCATTCGAAAATTTATGCAGTTAGGTGTTTGGAAATAATAGCGCCTTAAGTTGTTGAAATAATTTCTGTGAAATTCACGGCAATAATAAAGTGCAAAATGTCTGCAAGACATCATTTGAGTGCTTACGATAGTGGTCGAGCAGTTGGACGGCTAGACGCATGTCAAAGTGTCACTACTGTGGCCACAGCAATGGGATTGTCAAAAAGTGTCATATCGCGATTTAAAAAAAGGCCGCTGAAGGTGAAAATGCAATGCGAAAGCACGCCGGTGGTCGTAGAAAGAACACTACACATCAAGAGGATCGATATGTATCCCTAGTGGCAAAAAGGAACAGAAATCTCACTCCTAGTCAGATAGCTGCAGACCTTGCAACCGCTACCGATACACGTATATATCTGCCAGAACCATTTCTCGGCGATTAAATCAGGCTGGTTTGTATGAACGGAAGCCTATTCAATGCATCTCACTTAAACCACTCCATCATCGAGAAAGATTGCGTTGGTGTAAGGAACATATTGGTTGGGGTCAGCAACAGTGGTCCAGAGTGATGTTCTCCGACGAATCCCGCTTCACTGTGACAAGTGATTCTGGCCTTCAGTTAGTGTGGAGAGAGAGAGAGGAACACGTCATGCACCACAGAATGTTCATGTACGTGATCGATATGGCCAAGGCGTGATGGTGTGGGCAGACATTATGCACAATGGCAGAACACCGCTTCATATCTCTGAGCGAGGTACCGTAACATCACAATGGTATTGCAGAGATTATTCTGGATCATGTTCGTCTTTTTAGGGATGCGGTAGGTTCAGACTTTCTGTTTATGGGCGACAATGCGCGTCCACACAGGACCGCTGAAGTATCGGACACACAAGAAAGTGAAAATATTGAACGTATGGAATGGCCTGTTTACTCTTCAGACTTAAGTCCTATAGAGCATGCAAGGGATGCTGTTGGCAGACGTGTTTCTCAAAGAAGTAACCCTCTCCGAACGGTGCAAGAGCTGAAAAACGTCTTCAGAGAGGAGTGGGGCAATATCCCCCAAGGACTCTTTGAGAGTTTAATAGACAGCATGAATAACAGATGTAAAATCTGCACTAGTGTCCGAGGAGGCCATATTCTTTACTGAGAGACTGCTATCTCTCATCCTTCCATCCGAAAAGACCTTTTTTTTTGCGAGTCCGAAATTTTTCAAAGGAGACATTTCTTTATTTTTTTTTTGTTATCCCGCTTTCTCGTGTGGTGCGATCGGTACCATTATGCATGATAAATATAACACTCTACTTCTATTACACATGTTCAATCATTGCCTGTGATTATTTATTTAAAAAAAATGTCTCTGTTCCTTAGCAATTGTGAAGCTGTGTAGTTTTTTTTTTCCTTTAATTCATCAATACTCAGCATGAAGACAAAAATGGAGGGTAATTAAGATCGGCAGAATGACACAGAGGCTACTTCACTCACGCGAAAACACCCGCTGGCTAATGTTCATCCCATAGGAGAATTTTTTTTAAAGTATCTCGTTTGCATTTCAGTATTTTTCAATGATTTTTTTTTTTTTTTTTTTTTTTTTTTTTTTTTTTTTTTTTTTGGCATTGGATAACTGAGGTCGATCTCTACAAAGGACGACGTGTTTTACTTTTTCGACTTTGTTTACAATTTTTTTATTAGGATATTTTCTTTTTCGGAACTGGTTTCGAAAGTGAATGTATCTTCATAGAAAAAAAAAAAAAAAAAAAAAAAAAAACCGGCTAACAAAATAAAAAATAAAAATAAAACTGGCCTTCGTAGTGATCGACCTCAACTATCCCATTAAGAAAAAAAAATCATTTGAAAATATGGAAATGCAAACGGGATATTAAAAAAAAAAAAATTCTCTCATAGGATTAACATTAGCGAGCGGGTGTTTTTGCGTGAGTGAAGTAGCTTCTTAATAGTTTTTTTCTTCATTTCTGTAAAAAATAAAATTTGGAACATATGCTCTTCTTTCAGACCATCCATTCAATTGTACTGATAAAGAGCTTGTGTAAAGTTTGAAATTTCTCCTAGAATTCATTTTATTATGTGATATTAATGTGCTTGTTTTTAATTTTATTAAATGTCTTTTTAATTTTAATTTTATTAAATGTCTTTTTAATTTTAATTTTATTAAATGTCTTTTTAATTTTAATTTTATTAAATGTCTTTTTAATTTTAACTTTCTTACTAATTGTCTATTTTTAAACCAGAAGCTTTTGTTCTAAACATATTAATACTAAGTCGCTTTGATATAAATAGAAAGATGATTTTTCTATGAAGACATTACATTGCTATGTATAGGCATATTGTGTAGATATGGGATTATTGGTGTAGAATTCTATAGAGGGGCCTGAACAGGTGGTGTAAATACAGAGCGATTCCAAAGTACTTAGATAAAGGATCAGGGACCATAAGCAGTGTTTTTGGCCCATGAAATAAGACTTAAATTCGATTTTGTTACACTGACTTAATTATTTCATTTTTTAATATTAGAAGGTTTATCCTGTACGATTTCAACAATAGTTTTTGCATTTTGTTCCGATTTATTTGACTTACACAAGCTCAAAGTTCGTATTATTCGTAGATTTTGTTGAAAAATACGCAATTTTTCCTAATTTTACCTCAATTATTTATATGAGCGTAATCGTGCAAAACTTTCTTCTTTACATATATTATAAAATACATCAAAATGTACAATATATGTAAAAATAAAAGTGTTGCAAAGCTAGTTATTAGCAATAGTTACGTTCATTTTAGCACGTTTAAACACGTTGCACCATCTTAAAGTAATCTTAGACGTGAGGGAATGCAGTTACTTAACTCTCTATTTTTAATATTTTACTATAAGCGCAGCTTTGCAACACTTTAATTTTTACATATATTGTACATTTTGATGTATTTTATAATATATGTAAAGAAGAAAGTGTTGCACGATTACGCTCATATAAATAATTGAGGTAAAATTAGGAAAAATTGCGTATTTTTCAACAAAATCTACGAATAATACGAACTTTGAGCTTGTGTAAGTCAAATAAATCGGAACAAAATGCAAAAACTATTGTTGAAATCGTACAGGATAAACCTTCTAATATTAAAAAATGAAATAATTAAGTCAGTGTAACAAAATCGAATTTAAGTCTTATTTCATGGGCCAAAAACGCGGCTTATGGTCCCTGATCCTTTTAAGTGTGTAGGACACTTGTCATACCACGTATGTGGTAGGACACTATAGAATGGAAAATGCTACGGGCTCCTGGTAATTTCTAAGTGTAAGTAAAAGAAAAAAAAAATAAATTTTAGGAATTTCTCACTTTTAGGGATTATGATCGAAACTACAGTGAATTTTACTATAGAAAAGTGCAAACAATTTTTTGCTGACAAAACACAGCTATACTTAGACTATATACAGGGTTATCGATGGGTCATAGTGCCATGAAATTCGGCCAACACACACTTTAGATCATGTGCTCAAGATTTATGTAAAAAATTTTAAAAACTCACCGATAGACGGCGCTGTGCATGCCTCTGCAAATGACGAAACCGATAAAAGAGAAAGACAGCAGTTGCATTGCAGGAGTTTGAAGATCGCTGATGCATAATGCTGACCTTGAAAGACAAAGTTCTTGTTAGTAAAACTTTTCTTCCAAAACGACGAGAATGGCGCTGCTGCGATTAGAGCATTCAGCTTGCAGGAGAATTTGCGCGGTTTAGTTTTTGTACTTTTTAAAAATTAAACCTCGAGTGTGTGATGTAAAATGTCTGTTGTCCAAATTTCATGTCATTGTGATGCACACAACGCCCTGTGAATTGGGAAAGGTCAATATTTTAACATCCCTGTATATTTCAATTTATACTTGTTGTATGGAAAAGCTCAACACTCCCCCCTCCCTGCATTATTTGAACATTTTTGTTCATGTGAGAAAATTCCCCAAAGGGAATTTAGCATAATGTGTCATGTTATCTTAAAGTATTTATGGGTGAAAACTTATATTTTTATGCAACTTGAGTTTCCCTTATCTTCCAATTGGGAAAGAACTCATAAAAAAAGTTTGAGGTGGGGCTCCAGGAAAGACAAAAAACCACTATTTTTCTTCATGCATTACAATCAAGAATATGATAGATAAAGGACCCAAAACACACAAACACACACACGCCCCCATAAACATTATTACGCCAGAACTGATTTTCGTTTAGGCACTGTACGCCCGGGCCTAGTGACCCCCCTCCTTTCACTAAATACTATATATCAATTGAATATATATAATATCAATTCTATATACAGGGTGACCAGAAATAAACGCCCAATTTGAGTATTCAATAATTCATTAACTATAATAAATTTGAAGATGAAATAAGTCTGAAATTTCATATACTGCAGCTTTAAAAACAGTTCTAATATTCGTCAATAGATGATAGATCCAACGTCTGAAACGTAAGAATGCTCATATAAATTTCAAAATTCAAGACTTTTTAGGGTTTTAATGGCTAAATAGAATAAAGAATAAAACTTGACAGATTTTTAATACAGGTTTACATGTTAGTTTGAGTATTTTTACAGTTTGAGAAGGTTTGGCGCCATCTGTTGACGAGAATTTGAACTGTTTTTTAAATTATAGTATATGAAATTTAAGCGCTATCAGATATAAAAATGTCACTTAGTCCATCTTCAAATTTATTAAAGTTAATGAATTATTGATTATTCAAATTGGGGCGTTTATTTCTGGTCATCCTGTATAATATCAATTCTCTTCTCAAGGTCATTCGCCCTCCCCACTTCATCCCTTTGTTGTTATGGCATTCGAAGATACAAACTCTCGGTCCCGTTTTTCCCACTGCATTAATCGAACAAAGGACGAAGCTTCCTACTGATCTCAAGTAAGGTGGGAAAAAAGAGCAGTCAGTCAGCCAAACATGTCAGTCCTGTTACCATAGTTACTGACCTAAAATAAAGACCAGGAAACTGACCTTCAGAAGTCAATTGAAATTACATATAGTAGTATAATTCTTACCTTCTATTTTGTTTCATATCTAGTGAATTTAGAAGTGAACAAATATTTTAGCTGACTAACGGAATGCACCAAAAAATCCCCCTATATTCAAGACTATTACTTATTTTATAATTTGCATAATAATTGGTGTTCAAAACGAAATATTTTTCTGGTTACGGATGCATGTATGCATTTAAATACCGGGTGAACCAAAAGTTCGTTAAAACTTTAAAAAATTATAAAAAAGGAAGAAATTATGATAAAGGAGTGCGGTTTGCAAGAAAGGGCTCACAGGGTAGTCGTATTTTTTTAGCAGCAAAAAAAAAATTTAATTAAAAATGTCACTGGTAGAGGGCGCTGACGACCAGAAACACAATGAACAGGACAACAGTACACTCCATCCATTTATTCTTGCAAAAACAATTGTTCAACATGACCTCCAGAACATTGTACGACACCGACACAGCTAAGGCGACTCATAACGCCCGTTACAGCTGAATGCAACATGTCGTTATGAATTGCAGAAACTCTCCATTCAAATAGAACAACTTCACCAACAACGTTCGTTCGGGTAATGATAACATTCTGAAAGCGAACTAGAAATCCTCGTGTACCCCGATCTTTTATTGCATGATTAATTTGCATAATTCTGCTGAATCTCTCGCATGTTAGCGCCATCTACAGGTGACTTTTTTTTAACTAAATTTATTTTTGCTGCTAAAAAAAATTCGACTACCTTGTGAGCTGTTTCTTTCAAACCGCACACCTCACTTCTTTATCATAATTTCTTCCTTTTTTGTGAATTTTTAAAGTTTTAACGAACTTTTGGTTCACCCGGTATATATATGTACATACACCCACGCAATAAGAAATATGCGTGTGAAAACGAATGTAAGACTAAGAATCATATCACATAACGAATACTATTTTTGTGTTTGTTGCTTGTATTTTTTGAGTATGAGTGTATACATAGATTTTTTTTAGAAAATGATTAAAACATTTGATGAACACTAAAACACTGATTTTCCCCTATGCGGAAATGTGTATGTTGGTAATTCAAATTAATTCTAATGTTGCTTGCAAAATTTTGGACTGTTATGTAAAATATAAGTGGAAATACAGGTATGTTCCACTTGTGGTTAATCACATCCAATACACTACATACATCGTCTGGATCTCTGGTATCCAATTCATTTTCAAAAGTTGCTCAATGTCAGATGCTTCTGTGGTATCGTTTAGTGGTAAACTATCAATTTCAGGTGCACTTTCAGCATCTGAATCACAAGCAATTAAAGCTAAGGCATCTTCAACTATAATACACCTTTTAACAGGCATTTTCAGTCATAATTGGATGCAAACTGCATAAAAAATGATCAAAATCCTAAAAAAAAAATATAAATTTGTACTCTGGACTGCAAATGTTTCACATGTGGAACATCCGCATTCAAAGAAGCATAAACCAAAAGCAATATAAGGTAAATCAATCATTTATGCATGGAAATGCAGAAAAAAATAGTGCGCAATACAAATAATCATCACCAGAGCATGCACATTTGTATTTTAAAGGCATAGATAACGTAAAGCACACAACCTACATGCACATTTTTTTTCTACATTTCAAAAAGCACCCAATTTCGAACCAAATATATATATATATATATTAAACAATACTTTAAAATATGTTAGAGAATGTCTTTGAAAGTAAACATTTAAAAATTTCAAAAGGTAAAACAAATACTTAAAAAGTTACAGTATCACAAAGCTGATGCAACGTTGGCGGGTAAAAGGTTAAGATGGTGAAAGAACATAGTATTAATTTCAAGTTTGTAAAATTTGTTCAGTAAGATTTTTTATCTAGATTTTTCCATGTGTGTTTTGCTGTATTGCAATCCCTTTCCTCCTAGAGAAACAATTTCTGTCTGAAAATATGAACTTTATCTAAAGATGCTAGTCCCTGGCCAAATTATTAGACGCAGTTGTTTTTATTATAATTTATTAAATATCTGGAAAGATACATGAGGAATTATCCTGAAACTTCAGGAGTGTAAACAGCATGATAAACATCATATATTTTCGCGAAGATTTTTTTCAGGGAACCCCATAAGGGGCCGTCAACAAATTGAAGAAAAACGAATATCTTTTGGATAACCCTGTAAAAACTAATACTGCAAAAAGCATTCAAACTGTAGATTATGATTAAGTGGCTTATTGTAATAATTTGGGTTGATTTTTATGAAGATAGCATGCATACTCGAAGAGAAATTCGTGTTTTTATAAAAACAGTCCCAAATTTTACCAAGTTTTTTGCTTATAATTTGCAGAGTTTTTAATATAAAAACAAGTTATTTTCAGAAAATATGACAAATAAAATTATACACAATACCCTGCAATCAGAATTAAAAAATAATAAAAGTTGTATGAAAAATGAGCAGGTTTACTAAATATTGTTTTACTGCGCATGCGCGAATTCAATCAAAATATATTGTGCATAATATATTAGCTAAATGTATAGACCAACTTTTATGAAAGTCTCAAAAACATAGCTTGAAAATTCTGATAGTAATCGTCGATAGAATAAGCTGGAATTTCGCTGTTCCCAAAAGGAAGCAAAAAGATGAGGGGTTGTATCCAAATATACTAGCTTATGAAAGTTGACATAATAAGAATGAAGTGTCTCTCATTCTATATTTGATACACGAATCGATAAATCGCAGCCGTCCAGAACTCCATAAGTTCAGTTTTCTCAAACACAGCGTAAAATAACCGTGGTGGCGCCATCTAGCGAGCATTCGTCATGTTTAAGCTGATATTTTTCTATAGTTATTAGCATTTTTAATTTAAACTGCTTTGAAACAAAAAGGGAAGGGAGGGGGGGATACTTTATATGTAGGTTTAGTATAATTTTTTTTGAAAAATAAAATTTTGCAATTACAGACAATTTAAATTAAGAATTTATTAATAATAGATTTTTAAGAATCTATTGCTGACATTTTCCTTCCTGTGAGCAGTTTAATGTTTAGAAATTCATTATTTATAAAATATACATGTCAAATCTTAACAAGATAAGTTTATGATGAGTTTAATTTCATGGAATTGAATTTTGTATACAGGATTATTTTGTGATAGAATTTTTTGAATGGTCCCTTTTGATTAAAATAAATTTTGTGAAAGACCCTTTTTAGTAAATAGAATTTTTTAAAAAAGGCCCCAATTTTTCCGTATTGACCTTAGATAAAAGCCGTATTTATCATTATAGATAAATATAAATTACATTTTCTAGCTTTTATTGGTAATATTTATAATTATTAATAAAATATTTATAATGAGATATTTTAAAACCAAAATCTTGTTAAACATTTAAACTGTAGCTATGTAGATTTTATGTTTAATTAGTACCATCTTTTTTGGCCTTTTTTTTTTTTTTTTTAAATGCATGTAGATTTCTTTTTTTTTCTTGTAAAAATACTGTTATTGTATCGAAATTGAGATTTTACTTTAAGAAAATATTCAAATGTTGTAGTGTCTTCACTGGTGCACTCAAAATTTCCGTTTGGGAGCGGTTTTGAATCATTGTTATTGAACCAGGTGTCGATCCACGCAAAACTTGGGCCATATTTAGGGCCACGTCACAAAATTCCATTTAATACGATAGAACTCTTCTAAAAAAAATTTCTTAATAAAACGACTTATTTACAAAATTCCTTTTATTTAAAGCAGACTTCTTTGCGAAATTTTTCTTCATAAAATAGACCCCTTCACGAAATTCCAGTTCATAAAAAAACATACTATTCATTAATTATTTTTATTTTGTTAGGTTTTATAAATATGTAATTTTCAAATAATATGAGTTCACCAGAAAAGTAAATTTTAGCAGAAGTACTTAACAAAGTTATTAATTAATTTCGAATTTGAGTAATTGGATTTCCTCTTTCTTTACTTAATGTTAATATTCACAAAAAAATATAATAAATTTCACAAAAATAACTTTTACTTTTCACAAAATGCCCCCCCCCCCCCAACCAAAAAAAAAAAAAAAAAAAAAAAAAAACTTCCATCGACCCTTATGAACAATTTCATTGTTTTATATGTGTATGACTTTTTTATTTCCTTTAAAAAAAATGTGCTATAACCGAAGTAAAGCCAACCACATAGTCATCTAGATATGAGTTGAAAGCTATTTCAAGGTTTCATAAAAGAGCCCCCTTTTAGAACGAAACAAAGAGTAGTGGCGTCAAAATGCATGTGCTGCTGCTATTTCTAATTATTTCTCTCTATCTATCTTTTCCTCTCCCATTTTGCTCTTAAATTGCTTCTTTTTATGAAGTTTTGAAACAATTTAAATGCTAATTTTTTAGCTATTTTGTGTTTCAGTTACTTTTTACACATTATTTATTCACCATAACGGTCCTTGTACTTACCTTGTATGCTTTCAATTGGTCTGGGAGGTGTTTTAAAATCCCTAAATCCAGTTTTCGGCTGTGGCAGTGGTAGAGCTCAAATATTGACTGAAAATTTTTTACTGCTTTTAACAAAATTCTGATTTTTAGTAAAAAGCTCCTTATACTTGTTTTCTTATTAATAAGCAAAAAAGAAATTTATAAGTATAAAATGTAATCTTAATAATAAGGTTAAATTTTATACTTATAAATTTCTCCTGAGTATCATTCTAGTGCTATACAATCCTGTTGGGTGTGTGTGTGTGTGGGGGGGGGGGGGGGGGGGTTCATTATCTTTTACCTAAAGAAAGTCAAGTGATTTCTGAACTGTGAGCACATTAGATATAAACCCATATAAATAGAAATAAATTGTTTTAAAATGTTACGATTTTCTATGCAATTTAAGATAAAAAATATTACATATTCATAAGGGGAGTAAATAGTCAGAAATTAGCTAATTTTAATTTATAAGGACTTGTAAAAAGGTCAAAATTTTTTATATCTGGAACATAGATATAGTAATATAACTAGATTCCGCACTCAATGTTATTCTCCCAATACTTCTTGATTCTGCAGCGGCTCGGTGGCAACATCCATTAGAGTGGCAGAAAGCGAGTGGAACTTGTGTTAAATACCCTGGTTTTCCTGAAGTAGATATGAAAACATTATGATCTTGTCATTGTTTGCCTTTTAATTAAATGTTTTCAGAAGATATTTTGTAATTGTTTGCAAAGACAGTAGAATACCCTATCAGAGGTAAATATCCATATGTGTATTATTAGTATTTGTGATTTGTTAGACACTTTTTAGTACAATTTCGATGTAACGTTTAGTTCAGTTAGTTACTAAAGTTTTTTTTTTTTGTGTGTGTGTGTGATTTTGGAGCATTTATGTTATGTTTTAAAATGTTCAAATATATGAAAATAAAATGCAATTAAGATTTGTTTAAAATATAAAGAATAATTGAATATATATTTTTAAATAAATAAAATTTATTAAATAAAATTAATTAAATAAATAAATTTTGGTAAATAAATTGTTTTCATCATTCTTTGCTGAATAATGCATAGTTTAAAAAAATCTAAAGAATGTGCATTAAAAATGCAATTTTTTTTTTTTTAATTGGAAAACAAAATTCTTGCTATTTAAATTTCACACAGGTAATAAGCAAAAATTGGTCACATATTTGCAGATTTGAAAGCATGTAAAAAAAAATTAATAAATGCCTAATTTTAAACAAAGTTAATTTATTTACTTTTGCTACTGAATAACAATCGGAATAAGAAAAGAAAACATTTTAAATGTTTTAGTTTTGTGGGCAAGAAAAATTTTACATGACTATTTTCTTTGCAAAGAAACTAATGGACAAAAAATATTTTAAATTGTGGGGGGGGGGGGGGGGGGTGCGTCGATAAAAGATGGAAATCCGCGGAAGAATTTTAGTGTTCAATATAAGCTACCCCCCCCCCCCCTCCTTGAAAAAATAAATAAAAATTACATAATTTTTGTTTTGTGATAGAACACAAATACTTCTGATTGATTCATTTCTATTATAAAATTTCTTTAACGGTACAAACGGCTAATTGATTAAAAATCATCCCGATTATAAATTTTTATATATTCAAAAATGCTTAAACTGAACTAAAAAAAAGTAGGCGCATTTTAAGAACGCATAGTTGCATCATTTTCTTATACCGATTAAGGAATCGCCGTTCACTTGCCACTCTAACGGAGTAGTTCGTTCGCGCGCGCAGAATCAACTTTTCTCCCCGTGTGCGTAATCTAGTTATTCCTATATCTATGATCTGGAATAACCCTCCTTAAGTAAGCCTTTAAAAAATGACTTAAATTTTGTACAACCACAAATTCATTTATTTGGTACATTCTCTTTTTCCTGCATCAAAACAGGTATTTTTAAAGAATAAGAGTGATCAACAGATTCAAATTCAGTAGAATCATTTAAAATTTCTTCTTGTAGATCTATTATTTTTCCTTTGTACATAATTTTTGCAAATTTTGTTTTGTTTTGTTTTATTTTTTTCTGGATTCGTTGAATAAAACTAACATTGTTTTTCTACATTTTTATTTCGTGGAACTTTCCTGAAATTTAATTTCACGTTTCGTACTTTCCCAACGACCTAACATTAACAAAACACAACCGAAACAAACCACAAATAAATCCCAACTCCATGCGCATGCGCGGAACAGTGCTTGAGAAAACTGAACTTATGGACTTTTGGACGGCTGCGATTTATCGCCTCGTTTTGATACAACCCCTCATCTTTTTGCTTCCTTTTGGGAACAGCGAATTTCGAGCTTATTCTATCGACGACTACTATCAGAATTTTCAAGCTATGTTTTTGAGACTTTCATAAAAGTTGGTCTATACATTTAGCTAATATATTATGCACAGTATATTTTGATTGAATTCGCGCATGCGCAGTAAAACAATATTTAGTAAACCTGCTCATTTTTCATACAACTTTTATTATTTTTTAATTCTGATTGCAGGGTATTGTGTATAATTTTGTTTGTCATATTTTCTGAAAATAACTTGTTTTTATATTCAAAACTCTGCAAATTATAAGCAAAAAACTTGGTAAAATTTGGGACTGTTTTTATAAAAACGTGAATTTCTCTTCGAGTATACATGCTATCTTCATAAAAATGAACCCAAATACTTGCAATAAGCCACTTAATCATAATCTACAGTTTGAATGCTTTTTGCAATATTAGTTTTTACAGGGTTATCCAAAAGATATTCGTTTTTCTTCAATTTGTTGACGGCCCCTTATGGGGTTTCGGGAAAAAATCTTCACGGAAATATATGACGTTTATCATGTTTTTTACACTCCTGAAGTTTCAGGATAATTCCTCATGTATCTTTCCAGATATTTAATAAATTATAATAAAAACAACTGCGTCTAATAATTTGGCCAGGGACTGTAGACCATACCATTTTCATGATTTTCTCGCATGCTCTTTTAAAGAGCCACAAACACTAAAATAAATTTCCAAAAAATACAATTTTATAGTACTAAACCTCATTACAAGGGACGTCGGATAATACATTTATTTTTAAATTTAGAAAATTTATTTTAGCACAAAAAATTAAGAAATTGCATTTTATCCCTTTATTCTTTAGATATATCAAATTCAATTTTTGTAAGTCAGGATGGTAAGTTATTTCTATTAAAATATAAAGAATGTACTTAACTTTTACCATCCATTAATACTTTTATCCTTGATTACTTTTAAAATCAATGATAATACTTACTATCTCTCTCCTAATTCATAGAGAAATATTTCCTGAACTAACCTTTAATCAAATAAATTTTATTGAGAGAAGTTTGCGTCTCTAGTAAAATTTCCAGATATTTATGAATATTCATGTGTTTCAGAATCGAACAATGTTTTACCGTTTTCTATAAGAGTATTTACATATTGAGTTATAATCAGTGGTGTAGTCCTGGGGGAAAAAGTGGGGGGGACGCTCATAGTCTCGATCATTAGGGTCTGTATCTGTATCACCCATAGGGCAAACTTGATTATGAATCTTTCTTTTCATTTTGAATTGCAGAGAAAAGTAATTGAAAAATTAAATTTCAAAATTTATTTAAATTAAATTAATTAAAGTTTTTTTTTATCTGTTGGTCGTTCATAGCTTCCCATAAATTAAAATATTGTTAACCTTATTTCATGTGTGAAAATATTTGAAATAGAATTCGTAATTTAATAACACTAATCCATGCGACGAGACTTGTTAGACATTGTTTATTTTTGAGATAGTCATATAGAATAACTATTGTATACTAAGAGCATTGAAAATTATTGCATTTTTACATTACGGACACGTATAGTGTACGGAAAATATTATAATCATGACAAGAAAAAAGACTATGAAATTTATATCTTTACTTTTATAGGTTCCCTGAATCCGCTTTTCCCATTTCTGTAACAATTCTCTATGTGCGTATGCATGTGTGCGAGTCGGTATTTTCTTTAAGATTCCCAAAGTCTGTGTTTGGTGATTTTGCAATGAGTCAATATGTGTATGTGTCTGAGCGGGATAGCATTTAAACGGTGTTTTCGGCTGAGATTAAATTTCGCAGGTATGTTATATATGATGAAAAGATTATTTTAACATTCTGGATTATATATGCCACTGCCCAAACTCTGTACAAAATTTTGAACAACGTGTTTCGTGTCTAAGACAATTTTTAAGCCATTTTTTGACCAGAAGTAGAAATATGTGCAGTTTCTGTGGAAAAAAAAAATGTGACTGATGCCGAGGATAACCCATAAATAATACTTTTTATTGACACAAAGACTATTTTTAGGATTCAGATGATAGCCCACATCGGATTTTTAAAAAATATTGGGTTGTTCGGAAAGTTTCTTCCGTTTGGGAAAACTAATTCGTACCGGAAAATTCTATCATTTAATTATTAGACATTAATTTCAATATCTAATGTCAATTGACGGGCAGAATATTCCGGTACGAATTGGTTTTCCCAAATGGAAGAAACTTTCCGAACATCCCAATACGAATTTGAAAGGGGTGAAATAGACCAGTATCCTTATAAAGAAAATTTCTGAAAATCGCGTTTCATCAAGATTTTTGTAGAATTAGTAACTCTTTAAATCAGTAACTATAACCTAGTTACCTTCTAGTATAACCTTCTAATCTGTAAGTATCGAATTTTTACGGGATGAAATGGAGAAAGACGTTCAAAAATATTGGTTTCATCATGATTTGTGTGGAAATATTTGAGCACTGACTTAAAACTTGCCACACATGTACTTTCAGGACTTACATGCTCGTAAAATCTTGTTTATTATTATTATTTTTTTTTACATTTTAAAAGGATGAATTGTCTAGGGCTCCCAAATGGTTCGCCAACTGAATACCAATATTTTTTAACAGAAAATTTCTTAGTAGGTTTCTAAAACTTTTCTGCAAAAATTTACTTCCGAAGGTTGTTTCTGCAAAAATTACAAGAAAAATCTAAAAATAAAATTTTTCTAAGAAAATACTGGTATTCAAAAAGCGGACCATTTGGGAGCCCTGATTGTTAAGTAAATCTTCTAAACTCGTTTCATCACGATTTATCTGGTAGCTATTAACATGCAGATGCTCACGAAGAATGGCTTTTAAAATATTCGAAATTTTAAGTGCTGAAATAAGCCGAAAACTTTTTAAAGTTGTTATTCTTCTGAAACTATCAGTGCTAGAAACTTCAAATTTGGCATAGAAGTTATTTAACTCGTAGATATTCTCTACGATGAATTGAAATTTTAATGTGGGAATCGTCTCAGTGAATGTTACCACACTATTAATAGTGATATAAAAGTCTACTCTAGTTATAAATTGATTTGAATCCATGCCATTCTATAAGTGTTTAAAGAATTGAGCGGAAATTTTTTAAAGATATAATTTTGAAGTAGAGTTTCTCTGGCAAATAATATTTATGCTTGTGCCAGATGACTTATTTAAGAAACACTTTCCTAATAAAATTACTTTTAACGTTAATAAAAATAAATTAAATATAGAAAAAAAACACTTTCATTAACATTCCCAAAAAGTCAACTTATATTATAAAGCACAAATGTGTATGCGGGCAGCAATGTGGTGAAAATGGATGAATTTTGAAACAATGGAGCTATTTTTTTCAATTAAACAATCGTAATGTTATTTCTATGGGGGTAAATGCAATTTTTGTGCCGACCTTGAACCCACCCCCCCCTTAGGGATCTAATTTTTAAAAAATGAATGTCCAATTCATGTATTTTCCTCAGGTATACATATATATATTCCAAATTTCAAAGCTCTACGTCAACAGGAAGTGGGTGAAAAATGAATCACAAGACTTGACTGTCACATACATACAGAAATGTAAGATAAAAGAAAGCGGGTAAAAAAGTGGCGCAAATTAATTTCTTTTATTTATTAAATATTTAAATAAAAGGGGGGAAATGGGTTGAAAACAATTATATTCAAACAATTTATATTTAATTCTCTCACAGTTTAATAATATGTATTATTTTCCCTCTTTCAATGAACTTTACAGAAATACTTATTTTCAAAAAAAAAAAAAAAAAAAAAAAATCACCTCTTTATATTTTCTAGATTTTCTATCAGTAGCCATTCTATGATTTACCGCTTTCGAAATTTTGAGTAAGGCTGTAGTTTTCACTTAGATAAGGATGAATCGTTAAAGATTAGAATTAGAAGATTAAACAGATTATTATTCATTAAAGTTAAATTACTATTATAAATTAAAAGCATCAAGTTTTGTCACTAAAAACCACTTTGAACCACGTTGCTATCAAAGTATTGCATTTTTTTGACAAAGTCTTCAAGTTTGAGCTAAGGTCGACTTTTACAGGGCGTCCGAAAAAATTTAAACTTGAAGATAAGTAGTCAATGTAAGATGCAAAAAAGTTTAAAATAAGGTAGGAAATATGCAGGGGGGAAGAAGGGGACAACGTCTATATATCAAATTAGAAAAGCTATGAGGTATTACAAGAAGGTAACAGTAACATGGATGATAATAAACATGTGCGGTTGACCCCCAGTTATGTACTGCAGCTGACGGACAATACATAGAGTATGCTTAGCCAATTCTTCTTATTTTTTATTATTATTATTATTTGTAAGTTTTAAAACTACACTGTCTCTTTACATGATTTCTGCCCGTGCAGCTTTTTATTTAGATGCACTTGCGATGTATTTTTTTTTTTCTTTTTACACTTATTAATATTTAATTTTGTTCTAAAAATGCTATTGCCAATATGTGCACAGGGCCATTTTCACTGATAAAGTAATATTTAAATGGTTCGAAAAGGTTTTATAAGTCAGCTTTCTTCCTTCATTTTTTAAATTTAATTTTAAATATATAGGTATGCAGATTTTTAATGATTTTATTGCAGCAAAAAGGATAATTTTTCTGACTGACAAATATTGAATAGAAGAGTCGCACAAAGAATTATTGTATAAATGTTTGAAAATTAACAAGATAATTATTTCATTGACAATAATATTTCAATATTATTTTTTTACTTTATTTTAAACTTTTTTATAATTTACGTTATCTACTTATCTCCAGCAGGTAACAAATTAAAGTGCGTGTCAACTTTTATAATACACAGACACACTGTATACCGGCCAATATATATTATATTCATTACACACAAATGTTTGTAAAATTAATTTGGTGCAACAATGTGTGAAGGAAAAGCATGTCTAGCGTTTTTTTAAATCGAAAATATAATTTCGTTCAGTTTAAACACATACCAAGCAATAATTATCTATAAATGGTAACGTATTCATTCGAATTATTTTGAGTGGTCATGTATAGAAATTAATGATCATATGCTCATCACATAACACACTAAAATATAAACCAATTGCAAAACGCATTTCAAGAAATATCCGGCCATGACGGTAGTGTATTTGGATTATTTTTGTGTGGCCCTGTATACGAAAATCATTTACGTATCACTTAGCAAATGGATATTTTCTTCAGCTGAAAAATACAAAATATAACCGAAAACACGCTTCGAGCAACTGAACCCACGTCTGACAATGTGTCCGGATTCTTTGGCCTTGTAAAATAACTATAAATGTTGCGTGCACCGTTTTTCATGCATTGCAAACAATTACTGTTAATAGCTTATGGTGTTTTGGTGTTTCGAAATATTTTTTAACGTCCCTGTAAACGAACGATAAATGCTATTTTTGATAGGGAATATGTTGTAACGAATTTCAATACCATATGGCATTACTTCATTTATGTGTATATGAAACAATCTCCGCCCAGTAAACAGTAATATGAAAGAACTCTATTTTGATCATTCGTAAACGAAATACTGATGCTTATACACATAATTCACAATAGTGATAAGGCTACATTGAAAAAATATACATAAAATTTTGTCGAAATTCAAGCAAACTTTTGGAAGTTACAAGTAGAATGCGAACAGATGGAGACAGACAAGCGATCTGACACCGTAAAACACTTGCCATGTTGTTGAAAAGTATTAAAAATCAATGCCTTATTTCTTAAAATTGTTAATTTATTGGTGTGCTCATAATTTAAAAAAATTAGTAAGTTTGAAAACATGGCGTCCTCTCGCGTCTCTAGCGTCCCCCTTGAAAATAAAAAGTAAGGGGACGCTCGACATAAAATAAAAAAGTGAGGGGACGCCGTACCCCCGCGTCCCCCCTCGACTACACCACTGGTTATAATCTATCATTCCCTAATGAAGACACTTCCCTGACAGTTGTCTCTAAAGTCAGTTTAAATCTCCAATTTGGAAAACGTTTTCTAAGATATCATTAACTTTTATGAAATAGAGAAATGCTGTATGATTTTTCAGTATCCGAATAACTGTACATTTTGTGTAATTAAGGATGAAAATGACTTCATGAATGTATCAGAAAGTAGCCAGTTTGGATTAGAGGAAAAAAAAAGTGGAAAAAACAAAAAAATATTTTTAGCCTCAATTCGGCGCGATATCTAGCAATATTCGGCGAGTTATCAGCAATATTCGGCAAGATTTCTCGCAATATTCAGCGAGATATTTCGCAATATTCAGCCAACTAGCCTTCAATATTCGGCCAAATACCGAATAGTTGCCGAATATTCGTCACAACCCTACTTAAAACTTTAAATGGATTTTTCTTAGAATGTACGTTTTAGAGGTTCTTCATATTTATATTGATATATATAAATTTCCATGAAAGATAAAGATATGAAATTTCGTCTAAGTATTTTCAGTCATATGAGTATGTTCTTTATATTCATGATTTTTTTTTGTTTTGAGAGAATTTTTTGAAAATATACATCTTCTAATAATAATATTATTATTAATAATAAGCTCTCCTAAAATAACTTTTATTTTTTTTTTTAAATATATTAAAATGTTTTGAACAGGTATTTTTGTAAATCCCGGAGACAAATCAACACATATTCTTCTTTGCACTCAAAAAGAAAAAAAATATATATACATACAAAAAGCGCTTTCTTTCAGAAAATATATCAATTTTTAAATATGGTAAAATTAATACTTTTTAACTATGAGCTAATGTATTTTTTTTTAAGGAAATTTCATTTGAAATGGAATATATAGATATATATATAATATACCTTTGAAATCTAAAAATAACTTACAAGTTCGTATAATAAAAAGGACAAAATCTCTTATTTAAAGTTTCAATGTAATAATATTTTACATTAATTGCTATAGTAAATAAATAAATAAATATATATATTTATAACATCTTAACCCCCTGTGCCTTGATCACGAGTACGACTCGTGTAAAATAAAGCAGGGCTCGTAGCATTCTAAAATATTTTTCACTTTCCTATCACTATTTTTAAACGATAATCTTTATTGCAGACTTCTATTGCAGATGTTGAAGGAATCCACCACGAATATTTTCGATTTAAAATAGTGATAGGAAACGTAGACGATTTTAAGAACGTCGCGTGCCCTGAGTAAACTTTGTCTTGGAAATTGATCACGAGTGTGATTCGTGGTAAGTAAAAGAGATATACCTTGTGAATCAATCACGAGCATGACTCGTGATTAATGCATGCACAAGGAATGGTGGTTCAATAATCATTGTAAGTACATAAATAATTTAAATAAATAAAACCACAGGGTGTTAATAAATAAAACCTTTATCAGTGGCGAATCCTCGTAATGAATCTAGGCATGCTCTTTCCCATCAGTTTTTTTCTTTTGATTCTATTTTATCTTCATTCATAATAGATGGCAGCACTAGCCTTATTATTTAACTTGTCTACCACTTCAGCTTTTACTTATATTTTTCTGTGATAGATGGCAGCATTACACAATTTATTTTCTATTATCATTCTTTTTAAGCAATGTTTACGCATAAATATTGCAGCCATTTTGAGTTAATGAAGACTGGCTGATTGTCATAATCTTATTCCATCTACAGTAAAATTTGTCTTATTTGGTGAGTTTTGCACATTATTTTATGATCTAATTTCTATTTAATTTGAATAATTGTTTATTTATCTAATTTCTATTTAAGTTGCATATTTATTTATTTATTTTGTTATTTGAACCTCATGTCGGTTATCAATTTTCTTGTTTCATTTATATATGTTATTAGAGGCTTAATAGTGTCGATTTTAGGCATAATGCTGACAATATTTGATGAAATAACCTATATTTACTATGAATATTTTTATAAAGCCTTTCTGAAGATTTTATAAGATATTCATAGTTTTCCAATTTTGCTTTTTCATCCTTTTAACTATAATGCCTTCAGTGTCCATTCCATTGCTTTTTATAATGTCTTATCCTTCGTTTTTCACATGTGTTTTCATTTTTAAATATACATAAAACCGTAAAGAGACAAACCAGAAAACTTATTAGAAAAAAATTGCTAGAAATTATTGGTGGGGGTGGGGGATGGGGGGCTGGGGAGAAGATGCTCAGTTTGAATAGGAGGATTCGCCCTTAATATACAAGGTGTCCATTAATTATTGTCGGGTCTCTGTATTTCGTAACTTTTGATTTAAGAACATGACAAAAAATATTATCACATATTCATAAAGTACAACTCAAAAAGTTTTGAAATAACACAGAAAAAAAGTTATATATGTCTAAAGTGGCACCTCAAGCCATTATTAACCCAATAACGCTTATAATCAAATAATAATTAATATTACAATTTTATCCAATTTATCAAAAAAGTTATAAATGAATTAGGAGCACAAAGTTAAAAATACATAATTCATCAAATTTCTGATAAATTTGATAAAATTTTAATATTAATTATTCTTTAATTATAACCGTTATTTGATTAATAACATTTTGAGTTGCAACTTTGTTTTTGTTAAAAATATTTTGAATTGTACTTTATGACTATGTAATAATATATTTCATCATGTTTTTAAATTAAAAGTTATGAGACAGGAAAACCCCGATAATAATTTAAGAAGATCATCCTGTGTATATTTATATATTACATTTCAAGAAGGAAAAATATAAAAATAATACTTATAAAAAAATAAAATGCAATAAATTTTGCGTCTCGTACCACCTTAAAGAAAACAATAGATTTTAAAGTATTATAAGAAAAGGGAACTCACAGGATCTGCAGACTTGAGCCAGACATGGTGCATCAACCGGTAGGTCGTATTTCTTGAAAGCAAAGATCCGAACACGTACTGGAAAATAAATAAAAATAAAAAGTTATGCATTAAATCGAGACATAATTTTCAAAACGTGTCTTTTAGTCTGAATTTTGAACAATAAATAATTTTTTCTTTGGAGGAGGAAGTGTTTTCTTTTTCTTCTTCTTAATTATGGACGTACACTGCAAAAAAAAAAAAAAAAAAAAAAAAAAAAAAAGTGTTGATTTTACAGTGTAATACTGGCATCTCAGCTGCTAGTATTATACCGTAAAATTAACAGTAATAAACAGTAAAATAAGCAGTAATACGCTACGCGCAACACTTTTTTTTTTTGCAGTGTAGATCAGCATTCGGGGTTGATTTAAGGGTGCACAAGAAGCTTTAAACTACCAAAAAAATAATCAGTTCAGTTTTTGCTGTAGTCTGATTCTTTTAACATTTCTGAATAATATACAAAGAACCGCATTCAAAAATCTGCATTATTTCTTGAGTTATAATCACTTATAGACGGCTTTATAATTGAAGGTAAGTGGATATTGAAAGTTTAAGATGTGTTCTCTCAGATTAGTACATTTTGAGTTTGCGCGGACTGTTGCTTTCAAACTACATAAGTTAAAATTAAAAAAAAAAAATTATAATAACCACATGTGCATTTATTCATAATATACCTGCTAAAATAAAAAAACACTGACATATTTGGCTATTTTTTTTATTTCTATTTTTTTTACTTCAAAAATACCATACTATATTTTTCTGATTTTTTTTTTTTTTAATTTTGTGTTAAAATAAAGCTTTAAGCAATACTTTTTATGTATATTTTAAATTTAAGTTAGATGTAAGTGTGTTATGATTCTATTTTGGTCATGATTCTATTTTTTCTTTATGCATAATTTCCAGTTTTGCCATGTGAGCAATGATTTTCATCCGCGTATTAGATGTATGAATTTTTAAACTTAAATTTTTTTTATATACACTGTAAAAAATTTTCGTAAAATTTCAGTAGGTGTACGGTACTTGTACCGTTTTCACTCTTTACGGTATGAGTAACGTACTTCTAAGGTATATTACTAAGCGTAATAAAACCGTATATGTGCCATTTCGATTATAAACGGTATTTATACCGTAAAATGATTGTTTTTCAGTGAAAAATTGCTATTTATACCGTAAAATAATTATTTTTCAGTAAGGAAAAAGCAGGAAGCCCCGCCTCGGATTACGGCAACCCCTTAAGTGATACTCTTGCTCTTGTTACGTAATGCGTGCAGGCCTGAGGAGAGGGGGGGGGGGAGTGCAGCCAGTACATATAACTTTATATATTTTACGATTCATATACCGTCCAGTTAAATTACGGTATATATACTGGACACAAAGTTGCCAGTATATGTACCGTAATTTTTGACCAAAACTTTTTACAATGTACAACATGTATTTTTATGTGTAGAATATTTAATATGCAATTTAATATGCATATACATTAAGTAGAAAGGAAAACAAATCTTAATTGCATATTATTTGAGTTTTAGTACTTGAAAAATGGTAATGTTTTTGATCGTTTCGCCCCCTTATCCCGCGAACCCTCGAGATCCTACATTAGCCAGAGATTGGACATAGACGAAACATCCGCCATGCAAGTTCCAAAACAGGTGGAACGCAATAGAACGCAACGTATTTTCATATTTCTGATGGCATATAAAACAAATTTTCAATGATTTTAATACAATAAAAAGTATTAGACGGTGATAAAAATACATTGCGTTTTCCTGCGTTTCACCTGCTTTGGAACTTACATGGCGGACATTTAGTCAATGACCAATCTCTTTCTAATGTAGGATCTTTAGCGAACCCCTGTCCCGTGCGCCACCGACTTAGTGCGAATTCGCACCAACCAGAATTTGGAATGTCGACGTTTTTACGGAACACGCTTTCATTAATTTTCATTTTTCATTAACAAATAAATTTTTTTTTTAAATCACAGTTTGATTTCTTATTGAATTTCGTATAGGAATCATGTGTTATATTTCATAACAGCTTGACTGAGAAAAATGACATTTTCACATCTGAATAAATCGATGTTTTCATTTTGTTATGAAATTTTTGTTTCAAATAGGACCACCCAATGCTTTCAATTCTGAAATACCAGAAATACTCAGAATATTGAAACATGGACAGACTCAAAACTGAGATCGAGGTGAGTTCACACTCATTTTTGAAACATGGACATACTCAAATATGAGCACAGGATGTTTCATTCTTGAGTGTGTGCATGTTTTCAGAAGTGAGTATCGACATGTTTCAAACTTGAGTCATTTTGATTCGGAGCCATTTTGACTATGCGACACACTCAGATTTGAGTATTTTTTGCTCAGTTTTGAAAATGTCGTTTTTAGAATGCTCTATTGCAAACATTATTATATGCAGTTGAATTTACGGAATCCCCAAATCGCAGTAGCATGGAGTTCGCGGGTGTTGAACCGAAGTGTGAAGAGTCCCAGGTGTTAATTTTCTTAAATTGTCTATTTTCTTTTTTTTAAGTGTTCTAAAATGTACATTTTAAAAAAATATATTTTCCTTATCAAAAGATTTAGGTATATTTTGACAATTTAAACGCTAGAATATTTTAGGACACTTAAAAAAAAAAAAATTAAATTTTAACGTAAAAAAATAATTATGAACCCCCCCCCGACTTCTTCAATGTTCTTTTTATTAAATCAGATTTCACTAATTTTATTCTTTTTATTTGCTCTTTCTAATAAATTAGTTGGTAAGATTTTCCTTCAATGTACTACTTCTTTTATTATTATTATTATTCTTTATAAGGCCATGTATTTTGAACCATTTTTTTCCAGCAATAGTTTTCCAATTCCTGGAGAATATAAGTAGATTTATCAATTCACTTATTACAAAAAAAAAAAAAAAAAAAAAAAAAAAAAGAAAAGAAAAAAAAAAAGAAACAAGAAATGGCTTACGAAAGTTATGATCGATTAAGTGTTTATGAAAATTAAAAAAAATAATCGAATTGAGAATAATTTGTTAATTTTAAAAGGACACAGCCTCTTTACATCTTTTTGGAAAATAAATGTAATGACTTTTTTTGAAAATCATAACACTATCATATAACAACCATGTAAAAAATTCAGATTATTTCGGATAAATCCTAAAAATTTACATACAAATCACTTTTATCAAAACTGCACCAAACTCAAACGTTAAATTATGTTTTCTAAAATTGAGATACTTACGTGTGTTATTACTTTAAAATTATTTTTTAATTATAGGAATTTATGCTTCATTAATTGCTAAAAGTTGTTAAATAAAAACATAAAAACAATAAAAAAGATTTTAATAACCTCTTTACATGTTTCGACTATTTTCAAAGCTATTTTCTTAAAGCTATTTTCAAAACAAAAAAAGTATTCTGTATCTACATATGTTGTAATCATTCTATATTGTAACGATTCTATATTTTAACGATTCTATATTTTAACGATTCTATATTGTAACGATTCTATATTTTAACGATTCTATATTGTAAGGATTAGAAACGTCATCATTCAATTTTTCACGTACTGTCCTTGGATTACACAAGCTATTTTATTAGTTTCTTCTATCTTTACAAGAAGAAAATATTGGATCATGAAGATTTTCGACTTCTGGTTTTCGACGGATTTATACGTTTTAGAAGGTCCTGAACATGATTTGACTGTTATTAGAAAATGTCTTTCTGTAAGTCTGTGACTCTGTTTGTTTGTAAGTCTGTCTGTCTGTGACTCTGTCTGTATGTGACAAAAAATTTGTGGGCGCTCTATCTCAAGAACTAATGCACGAAATTTAATACAACTTTATATTCAGTTAGTCCCTGATATAAGTTGGTGCTGATTAGTTTTGGGTGAAAATTGCCCAATAGGTGGCGTTGCTATGCTGCATTTTTCGCGATATCCGTAATAGCTCTTTCTCAAGAACTAATGCACTTATTTTCATCAAACTTCAGATTCCTTTAGACTTTGACATAAATAAACGCTGATTACGTTTTGGTGTACATATCCCAACAGCGCTGCTATACCACTTTTGTCATGATTTTTACGATAGCTATATTTCAAGAACTAATGCACGGAATTTCTTCAAACTTCAGATTCTGTTAGACCTTGACATAAATAGATGCTGCTTACGTTTTAATGTAAATAGCCTAAAGCGGCGCTGCTATGCTACTTTTATCATTATTATCACGATAACTATATCTCAAGAACTAATGCACGGATTTTCATCAAACTTCAGATTCAGTTAGACATAGATGCCGCATCGTTACATATTGTATTTTTGCGGGTTAGTATCTCTATGGTTTCTATACTATCCATCCATAATAAGAGAAACCATAGAGATAGTAACACGCAAAAATACAATATGTAATGATGCAGCATGTTTCAACTTATCGAAATTGTGGCTCGAATAACTCCATGGTTACAGATATGAAAATAAACAACCAAGTAATAAATAAAAGATAACGTGCGTAATTTTTAAAACGGACATGAAAATTAAATGATAGCATTTTAAATAATAACTTCAAAGACCGTGCAATTATGGAATATTCTCATTTGTTTTTGAAACATGTCAAACAACTTAATAAAATTTATTTTATTTTGTTCATTTACACCTTTGAGCATTTAAAAGAAATGAAAAACAATACTTAAATTGTTTCATGTGTAATTTTTTTTTTCATGTGACATATTGCAGATCGAGTAGAATAACAGGTTCACATTCACTAAAGACTAGTCAAAAAAGTTGTATAAAAATTATAAAATACAACCGCAGATAACAATTTAATTTATTTTTTAAAAATATAAAATTAGTGTAACAATATAATAAATTATAACACCTTGTAATAATATATTTCTTTTAAATGCTGAAAGGTGTAAATTAACAACATAATACAAATTAAAATAACTTTTATTAGGTTGTTTGACATGTTTCGACTCACGCCGAGTCATTTTAAAAAACAAATGAGAATATTCCATAATTGCACGGGCTTTGAAGTTATTATTCTCATGTACTTTTTTAAAAATTACGCACGTTATCTTTTATTTTTACTTGGTTGTTTATTTTCATATCTGTGACCATGGAGTCACCCGAGCCCCAGTTTCGGTAAATTAAAAGATGCCGCATCGTTACATATTGTATTTTTGCGTGTAAGTATCTCTATGGTTTCTCTTATTATGGATGGATAGTACAGACTGGAGGGAAATATTGTTTTACTTTCATTGAAATTTATTTGGATGGTTTCTTCTTGATATAATCTTGCCAGGGCGGTAGTTTTTCTATTATACTTAATATCAGCTATATGCTCTTTTTTTCTGTAATTAAATTTCCTGCTGGTCATGCCTATGTAGTAATTCTTGGATCCGTCTTCTTTAATAAAAGGTATTTCATATACTCCTGAATATTTCTCAAAATTAATTGGGTCAATTTTACTGCAAATGATATTCTTTAATTTCTGAGGAGTGAGTCGAAACATGTAAAACAACCTAATAAAATTTATTTTAATTTGTATTATGTTGTTAATTTACACCTTTTAGCATTAAAACAAATATAAAATTTGTGTTTAATATATCTTTTTTTTTTTTTTTTTTTTTTTTTTTTTTTTCATAAAATTATTCTGGATTTTGTTGTATTATAATTTTTTGTGTGGAAATTTTTTGAAAATTGATTTAAAAAAAATCTATTTTTTCAATTTACTTTTCAAAAGATGCGTATATTATATATTACTTTCGTTTTCAGCCTATGACTTTATTTTTACAAAAAACAAAAGACAAAATAAACTTACAGGGAACGGGTTATTAACAGATCTGGAATTGCTCCCCTAAAAAATCGAATCTCCCCTCCCCCCCCACCCTCGTCGGTCGTACTAGATGCATAAAACGAAACCTAATTCTATATCTTGATACACGTGAAAAGGTAATTATTCTCATACGATTTTCAAAGAATATCTATATCTATCTATCTATCTATCTATCTATCTATCTATCTATCTATATATATATATATATATATATATATATACAGTGGAACTTCCCTTTAACGAAGTCCCTATTTAACGAAGTTTTCTACTTAGCGACATTTTCTGCAGAACTTTGCCTTTGAACACCATTAGCATGTAAATTAATCTCCACATTACGAAAAATATATTCTATATAACGAAGTTTATTCCACTTTTGTACGTGTACAGATTTCAAACTAAGAGGTTGCTGTTGGTCAAAATCGCCGTTTTACATTTTCAATGATGCAGAAGATACTATGACGCAATGGCATCAGATGCAATGAAGCAAATAAATATCAATTAGAAGCATTTTGACCTTCCATTGCTGATAGACAATTGCTTTGTACATCCACAAGAATGTGCTTCAAAATGCAAATTGAAGAACATCAAAGTTATTTTTATTCCTGCTAATACAACTTCTAAACTTCAGCCATTGGTCTAAGGACTAATAAAAAATCTTGAAGTACATTATCAAAAAATACAGAAAAAGACAATGTAGTGAAAACATTAGCTTGAGAACATGTGTAACAGAGCTGATGAAAGCTTGAGCCAAAGCTTGGGAATGTGACGTGTGATTTCATCGACCGTACATAACTGTTTTGTAAAAGACAGCTTCACAAACTGAATCTAATGCTTCTGAATCCAATACCTGTTTGTCATATTAGGCCGTGGGGCCACTGGCATTATCGTTCAACTTCGTTGCAACATTTGAGGGGCAACTCAATTCCTGCAGGATTAGTATAATGATCTTTAATACTTTAGAAATCATCAAAGTTCTGGATTCGAAAGTTGCACATTAATTAATAATTATAATAAAAAAGTGGAACTCTTTTTTAATAGGTTTTATAAAACTATCTCCGATTGGCACATTTTTACACTCAAGAGCCAATAAAAACGGGCCTTTCAAACGTTTGGTCGGTGGCAGAATGTAAACAAACTATAAGAAAAATAAAAGATTTATAGATCCTCATTATACCAGCTGCATGCTTGGATAATGTAATGGCCATATTGTCTAGAAAATAATAAGCAAGTAACCACTCTAATAAAAGCAAAATAAATGTGCTTTCAATTTCTTTCCTTCGAACTAAAACTTTGAAATTGTTTTGGCGCCATCTGCCGGTAGGAAACTTAAACAATAACAACGATAAAGCTAGTTTAAAATAAAATAAAATTTCTTTTTCCAAAAGCAAAATATTTAAAGAGGTTTGAAATATTAAGCGAATTATAGATATAAATTTCTATCATGAACATCCTTATTTCGATGATAAAACTTTTGTGTCCTAATACTTAGCTATTTATATGTATTAAAAAAAAAAAAAAAAAAAAAAAAAAAAAAAAACTGTTTGAGATTATCTGCTATTAAACATTAAAATAGAATACACATTTTCAGTATATATTAAAAAAATAAAACAATGTATGAATGTAGAAAAACTTGATAAAATAATTGCTTGACAATAGTCTTTTAAAATTATATTTAAGCTAGAATTCAATTTCTAATATATATTTTGCAATTGAAAGAAATATCTTTCATTTCATATAACATCTATTTAATTATGCTTTTGTTGTACACTGCATATAAGACTTTTTTTTAAACTAATACCTGTTTAGCAAATTGACAGAAGATATTTAATTTGCAGATGAAGTAATTTACTATAATCTGTTTAAGTTAAAAAATTTATGATTTTGAACAACATAAAATATTGGTCAATAATAAAAAAGTGTGTTGAAATTTTTTTTAAATGTATGTCAAGTAAAATAAAATATATATTTTTCATAAGGAAACGAAAAAATTAGAATATATTTACAGGATTGTTTTTATTCATGCATTATTTCACAGCATTCTTTATGGCCTTTTTTATTGTGGTCACTAGATTTTTGAGAATTAGGAGTCAATGGTTCCTTATTTCAGATTTTGTTAATCTGCACCTGTATTTAAAACTATAATAAAGTTAGGAGACATTAGAATAGGACTTACTTGGGTAATGTCTTTATGGCAATTTGGTTCAATAAAATTATTCAACAAATATTAAAGATTTGTAAAAAAAAAAAAAAAAAAAAAAAAAAAAAAAATGTTTTTATATAAGAATTTATTTTTTCTACACTATTATGAATTATAATACGTAATAGAACCAGATGTTCGGTTAGCAAAACTGAAAATCTGGCTGTTTTCATTAATATTAGTAATTAAAAAAGTCACAATAAATAAAAGTGAGATGGAAATCTAGAGTTAAATGTTAATAAAATTATCCTTGGTATACTTTTAAAGTTGCAAATATGCTATAGCATATGATCACAAAATAATTTTAACAAAATAATTCATTTTGGAGAATAGTAAGTTTGTTTTTAAACAGAAAAAGGAAAATTTCGCTAGTTTTTTACGCTATCCACGGCAAATTCATAAACGTACGCTTCCGATTGGCTAAAACGTGAGAGAAGGGAGAGATAGAGCCAATCGGTTGTTAGATGTTATGAGAAAATAGTGCGATATATTTTTTGCGATTTCTAATTAATGTGCAACTTTTGCATCCAGAACTTTGACAATTTCAATGTTTAAGAACTTTTTATAACATAAAAGTTTAAAATTAAGTTGCCCCCCGAAAGTTGCAACGAAAGTCTGTTTCTAAGCTTCTTTTCCGGGATCGCCCCATGGCCTATATCTGAAGGAAAAATTTCATGAATTTAGGTCGATTTCTATTTAACGAATTTTCTTCATAACGAAGTTTTTAAGTGTAACGATGAGACTTCGTTAAATGGAAGTTCCACTGTATATATATATATATATATATATATATATATATATATATATATAAACTTATTTTACGCTATCGTATGTGGCACAGAAATTGCGATTATTTGTTAGTTTTTTAATGGCAACGCCTGAATGAAACGCATTTCATTTGAAATTGTGTAAAAGTCCTTTGGCAGGATTTAGGTCGAAGTAAATTCTTCTTAGATTCAAACATTTTGGTATACAAAATTTGTTACGGATTTAGTCTGAATAAATTAAAATTTCAACATATTTATAGATAGATATAAAAATAATGACTATACTATAATGACTTCTATCACTTTGATTCAGAGTAAACGAATTTGTTGAGGAGAATCAAGCCACAGGTTCGTTTGGAAACCTCTGTTCGGGCATGTGGCGCTATCTCTCTGACATTTTTTGAAATACATGTTGTTAAAAATAAGGAATTCGGTTTCAATAGCAAATTTTCAATAGCGGCCTAATATAGCAAATTTATCCCTCCACAATTTTTGAATTTTTAATGAGTGAAACATGCAATTTCTGCCAAGACTTTTTTTTTTACAGAAATCGCGATTGTTAATTGTTTAATTGCAATAATGAAGTCTCATTAGCATTTCATACATCTTAATTTGCATATATCAAGACTCGATCTTATACCGATATGCCATTTAGGTTCAACCTTAAGAACTTCCTTGACCTTTTCATTCTTTAAAAGTAAGTGTAATAATTTTCCCTGACCGTTTCATTTTTAAAACGTTACTATTATACTTTTGAAATTTTAGCTCTTATTTAATTTTTTGTTATATGCTTCAATGACAGTCTGCCCGGGCAACGCCGGGTGGGTCAGCTAGTTTTCAAAATAACGGAACACCCAGTCTTAAGAGTGTATAACAACAAACAATGCTGTTTCAAAATGACTATATTTTGAAAAAATAATTTTCAGTATAGATTTAAAAAAAAAAAAAAAAAAAAAAAAAAAAAAAAAAAAAAAAAAACATGCATGTCTTTTGCTTTTATTTCCTTAAGATTTATGTTGCGGAAGTACAACCTACTTACTTTTCCTTCAACGGTGTAGAGACCGACGGCGTTAGGAATGATTTTGGCTGTTCTCTCTTTGGTTACTTTAATGACATCACTCACAGGCAGCAAGATCTAAAATATCAAGAATAAAGAGAACTATAAAAACTACTATCATGTTATCTTTACTACATATTAATTAAAATAATTCAAAATCATCGTTTTTGAATCAAAATGTATATATACATTACGCTATCGTACGTGGCACAGAAATCGCGATTATTTGTTAATTGTTTAATGGCAACACCAGAATGAATCTCATTTGTTAGGTGCTGCCATCTACAGGAATAAAAGCGAAACAAACAATAATTTCAAATTGTAATTATAATTTGTCAACATTAACAATTAAATAGATGTATTTTTATACATTTTCATTTGAAATATCGATTTTTGTAAGCATTTAATATTTATAATTTAAAAAATACAATTAGCAATACAAAATTTAAAATGTAAACAAAGCAATGATTTTTAAAAAGGGAAAAGTAACTTTCCCTGACAGTTTTCTTTTTTAAACGTAACTATTATACTTTTGAAATTTTAGCTCTTATTTAATTTTTTACAAGTTTTTAGTATAAATAAATATTATTCAGTCTTTTTTTTTATGAAGTCCACTCTACTGTTATATTTTTCAACGACAGTCTGCCCGGGCAACACCGGGCGGGGTGAGCTAGTAATCTTCTATTTCAAGATCACGAACATAACCAGCAGGGCCGAAACTGTGATATTTTTACACCCGAGGTAAGCACAAATTTTGGTGCCCCACCCTCTTTTCGAAAATAATTTTATAAACAGAAGTTTTCACTCCATCCCTTAATTAAAAAAAATAAAAAAAAATAAATAAATAATTGTTAGGAAATATGTCAATCTTAAGATTTTTAGGTTGGTTTCTTTAGAAACCGACCTATTTCAATCACTTCGATTTTATATCCATATATAATACAAATTTTGTCATCACGACAACGTCAGAAATATTGAACCAATTAAAACCTCACTGGGACAGTGTATGGATCTTGAAAGTATCTTGGATGAATTATTTAATCCACAATTGTACTGGCAATTTAAGATGATATTTTTTCACCTGGGGTAAGCATTAAATTTCCATTCTATCCCCTTAATTTAAAAAAAAAAAATTGAAATAATTGTTATGAAATATGTTAATCTTAAGATTTTTAAGTTGTTTTCTTTAGAAACCGACTTATGGCAATCACTTCGATTTTATATTCATATATAATGCAACTCTTGTCATCACGATAACGTAAGAAATATTGAACCAATTTAAACCTCATTGGGACACTGTATGGATCTTGAAAGTATCTTGGATGAATTCGTTAATCCATACTATTGTACTGGCATTTAAGATGATATTTTTTCACCCGGGATAAGCATTAATTTTGGCGTCCCACCCTCCTTTCGAAAATAATTTTATAAAAGAAGTTTTCACTCCACATCCCCTTAATAATAATAAAAAAAATGGAATAATTATTAGGAAATATGTTAATCTTAAGATTTTTAGGTTGGTTTCTTTAGAAACCGATCTATTGAAATCACTTCGATTTTATATCCATACATAATGCAAATCTTGTCATCACGATTACGTCAGAAATATTGAACCAATTTAAACCTCATTGGAACAGTGTATGGATCTTGAAAGTATCTTGGACGAATTCTTTAATCCACTATTGTACTGGCGCCCCTAGGCGGTCACAAAATGAAGAAAAAAAATGCCCTGTTCAAAGCAAAAAGTACAAAAGTAAGTTTGGGTTGTCTAATTCCATGAAATGTTTGAAAGAAATTCGTTATTTGTTTTTTGTACCGAAAGACGAACCAAATCTTCTCTTGGTGCCCGGGCCATTTCAGCCTTTTGTTTTAAACTCCTTCGGCCAAATCTTTCGGGATGAAGAAAAACAGAAGACATATTCTTATAGTTCGTATTTTTACGTTTTAAACGCCGCAACCACCTACAAAATATATCGTTGTTAACCCTTTCAAAAAAATTCAAGCAGGGCCGTTTTTGATGTTGACGTTTTCCCACTTACGGAAACACTCTTCCACGCCGCAATTTTAGAAGTACCGACAAACAAAAAATATTATCTTAAAGCTGAGACCTTTTTTTATTTTGACGGTGCAATTGTTTTTCAAAAATATGAATTTTAACTCTTTCAAAATACTGTACACCGCAGGTCACTTCGCGCCTCCCGGAATGATCTTTTTTTCTACGCTAAAAATAACTAAATAACGTCCGTATTTCGACGCAATTTTTTTAGTGCATCTCGACAGACCAGATTTACACCACCTACAAAAGTTTCGAAACGTTCGGATAAGTAGAAGTATTAAAAAAAAAAAAAATCAATCTGAGAAATTTTCAATGAAAACGGCAAAATACGGACTGTTTCGGCACGATCTTCGGCTCATGTTTTCACTACAAAACATGCATATTTTTTCACGAAATTTTAAAGAGAGCCTGGACACAGTTATATTTATAACCAATTATTTTTTCCCTTTTGGGTTAAATGACCCGAAAAACAAAACAAAACAAAAAAGCGAGAAGAATTTTGCATTTATTTTACAAATAGATAACAATATTTTTTCATGAAATTTTTACACAGGATGTAAAACCGCAATATTTATAATCGATAAAAATTTCAAAGAGTTTTACCAACAATACAATAACTATTTTTTTTAAACTATGAACGGCTCTACGTGAAAAAACAAGAAACTGTCTTCTTACAAGTTCTTTTACCACTAAATATCAATAATTTCTTTTGCGAGTTTTTCTTTTAAAAATATAAATTCATACAAAATCGGATTAAAGATATAAAATCATACAAACTTGAGGTTTGTTTAAAGTTTTTATCACGGACTCGGGCAACGCCAGGCTGGGTCAGCTAGTACTTTATAAAATATACTTAGCTATCAGTGCTAATAGTAGTCGTAAAAATATGCGAAATGGATAAATAAAGTTTTCTTACCTGTGTTTTTCTTCCAAAGATGTTTGAATAGAAAGCGAAGAAATTTTCTGTTATGTACAAGTGACCTTGCAACAAAATGTCTGCGACCAGCGCACATGAGTAATCTAAGAATGGGAGAAAAATGACACAGTTTTTTTAAAATACATGTTAAAACTTACAAATGAGTTATCGGTTTTGAAAGTGAGGCTAGTTCATTTTTTGAAACAAATTAGCTAAAGCTAAAATAACTAAACATTTTTCAACGTCTGATGTTTAAAATGTAAACAATAAAAATATCACATTTCATCATACATAAAAGTTAAAATCACATAAATATACAACTAAAAATCCAAGCAGACGTTTCAGGCTACGTCATCAAGTTGTTGTTGTTGATTTGGCCCGTTCTATGGACCCGGAGAGCAGCTTTCTATTTCTATAAGGAAAGGGCATGTTTACAAACAAACAGTTCCATCAACCAATCTACCACTGCATTTTTGTCGCAGCTATCATTGCAGGAATCATCATGGCGACGTAGGCCAATCATATCATAACCAGTTTAACGCAGACCAATCAAATCGCTCCATCTCATGTGTACTGTAGGAGTCGTAAAGAACGAACAGGTTTTTCTCCCAAACCAACAGTAATATAACCAACAGTGACGTCAGTTGCCCTTTCCTTATTTAGCTGTCTAAACTCCGCATAATCCAGACTCCTGCAAAGGGGAGAACCAGGGCTATCTCAATATATCAAGAGGGCCTTGGGTGAATAAGCGATTGAACCTACCTGAAAACCACTACCGACAAACGCCGACACCAAAAGTAGACCTCTAGCCTACCCAGCAGCACCTTCAATCCCCTCGTCATTACAATAACATACGTTGACCAGATAATTTCAAAACATGTTTACAGTCAATAGTTTTACCAGTTAAAATCAAGAAAACTTCATAGAACTTACACTGAAGCAAGACCGTATATTCAGGTGGAATTATACAAGATTCATTAATCGGCGAAATCTGCATACGAGTGAAACAATAATCATATCCAGCTGTAATAACGTTAAGAGTAGAGTATTTCTTGAAAGTTGGTTTATTCGTATGCAGATTTCACCGATTAAGGAATCTTGCATAGTTCCACCTGGATATACGGTCTTGCTTTAATGTAAGTTCTTTGAAGTTTTCTTGATTTTAACTGTTAAAACTGTTGACTGTAAACATATTTTAAAATTGTCTGAGCAACGTATGTTATTGCACTGATGAGGTACTAAAACGTATAGCCGGAAACGTCTGCTTGGATTTTTAATTGTATATTTATGTGATTTTAAGTGTTATGCCTGATTAAATATGATATTTTTAATGTTTAAAAATTATTTAATGCTAAATATTATTATAAATTAACATAAAATTTATATTTTTAATCCATTCACAATAAGTATATTTTAATATTAGTATAAATTTGTTATTACTAGTCGTTTATTGGGTCAACGATATTTCAAATACGTTGATTTGAAAAGTGAGGCTAGACCACTATAGAATAGAATTATTTTTTTATGTTGAACGATATTAACAAGCATAATCAGAATTTCATCATGAATACTTTAATCATCTTCGCTATCTAAATTAAGAAATATAATTATAGGCATACAACTTATTACTAAATAGTTTTTCTTATTCTTATTTTTTTTTAATTTTATTTTTAATTTTTTCTTATAAAAATAAATTTGTTTTTTGTTTTATTGCAACTTTCCTAAGAGAGAATGAAATATTAAAATAAAATAAGCAAGTAAATGAAATAAAACATTAAACTTTTTGTTATTATAATTACACTTCATTCAAAGAAACTCAACGTTTTCAACCAATCATTGCTTTTAAAAATGAGTCAAATCCATTGGCGAACACCAAAACTATAATTTCTTTCAGATAACACGAATAACCATTATTGCATATTAAATTTATATAAAATAAGCCTATTATTGCTTACGAATATTTTAAAACCCCTTCAATTTTCAAACCATTAAGTATCTCATAAAATAAACTGGCCCCACTTTCAAAATCCACGGCTCAGATAAAAAACTGGATGAATTGAAAAAGAAAAAAAAGTCAAAGATTAAAAACAACGCACTGCCAAGATTATTTCATTTTCCGAAATGAAATTATTTATAGTTCACAAACAGTCACATCAGAATGATCAAACATTACACATCAGAGTATTTCCTTCTCTGAACTGAAATAATTCGTGCTTTATTACAATCCCATCGGAAGAACGAAGAGATGCTTCATGATATCTAATTTTGCGAACTGAAATAATTCATATTACATTATGGTTATGCCAGAAGAATTAAACGATAATAAATAGCGATTAATAATTCCGATGTATTTCATTCTGTGAAGTGAAATGATTATGTTATTACAGTCGCATCAGAAGAATTAAAAGATGCTCCCGATTATCTAATTCTCCGAATTAAAATAATTCATATTTCATTACAATCACATTAGAATAATTGAAAAATATAATAACTTCAGAGTAATTTCTCTTCAAATTAAAAAAAAATCATAACGGGTGCCCCAAAAGTCTCCGTACAACTTCAAAAATTTATTACAAAAAAAAAATAATAATAGCCCTACAGCAAAAATAATTACAACAGTACATAGAGTAACTTAAAAAGTTTTTTTCTACTACCTTAGTATACTTGTACATGAGATTCTTTCGTTGCACGAAGAATATCAAGTCGAAATTCCAATTCCATCCACGTACGTTTCAGCATGCTAATATCAACAGTACTTACAACTGTTTGATGAAATCTGTACAAAAGTTAATAGTCTCATGGAATTGAAACAAAAGATCCAAACAACAGTAGCTACTGTTGATGTTAGCATGTTTTTCATGCTAACATTTACAGTGTATTGCCGTTCGTTGATTTCGTATTTTTCGTATTTTCCGTTCATGGATTGAATTGGAATATCGTCTTGAAATTCTTCATGCTACGAAAGGATCTCATGTTGAAGTTCACTAAGGCAGTAGAAAAAAACTTTTTAAGTAACTCTATGCACTGTTGTAATTATTTTTGCTGTAGGCCTATTATTTTTTTGGTAATAAATTTTTGAAGTTGTACGGCGACTTTTGGAACACCCTGTATATTTATAATAAATCAATATCCACTCATCAAAATTTTTTTTATAATTTGTCTTCAAATATCAACACTTCTAGTAAATCCCTTGTTTCTAAGTATTTAAGAAAATGCAACTTACACCATCCTGACCTTAACCGCCTCATATACTAGTGTGTCCATAAATTATTCTCGGGGTTTTCTTACCTGATTTAAGAGCATGATAAAAAATATTATTACATATTGCTAAAGTAAAACTTAAAATGTTTTTTTAATAACACAAACAACGTTACATATGCCTAAAGTTGCAACTCAAAACGTTATTAATCAAGTAATAATTACTATTAAAATTTTATCAAATTTGTCAAAAAGGGATGGTGGAAATTGTCATGTGGAAACTGTCTAATTTTGTGTGTCATAATTCATGAATAACTTTCTGATAAATTTGATAAAATTTTAGTATTAATTATTATTTTATTATAATCGTTATTTGATTAATAACGTCTTGATTTGCAGCTTTACACATATGTAACTTTGTTTGTGTAATTAAAAAAACTTTTTGAATTGTACTTCACGAATGTGTACCTTTGTTTGTGTTATTAAAAAAAAAAAAAACTTTTTGAGATGTACTTTACGAAAATGTAATTATATTTTTCGTCATGTTCTTAAATCAAACGTTATGAGGTAAGGAAATCCCGAGAATAATTTGTGGTTTCCCTGTATAAGGAAGAAATTTATGCATTTACGTATTGAAAAAAATATTTCATTGTTGCTCTAACACTTGTTTAAAACGTCTTGTTAATCTTTCATTTGTTATATAATTCTCTTTTTTTTCCGTGTTATTATCACTGTGCTACTATATTTGTTTTTCTTGATAAATATTTTAAAGAATTTTTAGTTTTCATTGATGTGGTTAAGACTTCAAGTACTTAGCAATATCTTGTAACATAAAAATTTTAACTCAAAAAAAAAAAAAAAAAAAAAAAAAAATGTTGTCCCTTCTTGTGTTTGTCCCCCTCTTCAACCGATGAAATATGCCTTAAAAGCAAGATATTAATCATTGTATTTATGGATAAAAATGTTTAAAAAATTAAAAGTTAAAATGTAAAAAAAAAAAATAATAATAGTAATTTTAATAATAATAAAAAAAAACTAGAAGTAAAAAATAGCAGAAAAATAAATTCAATTAAGTTTATAAATTAAATTATAGGTTTTTTATAAGTTTGTTTAATTTTTTTTTCTTTTTAAGTTAAATGACTTGACTTCGGGTTATTACTATAATGGGTTTGATGTCAAAGAATGGGTTTACCTGGCTTACTAACATACAAAAAATACTAATGTGCTCACATATTTCTTGGATATCGCAGCATATTGATATTAGAAAGACCGAAACTGTTGGGAATGCTATCTCGATCACGCAAGATCTCACCGGTTGGTTGGTTGATTTTATGACGGCCGATTATCTACTCGAGGGATATAGGCCCTAGGGAGGAGTGCCCTCCATGGGGGGGGGGGGGTCTTTCTAAGGGATCCTAACCCGTATTTACGGCAAGGTTCGAAGAAAACCATGGAAAACTCCGAACGGTTAGGTCGATGAGTGCGACAGGGATTTGAACCCAGCACCTCCCGTCTACCAGCTTTGAGAGCAGAACCTCTCAGCCACTGGTGGAGCCAAGATCCCACCGGAAAAAGTTAAAAGCGATTTTCGTCAATTTTAATATTTCGGTCGGCGGCTTCGAGCTCACTCATTGTCTCAAACAATAAAGACAAATTTTTAAGTTGTCGTTTTTTTTTTTTTTTTTTTTTTTTTTTCAGCAGCAGATATTAACATTCTTTAGTAATGATGATAATAACAAATATAATATGAGAAATATCGCGAAAATATAACTCTCGCTTGCAACGTGTCCCTTCACGATATTGAAGAAATTTTCGGACGTCGAATGGCATCTTCCGTCCGATTTCGTGCAAGAAATTGATTAAAGGGCGAAGGTTAAAAGGTTCGGAATTCATTTAGAGACGCTCTATTACACTGCGGACAATCTTGAAGCGTTTTCTCTAACGAATCATGTCTAACGGCGTCCCCCCTCAGACAAAAAGTAAATATTTTGATCTGCCAGCAGCGATATAAGAATGATGTTTTCGATCAATACACTTCTATCCGAAAAGAGAGATAAGAAAAGAAGGTATTATTCCTCGAAAGGAAGTAATTTTAAAAGGAAAAGTTTGTATTTTAAACTCTCTCTGGTAAGGCTCAATTGTGCATGAAAGATGCATTTGCTTTATCAAAAAACATACTGCATTAAGTAATTCGTACATTTTATAAACAAAAGGTATATTATTGGAACAATGTATAAGCTTCATTATGGATCTCCTAGTTGCGGAGTAACTTAACATTCAGGCGATATGTAAGCGACTTGCAATTCAATTAAGACATAAGGAAGCGATTGAAAAGAAAATAATGTTTAACTGTAGTAAAGAACTCCATAAGAAGGAATAACTATTAAAAAATGTTTAAACAATTAAAAGTTAACACCGCAGCAATTAATGAAGTATATATCTCTTACCGTTATGAAAAATGTTTGCATTTTGAATAGCATAACTACTATGGGTCAAACAATACGTCACGTGCAAAAAAATTAAGCGCGCCTTGACGAAAAAATACGGTTAGGACGCTTATTAGGGCTAATGGATTTAAACGTCCTAACCGTGTTTTTCCATCACGTAAATTTGGAATTCAAATGCTGAATTAACAAAAATTTTATATTGATGTTAATTTTTTCCAGTGCGTCGGAAATAAAGATATGTAACGTTATTAAATATAAATCCTCATACCAATTCTGTTCATATTTATTATTTTATGAATCGTTAAACATACGTGAAAAATTTTGCCGAACACTTTTTTAAGGTTACAATTACAATTTATACTTAATTGAAGATTTTGGAGTATGTATTTGGGTAATTCTAAGTCATTATTTACGATCTACGGCAAAAATCAACTTAGTTGTACATGTTATACTAACACATCAAATGTAAATACTGCATTCTTTCTTTCTTTTTCTAATAATCTTATTAAGGCATGTTATAACTTTTTAAAAGAAAAATTACCTATCATTTCTCCACTTTTTTCCAAATTTTTTGAGCGGAATGATACAGCAATAATAATGGTAATTTTTGCAAATGAAAGAGCATATCTTGAAGTTTTAAAAACAATTTTTTATTTGGAAAGTGGTTGAAAAATGGTCGTCTGGCGGCTTTTGATACAGGGGTGTGAAAAATTGAAGCTTTCTACGGAGCCAGATGAATCGCGGAATCTGCTTATCTATAACAAGAAACAAAAACAAAAAAACCCTTAAAATTTACGATATTTTGTAGTCTTTATCGGATAGGTTTATCAAAATTTCTATCCTGAAGAAAATGGCGGCCGTTCAAATTTCAAGTTGTCGGTTTTAGGCAAACATTTTCGGATTTAAATTGTGCTAAAAAATATTTACAATTCGAATATTGAAAATCGGGTCCGTGAGAGAGTACAAAATAGTATATACTAGAAAAGCATGAAATCTTCAACTAAATCGGTCTGTCTAATCTCGAGTTCTACCTGGTACCGATTTGTAAAACAGAGTTTCGAGAAAAACAGGTTTAAAGTTTTACAACGTTTTTAAACAAACATAGATGACAGTGACAATTTTCAACTTACATATAATCATCTATACCAGGCCCATATAATGAACCCTCCTGGACTTCCTCTTTCTCAATTCTTTTGTTCCTACATGTGTACCGCACACAATACGCTAAAAATGAGCCTATTCACTGCAACACCAAAAGGCGGATAAGTTTTGAACCAATACGAATTTCGAAAACACTGTTTTACCACAAAGTTTTTAAGGATAGACAGATAGACCTAATATAAGACGAATATATTAGACCTACCTTTTAAACGAATAAAAGCTATTTTAGAGTTTCAAACTGTAAACATGCATACTTCTAAAACTACTCGGATAAATGACTCTCTGTTTGGGATCCGAAGGTAAAATTTACTGAGAACACAAATACTATATTAAAATAAGGTGTTAGTATTAACAATTTTAAAATTTGTTACTATTTCTATAAATAGACGTGTTTTTAAGTAATATAATAAGGACAAAATTTAAGTAATATAATTAATTATCAGACGTTATTTCTAATAAATTGGTAATAATTACATTTTTATACGATGATCTGCGGGAAAATTAGTAGGAAGTGATCTTTTTATTTTAAGGACTGTACAACAGTGGTTTCCGTAATCAGAATGCTTTTATCCTAAATCACCCAATATTTTCTCCGCGATTGAAAGATATAAGCAATTCTGTTGCTTACAAAGAATTAGAAGTAGTTATTCTGTTCCGAATTCTGTTTAAAAATAGCTACTTCTCCAATCTTAAACAATATTTTTACCGATTTGTTGAAGATTTTTTAGCTAGCTATCCCTTTCCTTAAAAAAGTTATTTTCCACAATGTCAACTATATACATATATTTTCACACTGCACTAACATTCATTAAAGAATATGAAAGAGATATCAGATTAAATAAAGAGATCACAGCAATAGCCCGACTAAATAAGAAATCCCTAATACCGATGAAGAAGTACAGAAACTTGGAAATTACAACAACTTAAATTATGCTTTAATGTGTGAAGCCATTGAAATAGATAAAGAAAAAACAGAGACTTGCAATGATATTTTGCATGCGACAATAGACAATAGATGGCGCTATTAAAAAAAACAGGGAAAGTTAGAATGACATCTAGAGGCGAAGATGAAGATCAGTAAAACTGAGGATGCCCAAGACGATGGGCGAAAATATTTTTTGCACATAAAAATGTTTTTAAAAGGACTGACTTCTTCTATTTGGAGGAAAGTGACCATATCCTTGTAAATAACATCTACATTTTATATATGTGAAATTTGTTTTTAATGCCTGTGAATGGTAATGTAGTGTGAAAATATATGTAGCTATCCTTTATCAAAATATTTAAATATTCTGAGGGATGTTTCACACTAATATGGATAGATATCTTTCCAGATCAGGCTTTGTCACTCCCTCCTGGTCCCCGCATAGTTGAATTGACTAGCCTTTAATTATTCACTTAAAATAGTTCAAAAAATCCAATTTCCAATTAATTATAAACATTAAATTGCAAAGTTCAAAAATGAATAAATGTTATTGAAAGCAAAATGTAAAGAAGATTTGGTAGATAAACATTTGATTATTGACAGGGTCTTTTTTTTCCTTTTGGTATGACGTTGTGATTGTTTTAATGCAATTTAAGATCTATATTTACCACATCTCTGATTGATTTTTGTTTGACTATTGTTTAAATGTCTTATTCAAGATCAGAAATATAAGTTAAGGCAAATTTTAAAGAAATTCCATTACATCGATTTGATATTTTTTTCCCGAAATAAAGCCCTCACAACAACATCGTAATTTTTACATATTCTCTACTTTATTTACCCTTCATTATTCCCATATATTTATTTTATACTTCCCATAAGTAAAAGTAAGGATAGTGTTCTGAGTGCTTCATTTCGAAATTGATAAAAATGAAATGCATTAAAATTTGTTAAATAAATCTATATTTCTGATCTTATATAACGCATTTAAACAATCTTCTTCAAACAAAAATGAATCAGTAAATACGTATTCTTAATTATATTAAAACGATCAAAACACGTTACGGATAAAAAAAATTCTATATTCTAGGGGTGGGGGGGGGGGGGGAGGCTAAAATCAATGTGTATCCATCCAACGCCTTATCAATATGCAGGAAAAAGGATTTGAAGAAGTAATATTTCTAATTATTGCTAAATTCCATAACATGGTAATAAAGTCGAAAAATATCTAATGAAAATAATAGAAAGAAGACATAAAAAGTGATAGCTGTGGTTTTTAATTTTTATTTTTACTATTGATCTGCTGTTTACAATTCTATATTTCAATCTGATTTAAATAAAAATATTTTTCATGAATAGTTGAGTTATTGAGTTATGAATAGTTGTATAGCATATTCTAACTAGATTTTTTTTAAAATTATATTTTATTACATTGGAGGTTTCTTGATTTGGAAATCTTTAAAATATTTCATTTTCTTCGACAGTGAAACAAGTATCTTCTCTATGTTTGCAATACTGTGAAATAATAAGTAATATTTGAAACAACTTTATGATTTTTTTTTTTTTTTTTTTTTTTTTTTTTTATCGTTTAAAGAATATTATTTCTCATTATTTTCAAATCATATATTCATATAAAAAACTCTTGTCTCCTATCCGCCTTTACTCCTTCAAACATTTACTCTACTCACACAAGAAAACCGACTGAAGAACTTTCTTAGCTTTCTGAACCTCTTCTTCTTCTTTTTAGGAATTTGAGATTTAACATTAATTGGTTCTTCTTTAGCTATATTTTCCACTAACTGCATACTAACTGCTTCTGTTTCAGCTGAATTGACATCTAACTGCACACTAACTGGTTCTTTTTCGTCCTTGTTTGCCGATAAATGCATATAAGATGTCTCTTCCTCAGCAATTTTTTCCACTGAATGGACACGAACTGATGCTTCTTCATCCATATTTGATTCTAATTGAATAAAAGCTTGCTTTACTTCAGGTGCATATTCCGTTTCTAACATATCAGTAGATTCTTCTTCAGTAAGCAACCTAAGACTTTCAGTCGTGACCGGATATGGCAGTTTTTCGAAAATAGTAGGTAGGTATCCAACATTCGGTAGCTTAAAGATTTTGCGATATCCATCTGGACGACCTCTGTTTAAAGCATCTATATACAGCTTTTCTTTCTTCCACAAGTCACGCTCTTCTTCATCATAATTTTGTTGATAACTTGATTTGAACTGTGATTTATTTGTTTTAGGATTCGGGTTGGTGTTTCTATTTTTTACGAGGCTGCCAGCTGGTTTATAACTTTTTTCTGAAAACATATTGGATTGTGTAGCTGAATTTGAAACATTATTAAGGCTATTGTAAGGTATTTCGTTCTCCCACAACTCACCTGGTCCAGCTTTGATGGCAATTGCTGGACTAAAACTACTTTCAAAAGTATCATCATACATCTGATGAAACTCGACAAAGAAATATCGCCTGAGAAACTTATACAAAAAGTAACTCAAGATAATAATACCCAAGAACAGAAAATTCGCCATTCTCAGATGAGGTCAGTAATTAGACTGAAGAAATATGTCAAAAATGAAAGTTAATTCATTTTTGTAACAAAGTATGCATTGTTGGTTAACAAGACCGTTGTTGATTAAGTGCATTGTGTACATTATTGATTATGTGATAGTGTGCATTGTTGACATACCAATTGTTGAAAGAAATTCATACTCATATCTCTTTAAAATTCTGTGTTGTTGTGATATAAATAAAATGAAATATCGACATGATTAAACAATTTAAATATTATGATGTATTTTTTATGATCGAATATTAATTAAGTTTATTTAATTTAACAAGATTTTTAAAAAAAAATTTATGACGTCACAGAATTCTAAAAGCAATGTCAGCGTGAAATTCTTCCAACAATTAGTTTGTCAAAAATGCACATAATCTCCTAATTAATAAGTACACAATGTACTTAATCAACAATTGTCTTGTTAACCAACATTGCTTTATGTTTCATTTTTGAAATAGTTGGTCCGGTAGGAAACTAAAATCACGATCGTACGATCCGTAACAGTTGAGTCGCGCAGACCGCCGATACATGCGAATGCAAAACTTTAAACTCAATTACAGTCGGACTCGGTTAAGATACTCACCGCGCGATCTTGCTTAATACGCGTTTTTTCTTCTAGTTCCTTGAACATCGCCCATAAGACTAATGGAAAAATATCACGTTTAATACGCGTACTATGCGCGATCCCGCTTAATACGCAATAAAGTTTCGGCTCTTGAGGCAAAAAATCTAGCATAATACGCGAATTCATAGATCAAGATGCGAATTTCTCCTTTTTTCTCCAGTGTTGCCAATTTAGTGAGATTTTTTTATTCATATGTGTACCAATATTTCTGAATGGTACTAGTTGACTTATTGAATGATAGAATTAATAAGTCGAATATTACTAATCGGAAATAGTAGTAGCTATTTGAATTAAAAAAATCTCGCTAAATTGGCTAACGCTGGGACTCGTCTTTGATCCTGCGTCCTGATATTTTATGAGTTTTGCTTCGTATATGTTTTTACTGAAGTAGAGAGAGATAGACGAATTTTTGTTGCTTTTTGTTATTTATTCTTCTTTCTTTGAGTGATGTATGTTGTAATTTTTTGTTTTTTCCTCTCGTATACTCTAGTAAATAAAGCCTTCCTAGTACTGTGCGCTTTTAAACGTGTTTGACGATAATTTTGAAGACATATTTTCGTTTTCAGTTCTATTTCTTCACTAATTTCTTCTGATTCCTGCCTTCTCCAGTTTTATTCATGTCCGGTGAGTTGCTTGCATCCCGTGTTTCCTGGACTCAAGTCTTCTCTGATTGTGTGTGCGAAGTTTTGGAGAATTTTCAATTAATATGGAAATTAGTCGTAAAATCAGAAGGAAGGTGCACTATCACAAGTAATAAATATGATTTTAATAACTGGGTTTTTAGTATTTTTGGTTGTGTTAAAAAAAATGTGCTAGCCGGAAAATTATTTTTGTTGTTTTATTTTTGGTTGTAACGTACACGTTAAAGTCATATTTGAATCCATATTTTTTCTGCTATTTTTTTTTTTTATTTGTCCCTAGAAAAACACAATGAATCAAACTTGAATACAGTTAAATATTAATCTAAATATGCGTAAAAGACACTATTTTTGAACGGTAACATATAAGCGAAAGCTCTGAAGTTCATTTAGACGATTAGATGTGTAAATAAGCTCAATTCCTGCAACAGTACACAAATCACGTTTAATACGCGAATTTTGTCCAGTCACTTAAAACACGTCTTAACCGGTTTCGACTGTGTCTGGAACTCAGCGTAAAGATTAGTATTATTTGAAGGTCTATGGTCTCGAAACACTTGTTTTCAGAGGTTTTGCCACGATAAATTTTGAAAAATGTAACGGATTTACATTTTTTCTCTTTTCTTTTTTTCTTTCTTTTTCTTTTTTTTTTCTTTTCTTTTCTCTTTTTTTTTTTTTCTGATAAAGGAAATTGAATTTTCTACAAATTGTACCTCAAAAACAAACAAACAAATTTTTTTCACGTTAGTTTTTGAAAAATGTAACGGATTTATATATTTTTGAAGTGAAAACGTCTTTAGGCGTGTTGGGCATTTTTTGAGATGGGAAAAAACCATTGAATTCGCGACACCGTTACCGTTACTGTTACCGACACCAAATTAAATTATGTTGCCAATTCATACAATGAAGCGAAAGTATCAAAAGGAAATAGTTCACGTGCAGAAAACGAAATGATTGGTATTATGAATAAAAATAATTCAGAAAATTATTTCAAGATAAATTTAGCACGCGCGGTGAAAACAGATAAAAGGGACTCAACTCGCGAGACCAAATCAAAAGATGAAAATGAAATAACAAAACACGGAAAATATTATAATTTAACTAGCACGAGAAAAGAAATAGACGAAAGTAATATAAAAAGTAAAAATTAAAATAAGGAAATATTTCACGAAAGTTTTAAGAAACGTGGTTACTGATACGGAAATGAAGTGAAATCATTTTATAGAAAAGAAAAGTTTGTTGATAGAAATTATAGATACCGCAAACAATACGCGCAGTATGAAGATAGAAAAAAAACATAATGTTCACGAATACCGTAAACAAGACAGGCAGCAAAGAAGTCATAATTTTTGGAGTGATAGGAAGCGGGAACCCTATTTTGCAGATAAATGTTATTACAAAAGATATGAAACTACATCTCATGGAAGAAATGATGAATGTATTGAGAGTTGTTAAAATTGTGGATGAAAATTCGTAAGTTTCATTGGTATTCATTTCAAAGAATACCAATTAATTAAATTTCACATTTTATGTATTTGTAAATTTACGTTTTAAGCAATAGATTGCAATTTTTGTATGTAAAATAATATGCATTATTTTTCATGTACAATAGTGCATTAAATGAAAATTGTAATATAATTTTTATAGTAGTAGTTTATAATAATGAATAAAAAAAAACACTTCATTTAAAAGTATTTCCTGCACAATAAAACATTTCCTGACGATTCAAAAAATACACACGTAATTGTTCAAGTTTTCACTTCTGTCGGCACTCCCAGAGTGCCAATTTTTTTTCTTTTTTTTCTGATAAAGGAAGTTAAATTTTCTACAAATTGTACCTCAAAAATAAACAAACAAATTCTTTTCACATTATTTTTTGAAAAATGTAACGGATTTACATATTTTTTCTTTCCTTTTTCTTTTCTTTCTTTTTCTTTTTTTCTTTTTCTTTTTCTTTTTTTTTTTTTTTTTTTTGATAAAGGAAATTAAATTTTCTACAAATTGTACCTCAAAAACAAACAAGCAAATTTTTTTCACGTTATTTTTTGTTATATCATAATTTTTTCTGGATTTTGAATTTATTATTATATATATCATTTTTTTTTTTTTTTACGTTTGCTTGTTTGTTTTCCAGGTATAATCGAGATCCAACGTAATAAGCACTACAAAGTAGAAATAACGACACAAAAATATGGAGAATAGAACTTCAGAATTATGGCAAAACTAATTTTCCAAGATTAATTGATGGAACTGTTGTGTGAATTGACCAAGAAAGTAATGCTAAAATATCAAAATCTTGAATCAGGAAGAATTTTGGATGGAACTTTAGTGTGAATCGATCCCTTAAAAAGTAGTAATGATGATAAAATATCAAAATCTTGAATGAGGGAGAATTTTGGATGGAACTTTTGGGTGAATTGGTCCTTAAGAAAGTACTGTTATAATATGATTCTAAAATATCAAAATATTGAATGAGGGAGAATTTTGGATGGAACTTTTGGCTGAATTGATCCCTAAAAAAGTATTAATGATGCTAAAATATCAAAATCTTGAATGAGGGAGAATTTTGGATGGAACTTTTGGATGAATTGATCCCTAAGAAAGTACTATTATAATATGATGCTCAGATATCAAAATCTTGAATAAGGGATATTTTTTCAATCGAATTGTATACTTACAATTTAGTAGGTGTTCTTCTGAGTCGACACCGGGGAATCGAACATGGAACCTTCTGTTATGAGACCTGGCGAGTCGAGAGTGGGGCAGGGGCGAAGGGGGTGGCGGTGTCGGAGTAGAATGCGGCACGCTGTTGGGCATGCTACTGAACGCCCCATCACATCACGTCACATCCTGCAATATTAAAGAAGAAAATATTAGCTTGGATGACTCACACATATATATATATATATATATATATATAGCGCAAGATTAAAGCGAAAATTTCTTTACTTTTAAAAATCTGCAGCAGATTGTCCAGTTATTCGACCATTTTTACAGATAATGGTTACTTGACCCATATTATGAAGATATTATGACCATTTTATTGACCATATTACGGTTAGAATCAATAAAAATTACTTTTAAGTAACCGTTATCTATAAAAACGGTTGAAAGACGGGACAGTTTGCTGCAATTTTTTAAGATTGTTGAACTGATGTCGTCTGGCAACAACTGAGGCTAATATTAAATTTATTCTTCTAGTTCAAACAAGGAATTTCGATGTAATTTATAAACGTTCTTCATTTAATAACTGGATTAGGAACAGGCCTATTCATATTTTTATTTTATGTAGATAAGTTAGTTATGGACATGACTTTTATGCTACTATGAGCACAATTTATACGTGGACTATAGAATTGTACACGAGTTGCAATGTATATAATATCTGAAATATAATGTTAATGAAAAAAAAAAGGTTTATTAAAATATCTTTTGTGATTTAGAACTTTAGTCTGAGGGATTTTTTTCTTCTATATTTTGCAAACAAAAGAGTGGAATAAAAGTTTGATTAGCATACTGTTACATTTAAATAAATAAATATAAATAGAATATTTATTACTTTTGAAGTATTAAAAATGCACTTTTAACATATTTACACGCATCTTATAACATCTAAATTCTTAACGTGCAGTTCAGGAGCTGGATTTGTACATAAACTTAGCTAGACAAGTTACATGTAATTCGGTTTTGAAACCTTTTCTCTATAACAACTTTGCTTCTTATACATATATAAAGTATTGCTTTTATTTTTTGAAACTTTAAAAGCATTATAAGAAAATTTTCCTGAAGATGACCATAGATGGTGGTCGAAACGTCGATATTTTTAATATTAATGTATGTATAAAATTTTAAATTTGTATACACCATTCAGTAAAAATATGTGATGTTTTATATTCACTTCTTTAATGTTGTAATATTTCATGGTGTAATTGTCCAGCATTTATATTAATTGTCCAGCATTTATATTATTGCTTTTATATCCATATATTTAAAGTGAAAAGCGCATTACGGCAAATTTCACATTCTTTTTTTCACACAAAAATGGTCTCTTTGCGCATGCTTCAACGTTTTTTTGAAGGCCTCTCCCCTCAGAAACGGGAAACTTGTTTAGCCTTCAGGGATTGAAAAGAGTTGATGGAAATTGCGTTGAAAGCTAAAGTTTTTTTTAAAAAAGAACTCATGTTTTCATTGCTAAATATACATATTTTTTCGCAAAATTTTAAACAGATCTTGGATACAATTATATTTATAACCGATTGAAATTTTACAGAAGTCGGAAGATGAGAACTATTTTTTATTCCTATGTTAAAGGAGCCGAAGCGAAAACAAACAAACAAACAAGCAAAAAACCGAGAAGAAAACATTTCTTTTACAACTCGATAACAATATTTTTTCCCAAAATTTTTACAGAGGCTATAAAATTGCTTTATTTATAACCAATAAAGATTGCAAAGAGTTCGGACAAAAAGAACTTTTTATTTTAAAACACAGAAACGACTACGTGAAAAAAGAAGAAAATGAGTGATTTTATCACTAAATATCAATAATTTTTGAGAATTTTTCATTTTAAAATATAATTTCATACAAAATCGGGTTAAAGATATAAAATAATAAAAATTTGATGTTTATTTATTTATTTATTTTTTTATTATCACGAGCCCGGACAACGCCGGGCGGGTCAGGTAGTAGATTATTAAATGATTCATATCTATTAGCTTTATTTTTTTTTCTTCGGATTAGTACTTATTTTTTGTTTCCGAAAAAGAGGAGCGGTATGGATTAAAGGCGATTTTTACTCTCGGTGTAGAAATGCCGCTAATATACTCTGCAAGAAAAATGATTTAACGTGTGTCGGAGATAGAAACAATGAACTAAGGAATTACATAAGTCTGGCATCCCGTCTGGGGGCTGAAAACAATGACAGCTCCTTAATGAGGGGAAGTACCTTAATTGCCGCACATGAAACTAATCAAGCCAGCTGGTTTTCAGTTCAAGTGCACTCAACTCCACGCATATCCTGCCTCTGCGCATCACGGAATTTTGACACATCAAACTGTGGGTTGTAAGTCAAGTGCAGTAAAAAGTGAAAATCTGGGAAAATAAATTAGTAATAGACCACGGATTTGAATGAGTCTTCTTCTATATATATATTGTGATTCGTTCATTTCATTTTTTATTCATCTCTTGTATTTGTAAATACGTTTTGGCAACGATTGAATGCCTGTATTATTGAGATTCTGTGAGGATGCTTCACCAATTCAATATTTTTATTCTGTTATTTAAATTCTTTTTTTTTTTTTATAATGTAAGATAGTGCTTGAATCATGTATTATTTTAGCTAATTAAAGCTTATACATGGATGAAATCGTACTTTTTGTGGTATCTGAAGTAATTTGGCGCCTGAAGATTGGTGCCCCAAATGTGTCATTTCTTTTTCTTTTTACTTTTTCCCCCTCCCCCTGTAATATATTTTATATTATCTTGGATATACTATATTCTATTTTTATTTTTCTTCGATTTTTTTATTCTGGATACTTTTTAAACAGGTATGTTTTTACATTTCATATTTATTTATGTTTCAGCATTAAACCTAAAAATGACACTATTAAGCTCCTTATAAAGTATGAAATAAACCCCACAAAAAGTGAAAAGAATAAGAGATGAAAGAAATAAACAAAGAGCCAAAAGTAATATATAAATAACTAAATAATAAAAGACACAACTCACAATTATAACAAAGAGAGGAAAAAAAATAGTGCAGATTAAAAAATATTGCCCTTGTTCAATCCATATATTACAGGATATTTCTAAAATCATAGGACAATGTTCGAGGGGGTGGGGAGGAGGAGTAAAACGGTATAGTTCACTGAAACAACAACAAAAAAAAAATTGTATAGAAAGGCTGAAGAAATCCATTTATCCAGTCATAAGTCTCAGTCCAAGTCGAACCCGGATTTTCGTTCACTACTTCAACAATAATGAAGATACCGCAGATATATTACCGATATTTTCAACAGATTTAATTTATAAAACAAGTTTGGAAGGCTTAAATTCATCTTTGTCAAATAAAAATAAAAGTACACACAAAAAACATGTGATTCCATTATCTAAAAGATTACTAAAACTTTATTTGGATCTTAAAACATTAAAATAAATCGAGCACTTTCGGCTGTGAACCCAACCTTCATCAGGATTTATAATTAAAACTGGTGTTAAAACAAACGTCCAGATCACACTCTTGTAAACAGTATGTCTCTGTACTGCGAGTCTAGAGTCTACGGGAGAGTTCAAATCAATCATATTCGTCCCACGGCCGGTACCAATGTGCAGCAAAAAATGGGAGGAAAGAAGGGGAAAAAAGGGGGGAGGGATCACATTTCACTGTTTCTTGATTAAATTAAGCCATATACTAGGAATATTGTAATACAGGTCACCATTGCATACTTTTCCAAATAAAACACTCAATTTTAAAGATTCGGCCATCCTTAAGCTTCATTTCGTTATTTTTGGCAATCATATCGTCACAGCGTCACGTGGTTTTTGACGAAACGCGAAACCTCAAATATCTGACGGAACATTTTTTTTTTTTCTGACGACACTTTCAGATTTGGAACCGCTTTCAAAAGTGAAAATGTCCTCCCCAGCGACGATATAAAATATTTTAATTTCGCATTTTTAGAGGCTACTTCACTCACGCGGAAACGCCCGCTCGCTAATGTTAATCCCATGGAAGAAATATTTTAAGATATCTCGTTCGCATTTCAATACTTAAATGATTTTTTTTTCATTGGTTAGCTGAGGTCAATCTCTATGTAGGCGCTTTTGTACTTTTTCAATTTTGGTTGTAGTCTTTTTTTATTTTTTATTATTATATTTTTTTTTTATTGAGGATACTTTCACTTTCGAAACCGGTTCCACAAGTGAAAGTATCTTAATAATAATAATAAAAAAACTTGTAATCAAAATCGAAAAAGTACAAAAAGGCCAGCATAGAGATCAATCTCAGCTATCCAATGAAAAAAAAAAAAAAATCATTTAAAAATGTTGAAATGCGAACGAGATATCTTAAAATATTTCTATCATAGGATTAACATTAGCGAGCGGGTGTTTTCGCGTGAGTGAAGTATCCTCTTAAGTATACAGCTCCTAGCAAGCAAAATGCCACATCTAAAAGCTTTACATGATTTATATACTTTTCGTAATTGGAAGTATATGCTTCTATCATTGGTGCTTTAACCTGTTAACTCGGGATGACGAAATATTTCGTCATACACAAACTACTACCGTCATATTTCGAACGTATTACTTCCACCAGTAAAATTTTAATAGAATTTTTTATCTTATTAAAACGCCTTATTAATTCCACGCAAAATTCTGCAATGAATAAGGAAAAGAATTCTATTATTTTTTACTGGTGGAAGTGTATAATCAGGCATATCAGTTGAACAAAAGTTTATTCACCGGTTAACAGGTTAAGACACTAGTAACGGGAAAACACTCGCAAGCTAAACCAATGGCAGAGTTCTTCCTAAATTTATCGTTTGCATTTCAATATTTTTAAATGATTTTGCATAGGATATCCGAGGTTCGGTGTTTAACCGGGCATTTGGGCATTTTCCTTTTTTTTTTTTTTTTTTTTTTTGTTTTGCGACACTTTTAGTTTTGGAATTGCTTTCAAAAGTGAAAATATCCTCAGAGAAAAAACAACAACAACAAAAACGCCTACCCCCCCCCCCCCCCTAAAAAACTGCCACCAGAATCGAAAAGTACGAAAGTACCCGGTTAAACATCGACCTTGGGTATCAGAAACAAAAATCATTGAAATGCAAATATGCATATTTTTTCGCAAAATTCTAAAGAGAGCTTGGATACAGTTCTATTTATGACCGATTGAAATATCAGAGCGTTCGGAAGATGAGAACTATTTTTTTTTATTGCTATGTTAAAGAAGCCGACGCGAAAACAAACAAACAAAAAAAAAAAAAGAGGGAGAGAGAGAAAAACATTTCTTTTACAACTAGATACCAATATTTTTTCATGAAATTTTTACACGGACTGTAAAACCGTTTTGTTTATCACCTATAAAGATTTCAAAGAGTTCGGACAAAAATAACTTTTTATTTTAAAACTATGAAACGACCTTACGTAAAAAAACAAAACAAGAAAATGAGCGCTTTTATCAATAAACATCAATATTTTTTCGCGAATTTTTCCTTTTAAAATAAAATTTCATACAAATTCGGGTTAAAGATATAAAATAATAAAAAGCTGATGTTTTTTTTAAATTTATTTATCGGAGGTCAGCTAGTATATCGCTTAAAACAATTTCTTATTTGCAAAGCAGCAGTAAACGCATTTCGAAATCAGAGTAACTTTAATGGATTTTATCTTGAAACGTGCCTGGTGATTTCCAGGGAGTGGCGTCCCTCCCTCAATCTCCACCATTTCTATACTTTTTCAATCGATAACTCGTGACATTATGAATTGGAAAGATTTTGGAGCATCCTCCCACCGACTTGCAGTCTATTGCCTAGATAGAAGATCAAAACAAAAGGGAGCTGATAGACAACTTGAAGAGAGTCGGCCATTTCGGTTAAAAAGTGGGTTATTGTGGCCTCGATTAGTCCCTATTCATTTTAATTCTCCTATTCACGGATTGTTTTTAAATGGGGAAAAAACACATTTTGCACTTAAAATAGATTTAAATTGGTTTATTAAGAACTTATAGTATTGGATTTTTATATATATTTTTTATTTTACATTCACCGTATATATACTCGCGTATAAGTCGACCCCTAACTTTTAAATGCAATTTCTGCAAAAAATCAAAAACCCGCGTATAAGTCGACCCCCTAACTTTTAAATGCAATTTCTGCAAAAAATCAAAAACCCGCGTATAAGTCGACCCCCTAACTTTTAAATGCAAAAATCAAAAACTCGCGTATAAGTCGACCCCCTAAGTTTTAAATGCAAATTCTGCAAAAAATCAAAAACCCGCGTATAAGTCAACCCCCTAAGTTTTAAATGCAATTTCTGCAAAAAATCAAAAACCCGCGTATAAGTCGACCCCCTAACTTTTAAATGCAAATTCTGCAAAAAATCAAAAACTCGCGTATAAGTCGACCCCCTAACTTTTAAATGCAAATTCTGCAAAAAATCAAAAACCCGCGTATAAGTCGACCCCTTAACTTTTAAATGCAAATTCTGCAAAAAATCATAAACCCGCGTATAAGTCGACCCCCTAAGTTTTAAATGCAAATTCTGCAAAAAATCAAAAACCCGCGTATAAGTCAACCCCTTAAGTTTTTACTTCAATTTTGCATAAAATCAAGAAAAGATGGGGAAAAAACGCGTGCTCCATATGGTAGGAGAGATTCGCCAATGAGAAAAAGTGGTAAGTAAACAAAAACAAATCAATGAAATATTTTTTAATGGTAAATTATTATTATTTGTATATTTTAAATATTATTTTATTATTCTTACACATAAAAAGCCAGAAATTTGGCAGTATTTGAAGTTTTTTTAATTGACTCGCGTATAAGTCGACCCCCTCAATTTGCTTGTCGAAAATTGTCAGAAATTCCCCGACTTATAAGCGAGTATATACGGTGTATTCATAACTGCCAACCTCTCGGTATTTTCCCGTAGTATGTGATTTAATTTGACTCAAGATAAACACGTTTCAAACTAGAATTTAAAAAAAAAAAAAAAAAAAAAAAAAAAAATCAAATATTCTCCTTCCTAGTTGACGCCAACTTTCTCCCTGTCTAGAAATAACTGCATTTCTAAAACTTAGGGAGCCATAAAAGAGAAACTTCACAAGAGTGAGTATAACCAAAAGATAGAAAAGCGTTTAGGATAGGGTTATAAAAGAGAAATTGAATTAAATAAAAAAAAAGTTAAAAAAAAAGAGAAAAAGTAAAATGATAAAATGTTCATATGTTCAAAACAGTCGAGATAAAGGAGAAAAAGACCAATACAAGACACTTTTCCATGATAGCCAAACAGTTTTTATTTCTTTTTTGTTAGCAGTAACAATATGGATATAAAACTGAAAAATAAAGTATAATAATTTTATATATACAGGGTGTCCACGTATAACCTGACCGACCTTTATTTTATCAACCGTTGGTCCTAGATGCATACTTACAATTACAAAAATGGTTTAAATAAGGTAAAGAATTATTTTTAAAGCGATTTGGGTCAAGAAAAGTATTTGTTAAAAAATTACGAAATTTAAATTTTTATACGGTCTCCCGGTCCTATAAGTGATACTTAGTAAAAATTTACTGTGACACTAACAAGTAAGACAAGAAAAAGTTCCATTCATCTAACATTAAAACTGACCGAGTAATAGCCTTTTAAAGTTGGAGTATATTTTTTGCTGCGAAATAGGGGTCATTCACAAGTGTAGTAGAGATATAAGTAATCGTCAGATATATCAAAAAAATAGTTGAGAGCAAAATTAACATTGCAATCTAATATAAATGTGAAATCTATAATCATTCTGACATATTAATGCAAAATATACCATTTGTACTGAACATATAAGAGGATAAAAATAACAGAATTTTTGTTAAATAAAAGTATGAAAAACAACAGCCTCATTTCTTTACAAAATGATACAGATTTTAAAATGCTCTTAGATTACACTGTATTTCAAAATTTGGGTTGTGACATGTTTTTTATTTTTGAAAATTGATTATTATGTATTTTTTAGCGCTGAATCCGAAAATGACCTTCACTCACCATTCACTGCAGGTTAAATAAAACCTTATGAAAATAACATAATTTTTGTTAAAAGAAATCCTAGCCTCAAATACTTACAAAATAAAACCTATGTTAAAATACAATTATTTTAACTAATCTGAAACTTAACTAATAAATCGAAAATTTCAAAGTTAAAAAGCTCAAAGTTAAAATTGATCCCCCCTCCCCTCTCAACCTCATCGGACCCCTGAGCTGTTTGGCTGTAAAAAACCCAGTAAAGCCAAAAAATTAAAAAAAATTATTGGATTAAATAAAATTAAACTGAATAAAAAGTCTTGCATCTATTTTATAGTATGAGATTTTTCGTTATTTTTTAACCTTGAAATTTACGATTTGCGAAAAATCCTGACATGATGGTTAAAAGAGAAGGTAATTTTTTTTATTCAGCGTTAAAAAACACAACCACCGCAGGTTTATGTTATCTAATCTAAAACTCTTTCCAAAACTTGTTGACGGTAATCTATCCGAATTGTTTGTGTTATCCTCTAATATAAGTATGTATAAGATGGTAAGCGTCCAAAATTATAATAATATTACATTGTCATCGGATTTAAGTCAGTATGTAAAATTTAACTTCGATCGGACTTTTGAAAGTGAGTTAAAGTTCAAGTACAAATTTTAAACTGGAAAGACGATCGTTGCAAGTTAAATAAAACCTTATGAAAATAACATAATTTTTGTTAAAAGAAATCCTAGCCTCAAATCCTTACAAAATAAAACATATGTTAAAATACAATTATTTTAACTAATCTGAAACTTAACTAATAAAAGTTAACTCAATCGTAATAGTTGTACGATTTCTTTTAAGGCGCAGATACCTTGAAATAAGTTTAAGTACTTTATATACGACCCCTGAAAGTATGGCCGAAATCATCTGTTTTGAGATGCAAAAAAGTGGTATAAGTCATGCATTTCAAAGTTTCATAACTCAGTCAATTTTAATGTTAGATGAATGGGACTTTATTTTGTCTTACTTGTTAGTGTCACAGTAAATTTTTACTAAATATCACTTATAGGACCGGGGGGCCGTATAAAAATTTTAATTTCGTAATTTTTAAATAAATGTTTTTCTTGACTCAAATCGCTTTAAAAATAATTCTTTACCTTATTTAAACCATTTTTGTAATTGGAAGTATGCATCTAGGACCAACGGTTGCGAAAATAAAGGTCGGTCAGGTTATACGTGGACACCCTGTATATTTATTTATTTTAGGAAAAAAAAAATATATATATACGAAGTTTTAATTAAATATATGAAACAAAAAGAAGAAGAAAACAAAATAAACAACAGAAAGAAAATCAGGTATTGTCTTCAAACAATGTTGAATAACGCGGTCTTTTTCTATTGCTGGGGTCAGAGACATCGTAGACTGACAGTTGAGCAATAATAGAAACATATAAAAAAATATCATTAAGAGTTATTACACAGTTTTCCGTGATAATTCAAACTTTGGACACAGTAGCGCAAAGCGGAAAGTTTTTTAAAGACACCAACAAAAAGGTCAAGTTCTTATTTAGATTCAATAGTAATTTAGACATTCGTAGACATTTAAAGTGAGTTGATTTGTTAGGTGCGCGTTCGTAATTATATAAATAACATAGCACCTATAGTTGTCGTTTGGTCTGTCCGTCTGTCCGAATATAACAGCGCAAAAACTACCCAACTGAATGGTTTGAAATTTAATATATATAATCGTTAAAGAATTTTGTCGAGTGATATGAAGGATCTGATATTTTTAATCATGGAAGAAAGTGATGTCATTCAAAAATATCCAGCATGCCACATTGTTCAAATCTCACTCATTTTAAAGATTTTAATCTGCAGCATATTAAAAGATTCAAAATAATTCAGAGTCAACCTGAGAAATTAGAAAGAATAGTATTAACAGCACTATTGTTGGCATAATGTATCTTTGTGATATGATTAATGTCAATACCAATTTTTTCACCTGATTGAGTTAGATTTGGAATAAAATTCTAATTCTTTTTTTTTTTTTTTTTTTTTTTTTATTACTTAAATAGTATCTTCATAATAATTATCAATTAAGGTAAACTCTTAAGATTCTTATTGATGCAATGCTTCTTAACACATGTTTACTTATGTTTTCTCTAAATAGTTAATTATATTGGTTTATTACTGCTACATTTGATGTTGGAGAAAAACATAAAGAAAGTGGTGCAGTGATAGCAAATTCTACTCTGTTTTTTTGTACAGATGCGATAGCTGTTGGGGTTGGGGGGGGGGGGGTAAGAGATTACTAAATCATCTAATTCTCTAATCTAGGTTTAATTTCCATATTTGTAATAAAAAGTTTTCACATTTTTAATCTTATCTGTAGATTAAACTTAAGGTTGTTCTCAAATCCAAATAGGCTACTTTATGCCGCATTTTTTAATTCATTTTTGTTCGTAAACGCTTGAAATTAACAGGTGTTCATATTCAGAAACTATGTAATCGAAAGACGTTTTCTATTTTTTGGTAAAAGTAGAAGGTCTTTCAGAAAATACTGTCAAATTCGGCGTTTTGAACCAAATTCCAGATGCAACAGCCCGAGAAGCGAGAAAATTGTGTCGTCACGTGACCAGAATCGCTTAGAACTCGACAAATAATTTATTTATCAAAAAATGGAACACTCATTTCGATTTCAAATCCTTTCAATAGTGAGTCCTGCCAATTTTATGGCTTTACGTTTAAAAATGTGTCAGAAAGGTTCGCGTTGTTGAGTCTGTCATTTGAGAACCACTTTAAGATGTATTTAGTATTTTAGATTTTTTTTTTTTTTTTTAAGCAAATATAACAGAAAAATATTTTATTGAATATTTTTTACACTCTTTTATTTAACTTAACTTGGTTTTTTTAAGTAAAGATGGAATTTTGTAATGGATTTTCTCTCACTTCCTGATAGGTTAGAATTATAAAAAATATGTATACAGGTGTGTTTCCAGTAACTATACAACATTTTAATAATTCCTGAACTTAATTGTAAATTAATAAATTCATTTTCAGGTATTTTTACGTTTGCGGCCGTCATTTGCCCTGTATTCTTTATGATTACAACTGTTTACGATTAAAAAAAAAAAACAATGGAGTTAATCATGCCCCAAACCACGTTCGCCAAAATAGGCTAACGGGCTGTGAAACTGCAACAATAATATATTTCAAACGATAAAAAGTAAAAATAAATAAATAAATAAAAAATAAAGAGTGTACTTTTTAAAAAATATTCTGTTATCATTTAAAAGATTATTTTATTGATTAAATAAGTTGAGTATAGTTAAGAGATAAGTTGAGAGAGTAATTTAAAAATCCTAAATAGATAGTTTAAATAATACTTATTATTATTTTTTAAACTTTCCTGTAGCCATACATTAAAAAAGAAACAGAGCAAAAATTATAATTTGTGTAATAAATTTACTTGGCGCTTTCTATCAAGCGTAAAATCAAAACGGTAAATTTTCAATAATCGGGCCCACACCAAATTAACGTATTGTAACGAAGCTTTTTTGGAACTACATGAATTGCAGTCATGGAATTAGGCGTGATTTTAGAGATAAACATTGCATGCTTATGAAAAAATGTTTTTTTTTTTTTTTTAAATATATATTTACTGTTATTTACTATATTTCCTAACATCATAGCTAACGAGATCTGATGCGCCTTAAAATAAATAATTTATGCATATTTTATCTAAGATGCTAAAAAAGTATAGTTAAATATAGAGATGGCAAACTTTTTTTTTTCTCTTAAAAGGGACAGAGATTACATTCTCCCATTATTCCACGTGTCCGATTCAAGTTGTCACGCGATGTTTTTTGAAATAATGATGGGAACTTGTCGATAAGGGTGTTAAATAATGTCGATTCGCCCTTTTTTTTTATAAAACAGAATCAGCACATAAAAAGCCAGATGAAACATTTTACTTTTGATTAGGCAATAAATAATAAAAAAGAGAAAGGACGCTGCTTTTATATGTAGTTCTGTTTGATGTATGAAAAAAAAAAAAAAAAAGAAAAGCTAGCTTTATAATTCGTGGAAGTTGGCTTATTAATGTATAGGTAATTTATTGTTTGATAATGGGTAATCTACGTAATAAAAGTGAACCTAAGTTTTAAAAGTTAAACGACAATATCAATGTGTTCTTGAAACGTAAAACGTAAAACAAAATGTAAAACAAAAAACGTAGCAATAGAAATTTTCTGTGAATGGTATATCTATTACACTAATTAAGCGAAATCAATATAAAATAAAATTATTGGAAAATGATAATGTCATACAGTTTTCTCGATTTATTTAGTATAAAAGATAACAAATAATTTATTTAAGAAATTTCAAGCTTTTCTATTATAGAAAATAGTATTCATGTAAAATTATTAAAAATGATCTTTTTTTTTTTTGTCAAATTTGAATTTATTTAAAGAGAAAAAATTTATTCAGAAATTCTTTAAAAATATATAATAGAAGTTTATTAAATCATTAGAATGTCTGACGGTCAAATTACATTATTAAAAAATTGTTAATCAAATCCATTTGAAAGTAACATGTAACATAACTTTCTTAAATTATTAATTCTATATCATACAATTTTTATTCTTAAAAATCTTGTACTATTATTCACAGATTATTTGAAAATATCTGGAGCAGCTTTGTCTAAATATTAAAATTTATACATGAAACAACTTTTCTGTTAAACGTTAACTATTTAAAAATATATAATAAACTTTCCCTAAGTTGCTAAAATGTATGTCAGATAACTTACATCATTGAAAATTTATATTATTCAAATTCATTTGAAAATAACACGAAACACAACTTTCTTAAATTATTAAGATTTATCTGGCAGCTTTTATTATTAAAAGTTTCTAATATTAATTATAGCTATTTGAAAATAATATTTGACTTTAAGTATTAAAATTTAAATATCGGATGATATTTTTCTTAAGTTTGTTAAATACTGTTTGGAAAGATTCAATGATAGAAAAAAAAATTATATTCGAAATTACATTTTAATATATTATCTATCTCAATCTTCTTAAATTATTAGAATTTATGCATCGAACAATTTAAATTCTTTAAATTTCTATTATTAAGAACTGTTTGAAAAAATCATGCAAATTTTTTAAATAATTATTTTATTTATGCATCAGACAACTTTATCATCATCTTACATCATCTTTATCATCATATACATCAGTCTTTAAATTTATATTATTAAGACTTATTCGAAAATATCATACAACTTTTTTTAAATTTACACATTGGGCAGCTTTTATTATTAAAACTTTCCACCAGTGAAAATAAATTAAAAATTTAATATAATACAGCTCCCTCAAATTATTACAATTAACACACCGGACAATTTTTATTCTTTAAAGTTTCTACTATTATTTATCGCTCTTTGAAAATATCTTGTACAAATTTCTTTAACTATTAAATGTAACATATCGGATAACACTTTTCTTTAAAAATCCCGATTAAATACGGAATGATAACGACACTTTTACAACTTATATCATATATCCGCAAACATTCTTCTTTAAAAATGATTAAAAACTCAATGGTAATTAAATTTTTACAGTTTATTAAATTTCATATACGAAACGTTTTTTTTTTTAAAACAATGATTAAAACTTGAACACAACTTATTAAATGTCCTATATCAAACAACATTCTTCTTTAAAAAAATCAATGATTAAAAACAGAATGATAAAGATTTTTTCAGAACTTATTATGATTCATATACTTGAAAACATTCTTCTTAAAATATGTTGATTAAATACTGAATATTTTTACAACTTACCAGATTTCGTATATCAGCCAACATTCTTCATTAGAAAAGAGAGAGATTAAGTCAGAATAATAAGAAAAATTTCAGAACTTATTAATTTCCATATATCTGAAAACATTATTCTTAAAAATTATTGATTAAAAACTGAATATTTCCAGAACTTATTAAATTTTATACATCAGACAACATTGTTCTTAAAAAATTTCAGAACTTATTAAGTTTCATATATCTCAAAACATTCTTCTTAAAAAATATTGATGAACAACTGAATATTTTCACAACTTATTAAATTTCATACATCAGACAACATTCATCTTTAAAAAAAATATATATATATATATATTAAAACCAAAATAATAAGAAAAATTTCAGAACTTATTAAGTTTCATATATCTGAAAACATTCATTAAAAAAATATTCATTAAAAACTGAATATTTATATTTTCACAACTTATTAAATTTTATACAAGACAATTTTTCACTCTTTTTTTTTTTTTTAAATCTATTACATATCATATAATACAATTTTCTATCATTATTAAAAGTCATATATCCGAGAATTTTTATGCTGCCGAATCGTCAAGTACATGACGTATCGGAGATGACTCTGCATGTCAAGGGATTAATTCCGGATCAAATATGATAATCGTTACCGATTTTTTTTTTCGGTAATCTAATTATTCAGCCTACCAAATTGAGGCACTTTTATTCAGCAAACAAAGTAAATGGGCAAATAAGCATTTATTATTTTAGTCCCCAAATATATAGGATCAATTTCTCTCTTTTTTTTCTGAGATGTTTTAACATAATTTAGAATCGATGTATAGTACGTCCATGATAGATTTTTGTTTTAAGATTGTTTAAATGTGTTGTACAAGATGAGAAACACAGGATTATTTGGCAAATTTTAATGTTTCAATTATATTAATTTTATATTCTTTACATATAACATCATCGTAATTTTTACGTTCTCCTATCTATACCAGAAGGAAGTATTGGATTCGTAAAACAATTTCGACTTCCGGCATTCGACGGATTTATATGTTTTAAAAAGTTATGAACATAATTGTACTGCTTTTAGAAAATGTCTGTCTGTATATGACACAAATGTTGTGGGCACTCCAACTGACGAAGTATATAGGATGAAATTTCATATGAAATTCTAATCTTATGTGAAATTGTGCTGATTAGTTTTTGGAAAAAATATTTAAAGAGAGGGTATCGCAAATCGATGATTTATTCGATTTATGTAATTCTTATATATCCAGTTCAAATTGAACGAAACATTAAGCTTAGAATCCTTATGATAGGAATAGATTGTCATTCAATTTTAGTTGCTGTTATCTAAGTAGGGTTGCCGAAATTCGATGATTTATTCGAAATATGCGATGCTTATATCAGCAGTTTAAATATACAGAATTCAACAAAACTTCACGCTTAGCATCGTGAATATGGAAATACATTGTCATTTAATTTCAGCTGCAGCCATGTAAGAGGAGGTGCTGAACTTCAATGATTTGTTCGATTTATATAGAAGAAAGTTTTGGGATGGCCCCAACATGCCATAGTTACATATGATTCCCTTCATTTTTCGTTTCATTTTTGTATTAACGTATGCAAAATCTATAATAGTATTAGGGCTTCATATAAAAAAAAAATCAAATTTATATAATTTTCTCCGTAACTATAAATATAAGTATCTGAAATTTGACCTTAGAGGTATCGTATATAAAATTCCTTGCAAAAGTTGCAAATCGATTTACATTAATGAAACTGGATGCTCTCAAAATGCAAGACTTAAAGAGCATAGAAATTCTTTTAATAAAGGTACTTTGAAATCAAGATTGGTTGCACAGGCATTTGAATACGACCTTATCCCTGACTTTGAGAATGCGCAAGTTGATAAGTCTAACTGCTGCTTATACAGTAGCCGTGTTTTCCTAGAGGGTTGGCTGACTATTCTAGCTGTATCTCCAATTAATGAAGCTACACAGGTCCCGACTGAGTATGATGTCCTAATTAAACTGTAGTTTTAACTCTTTTCATTGTTTTAGTTCTCCGGTGCTTTGTAATTGTGTACGTATACTGACGAGGAGTACGAAAAGTTAAAGGACTCGAAACGGTTATATTAGTCCGTATTTTAATGTTTTTAGTGTCTTTTATCAATAAATGTCTGTAGTTATATATTTTATTTAATAGCAAATTGATATAATTGATATGCATTAAAATTTGCTAAAATAAATCTATGTTTTCGATCTTGTATATATTTGAACAAAATCAACCAGATAAACAATAAATATAGATCCTAAATAATATTAAAACAATCAAAACATCTTACAAAAAAGAAAAAAATTGACCCTCATCGAGGGGGTGAAAATGAATACTTATCTACTCATCTCCTTTTATACATAAGACCAGGGTTCGTAAATATCGTGATATTTTCAAAAATATCAAAAATATCCGATATTTTGATATATATCCGATATTTTCAAAATAGTCGACTTACTGCTGATTATAAACATTTTCAGATTTAGTATATATTATAAACTAAAACATATGGCACCTAACATGAAAACTTAATAAAACACTACTGTAAATTTCTCTTTCTTTTTTATTTTCACTTACATAACACAATTGAAGATCAATTAATTGAAAGCAGAAACAATTTTCTTTTCGCATCCACCAAAAAACAAATGATAGGATTCAGTAGCAAGACAATTTTATGTATTATACAACAACATTTTAAATACGGAATATATTTTTTTTTTATTGAAAAATTTGAACATAAATGTAAATTTGTCTGCATTTTTATTCCCTAGTATGTATGTAGTTTAAACTGAACAACCACACACACTAAAAAATATTCTGTTCATTGAAGTTGTAGGTAACTGATTGTCTAAATTTCATTATTTATTTTTTAATGGCTGTTCTAAGTAATTGTCCCACATGATTATTGGTTCTGCATTTAAAAATTCATCTTCAAATATAAAGCCTGAAAAACGTTTTTTTTTTTTTTTTTTTTTTTTTTTTTTAGGAGCTAAAACAGTCATTGCTAGAGGCAAAAGCACTTAATCTAGAGAACGACACAGTCAGTCGAAAAATTCACTTATACTTTTTTTAATTGAAAATATCAAAAACATCATACACAATGATATTTTGAATATAATTATAAAGTATATAAAAATATCGAAACTTTTAAACAGAATGATATTTTGAAAATAAATATCAAATATATGATAAAATCGAAAATATCAAACATGATATTTTGAAAATAAATATCGGATATTATATCATGATATCTATCACGAAACTATCAAACACAATATTTCGAAAATAAATATAAAATTAATGCAAATGTCAAAAATATTAAACATGATATTTAAAAAATAAATATCGGATATTATATCATGATATATATATATATATATATATATATATATATATATATATATATATATATATATATATATATATATACCTCCGAATAAAACAATTTTCATTCTTAAAATATTCTCGTATTCAAATTATCATATAATTTTCTTAAAATAGTAAAACTCGTACGTCGGGGAACTTTTATTCTGCCGAATCGTCATGTACATGACGTATCGGAGATGACTCCGCATCTGAAGGGATTAATTCCGGATCAAATATGATAACCGTTTCCGTGGGGCTTTTTTGCTCCAGGTAATCTAGCAATTGAGTTTTTCAGATTAAGGAGATTTTATTTTTCTTATTTTGCATATTTTTTTCATCACCAGTTCCTCGCATCTATTTTTGACAACAGATAGACAAAGCAGCAAATGAAATCAGCATTTTATGAATCTACAACACAACGAAAAGAAGTTTAAGCAGTTTTACTCTGCAAGGAAATTTTAAACTGATTTTCAGAACATTTTATTATTTTAACAACATAAAATTAATATTTTAGTTATTTTTACACAAAAACATTTAATAATATGTCACAGAAAGATATTTTAGATTCTAAAAAATAAAAATAGCTCAAAAGATACCGTTGCTCCCTTAAAATACATTACAAATTATCATATAATGAAATGTTCTCAAAATATTAAACATCATAATAATCAGAGAACTTTTATTCTGCCGAATTGTCAAGTACATGAAGGATCGGAGATGTCTCCGTATTAATTCCGGATCAAAAATGTTAACCATTTCCGCGGGGCTTTTTTCTTTCCGGCAATATAGCAATTGAGTCTTCCAGATTGAGTCGTAAATCTAGTGCATTTTATTTCTTATTTTGCATATTTTTAAATCGTCAGTTTCTCGCATCTATTTTGGGTAACAGGTAGACGTAACAACAAATGAAATCAGCATTTTCTGATTCTACAAGGCAACGAAAAAGAAGTTAAACAGTTTAATTCAGCAAAGAATTTTTAAACTAATTTTCAGGATATTTTATTATTATAATGTTATAAATTAATATTTTAGTTATTTTTACATAAAAACACTTAATAAAATGTCATAAAGGTATTTTAAATAAAGTGTATATATATATATATATATATATATATAGTTCACAGGGCTTCCTTAAAATTTTCGTTAGTTCAAATCCATTACAAATTATCATATAATACAATTTTCTTAAATGATTAAAAATCCTAATATCAGAGAACTTTTATTCTGCCGAATCGGAAAGTATATGACGTATCGGAGATGACTCCGCATCTGAAGGGATTAATTCCGGAGCGGGGCTTTTTTGTTCCCGTTAATCTAGTAATTGAGTTTTCCAGATTGAGGCGTGAATTGAGTACATTTTTTTCCTTATTTTGCATATTTTTTCACCACCAGTTTCTAGCATCTATTTTTGACAACAGGTAGACATAACAACAACAACAACAAAAAAAAAAAAAACGTAATCAGCATTTTCTGAATCTACAAGACAACGAAAAGGAAGTTTAAACAGTTTTATTCAGCAAAAACATTTTAAACTAATTTTAAGGACATTTTATTATTTCAACATTATGAAATTAATATTTTAGTTATCTTTACATACAAATATTTAATAGTACGTCAGAGGGGTATTTTAAACTCCTCGAATAATAATAAAAACAAAATAATTCAAAGGGTACCATGCCCCCCCCCCCCAAAAAAAAAAAAAAATAAATAAATAAATAAAAAATAAATAAATAAATAAAATAAATAAATAAAATAAATAAATAAATAATAAAAAATAAAATAAATAAATAAAAAATAAAAAATAAAAAATAAAATAAAAAATAAAAAATAAAAAATAAAAAATAAAATAAAATAAAAATAAAAATCGTCCCGTATTCAAATCCATTACAAATTATCATGTAATACCATTTTCTTAAATTATTAAAAATCATAATATCAGAGAACTGTTATTCTGCCGAATCAACATGTACATGACGTGTCGGAGTTCACTCCGCATCTGAAGCGATTAATTCCGGATCAAATATGGTAACTGTTTCCGCGGGACTTTTTTGCTGACGGTAATCTAGCAATTGAATCTTAAAAATGGCGTGAATTCCATTTTTTTTCTTATTTTGCATTTTTTTTTTTATCGTCAGTTTATCCCATCTATTTTTAACAACAGGCAAATTTAACAACAAATGAAATCAGCATTTTCTGATTTTGCAAGACAACGAAAAAAAAGTTTAAGCAGTTTTATTCAGCAAAGAAATTTTAAACTAATTTTCAGGATATTTTATTATTTTAACATTATAAAATTAATATTTTAGTTATTTTTTACACACAAGTATTTAATAGTATGTCAGAAGAGTATTTTTAATTCCTCGAATAATAATAATAGAAAAATAGTTCAAAGGGTACCATCCCCCCCCCCCCACCATTAAATCGTCTCGTATTCAAATCCATTACAAATTATCATACAATACAATTATGATTAAAAACCATAATATCAGAGAACTTTTATTCTGCCGAATCAATAAGTACATGACGTATCGGAGATGACTCTGCATTAGAAAGGATTAATTCCAGAACAAATATGGTACCCGTTTCCGTGGGGCTCGTTTCCCCCCCCCCCCTCTTTTTATTTCTCAGTGATCTAGAAATTGAGTATTCCAGATTAAGGATTTATGTGAGGAAATATTCCCTCCCCCCCCCCTTTATTTTGCATAATTTTTCATTTCCACGTATTAATTTTACACAACCTGTAGACGTAACTGAAACAGCACATGAAATAACAGTTTTCGGAATCACAAAGAAAAAGAAGATAAAGCCGTTTTATTCAGCAAATAAATTTTAATCGAATTTTAAGAAAATTTTATTATTTTAACATTACTATAACATTAACATTTAAGTTTTTTACATTTGACAGTCAAAACTTTGAATGATTAAATCAAAAAGTTTTCCTCCTAGTATGTGAAATTTTGTACCTTTTGGTATGTAAAAATTAGCCATGTTTGACGTCGATATCTTACGCTATCCAATTCCCGTCGCTAATGTTAAACCTTATATGGGTGGAATGCATTCATTCATTTAAAATTCTCTTCAGGAAATTAATATGTTTATCATCTTTTTTCTGTCTACTCTTCTTAAAAGATGTCTCTTTTTTTCTTAGTTGTCAAAATATTTCTAAAATATATACTTCATTTTATTTGAAGTGTTAAAATCTTACTCACATCTCGTCAGTTTTTAACACATAAAATATCAAATTAAGCATATTATTAAGCATTTTAGAAATATTTTGACAATTAAGAAAAGTAGTCGTTGGGGGCCACCGTAATACTTACCCATCATGGATATGCATAATATAAAATATGAAAATAAAACATGTGTAAACTATTTATACAATGCATTGCAATTCGAATAAAATCGTGGCTTGATGACGTCCTAAACTTTAAATGCTTTATTACGGAATTGCGTAAAAGAAACATCCTTATAACTCCAAAATTGATAATCCTATTAAATAACGGTTTACTGCGTCGGAATAAGCGTCTCATTTCCAATTAAAATATATATTTGAATTGAAATTTGAATGAAATACAGGGTCATGAAAAATCATCGAAGAGTGTGGAAAATCGGATTACAAATATCTCGGCAACTCATTATCCGATCGACTTCATTCTTTATGCAAAATTTATGTTTTTTTATTGTCTTTTATATTTCTTCCTTAAAATAAACAATTTCGAAATTTTTTATGTACCTTGTATCAGAACGAATATTTCGAGAGTCCGAAAAAATAGTTCCGGATAATCGAGGTGACTGAAATTCAATAAGCTTCTTCCCATTATTACATACTAGGTACATACCAAATTCCAAGTCTCTATCTCAATTTTTTTCGGGAGATAGAGCGTTTACAGACACATACACACACACACAGACAGACGGAGGCAATTTTTTTTTCTAAAAATTTGTTTTACGGAATCTCCAGTGTCTGAAACGTGTAAATCTGTCAATTTTTTTTTCGATTTTCAAAACGATTACAAGACTTACTGATGGGTAAGTAAAAAGAGGCAACCTTTAAGAAGAATCTCACTTAAGTCAAGGCACTAAGACAAGGGAATACAGTAAAGAAATTTCCGACTTCATATATTATTCTCTTGCAAGAATAATTTCTATAACTGTTACCGTTTCCTTATTATTGGATTTTAAAAAAAGTTGTCCATTTTTGTTCACCCTATTCTTAGTTACGAACACACTACACGACCAATGTTGAATCGACAAGAAATATGTACTTGGCAGAGTTCATTCAGAGTTTCATGTTTAAATTATCGTTCTAAGATAAACACAAATCTTCCATTTTTTAATGACATTAAAAAAAAGCATATTTCAATGGCTGTCTAATTAATTAAACTATCGTGTTCATATCTTACGATACTTAACCTTTTGACATTTCAAAATATCCTCTTTTGAAAATTAAGACACTCGATTATGTTGCATCAAAAAGCCTTTCAAAAACATGAAATCCCCAAACCTCAGAAGATGAATGGCCGTAAAAGAGCATTTCTTTGGCAAGGTTTCAGACTGTGCGCAGGAAATGTTTCCCGAATGCTTCGTAAATGTCTGGAATTGTTAAGCAGCAGAATTAATGTGTGCCGTTGCTCACCGGAACTCAGCTCCGGTTCTTTTTTAATGTTAGTGAATATTTAAATATCAGTTGGAGCACACCGGAGCTTATAAATTCCGCGTTCCGAAGCCTACCGGAACAGTATCTGTATGTTATATTTTGCTAGTCGAAAAATAAAAAATTTTTAACGAGTAAGATTTTCTGAATATTCCGCACACGAGATTATAAATATTTTTGCTAGGTGTTCATTTGTTAGATTATGTATACATATCTATTTAAACTATATTAAAATTTTCTTTTACTGAAAATTGAAATGCTTTATATTTTGCAAATATAGTATGAAATTGAAATATGTTGGGGAAGAGGACGGGGGGATACGTTACAGTTGTTAGTGTTGTCGAATATTAGAGCTCTGGAACTTTTTTTGTTGCTGGAAATTAAAGTATGTTAAGTAGTGTATGGCACAGCAGGATATAAAATAAAATATAGTGTAGTCCACAGTTTGAATCGTGTGTCACGAGCATATGATTCAAATTATTAAATGCGCCCTGCTTTAAAACTCTAAATACACAAAACAATGCTAAAATTGCTAATTTGTTTTCCTAACATTATCGTATTCAGTCATTCTATAAATCCCAAATAATGATGTTTAATGTAAGAGTTTTAATATATATTTAACATTATTTTATAAAGGCGTTTAAAAGGCTTAAACGACTACATACAAACGCAAACACACACAAGGTAAAAGTATGTGTAACTCTGTATTCGGACTCGTTCATATGTAGCTTTGTATGTTTCAGTTGAACGCGCGTTTGAATACGAATATTAAATTTTCATTTTGTACGGCATTTAAAGAAATATATTCAATGATTGTCAAATTAATTATGCTGTCGTATTCATATATTTTACGATACTTAACCTTTTGACATTTCAAAATATCCTCTTTTTTTCTCGCTTTTGAAAATTAAGACACTCGATTATGTTTAATCAAAAAGCCTTTCAAAAACACGAAATCCCCAAACCGCACCAGGAAACCACGCCATAGTATATTAATGAAAAAAATCTAAGTAAATAGCAATCGAAAAGCATAGTGAAATGCGTTTTTTAAAACATAAATCATTTGCCCTCCTCTCCTCGTTATCGATATATAAAGTCTGCTAAAGTTTGCTAATTTATTTGTTTAATTTAGGGAGGAAAGCGTGCTTCTGATTCAGAAATTTTAATAATCAGATTAATATAAAATGCAAAACATATTTAGATATAGTAATATAAAAATAAAAGAAGCACGCAAATAAAATGCTATTGACAAATATGGTAATACTGAACCAAAAAAATGATTGAAGATAAATAGAAAAGATAAGAAATAGATAAGAGAATAGTTGCACCAAGAACATTTAATGAATCTAACTCTAGTGCAATGATTACAATGGTCCACATGCTGCGAAAAACAAAATTGTAAGAGCGTTTCAAATGGAAGTGGCGTAGTTTGCCCTAACAAAGACCAAGCATACCGAATTATGTCGGGGAATTGCTCAGCACTGAACTGGAAATGGACAAGTGACTGGAGTTTGATGATGTTGTTATATTGAAAACGTAATGACTCCTCCTTCCATTCTATTAAATAAATAAATTAGCAAACTTTAAGACTTTATATCTCGATAACGGGGAGACAAGGGAAAATGATTTATGCGTCCAAAAACACGTTTCACTAGGCTCTTTCGATTGCTGCTTATTTAGATTTTTTTTTTCATTATTACACTAACGGCGTGGTTTCCTCTTCAGAAGATGAATGGCCGTACTACCGTAAAAGAGCATTTCTTTGGCACAGTTTCAGACTGTGCGCAGGAAAATATTCCCGAATGTTTGGTGAATGTCAGGTTTTTTTTTTTTTTTTTGTCATCGTATGGCACAGCAGAACAGAAAATCAGATATCGTGTATCGATAATTTGAATCGTATGAAATAACAACGCTAATTATTAAGGGTTTATACCTACCTGCAAACTTTCAAAAAATGCATTTTTTTCATTGCATTTTCTGAAAATACAACTAGTAAAGAATATTCAATTACATTTCCTAGTCGGTCTGATAAAAATTAAGAAAGTTAAGCCGTTTTAATTTACTTTGTCCTAGCATAACTTGAATCTTTAAACGTGATTATCTCAAAACAATGTTTTTTATGTCGGTGATCACTATGACTCAAACAAATCTCAACCAATCTTCTTCAAATTTTGACTAATTTTTAACAACAATATTATCTAGAGAGTAATATAGTTCTTTTTGGCAATCTGATGATTTTTTTCTATTTTTTATAAACAATTAAAGTTTACAATTTTTAGTGAACAAAGTACCTTAACAAGGTACCTTACAAAGTACCTTAACTTTGAACGGCCATCATTTTGTTGAAAATAAATTTTTCCACAAACTGAATGATTACCCTCTAGTTTTAAGTAATTAGAGTAAAGACAGTATATGCATTTTATAATTTCAGGTAACATTTGAATTTGACAGAGTTACGGTGATCGCCGTGGACAGCTATCAAAACGACACCATCTCTAGAATGCGGATCTGCTGAGGGCATCCAACTTTTTTCGTCATTACAAAAATAAGTTTATTTTCTTTAAAGTGTAATAAATAAAATACAAAAAGAGTTTTTCAATTATATTGTTTCGTTTTCCTGAAAAAAAGTTCCACAAAATACACGTTTTCTTTTTTTCAAGCCTTGCAGGTAAGTACATAAAAAGGAGAATTTTTGAAGGATTAATTAAAGGTGCCTTTTAAATGCGCTATCCTTTAAAACTAAATGCACAAAAAATGCTAAAATAGGATTTCATTACCTGACATCATCGTGTTCTGTTATTAAATATCTTCCGAACAATAATGTTTAATGTACCGGGTGATTATAATTAAAGTGACGATTTCAAAAATCGATAATTTTAAAACTACTGGTCAGAATGACTTGATATTTTAGCAGAACAATCGTGAGGCAATGGAATTTTATTTGGCGAAGGAAAAAAAATAGTTCTAAAATGTGCCGAAAGATGGCACTGTCAGGGTAATGTCAGGGGAAAGACCAAAAATTTATTCTTTAAACACAGGAATGTTGTTAGCCAAAAGGAAAAAATAGAGTTCAGGGATTTACTAAAAATGTATTAGCGAAAAGACAAGAATACGTGTTTGCAGCGACAACAGCAATAATGACAAAAAAAGAAAAAAAAAGCTTTATGGAACAAACACTTTACTGATGATTAAAGTATAAGTTGTTCAATACGCCCTCCACTCCACCTTGTTCCGTTACTAATTGGAAGCGCAAAACGGCATGCTCCACAACAGATCAGAGGGTATCTGTACTGATGCAATGGGTGTGGTGTGTGGTTCTTGCCTTCAAGTCGGCTAGATTCTCAATTCGCCCGTTGTAAACAACATTCTTCAGGTACCCATAGTTGCCACGTATTAGTAATTTGTATATCTCCAGATAATCTGAACCCTGACAGCGCCATCTATCGGCACATTTTGGAACTGTTTTTTCCTTTGTCAAACAAAATTCCATTGCCTCACGATTGTTTTGCTAAAATATCAAATCATTCTAACCAGTAGTTTTAAAATTATCGATTTTTGAAATCGTAACTTTAATTATAATCACCCGGTATAATATACATTTAACGTTATTTTATAAAGCTGTTAAAAAGGTTTAAATGATTACATACAAACGTATCCACATACAAGGTAAAAGACATGTAAATCCGTATTAGAGTTCGTTCATAGTAAATTTGCATGTTTCATTCAAACTCGTGTTTCAAGCCAAACATTAAATTTCCATATTGCATGTCAATTAAAAATGTATTCAATAATTGTCTAATTAATTATGCTTTTGTACTTATATTTTGCGATACTTAACCTTCTGACATTTCAAAATATTCTCTCTTTCGTAATTGAAAATTAGGTCACTCAGTTATGTTTAATCAAGAAATCTTTCAAAAACATGAAATCCTGAAGCTTTGGCCGATGAATGGCCGTACTTACCGTAAAAGAGCATTTTTTTGGCACGGTTTCAGACTGTGTGAAGGAAGTTCTTGCCGAATGTTTGGTGAATGTCAGAGGGTTTTTAGCAGTGTATGACAGAGCGGAACAGTAAATAAAATGTGGTTTATTTAATAATTTGAATTGTTTTACAAGAGCATGTAATTAAAATTATTAAATGCGCCATGCTTCAAAACAAAATACACACAAAAAAAAAAAAATACTAAAGTAAGATTTGATTACCTGATATTATCGTGTTCAGTCATTCTATATCTACCAAATAATGATGTTTAATGTAAGAGTTTTAATATATGTTTAACGTTATTTTATAAAGGTATTAACAGGGCTTTAATAACTACGCGTACAAACGTACCCACATACAACATAAAAGACATCTAAATCCGTATTAGAGCTCGTTCATCATAATTTTCCACGTTTCTAATTTAAACTTATAAAACGTAATTGAAATTTGTCTTTCAATCCGAACATTAAATTTCCATTTTGTATAGCATTTAAAAAATATATTCCATGATTGTGTAGTTAATTATGCTGTCGTATTCATATTTTGTGATACTTAACCTTCTGACATTTCAAAATATCCTCACATTCGCAACTGAAAATTAGGACACTCAGTTATGTTTCATCAAAAAATCTTTCAAAAACATAAAATCTTGAACCTTCAGGGGATGAATGACCATAATACAGTAAAACAGAATTTCTTTGGCACGGTTTCAGACTGTGTGTAAGAAATTAACCTCGAATATTTGGTGAATGTCAGAGGTTTTTAGCAGTGCATAACATAGCCGAACAGAAAATAAGATGTGGTGTATTTAATCATTTGAATCGCAATGTCAGGAGAAATAAGACAATGCGATGCGTCTGATGCAGTTAAGACGGCGTAAATGATGAGGAATCATAAATTATGTCATTCCAAGCAGGAAATGGGGCTGGCTGAAACGTCAAAATACTATAGCTACATAGAACTTTTGAAGATATGCTTTTAAATAATAAATATGGATATGTCGATGCCGATTTTTGTCGTTTGCCCAATCCATTGTTGCGAGTGTGCCAACCATAAATGAAAATTATCGCCGTATATAAAGGATATTAAAGCCCTAACATTTACTTAAAAATATTGTTATATCGAAGAAGCTTTTATCTGTCTTAACGCACTGTACAATTTTAGTTAGCTTTCAATAAAAAAAAGCTACCTGTTGCTGCTGTTCGGAGGAAAGCAATTCTAAAAAAATTTGGTATATTTTCACCAATCATGATTTCACTCATCACCCCCAGACGCCCAAACCACCCTCCGTTCAAATATATATATATATATATATATGTGGCGTTTTGACGAAGATGAGACACCACGAGATGCAATACTCCACGAGAAAATGGTTGTTGGTTAAGGATATACAAAGTTGCAGTCGACATCAACAATCACGGCGAAGAGGTGAGGCAATGAAAAGAGTCCACAAGAGTTTCTTCCATAAAAAACAGCCAATTTCCAGACAAATCTTTTATTTAGAATAAGAGCGATGCCGTAAAAATTCCCACAGGTAGAAACTTATCGCCCTCAGGCTCCACGATGGATCACTACATTGTTTTAAAGATGTTAAAGAACAGTGTGAAAATTCTACGAGACGACGACACCAGATACATATTTGTTTATACTTCCAAACACGTCAAAAATCCTCCTCTCCGAAGGATGGCAGCGAGTTTTGTTCACTCAGCGTAGACATACAGAAAAACGACGTCACGTGCGCACAAACCAATGAGTGAGAGGAGACTTCCAGCCCAGCGAATGAGGTGAGAGGGAGAAGCTAACACGGAAGAGTTCGTCCCCTGGCCGCGCATCAATTTTGAAGTGAAAAAACCCCAGCGCGCGAAAATCAGAGCATGGAATAATAATAATAAAAAGAAAATGGCTTTTTAATAAACATTCGAAATGAGAAAGCGTCTCGGAATTTTATAGATTGGGGAGCTGATAAAAGCTACGAATGAACTTAAAATTTTAGATTAAGATTTGGAATAAGATAATTATTAATATACGGATATTTACTTTTAAAAGGACATTAAATAGGAATAAATATTATTAAGAATTAAGGAAATACTGACTATGTCAGAAGTTAGATTAATTTAAAGGACTAATGCGAAATAAATGTGAAGGATTTGCGAAGGAAATAATTTTTTGTATAACATATATATATATATTATGATATCTTTTCATTTTTAATTTCAACAATTCATCTTGATCTTATATTCTTATGCATTTTGGTATCGTATATATATTTTAAATATGTAAATAATGGTGCTAATTGATTTTAGCAATCTTTTAAATATTGTACGCTTTGAACTCTGCTGCAATTGCGCATTATCTTTGTGTATTTTTTATTTTTATTTGATTTCTGCTTTGTAGATATCTGATACCTCGTTATAGGAATTTCCAATAATTGATTCATTATTTTCATCACACGATTCATTATATGAATTTAACTAATCCCATTGTTTCTGAGTGTTACATTTATTTTCTATTCAGTGTGTTGGGATTACAATTTCGTTGTCAATAAATTATTACTTACTAAATCATAATTTCACAGTTTCTGTTGGTGTTTCGGTAATGTTTCATTAATGGTTATATATATATATATATATATATATATATGTTTTTATATATATATATATATATATATATATATATATATATATATATATATATATATATATATATACAGGGTGATTCATAAAAGATGGGCAGAACTTTAAGGGGTTATAGTACACTTAAAGACAAATAATATTAAATAGGAGACTAAGGGTCCCAGACGTATTCCCAAGGAGATAGGGGGCATTAAAGTTTAGGGTCCGAAATTTCAAATGATTATAAAACATGGAAAAATTGGTCGATTCGTTTGCGGTTTTTGCAAAAAATTTTCTTTATGCCAGTATTTTCTTGAAATAAAATTTTAAAGTTCAATTTCAAAAAATGCCGATAGGGGGCGCTTTAGACTTTGGAGTAACAAACAACTATTTTTTAACGTTATTTTTTGTATTTCTTTAAATGATTTCGAAAGCTTAGACTTAAACTTAAATTTTGATCTAAAAATCTGAGTCCTAACGAGTAGTTAAGTAGCGTAAACTGAAATTTGAAATTTGAAACCCTTCTCCCCCCAGAACAAAAATCAGTTATTCCCGATCTTTGTGTCGTAGATTAGGCTCTAACTACTGCCGCGTTTTGCTAAAATTATTCTTTATGTCAGTATTTTCTTGAAAATAAATTTTAAAGAAAATTTTCAAAAAATTCCGATAGAGGGCGCTTTAGACTTTGGAGTAACGAACAACTATTTTATACCGTTATTTTTTGTGTCTCATTAAATGCTTTCTAAAGCTTAGACTTAAACTTAAATTTTCAGCTCAAAATCTGAATCGCTGAGCGTGGTTCAGTAGCGAGGGGAGGGGGTTCAAATTTCAACTTCTGAACATAGTTCAGTTTGCACTACTTAACCATGCCCAACGATTCTGTGCTGTGATACGAGGCAAAAATACAACTTTCGTCAAGGACTGCATAGTCGGAATTCACTCATAAAGGCACTGGCACAGTTGGAAACGTCGCTCATGCAAACGTTAAAGCTCCATTCCTGACGCTAGTCACCGGGTGAAGAAGGAAACAGAAAGTATGCAAATGTCAAATGGGGAAGAAGAAGAACACGTATGCAAAATTTCGACACGATTCAGGCATAAAAACCACTGAACGGTGAGTCAAGTGTAAGTCGCTGTAGTAATGAATCGGAAGATGGTGCCCTTCACGAATAAGGAAAAGGCTGAGATGCATTTAATTTACGGAGCGGCAGATGGAAATGGTGCAGAGGCACAACGAATGTACGGAGAGCGATTTCCTAACAGGCGGTTGCCTAACCGCAAAACTTTCGAGCGCTTGCACAGACAGTTGTGTGAGACGGGATCATTTCTCGCTTCCCGGCCGAATGCAGGTCGTGCAAAAAAGGACGAATCAGTAGTTGTTGCAGAAGCCATTCTGGATGTAGTAGCGGCGCAGCCAAGTACAAGTACACGAACAGTGGCTAGCCAGGTGGATACCTCACAGTCCACGACTTGGAGGGTACTGAAGGATGAACATTTGCTCCCGTTTCATGTGCAACGAGTCCAGAAACTGTCTCCAGGGGATTATCCAAATCGTATTGAATTCGCCCGCTGGTTTCTGCAGCAGAACGCGCTAAATCCACATTTTGGACGAACTGTGCTTTTCACCGATGAATGTACCTTCACACGTGAAGGTACATTTAACACACACAATGCACATGTATGGGCGGATGTCAATCCACATGCTACGTATCCACATGCTCATCAGAGACGCTTTTCCATCAATGTTTGGGCAGGAATCCTCGGAGACCACCTAATCGGACCGTACCTTCTTCCTGAACGCCTCAACGGTAAAACATACCTCACATTTCTGCAACATGTGCTGCCAGACCTGTTAAACGTTGTTCCTCCACGCATCCGGCGGGTCATGTAGTTCCAGCACGATGGAGCGCCAGCCCATTACGTACGAGACGTCCGCAACTATCTGGACATCACATTTCCGAACAGATGGATTGGTCGAGGTGGTCCTGTTGCTTGGCCTGCTCGCTCGCCAGATCTTTCACCCCTCGATTTCTTTTTTTGGGGACGATTGAAGGCTCTTATGTATGAGACACCCATTGAATCCCCCGAGGAACTGGTCGCCAGACTTTCCGCCGCTGTAGGGGAAGTGCTCGAAAAGCCTGATGTTTTCGCGAATGTTCGCCGTTCCATTCGTCGCCGTTGTTCTGCGTGCATAACCTCTGGTGGTCACAATTTTGAACATTTATTGTGATTACATGTTAATAAATATGCTTTGGTAACATAATCCTAATTTGTGTCTTTTTACCTCGTATCACAGCACACAATGTGTGGACATGGTAAACTGAACTGTGCTCAGGAGTAGAAATTTCAAACCCCTCTCCCCAGAAACTTAACCACGTCTAACGATTCAGATTTTGGGCTGAAAATTTAAGTCTAAGCTTTAGAAAGCATTTAATGAGACACAAAAAATAACGGTATAAAATAGTTGTTCGTTACTCCAAAGTCTAAAGCGCCCTCTATCGGAATTTTTTGAAAATTTTCTTTAAAATTTATTTTCAAGAAAATACTGACATAAAGAATAATTTTAGCAAAACGCGGCAGTAGTTAGAGCCTAATCTACGACACAAAGATCGGGAATAACTGATTTTTGTTCTGGGGGGAGAAGGGTTTCAAATTTCAAATTTCAGTTTACGCTACTTAACTACTCGTTAGGACTCAGATTTTTAGATCAAAATTTAAGTTTAAGTCTAAGCTTTCGAAATCATTTAAAGAAATACAAAAAATAACGTTAAAAAATAGTTGTTTGTTACTCCAAAGTCTAAAGCGCCCCCTATCGGCATTTTTTGAAATTGAACTTTAAAATTTTATTTCAAGAAAATACTGGCATAAAGAAAATTTTTTGCAAAAACTGCAAACGAATCGACCAATTTTTCCATGTTTTATAATCATTTGAAATTTCGGACCCTAAACTTTAATGCCCCCTATCTCCTTGGGAATACGTCTGGGACCCTTAGTCTCCTATTTAATATTATTTGTCTTTAAGTGTACTATAACCCCTTAAAGTTCTGCCCATCTTTTATGAATCACCCTGTATATATATATAATTCAAAAACATGTACAAAAAATTATAAATTGAAAAAAAATGTCTCTGTTAAGTGTTAGAACGTAATACAATGATTCTGGAACGTGGTTTGTTTTGGCTTTATCTTAAAAAATAGCTGAGATATGGTAATTTGAAATTATAGGGTGGCTGAGATTTTGAAACAATCTGATATTTGTTATGCTGTAACTCTCGTATTTATGAACTGATATAAATATGGCTGATCATGTGTACAGAACATACCAAGGTCTAGACGGTTCGTTGGCCAGTTTCATGCGCCATCTTGTTTCAAAATGGCAGCAAGTTAATTTTTTTTTAATTTTTTTAAAAATTTAAAAAATGTATAAAAATTATAAATTGAAAAAGATGTTTTCGTTAAGTGTTACATCGTGATACAAGGATTCCGGAACATTTTTTGTTTTGGTTTTATCTTAAAAAATGGCAGAGATATGGCAGTTTGAAATTCTAGGGTGGCTGACATTTCGAAACAATCTGATTTGTGTTATGCTGTAACTCTCATGCTGAAATTCGCATTCAAATTCAGTATTAACGAAAACCGGGATTGAATCTTCTATAATCGGGTTCCAAGCAATTTAGCTTCGGGTGTTTGAGTGAAATTTTTAAAAACATGGACTGTGAAAGGTACCTTTTCCTCCCGGTACAGGCCGGAAAGACTTTTTTTTTAAATATTTATTTTCTATTTAAAAATAATTAGTTGCTGGTGTGACATAAAAACGACATACATTTTCACTTTGTCATGCATGATTCCAAATACCTGTGAACTATGAACTGGTATACATTTTGTTAATACAGCTGTAGTTAAACTGTAACATGCAACATATCATTATCAAAAGACAATTTCACTGATTTTGTTAAATTTTGTAAATTTTGCGTTACGGTTGTGAAATGTATGGTACATATATCTGAAAAAATAGATTAAAAGAACTGTTTTCCGTAGGATATAACTTTTAAAATTGTCAAAAATATTAAAATGCAAATTATTACATTAATTAAAACAAACTTTATGTTTTATATAATTATAACAATTAATTTTAAAAATTATAATACAAATTATAACAACATATAATATATAATTCTATCATTAATTACACAAATTATAGAAGTTATATAATAACAAATTTACCTACTATAATACAACATCTAAATTTTTACTAATTTTGGGGGCTAATATGAGACTTTTATGAGGCTAAAGTAAGGCACTATTATTTTTAAGTAGTTGCAATCACTAAGAAAATGAGAGACCTGTAACAAAATTGCCCCAGATCTAATGTTTCAGCTGTAATATTCAAATCTTTTATTTTCATTTTGATTGAATTTTGGAACATATTTCATGCGTCTGGGGCTAGAATACTGATGAAAACTCACTACACAAACTACCTCCCTAATTTATTAAATGATAATTCAGGGTAAAAAAACTATGAAGAAAAGTGTTTGCAGCCCTTAAAGTATACTTTTATGAATTTTTAGAAGTAAATTTGCAAAGCTATATAACACCCGATATTGAAATAATAATAATAAAAATGAATAAAACATGTGGTCTACGATCTTGACTGATAGAGTTAATTCGTTGTTCATTAATATTTATACAGCCGTGAAAATTACAAGTAATTTTTTGGATTTTTAATGTGACTTCAGGGAAAGGCAAGACGGCAACAGTATCCATAATGTCCACTGAAAAGATTTTATCTACTTTATAAACAGAATCAGTCCTTATACCTTATATCGGTCGTTAGGACACCTCAAACCTTGGATTGTTACCTCTCTTTCGTCTTCATCTACTTCGTTTGTAACACAAACGTATTTATAGTGACTAGACTTCGAGACTTCACGTTTAACGTCAGTCAAAATCAAAAGTTACTTTTTAAATATTATCTTGAAATACTAGTGTGTCGTAGACAACTGGATCAATTTCTTCCAATGTGGCATTTGAAATGAAATTTGTCAATGATTTTTCATTACTCCCATGCAAAGAAGGCAATTCCTCACTGTCTATGCTGTCGTCTTCTTTCAGGAATTTATGTCAAATTCTTTTTTAATTAAGTTTATGAATTTTTATAACTCCTTCATTTTTAGCTTAGTCTAACGGCATCTCACTTGCTATTGGGGTAATAACTTCTGTGTTAGTGCGATCCTCTGCTTCTTAAATTTATCCTGTGTAGTTTCCAACACTTGTATCTTCTTTTCCTCTTGTAGTATCATAATTTGGTCGGTATTTCTTCCGAGGTTTTTGGTTTTACTTCTCTTTTTTTGCTTTATTTCCTTTACTAGGCCCATGAACATAGATCTAAAGAAGGACTTCTAACGAAATAGTCTTTCCAAGAAGAAAATCATTCCTGGAAAAATGTCTCAAATAGGTGACGCATGTGTAGGACAGCTTCTCGATACGTCACCAGTTGGTCTGCTTCTTCAAACCGTTTGTCGTCTGGTGGGTATCTGATATACAGTTTCGGTTTGATGTTGTAGGTGGCGCTGCCTTAGCAGGGATTCTCGCCAGCTGCGCAGAACCGCGCGCATAGCTGTGCAGCTGTCATTTCGTTCCAGAGTCAGCTGGATGGAGAAGCCTACCAAATGGCTTAAGCACTCACAAGTCTCGTCCAAAAGAGTTGTTCTCTTAATTTTGAACCAATTCCAGATGAGAGACCTGCACCTGGACTGGCACCCCCAGAGGTAACGCTTATTCTAAACTTGGAGGACATTGGAGCCACGAACAGATTTTACGTGCACCAGCTCTCATTAACGTACACGGTCCCACAGCAGCCGCAGCCAAGAGAGGTTGTCACCCTCCGAAGCATTGACCACGGTCGATGCTGCTTCACTTTCGGTGATCTTCGACGAACTGATCACTTTCGACGAACCGAGCTTATTCGTATACGCGCAACTGCGGGACCCATTTCGTTCCAAAGTCGCAACACGATATTAACACTATATCTGATATACAGTTCCGGTTTGATGTTGTAGGTGGCGCTGCCTTAGCAGGGATTCTTGCCGGCTGCGCAGAACCATGCGCGTAACTGTGCAACTGCCATTTCGTTCCAAAGTCGCGACACGATATTAATACTATTTCGTTGGAAGTCCTTCTTTAGTTCTATGTTCATGACTACGCCTGTTAAGTGATTTAATTTCTTTTGCTGTTGATTTTCCTTCATCATATTCTTAAGTTTTCTGTCGCTTCGCGTCTCTCATTCTTCACGTATAATAACTTTTGAACTATCATCTATTCTTTTCCTTTTCTTCTTGGCAGCAGCATTTTTCTTTGTTATCTGTAAAAGCAACATCTTAAAAGAACTTTGAGAAATTGATGAATCTTCGCTCGCCGGAATTTTGTATTTGAGTGTTCTACGTCAAAAGTTTTGACGTCTGACAGAAAAGTTTTCTTATCAGAAAAGTAAAGTTATGTAATGTATATATATTTTTTCTTAATTTTTTTAAAATATATTCATAATAGATATAAGTAAAATGATGTATTGCTTACAAATTACAAAGCCAATTTTATTTCTATAAAAAAAATTGTGTGTCTCAAGCCCTAATTAGCCCTAATTGTTTTGGGTTTCTCATAATAGCCCCATTTTTTGGAGTGTCTCATATTAGCCCCATCCCATTTTTGGGGTGTCTCATATTAACCTCCTTTTTGGGGTGTCAGATATAAGCCCCAGTTTGAGGGGTGTCTCATATTAAACATATTTTTTTGAGGGTGTCTTCTTTTATTACCCCCATTTTTAGGGTGTCTCATATTAGCCCTATTTTTTGGGGTGTCTCATATAAGGCCCCATTGATCGTACTTTTTTCTTTTTTTTATCATAAATTATTGGTTTGGACAAGCAGCTCCTCTATTTAAACTTAAAAAATGAAGCACACGTTTGAAATAGAAGAACCGACGACGTTGTAAACAGATTAAAGCATTTTTTTAAATTACTAAATGCTGAAATATACATGTAGTTATAACTGTAAATATAAAGACATATACTATCATTATTACATGCAGATAATTACAAGAGTAATTGTAGAGACATGTCCTATTTTTAGGACGCCTGACCCGACAGCGCTAAAAATATTGTAAATTATTAAATTTTATAAAAGATAGTTATTTCTCGGAAAAATATAGAAACTAGAATGAAATACACACATTAAGTTATAAAATCTGTTTAGAAAAACTCCATAAATAGTAGAATAAAAAAATAAACGCTTTGAAAGAATAAATATGAACCTAATTTCGAAATTTATTACAAAAATGTTATCATCCAGAATTTTTTACTTTCACATTAATTAAACAAAAACTTAGCTAATGCACGCTAAAGCACATGCGCAGCAGCATACTACTGCTTATTTTACTGTTGATTACTGTTCATTTTACGGTATAATACTGGCAGCTGGAATGCCAGTATTATACAGTAAAATCAACACTTTTTTTGCAGTGTAATTAATAACTTTACATTAACAAATATTACAATTAATAATATTTTATTACCACATCTGTAACAAGAAATGATTAAACTCTGCTTCAACGATTACTGACAGCTATATTAAGAAATAGCTTAATAATATAGCTGCTCTTCAAAGAGCAGAATTACAAAAGTACTAAACAATTCAGTCAATAAGCTCAGAGTACGCTAATAAAAAAATGCTCGACACCACAACCAAGACAAAACGCGACCGTTCCAGTTATATTTTGGTTTTGCTTATTGCTACGAGTGCAACTGTATTTATCTTTAAACTTTTGTTATGAATCCTGCTCTTGAAAATTACATTAAATGATTTATTGTCACCTATAATATGCACGCGACACTTTTTCTTTCTCTGTGTTATACAGAGGCTTTTGAAGTATTGAAAATGTAGTTGCCGAATGACTTTTATGCGTAACGCGGCAGATTGTCCTTTACTCGAAGTAATTAACGAATTGATTGAGAACAGAGAAACTTAAGGTCAAGCAATTACTCGTCTGAATCTCATAATCAAATCCCATCTGTAAAAAGAATAAGCTAACAGTAAAGCTAACAGCGGAATGAAAAAGTACAAAGAAAAATGACCTACACTTATTTAAGATATAAAAAAATAACAGCTGGAAATGGCGTGTTAATTGTCTTTTTCATAAGAATGAAATAAAAATAGAATGTGTTCCAAAAGTTACTAAGCGATTTTAAAAGTTAATAAGTTTTGACATAATTAATTTTCTAAACGGAAAAGAAAGAAATTTGCTTGTAAAGTTATTAATTTTTAAAATCCTCTATTAACTTGTGGGCCATTCTGTATTATAAATCTATGGCCAGAAAAAAGTTTTAAAACAGTGCAATATCACATAATAAATATTTATATGCCGGATGTGGTGATAAATTTCGTGGTTCATTATTACTTTTTACAAAGTTAATAATGGTAGAGACTTATTTGAAACATTTTACTTCAATATAATAATAATAATTTAGTGCAAAATGGTCTTTAAAAGATACAAAACTTTATTAAAAAAAGAAAAAGAAAGAAAGAAAAGAAAAGAAACAAATCTACGCATTTTGAAGGGATACTTTTTATAATAAAAATAATAAAAGTTAGTGCAAAATGGTCTTTTTATAATACAAAACTTATTTTATAAAAGAAAAGGAAAAAAAATCTACGCGGAAAAAGGGAGAAATTTTATTTTAATTTCTATTATAATTTACTATCCAGAATTTATTTTTATGCATCTTTGACAAAGTGTTAGCTTTAGTACAATTACATATTAATTAAAGATTAATAAAAGTCGCCGCTTTGATGTATTTGCATAGATAGAATGTAACAAAAATATTATTCTATGTTTGTTATATTACCACATCTTTAACCAAAAATATTCACACACTGTTTCAAAGATTACTGACAGCTCTAAGAAATAGCAGAGTGCTTTTCAAACAGCAGAGTTACGAAAGTACTAAACGATTCGGTCCATAAGCTTGGCCTTCGTTAATAATAAAAAAAAAAAAAAACCACTCTACACGACAACGAAAACAAAACAAAATCGCCCCAGTCCTTCTTCGATATTTATTGCTTTGAGTACAACTGTATTTATCTATAAGCTTTTGTTATGAACGATGCTCTCGACGGTTACATAAAAGGATTTATTGTCACCTATAAGCACACGACATTTTTTCCAAAGCAGTGTGTTATAGACAGACGCTTTTGTGGCATTGAAACGCTGTTGCCGGACTTCAATGGTAACGCGGAGATTGCCCTTTACTCCAAGTAATTAACGAATTGATTAAGAATAAAAAAAGTTAAGGTCAATCAATTACTCGTCTCAACCACATAATCAAATCCCATCTGTAAAAAGAAAAGGTTAACAGTAAAGCTGACAGTGGAATTAGAAAGGACAAAGAAATAATATCTTAACTTATTTAAGAAATCTAAAATAATAACAGCTGGAAATTGCGAGTTAATTGACACAATGATGAAATAGAATTGGAATATGTTCTAAAAGTTACTAAGCGATTTTAAAACATAATAATTTTTCATGTAATTAATTTTCTAAAAAGAAAAAAATGCGTCTAAAGTTATTAATTATTAAAATCCCCTTAATTTTTGGGGCATTGGATAATAGAAATCTATGGCCAGAAAATAGTTTTAAAATTTCTTTTTAAAACCAGTGCAATAACACATAAGGAATATATATATATGTGGGGACATATTTAAGGGCTCCCTATTACTTTCTATAAAGTTAACAATGATAGAGACTTTTTTAAACATTTTATTCCAGTAAAATAATAATAATAATAACTTTAAGGATACAAAACTTTATTTTTAAAAAAATCTACGCGTTTTGAAGGGATAAATTTTAATTTATTTTCAATTGAAATTAACAATCAAGAATTTATTCTTAAAATTTTTTAACAAAGTGTTAGCGTTAGTATGATTCTATATTATTTAAAGATTAATAAAAATCGCCACTTTGATGTATTTTCATAGATATTATTCTATGTTCATTATAGTACCACATCTTTAACAAAACTAATTACGCTTTCAAAGATTTCTGACACTAGAAGAGAGTGCTCTTCGAAGAGCAGCACAGTGCACTCCCGATTATCCGAGTTAATAACCAGGAGAGGTCGCACGGATAATAGAAAAATACGTATAGTCCGAAAACTCCTTTCTATTGAAAAAAAAAATCAACATTAGTACAAAAATATAAAAAAATGCTTACATTTGCATGCTGTATAACATCAAACTAGGAATTTTCCTTTTAACATTTACCGCTTAAAAAAAAAAAAAGAAATCTGTAATGCGTCTTTGATTCTGCTGTTTGTTCATCTTTTGTCGTATATCGACATATATTTTACGAACCGCAGTAATATCACCGTAATCAAATCCTCTTTGTCCCATATAATCTAAGAAAATTTCACAGATTGTTGCGCAGCAGAATGAGAAATTGTATTTCCCTCTCTTAGTACATGTTATGCATCAGTACTATCATTACTATTAGATTTAACAAGAAAGTTGGTAAAGATATCTTCATCTGTCAAATACTGGAAGCCACGCTGACATGCATCCCTTTGAAACCAATTTTCTAAATTTTCTTCATTAAGATTTTCGAAACCTTCAAATTCTTTTGCTTGTTCAAGAATGCTGTTTTCATATTCTTCTTGAATATCTGAAGAAGATCGTTCATCAAGCGGTATGATCTTTCCCCACGATCATGATAACATATAGACGATTTTACCTTTGACTATGCTGCTGATATTCTATATACTGCACCAATAACGAATATTACTTCCAAAAATTTGGTAGTGTTATAACTTCATGAAACAATCATTTCAAAAGTTCAGATCTGCAGTGTCGTTTCATTGCTGAAATTACACCTTGATCCATAGGCTGTATCGCTGCTGTAACATTTGGAGGGGAAAATTTACCGGTAATCAATCCGTCATTAGACGCTAGGAAACTTTTATTTGGATGTGAAAGGGTAATGTCTAAAAGCAATAATACGGCATTTTGGGGTAAGTATTTTACTTGTAAGTGTTTCCTGACTCTAGGAACAAAATGTTCATGGAACCATCGGAGAAAATTGCCCCTTGTCATCCATTCCCCTTTTTGATTGAAATAAGTAACAGGTAATTTTTTTGGTTCAGTACCCTTAAACGAGTGAGGTTTCATAGCCTTTCCATTCATTACAAGTTTCATTTTATGGTCACCTGAAGCATTTGCATAGCACATGATGGTAATGCGCTACTTCGACGATTTGTGGCCTGAAGCTGACTTTTCTTCCCGTGAAGCAAATGTTTTTGTTGGAAGACATTTTCCAAATAATTCTGTCTTATCGGCATTATAAATTTGATCGCGAATCAAATTTTCTTTGTCAATAAATTCTTGAAATTTCACACAAAACGATTCTGCAGCAGTCACATCCGCATTTAAACGTTGTCTTTCAACATTTAACTGCCAAATTCCATAGCGTTGCTTGAATCGAGTGAGCCCAGGGCCGAAACTGGCTTTATTTTCAACCGAGGAAAACCTGGATTTTGCCCCTCCCCCTTCCTCCGCAAAGTAAATTTACAAAGAGAATTTTACGAAGTTGCTATTAGCCGACTTATTTTAAAATTAAAAATATGTAATCATAAAATACGTAATATTGAAATACGTAATCAACTTTGACAAATATTTATTCATTAAAACCTGCGAAAATGGAATCAAAAGAAACCGGAAAAAATTCAGTTTTACCCAGGTTTCGATCTTAGCAGGTATAAATGTTGGTATTCTTTCTGTTGTAACTATGTAATTTTTTAAATTAAGATATGTTCCATCATAGAATAACTTCATTTTCCCATATTTTACTGTAGTTGTAGTATTACAATTTATTACAATTGAGACGTTTAAAGTCATAGTGATATGAGTCACATTGTCTTACGAACTCGAAAACCAGGATTTACTGCAGGCATAACAAATAATACCAATACCGTAATATATCTTCGTGAACTATCTACAGCAGTTTCGTGAAAGTATCTCTTATACCGCTCTTCTTATTTATAGACTGATTTGTCTAGATACTTTCCGGCAATAAGATATTTTTACTCAACTTTCATATATATAAATATATATATTTGGTACAAAACGACAAACCAAATCTTCATGTGGCGTCCCCTTCGCCTTCTGTTTTGGCGCCCCCTTCGCCTTCTGTTGTGGAGCCCGGGGCACATGCCCCTTCGGCCCCCTACGCTTAGTTTCGGCCCTGAGTGAGCCAACCAAATAAAGCATTAAATCGTGTTCTAATTCTAGTGCTTCATAAAAAAAATCTCGCTTTTTCGGAACACATGGCACCCGAAATAGACATACCTTCTGTTCTTTTTTGATTAAACCACTACTGTAGTAGAACAGAATCTAGATCTTTGTATATTGATGTTTTCAGAATTTTCCGCTTCGAAAGTGCAGATTCGTCATCAGAATCTCTCGTGAAGGTAATGAGTTTTTCTTTGTTCTTTTTATATCTCCCACAGTTTGTACTCCGATTTGATAATCCTTTGCTAATTTGCTAGCTTATTTTCCATTATCAAGTTTTAGAAGGATTTCTAATTTTTGTTTAACATTCAAAACGTTTCGTTTCGCTTCACACCAATAATTTTTACCAGTAAAAAATTCCACGCTACTAACTGACGGTAAACAAGACGCAAAAACTAAAGGAACACGTGGCGAAAGTAAGAGAGGACAACTGAAAGGCTATTGTACAAACAACATTCCAATTCCTTCCATTCCCTTCAATCCTAATCCTACCCCGTCAAACAGGTTCCAGAGCGTTCGACTTAACCTCTACTCACTTCACAATACTATCAGCTAAACCTAAACCAGACAGGATTCTAATTCACATCAAAATCGATTTTATATGCATGATAAGCGTAAAAACGTTTCTCTTTAAACCTTTTTTGTGAGTCCGGAATACTCACGGATAATCGAGAGTATAGTGTATTGCAAAATTACTAAACGATTCGGTCAATAAGCTTAGTGTCCGTCAATAAACAACCGCTCGACACGACAACGAAGGAAAAACGAAATCGTCTCGGTTCTGCTTCACTTTGATTTATTACTTCGATTGCAACTATTTATCTATAAGCTTTTGTTATGAACGATGCTCTCGACAGTTACATAAAATGATTATTTTCCCCTATACACACGCGACATTTTTTCCAAAGCACAGGCGGTTTTGTGACATTGAAACGCTGGTGCCGAATGACTTTAATGGTAATGCAGCAGATTGCCTTTACTCCAAATAATTAACGAATTGATTGAGAACAGAGAAAGTTAAGGTAATAATTTTTGACGCAATTAATTTTCTAATTAATAATTTAAAAAAAAATAAAATGCGTCTAAAATTATTAATTTTTAAAACCACCTTAATTTTTGGGGCATTCTGTATTAAATCTATAGTCAGACAATAGTTTATTTATTTTTTATTTATTTTTATTTTTATTTTATTTATTTATTTATTTATTTATTTTTTTACAATATTAGTGCAATAACACATAATGAACATTTATTTATGGGGTGCAAGGACATATTTTGTAGCTTAAATTATTTTTTACAAATTTAACGATGATAAAGATTTATTAAAATCATTTTACTCCAGTAAAATAATAATAAAAAATAATAAAAGCTAGTGCAAAATGGTCTTTTTAAAATACAAAACTTATTTTAAAAAAAGAAAAGGGAAACAAAAATTACGCGGAAGAAGGGAGAAATTTTATTTTAATTTCTATTATAATTTACTATCCAGAATTTATATTTATGCATCTTTGACAAAGTGTTAGCTTTAGTACAATTACATATTAATTAAAGATTAATAAAAAATCGCCGCTTTGATGCATTTGCATAGATAGAGCGTAACAAATATATTATTCTATGTTCATTATATTACCATATCTTTAAACAAAAATATTCACACACTGTTTCAAAAATTACTGACAGCTGTAAGATATAGACAGCGCTCTTCAAACAGCAGAATTACGAAAGTACTAAGTGATTTGGTCAATAAGCTTAGTGCCCGTTAATAAACAACCGCTAGACATGACAACGAAGGCAAAACGAAATCGTCCTAATTCTATTTCGGTTTTATTTATTCCTTCGAGTACAACTGTATTTATCTATAAGATTTTGTTTCGAACGATGCACTCGACGGTTACATAAAATGATTTATTGTCACCTATACGCACGCGACATTTTTTCTTTCTCTGTGTTATACAGATGCTTTTGTGACATTGAAAAACGCTGTTGCCGAATGACTTTTATGATAACGCGGTAGGCTATCCTTTACTCCAAGTAATTAACGAATTGATTGAGAATGAAGAAAAGTTAAGGTCAATCAATTACTCGTCTCGACCACATAATCAAATCCCATCTGTAAAAAGAAAAGGTTAACAGTAAAACTGACAGTGGAATGAAAAAGAACTAAGAAATAAGACCTACAGTTAAGAAATCCGGGAATTTACAGCCTGAAATTGCGAGTTAATTGTCAGAATGATGAAATAAGAATACAATGTGTTTCAAAAGTTACTAGGTGATTTTAAAGCTTAATGATAGCTGACATAATTAATTTTCCAAACGGAAAAGAAAAAATAGCGTCTAAAGTTATTAATTTTTAAAATCACCTTAAATTTTTTGGGGTATTCTGTAATATAAATTTATGGCGAGAAAAGAGTTTTAAAATTTCGTTTTAAAACAAGTGCAATAACACATAATGAACATTATGTGTTATTGTACTGAAAAAATGCGTCTAAGATTATTTATTTTTAAAATCACCTTATTTTGGGGGCATTATGTATGGGGTGTGGGGAGATATTTTGTTGTTCACTTTTAATTTCTACAAAGTTAACGATAACAGATATTTATTTAAAACACTTTTCTCCAGTAAAATAATAATAATAATAATAATAATAAAATTTAGTTCAAAATGGTCTTTTTAAGATACAAAACTTATTAATTAAAAAAGATTTTTTTAAAAAAGATTTAAAAAATCTACACGTTTTGAAAGAATGGATTTTATTTCAATTTCTGTTATAATTTTCTATCCAGAATCTATTTAAAAAAAAAAAAAATTAAACGAAGTGTTTCCGTTAGTACGATTCTATATTAATTTAAGATTAATAAAAATCGCCGCTTTGATTTATTTTGCATAGATAGAGTGTGACAAAAATATTATTCTATGTTAATTTTATTACCGCATCTTTCACAAAAAATAATCACACACCGTTTCAAAGATTGCTGTCATCTGTAAGAAATATCAGAGTGTGTTTGAAACAGTAGAATTATAAAAGTACTAAAGTAGCGATACTTAACCTTTGATGGTGAGAAATACCACCATCTAGATCTAAACTAGCACACACTATAAAAAAAAAAGTATTTGGTTTTTTTTCTGCATATTAACAGAGTATTTGGTATCATTTTAATCAGTGAACAGTGAACAATACAAATTAATGATCCATTTTAGGATCAGCGCATACAGATAGATAATTGTGGAACAAAGTGAACCACGGCAGTCAAGGAAATATTTGGTTTTCCGTTCCCACGAATGATTTAACTACACCTAATAAAAATGTCATGGAGAAAATTGTCAGAACAATAATATGACACATTTATTTATGAGAGCTTAAATAGGCACGAAGACCTCACAAGTCAAAGCATCTTTACCTCCCAGACACAGCACGGCGTCAAGAGGAATCGCTATTGTACCGACGGACCTATGAAACACTCAAGGGGAGTACCAAATTTCTCCCGCATGCCAATGGGCATCTCTCTAAAATCAGAGGTATGGCCGAAACATGCAAATTTTCAAGAAGTTAAAACGTATAAGGCCTTAATTTTATGTGAAAAGGGAAAAATGGTTCCATCCCTTTTTTTTTGCTCCACGAAAAGAATGTGATTTTTCTTGAGAGTTCAGATTCAAAAAAGATGGAAAAGTAGAAGGTTGACTGCTCTCTAACTAAAAAAACAGATTTTGAGTGTGTGTGCCAATAGATGGAAATGTACGCGCTAAGAAAAAGCGAAAACGCGTCAGCCATTACCTCCTGCTGTCAACGTTATCTAGTAATATAAGGTAACAAACAATCTTCCTTCACCATTGTTCCATTTTATTTAATTAAGCTATATTCTTTTAAGAATACGAATTTTAAGTGTGTATGAAGATCCTACCCCGATCTAAACATAAAAAGGCTAATCAAATAAATACTTCTAGGGTATGGAACTCTGCCTTTCAAAATCGAATTTTTTTAATTCAGTAAGATAAACTGTAATTCTCAGAAAATAAATGTTGAGAATACAGTTCTCAACTAGGATTGAATATTTTTATTTTTTTTTAAACATTTATGTTTGTTTTTAATCATATGCTTATAATTACCTTGTAAATAAACTCAATTTTATATTCAATTAATTTTAGTCAGTTTTCCTTTTGTTTACTTAATTTATTGAATTAATATTAAGTCTTTTATTTTAGGAAATGTTTTCTTTAATATTACAATCTAGGTTTTAAAATAAGCCATTATATATTTAATGTTACATAACTCTCTGCAGGTAACCTTTGATGATTGTAATTGGCTCAAAGAGGATCCGAACATCAAAAATAATTCACAACGCAACTTTTTCTTTTCTATAATTAATTGATAATTTGTCTAATAAAATTTTCTAAGTATAAATTATCATATCAGATCCTTAGAGTCATAGGTGCAAAATAAATACTATACGTCTCGGATAATTTAAAATACTCATATTAATCAATTAACAGCAATATAGTGGTAAATCCTATGCAGTCAGACTTAAATTCAAATAATTTAATTGATCACTCTGTAGCATTCCATCATAGGGTTTACCAAATTAGAAGTGGTACCGTTACCTCTTTCTAAATTATTTTAATATATTAATTTAATTTTAGAAATAGAACTTTAGGTTATTGTATAATTTTTTAAATATAAAAATATATATGCAATATTAAGACTAACAAAAAAAATTTTTTTTTTGCTAACATAAATGTTCTTAATTCTAATTCTTTTGAAAAAATTTTTTTTCCTCTTTTCAACAACTAATTAAAAAAAAAAAAAAAAAAAAAAATTTAAGCATTCATTGGGGAATCTTCATACACTCTGTAACATGCATATACCTGGCAATTCTTTTTGGGTACCTCACTAAATATATAATGATATATTAAATAATAATAAGTGTTATTGGATTGATTTGTATTAACAAAGAATTGAAAATATGACTTGTGTTACATATACTGCAACAGCAGCAAATATAAAATAAATACATAATAATGCTCAAATATTGAAATGATATATATTATATATAATTAATTTCTCGAACAGTGCATAACAATTCACCATTGGGTATCTTTTATTTTATGTTAAACAATTTTTTTTTTTTTGCTCTCTCTCTATTTTATGATTTTTGTACTTTAATTGGATGAATAAGCGTAAAAGTCAAAGAATTAGTAGAATAGATACTGGTGTCAAAACTAGACAACAATTACGCGAATTAAATAATCAAACTGTAGACACTAATATTATTTGTAATAATAGTAATAATAATAATAAGAAAAAAAAGAAAGAGAAGAAAATTATAAATTCTGAAAAAGCTACTCCTAAAATTACTACAATGGACACCCCAAATGCAGATAGCCTAATTAATCTGATTCCATACTATGATGGAAAAAAAGAAGCAAATATTAACCATTTTTTCTTACAATTTGACAATCTCATCAATAAAACTGAATTGAATAATGATTCTAAATTAACTATATTAAAGGCGAAAATTGTAGGACCTGCTAAAGATAAATTGATGAGGGATCAAAATTTGTTCGTGGAACAGAACTTAGAAACCTTTAAAACAAAGTTAAAACAATTATTCGAACCCAAAACCACATTTCTAGAAGCGCAAAAGAAATTTTGCAATCTCAAACAAAAACCGGAACAAAACATGAACGAATTTATATTAGAGTTTAATGCGGCAGCAGACCTTTATCTAAAAAAAAGTGGGCAAGATATAGGAGCTAACAACAGCTCTACATTCATGGAAATGATCAAATTATCTCAGTTTTTGGAATCAATTCGTAGTGATTTAAGTCTGGAAGTAAGAAAAAACTCTCCGCCGGACTTTAAAACAGCGTGCAACATAGCCTTAAAATTAGAGGAGGCTTATTCACATGTCAATTTAAAGGACATCAACAACATTTCCAAAACTAAAGATTCTGATTTGTTAAATGAACTGCTTAAACTCAATGTAGAAAGTGCAGAGAATATAAAATTATTAACCGCGGAATTAAATAACATAAAATTAAAGGTAAATGCCACTAACAATGATACAACTAGGTTTTGCAAGTACTGTAAATCCACATCCCATACGAACCCACATTGTTGGTTTTACAAGGGCAACGAACAAAACAGCAGTAATTACGTGGACGAAAATAAAAAAATTCCTGAGAATATTCAAATCGAAAAACCAAATTTTTATCAAGGGGGAAACCAACAAGCTCAGGGAAACTTTCAGCAAACCCCAAATTACACGCACCAAAACTTCAACCCTATGCAATATTCTGCTCCTCAGTACATGTACTATGCACCACCCCCACCCCACCAACAATTTATGCCGATATCATATCCCAGTTTCGGAAATTATGGAGGCAATTTCAACGAACAGAGATCATATGACCAGCGAAGAAATTATAGAGGGCATAGAGGGGGCTACAAACAAAATAATTATAAAAAACATGATTATACAAAAAAAAATAATTCACAGCAGACATTTGAAAACAATAAACAAGATAAAGATCATGATCAGAATTCTAGTAACAATAAGGGAAACTAAAGTCGGGACTTACATTCTCAAATACAAGGCACCCGCGTAAGTCTCACTGCGGGTCTAAAAAAAATAACAAAATTATTGCTAGTGTCAAAAGTAATGACAATTCTCAACTTCCGATTATTACTTTTGAAATTAATGGTGTTAAGATTAATGCTTTGACAGACAGTGGGGCGGCAGTAACTTTGGCATCACCTATATTGTTCGAACAATTAAAGAATGCACACGTAAAATATAAAAATCTCTGTAACCAGGTAAAAATTCAAACATTAACAAATTCGACAATCTCTTTTAAGCAATGCATTAAATTAACTTTCAAATTGGAGAACGTTTTTGTATCGGGGGCATTCTATGTTACAACTCAAGATTTTGGTCGGAACTACAATATGCTATTGGGATTCGATTTCCTCAAAACAAATAATATTATCCTAGATTTTGAAGATAAAACCATGAAATTAAAAAACAAAAACATTGCACTTCAATTTCTAGAAAATGAACCTCAAAGTCTGATAAGTAACTTAACTGCTAACTCTAATGAGAATCAAAATAAAGAAACAATACGCAAAAAGAAAAAAAAACGTATCTCGCACAAAAATTTTGTTACAGCAAAACTAACACACACAACGGAGTTACTACCAGGCGAAAAAAAAATTGTTGCATTACTATTAGATCCAGATAAATTCGCAACTACAAATACAATACTCTTGGAACCGATTAAACATAATATGAAAATTTATTATAAAACATCAATTCACGAAATTGCCAAGGATAATAAAATTCATATAATAATCACTAACAAATCACAACAAAAATTAATCTTAACAGAGGGAATGAACATTGGCAAAATTTCTAAACATTTTGAAATAAAATCAGTTGACACTGAGGGTCAAGAAGTAACGAAGCAGGTAGTGCACATTAATAATCTGAATTTAGAGCAAGTTCGTGAACGGAGAAAAGCAGAACTTAGATCAGACGACTTTAATTTACAACATTTAGACTCGGACACAGCAGAAAAATTAAAAAAAATACTTCTAAATAATGCACATGCCTTTTCTAAGAATTACGATACACTCGGACAATCTTCATTAGTCGTCCCAAGATTTAATTTAATACATAATTATCCTCTGCAGACTAAACCATACAAAACTGCACACAATGTTAAGGAGTATGCTAAAAAAGAAATTGAAAAACTTTTGAGAGCAAATATCATTCGTAAATCCAACTCTGATTACGCTTTCCCTGTTATTTTCGTTAAAAAAAAATCTTTGCAGAAAAACGAACAGGCTAATGAAGTTAAATATCGTATGGCGGTCGATTATAGACTTTTAAATGAAATACTTCAAAATTATGCGTACCCCATACCCGAAATTAAAGAGATTCTGCGGAGAATGAGTGGAAAAAAATATTATACAGTACTGGATCTACACAGTGCGTTTTTCCAAATAAATTTACGTGAAGAAGACACTGAAAAATTAGCTTTCATAACGGAGCACGGTAAATTCTCCTTTTTAAGATTGCCGTTCGGAACGCGACTCAGTACTGCGGTGTTTGCAGAATTAATTGATAAAGTGTTGGGCCACTTTAATGAAGATCAAGTCGCTTATTTTATTGACGATGTGATCCTAGCAAGCGACTCACTCGAAGAAATGTTAGATCTGTTAGACAAAGTCCTTAAAGCTTTTATTGAAAATAATTTAACTATTGAGCCTACTAAAATACAAGTCTGTATGTCAGAAATCGAATTTCTCGGTTTCACCCTAAACAGTGAAGGATACTCTCCTTCAAAAAGAAACATAGATAAAATTCAAAATTTAGTTAAACCTAAAAATAAGAAGGGAGTTAAATCTCTACTTGGTCTTTCGAATTATTTTAGATCGCTTATTAAAGACTATTCTAAAATAGTTGACCCATTAATTAATCTTACTAAAGACAAAGTGAAATTTAAATGGTCTGACATAGAAGAAAATGCTTTCAAAGAAATCCAAGCAGCGATAGTTAAAAATCCCACATTAAAACCCCCGGATTTCTCAAAAGATTTCATTTTAATCACAGACGCTTCTAAAACAGCTATTTCTGGAATTTTAGCACAAGAATACGACGGAGAACAGCTGCCAATTGAACATTTTGGGCGAAAATTAAGGGATCCCGAAAAGAACTACCCCAGTTTCAAACTCGAACTACTGGCGGTTCATGAAGCGGTGATGTATTTCAAGCATATTCTCGCAGGGAGAAAATTTAATATTTATACAGACTCCAAAGCGCTAACGTATTTTTTAAATTTGGAAAAGCAACCAGACATTGTAGCAAGGTGGTTGGACAATTTGTCCCCTTTTAACTACTCTTTTCAGCATATCGAGGGATCTAAAAATCCTGCTGATTATGTTTCGAGGAACATTAATAATATAATTTCAAGAGAAAAATTGCAAAATTCATTGTTTACGGTAAACAAAGCTCTATCAGATGAAAACATTAAACTACAACAATTAGAAGACGAAAAATTAAATAAAATAATAAACAAAATTAAAACTGACAAACAAAACAAAACCACAAAAAAATTCACTCTCAATCAAAAAGAAATATTAATATTAAAGCCAGGCTCTGATACAAATGAACTGTTAATTGCTCCGGATAAACTTAAAGCTGAAATAATACAGGAAGCTCATAAACCACATTTCGGATTTTTTAAAACTTATCAAATAATAAAAGCTAGATTCTACTGGTACGGGATGTACAGGGATGTAAAGAATTATTGTACTAAATGTATACCATGTAACACGACTAAACAACATCAAACTATTAAAGTTCCCACACAAAAAATAATCAAAGATAAAGAAATCGGATCAGTTTTGCATATAGATTTAATTGGTTTGCTTCCAATGACGCTACGCAAAAATAAATTTGTATTTATGATTATTGATTCCACATCAAGATTCTTGGAGGCTGTACCGGTTCGCAATTGTGAATCACAAACACTTCTAAACGTATTGAATCGCTACTTTAGTAATTTCGGATTGGCGCGATCCATAAAATTGGATAATGGCCGGTATTTTCACTCTGATTTATTCAAAGAATACATGGATTCTCTTAACATAGACCTAGATTTTACGTCCGTGAATAATCCACGCAGTAATGGGCTCTGTGAAATCAGTAATAAAATATTAAAAAATTCAATTGTGGCTATGTGTAAAAACTCTTTAGAATGGGATACCAGGATTGATTTTTTTAAAATTAATTATAACAGTACGCCGCACAGAGCTACGGGATTTTCTCCGGCACTTCTATTTTTCGGTAGAGAAATAAGAACTCCTTTTTCCATACACTTGCCCGACCAAGACATAATTGTCAAAACCTACGTTAAAAATAGAGTCCAACATATTGAGGAAATAAAGAAATTAGCCTTACAAAACCAAAAAAAAATGATGGCGGAGTACATCGACAGTACTCCAGTCCAAAAAGTAAAATTTCTACAAACGGGACAAGAATGCTACTTAAAAGTCGTGGGTAAACCAGGTGTACTTCAGCCAAAATTCTTGGGACCATTCGAGGTGGTAAGGAAGCTTAGGAATAACAATTACCTATTAAAGGAAATTGCATTCCCAGATAAAGCGACTATTAAACGCCACATAAATAAATTATTCTCACCAACGAAAGTGGAATCACAGACTATACACATAAATTCCTAGATAGGGAAGCGAGAAATTTTTTTTCTCTTTTATTGCTCTCGAGGCAATATGTATATATTTATTTTAAATTTTTATCGTTTATAGATGTCTTATTTTTCTTTAGTTTAGTACACATTTTATAATTTTCCATTATTGTTTATTTACAGTACATTGAGGACAGGTTACTATTTAAAAAAAAAAAAAAAAAAAAAAAAAAAAAAAAAAAAAAAAAAGATCATTTAGGGAGGATACTGCAAGTTTTTTTTCTTTGCTACACAGTGTACTACTGAGGGATTTGGCTCGTCAGAGGGAGTTATGAAGAAACATGCACGTTAAATAAAAAAATAATAATAATTACGGTAAAAATAAAAACAGAGGCAGCCTTGCCAGGGTATCACCCTTTCAAACCCATTTTATACTAATTTATATAACAAAACAAAAAAAGATTTTTAATATATAACCTTACCCCTCTACTAAAAGTGAAAATAAAAGTCTTTATATGTAGCACAAAACATATAACTAATCGATTTAAAATTACAAGTCAACATCTATTCACTCGGCGACACAAATATAAATAATAATAATACAACATTTTATATTGACCAATATTTATAATAATTCATCCTTTGCTTAAAGCCACGGATTGACGAATCCACTTGAATTATTATAACAAAAAAAAATCGGTCAGATTTTACAAAATTATTTTAGTTTAATATTTGATATAATCTATAACTGGGTTAGAACAACGCGTTTCAATTTTAATTTTAGAATAATCGTACGATTTCATATTATAAAACAAACAAGTAAAAAAAAAAAAAAAAAAAAAAAATTTTATTAGTTGTCCCTAAGGATTAACATTTCAGATAATTTAATTACAAAAAAAAATAATAAATAAAAAAAAAATACCATTGAACGTTTCAATTATTACAAAACATAAATTGGATGTTTAATTTATACCTTAAATATTTAGGTAAATTATTTCATACTTAAAAAATAATAATGATAAAAAGGTGTTGGATACATGTCAATGATCATTTCAGCAATTTATTGGATGTTAAAGTCTCGTTTTTGCAGGCGAAATTGAGACTATCTGCGCAGAGCATCTAATAATGCATTTAGCTGAGATATTTCTAATTAACTAAATTTCCAAACTTTACCAAAAAAAAAAGAATTTGTTTAATCTTTTTTTTTTCTAACTATTATATGTAATATTTTATAAAACAAAAAATAATAAAAGAAAAGAAAAGCGAACGCTCGCTTTCCATTCCTTAAATATGTATATTTACACGTTAATATATTTTAAAATAATAATAATAAGAAGAAGAATAAATAATTAGATAAACATTTTTTTGCATGCACATTTTCGTTTGTGCAAAGCAACGCTCGCTTGTTCTCGCTAACTTAAATTGTAACTAGAAAATCAATATTATATTAAAAAAATATATATATTATAATACATTACGTTTTTATACACAATATAAATAAATAAGTAAATATATAAATTGACGAGAAGATAGTGCGATGCAAACGGATTTGACCACGTTACACGTGTACCGATTTTTTTTTTTATAGAAAATATTAAGCAGATATACAGATTTAAACATACCTCATTTTTTTTTTTTAAATCCAAGCCGGGTATACACGACTTTTTTTTATTTTAATCACACAGTAATCTTATTTCAGCAATAAAATACAGATAGCTGAATTTTGGCGAGTAATCCAAAATCTCCACAGACACACGTGCAATCAAATCGTTTCACTGATTTTTTTTTTTTTCCCACTGTCAGTAATCCAGGAGTTTAGTAATCATACACCTGAGGGATAGCAACGATCGCTAGTACATGCATTTCGCAAATCTTCCCTTGTGTACACCTGGATACGAATGTAAGAAAAAAAAAAAAAAGGATGAGTCATTGTCCACAGGTAGGGTCATCTAGCTGTCATTCTCTATCCTTCCGCTTAGCGGTGATGGATTAGAGGGAGAAAAGATTACTGTTTTTTTTCTTTTTCTTCTTCTGCCTTGTTTTTTTTTTTTTCCCAACCCCGTCCATTCCAAGGCAGGCAGTTTAAAAGGGTATTGTGTTTGACTTTATAGATGGATATTTAAATTTTTGGTATCGAAAGAAGAAAACAAATTTTCATTTTTTCGATCTGTTTCTTTTATGAAAATATATTATTATTGAGAATATCTTTCATTCAGAAAAGTAGCCTTTTCACATATTCCAAAACAATTGTTTTAGTAAGAATGATAAGATTTTTTTTTTTTAACATAACATTTTCTTTATATATATATAAATAAAAATAAAGAAGTTTTCCTTTCCGCTCAAGAGAAAATAATTCATGTGAGAATTAGATTATAATGTTTATAATACAGATTGTAGTACAACAGACATGTGATTATATAGATGTGTTTTCTCTCAATGTTTTTCATACATTATATAATTTTTTTTTTAATTGTATGGTATTCATTATCAATGCATACAGCTTACTGATTATATTGAGTATTTGTTTTAAATGATTCTGTATATTGTGTTTCAACGTATGGGTACCTAATTAGCCTGTAATAATTAAAATAAAAGATTTGCCAATTTATATGTATGTAATAACTAAAAATATAAGAGTGGAAAAGAAAATTAATTTTTTTTTCTTTCTTCTCTCGGGCATTTTATTTTATTATTTGGCTTATTCAAATTTTCCTACTTTATTTGGATTTGGACCTATTAAAACTCAAAATTTTAATAAATGTTTTTGGAACAATGGAAATTGAAACCAACTACACATGATAACTTGCTGAAGAAGTCATGTCTTTCATCAGATTTTTCAACAGTGAACTTTTGATTACGCTTTATTTCACCAATGTGTAAAACTTTTTTCTGGTGTTGCAAACCTACTTACACTCCAAACCTAATGACACCCCAGCTTATCCCAAGTTCCTAGACTTTTCCATGTGAACATTTTCAGTTTTGATCTTCAATATAATACGACGATGGACTTTCATCGAGTACTTTGTGGCTATATATATATATAAAAAAAAAGATACTGTGGACCTTTTTTTTTTCTAATGTCGGGGGAAGAGATGATGGTGAGAAATACCACCATCTAGATCTAAACTAGCACACACTATAAAAAAAAAAAGTATTTGGTTTTTTTTCTGCATATTAACAGAGTATTTGGTATCATTTTAATCAGTGAACAGTGAACAATACAAATTAATGATCCATTTTAGGATCAGCGCATACAGATAGATAATTGTGGAACAAAGTGAACCACGGCAGTCAAGGAAATATTTGGTTTTCCGTTCCCACGAATGATTTAACTACACCTAATAAAAATGTCATGGAGAAAATTGTCAGAACAATAATATGACACATTTATTTATGAGAGCTTAAATAGGCACGAAGACCTCACAAGTCAAAGCATCTTTACCTCCCAGACACAGCACGGCGTCAAGAGGAATCGCTATTGTACCGACGGACCTATGAAACACTCAAGGGGAGTACCAAATTTCTCCCGCATGCCAATGGGCATCTCTCTAAAATCAGAGGTATGGCCGAAACATGCAAATTTTCAAGAAGTTAAAACGTATAAGGCCTTAATTTTATGTGAAAAGGGAAAAATGGTTCCATCCCTTTTTTTTTGCTCCACGAAAAGAATGTGATTTTTCTTGAGAGTTCAGATTCAAAAAAGATGGAAAAGTAGAAGGTTGACTGCTCTCTAACTAAAAAAACAGATTTTGAGTGTGTGTGCCAATAGATGGAAATGTACGCGCTAAGAAAAAGCGAAAACGCGTCAGCCATTACCTCCTGCTGTCAACGTTATCTAGTAATATAAGGTAACAAACAATCTTCCTTCACCATTGTTCCATTTTATTTAATTAAGCTATATTCTTTTAAGAATACGAATTTTAAGTGTGTATGAAGATCCTACCCCGATCTAAACATAAAAAGGCTAATCAAATAAATACTTCTAGGGTATGGAACTCTGCCTTTCAAAATCGAATTTTTTTAATTCAGTAAGATAAACTGTAATTCTCAGAAAATAAATGTTGAGAATACAGTTCTCAACTAGGATTGAATATTTTTATTTTTTTTTAAACATTTATGTTTGTTTTTAATCATATGCTTATAATTACCTTGTAAATAAACTCAATTTTATATTCAATTAATTTTAGTCAGTTTTCCTTTTGTTTACTTAATTTATTGAATTAATATTAAGTCTTTTATTTTAGGAAATGTTTTCTTTAATATTACAATCTAGGTTTTAAAATAAGCCATTATATATTTAATGTTACATAACTCTCTGCAGGTAACCTTTGATGATTGTAATTGGCTCAAAGAGGATCCGAACATCAAAAATAATTCACAACGCAACTTTTTCTTTTCTATAATTAATTGATAATTTGTCTAATAAAATTTTCTAAGTATAAATTATCATATCAGATCCTTAGAGTCATAGGTGCAAAATAAATACTATACGTCTCGGATAATTTAAAATACTCATATTAATCAATTAACAGCAATATAGTGGTAAATCCTATGCAGTCAGACTTAAATTCAAATAATTTAATTGATCACTCTGTAGCATTCCATCATAGGGTTTACCAAATTAGAAGTGGTACCGTTACCTCTTTCTAAATTATTTTAATATATTAATTTAATTTTAGAAATAGAACTTTAGGTTATTGTATAATTTTTTAAATATAAAAATATATATGCAATATTAAGACTAACAAAAAAAATTTTTTTTTTGCTAACATAAATGTTCTTAATTCTAATTCTTTTGAAAAAATTTTTTTTCCTCTTTTCAACAACTAATTAAAAAAAAAAAAAAAAAAAAAAATTTAAGCATTCATTGGGGAATCTTCATACACTCTGTAACATGCATATACCTGGCAATTCTTTTTGGGTACCTCACTAAATATATAATGATATATTAAATAATAATAAGTGTTATTGGATTGATTTGTATTAACAAAGAATTGAAAATATGACTTGTGTTACATATACTGCAACAGCAGCAAATATAAAATAAATACATAATAATGCTCAAATATTGAAATGATATATATTATATATAATTAATTTCTCGAACAGTGCATAACAATTCACCATTGGGTATCTTTTATTTTATGTTAAACAATTTTTTTTTTTTTGCTCTCTCTCTATTTTATGATTTTTGTACTTTAATTGGATGAATAAGCGTAAAAGTCAAAGAATTAGTAGAATAGATACTGGTGTCAAAACTAGACAACAATTACGCGAATTAAATAATCAAACTGTAGACACTAATATTATTTGTAATAATAGTAATAATAATAATAAGAAAAAAAAGAAAGAGAAGAAAATTATAAATTCTGAAAAAGCTACTCCTAAAATTACTACAATGGACACCCCAAATGCAGATAGCCTAATTAATCTGATTCCATACTATGATGGAAAAAAAGAAGCAAATATTAACCATTTTTTCTTACAATTTGACAATCTCATCAATAAAACTGAATTGAATAATGATTCTAAATTAACTATATTAAAGGCGAAAATTGTAGGACCTGCTAAAGATAAATTGATGAGGGATCAAAATTTGTTCGTGGAACAGAACTTAGAAACCTTTAAAACAAAGTTAAAACAATTATTCGAACCCAAAACCACATTTCTAGAAGCGCAAAAGAAATTTTGCAATCTCAAACAAAAACCGGAACAAAACATGAACGAATTTATATTAGAGTTTAATGCGGCAGCAGACCTTTATCTAAAAAAAAGTGGGCAAGATATAGGAGCTAACAACAGCTCTACATTCATGGAAATGATCAAATTATCTCAGTTTTTGGAATCAATTCGTAGTGATTTAAGTCTGGAAGTAAGAAAAAACTCTCCGCCGGACTTTAAAACAGCGTGCAACATAGCCTTAAAATTAGAGGAGGCTTATTCACATGTCAATTTAAAGGACATCAACAACATTTCCAAAACTAAAGATTCTGATTTGTTAAATGAACTGCTTAAACTCAATGTAGAAAGTGCAGAGAATATAAAATTATTAACCGCGGAATTAAATAACATAAAATTAAAGGTAAATGCCACTAACAATGATACAACTAGGTTTTGCAAGTACTGTAAATCCACATCCCATACGAACCCACATTGTTGGTTTTACAAGGGCAACGAACAAAACAGCAGTAATTACGTGGACGAAAATAAAAAAATTCCTGAGAATATTCAAATCGAAAAACCAAATTTTTATCAAGGGGGAAACCAACAAGCTCAGGGAAACTTTCAGCAAACCCCAAATTACACGCACCAAAACTTCAACCCTATGCAATATTCTGCTCCTCAGTACATGTACTATGCACCACCCCCACCCCACCAACAATTTATGCCGATATCATATCCCAGTTTCGGAAATTATGGAGGCAATTTCAACGAACAGAGATCATATGACCAGCGAAGAAATTATAGAGGGCATAGAGGGGGCTACAAACAAAATAATTATAAAAAACATGATTATACAAAAAAAAATAATTCACAGCAGACATTTGAAAACAATAAACAAGATAAAGATCATGATCAGAATTCTAGTAACAATAAGGGAAACTAAAGTCGGGACTTACATTCTCAAATACAAGGCACCCGCGTAAGTCTCACTGCGGGTCTAAAAAAAATAACAAAATTATTGCTAGTGTCAAAAGTAATGACAATTCTCAACTTCCGATTATTACTTTTGAAATTAATGGTGTTAAGATTAATGCTTTGACAGACAGTGGGGCGGCAGTAACTTTGGCATCACCTATATTGTTCGAACAATTAAAGAATGCACACGTAAAATATAAAAATCTCTGTAACCAGGTAAAAATTCAAACATTAACAAATTCGACAATCTCTTTTAAGCAATGCATTAAATTAACTTTCAAATTGGAGAACGTTTTTGTATCGGGGGCATTCTATGTTACAACTCAAGATTTTGGTCGGAACTACAATATGCTATTGGGATTCGATTTCCTCAAAACAAATAATATTATCCTAGATTTTGAAGATAAAACCATGAAATTAAAAAACAAAAACATTGCACTTCAATTTCTAGAAAATGAACCTCAAAGTCTGATAAGTAACTTAACTGCTAACTCTAATGAGAATCAAAATAAAGAAACAATACGCAAAAAGAAAAAAAAACGTATCTCGCACAAAAATTTTGTTACAGCAAAACTAACACACACAACGGAGTTACTACCAGGCGAAAAAAAAATTGTTGCATTACTATTAGATCCAGATAAATTCGCAACTACAAATACAATACTCTTGGAACCGATTAAACATAATATGAAAATTTATTATAAAACATCAATTCACGAAATTGCCAAGGATAATAAAATTCATATAATAATCACTAACAAATCACAACAAAAATTAATCTTAACAGAAGGAATGAACATTGGCAAAATTTCTAAACATTTTGAAATAAAATCAGTTGACACTGAGGGTCAAGAAGTAACGAAGCAGGTAGTGCACATTAATAATCTGAATTTAGAGCAAGTTCGTGAACGGAGAAAAGCAGAACTTAGATCAGACGACTTTAATTTACAACATTTAGACTCGGACACAGCAGAAAAATTAAAAAAAATACTTCTAAATAATGCACATGCCTTTTCTAAGAATTACGATACACTCGGACAATCTTCATTAGTCGTCCCAAGATTTAATTTAATACATAATTATCCTCTGCAGACTAAACCATACAAAACTGCACACAATGTTAAGGAGTATGCTAAAAAAGAAATTGAAAAACTTTTGAGAGCAAATATCATTCGTAAATCCAACTCTGATTACGCTTTCCCTGTTATTTTCGTTAAAAAAAAATCTTTGCAGAAAAACGAACAGGCTAATGAAGTTAAATATCGTATGGCGGTCGATTATAGACTTTTAAATGAAATACTTCAAAATTATGCGTACCCCATACCCGAAATTAAAGAGATTCTGCGGAGAATGAGTGGAAAAAAATATTATACAGTACTGGATCTACACAGTGCGTTTTTCCAAATAAATTTACGTGAAGAAGACACTGAAAAATTAGCTTTCATAACGGAGCACGGTAAATTCTCCTTTTTAAGATTGCCGTTCGGAACGCGACTCAGTACTGCGGTGTTTGCAGAATTAATTGATAAAGTGTTGGGCCACTTTAATGAAGATCAAGTCGCTTATTTTATTGACGATGTGATCCTAGCAAGCGACTCACTCGAAGAAATGTTAGATCTGTTAGACAAAGTCCTTAAAGCTTTTATTGAAAATAATTTAACTATTGAGCCTACTAAAATACAAGTCTGTATGTCAGAAATCGAATTTCTCGGTTTCACCCTAAACAGTGAAGGATACTCTCCTTCAAAAAGAAACATAGATAAAATTCAAAATTTAGTTAAACCTAAAAATAAGAAGGGAGTTAAATCTCTACTTGGTCTTTCGAATTATTTTAGATCGCTTATTAAAGACTATTCTAAAATAGTTGACCCATTAATTAATCTTACTAAAGACAAAGTGAAATTTAAATGGTCTGACATAGAAGAAAATGCTTTCAAAGAAATCCAAGCAGCGATAGTTAAAAATCCCACATTAAAACCCCCGGATTTCTCAAAAGATTTCATTTTAATCACAGACGCTTCTAAAACAGCTATTTCTGGAATTTTAGCACAAGAATACGACGGAGAACAGCTGCCAATTGAACATTTTGGGCGAAAATTAAGGGATCCCGAAAAGAACTACCCCAGTTTCAAACTCGAACTACTGGCGGTTCATGAAGCGGTGATGTATTTCAAGCATATTCTCGCAGGGAGAAAATTTAATATTTATACAGACTCCAAAGCGCTAACGTATTTTTTAAATTTGGAAAAGCAACCAGACATTGTAGCAAGGTGGTTGGACAATTTGTCCCCTTTTAACTACTCTTTTCAGCATATCGAGGGATCTAAAAATCCTGCTGATTATGTTTCGAGGAACATTAATAATATAATTTCAAGAGAAAAATTGCAAAATTCATTGTTTACGGTAAACAAAGCTCTATCAGATGAAAACATTAAACTACAACAATTAGAAGACGAAAAATTAAATAAAATAATAAACAAAATTAAAACTGACAAACAAAACAAAACCACAAAAAAATTCACTCTCAATCAAAAAGAAATATTAATATTAAAGCCAGGCTCTGATACAAATGAACTGTTAATTGCTCCGGATAAACTTAAAGCTGAAATAATACAGGAAGCTCATAAACCACATTTCGGATTTTTTAAAACTTATCAAATAATAAAAGCTAGATTCTACTGGTACGGGATGTACAGGGATGTAAAGAATTATTGTACTAAATGTATACCATGTAACACGACTAAACAACATCAAACTATTAAAGTTCCCACACAAAAAATAATCAAAGATAAAGAAATCGGATCAGTTTTGCATATAGATTTAATTGGTTTGCTTCCAATGACGCTACGCAAAAATAAATTTGTATTTATGATTATTGATTCCACATCAAGATTCTTGGAGGCTGTACCGGTTCGCAATTGTGAATCACAAACACTTCTAAACGTATTGAATCGCTACTTTAGTAATTTCGGATTGGCGCGATCCATAAAATTGGATAATGGCCGGTATTTTCACTCTGATTTATTCAAAGAATACATGGATTCTCTTAACATAGACCTAGATTTTACGTCCGTGAATAATCCACGCAGTAATGGGCTCTGTGAAATCAGTAATAAAATATTAAAAAATTCAATTGTGGCTATGTGTAAAAACTCTTTAGAATGGGATACCAGGATTGATTTTTTTAAAATTAATTATAACAGTACGCCGCACAGAGCTACGGGATTTTCTCCGGCACTTCTATTTTTCGGTAGAGAAATAAGAACTCCTTTTTCCATACACTTGCCCGACCAAGACATAATTGTCAAAACCTACGTTAAAAATAGAGTCCAACATATTGAGGAAATAAAGAAATTAGCCTTACAAAACCAAAAAAAAATGATGGCGGAGTACATCGACAGTACTCCAGTCCAAAAAGTAAAATTTCTACAAACGGGACAAGAATGCTACTTAAAAGTCGTGGGTAAACCAGGTGTACTTCAGCCAAAATTCTTGGGACCATTCGAGGTGGTAAGGAAGCTTAGGAATAACAATTACCTATTAAAGGAAATTGCATTCCCAGATAAAGCGACTATTAAACGCCACATAAATAAATTATTCTCACCAACGAAAGTGGAATCACAGACTATACACATAAATTCCTAGATAGGGAAGCGAGAAATTTTTTTTCTCTTTTATTGCTCTCGAGGCAATATGTATATATTTATTTTAAATTTTTATCGTTTATAGATGTCTTATTTTTCTTTAGTTTAGTACACATTTTATAATTTTCCATTATTGTTTATTTACAGTACATTGAGGACAGGTTACTATTTAAAAAAAAAAAAAAAAAAAAAAAAAAAAAAAAAAAAAAAAAAAAAAAAAGATCATTTAGGGAGGATACTGCAAGTTTTTTTTCTTTGCTACACAGTGTACTACTGAGGGATTTGGCTCGTCAGAGGGAGTTATGAAGAAACATGCACGTTAAATAAAAAAATAATAATAATTACGGTAAAAATAAAAACAGAGGCAGCCTTGCCAGGGTATCACCCTTTCAAACCCATTTTATACTAATTTATATAACAAAACAAAAAAAGATTTTTAATATATAACCTTACCCCTCTACTAAAAGTGAAAATAAAAGTCTTTATATGTAGCACAAAACATATAACTAATCGATTTAAAATTACAAGTCAACATCTATTCACTCGGCGACACAAATATAAATAATAATAATACAACATTTCATATTGACCAATATTTATAATAATTCATCCTTTGCTTAAAGCCACGGATTGACGAATCCACTTGAATTATTATAACAAAAAAAAATCGGTCAGATTTTACAAAATTATTTTAGTTTAATATTTGATATAATCTATAACTGGGTTAGAACAACGCGTTTCAATTTTAATTTTAGAATAATCGTACGATTTCATATTATAAAACAAACAAGTAAAAAAAAAAAAAAAAAAAAAAAAAATTTTATTAGTTGTCCCTAAGGATTAACATTTCAGATAATTTAATTACAAAAAAAAATAATAAATAAAAAAAAAATACCATTGAACGTCTCAATTATTACAAAACATAAATTGGATGTTTAATTTATACCTTAAATATTTAGGTAAATTATTTCATACTTAAAAAATAATAATGATAAAAAGGTGTTGGATACATGTCAATGATCATTTCAGCAATTTATTGGATGTTAAAGTCTCGTTTTTGCAGGCGAAATTGAGACTATCTGCGCAGAGCATCTAATAATGCATTTAGCTGAGATATTTCTAATTAACTAAATTTCCAAACTTTACCAAAAAAAAAAGAATTTGTTTAATCTTTTTTTTTTCTAACTATTATATGTAATATTTTATAAAACAAAAAATAATAAAAGAAAAGAAAAGCGAACGCTCGCTTTCCATTCCTTAAATATGTATATTTACACGTTAATATATTTTAAAATAATAATAATAAGAAGAAGAATAAATAATTAGATAAACATTTTTTTGCATGCACATTTTCGTTTGTGCAAAGCAACGCTCGCTTGTTCTCGCTAACTTAAATTGTAACTAGAAAATCAATATTATATTAAAAAAATATATATATTATAATACATTACGTTTTTATACACAATATAAATAAATAAGTAAATATATAAATTGACGAGAAGATAGTGCGATGCAAACGGATTTGACCACGTTACACGTGTACCGATTTTTTTTTTTATAGAAAATATTAAGCAGATATACAGATTTAAACATACCTCATTTTTTTTTTTTAAATCCAAGCCGGGTATACACGACTTTTTTTTATTTTAATCACACAGTAATCTTATTTCAGCAATAAAATACAGATAGCTGAATTTTGGCGAGTAATCCAAAATCTCCACAGACACACGTGCAATCAAATCGTTTCACTGATTTTTTTTTTTTTCCCACTGTCAGTAATCCAGGAGTTTAGTAATCATACACCTGAGGGATAGCAACGATCGCTAGTACATGCATTTCGCAAATCTTCCCTTGTGTACACCTGGATACGAATGTAAGAAAAAAAAAAAAAGGATGAGTCATTGTCCACAGGTAGGGTCATCTAGCTGTCATTCTCTATCCTTCCGCTTAGCGGTGATGGATTAGAGGGAGAAAAGATTACTGTTTTTTTTCTTTTTCTTCTTCTGCCTTGTTTTTTTTTTTTCCCAACCCCGTCCATTCCAAGGCAGGCAGTTTAAAAGGGTATTGTGTTTGACTTTATAGATGGATATTTAAATTTTTGGTATCGAAAGAAGAAAACAAATTTTCATTTTTTCGATCTGTTTCTTTTATGAAAATATATTATTATTGAGAATATCTTTCATTCAGAAAAGTAGCCTTTTCACATATTCCAAAACAATTGTTTTAGTAAGAATGATAAGATTTTTTTTTTTTAACATAACATTTTCTTTATATATATATAAATAAAAATAAAGAAGTTTTCCTTTCCGCTCAAGAGAAAATAATTCATGTGAGAATTAGATTATAATGTTTATAATACAGATTGTAGTACAACAGACATGTGATTATATAGATGTGTTTTCTCTCAATGTTTTTCATACATTATATAATTTTTTTTTTAATTGTATGGTATTCATTATCAATGCATACAGCTTACTGATTATATTGAGTATTTGTTTTAAATGATTCTGTATATTGTGTTTCAACGTATGGGTACCTAATTAGCCTGTAATAATTAAAATAAAAGATTTGCCAATTTATATGTATGTAATAACTAAAAATATAAGAGTGGAAAAGAAAATTAATTTTTTTTTCTTTCTTCTCTCGGGCATTTTATTTTATTATTTGGCTTATTCAAATTTTCCTACTTTATTTGGATTTGGACCTATTAAAACTCAAAATTTTAATAAATGTTTTTGGAACAATGGAAATTGAAACCAACTACACATGATAACTTGCTGAAGAAGTCATGTCTTTCATCAGATTTTTCAACAGTGAACTTTTGATTACGCTTTATTTCACCAATGTGTAAAACTTTTTTCTGGTGTTGCAAACCTACTTACACTCCAAACCTAATGACACCCCAGCTTATCCCAAGTTCCTAGACTTTTCCATGTGAACATTTTCAGTTTTGATCTTCAATATAATACGACGATGGACTTTCATCGAGTACTTTGTGGCTATATATATATATAAAAAAAAAGATACTGTGGACCTTTTTTTTTTCTAATGTCGGGGGAAGAGATGATGGTGAGAAATACCACCATCTAGATCTAAACTAGCACACACTATAAAAAAAAAAAGTATTTGGTTTTTTTTCTGCATATTAACAGAGTATTTGGTATCATTTTAATCAGTGAACAGTGAACAATACAAATTAATGATCCATTTTAGGATCAGCGCATACAGATAGATAATTGTGGAACAAAGTGAACCACGGCAGTCAAGGAAATATTTGGTTTTCCGTTCCCACGAATGATTTAACTACACCTAATAAAAATGTCATGGAGAAAATTGTCAGAACAATAATATGACACATTTATTTATGAGAGCTTAAATAGGCACGAAGACCTCACAAGTCAAAGCATCTTTACCTCCCAGACACAGCACGGCGTCAAGTGGAATCGCTATTGTACCGACGGACCTATGAAACACTCAAGGGGAGTACCAAATTTCTCCCGCATGCCAATGGGCATCTCTCTAAAATCAGAGGTATGGCCGAAACATGCAAATTTTCAAGAAGTTAAAACGTATAAGGCCTTAATTTTATGTGAAAAGGGAAAAATGGTTCCATCCCTTTTTTTTTGCTCCACGAAAAGAATGTGATTTTTCTTGAGAGTTCAGATTCAAAAAAGATGGAAAAGTAGAAGGTTGACTGCTCTCTAACTAAAAAAACAGATTTTGAGTGTGTGTGCCAATAGATGGAAATGTACGCGCTAAGAAAAAGCGAAAACGCGTCAGCCATTACCTCCTGCTGTCAACGTTATCTAGTAATATAAGGTAACAAACAATCTTCCTTCACCATTGTTCCATTTTATTTAATTAAGCTATATTCTTTTAAGAATACGAATTTTAAGTGTGTATGAAGATCCTACCCCGATCTAAACATAAAAAGGCTAATCAAATAAATACTTCTAGGGTATGGAACTCTGCCTTTCAAAATCGAATTTTTTTAATTCAGTAAGATAAACTGTAATTCTCAGAAAATAAATGTTGAGAATACAGTTCTCAACTAGGATTGAATATTTTTATTTTTTTTTAAACATTTATGTTTGTTTTTAATCATATGCTTATAATTACCTTGTAAATAAACTCAATTTTATATTCAATTAATTTTAGTCAGTTTTCCTTTTGTTTACTTAATTTATTGAATTAATATTAAGTCTTTTATTTTAGGAAATGTTTTCTTTAATATTACAATCTAGGTTTTAAAATAAGCCATTATATATTTAATGTTACATAACTCTCTGCAGGTAACCTTTGATGATTGTAATTGGCTCAAAGAGGATCCGAACATCAAAAATAATTCACAACGCAACTTTTTCTTTTCTATAATTAATTGATAATTTGTCTAATAAAATTTTCTAAGTATAAATTATCATATCAGATCCTTAGAGTCATAGGTGCAAAATAAATACTATACGTCTCGGATAATTTAAAATACTCATATTAATCAATTAACAGCAATATAGTGGTAAATCCTATGCAGTCAGACTTAAATTCAAATAATTTAATTGATCACTCTGTAGCATTCCATCATAGGGTTTACCAAATTAGAAGTGGTACCGTTACCTCTTTCTAAATTATTTTAATATATTAATTTAATTTTAGAAATAGAACTTTAGGTTATTGTATAATTTTTTAAATATAAAAATATATATGCAATATTAAGACTAACAAAAAAAATTTTTTTTTTGCTAACATAAATGTTCTTAATTCTAATTCTTTTGAAAAAATTTTTTTTCCTCTTTTCAACAACTAATTAAAAAAAAAAAAAAAAAAAAAAAAAAAAAAAAAAAAAAATTTAAGCATTCATTGGGGAATCTTCATACACTCTGTAACATGCATATACCTGGCAATTCTTTTTGGGTACCTCACTAAATATATAATGATATATTAAATAATAATAAGTGTTATTGGATTGATTTGTATTAACAAAGAATTGAAAATATGACTTGTGTTACATATACTGCAACAGCAGCAAATATAAAATAAATACATAATAATGCTCAAATATTGAAATGATATATATTATATATAATTAATTTCTCGAACAGTGCATAACAATTCACCATTGGGTATCTTTTATTTTATGTTAAACAATTTTTTTTTTTTTGCTCTCTCTCTATTTTATGATTTTTGTACTTTAATTGGATGAATAAGCGTAAAAGTCAAAGAATTAGTAGAATAGATACTGGTGTCAAAACTAGACAACAATTACGCGAATTAAATAATCAAACTGTAGACACTAATATTATTTGTAATAATAGTAATAATAATAATAAGAAAAAAAAGAAAGAGAAGAAAATTATAAATTCTGAAAAAGCTACTCCTAAAATTACTACAATGGACACCCCAAATGCAGATAGCCTAATTAATCTGATTCCATACTATGATGGAAAAAAAGAAGCAAATATTAACCATTTTTTCTTACAATTTGACAATCTCATCAATAAAACTGAATTGAATAATGATTCTAAATTAACTATATTAAAGGCGAAAATTGTAGGACCTGCTAAAGATAAATTGATGAGGGATCAAAATTTGTTCGTGGAACAGAACTTAGAAACCTTTAAAACAAAGTTAAAACAATTATTCGAACCCAAAACCACATTTCTAGAAGCGCAAAAGAAATTTTGCAATCTCAAACAAAAACCGGAACAAAACATGAACGAATTTATATTAGAGTTTAATGCGGCAGCAGACCTTTATCTAAAAAAAAGTGGGCAAGATATAGGAGCTAACAACAGCTCTACATTCATGGAAATGATCAAATTATCTCAGTTTTTGGAATCAATTCGTAGTGATTTAAGTCTGGAAGTAAGAAAAAACTCTCCGCCGGACTTTAAAACAGCGTGCAACATAGCCTTAAAATTAGAGGAGGCTTATTCACATGTCAATTTAAAGGACATCAACAACATTTCCAAAACTAAAGATTCTGATTTGTTAAATGAACTGCTTAAACTCAATGTAGAAAGTGCAGAGAATATAAAATTATTAACCGCGGAATTAAATAACATAAAATTAAAGGTAAATGCCACTAACAATGATACAACTAGGTTTTGCAAGTACTGTAAATCCACATCCCATACGAACCCACATTGTTGGTTTTACAAGGGCAACGAACAAAACAGCAGTAATTACGTGGACGAAAATAAAAAAATTCCTGAGAATATTCAAATCGAAAAACCAAATTTTTATCAAGGGGGAAACCAACAAGCTCAGGGAAACTTTCAGCAAACCCCAAATTACACGCACCAAAACTTCAACCCTATGCAATATTCTGCTCCTCAGTACATGTACTATGCACCACCCCCACCCCACCAACAATTTATGCCGATATCATATCCCAGTTTCGGAAATTATGGAGGCAATTTCAACGAACAGAGATCATATGACCAGCGAAGAAATTATAGAGGGCATAGAGGGGGCTACAAACAAAATAATTATAAAAAACATGATTATACAAAAAAAAATAATTCACAGCAGACATTTGAAAACAATAAACAAGATAAAGATCATGATCAGAATTCTAGTAACAATAAGGGAAACTAAAGTCGGGACTTACATTCTCAAATACAAGGCACCCGCGTAAGTCTCACTGCGGGTCTAAAAAAAATAACAAAATTATTGCTAGTGTCAAAAGTAATGACAATTCTCAACTTCCGATTATTACTTTTGAAATTAATGGTGTTAAGATTAATGCTTTGACAGACAGTGGGGCGGCAGTAACTTTGGCATCACCTATATTGTTCGAACAATTAAAGAATGCACACGTAAAATATAAAAATCTCTGTAACCAGGTAAAAATTCAAACATTAACAAATTCGACAATCTCTTTTAAGCAATGCATTAAATTAACTTTCAAATTGGAGAACGTTTTTGTATCGGGGGCATTCTATGTTACAACTCAAGATTTTGGTCGGAACTACAATATGCTATTGGGATTCGATTTCCTCAAAACAAATAATATTATCCTAGATTTTGAAGATAAAACCATGAAATTAAAAAACAAAAACATTGCACTTCAATTTCTAGAAAATGAACCTCAAAGTCTGATAAGTAACTTAACTGCTAACTCTAATGAGAATCAAAATAAAGAAACAATACGCAAAAAGAAAAAAAAACGTATCTCGCACAAAAATTTTGTTACAGCAAAACTAACACACACAACGGAGTTACTACCAGGCGAAAAAAAAATTGTTGCATTACTATTAGATCCAGATAAATTCGCAACTACAAATACAATACTCTTGGAACCGATTAAACATAATATGAAAATTTATTATAAAACATCAATTCACGAAATTGCCAAGGATAATAAAATTCATATAATAATCACTAACAAATCACAACAAAAATTAATCTTAACAGAGGGAATGAACATTGGCAAAATTTCTAAACATTTTGAAATAAAATCAGTTGACACTGAGGGTCAAGAAGTAACGAAGCAGGTAGTGCACATTAATAATCTGAATTTAGAGCAAGTTCGTGAACGGAGAAAAGCAGAACTTAGATCAGACGACTTTAATTTACAACATTTAGACTCGGACACAGCAGAAAAATTAAAAAAAATACTTCTAAATAATGCACATGCCTTTTCTAAGAATTACGATACACTCGGACAATCTTCATTAGTCGTCCCAAGATTTAATTTAATACATAATTATCCTCTGCAGACTAAACCATACAAAACTGCACACAATGTTAAGGAGTATGCTAAAAAAGAAATTGAAAAACTTTTGAGAGCAAATATCATTCGTAAATCCAACTCTGATTACGCTTTCCCTGTTATTTTCGTTAAAAAAAAATCTTTGCAGAAAAACGAACAGGCTAATGAAGTTAAATATCGTATGGCGGTCGATTATAGACTTTTAAATGAAATACTTCAAAATTATGCGTACCCCATACCCGAAATTAAAGAGATTCTGCGGAGAATGAGTGGAAAAAAATATTATACAGTACTGGATCTACACAGTGCGTTTTTCCAAATAAATTTACGTGAAGAAGACACTGAAAAATTAGCTTTCATAACGGAGCACGGTAAATTCTCCTTTTTAAGATTGCCGTTCGGAACGCGACTCAGTACTGCGGTGTTTGCAGAATTAATTGATAAAGTGTTGGGCCACTTTAATGAAGATCAAGTCGCTTATTTTATTGACGATGTGATCCTAGCAAGCGACTCACTCGAAGAAATGTTAGATCTGTTAGACAAAGTCCTTAAAGCTTTTATTGAAAATAATTTAACTATTGAGCCTACTAAAATACAAGTCTGTATGTCAGAAATCGAATTTCTCGGTTTCACCCTAAACAGTGAAGGATACTCTCCTTCAAAAAGAAACATAGATAAAATTCAAAATTTAGTTAAACCTAAAAATAAGAAGGGAGTTAAATCTCTACTTGGTCTTTCGAATTATTTTAGATCGCTTATTAAAGACTATTCTAAAATAGTTGACCCATTAATTAATCTTACTAAAGACAAAGTGAAATTTAAATGGTCTGACATAGAAGAAAATGCTTTCAAAGAAATCCAAGCAGCGATAGTTAAAAATCCCACATTAAAACCCCCGGATTTCTCAAAAGATTTCATTTTAATCACAGACGCTTCTAAAACAGCTATTTCTGGAATTTTAGCACAAGAATACGACGGAGAACAGCTGCCAATTGAACATTTTGGGCGAAAATTAAGGGATCCCGAAAAGAACTACCCCAGTTTCAAACTCGAACTACTGGCGGTTCATGAAGCGGTGATGTATTTCAAGCATATTCTCGCAGGGAGAAAATTTAATATTTATACAGACTCCAAAGCGCTAACGTATTTTTTAAATTTGGAAAAGCAACCAGACATTGTAGCAAGGTGGTTGGACAATTTGTCCCCTTTTAACTACTCTTTTCAGCATATCGAGGGATCTAAAAATCCTGCTGATTATGTTTCGAGGAACATTAATAATATAATTTCAAGAGAAAAATTGCAAAATTCATTGTTTACGGTAAACAAAGCTCTATCAGATGAAAACATTAAACTACAACAATTAGAAGACGAAAAATTAAATAAAATAATAAACAAAATTAAAACTGACAAACAAAACAAAACCACAAAAAAATTCACTCTCAATCAAAAAGAAATATTAATATTAAAGCCAGGCTCTGATACAAATGAACTGTTAATTGCTCCGGATAAACTTAAAGCTGAAATAATACAGGAAGCTCATAAACCACATTTCGGATTTTTTAAAACTTATCAAATAATAAAAGCTAGATTCTACTGGTACGGGATGTACAGGGATGTAAAGAATTATTGTACTAAATGTATACCATGTAACACGACTAAACAACATCAAACTATTAAAGTTCCCACACAAAAAATAATCAAAGATAAAGAAATCGGATCAGTTTTGCATATAGATTTAATTGGTTTGCTTCCAATGACGCTACGCAAAAATAAATTTGTATTTATGATTATTGATTCCACATCAAGATTCTTGGAGGCTGTACCGGTTCGCAATTGTGAATCACAAACACTTCTAAACGTATTGAATCGCTACTTTAGTAATTTCGGATTGGCGCGATCCATAAAATTGGATAATGGCCGGTATTTTCACTCTGATTTATTCAAAGAATACATGGATTCTCTTAACATAGACCTAGATTTTACGTCCGTGAATAATCCACGCAGTAATGGGCTCTGTGAAATCAGTAATAAAATATTAAAAAATTCAATTGTGGCTATGTGTAAAAACTCTTTAGAATGGGATACCAGGATTGATTTTTTTAAAATTAATTATAACAGTACGCCGCACAGAGCTACGGGATTTTCTCCGGCACTTCTATTTTTCGGTAGAGAAATAAGAACTCCTTTTTCCATACACTTGCCCGACCAAGACATAATTGTCAAAACCTACGTTAAAAATAGAGTCCAACATATTGAGGAAATAAAGAAATTAGCCTTACAAAACCAAAAAAAAATGATGGCGGAGTACATCGACAGTACTCCAGTCCAAAAAGTAAAATTTCTACAAACGGGACAAGAATGCTACTTAAAAGTCGTGGGTAAACCAGGTGTACTTCAGCCAAAATTCTTGGGACCATTCGAGGTGGTAAGGAAGCTTAGGAATAACAATTACCTATTAAAGGAAATTGCATTCCCAGATAAAGCGACTATTAAACGCCACATAAATAAATTATTCTCACCAACGAAAGTGGAATCACAGACTATACACATAAATTCCTAGATAGGGAAGCGAGAAATTTTTTTTCTCTTTTATTGCTCTCGAGGCAATATGTATATATTTATTTTAAATTTTTATCGTTTATAGATGTCTTATTTTTCTTTAGTTTAGTACACATTTTATAATTTTCCATTATTGTTTATTTACAGTACATTGAGGACAGGTTACTATTTAAAAAAAAAAAAAAAAAAAAAAAAAGATCATTTAGGGAGGATACTGCAAGTTTTTTTTCTTTGCTACACAGTGTACTACTGAGGGATTTGGCTCGTCAGAGGGAGTTATGAAGAAACATGCACGTTAAATAAAAAAATAATAATAATTACGGTAAAAATAAAAACAGAGGCAGCCTTGCCAGGGTATCACCCTTTCAAACTCATTTTATACTAATTTATATAACAAAACAAAAAAAGATTTTTAATATATAACCTTACCCCTCTACTAAAAGTGAAAATAAAAGTCTTTATATGTAGCACAAAACATATAACTAATCGATTTAAAATTACAAGTCAACATCTATTCACTCGGCGACACAAATATAAATAATAATAATACAACATTTTATATTGACCAATATTTATAATAATTCATCCTTTGCTTAAAGCCACGGATTGACGAATCCACTTGAATTATTATAACAAAAAAAAATCGGTCAGATTTTACAAAATTATTTTAGTTTAATATTTGATATAATCTATAACTGGGTTAGAACAACGCGTTTCAATTTTAATTTTAGAATAATCGTACGATTTCATATTATAAAACAAACAAGTAAAAAAAAAAAAAAAAAAAAAAAAAAATTTATTAGTTGTCCCTAAGGATTAACATTTCAGATAATTTAATTACAAAAAAAAATAATAAATAAAAAAAAAATACCATTGAACGTTTCAATTATTACAAAACATAAATTGGATGTTTAATTTATACCTTAAATATTTAGGTAAATTATTTCATACTTAAAAAATAATAATGATAAAAAGGTGTTGGATACATGTCAATGATCATTTCAGCAATTTATTGGATGTTAAAGTCTCGTTTTTGCAGGCGAAATTGAGACTATCTGCGCAGAGCATCTAATAATGCATTTAGCTGAGATATTTCTAATTAACTAAATTTCCAAACTTTACCAAAAAAAAAAGAATTTGTTTAATCTTTTTTTTTTCTAACTATTATATGTAATATTTTATAAAACAAAAAATAATAAAAGAAAAGAAAAGCGAACGCTCGCTTTCCATTCCTTAAATATGTATATTTACACGTTAATATATTTTAAAATAATAATAATAAGAAGAAGAATAAATAATTAGATAAACATTTTTTTGCATGCACATTTTCGTTTGTGCAAAGCAACGCTCGCTTGTTCTCGCTAACTTAAATTGTAACTAGAAAATCAATATTATATTAAAAAAATATATATATTATAATACATTACGTTTTTATACACAATATAAATAAATAAGTAAATATATAAATTGACGAGAAGATAGTGCGATGCAAACGGATTTGACCACGTTACACGTGTACCGATTTTTTTTTTTATAGAAAATATTAAGCAGATATACAGATTTAAACATACCTCATTTTTTTTTTTTAAATCCAAGCCGGGTATACACGACTTTTTTTTATTTTAATCACACAGTAATCTTATTTCAGCAATAAAATACAGATAGCTGAATTTTGGCGAGTAATCCAAAATCTCCACAGACACACGTGCAATCAAATCGTTTCACTGATTTTTTTTTTTTCCCACTGTCAGTAATCCAGGAGTTTAGTAATCATACACCTGAGGGATAGCAACGATCGCTAGTACATGCATTTCGCAAATCTTCCCTTGTGTACACCTGGATACGAATGTAAGAAAAAAAAAAAAAAGGATGAGTCATTGTCCACAGGTAGGGTCATCTAGCTGTCATTCTCTATCCTTCCGCTTAGCGGTGATGGATTAGAGGGAGAAAAGATTACTGTTTTTTTTCTTTTTCTTCTTCTGCCTTGTTTTTTTTTTTTTCCCAACCCCGTCCATTCCAAGGCAGGCAGTTTAAAAGGGTATTGTGTTTGACTTTATAGATGGATATTTAAATTTTTGGTATCGAAAGAAGAAAACAAATTTTCATTTTTTCGATCTGTTTCTTTTATGAAAATATATTATTATTGAGAATATCTTTCATTCAGAAAAGTAGCCTTTTCACATATTCCAAAACAATTGTTTTAGTAAGAATGATAAGATTTTTTTTTTTTAACATAACATTTTCTTTATATATATATAAATAAAAATAAAGAAGTTTTCCTTTCCGCTCAAGAGAAAATAATTCATGTGAGAATTAGATTATAATGTTTATAATACAGATTGTAGTACAACAGACATGTGATTATATAGATGTGTTTTCTCTCAATGTTTTTCATACATTATATAATTTTTTTTTTAATTGTATGGTATTCATTATCAATGCATACAGCTTACTGATTATATTGAGTATTTGTTTTAAATGATTCTGTATATTGTGTTTCAACGTATGGGTACCTAATTAGCCTGTAATAATTAAAATAAAAGATTTGCCAATTTATATGTATGTAATAACTAAAAATATAAGAGTGGAAAAGAAAATTAATTTTTTTTTCTTTCTTCTCTCGGGCATTTTATTTTATTATTTGGCTTATTCAAATTTTCCTACTTTATTTGGATTTGGACCTATTAAAACTCAAAATTTTAATAAATGTTTTTGGAACAATGGAAATTGAAACCAACTACACATGATAACTTGCTGAAGAAGTCATGTCTTTCATCAGATTTTTCAACAGTGAACTTTTGATTACGCTTTATTTCACCAATGTGTAAAACTTTTTTCTGGTGTTGCAAACCTACTTACACTCCAAACCTAATGACACCCCAGCTTATCCCAAGTTCCTAGACTTTTCCATGTGAACATTTTCAGTTTTGATCTTCAATATAATACGACGATGGACTTTCATCGAGTACTTTGTGGCTATATATATATATAAAAAAAAAGATACTGTGGACCTTTTTTTTTTCTAATGTCGGGGGAAGAGATGATGGTGAGAAATACCACCATCTAGATCTAAACTAGCACACACTATAAAAAAAAAAAGTATTTGGTTTTTTTTCTGCATATTAACAGAGTATTTGGTATCATTTTAATCAGTGAACAGTGAACAATACAAATTAATGATCCATTTTAGGATCAGCGCATACAGATAGATAATTGTGGAACAAAGTGAACCACGGCAGTCAAGGAAATATTTGGTTTTCCGTTCCCACGAATGATTTAACTACACCTAATAAAAATGTCATGGAGAAAATTGTCAGAACAATAATATGACACATTTATTTATGAGAGCTTAAATAGGCACGAAGACCTCACAAGTCAAAGCATCTTTACCTCCCAGACACAGCACGGCGTCAAGAGGAATCGCTATTGTACCGACGGACCTATGAAACACTCAAGGGGAGTACCAAATTTCTCCCGCATGCCAATGGGCATCTCTCTAAAATCAGAGGTATGGCCGAAACATGCAAATTTTCAAGAAGTTAAAACGTATAAGGCCTTAATTTTATGTGAAAAGGGAAAAATGGTTCCATCCCTTTTTTTTTGCTCCACGAAAAGAATGTGATTTTTCTTGAGAGTTCAGATTCAAAAAAGATGGAAAAGTAGAAGGTTGACTGCTCTCTAACTAAAAAAACAGATTTTGAGTGTGTGTGCCAATAGATGGAAATGTACGCGCTAAGAAAAAGCGAAAACGCGTCAGCCATTACCTCCTGCTGTCAACGTTATCTAGTAATATAAGGTAACAAACAATCTTCCTTCACCATTGTTCCATTTTATTTAATTAAGCTATATTCTTTTAAGAATACGAATTTTAAGTGTGTATGAAGATCCTACCCCGATCTAAACATAAAAAGGCTAATCAAATAAATACTTCTAGGGTATGGAACTCTGCCTTTCAAAATCGAATTTTTTTAATTCAGTAAGATAAACTGTAATTCTCAGAAAATAAATGTTGAGAATACAGTTCTCAACTAGGATTGAATATTTTTATTTTTTTTTAAACATTTATGTTTGTTTTTAATCATATGCTTATAATTACCTTGTAAATAAACTCAATTTTATATTCAATTAATTTTAGTCAGTTTTCCTTTTGTTTACTTAATTTATTGAATTAATATTAAGTCTTTTATTTTAGGAAATGTTTTCTTTAATATTACAATCTAGGTTTTAAAATAAGCCATTATATATTTAATGTTACATAACTCTCTGCAGGTAACCTTTGATGATTGTAATTGGCTCAAAGAGGATCCGAACATCAAAAATAATTCACAACGCAACTTTTTCTTTTCTATAATTAATTGATAATTTGTCTAATAAAATTTTCTAAGTATAAATTATCATATCAGATCCTTAGAGTCATAGGTGCAAAATAAATACTATACGTCTCGGATAATTTAAAATACTCATATTAATCAATTAACAGCAATATAGTGGTAAATCCTATGCAGTCAGACTTAAATTCAAATAATTTAATTGATCACTCTGTAGCATTCCATCATAGGGTTTACCAAATTAGAAGTGGTACCGTTACCTCTTTCTAAATTATTTTAATATATTAATTTAATTTTAGAAATAGAACTTTAGGTTATTGTATAATTTTTTAAATATAAAAATATATATGCAATATTAAGACTAACAAAAAAAATTTTTTTTTTGCTAACATAAATGTTCTTAATTCTAATTCTTTTGAAAAAATTTTTTTTCCTCTTTTCAACAACTAATTAAAAAAAAAAAAAAAAAAAAAAATTTAAGCATTCATTGGGGAATCTTCATACACTCTGTAACATGCATATACCTGGCAATTCTTTTTGGGTACCTCACTAAATATATAATGATATATTAAATAATAATAAGTGTTATTGGATTGATTTGTATTAACAAAGAATTGAAAATATGACTTGTGTTACATATACTGCAACAGCAGCAAATATAAAATAAATACATAATAATGCTCAAATATTGAAATGATATATATTATATATAATTAATTTCTCGAACAGTGCATAACAATTCACCATTGGGTATCTTTTATTTTATGTTAAACAATTTTTTTTTTTTTGCTCTCTCTCTATTTTATGATTTTTGTACTTTAATTGGATGAATAAGCGTAAAAGTCAAAGAATTAGTAGAATAGATACTGGTGTCAAAACTAGACAACAATTACGCGAATTAAATAATCAAACTGTAGACACTAATATTATTTGTAATAATAGTAATAATAATAATAAGAAAAAAAAGAAAGAGAAGAAAATTATAAATTCTGAAAAAGCTACTCCTAAAATTACTACAATGGACACCCCAAATGCAGATAGCCTAATTAATCTGATTCCATACTATGATGGAAAAAAAGAAGCAAATATTAACCATTTTTTCTTACAATTTGACAATCTCATCAATAAAACTGAATTGAATAATGATTCTAAATTAACTATATTAAAGGCGAAAATTGTAGGACCTGCTAAAGATAAATTGATGAGGGATCAAAATTTGTTCGTGGAACAGAACTTAGAAACCTTTAAAACAAAGTTAAAACAATTATTCGAACCCAAAACCACATTTCTAGAAGCGCAAAAGAAATTTTGCAATCTCAAACAAAAACCGGAACAAAACATGAACGAATTTATATTAGAGTTTAATGCGGCAGCAGACCTTTATCTAAAAAAAAGTGGGCAAGATATAGGAGCTAACAACAGCTCTACATTCATGGAAATGATCAAATTATCTCAGTTTTTGGAATCAATTCGTAGTGATTTAAGTCTGGAAGTAAGAAAAAACTCTCCGCCGGACTTTAAAACAGCGTGCAACATAGCCTTAAAATTAGAGGAGGCTTATTCACATGTCAATTTAAAGGACATCAACAACATTTCCAAAACTAAAGATTCTGATTTGTTAAATGAACTGCTTAAACTCAATGTAGAAAGTGCAGAGAATATAAAATTATTAACCGCGGAATTAAATAACATAAAATTAAAGGTAAATGCCACTAACAATGATACAACTAGGTTTTGCAAGTACTGTAAATCCACATCCCATACGAACCCACATTGTTGGTTTTACAAGGGCAACGAACAAAACAGCAGTAATTACGTGGACGAAAATAAAAAAATTCCTGAGAATATTCAAATCGAAAAACCAAATTTTTATCAAGGGGGAAACCAACAAGCTCAGGGAAACTTTCAGCAAACCCCAAATTACACGCACCAAAACTTCAACCCTATGCAATATTCTGCTCCTCAGTACATGTACTATGCACCACCCCCACCCCACCAACAATTTATGCCGATATCATATCCCAGTTTCGGAAATTATGGAGGCAATTTCAACGAACAGAGATCATATGACCAGCGAAGAAATTATAGAGGGCATAGAGGGGGCTACAAACAAAATAATTATAAAAAACATGATTATACAAAAAAAAATAATTCACAGCAGACATTTGAAAACAATAAACAAGATAAAGATCATGATCAGAATTCTAGTAACAATAAGGGAAACTAAAGTCGGGACTTACATTCTCAAATACAAGGCACCCGCGTAAGTCTCACTGCGGGTCTAAAAAAAATAACAAAATTATTGCTAGTGTCAAAAGTAATGACAATTCTCAACTTCCGATTATTACTTTTGAAATTAATGGTGTTAAGATTAATGCTTTGACAGACAGTGGGGCGGCAGTAACTTTGGCATCACCTATATTGTTCGAACAATTAAAGAATGCACACGTAAAATATAAAAATCTCTGTAACCAGGTAAAAATTCAAACATTAACAAATTCGACAATCTCTTTTAAGCAATGCATTAAATTAACTTTCAAATTGGAGAACGTTTTTGTATCGGGGGCATTCTATGTTACAACTCAAGATTTTGGTCGGAACTACAATATGCTATTGGGATTCGATTTCCTCAAAACAAATAATATTATCCTAGATTTTGAAGATAAAACCATGAAATTAAAAAACAAAAACATTGCACTTCAATTTCTAGAAAATGAACCTCAAAGTCTGATAAGTAACTTAACTGCTAACTCTAATGAGAATCAAAATAAAGAAACAATACGCAAAAAGAAAAAAAAACGTATCTCGCACAAAAATTTTGTTACAGCAAAACTAACACACACAACGGAGTTACTACCAGGCGAAAAAAAAATTGTTGCATTACTATTAGATCCAGATAAATTCGCAACTACAAATACAATACTCTTGGAACCGATTAAACATAATATGAAAATTTATTATAAAACATCAATTCACGAAATTGCCAAGGATAATAAAATTCATATAATAATCACTAACAAATCACAACAAAAATTAATCTTAACAGAGGGAATGAACATTGGCAAAATTTCTAAACATTTTGAAATAAAATCAGTTGACACTGAGGGTCAAGAAGTAACGAAGCAGGTAGTGCACATTAATAATCTGAATTTAGAGCAAGTTCGTGAACGGAGAAAAGCAGAACTTAGATCAGACGACTTTAATTTACAACATTTAGACTCGGACACAGCAGAAAAATTAAAAAAAATACTTCTAAATAATGCACATGCCTTTTCTAAGAATTACGATACACTCGGACAATCTTCATTAGTCGTCCCAAGATTTAATTTAATACATAATTATCCTCTGCAGACTAAACCATACAAAACTGCACACAATGTTAAGGAGTATGCTAAAAAAGAAATTGAAAAACTTTTGAGAGCAAATATCATTCGTAAATCCAACTCTGATTACGCTTTCCCTGTTATTTTCGTTAAAAAAAAATCTTTGCAGAAAAACGAACAGGCTAATGAAGTTAAATATCGTATGGCGGTCGATTATAGACTTTTAAATGAAATACTTCAAAATTATGCGTACCCCATACCCGAAATTAAAGAGATTCTGCGGAGAATGAGTGGAAAAAAATATTATACAGTACTGGATCTACACAGTGCGTTTTTCCAAATAAATTTACGTGAAGAAGACACTGAAAAATTAGCTTTCATAACGGAGCACGGTAAATTCTCCTTTTTAAGATTGCCGTTCGGAACGCGACTCAGTACTGCGGTGTTTGCAGAATTAATTGATAAAGTGTTGGGCCACTTTAATGAAGATCAAGTCGCTTATTTTATTGACGATGTGATCCTAGCAAGCGACTCACTCGAAGAAATGTTAGATCTGTTAGACAAAGTCCTTAAAGCTTTTATTGAAAATAATTTAACTATTGAGCCTACTAAAATACAAGTCTGTATGTCAGAAATCGAATTTCTCGGTTTCACCCTAAACAGTGAAGGATACTCTCCTTCAAAAAGAAACATAGATAAAATTCAAAATTTAGTTAAACCTAAAAATAAGAAGGGAGTTAAATCTCTACTTGGTCTTTCGAATTATTTTAGATCGCTTATTAAAGACTATTCTAAAATAGTTGACCCATTAATTAATCTTACTAAAGACAAAGTGAAATTTAAATGGTCTGACATAGAAGAAAATGCTTTCAAAGAAATCCAAGCAGCGATAGTTAAAAATCCCACATTAAAACCCCCGGATTTCTCAAAAGATTTCATTTTAATCACAGACGCTTCTAAAACAGCTATTTCTGGAATTTTAGCACAAGAATACGACGGAGAACAGCTGCCAATTGAACATTTTGGGCGAAAATTAAGGGATCCCGAAAAGAACTACCCCAGTTTCAAACTCGAACTACTGGCGGTTCATGAAGCGGTGATGTATTTCAAGCATATTCTCGCAGGGAGAAAATTTAATATTTATACAGACTCCAAAGCGCTAACGTATTTTTTAAATTTGGAAAAGCAACCAGACATTGTAGCAAGGTGGTTGGACAATTTGTCCCCTTTTAACTACTCTTTTCAGCATATCGAGGGATCTAAAAATCCTGCTGATTATGTTTCGAGGAACATTAATAATATAATTTCAAGAGAAAAATTGCAAAATTCATTGTTTACGGTAAACAAAGCTCTATCAGATGAAAACATTAAACTACAACAATTAGAAGACGAAAAATTAAATAAAATAATAAACAAAATTAAAACTGACAAACAAAACAAAACCACAAAAAAATTCACTCTCAATCAAAAAGAAATATTAATATTAAAGCCAGGCTCTGATACAAATGAACTGTTAATTGCTCCGGATAAACTTAAAGCTGAAATAATACAGGAAGCTCATAAACCACATTTCGGATTTTTTAAAACTTATCAAATAATAAAAGCTAGATTCTACTGGTACGGGATGTACAGGGATGTAAAGAATTATTGTACTAAATGTATACCATGTAACACGACTAAACAACATCAAACTATTAAAGTTCCCACACAAAAAATAATCAAAGATAAAGAAATCGGATCAGTTTTGCATATAGATTTAATTGGTTTGCTTCCAATGACGCTACGCAAAAATAAATTTGTATTTATGATTATTGATTCCACATCAAGATTCTTGGAGGCTGTACCGGTTCGCAATTGTGAATCACAAACACTTCTAAACGTATTGAATCGCTACTTTAGTAATTTCGGATTGGCGCGATCCATAAAATTGGATAATGGCCGGTATTTTCACTCTGATTTATTCAAAGAATACATGGATTCTCTTAACATAGACCTAGATTTTACGTCCGTGAATAATCCACGCAGTAATGGGCTCTGTGAAATCAGTAATAAAATATTAAAAAATTCAATTGTGGCTATGTGTAAAAACTCTTTAGAATGGGATACCAGGATTGATTTTTTTAAAATTAATTATAACAGTACGCCGCACAGAGCTACGGGATTTTCTCCGGCACTTCTATTTTTCGGTAGAGAAATAAGAACTCCTTTTTCCATACACTTGCCCGACCAAGACATAATTGTCAAAACCTACGTTAAAAATAGAGTCCAACATATTGAGGAAATAAAGAAATTAGCCTTACAAAACCAAAAAAAAATGATGGCGGAGTACATCGACAGTACTCCAGTCCAAAAAGTAAAATTTCTACAAACGGGACAAGAATGCTACTTAAAAGTCGTGGGTAAACCAGGTGTACTTCAGCCAAAATTCTTGGGACCATTCGAGGTGGTAAGGAAGCTTAGGAATAACAATTACCTATTAAAGGAAATTGCATTCCCAGATAAAGCGACTATTAAACGCCACATAAATAAATTATTCTCACCAACGAAAGTGGAATCACAGACTATACACATAAATTCCTAGATAGGGAAGCGAGAAATTTTTTTTCTCTTTTATTGCTCTCGAGGCAATATGTATATATTTATTTTAAATTTTTATCGTTTATAGATGTCTTATTTTTCTTTAGTTTAGTACACATTTTATAATTTTCCATTATTGTTTATTTACAGTACATTGAGGACAGGTTACTATTTAAAAAAAAAAAAAAAAAAAAAAAAAAAAAAAAAAAAAAAAAAAGATCATTTAGGGAGGATACTGCAAGTTTTTTTTCTTTGCTACACAGTGTACTACTGAGGGATTTGGCTCGTCAGAGGGAGTTATGAAGAAACATGCACGTTAAATAAAAAAATAATAATAATTACGGTAAAAATAAAAACAGAGGCAGCCTTGCCAGGGTATCACCCTTTCAAACCCATTTTATACTAATTTATATAACAAAACAAAAAAAGATTTTTAATATATAACCTTACCCCTCTACTAAAAGTGAAAATAAAAGTCTTTATATGTAGCACAAAACATATAACTAATCGATTTAAAATTACAAGTCAACATCTATTCACTCGGCGACACAAATATAAATAATAATAATACAACATTTTATATTGACCAATATTTATAATAATTCATCCTTTGCTTAAAGCCACGGATTGACGAATCCACTTGAATTATTATAACAAAAAAAAATCGGTCAGATTTTACAAAATTATTTTAGTTTAATATTTGATATAATCTATAACTGGGTTAGAACAACGCGTTTCAATTTTAATTTTAGAATAATCGTACGATTTCATATTATAAAACAAACAAGTAAAAAAAAAAAAAAAAAAAAAAAATTTTATTAGTTGTCCCTAAGGATTAACATTTCAGATAATTTAATTACAAAAAAAAATAATAAATAAAAAAAAAATACCATTGAACGTTTCAATTATTACAAAACATAAATTGGATGTTTAATTTATACCTTAAATATTTAGGTAAATTATTTCATACTTAAAAAATAATAATGATAAAAAGGTGTTGGATACATGTCAATGATCATTTCAGCAATTTATTGGATGTTAAAGTCTCGTTTTTGCAGGCGAAATTGAGACTATCTGCGCAGAGCATCTAATAATGCATTTAGCTGAGATATTTCTAATTAACTAAATTTCCAAACTTTACCAAAAAAAAAAGAATTTGTTTAATCTTTTTTTTTTCTAACTATTATATGTAATATTTTATAAAACAAAAAATAATAAAAGAAAAGAAAAGCGAACGCTCGCTTTCCATTCCTTAAATATGTATATTTACACGTTAATATATTTTAAAATAATAATAATAAGAAGAAGAATAAATAATTAGATAAACATTTTTTTGCATGCACATTTTCGTTTGTGCAAAGCAACGCTCGCTTGTTCTCGCTAACTTAAATTGTAACTAGAAAATCAATATTATATTAAAAAAATATATATATTATAATACATTACGTTTTTATACACAATATAAATAAATAAGTAAATATATAAATTGACGAGAAGATAGTGCGATGCAAACGGATTTGACCACGTTACACGTGTACCGATTTTTTTTTTTATAGAAAATATTAAGCAGATATACAGATTTAAACATACCTCATTTTTTTTTTTTAAATCCAAGCCGGGTATACACGACTTTTTTTTATTTTAATCACACAGTAATCTTATTTCAGCAATAAAATACAGATAGCTGAATTTTGGCGAGTAATCCAAAATCTCCACAGACACACGTGCAATCAAATCGTTTCACTGATTTTTTTTTTTTTCCCACTGTCAGTAATCCAGGAGTTTAGTAATCATACACCTGAGGGATAGCAACGATCGCTAGTACATGCATTTCGCAAATCTTCCCTTGTGTACACCTGGATACGAATGTAAGAAAAAAAAAAAAAAGGATGAGTCATTGTCCACAGGTAGGGTCATCTAGCTGTCATTCTCTATCCTTCCGCTTAGCGGTGATGGATTAGAGGGAGAAAAGATTACTGTTTTTTTTCTTTTTCTTCTTCTGCCTTGTTTTTTTTTTTTTCCCAACCCCGTCCATTCCAAGGCAGGCAGTTTAAAAGGGTATTGTGTTTGACTTTATAGATGGATATTTAAATTTTTGGTATCGAAAGAAGAAAACAAATTTTCATTTTTTCGATCTGTTTCTTTTATGAAAATATATTATTATTGAGAATATCTTTCATTCAGAAAAGTAGCCTTTTCACATATTCCAAAACAATTGTTTTAGTAAGAATGATAAGATTTTTTTTTTTTAACATAACATTTTCTTTATATATATATAAATAAAAATAAAGAAGTTTTCCTTTCCGCTCAAGAGAAAATAATTCATGTGAGAATTAGATTATAATGTTTATAATACAGATTGTAGTACAACAGACATGTGATTATATAGATGTGTTTTCTCTCAATGTTTTTCATACATTATATAATTTTTTTTTTAATTGTATGGTATTCATTATCAATGCATACAGCTTACTGATTATATTGAGTATTTGTTTTAAATGATTCTGTATATTGTGTTTCAACGTATGGGTACCTAATTAGCCTGTAATAATTAAAATAAAAGATTTGCCAATTTATATGTATGTAATAACTAAAAATATAAGAGTGGAAAAGAAAATTAATTTTTTTTTCTTTCTTCTCTCGGGCATTTTATTTTATTATTTGGCTTATTCAAATTTTCCTACTTTATTTGGATTTGGACCTATTAAAACTCAAAATTTTAATAAATGTTTTTGGAACAATGGAAATTGAAACCAACTACACATGATAACTTGCTGAAGAAGTCATGTCTTTCATCAGATTTTTCAACAGTGAACTTTTGATTACGCTTTATTTCACCAATGTGTAAAACTTTTTTCTGGTGTTGCAAACCTACTTACACTCCAAACCTAATGACACCCCAGCTTATCCCAAGTTCCTAGACTTTTCCATGTGAACATTTTCAGTTTTGATCTTCAATATAATACGACGATGGACTTTCATCGAGTACTTTGTGGCTATATATATATATAAAAAAAAAGATACTGTGGACCTTTTTTTTTTCTAATGTCGGGGGAAGAGATGATGGTGAGAAATACCACCATCTAGATCTAAACTAGCACACACTATAAAAAAAAAAAGTATTTGGTTTTTTTTCTGCATATTAACAGAGTATTTGGTATCATTTTAATCAGTGAACAGTGAACAATACAAATTAATGATCCATTTTAGGATCAGCGCATACAGATAGATAATTGTGGAACAAAGTGAACCACGGCAGTCAAGGAAATATTTGGTTTTCCGTTCCCACGAATGATTTAACTACACCTAATAAAAATGTCATGGAGAAAATTGTCAGAACAATAATATGACACATTTATTTATGAGAGCTTAAATAGGCACGAAGACCTCACAAGTCAAAGCATCTTTACCTCCCAGACACAGCACGGCGTCAAGAGGAATCGCTATTGTACCGACGGACCTATGAAACACTCAAGGGGAGTACCAAATTTCTCCCGCATGCCAATGGGCATCTCTCTAAAATCAGAGGTATGGCCGAAACATGCAAATTTTCAAGAAGTTAAAACGTATAAGGCCTTAATTTTATGTGAAAAGGGAAAAATGGTTCCATCCCTTTTTTTTTGCTCCACGAAAAGAATGTGATTTTTCTTGAGAGTTCAGATTCAAAAAAGATGGAAAAGTAGAAGGTTGACTGCTCTCTAACTAAAAAAACAGATTTTGAGTGTGTGTGCCAATAGATGGAAATGTACGCGCTAAGAAAAAGCGAAAACGCGTCAGCCATTACCTCCTGCTGTCAACGTTATCTAGTAATATAAGGTAACAAACAATCTTCCTTCACCATTGTTCCATTTTATTTAATTAAGCTATATTCTTTTAAGAATACGAATTTTAAGTGTGTATGAAGATCCTACCCCGATCTAAACATAAAAAGGCTAATCAAATAAATACTTCTAGGGTATGGAACTCTGCCTTTCAAAATCGAATTTTTTTAATTCAGTAAGATAAACTGTAATTCTCAGAAAATAAATGTTGAGAATACAGTTCTCAACTAGGATTGAATATTTTTATTTTTTTTTAAACATTTATGTTTGTTTTTAATCATATGCTTATAATTACCTTGTAAATAAACTCAATTTTATATTCAATTAATTTTAGTCAGTTTTCCTTTTGTTTACTTAATTTATTGAATTAATATTAAGTCTTTTATTTTAGGAAATGTTTTCTTTAATATTACAATCTAGGTTTTAAAATAAGCCATTATATATTTAATGTTACATAACTCTCTGCAGGTAACCTTTGATGATTGTAATTGGCTCAAAGAGGATCCGAACATCAAAAATAATTCACAACGCAACTTTTTCTTTTCTATAATTAATTGATAATTTGTCTAATAAAATTTTCTAAGTATAAATTATCATATCAGATCCTTAGAGTCATAGGTGCAAAATAAATACTATACGTCTCGGATAATTTAAAATACTCATATTAATCAATTAACAGCAATATAGTGGTAAATCCTATGCAGTCAGACTTAAATTCAAATAATTTAATTGATCACTCTGTAGCATTCCATCATAGGGTTTACCAAATTAGAAGTGGTACCGTTACCTCTTTCTAAATTATTTTAATATATTAATTTAATTTTAGAAATAGAACTTTAGGTTATTGTATAATTTTTTAAATATAAAAATATATATGCAATATTAAGACTAACAAAAAAAATTTTTTTTTTGCTAACATAAATGTTCTTAATTCTAATTCTTTTGAAAAAATTTTTTTTCCTCTTTTCAACAACTAATTAAAAAAAAAAAAAAAAAAAAAAAATTAAGCATTCATTGGGGAATCTTCATACACTCTGTAACATGCATATACCTGGCAATTCTTTTTGGGTACCTCACTAAATATATAATGATATATTAAATAATAATAAGTGTTATTGGATTGATTTGTATTAACAAAGAATTGAAAATATGACTTGTGTTACATATACTGCAACAGCAGCAAATATAAAATAAATACATAATAATGCTCAAATATTGAAATGATATATATTATATATAATTAATTTCTCGAACAGTGCATAACAATTCACCATTGGGTATCTTTTATTTTATGTTAAACAATTTTTTTTTTTTTGCTCTCTCTCTATTTTATGATTTTTGTACTTTAATTGGATGAATAAGCGTAAAAGTCAAAGAATTAGTAGAATAGATACTGGTGTCAAAACTAGACAACAATTACGCGAATTAAATAATCAAACTGTAGACACTAATATTATTTGTAATAATAGTAATAATAATAAGAAGAAAAAAAAGAAAGAGAAGAAAATTATAAATTCTGAAAAAGCTACTCCTAAAATTACTACAATGGACACCCCAAATGCAGATAGCCTAATTAATCTGATTCCATACTATGATGGAAAAAAAGAAGCAAATATTAACCATTTTTTCTTACAATTTGACAATCTCATCAATAAAACTGAATTGAATAATGATTCTAAATTAACTATATTAAAGGCGAAAATTGTAGGACCTGCTAAAGATAAATTGATGAGGGATCAAAATTTGTTCGTGGAACAGAACTTAGAAACCTTTAAAACAAAGTTAAAACAATTATTCGAACCCAAAACCACATTTCTAGAAGCGCAAAAGAAATTTTGCAATCTCAAACAAAAACCGGAACAAAACATGAACGAATTTATATTAGAGTTTAATGCGGCAGCAGACCTTTATCTAAAAAAAAGTGGGCAAGATATAGAAGCTAACAACAGCTCTACATTCATGGAAATGATCAAATTATCTCAGTTTTTGGAATCAATTCGTAGTGATTTAAGTCTGGAAGTAAGAAAAAACTCTCCGCCGGACTTTAAAACAGCGTGCAACATAGCCTTAAAATTAGAGGAGGCTTATTCACATGTCAATTTAAAGGACATCAACAACATTTCCAAAACTAAAGATTCTGATTTGTTAAATGAACTGCTTAAACTCAATGTAGAAAGTGCAGAGAATATAAAATTATTAACCGCGGAATTAAATAACATAAAATTAAAGGTAAATGCCACTAACAATGATACAACTAGGTTTTGCAAGTACTGTAAATCCACATCCCATACGAACCCACATTGTTGGTTTTACAAGGGCAACGAACAAAACAGCAGTAATTACGTGGACGAAAATAAAAAAATTCCTGAGAATATTCAAATCGAAAAACCAAATTTTTATCAAGGGGGAAACCAACAAGCTCAGGGAAACTTTCAGCAAACCCCAAATTACACGCACCAAAACTTCAACCCTATGCAATATTCTGCTCCTCAGTACATGTACTATGCACCACCCCCACCCCACCAACAATTTATGCCGATATCATATCCCAGTTTCGGAAATTATGGAGGCAATTTCAACGAACAGAGATCATATGACCAGCGAAGAAATTATAGAGGGCATAGAGGGGGCTACAAACAAAATAATTATAAAAAACATGATTATACAAAAAAAAATAATTCACAGCAGACATTTGAAAACAATAAACAAGATAAAGATCATGATCAGAATTCTAGTAACAATAAGGGAAACTAAAGTCGGGACTTACATTCTCAAATACAAGGCACCCGCGTAAGTCTCACTGCGGGTCTAAAAAAAATAACAAAATTATTGCTAGTGTCAAAAGTAATGACAATTCTCAACTTCCGATTATTACTTTTGAAATTAATGGTGTTAAGATTAATGCTTTGACAGACAGTGGGGCGGCAGTAACTTTGGCATCACCTATATTGTTCGAACAATTAAAGAATGCACACGTAAAATATAAAAATCTCTGTAACCAGGTAAAAATTCAAACATTAACAAATTCGACAATCTCTTTTAAGCAATGCATTAAATTAACTTTCAAATTGGAGAACGTTTTTGTATCGGGGGCATTCTATGTTACAACTCAAGATTTTGGTCGGAACTACAATATGCTATTGGGATTCGATTTCCTCAAAACAAATAATATTATCCTAGATTTTGAAGATAAAACCATGAAATTAAAAAACAAAAACATTGCACTTCAATTTCTAGAAAATGAACCTCAAAGTCTGATAAGTAACTTAACTGCTAACTCTAATGAGAATCAAAATAAAGAAACAATACGCAAAAAGAAAAAAAAACGTATCTCGCACAAAAATTTTGTTACAGCAAAACTAACACACACAACGGAGTTACTACCAGGCGAAAAAAAAATTGTTGCATTACTATTAGATCCAGATAAATTCGCAACTACAAATACAATACTCTTGGAACCGATTAAACATAATATGAAAATTTATTATAAAACATCAATTCACGAAATTGCCAAGGATAATAAAATTCATATAATAATCACTAACAAATCACAACAAAAATTAATCTTAACAGAGGGAATGAACATTGGCAAAATTTCTAAACATTTTGAAATAAAATCAGTTGACACTGAGGGTCAAGAAGTAACGAAGCAGGTAGTGCACATTAATAATCTGAATTTAGAGCAAGTTCGTGAACGGAGAAAAGCAGAACTTAGATCAGACGACTTTAATTTACAACATTTAGACTCGGACACAGCAGAAAAATTAAAAAAAATACTTCTAAATAATGCACATGCCTTTTCTAAGAATTACGATACACTCGGACAATCTTCATTAGTCGTCCCAAGATTTAATTTAATACATAATTATCCTCTGCAGACTAAACCATACAAAACTGCACACAATGTTAAGGAGTATGCTAAAAAAGAAATTGAAAAACTTTTGAGAGCAAATATCATTCGTAAATCCAACTCTGATTACGCTTTCCCTGTTATTTTCGTTAAAAAAAAATCTTTGCAGAAAAACGAACAGGCTAATGAAGTTAAATATCGTATGGCGGTCGATTATAGACTTTTAAATGAAATACTTCAAAATTATGCGTACCCCATACCCGAAATTAAAGAGATTCTGCGGAGAATGAGTGGAAAAAAATATTATACAGTACTGGATCTACACAGTGCGTTTTTCCAAATAAATTTACGTGAAGAAGACACTGAAAAATTAGCTTTCATAACGGAGCACGGTAAATTCTCCTTTTTAAGATTGCCGTTCGGAACGCGACTCAGTACTGCGGTGTTTGCAGAATTAATTGATAAAGTGTTGGGCCACTTTAATGAAGATCAAGTCGCTTATTTTATTGACGATGTGATCCTAGCAAGCGACTCACTCGAAGAAATGTTAGATCTGTTAGACAAAGTCCTTAAAGCTTTTATTGAAAATAATTTAACTATTGAGCCTACTAAAATACAAGTCTGTATGTCAGAAATCGAATTTCTCGGTTTCACCCTAAACAGTGAAGGATACTCTCCTTCAAAAAGAAACATAGATAAAATTCAAAATTTAGTTAAACCTAAAAATAAGAAGGGAGTTAAATCTCTACTTGGTCTTTCGAATTATTTTAGATCGCTTATTAAAGACTATTCTAAAATAGTTGACCCATTAATTAATCTTACTAAAGACAAAGTGAAATTTAAATGGTCTGACATAGAAGAAAATGCTTTCAAAGAAATCCAAGCAGCGATAGTTAAAAATCCCACATTAAAACCCCCGGATTTCTCAAAAGATTTCATTTTAATCACAGACGCTTCTAAAACAGCTATTTCTGGAATTTTAGCACAAGAATACGACGGAGAACAGCTGCCAATTGAACATTTTGGGCGAAAATTAAGGGATCCCGAAAAGAACTACCCCAGTTTCAAACTCGAACTACTGGCGGTTCATGAAGCGGTGATGTATTTCAAGCATATTCTCGCAGGGAGAAAATTTAATATTTATACAGACTCCAAAGCGCTAACGTATTTTTTAAATTTGGAAAAGCAACCAGACATTGTAGCAAGGTGGTTGGACAATTTGTCCCCTTTTAACTACTCTTTTCAGCATATCGAGGGATCTAAAAATCCTGCTGATTATGTTTCGAGGAACATTAATAATATAATTTCAAGAGAAAAATTGCAAAATTCATTGTTTACGGTAAACAAAGCTCTATCAGATGAAAACATTAAACTACAACAATTAGAAGACGAAAAATTAAATAAAATAATAAACAAAATTAAAACTGACAAACAAAACAAAACCACAAAAAAATTCACTCTCAATCAAAAAGAAATATTAATATTAAAGCCAGGCTCTGATACAAATGAACTGTTAATTGCTCCGGATAAACTTAAAGCTGAAATAATACAGGAAGCTCATAAACCACATTTCGGATTTTTTAAAACTTATCAAATAATAAAAGCTAGATTCTACTGGTACGGGATGTACAGGGATGTAAAGAATTATTGTACTAAATGTATACCATGTAACACGACTAAACAACATCAAACTATTAAAGTTCCCACACAAAAAATAATCAAAGATAAAGAAATCGGATCAGTTTTGCATATAGATTTAATTGGTTTGCTTCCAATGACGCTACGCAAAAATAAATTTGTATTTATGATTATTGATTCCACATCAAGATTCTTGGAGGCTGTACCGGTTCGCAATTGTGAATCACAAACACTTCTAAACGTATTGAATCGCTACTTTAGTAATTTCGGATTGGCGCGATCCATAAAATTGGATAATGGCCGGTATTTTCACTCTGATTTATTCAAAGAATACATGGATTCTCTTAACATAGACCTAGATTTTACGTCCGTGAATAATCCACGCAGTAATGGGCTCTGTGAAATCAGTAATAAAATATTAAAAAATTCAATTGTGGCTATGTGTAAAAACTCTTTAGAATGGGATACCAGGATTGATTTTTTTAAAATTAATTATAACAGTACGCCGCACAGAGCTACGGGATTTTCTCCGGCACTTCTATTTTTCGGTAGAGAAATAAGAACTCCTTTTTCCATACACTTGCCCGACCAAGACATAATTGTCAAAACCTACGTTAAAAATAGAGTCCAACATATTGAGGAAATAAAGAAATTAGCCTTACAAAACCAAAAAAAAATGATGGCGGAGTACATCGACAGTACTCCAGTCCAAAAAGTAAAATTTCTACAAACGGGACAAGAATGCTACTTAAAAGTCGTGGGTAAACCAGGTGTACTTCAGCCAAAATTCTTGGGACCATTCGAGGTGGTAAGGAAGCTTAGGAATAACAATTACCTATTAAAGGAAATTGCATTCCCAGATAAAGCGACTATTAAACGCCACATAAATAAATTATTCTCACCAACGAAAGTGGAATCACAGACTATACACATAAATTCCTAGATAGGGAAGCGAGAAATTTTTTTTCTCTTTTATTGCTCTCGAGGCAATATGTATATATTTATTTTAAATTTTTATCGTTTATAGATGTCTTATTTTTCTTTAGTTTAGTACACATTTTATAATTTTCCATTATTGTTTATTTACAGTACATTGAGGACAGGTTACTATTTAAAAAAAAAAAAAAAAAAAAAAAAAAAAAAAAAAAAAAAAAAAGATCATTTAGGGAGGATACTGCAAGTTTTTTTTCTTTGCTACACAGTGTACTACTGAGGGATTTGGCTCGTCAGAGGGAGTTATGAAGAAACATGCACGTTAAATAAAAAAATAATAATAATTACGGTAAAAATAAAAACAGAGGCAGCCTTGCCAGGGTATCACCCTTTCAAACCCATTTTATACTAATTTATATAACAAAACAAAAAAAGATTTTTAATATATAACCTTACCCCTCTACTAAAAGTGAAAATAAAAGTCTTTATATGTAGCACAAAACATATAACTAATCGATTTAAAATTACAAGTCAACATCTATTCACTCGGCGACACAAATATAAATAATAATAATACAACATTTTATATTGACCAATATTTATAATAATTCATCCTTTGCTTAAAGCCACGGATTGACGAATCCACTTGAATTATTATAACAAAAAAAAATCGGTCAGATTTTACAAAATTATTTTAGTTTAATATTTGATATAATCTATAACTGGGTTAGAACAACGCGTTTCAATTTTAATTTTAGAATAATCGTACGATTTCATATTATAAAACAAACAAGTAAAAAAAAAAAAAAAAAAAAAAAATTTTATTAGTTGTCCCTAAGGATTAACATTTCAGATAATTTAATTACAAAAAAAAATAATAAATAAAAAAAAAATACCATTGAACGTTTCAATTATTACAAAACATAAATTGGATGTTTAATTTATACCTTAAATATTTAGGTAAATTATTTCATACTTAAAAAATAATAATGATAAAAAGGTGTTGGATACATGTCAATGATCATTTCAGCAATTTATTGGATGTTAAAGTCTCGTTTTTGCAGGCGAAATTGAGACTATCTGCGCAGAGCATCTAATAATGCATTTAGCTGAGATATTTCTAATTAACTAAATTTCCAAACTTTACCAAAAAAAAAAGAATTTGTTTAATCTTTTTTTTTTCTAACTATTATATGTAATATTTTATAAAACAAAAAATAATAAAAGAAAAGAAAAGCGAACGCTCGCTTTCCATTCCTTAAATATGTATATTTACACGTTAATATATTTTAAAATAATAATAATAAGAAGAAGAATAAATAATTAGATAAACATTTTTTTGCATGCACATTTTCGTTTGTGCAAAGCAACGCTCGCTTGTTCTCGCTAACTTAAATTGTAACTAGAAAATCAATATTATATTAAAAAAATATATATATTATAATACATTACGTTTTTATACACAATATAAATAAATAAGTAAATATATAAATTGACGAGAAGATAGTGCGATGCAAACGGATTTGACCACGTTACACGTGTACCGATTTTTTTTTTTATAGAAAATATTAAGCAGATATACAGATTTAAACATACCTCATTTTTTTTTTTTAAATCCAAGCCGGGTATACACGACTTTTTTTTATTTTAATCACACAGTAATCTTATTTCAGCAATAAAATACAGATAGCTGAATTTTGGCGAGTAATCCAAAATCTCCACAGACACACGTGCAATCAAATCGTTTCACTGATTTTTTTTTTTTTCCCACTGTCAGTAATCCAGGAGTTTAGTAATCATACACCTGAGGGATAGCAACGATCGCTAGTACATGCATTTCGCAAATCTTCCCTTGTGTACACCTGGATACGAATGTAAGAAAAAAAAAAAAAAGGATGAGTCATTGTCCACAGGTAGGGTCATCTAGCTGTCATTCTCTATCCTTCCGCTTAGCGGTGATGGATTAGAGGGAGAAAAGATTACTGTTTTTTTTCTTTTTCTTCTTCTGCCTTGTTTTTTTTTTTTTCCCAACCCCGTCCATTCCAAGGCAGGCAGTTTAAAAGGGTATTGTGTTTGACTTTATAGATGGATATTTAAATTTTTGGTATCGAAAGAAGAAAACAAATTTTCATTTTTTCGATCTGTTTCTTTTATGAAAATATATTATTATTGAGAATATCTTTCATTCAGAAAAGTAGCCTTTTCACATATTCCAAAACAATTGTTTTAGTAAGAATGATAAGATTTTTTTTTTTTAACATAACATTTTCTTTATATATATATAAATAAAAATAAAGAAGTTTTCCTTTCCGCTCAAGAGAAAATAATTCATGTGAGAATTAGATTATAATGTTTATAATACAGATTGTAGTACAACAGACATGTGATTATATAGATGTGTTTTCTCTCAATGTTTTTCATACATTATATAATTTTTTTTTTAATTGTATGGTATTCATTATCAATGCATACAGCTTACTGATTATATTGAGTATTTGTTTTAAATGATTCTGTATATTGTGTTTCAACGTATGGGTACCTAATTAGCCTGTAATAATTAAAATAAAAGATTTGCCAATTTATATGTATGTAATAACTAAAAATATAAGAGTGGAAAAGAAAATTAATTTTTTTTTCTTTCTTCTCTCGGGCATTTTATTTTATTATTTGGCTTATTCAAATTTTCCTACTTTATTTGGATTTGGACCTATTAAAACTCAAAATTTTAATAAATGTTTTTGGAACAATGGAAATTGAAACCAACTACACATGATAACTTGCTGAAGAAGTCATGTCTTTCATCAGATTTTTCAACAGTGAACTTTTGATTACGCTTTATTTCACCAATGTGTAAAACTTTTTTCTGGTGTTGCAAACCTACTTACACTCCAAACCTAATGACACCCCAGCTTATCCCAAGTTCCTAGACTTTTCCATGTGAACATTTTCAGTTTTGATCTTCAATATAATACGACGATGGACTTTCATCGAGTACTTTGTGGCTATATATATATATAAAAAAAAAGATACTGTGGACCTTTTTTTTTTCTAATGTCGGGGGAAGAGATGATGGTGAGAAATACCACCATCTAGATCTAAACTAGCACACACTATAAAAAAAAAAAGTATTTGGTTTTTTTTCTGCATATTAACAGAGTATTTGGTATCATTTTAATCAGTGAACAGTGAACAATACAAATTAATGATCCATTTTAGGATCAGCGCATACAGATAGATAATTGTGGAACAAAGTGAACCACGGCAGTCAAGGAAATATTTGGTTTTCCGTTCCCACGAATGATTTAACTACACCTAATAAAAATGTCATGGAGAAAATTGTCAGAACAATAATATGACACATTTATTTATGAGAGCTTAAATAGGCACGAAGACCTCACAAGTCAAAGCATCTTTACCTCCCAGACACAGCACGGCGTCAAGAGGAATCGCTATTGTACCGACGGACCTATGAAACACTCAAGGGGAGTACCAAATTTCTCCCGCATGCCAATGGGCATCTCTCTAAAATCAGAGGTATGGCCGAAACATGCAAATTTTCAAGAAGTTAAAACGTATAAGGCCTTAATTTTATGTGAAAAGGGAAAAATGGTTCCATCCCTTTTTTTTTGCTCCACGAAAAGAATGTGATTTTTCTTGAGAGTTCAGATTCAAAAAAGATGGAAAAGTAGAAGGTTGACTGCTCTCTAACTAAAAAAACAGATTTTGAGTGTGTGTGCCAATAGATGGAAATGTACGCGCTAAGAAAAAGCGAAAACGCGTCAGCCATTACCTCCTGCTGTCAACGTTATCTAGTAATATAAGGTAACAAACAATCTTCCTTCACCATTGTTCCATTTTATTTAATTAAGCTATATTCTTTTAAGAATACGAATTTTAAGTGTGTATGAAGATCCTACCCCGATCTAAACATAAAAAGGCTAATCAAATAAATACTTCTAGGGTATGGAACTCTGCCTTTCAAAATCGAATTTTTTTAATTCAGTAAGATAAACTGTAATTCTCAGAAAATAAATGTTGAGAATACAGTTCTCAACTAGGATTGAATATTTTTATTTTTTTTTAAACATTTATGTTTGTTTTTAATCATATGCTTATAATTACCTTGTAAATAAACTCAATTTTATATTCAATTAATTTTAGTCAGTTTTCCTTTTGTTTACTTAATTTATTGAATTAATATTAAGTCTTTTATTTTAGGAAATGTTTTCTTTAATATTACAATCTAGGTTTTAAAATAAGCCATTATATATTTAATGTTACATAACTCTCTGCAGGTAACCTTTGATGATTGTAATTGGCTCAAAGAGGATCCGAACATCAAAAATAATTCACAACGCAACTTTTTCTTTTCTATAATTAATTGATAATTTGTCTAATAAAATTTTCTAAGTATAAATTATCATATCAGATCCTTAGAGTCATAGGTGCAAAATAAATACTATACGTCTCGGATAATTTAAAATACTCATATTAATCAATTAACAGCAATATAGTGGTAAATCCTATGCAGTCAGACTTAAATTCAAATAATTTAATTGATCACTCTGTAGCATTCCATCAACCTTTTTTTCTCGCGGGCCGCAAACATATATTTGCGAAGTTAGGTGGGCCGCAATGCACTTTGTATAATAATGTAAAAAAGGGGTAATTAAAATAATAAGATAACAAAAGCAGTATAACAAAGCAAAATAAAAAGCTAATATAATTAGTAGTATTGGACGTTTTTCGTGGAAGAAATGTTACCAAAAAATTTACTTCGGGGTAGATTTCTATTGCAAATGATGTAGAAATATTCCGCGAAGATTGTTGTTTAGAAATAGCAATGTAAAACTTTTTTTCTGCCATTTTTTTCCATGACAGCACGAATAAGCATCATTAATGATATGATAAGTATAAAACTAATAATATAACAATGCAGCATCACCAAATTCTAAAGAAAACAAACAAGAGATTTTCTTTAATAAATCATTCATTTTTCAATGCAAAAACTTTTTATTTATTTTGTAATGTAGAAATATATAGTGCGAATTTAATTAATTTGGAACACTGTTTCATTAGTGTACACCACTATAGCATGATTAGAACAACATAACAAAAAAATAATTTTTGACTAAGGAAATGACATTTAAGATGTTTTAACAAGATTTTAAATTAGTAATTACAAATAACTGGAGGATTTTGTCTTCCCATAAAAATATATAAAGGAACAGCGAAGGTGTTAAAAAATTTTTAAAGAGCATCTTAATTAATTTTATAATTAGGAATTAATGATTATGTGCTTCGGGCCGCACATAAATGGTCGCAGGGCCGCAGGTTAAGTATGGCTGTAGCTAAACGATTCGGTCAATAAGCTTAGAGTCCGTTAATAAACAACCGCTCGACATGACAAAACGAAGGCAAAACGTGATCGTCACAGTTCTGCTTCGGTTTTATTTATTGCTTCTAGTACAACTGTATTTATCTGTAAGATTTTTTTTTTTTATGAACGATACTCTCGACGGTTACATAAAATGATTTATTGTTACCTATACGCACGCGACATTTTTTTTTAATGTAAAAGCAGAGTGTTCTACAGAGACTTTTGTGGCATTGAAACGCTGTTGCCGGATGACTTTTATGGTAACGCGGCAGGTTGTCCTTTACGCGAAGTAATTAACGAATTGATTGAGAAAGGAGAAAGTTAAGGTCAATCAATTACTCCTCTGTACTACATAATCAAATCTCATCTTTAAAAAGGAAAGGTTAACAGTAAAGCTTATAGCGAATAAGCGGATAAGCGTAAAAGGACAAAGAAAGGAAGCCTACACTTATTTAAGAAATTTAGAAAATAAAAGACGGATGTCACACGTTAACTGTCGCAATGATGAAATAAAAATAGAATATGTTCTAAAAGTTACTAGGTGATTTTAAAAGTTAATAATGTTTGTCGTAATTAATTTTATAAACGGAAAAGAAAAAAAAAATGTGTCTAAAATTATTAATTTTTTAAATCTCCTTCATTTTGGGGGGAAATCGTCCGATCGAATAGTCCGACCGAAACAAAATCGTCTCAGTTCTGTTTCGATATTTATTGGTTCAAGTACAGCTGTATTTATCTATAAGATTTTGTTATGAAAGATGCTCTCGACGGTTACATAAAATGATTTATTGTCACCTATATGCAAGCGACATTTTTTCCAAAGCAGTGTGTTACAACCATAGTAAATCTCAATAACATATATCAATTGCATGGTAATCCGAGTATAATTACGTGTGTTAGAACACGGAAAGACTACAAACAGATAGACAAACCGAATTCATAAACACATTTCAACTATGTTGGAAAGTGTTACAACGGCTAACAGTGGAATAAAACAGAACAAATATATTTAAGAAATCTAGAAAAAAAAAAAAAAAAAAAAAAAAAACGGTTGAAAAATTGCTGGTTGGTTGTTACAATGATGAAGAGAATTTGGAGGGTGTTCTAAAAGTTACTAATAGGTGATTTTAAAAAGTTAATTACTTTTAATATAATCAATTTTCTAAAAGGAAACGAAAAACTAGTCGGATGTGCGAATCCCAAAACTTTCTTCTATCTCATACAGGTTTCACATACACCAAAACCGAATCAGCACCAATTTATATCAAGGTTTACCTGAATCTGAAATTTGATGAAAATCTGTGCATTAGTTCATGAGATATAGCTATCATGAAAATCATGAAAAAAGTAGCATAGCAGCGGCACCTGTTGGGCTATTTGCACCGAAACAAAATCACCATCTATTTATATCAAGGTTTAACTGAATCTGAAATTTGATGAAAATATGTGCATTAGTTCTTAAGATATAGCTATCGTGAGAATCATGAAAAAAATATAATAGTAGCGCCACATGTTGGGCCATTTACGCCAAAACGTAATCAGCATTTATTTTTTGTCAAGGTCTAACAGAATCTGAAGTTTGATGGAATTCTGTGCATTAGTTCTGGAGATATAGCTATCGTGAAAAACGTAGCATAATAGCGCCAAATGTTGGGAGATTTAGACCAAAATTTAATCAACAACAACTTATGTCAACGTCTAACTGAATCTAAAGTTTGGTGAAATTCTGTGCTTTAGTTCTTGAGATATAGCTATCGTGAATAAAGTAGCATAGCAGAGCCACTTGTTGGGATGTTTACACCAAAGCGTGTCAAGGTCTAACAGAATCTGAAGATTGATGAAATTCTGTGAATTAGTTCTTGAGATACAGCTATCGTGAAAATCATGAAAAAAGTAGTATTGCAGCGCCAATGTTGTGCGATTTAATCAAAATCTAATCAGTGCCAATTGATATCAGGTACTAACTGAATATAAAGTTTTATTAAATTACATGCATTAGTTCTTAGAAGGCCCACAATTTTTTTTTTACATGCAGACAGACAGACAGACTCACAGACAGAAGTTTTCTAAAAACAATAAAATGGTGTTCTGGACCCTCTAAAACGTATAAATCCGCCGAAAACCGGAAGTCCATTTTTTTTCAGGAATCCAATACTTTCTTCTTGTAAAGATTAGAAGAAAGTAAAAATAGCAGAATGCTCTTCAAAGAGCAGAATTATCTATACTAATAAAAGAAAGTTTCGCTCTGTGTGTGTCTGTCTGTTGGCGATGGCTTTATGGCTAGGAAAATTTAGACCACCTAGAAGGTTGGAAATTTAGGTGTAGATAGTCCAAGGTCTGGCCATGTGCACCTGAGCCTCAGAATTTTAATATTTTGATAATTAGCCTAGATATTAATTAGATTCTCATTAACCATCGCTTCTAAAATATCATCTTTTAAATCAAAATGGCGAAAGAAACGGACAGGCGCATTGGATTTACAACCGGAAATGAACGAATTCGAAATTATTTAACTAATTAGCGAATTTTAAGAAAACTAATGGAGATATCAAATTAAAAATTTCTGAGCATATGTAAAAAAAAATTCTGTATCTGACTATGTGATTTTTGAAAAATTCGGTTGGTAATTTTTTTTTTTAATTTGCGCAAAAAACTGCCAAAAATCTGCCGGCGCCATTGAAAACGATCCGAGAAATTTTCAGACAGGGATCGGCTAAAAACTGAAGTACAAAGAGATCTGTTTCTCTGGCCGATCCCTCTCATTTAGTTTGCAAAAATGAAAAGAAATAATTGCCAAATTTTACTAATGAACAAATATTTATGGTAACTAATTAAGATATAGATTTGAAATTGAGGTCGGGAAGGGGTGTCATCTGCCGGCTATGTTAGCGTAGCGTCTTCGTTATGTTCTAATTATCAGAAAAATGTAATTCTTTTTTTAATGATCGCGTTAATGTACGTGACGGTGGTTCTCTTGAACAAATTAATCATTATATTTGCGGGTATGGGGAGGGAGGGGGTTAACGCCTTTCTCTGAGATTGTAATTATCTCGGGCCCGGGCAACGCCGGGCGGGTTAGCTAGTAAAAAATATTAAACAATTTAGTCAATAAGCTCAGCGTCCGCTTATAAACAAACTACTCGACACGCTAACGAAGACATAGTACACGATTTTTCGAGTTATATTTCGGTTTTGTTTTGTTTATAGCTTTCCTAGTTCAACTGTATTTATTTGTAATGTTTTGTTATGAACGATGCTCTCGACGATTTCATTAAATGACTTATTGTCACCTATATGCACGCGAATCTTTTTCTAAAAATTTTATTCTACGCGTAGAAGCTTTTTGTGACATTTGAATGCAGTTTCCGAATGACTTCTATGGTAACACACGTGATTCGTACGTTATACTGGGGGTCATCTCCAAATTGATTGAGTGAAGGGGGAGTTAAGGTCATACAATTATTCGTCTCGAGAGCATAATGAAACTTCATGAGTAAAACAGCTAACAATGGGATGACAACTCTTGCATTAAATTGATTTTATTATTATTATTATTATTATTATTATTATTATTATTATTATTATTGTTGTTGTTGTTGTTGTTGTTGTTATTTTACACTTTACTGAACTTAATTTGATTTTTGTATGTAAAGATGGAATTTTGTGATATATTTTTAACTGACTTCCTCATATGCTAGAATTATAAAACTTATATACACAGGTGTGTTTCTGATGACAATGTAATATTTTTATATTTTTATAATTTAATTATAAATTAATAACTTAATTTTAAGGCATTTTCCCCTATATCCCGCCACAGGTGATAAATTGCCAAATACTGTTTATGGAAACGATTGTAAACAAATTACAATAACAATGGATTTAATGATGCGCCTAACCACGCTCGCCAAAAAAAGGCCAACTAGCTGTAAATATTTGAAACGAAAAATGTAACTACGAAATAGTTTAAACACTATAAGATAGAACATATGTAAATAAAAAATAAAGAGTGCGATATATATATATTTAAAAGTACGCTTTAACTAATGAATAGTTTCCTAATAATTAAATTATGATTATATGTTGAGAAATCAATTTAAAAATCCTAAAAAGATAGTTTAAATAGTGCCAGATTTTTTCTTTCCTGTCGCCACATCTTAAAAAAGAAATAGAGCGAAAATTGATTATTTTTTAAATAAATTAACTAGCCCGCCCTTTCTACCAAGCGTATAAAAAAGCGGTGAACTTTCCATAATCAGATTCAATGTCCACGTCCGTATTGCAACGGAAATTTTTTTGCAAAAATGATGCATTGCATTCATGAAATTATTCGTTATTTTCAAGATAAACATGGAATGCAAATTAAAGAGTGTATTTCAAAAAAATATTGTTACTTTTATACTTATTCGTTTTTTCTTTTTAATCAAATGTTAGTCCTATATTGGGTCAATTGATTATATTCACTAAGAAACGAATTTACAAAAGTTATGTTTTACCTTTTATGTAATTAACTTTCGAGTTTAATTATGCAACATCTAATTATCCGCATTTTGTACGGCATGTTTCCAATTTTATTGAGTTTCAGAATATTTATTTTTTTTTCAAAAGTGGAAACGGTGGATACAAAGATATTTTCCAAAAAAGTTACTTATTTCTTAGCAATGTTCTTGCAGCAAAATATTAAATAAATTTCTCGACGAATGAACTATTTTTTAAATGTTATAAATGTAAAAAGAAGAAAGAGCGTGTTTCAAAATAATCGATTTCCCTTCTTCAGATAAAAGCTGTTAACAACCCATCAAAATATTGCTATCCATTTTACCAATAACAAATCGTCTCAATAGAAGTTGTTTTACAAAAGTTAGGGCGAGAACGGACTGGCAATTAAATATATAGAGGTACCATAATTTAAATGGGAGTGATGCACAGGTGGCGGTGCTGCCACCGGCTGCAGCGCTTACAGGAGGACCCTCCTGGTCGAGCGCGTTATAAGTCCCCCAGGACTTGGGTGCGGCAGTTGACGTGCCTGAAGGGCAATTCAGTTTTTATACCATAATTTAATAGAAATTATTACAAAAAAAAAAGTTAAAAAATAGCATGTTCTTCTAATTTTTATTCTACAACATCATCAGAAATTAACCTTAGCTATTTCTAATCAAACAAACAAACAAAAAAATCGAAATTTTCAAATTCAGACTTTATCTATAATAATCTCATCTGTCTATATTGCGCGTGTGTGTGTGCTCACATTGAGACGTTTCTTTTCTTTTATTTCTTTTCCTTTAATTTCTTTTTTCTTTTCTTTTTTTAAAGGATATTTAAATGATTTAATTAAAAATGCATGATAGTACTTTTTCAAACTGTAGTTTTTGGACAAATTAGCCTTGAGAAAATATATCTAAAATTTATTTGTCTGTAGAAAATATGGGGCGTAAAATAAAATTTATAACTATATAAAAATACTAATTTAATGTCTTCACATAATTTATGCAAGTTACAAAATCAATAAGACGTTCATTATGCATCTGTAGTTAAACGTCAGTTCTGCATCTATTATTCCGTTTTAGTTGACTGTAAAACCGTTTTTCGAGCAATAAGTGTACTGAGGAGGTAGAAATAAGGAAAGTTAATGAGACACCAGACTCGTTAAATAAATTGAGAGTCTCGTTACAAATAAGTATACTCATTTGTATTTAAGTTTAGATAATCACTGCGCTCAATATTTCATGTGCTTATAAATTCCTTAATAATATGTTCTCGTAAGATCTAAGAAGTATTTCTAAATTTGAAAACTTTTATTTTCATTTCGGAATTTCCTAAATTAAACTAGGATTAAAAACCAGATTATATGATACATATATATATATATATACATATATATATATAGATATATATAAGAGCTTCTTGTATAATTAATCCACTGAAACATAAGATATTGACCAAATACAATGAAATCACAACACCAAATAGCAGGGCCAAATTACAAAAATAGTCCTTAGAAATGAAATATGATAAATTCAAATGAAAAAAAACAAGAGTATAAACACAGATGAAAGCTTATATTGCAAATCACTTCATCAAGGGCAGAGGATTTACAAATATAAGCAATGAACAATCGATTACTATAGAGACACTAGCTTTATGCTAAAAATTGTGTTTCTCTCTGCCCGGTCGATTGTTATATATGTAAACATATAGCATACTTTGAAGCAAAGCATGGCAATTTTTAATCAATTGACTCAGTAGACTAAATCAAACTTTCAAAATATTGAATTTCAAATAATTCTTCCTTTTTTCCTATTTCCAAATTAAGTCCTAAATATATATAAAGTACTTTTGATATGAATTAATTTACGATTTCAGTCTACATTATTTAAATAATATTCATAAATGAAAAGGAGAAAAAAAAAGACTCATTCAAAAATATTTTCTTCTTCATAAACGGTTTCCCCTTCCTCTCAACTTTCATAAGTGCTATAAAAATATTCTTGTTATTCTCTGATAAGTGAAATATCACATTGTTTCAGAAATTCGTATCATTGACAGTTTCTAAATTTCATATTCAAATTAACTTCCTTACTAGGGGATAAAAGTGATGAGATTAGAATTATTTTTTTTTAAATTTATATTTTCATGGTGATACGAAAAAATATTAGTAAATATTCAACTCAACACAACATACTCAAGAAACTGAATGAACACTGGTTAATTCAAGTGAACATACTAGTGAAACTGAAGACATGTATCATACTTTCAATATGCAGAATTTCTAAAATTCATACATTTCAATATCTCTAAAACTTTCTTTCAAATTAAGTCATATATGAAAAAAAAAAAATGTATCCCAAACGTAAATTAATTTATACTTTCATTTGACGGATTATACGCGGACTGATTATACATATTCACACTAACGATTAATCGCTTTTAAGTAGTAAATAAAATATTTGTGCAATATGCATTTATAACGTTGGTATTCTTCCTTTTAAGATTAATTGCATTGATAAATGAAAATGAGAGAAAGAGAAAAAAAATCGCACATACATTTCTTCTTCTTCATGAACGATTTCTCCTTCCTTCCAACTTTCATTAGTACTATATTAGTGTTTTCATTAATGTCTGTTACGTATCCTGAACACTTGATTTTAATTGTTGAGTAGAATTATAAGTGATATTTTGTTTATTTATCAGATGTTTCATCATGAACTCTTATTTTATCTTGAATACTTGATTTGTTTATTATCGGAAAATTCATCATGAACTCTTATTTTATCCTGAACACTGACTTTAGTTGCTGATTTGAATTATAGGTGATATTTTGTTTATTTATCAGAAGATTCATCATGAACTCTTATTTTAAAATATCCAGTCTATATACATCATGAACAGTGTTTTTAAATATGTTGATCCCTTCATTAATGATACTCTCGTTCTTTTCCGATAAAAGAAATGCACATTGTTTCAGAAATTCGCATCCTTGGCAAATTTCTAAATTCGATATTCAAATTAACTCTCTTAATAGATATAAAAGTGATGAGATTAAAAATCTATTTTTAATTTATATTTTCATGGTGATAGAAAAATATATTAGTAAACATTCAAACAACTAAACATACTGTAGAAACTGGATAAATATTATTTAACTCAACTCAACATACTGGAGAAACTGGAGACACGTATTCAACCACATACTTTCAATATACAGAATTTCTAATATTCTTACATTTCAATAATCCGTTTTTAATTCACGAAGTGGAAAAATATATCCACAACATAAATTAAATTTCATGCGCCACCATTCCCCCCCCCCCCCCCCCCAACGATTAATCCCACTGATGAATGACAAGGAGAGAGGAAAAAGAATCGTACATAAATATTTTCTTCTTCATGAACGATTTCCCCTTCCTCCCAATTTTCATTAGTGCTATATTAAGGTTTTCATTAATGATGCTCACGTTCTTCGCCAATAAATGAAATACATATTGTTCAAAAATTCGTATCATTGACAGTTTCTAAATTCAATATCCAAATTAAATTGCTTACTAGAGATAAAAGTGATGAGATCAAAATAAAGTTTTTAACTTATATATTTTCATAGTGATAGTAAAATCTAACTACTTAAATGGGAGAAAAATTAAGTCATCCATCAAAAGAAAAAATGTAGCCAAAACGTAAATTTATTTATAATTTCATGCGACACCATACCCCCCCCCCTCCCCCCGCAACAATTAATCGTACTGATGCATGAGAAAGAGAGAGGAAAAAGGAATCATACATAAATATTTTCTTCTTCATGAACGATTTTCTCCCCCTCCCCCACACGCTACCAACTTTCATTACTGCTACATTATCGTTTTCGTTAATGATAATCCCGTTCCTCGCCGATAAATGAAATACAAATTGTTTCGGAAAATTATTGTTTCAGAAATTCGTATCTTTAACATTTTCTAAATTCGATATCCAAATTAACTTGCTTACAAGGGATAAGAGTGATGAGATCAAAATTATTTTTTTTATTTATATTTTTATAGTGATACGAAAATATATCAATAAATATTCAACTCAACTTAACATACTGCTGAAACTAACTAAATATTTGTTAACTCAACTCAACGTTAAACTGGAGACATTTATTCAACGACGTACTTTCAATATACATAATTTCTAAAATTCTTACATTTCAATTTCTCCAAAATTCGTTTTCAAATTAAGTAATCCATCAAAAAGGGGAAAAAAAAAGTATTCACAACGTAAATTAATTTATAATTTCATTCGACGCCATTTGCCCGCCAACAATTAATCGCACTGATGAATAAAAAGGAGAGAGGAAAAAGAATCATACATACATATTTTCTTCTTCATGAACGATTTGCTCCTCCCCCTCCTCCCAAATTTCATTAGTGCTACAAAAAATACTCTCGTTCCTCGCAGATAAATGAAATACATATTATTGCAGAAATTCATACCCTTGACAGTTTCTAAATTTCATATTCAAATTAACTCGCTTACTAGGAGATAAAAGTGATACAAACAAAATTGATTTTTTAATTTATATTTCCATGGTGATAGAAAAATATATTAGTAAATATTCAACTCAACTAAACATACTGCAGAAGCTGGATAAATACTGGTTACCTCAACTCAACATAGTGGAGAAATGGGAGACATGCATTCAAGCATATATTTTCAATATGCAGAATTTCTGAAATTTTTACATTTCAATTTCTGCAAAAGTCATTTTCAAATTAAGACATCCATCAATAGAAAAAGGATCCTAAACGTAAATTAATTTATAAATTCATTCGACGCCATTTCCCATTAACGATTGATCGCACTGATAAATGAAAAGGAGAAAGGAAAAAATAGTCATACATAAATATTTTCTTCTTCATGAACGATTTTCTCAACCCCTTCCTCAGAACTTTCATTAGTGCTATATTAGTATTTTCATTAATGATACTCTCATTCTTTGCCGATGAGTGAAATACCATGTTGTTTCAGAAATTCGTATCCTTGAAAATTTCTAAATTCGATATCCAAATTAATTTGCTTACTAGGGATAAAAGTGATGAGATCAAAATAAATTTCTTAATTTATATTTTCATGGTGATAGGAAAATATATTAGTAAGTATTTAACTCAACATGCTACGGAAACGGAATAAATATCTAACTCAACTCAACATACTGGAGACATGTATTCCACTATATACTTTCGATACACAAAATTTCTAAAATTTTTACATTTCAATTTTTCTAAACCTTGGTTTGAAATTAAGTCATCCATCAAAAGAAAAATAAATATAATCTGAATGTAAATTAATTTATAATTTCGTTTAACACCATACCCCCACCTAAAGATTAATGGCACTGATGAATGAAATGGAGAGAAGAAAAAGAAAAAAGGAATCATACATTGATATTTTCTTTTACATGAACGATTTCCGACTCCTACCAACTTTCAAAATACGCACTGTTACAAAAAATTGTTGTTTCAGAAATTCGTAACTTAACAGTTTCTAAATTCGATATCCAAATTAACTAGTTTAATAGGGATAAGAGTGATGAGATCAAAATTCATTTTTTAATTTATTTTTTTCATGCTAATAGGAAAATATGTCAGTGAATATTCAACCCAAATTAACATACTGGAGAAAATGGAGACACGTATTCAACCATATACTTTCAATATACAGAATTTCTAAAATTCACAACATAAATTAATTTACAATTTCATTCGAAATTATTTCCTCCCAACGATTAATAGCACTGATAACTGAAAAGTAAAGAGTAAAAAAATCATACATAATTATTTTCATCTTCAAGGGCGATTTCCCTCGTTTTCTAACTTTCATTAGTGTTATAGTATTGGTGTTTTTATTAATGATACTATTGTTTTTCGCCGATAAGTGAAATATACATTGTTTGAGAAAATAGTATCCTTGGCAGTTTCTAAATTAGATATCGAAATTAAGTCGCTTACTAGGGATAAAAGTCATGTGATGAAAATTATTTTAAGGTAGATTTCGTAACAAATACTACCTATTACATTCTCCCCTAAATTGGAATTCCTGAAAAATTTTTGCAGATCCACACCGATCTGACTCCCAAAACCCGAAACCACCCCCCGTTCAAAACTTTATCTATCTATCTATCTATCTATCTATGTCACTTTTTTATGGACACGATAACTCCTATAATTCTGCACAAATCTCTTTCAAACGGATACATAAAATCAAGGGGCATAAAATCACGGTCCAGTTCGTTAATGGGCTAAATAAAACCAAGGAGGGGGGGGGAGAAAATGGGGGGCTTTTTGTCAAAACAGAACAAAACCCATAACTTCTTAATTTTTATACATATCGAATCCTTTTAAAGTTATTATTACTTCTAGGAAAAGGGCTAAAAATTTATGTATGACAGATTTTTGAATTCATTAAAAATGGGGGGGGGGGGGAATAGGGGTTTCAGAAGAAAAAAATTCATAACTTCGTCAATTCCCACGAATATCAAATCTGCTTAAATTTATTATAAATCTTCTTAATATTATCTACAACTTTTATACTGACAAGTTTTTTTTATAAGACTAACTCTTTCGGTTAAAAAAAAAAAAAAAAAAAAAAAAAAAAAAATCCCTACTGGCTCAGCTTACAGGCAGAGGTATATTTCGAAGTGGGTGGTCCCAACTGCTACATCATGGCAAATAGGTCTTTCTTCTGCAATTCCCAATAAACAGGTGCCCCACGGTTTGCGTCTTAGAAATCTACCTGTGCCTGTAGGCTGAGCCGTCAGGGATTTTTTAAAATTTATACTTCCATGGTAATAACAAAATAGACCTGTAAATGTTCAATTCAACTAAACTCAACGTACTGCAGAAATTGAATGAACAATGCAACATAATGGAGAAAATAGAGACATATATTCAACCACATACTTTCAATACACAGAATTTCTAAAATTCTTAGATTTCAAAATCTCCAAATCTACTCATTTTCAAATTAAGTCATCCATCATAAGAAAAAAAATGTATCCCAAACGTAAATTAATTTATAATTTCATTCGACACCATTTCCCCCCAACGATTAATTGCACTGATGACTGAAAAGGAGAGAGGAAAAAAGAATCATACATAAATATTTTCTTCTTCATGAACGATTTCCTCTTCCTCCCAACTTTCAGTAGTGCTATGAATGTTTTCATTAATGATAGTCCCGTTCCTCGGCGATAAATGAAATCCATATTGTTTCAGAAATTCGTATCCTTGACAATTTCTAAATTCGATATTCAAATTAACTTACTAGAGATAAAAGTGATATGACCAAAACAATGTTTTTAATTTATATTTTCACAGTGATAGGTAAATATATTAGTAAATATTCAACTCAACTTAATATTCTGCATAAACTGATTAAATATTGTTTAACTCAACTCAACATACTGGAAAAACTAAATAAATATTATTTAACTCAACTCAACAGTCTGGAGAAACTCGAGACAAGTATTCAACCATATATTTTCAATATATAGAATTTCTAAAATTCTTACATTTCAAAATTTCCAAAACTTGTTTCCAAATTAAATCAAGACAAACAAGTCGGATGTGTCAATCCCAAAACTTTCTTCTATCTCACACAGGTTTCGCATGCACTAAAAAGAATCAGCCCCAATTCATATCAAGGTCTAACTGAATCTAAAGTTTTATTAAATTCCGCGCATTAGTACTTGAGATATGACTATTGCTAAAATCGTATAAATCCTGTAAAATGCCGTATAGCAGTGCCACCTGTTGGGAGATTGAGACCAAAACCTAATCAACACCAATTTATATCAGGAACTGACTGAATATAAAGTTTTATTAAATTTCGTGCATTAGTTCTTGAGATAGAGCGCCCACGAAATTTTTGTCACATACATACAGACAGACAGACAGACATTTTCTAAAAACAGTCATATCGTGTTCAGGACCTTTTAAAAAATATAAACCTGTCGAAAATTGGAAGTCGGAATTTTTCATGAATCCAATATTTTCTTCTTGTAAAGATAAGTAAAAATTATGTATCCACAATGCAAATTAATTTATATTTTCATTCGGTACCATTTTTCTTCAACAATTAATTGCACTGATAAATAAAAAATAGAGAGAGAAGAAAAAAAATCGTACATAAACATCTTCTTCTTCATGAACGATTTTTCCCTCGTCTCTTTCTCCTCAAATTTTATTAGTTCTATAAAAATACTTCTCTCGTTCCTGGCCGACTGAGCTGTTGTTACATGTCCCACTAATCGTGGTTTTGCCGCTGTAGAGACTGGAGGAAAGAGAGAGACGGATCAATAAAGAAAAGCCGCTGATCTCAGTATTTGGGTTTCCCGATCTCACTTTTCACAATTTCTGTGACATCATTTGCGGAGGAATTTAACCAAACTCATGCAACGGATTTTCAAAAGAGACGGGTTAAGTGTGAAGAATTTTCTTAAGTTTAAATTTTATATATGAAATTGTGGAGATTATAAAACTTTCTTCTATATCATTATAATACACTAATTGTCCCGCCCGGCGTTGCCCGGGCCCGTGATAATAAATTAAAAAAAATTCAAGTTTTTATTATATTTTAAAATGAAAAATTCGCGAAAAAATATTGATGTTTCGTGATACATTTTCTTGTTCTTTTTTCCCGAACTCTTTGAAATCTTTATTGGTGATAAATAAAACGGTTTTAACGCCCGTGTAAAAATTTTGTGAAAAAATATTGTTATCGAGTTGTAAAAGAAATGTTTTCTGCTCGCCTTTTTTGTTTATTTGTTTGTTTTCGCGTCTGCTCCTTTAACATAGCAATACAAAAATAGTTCTCATCTTCCGAACTCTTTGGAATTTCAATCGGTTATAAATATAACTGTATCCAAACTCTCTTTAAAATTTTACGAATAAATATGCATATTTAGTAGTGAAAACATAAGTTATTTAAAAAAAAAAAAAAAGCTTTCAACTGAATGGCCATACTACGCCATCCGTTTTCAATCAACCCTTTTCAATCTCCCTAGGCTAAACTGGCTAAACAGCTGTAGGCTAAACACGTTTCCATTGACTACAAATATAAATTATATTACAATTATATTACAATAAATTTATATTACAAGTCAATGCACGTTTCCCGTTTCTGAGGACGTTGAGGAAAAAAACGTTGGGGAGAAGAAAAAAAGAGACGATTTTCGTGTGAAAAAAAGTGAATTTGACAGAATGCGCTTTTCGCTTTAAATATGTAGATTAATTTAAATAATATACTCACTCAGCAACAGTTATGAATAACAAATATAAAGCTTTCTTTGAATTTAGCATATAGTTACAGTGATCAGTGAATAGTAGAAAAAATCACGCTCGCTATATTGCATCAATTGTTTGTGGATAGAGTTGGGCAAATTTGTAACTGCAATTATCTGCAATGCAGTTACAACTTAATTGTAGGTAATTAGTTGCTTAAAATAAGAAAATATTGTAAGTCTGTAAGTTGTAAATAAAGCAAAATTTTTTAAATCAAACTTTTAATTACAATTGATAAAATAAAATATAAAAAAACATTTAAATTACAATAGACATTTCGTATCGCATCCCACAAAATTTATGTCACATACGGACACACAGACAAACAGACTCACGGACAGACATCTAAAAACTGTCAAATCGTGTTTAGAATCTTCTAAAACGTACAAATCCGTCGAAAACGAAAGTCGAAAATTCTCACAAATCCAATACTTTCTTGTTGCATATAGAATAATGTAAAAATACTATGTATAATTACTAGACAGTAGATAATATGCAACTGTATATCTACATATGGAATTTTATATTTTAAGGCCTTTTCCAATTAAAGCATATAAATGCATAAAATCTCATAAATTTGTGTTTAAATGCATAGTTTGAACTTTTTAGCTCTAGCATGTTTAATTTTATACAAATCTTCAATAACTGTTTATGGTATTATATTATAAAGGAAATTCATCAAGGTATTGGAGAGAGCCAAATATCGCGGTTTTTCTGTGTTTAGTGTCAGAATATGCCAAAAAATTATAAAATTAAAAGTATAATAACTCTATATGTTTTGGTGATACAACAATACATTTTTTATTATTTTACTTGTTAGAGCAAGGAAAAAATGCATTAGTTTTTGAGTAGTATATTTGTTTTAGATGAAACCACACAGACAAATTTATAGTACGGCCGGAACGTTATGCGATATCGAGGAGGAACGAGTCCAAAAGGTACATATTTTAATAAATTTAATAAAAATTGTTTTTGAAAGTTCAAAATATTTTTTATGAAAAAACCTTCATATTTCTACCTCATTTCTAAGTGTAAAAGAAACAACAACAAGAACATAGTCTTGATATTTGTTGATTTTTCAAGCCGAAAAACGTCCGTACCCCCTTAAAGCTGTTCTCAAATCCAAAAGGGCTACTTTCAGACACACTTTTAATTCATTTTTTGTTCGGAAAGGCATGAAATGAGCAGGTGTTGTTATTCAGAACACAAATTCTCAGCACACATTGGGAACACATTTGGAACACTTTGATTAAAAAGAAGTGTTCAATTTAATGTGTACTGAATGTGTTCCTTAAAGTGTTCCGAATATGCTCCGCTATAAGTGTTCTGAAAGTGTACCGAAAGTGTTCTGCTCTGGATATCTGTTAAATTTAAACTTGGGAACACATTTGAGAACGAATTGGGAGCACATTTGGGCACACATATGAAATCATCGCTTTCAAAAAGTACACTAGAAAGTGTGCTGAACAAAAGAAGTGTTCTCAGAAGTATTCTAAAATCTGTGTTTCAAAGTATTTAGTAAAAAGGTGACAAAATAAGTGTTCTAAAAAGTGTTCTGAAAAGTGTATAAAGATTTGCTGTGAAACTGTGCAATCTAAACACGTTGAATTGTTTATAACTCAATAAGTAATTTATTTATCAAAAAATGAAAAACTCATTTTGATTTTAAATCGTTCCAATAGTCAGGCCTGCCAATTGTATGCGTTTAAAAATCAGTCAGATAATGTGTCAGAAAGTTTCACGTTGTTGAGCAGGTCATTTGAGAACCACCTTAACGCTGTTCTCAAATCAAAAGAAGCTACTTTCAAACACACTTTCAAATTCATTTTTATTTAGAAACGGATGGAATTGACAGGTGTTCTTATTCAGAAACAATGTCATCGAAATGGGTTTTCTATTTTTTGTTAAAGGCTGAAGATCTTTCACAAAAGTCTGTCAAAGTGTGCGTTTTGAACCAAATTCCCGAGGCAGCGCAGCCAGAAAGGGAAAATTTTTGTCGTAACGTGACTTGAATCGCCAATAACTCGGCAAGTAATTTATTTATCAAAAAATAAAAAACTCGTTTCGATTCCAAATTGCTTCAATAATTGGTCCTGCCAATTTGATGCGTTTAAAAATCAGGCAGAAAATGTGTCAGAAAGTTTCGCGTTGTTAAGTAGGTCATTTGAAAACCACCTTAATAGGCTGAGAGAAAACGTAAAAAAATTCCCAGTCATCAGACGTCATCGCAATTTGTACATCTGAATATTCTCAATGTTCTTCATTTTCCCCCGCTACTATACTTGTTGTAGGGAAACTTGATTTACAGGCATAGTTGGTTAGTGTGACGATTATGAGATGAGACGGATACGGGCTCGATTCCCCTGTACCGGTTTTCGGGCTCTGAGTCATGGTGGAAATTTTAGTTATCCTTTTCGGGTCCAATATATATATATATATATATATATATATTTTAATTTTGGGGGAAAATACTTTTACGTTAATGATATTAAAAGTAGCTATCCAAATCACAAAAGTTAAGAGGCTTATTTCACACTCACGCGAAAACACCCGCTCGCTGATATTAATCCTATGGCGGAAATATTTTAAGATATCTCGTTCGCATTTCAATATTTTTAAATGTTTTTTTTTTTTTTTTTTTTTTTTTTTTTTTTTTGCGTTGTTTTGCTGGTCAATTTCTATGCAGGCCTTTTTCACTTTTTCGATTTTGGTTGCAGTTTTTTTTTATTGAGGACACTTTTCCTTTCGAAACCGGTTCCGAAAATGAAAGTATCTTAATAATAAAAAAAAGACATGTTATTAACCAATTATTATATATGTTGTAACCAAATAATATATATATATATATATATATATATAATTATAATATCTTTGAATTTCTAAAAACATATCAAGTTCTTGTAACATTCGAATTAAATCTCCAAAGAGATAATTAATAATAATGTGTAGACAGAATGCTACATAGTTAATAAATTAACAAGTGCAATCATAATTTTACCATAGCTTGTGCTTCAATGGTAATTGGCCAAAAATACTGAAAATATGAAGAATATTTAAAAGGAAAGAGAGAGAAAATAATTATATATATATATATATATATATATATATATATATATATATAATAAACCATAAAATGTTAATAATTTGGAGTTGATATCAAGTAAATACAAATGGATTAAGAAATGAAATATGAATTAAATATAATGGGAAATTGGATAACAAGAGATTTAAATTAGAATTGGATATGAAAAAACACGTGTAGATATAATTTTCAACCTGGACGTACCCACACGTGTTTTAAAAAATAATTCAGTATTTCATAATTATACTGGCATATATGCTAAGATCAGTATAATCATCCAGGTATACTGAATTATTACCAGAAGACAATTGGAAACAATAAAAAGGGAAATAAAAAACTTGTAAAGAATATATAAAATATTTTTACCAGATAACAGTTGGAAATAATAAAATTGGAAATAAAAAACTTGTAAAGAATAGGTAAAATATTTTACTCACAATAACTATCCAAAATCCTTAAACAACACAAGGTCTAATTTATACCAATACGACCACATGGCGCACATCATAAAATATCAAACACTTGATGATATAGTCAAGTTGAGAGAACATATTTTGAAATATCACCCCAATTACTACACCTCAACACAAATTGATTTAAAACAAACAAATTTATTTATGTGATAAATACACTCAAAAACAAATTTATATTTGTGAATATACAAATTTTCCATTTAATTCCAATCTTTAAAAGTAAAATTTAAATACACAAGCGATAAGTGCCCTCTATAGGTAAATTAAAAATATTATTAACATTTATTTGACAAGTAATGTGCTGCCCTCTATTGGAACAATAACTATTCAAAACCAAGTTTGATTTACAAATTTATTATATTAGATTTAATAATAATATATAAATAGTAAAAAATAATAATATCATTGTAGTTTTACATTAACATTGTACAAAATCCTATGATATGAATTAAATTTAACCAGAATTAAATTTATCTTACATAGTATTTCAAAGATTCTTACATTGAGTAAATATTAAGTAAAAAATTTAATTAATAATAATTAGATTACTTATGTGTTTCAATCATTTTAATGCAGTGCAGTATTAATTAGTTTTGTAGCTGAATAATTAAAAGACATTAGAAAAAAAGCATTTAGTTAGTAGAATAAATTCACTCTCACGAAATATCTATTTAAATTATAAATATCAAGTATTCTTTTTTTAATGCTTAATGTTTACTGTACAACAACTTAATTCCAACGAAATAGAATAGGTTGTTAATTTAAAGCAGTAGTTCTATTCCAAACAACAGTACAAAAATAAGAACTAACCACGAGAAATCGATTTAAAAAAAATACAACTCAAATGACCTAATTTCCGCTTCTATAATTTTAAATTGGAAGTTTGTTATGGGATAGCTGGATGGATGGGTTTTAATGGCGCAAGGTTTCCATAGGATTTTGTTAATGGAAAGAAAACAAATCTCTCATCCCCCAATTAAATTGTCTATTGTACCAAATGCAAACCTGAATGGAACATTCAGAAGACGAATAGTAAAAAAGTCCAAGTATCTGGCACAGATTCAAACAAGTACTGATGAGATGATTTCACGTGAAAATATTCCAAAAGTGAAATGGGAAAAAATCAAAAGAATTTTTCGAAGAAATAAACAATTCATGTTATATTTTGTTCAAACGATTACTCTCAGAAAGTTGGGAGGGATTGGAAAATAGGTCAGGAAATTCCACGTCACTTTTAAAGGGAAATTCATGTTGCAATATCGTTTTACCTAAATTAACTGAACTGAAATAATTCAACGTATACAAAATATGTTGTACGGTATTTAAAAAATATGAGAATAATACCTAAAAAAATCTTTAAAAAAATTAAACATTTAGTAAACAAGTTTCATTCAAACTAGACAAATATTTCCGAAGAAATTGAAATATATATATTATATATATGTCAGTTCATTCCAATAATGTTAAAACGTAAGAAATTGTATTGAAAAAATAATGCAGTATGGGGAGGGGGGGAAAGGACAAGGGGTAGAATTCCAATTTACACAAGGGGAAAAGAAGTATTGTCTTGATTCGTAAAATCCCCCCTATTTTAAGAATAATATAGATGAAATACTTTATCATAAGGGGTAATCTACATATTGTATTTTAACTTAACATTAAAAAATGAAACAACAACGTTGTAATATATTTTTATATTTGAGTTTAGAATGTTTAAACATGATTGGAAAAAAACACTTTCATCATCTTTGAATCAGTGGGTTAGTGAAGTGTAAACTTATTGAAAATCGAGGCCAATCAATTTTAAAGAAATGTATATAATTTAGGCATACTCTATAATTTAGGAATTTTCATAAGTTTCGCCATTATTCTTAAAAAAAAAGTGATAACGAATAAAAATTATATATATGATTTAATTTTATTACATATTTAAGTTCCGAATGTTTATAAATTAGTGAAAATACATGTTTTCATCATCTTTAAATGGGTGTTTAGTGTAATATAAATTATTGAAAAATAAGGTCAATTAATATTAGAGAAATGTCCATTAGACATAAGTTATGTATTATTATTTATGTATTTTCGCAAATTTTTATCTTATTCTAAATAAATAAATAAATAAAACAAGAGATAACGAAAAAAAAAGATTAAAAATTACACACATGATTAAACTTGATTACATATTTAAGTTGAGGATGTTTAAAAATGAGTGGAAATACATGTTTTCACCACTTTTGAATCAATGATTAGTGTAATATAAGTTATTGTTAATTGAGGCCAATTAATGTTAAAGAGGAAAGTTGGTTAAATATAAGCTATGGATATTTACTTTATGTATTTTTAAAGGTTCGTTCTTAATCTAAGGAAAAAAAAGAGTTATAAAGTAGAAAATTAGATTAAAATCACAGATATGACTTCATTTTAATATCCTATAATTTTTAATTGACTATCTCATTTGTTTTTTTTCCTCTCTCTCCTTTTTCGTTATTGAAAATTTAAATGTCTTACTCGATATAGTTTGTCTGCTTTAAGGAAAAATTTAAACCTTAATGGAGGCTTCAGATTACAAATGGCCAAAGTATGAAGTACTTGGCACTGATTCAAACTAGTACAGATTATTTCACAAGAAAAAAATGCAAAAAGAAAGGGGAAAAAAAAAACACCCTTCAACTATATTTCTAGAAGAAACAAACAATTTATGTTACATTTATGTTTAAGCCGTTAGTTTCGTGGGATTCAAAATGATTAAAAAAAAAATAAATAAAAGGTTGAAAATTCCACGTCAATTTATAAAGGAAATAAAAATTTCCCTTTTACCTAAATTCACAAAGCTAAAGTAATTCAACGTAACCAAAATATACTGTACGTAATCTGAAACTTTGTAAAATAACACATAAAACCAAACTTAAAATGCACTGAAAATTTCTGAAATATTATTAAGGCTGTTCTCAAATCCAAAGGAGCTACTTTTTTACATATTTCTTAGTTCATTTTTGTTCGGAAATCTGTGATATTGGCAGGTGTTTCTCTTTCAGAAACTATGTAATCGAATGGCGTTTTCCATTTTTGTTAAAGGCAGAAAAATGGAAAACGTCATTCGATTCGAAATCGCTTCAATAGTCAAGACTGCCAATTTTGTACCTTTAGGTTTAAAATGAGTCAGGAAGTTTCGAGTTTTTGATCAGGGAATTTGAGAACCCCCTAAAGGTGACCAGAAAAGTTTGGAATGACGAAAATTTACTGGAAAATTTGATCCTCTTTTAAGAAGCCTGTAATTAATTTAGACTGTTACTTCCCTTTTTTGCATTTATTAACTTATGTTTTATACAAATAAAAATAACAATTGTTAAATTGTTAAAAAAAAAAAAAAAAAAAAAAAAAAAAAAAAAAAAAAAAAAGAAAAAACGGACGTTTTAATAGTGTTCGGCAAAATTAATCTTGCAAAAAGAGTTTTGCCAGAATTTTGAATCCCAGGTTCCCTATTTTTGTGTCGTTATTTATTTCTTCTTTATACTTTATAAATGTCTATTATGTCGTAAAACAAACAAGCAAACGTATATATATATATATATATATATAGTAGAATCTCGTAACAACGAATGTCACTTTAACGAATTTTTCCGTTTAACGATTGTTTTGTGACTTGTTAAAAAACGTCCTATATGCTTTCACATTATGAAAATATCCACTTTAACGAATTTCATATTAACGAATTTTTCAAATTAACGAATTTATGAAAGGCAAAAAAAGAATAGTCATTTCAGTTTTACAAATAATGAATTGGCGAAAAAAATTATTGAAAAACTAGACTTTGGAAGAAAACTTTAGTCGAAAACTCAATCAAAGGGAGGCAGACGACAGTAAAAATGAAAGTGATGATGACTGTCTATCTAGTATCGAAGATTGAGTTGTATGATCAAGAGAAAATTTAAAATCTTAAAAAGTAATTATCCCAGCAAAATCATGTTCCAAAAACATTTTATACAATTTGTTGTATTATTATATTATTATATTTATTATATATAATATATAATATATTTTATTAGTATTATTATATTTAGTGGAGAAAAAACTTCTGATTTTTTTCTTTGTAAAGAAATAAAGTTACATTAACGGCAGATGTCAGTAAAGTTTTTTAATACGTCAGGTATGTAAGATAAATTATAATTCCTTTATAGCATCTACAATTAAAATATTAAAACTTAAGGAGCTTAATAATTATCTTAATTCTACTTAGTAAGTTCACAACAGTAATCTACTGTATATGTATTATTTACTGAAATGTTTACCTATGGACCGAAATTCCATATTAATAATATATGTTTTTATTCAATGTGCATGAAAATTCCCTTTTTTAAAATACGCCATATTGGAATTTCACATTAACGAATTTTTCAGTATAACGAATTTAATCGGTGTTCTCAGAAATTCGTTATAACGAGTTTTACTGCATATCATAAAGTCAAAATCCAGAAAAAATTATCATATAACAAAATATATTTTCAAGAAAATTTTTATTTGCTTGTTTTTTAGGTATAGTTTGTAGAAAATTTAATTTCCTTTATGTGAAAAAAAAGAAAGAAAGAAAGAAAAGAAAAGAAATATGTAAATCTGTCAACTTTTTCAAAAATAACCGAGGCAAAACCTCTACTAAACAATGTTTCCAAACACAGTCGAACCCGGTTAAGACGTGTTTCAAGAGAATAGGCAAAATTCGCGTATTAAGTGTGAACGCGTATTAAACGTGATTTGCAGGAACTGGGCTTATTTACAGATCTAATCGTCTAAATTCTAAATGAACTTCAGAGCTTTCACTTATACGTCACCGTTCAAAAATATAGTGCCTTTTACGCATATTTAGATTAATATTTAACTGTATTCAAGTTTGATTCATTGTGTTTTTCTAGGAACAAATAAAAAAATAACAGAAAAAATATGGATTCAAATATGACTTTAACATTTACGTTACAACCAAAAATAAAAAACAAAAATAATTTTCCTATTAGCCTACTTTTTTTTTTCTTTAACACAATCAAAAATATTAAAAAAACCAGTTATTAAAATCATATTTATTACTTGTGATAATGAGTAACGTCTTACTTTTGATTTTATGACTAATCACCATATTAACTGAAAATTCTCCAAAACTCGGCACACACAATCAGGGACGACTTGACTTCATGAAACATGGGATGCAAGTTACTCACCGGACATGAATAAAACAGGAGAAAGCAGGAATCAGAAGAAATTAATAAATAAATAGACCTGAAAACGAAAAAAAAACATTTCCATTTATCTTCAAACACGTTTTAAAGCACGCAGCACTAGGGAGGCTTTATTTATTAGACTATGCCAGAGGAGAAAACAAAAAATTACAACATACTCCGTTCAAAGAAGGAAGAATAAATAACAAAAAGTCTTTCCGGCCTGTACCGGGAGGAAAAGGTAGCTTTCATAGTCCATGTTTTTAAAAATTCAACTCATTTTATTCAAATATCCTAAGCTAAATTGCTTGAAAACCGATTATAGAAGATTCGATCTCTGTTTTCGTTAATACTGAATATGAATGCGCATTTTTGCATGAGAGTTACAGCATAACAAAAATCAGATTGTTTCAAAATGTCAGCCACGCTAGAATTTCAAACTGCCATATCTCTGCCATTTTTTTAAGATATAGCCAAAACAAAAAATGTTCCACGTTCTTCAATATCACGTTCTAACACTTAACACAAACAATTTATGCAATTTATAAATTTTTTGTACATGCTTTTGAATTTAAAAAAATTAATAAAAATTTCATTGGCCGCCATTTTGAAACAAGATGGCGGATGAAGCTGGCCAACGAACTCGGTCGAGACCTTGGTATGTTCTGTATACATGATCAGTCCCATTCATATCGGCTCATAAATACGAGAGTTGCAGCATAACAAACATCAGATTGTTTCAAAATCTCAGCCACCTAAGAATTTTAAACTGCCATATCTCAGCCATTTTTTAAGATAAAGCTAAAACAAAAAATGTTCCAGAATCCTTGTATCACGTTCTAACACTTAAAATAAACAATTTTTTCAATTTATAAATTTTTTTGTACAAGTTTTTGAATTTTAAAAAAATTAAAAATTTTTCACTGGCCGCCATTTTGAAACAAGAGGGCGGATGAAGCTGGCCAACGAACTCGGTCGAGACCTTAGTATGTCCTATACACATGCTCAGTTACATCCAAATCGGTTCATAAATATATGTAAATCAACATTTGAACGGAGGGTGGTTTGGGGATCTGGGTGTCATAATCGGTAAAAATATACCAAACGTTTTTGGAATTGCGCTCCTCCGAACGGCTGCAAAAGGTAACTTTTTGTAATGAAAGCTACCTAAAAGCAACAAAATTCGCCTATCTTTCTCTACTTTAGTAGAAACATACACGAAGCGAAAAAAAGAATATTAGGACGCAGGATCAAAGATAAGTTCCAGTGTATCCAATTTAGCGAGATTTTTAGGTGCGTTCGTAATTATATAAATACTAACCGTGCTTCGCCCGCCTAGACGGTCGTTTCTGAGACCCTCAGATAAAAGATAAACGAAATGACTTCGTTTGAATGACTCTCTAAATGCCGGCAACAATACAAACTCGGAGTTTCAACGTATCACTATAAAAAACTAAGGCGTAATCTTATTGCGTCATTTGCTGAGAAACTAAGTTAATTTGAAAGCACTTTTAAACTGTTCGAAATAACATTCCTTAAAATCAGACCTACTTTCATAAATGTTATTCCAAGAAAAAAGTTTGTTACAATTTGCTAATTTGAACTACACCTCGATTATGAAAAATATTATCACTAAATAATTTAGATTTTTTTTTTTTTTTAGCTGATTTTTATAACATATAGCAACAGGAAACTCTTAGGTTACTTGCTGAAGAAGAATATATTGATATGTTAGAAACAGAAAATGTACCTGCAGAAAAGCAAACCTTTATTCAATTAGAATCAAATATAGATGAAGAAGCAGATGTTCGTATCCATTCAGTGGAAAAAATACCTGAGGAAGAGACGTCTTGTATGTAGTTATCGGCAAATAAAGACGAAAAAGAACCAATTAGTGTGTAGTTAGAGCTCAATTCAGCTGAAACAGAAGCCGTTAGTATGCAGTTAGTGGAAAATATAGCTAAAGAAGAACGAATTAATGTTAGATCTCAAATTTCTAAAAAGAAGAAGAAGAGATTCAGAAACCTGAGAAAGTTCTTCAGTCGAATTCCATGTATCAGAAAAGTTAAGGAGTAAAAGAGGATAGAAGACAAGAATTTCTTCATATGAAAATAACTGCTTCCATGATTTGAAAATAATAAAAAATAATATTCTCTAAATGATAAAAAAAAAATCATAAAGCCGTTTCAAATATTACTTTTTGTTACACAGTATTCCAAACATAGAGAAGATAGTTGTTTCACTGTCGAAGAAAAGAAAATATCTTAGCAATTTCCAAATCAAGAAACCTTGAATGTAATCGAATATATATATATTTTTTAATCAAGTTAGAAAATGCTATACAACTTTTCATAACTCAATAATTCATGAAAAAGACTTTTATTTAAATCAGATTGGTATATAGAATTGTAAACAGCAGATCAATAGTAAAAATAAAAATAAAAACCACAGCTACCATTTTTATGTCTTCTTTCTATTGTTTTTATTATTACATATTTTTCTACTTTATTGCCATGTTATCGAATATAGAAAGAATTAGAAACAGCATTTCTTAAAATAATTTTTGCTTCATAATGATAAAGAGATGGATAGATACGCATTGATTTTAGCCTCCCCTCCCCCGCCCCCCCCCCCAAGACACGCGGATAAGATTTTTTTCCCGAAGGTGTTTTGAACGTTTTAATATAATTTAGATTATGTACTTACTGATTCATTTTTGTTTGACGATGGTTTAAATGCGTTATATAAGATCAGAAATATAAGTTTATATAACAAATTTTAATGCGCTTCCTTTTTATCAATTTTGGAATGAAGCGCTCATAACACTATCCTAGCTTTTACTTATGGGAAAAAATAAAATAAATATATGGGAATAAGGTGGGGAAAATAAAGCAAGACATATGTAAAAAATTACAATGGTGTTGTAAGCGCTTTATTAAAAAAAAAAAAAGAAAAAAAAAAGTTGATGTAATAGAAATTCATTAAAATTTACCTTAACCTATTTTTCTGATCTTCAGCAGTGTGCTAATATTGTTTATAATGATGATGTAACAACATTTGTCTATAAGGAGCAACAATACAAACTAACAATGACAAAGGACTCAACAATGATTAAAAAAAAATACAAACGTATAACTTTGGACGTATTTCTTCAGTCTAATTACTGACCTCATCTAAGAATGGCGAATTTTCTGTTCTTGGGTATTATTATTTTGAGTTACTTTTTGTATAAGTTTCTCAGGCGATATTTTTTTGTTGAGTTTCATCAGACGTATGATGACACTTTAGAAAGTAGTTTGAGTCCGGCAATTGCCATCAAAGCTGGACCAGGTGAGTTGTGGGAGAACGAAGTACCTTACAATAGCCTTAATAATGTTTCAAATTCAGCTACACAATCCAATATGTTTTCAGAAAAAAGTTATAAACCAGCTGGCAGCCTCGTAAAAAATAGAAACACCCACCCGAATCCTAAAACAAATAAATCACAGTTCAAATCAAGCTATCAACAAAATTATGATGAAGAAGAGCGTGACTTGCGGAAGAAAGAAAAGCTGTATATAGATGCTTTAAACAGAGGTCGTCCAGATGGATATCACAAAATCTTTAAGCTACCGAATGTTGGATACCTACCTACTATTTTCGAAAAACTGCCATATCCGGTCACGACTGAAAGTCTTAGGTTACTTACTGAAGAAGAATCTACTGATATGTTAGAAACGGAAAATGTACCTGAAGAAAAGCAAACTTTTGATCAATTAGAATCAAATATGGATGAAGAAGCATCAGTTCGTGTCAATTCAGTGGAAAAAATTGCTGAGGAAGATACGTCTTATATGCAGTTATCGGCAAATAAGGACGAAAAAGAACCAGTTAGTGTGCAGTTAGAGCTCAATTCAGCTGAAACAAAAGCCGTTAGTATGCAGTTAGGGGAAAATATAGCTAACGAAGAACGAATTAATGTTAGATCTCAAATTTCTAAAAAGAAGAAGAAAAGGTTCAGAAACCTGAGAAAGTTCTTCAGTCGGATTTCATGTGTCAGTAAAGTTAAGGAGTGAAAGATGACAGAAGACAAGAGTTTATTCATATGAATATAACTGCTTCAAGATTTGAAATTAATAAAAAATAATAGTTTTTAAATGATATAAAAAAAAATCATAAAGCTTTTTCAAATATTAGTTTTTTTTACACAGTATTCCAAACATAGAGAAGATAGTTGTTTCACTGTCGAAAAAAATAAAATATCTTAGCAATTTCCAAATCAAGAAACCTTGAATGTAATAGAGTATATTTTTTAAAAATCTAGTTAGAAAATGCTGTACAACTTTTCATAACTCAACTATTCATGAAAAAGATTTTTATTTAAATCAGATGGAAATATAGAATTGTAAACAGCAGATCAATAGTAAAAATAAAAATAAAAACCACAGCTACCATTTTTTATGTCTTCTTTCTATTGTTTTTATTATTACATATTTTTCTACTTTATTGCCATGTTATCGAACATAAAAAGAATAATGATAAAGAGATGGATGGATACGCATTGATTTTATCCCCCCCCCCCTCCCCCTATAAGACACATGGATAGGATTTTGTTTTCCGTAAGGTGTTTTGATCGTTTTAATATAATTTAGATTATGTACTTACTGATTCATTTTTTTTTTTACAATGGTTTAAATGCGTTGTATAAGATCAGAAATATAAGTTTATTTAACAAATTTTAATGCGCTTCATTTTTATCAATTTCGAAATGAAGCGCTTATAACACTATCCTAGCTTTTACTTATGTGAAAAAATAAAATAAATAAATTGGAATAATGTGAGGAAAATAAAGCAAGAGGTATGTAAAATATTACGATGGTGTTGTAAGCGCTTTATTTAAAAATAAATAAATAAATAAAGTCGATATAATAGAAATTCATTAAAATTTGCCTTAACCTATATTTCTGATCTTCTAGGAGACATTTAAACAATGGACAAACAAAAATTAATCAGAGAGATGGCAAATATAGATCTTAAAGTGCATTAAAACAATCACAACGTCTTACCAAAAGAAAAAAAAAACTGTCAATAATCAAATGTTTATCTACCGAATCTCCTTTACATTTTGCTTTCAATAACATTTATTAATTTTTAAACTTTAACAATTTAACTTGTGTGATTAATTGGGAATTGGATTTTTTTTAATATATTAAGTGAATAATTAAGTACTATATATCTAATTAAATTTTCAGAAGAAGTGAAATTACGCGAGAAATTAATGAATACAAAAGATGTGAATTATCCTTTTACTATACAGCGTACAACCAACAGAGTGAAAAAAATGTCCAGACCGCTGATCAAACCTAGATACCTTGGTATAGCGTACGGTGTTTTTTACCATTTAAGCCACCAGGATGATGAGAGAACTCTAGACTAGATGTCGTCCTGGTGGCTTAAATGGTAAAGCACTTGCTGCGCTATACCAAGGGATCTGGGTTCGATCCCCGGTCTGGACATTTTTTCACTCTGTTGGTTGTACGCTGTTGTATAGCAAAGTGATAATTCATATCTTTTGTATTCATTAAATATTAGTCAAATCAACTATGCCGGGACCAGGAGAAGGGCCAAAGCCTGATCCGAAAAAAATATTTGCCCATTCTACTGTGAAACATCCCTCAGAATATATAAATATTTTGGCAAATGATAGCTAGTTTAAAAAATCTTATGTTAAACAAATCGGTAAAAATATTTCTTTAAGATTAGAGAAGTAGCTATTTTTGAAACAGAATACGCAAAAGAATAACTACTTCTAATTCTTTGTAAGCAACACAGTTGCTTATTTCTTTCAATCGCGGGAAAAATAGTGGGTGATTTAGAATAAAAGAAATTCTGATTACGGAAACCACTGTTGTACAGTCTTTAAAAAAAAAAGATTACCTCCTACTAATTTTCCTTCAGATCATCGTATAAAAAAGTAATTATTACCAATTTATTAGTAATAACGTCTACGAAATAATTATATTACTTAAATTTTGGATAAAAGGTCGTATACTTTTAGAAATGTTAACAAATTTTAAAATTGTTAATACTAACACCTTATTTTAATATCCTATTTGTGTTCTGGATAAATTTTACCTTCGGTTCCCAAACGGAAAGTCATTGATCCGAGAGTAGTTTTAGAATTATGCATGTTTACAGTTTGAAACTCTAAAATAGCTTTAATTCATTTGAAAGGTAGGCCTAATATATTTGTCTTATATTAGTCATATATAAGGCATGTTATAACAGTTTTTTTTTTACATATTTTCATTCCTTAAACCCTTAAAAACTTTGTGGTAAAGCAGTTTGTGTTTTTAGTGAATAGACTAATTTTTAGCGTATTGTGTGCTGTATTGTGTACATGTATTGTGTACATGTAGCGTATGCATGTAGAAAGAAAAGAATTGAGAAAGAGGAAGTCCAGGAGGGTTCATTATATGGGCCTGGTATAGATGATTATATGTAAGTTGAAAATTGTCTCTGTCATCTAGGTTTGTTTAAAAACGTTGTAAAACTTTAAACCTGTTCTTCTCGAAACTCTGTTTTACAAATTGGTACCAGGTAGAACTCGAGATTAGACAGACCGATTTGGTAGAAAATTTCATGTTTTTCTAGTATATACTATTTTATAGTCTCTCACGGACGCGTTTTTTAATATTCGAACTGTAAATATCTTTTTCAGCTCGATTTATATACGAAAATGTTTGTCTAGAATCGACAACTTGAAATCTGAACGGCCGCCATTTTTCTTCAGGATCGAAAAATTGATAAACCTATCCGAGAAAGACTAGAAAATATCGTAAATTTTAAGATTTTTTTTTTTCCGTTACAGATAAGCAGTTTCCGCGATTCATAGCTGGTTCCGTGGAACGCTTCAATTTTTGCACATCCCAATATCAAAGGCCGCCAGAGGACCATTTTACAACCACTTTCCATATATATATATATATTTTACTTCAAGATGATATGCTCTTTCATTTACCAAAAACCCCATTATTATTACTGTATAATTTCGCTAAAAAAAATGTGGAAAAAAGTGTAGAAATGATAGGTAATTTTTCTTTTAAAAAGTTATAAAATGCCTTAATACGATTATTAGAAAAAGAAAGAAAAAAATGAATTATTTACATTTTATGTGTTAGTATAACATGTACAACTAAGTTAATTTTTTGCCATAGATCGTAAATAATACATACTCCAAAATCGTCAATCAACACGTTCACAGCCGGGTTAAAATTACCGGAATTTTATTTTATTTAGAAAGTTTGAATTCATACCAGAAAATACTAATAGCAATATTTAGTTTATTTAATTACAGACATTTCGTGATAACATAAAATAAAAATTCTTTTTTCGAAATTTCCTGTTACGAATTCGTAATTTTAGATTGAAAAAAGCACGAGTATACTCGTGGTTGGCAGTGAATGGGTTAAGTATTAGTTGTAACCTTAAAACCCTTTAAGCGTCCGGCAAAATTTTTCACATATATTTCACGATTCATAAAATAATATATATGAACAGAATTGGTATGAGGATTTATATTTAATAACGTTACATATCTATATCTCTAATGCATTGAAAAAAATTAACATCAATATAAAATTTTTGTTAATTCAGCATTTGAATTCAGAATTTACGTGGCGTGCTTAAATTTTTTGCAAGTGACGTATTGTTTGGCCTACAGTAGTTATGCTATTAAAAATGCAAACATTTTTCCTAACGGTAAGAGATATATACTTCATTAATTGCTGAGGTGTTAAATAAAACAGTAAAAATGTTTTATATGCATACTGTCTACATGTTTCGGCTTCACCGAAGCTTTTTTCCAGAAAAATGAGAACATTTTACAGATGCACGATCTATAGTGCAATGATTTAAGACGCTTATCATTCATGTTTTACACATTCCCTCTCAGATCACTCACGTTACGCTATTTTATTCGTACTTTGAAATTTATGAAGTTATTAGCATATTTAGTAAGAGACATGTTAGAAGAACGAATATACATATCAGAAGTAAAAACTGAATTCTAATTTTGGTGAGAAAAACAGTTTCGAAAAAATCTCATTTGTCGTAAAATTTGAGACAGCGATCCCGCTAAAAGATTAAAGTTGCACTGGAAAAAAAAAAAAAAAAAAAAAAAAAAATTACGGTATAATACGCTACCGCGCATGTGCGGCAGTGTATTACTGCTTATTTTAATCTGTATTACTGTTAATTTTACGATATAATACTGGCAGCTGGGGTGCCAGTATGTTATTTTTTTCAGTGTGGTTTTAATAAGAATTACAACAAAAGTCAACAAAATTTCACGCAGAATACATAAAATTTATATATATGTCTAGAAATAAGAAGAGCGGTATAAGAGATATTTTTCACGAAACTGCTGTAGATAGTACACGAAGATATTTTACGATATTGGAATTCATTGTTATGCCTTACAGTAAATCCTGGTTTTCGAGTTAGACAATGTGACTCATATCACTATGACTTTAAACGCCTCAATTGTAATAATTTACTACAACTTGCAATAAAAACTGGGAAAATGAAATTTTTCTATAATGGAATCATGTTTAAAATAAAAAAAAAATACATGGCCCCAACAGAAAGAATACCAACAATTATATCTGCTAAGACGGAAACCTGTGTATAGCTGAATTTTTTCCGGTTCCTTTTAATTCCATTTTCATAGGTTTTAATGAATAAATATTTGACAGTTCTCATTACGTATTTCAGTATTAGGTATTTTATGATAATATATTTAAAATTTTTAAATAAGTCGGCTAATAGCAACTTAGTAAAATTCTCTTTGTAAATTTACTTTGCGGAGGAAGAGGGGGGGGGGGGGGGCGCCAAAATCCATGCTTGCCCCGGGTGAAAATGAAGCTAGTTTCGGCTAAACACATTAAATAAAACTAACTGCGTATTTCTACGGTCATTCCAAGAGCATATATAACATTTTTTTTGTTGCGTTATCTGTTCTGCTCTGCCCGTAACTAAAATTTTAAGTCCCTTTATCTCAGAATAGATTTTGCCATAATTTGTCATGCTTAAAAAGTTCTATCTAAACCTTATTACAAAATATATGTATGAAATTGTGTACAGAGTTTTTATGTTATGTTTTTAATAAATTGTCTTTAGGATTTTCAATTTCATGTGAAAAGATTGAGAATATATTCCTCGATGCAAAAATCCACTGTTTTTAGGTGCGTTCGTAATTATATAAATACGTAGCACCTACAGTCGTCGTCTGGTCCGTCCGTCTGTCCGCATATAACAGCGCAAAAACTACACCACCGAATGGTTTTGAAATTTAATATATTACATAATTGTTGCAGAATTTTGTAAAGTCGTTTCATTTTTTATGAAAATCGAATCAAACCATAAAAAGATATTAATAAAAGTTTTCTTCATTGTATTAAATCCTATCATACGTTAGTTAATTCAGTGATATCCCATGACAGGTAACGATTCTAGTTTGCCATGGTGATTACGTCCTATTTAAGATGGAGTCATATATTCTTTCCGTATTACTGAATTTAGAAAATGAATTTGTGTACTAAAATTTTTTAATTATAGCAATCCTATAATCTACCGGTAGTTTTTCGGATAGATGTTTCCGGAGAAATAGATATTGAATGGTAAAAGAGTCTAAATATGGATTTCAAGTTCTGAAATTTTCAAAACTAGGCTTAAATTTCCCATTAGAATTTTCAGTAAATGTCAACAAAGATAAAATGTTGCCAACTTAAAATGTACTTATTTTATTACGGAAATTAATCATATCATAATAACAGACGATATAATTCATTTCACTGAAATAACAACGATGATTTTTTTTTTACATTGTCTTGTATTGGATATTTGCACATAGTATAATTTTAATGTAACAGAATTGTAAAAAATATTAAAAAATGTCTATAAATAAAGAAGATAAAATTTTGACCACCTTAAGGCAATTATTTCCCGATTATCCGGTTGAAAGAAGTTTGAATAATTGGTGTTACACTGTAGTTGTACTCATATGTTAAAAAAAGGAGAAACATCTAAATAAAACACTCGTATAAATTTTCCCGTTTCTCAAAACAAAAATCATTTTGAATGACTAAATCAGAATTTCTTTACTTTTCTGCTTTCTTCTCCTTCGAAGATACTTTTTTTTTTTTTTCACGAACAACTCTGCCAAGAACCTTACAGAATAGGTCTGAAAAAGGAAAATGTTGTGTTAAATATGCATTAGACGAATGAATATTGCATTCGGAGTGTATTTTTAAAACCAGATTGTAACTCGACGCAGAGAAAAGTAACAGAAATGGGAAAAGAAAGGGCAACAAGCGAAACTAAAATTAGCCCACGAAGTTTGCAGAGAATTGTTGTTTTATTGTGTTTGTGCGAGACAGTTTACCTTCAATAATCATTCTGCCTCTCAATCAATAATACAAGATGTTTTAATGGCATTAAAACGTCTTTATTAGTTAGCTGCAGTTTTTAGCTTTTTGACGAATCACCCGGTGACTTTACAATGAAGTCATCTTGTGACTCTCATGTGACTATCATTTTGACACTCCATTGTAAAGTCATCATGATAGCTGTTCTGTGACGAGTTCCCAAGTGACAGAAAATGAAATCATCTTCTGACTTTTCACAAAGGAGTGCAATGATGACTTCGCAATAGAGTGTCGATCACCGGAAAGTCACCATTCGACTTCATTGTGACATTATTGAGCGGCTCATCACAATGCAATCCTCACAATGACTTCAAAGTTCAGTCTTCAACTGACAGTGACTTGAGAATCACAAGGTGACTTCATTGTAATGTCACTCGGTGACCCATCACAAAGCGACAGTCACCGTGACTTTTCAGTGTTAACAATCATTTGAGAGTAATAATGAGACAGTGAAATATCCCATATTTTGATTCACCATAGCGATTGTGACACTTCTAACCATGTGTGACGTCAAGGGGACTTCACATCGACTGGCCCGGCTGTTAGGGTGCCTGTTTTCTACACTTGCTCTTTATAGAATTTCTCTTTGAGTGCTCACGTGTTCAGAAATTAGCATTTTGTGTTTGTTGCTTAAGTTTTGCACACCAGTGTACATAAAAATAATGAAATACATAAATTAAATATGATATAAAAATGTGTATATTTGAGAAAATTTTAATTGCACGCCATCTCTTTTAAATAGATACATTAATTATTTCACATTTTAAAGATTTATTTCTGTAATAATTTAATTTATATTTGTTACACTGAGTTATTATTTTGTTTTACAAAGTCAAACAAAAGATATTTATTAGAATTTTTGCCATTATGGTTCAAAACTAGAAAAAAATGGGAATATATTCAATTTATATCTAACGACGATTACAGAAGAATCAGTTGACGATAATAATAATTAAAAAAAATATTTATAAAGATAAAAGTAAAATAGGGAGTAAAATCGAATATGCCAAGAGGCCAAAAACGTAAAAGTTGTACACTATGAAAGTTTTTTTTGGCATACAAATTTTGCGGAAAATAAAGACGATGAAACTTGATCATTTTTTGAAAACAGATTTTTTTTGTAATACAATAGATTTGATTATCTTTATTTTCTTGTATTAAATCGTGTTTGATATATATTTTTTATGAAATAATATGATTGTTTCATCATTAATTGTTGGTACTTACTTTCTTTAAACATATATTTCTGGATATTTTATTCTGCTTGAAAATATAATTAAAATTTATTTTTCTCTATTGATATGTATAATTGATTATCTAACTTATCTATTTTATTAGTATCATGACATATTTTGCACTTGTAACAAGCGTGGCAAAACGAAACACCTGTGTAGTTAAAAAGTACGAAGCGTGCCCGATTGTTGGAAAATGTATAGCTTGCCGCTGAACGGTTAAATAATGTATTTAGTGTTTCCTAAAACTAATATAAAAATATTTCTTAGTGACAAGTATTAATAATAATAATAAAAATAACTAAACCTTATAGTAACGGATTTTACTTTTGAACCTCCCCCCTCTCCCCATTAAAATAGTATTAATATTGATTGCCTCCGAAACTATATCCACATAAAGTTGATGAAATTTTCACATTCGGCTAGTTTTAGGGTGTATATGTTCGTTTTCTACACTGAGAAAAAAAACAATTGTTGATTTTACAATAGCTTACTGTTTTTACCTACAGTTCAATACTGCTCTATTAAATACAGAAAAAACTGTTTCGGTCTAGTCCTGCAACTGCTCAGTAGCGTGTGTCGTCTTATTTACGGTTTATTACTGTTAATTTTACTGTTATAAACTGGTGTCCCAGCTGCTAGTATTAAAATCAACAGTTTTATTTTCTTAAAGTGTGCTCCATTAAATACAGAGCAAAACTTTTTTCGGTCTAGTCCCGTGACTGCACAGTAGCGTGTCTTGTCTTATTTTACGGTGCATTACTGCTAATTTTACGGTTATAAACTGGCACAACTGTTTGTCAGTATTATACCGTAAAATCAACAGGTTTTGTTTACAGTGTAGTGTCAAATTTATTAGGTAATTAACTATTTTTTTTTAAATTTGTTCAGATTTAATAAGGAGATAGATTCCTAATTCTTTTTAAGTATAGATTTGGACATAATTCTGAATCGAATATTTTTCACTTTTGTGGTGCGATAAAGAACAATATTCTCGTGACTTCACAATACATTGTACAAAAAAAAGAAAAAATCTTTTGATTTTACAGAAAAAAAAAAACTGGCAGCCAGGGCACCAGTAAAAAACTTTATTTTATGGAATTTAATCTGTATTTATAACGAACTTACGGGCAAAATCTGTTAAAATAACAGAAAATCCGTAGTAAATATACAGATTATTTACGTAAAATAAACAGTTTTTTACTGGCGCGCCCTGATAGTGATATTGCAGTATTTAAAGTAACATTTTATAGTGTTCTATTGTAAACGAATTTCTATTGTAAACAAATTATAAATGCTAAACATTTATAATTCGTTTACAGGGATACACAAAATAATTCCGTTACATTATGGTTAATGAGTAAAAATCGTTCGCGGTGCATTATAATCGTCTTCATTTCAAACATAATGCCAATGATATGCATTACTTAGTTGTACTATAACATGCTTTCTGCAAAGTATAAAAAAAGAAGCGTTTATAGTTCGTTTACAAGGCTACCCAAGAAAATTCTGTTGCATTATGATCTATGGGGGAAATGTGTTTTTCGATGCATTTTAATGATGTTACGTACTTCAACATTATGAAATTGACATGGATCACTGAAGTATACTACAACACGTTTTCTATGGATTATAGAGTACATAGTAGTTATCGTTCATTTACAGGGACACTCAACAAAATTCAGTTACAAACAGGGATAAGATTGACAAAAAAGCAAAAAAGCTGAAAACTGCGCGAACAACGTTTCAGCAATAATAGTTATGAATTTCAAGCGCAATAAATATTATGATTGGTATTAAATATATATTATTATTTAATTATATTTATTATTTAACTATCAGTTATCATTTTTAGACAGTATTTGTTTTAATCTGTAATAATAGTAATCAATTGCTTTTATTAAATTATAGAATTTTCACTATTTTTCCTATAGATGGCAGCACCTTGTTAATTCATTTGAAAACATGTTTGGTGTTCTATTTTAAATCTTCTACAGAGGGAGCTGGTTCTACATTGGTTTATGTTTGGCCTTGTTGTACAATAATATTCCTTGGTCAATCATCTTTTAAAACTTATTTCGGCAACATGTAATGATTTTCTCCAATTCGTAGCCTGTGTTACGTGTTGACTTCCTGTTTGGATCATGTATTCTAGCAGGTAACTGTTGTTTTCTTTTCCCTATATCCTTTTTAATCTTGTTGTATTTTGAACTTTATGATTATATTTCACAGGTTTTTTCTCTTTTTAATGGGTAAGGTTTCTTTCCTTTTAATATTGTTTTTATTTTTTGAACTTTATGATTTTTTCACAGTTTATTTCTCTATTTTGGTGTGGTAGTCCCAAAATCATATTTTTTAGCAATGTTAGGGCTAATATGATAAATGAAACCACACATTTTATTTGTGGTAATTTAAGCATTTGGGACCTGAAGATTCTGTCTAAATTCCACAAATTTCATTTTTTCAATTTTTAATTTATTTTCTTCTTCTTCTTCTTCTTTTTTTTTTTTTTTTTTTTTTTTTTTACTATGTATATGGAATCTATATTCAGAGTGTTGGGGAACTTTTGTTGTCAATTAATTATTACATTCTAATTCATAATTTCATAGTTTTTGTTGAAGTTTCGGTAATGTTATATATATATATATATATATATATATATATATATATATATATATATATATATATATATATATATATATATATATCGCGTTCAGCAACTTAAAACGCATTTCCAGGAACTATTATTGACAGACAGTAGGGAATTCTTTTGTGTGTCCCTGTAAATAAACGATGACTGCTATACACACACTATTCTGTAGTAAGCCTCTTGTAATGCACCTTAGTGATATATATATAAATTTGAATGCGTTTAAAATAGTGAAACATTATTTAATTAAACCGCAAACGATTTTTCTCCATAGATGTAACGTAACGGAATTCTTTTGACTGTCCCTGTAAAGTAACTATAAGTGCTATGCACACCCTATTCCATATTAAGCTTCTTGTAATGCACCTTAGTGATATATATCAATTACAATGTATTTGAAATTGTGTAACATTATTAAAATAAACCGCAAATGATTTTTCCCCATAGACCGTAATGTAACGGAATTCTTTTGAGTGTCTCTGTAAAAAAACTATAAGTGCTACACCAGTTGAAATAGGGAACATGCTATAGATAACGACAATAACATATAAAAATTGCAGGGCAATCCGAGCCTATTTACGGGAGTTAGAGCACGGCTAGGCGGCAGACAAACCGAAGTCATAAACGCTTTTCAACTAGGTTGGAAAGTGTTAAAAAAAAAAAAATATATATATATATATAAGAAAAAGTATAAAAGAAAGTAATTAGAAAATTTATGAAAAGAAACACAACTAGTAATTTTGCACAATTCAAACAGTAAACTGAAATAGGAACAGCACACTGCAAAAAAAAAAAAAAAAAGTGTTGATACTGGATAATACTGGCACCCAGCTGCCAGTATTATACCGTAAAATTAACAGTAAAAACAATAAAATTAACAGTAATAAACAGTAAAATAAGCAGTAATACGCTACCGCACATGTGCGGTTACTGCAACAATTTATTAATTTTTTTTTTCCTGTGAAATAAATTTTTTTTTAAACATTTTTAATAGAAAACATTCTATAACGAACTGCAATAACATATTAAAATTACATGGCAATCCGAGTATATTTACGTGAGTTAGAGCAGGGATCGACAGACTGTCAGACAAACCGAATTCATACACTTCTCAATTATGTACAAATGTGTTTAAAACACTATTTTAAATAAAAGATTTTAATAAAGTTGTAATTGTTTTACAAAACCCTTATAAGTACTGATTTAGTTTATTAATTTTAGTAAACAAAAACTTTCTAAAAATTATTTAATGATTGTACAAATCTTCTAACATATTTTCAAGATTTCATGAAAAAGTTTTGGGGGAGATGAAATTTTCATGAACTCAAAATTTGAGACATAAAAAGTTTTTAAGAAAAGAAAGTTCTGGAACGATTAAAGAATACGATATTTTTAAAAGTATCGCTTATTAAGAGCAGGAAATTACACAAAAATCTGTAAACACACATACACAAACAAACAAACCATCAGAAGAAAGAAAAAAAGAACACGCAATGAAATAACAAGAGAGAAACTCTAAGCAAAATATCTTTACCTGTTTTATTTTTCTGCAAACTTACAATAATTTAGAGTGGTTTAATTAGATTTTCGTTACTCTTTACTCCCGTCTTCCTTCAAATGGCAGAAAGAAGAAAATAAAATAGAATTTACAAAAGGAAAAAAAAAGAATAAGAAAACTTCTTTTTGTTTAAGCACGGAAATCTCTCCTGGCACTTCTCGTAATGGGTCCGATAAAGGAAAGTTTTGTTAAATATGCATCATACGGATGAATATTGCATTTGGAATGTATTTTTGAAATCGCATTGTAATTTAAGATAGAGAAAGGTACAGAAATGTGGATTAGAAAAGATAACAGGTGAAGCTAAAATTAGATATGGGGTTTTTCGGAGATATTTTTAATGTTTTTACGAGGCGTTACCTCCAATTTTTTGTGTTCTATCTTTTTAGGATTAATAATGTAGACATTATGAAATTTTTAGAGTTCATTATTGGTCACTTATTTTTGCGTAAAAAAGTTTTTCTTTTTTACATTTTGCTTCGATTTACTGTATTTTCTGGCATGTTTTTCGCACGTTTTTGGCTATTGCTTGCATACCAAAACTACAAGTGAAAAACAAATACACAAGTTTTTTTTCCTTTTTAGGTGATAAAGTAATTGCTTTCGATCACCTAAAAAATGGCGCTAAATCTAATATCAGGTGTGATTGTGTTCCGGTATTTTGTACACCACTAAATTTATATAGAAATATTCTTAGTATGTTATCACAGAATTTATCGATTAAAGAATAAAAAGGTGGCTATATAAATTTAGTGGTGTGTAAAATACTGGAACACAATCACCCCTGCTAATATATAAAAATTAAAATTTGTCTGTCTGTCTGTGTGCACTTCTGTACAAATCGACAGTTTTGAAGACAGAATTGTGAAATGTTACGTATATAGGGGTATTAAAACACGCCCTAGGCAACTAAAGTAATCCGGAATCGAAATAATGTATAATTAATTTTTAATTAATAAAAAAACAAAAAAAAAAATCCACAATAAAATTCTTTCTACAATAATAAATTTTCTATTGAAAGATTTCCACGGGAAAAATGAAAATGAAATAAAAAGTTTCAATAACAATTTAAATAAAGATGAATATAACGTCATATTGGTAATATAACGAAAATTTTCAAACATTTCTCAATAATACAAGGAGTATGAGTATTTATAAGTACAGAAAGCAGGTTAATATGACGTCATTAGATAATTAAAAAATAAATTAATATGACGTCCTATTGAAAGTTTAACGGACTTTTTCAAATGTTTGAGAATCATACAAAGAGAGTATCAATAGGAGTAATAGAGAAAGAGATAGGACGTCAGCAGGTGAATATAACTTCATATGGGTTTGAGGAACATATTGAATCATGATAAAAACCCGATTATGGAAATATTGACATATTTTAACATTTGAAGTTATCTGTACAAGATGTTTAATTTTGAATTGATTTTTCTACACGAAGATTCTTAAAATCCCGGACAACGCCGGGTACTTCAGCTAGTTTATAATAAAAATATCCTGACCATGAACGAAATATCGATCATTTTAATCGACAAAGTAATTATACGTTTCCTTTGTTAGAAAATCATTATAATCAAAAACTATTAGGACACTCCGACTATGGAAGTTGGTTGGTTCGTTGATTTTATGACGGCCGATTATCTACGCGAGGGATATAGCCCCTAGAGGGGAAGTGCCATCCGTGGAGGTCGTTCTAAGGGATCCTAACCCGTATTTACGGCAAGGTTCAAAGAAACCCACGGAAAACTCCGAACGGTTAGGTCGACGAGCGCGACCGACTATGGAAGATTCTTTATTAGCGTCAGATCGATCTCTATACTACCTGTTGAAAAAACATAAGATATATGTTATTGATGTTTACTGCATGTTCACTATTGAAAAGAAAGTGTGCAGCATTTATAGTTCGTTTACAGAAGAACTCAAAATAATGACGTTACATTGGTTTATGGTGAAAATCGTTTCCGATGCATGCTAATGATGTAACAATGCTTCACACATGATGAAATTGATACGCATCATTGAGGTAGACAAAAGCATGCTTTTTGAGAAGCATAAAATAAAGAAGCATTTATAGTTCATTTACGAGAACGCAAACACATAAAAAAATTCGTCATGATTTTGGGGGAATGAAAAATTTATTACACTAAGATCTTGAAAAAAAAAAAATCGTTTGCGATAGATTTTAATGATATCATGATACTTCAAACATAATGAAATTAAAACGTGTCATTGAGATGCACTACAACATGTGATGCTATAGATTAAGGAGTGCGTAGCATTTATCATTCGTTTACAGAGACTCACAAAAGTATTCGGTTAGAGGACGGGGTATGATTGATTTCATTGTTTGTGAAAATAAAATTTCTTAACAATGATTAAGAAATTGAATTGTGTTGGAAAGTGCTTCATTATCTAGACGTGATGCATGATTTTTTTTATTGTCCTTTATTTTAAAACTAACTCTTAATTTCTTATTACATGAGAATCTAGATAATTTGAATATGTTTATCACAAAAATAAATCAAACAAAATTTAATACTTTCGCTTTTAAAAAATGTTTGTGTTATTTGTTTATTCGATATGCATAAATTATTTTTATTTAAAAATAAAAAGAATTGCATTACAGATTTTAAATTCAAGATATCAAAATTGGATTAAAATTACTTAAATTACAGAATTCATAAATTTAGATTTAATTAATTTTTTTGCGTGTGTGATTAGTTTTATAGAATTTATCTAAAGTTTTAAGATGATTTGCAATATAAACTGATAAAACTGTACAATAACAAGCATAAAACAAATTAAAATTCAAATATTTTAAATTGTTTGAAAATTTAAAACTCTAATTAGTTTTAAAGACTATTTGTATAAGGGTATTAAAACGAAAATGTACATTAAATTTCACGTACACATGAAATAATGACTTTTTTTTTTAAGTAACTTCAAGGCTCCTTGTGAAACTTGAAAAATTTGTATAAGTACATGTGTAAGCTGAGTTACTCAAAAATGGAATTGACTAAGTTTTTACGTTTGGCATTTTACCAAAAGTACGGGTACATTAATATTTCTGTGAAGTATGTTTGGATTTCAAAAGATTTTTTTTTTTTTGCAAAATAAATCATACAAAGATGGATTAAAAATATGAGTTAATCGGAGCTCAGTGACATTTACATACTGACAAGTCTTAGTGAAATACCTATTTCAGAAGTTTGATTTCATGTACTCATTAGCATATACATTTTCGTTCTTGTGTTTCATATACCGGGTATCCTAAAATGGACTGACTGATTCTAAAATTCAATAACATGTAAACAGTGAAAGATATTGAAAAAATTCTTACAGAAGGGTTATGTATAATGTAAGGATTTTTTTTTTTTTTTTTTTTTTTTTTTTTACGATTTCCGATTTTATTAACAATTAGCAGCGATAGTTGCCGCTGAAAGCAATAGGCTCTCAATAAATGCCATAACTGAAATCACCCAGCATTGATGCAAGGAAGAAGGTTCAATATATGGAGTGGGTCTCATTCGCCAATACAATCCTGTTCTGGGGTAGAGCTCCTATAATACAAGCTGACGCATCCTCGCTCAAATTGAAGTTCAGTCGAAAAACAAAGCTAATCAGAACCGGTTCAGCCAATCAGAACCGAGTCTTAAGCAACCCCAACTCCGGTTGCGGTAGATTGATGCTGAACTGAGCATGAATAATCCGAAACAAAATGGATATGCGTCAGCTCCTATTATAGGAGTCTTATTCTGGGGTATTGGTGAATGAGACCCACTCCATATATAATGCTGGGTGATTTATGCTTCTACCTCGATTGGACGTCTATTGCTCGTAGCACTATATATTGCTGGTAATTCGAACCAAATTCAGGAATCACAGTAAAAAAAAAAAAACTCCTGACATCTTACACAATCCTCCTGCAAGATTTTAAAAATATCTGTCACCGTTTGGAAGTTATTGAATTTTAACATCACTCAGTCCATTTTAGGATACCCGGTATAATCAGTTATATATGGATATGTATAGTATAGTCCTCCCACGGTAGCTTGGTTGATGAATTGCACAAATTTAGATGAATGTATTCGTTAATTAAGGTGACAATCAATACTCGTCGAGGTCGTCGGTCAAGTTATCGTGGAAAAACAATAGTTTTTTTCGTATTTTTAGCAACAGGGTAGCTATAATCGAAAAATGGAATTAGATATATGATATAAGTGCAAAATTATATATCATTGGTTGTTGGTGTTGTTATTTTTAACTCTTTCCAGCGTAGTTGAAAATTGTTTGACTTTGGTTTGTGCATCTGCCATCTGTCTGACTGAGGTCTACCGTCTGTCTGTCCGTACTCTAATCCTCGTAAATATACTCGAATTGGCGTGTAATTGATATATATGTTATTGAAGTTTACTACGACATGTTCTCTATTGAAAATGGAGTATGTAGCATTTATAGTTCATTTACAGGGACACATAAAAAATACTGTTACATTATGGTCAATGGTTAAAAATCTTTTGCGCACTCTAAAAATGACCAATGTTTCTTATTTTATGAAAATATGCTATAACCACGAACGAAAATATAATATAATCTTCTGAGTTAACCGAAATTTCAAATAGCATGTTACATTGTCTTTTGAATCCCCAGAAACGAATACATTTTCAAAATTTAAAGAATAATTTATAAAAACAAATTATTTTTAGCTGCCCGAATTTTTCAGAAACGTTTCCGAAGGGATTTTATAGTGTATTAATTAGTGTCCTCACCCTGGAATACCTGTTTTTCGAATGCTATCAATTCTGAAGTAAACATTTTCGTGCTCAAAAAAAATGTTTAACAGACAAACATGTAAAATTAACAGCGTTAACAATAACATTAAAATTAAGATTCTTTCTTTCCCCTTTCATGTATAAATTAACTTATGCGGCTGAAAACGTGTACTTGAGAATGGATAACATTCGAAAAACAGGTATTCCAGCCTGAGGACACTAATTAATACACTATAAAAACCCTTCGGAAACGTTTCTGAAAAATTCGGGCAGGTAAAAATAATTTGTTTTTATAAATTATTCTTTAAATTTTGAAAATGTATTCGTTTCTGGGGATTCAAAAGACAATGTAACATGCTATTTGAAATTTCGGATAACTCAGAAGATTATATTACATTTTCGTTTGTGGTTATAGCATATTTTCATAAAATAAGAAACATTGGTCATTTTTTACAGTGCGGTGCATTTTAATAATGTCACACTATTTCAAACATAATGAAATTTATATGCATTTATAAAGTACACTAAATCATTCTTTCTGTAGAACATGGTCTGCAAAGCATTTGTCATTTACTTATTGAGTTACTCAAAAGAATTCGGTTACATAATGGCTTACGGGGAAAGATATAGTTTACAGCGTATTTCAATAATGTTACACTATTTCAAACATAATGCAATTTATATACATTATTCAAGTACACTAAAAGATACTTACTGTAGAATATGACTTATGTAATAGTTATCGTTTATTTGCAGGAATACACAAAATATTTGATTACAGTACTGTCTATGGTGTTCATAAATTCTATCGATCATATACATAGCTACACAAAATAATTCGTAGGCATTACTGTGTATGAGCATGAATTGCTTACGAGTTTTTTAATTGACTTATGAATTTAACAGCTGAATTATAATTAGTATACTGAGATATTTTTTGTAGAATATAAATAAATTCATATACAGGACTACGAAAAGAACCAGATACATTGCCGTCTATGGATGGTAATTTCTGAAAGTTTTTTTTCCAGTTGCGTTGTGCGTTTTTCTTCGTGAATTAAATTTTATTTTAGTAGGAGGAGGGTATAAAAATCTGTAGATAATTTACAGGGCTGTACAAAATTATTCGAATGCATTTCTGTTTATTGGTGGAAATTGGTGAAGATGAATTTTCGACTGTGTTACGCGTTTTGTAATTGACTACATTTTAACTGACTATGTAGTGTAATACAGATCTATACATCATACATAGAGATGCACAAAAGAATTTGAGTATCTTTCCAGCTATCGATCGTGATTGCTTAAATCTTATTTAATCTTTTTAAACGGTGAAGTTCCGTTGTAGTACTCTCGAAGTATTGGAAAATGTTTCATAATCTATGCTTCACGCATGATTTTTCCTTCTTGTTCAATTAACTGTAAATTTTAATCAAAGAACGTATTTTAACTATATATAAGTATTAAAAGGAACCCCAATCTTTTAGCAGCAGAATAGTTATTATGTTTGTTTGGGGAAAAAACATCGTTACCAAAAATTATTAGACATTTGAAGAATTGTGGAACATTTCTCAGTTTAAAAGTAAAACTCAGTTTAAAAGTTGTGTAGTAAAATCTTTATAATACAAACTAATTGGTATGTGCCCGGATTATCAATGTTTCAGATTATCCGAAAATTTGATATAAATAGAATAAGTATTAAAGGAAGAAAAAAATATATTGCATATTATAAGTTAACAATGTTTATTTTTATTTTTTTTATTTCAAGGTAATACAATAATAAGTAATAATTAGTTTTTCAATTAGTTTTCAGCAGTGAAATTCGCTCGAAATTATTGAACAATAAATACACGAATTTTCACATGGCTAACTAAGCGTGCTTTGACATTGTTAATTTATATGTGTTGACCCATGATGGGCTTTGTATCGTCTCAATGTATGTCGCAGGGTTGTGTGCTCATGAAGACATTCCCATCTTGAGCTGCTGTTGCAGCTTTATAACCCGTTCAGATTGGATATTTAAGATATCTTAAGACCGTCGAACTCACTGAGGGAGTTCCACAAACTCACTCAGTGAGTTTGAACTTTCCATTGCTAGACACAGCCACCATCACTCACTTTGATTGTTCTGGAGTCTATCATTAACTGATTGGCTGTTGATGCTGTCTTTAACTTATACGCATGCACGCATTCTATGTTTGTTCAGATCTCAGACTCGGTGATGTTCAGTGAGTTATCTTAGATGAGTTTTATGGTGTGAACAGGTATAGATATTCAATTCCGGGAGGGTACCAACTTAAAAGTAGCGATCTAAGATAACTTAAATGCACTCTCAGAAATAAAACACTCAATTTTGACGATTCGGTAATCCTTAAGCCCTATTTCGTTATTTTTGACAATCATTTCGTCACAGAGTCACGTGGTTTTTGACGAAACGTGAATCCTTAAATATCTGACGAAACTGTTTCCTCATTGTCAAAAATAAAACTCTCACTTTTGACGATTCACAATTCTCGAGCTATTATTTCATCATTTTTGACAATCATTTCGTCTCAAAATTAAGTGATTTTTAATGAAATGGAAAATCTCAAATATTTGACGAAAATGTTTCCCCATTCACGGCCAGATTATTTTTGTTACAAAATCGTTCAAAAAAAAAAAAAAAAAAAAAAAAAAAAATACACGAAAGTACCAAATTTACAATATATTAATGAAACAAAAACAAAAATCTGTCATCTTTGGGGGCCGCTATAACACGAAAGTACCAAATTTCTTCTTTATTTTTCATATCTGATAATTTGCGTCTATCCTTTTTGTAACTTTAACATTTTTGTAACGATTTTATGCATTTCTATTGCCTATTCAAAGATAATTTTTTCTAAAGTTACAGAATTTTGTTAAAAACGCTTAAAAAATTCTTCTAAAGTTACAGAATTTCGTTAAAAACGGTTAAAATAGTACAATGCGAACACCATTCGGTCTATTTTCGACTGAAAGCAACAACCGTTTTCCCAATGGTAAAAAAAAAAAATTAGGAGCTCTTTTTTATTTAAGAAATATATTCATATAACAATCAAATTTAAAATATGCATAACTGATGCCTTTCCCCTCTATAAACAGTAACGTGTTAAAATCTTATCATCTAAAATTGATGAACTCTTTTCCAAAATATGCATTTTAAAATTTATTATTTCTGATCAACAAATTAACTAGACCATATTCTAATCATTCATTGAACAAAGGAAATTTCTCTAATAAATTATATTAATCAAGCCATATTCTAATTATTTATTAACCATACAAAAACCATAATAATAATCTAGCCTTATTAATTAAAACATGCAGAAAATATAACAGCACCATAAAAAAAATTCTAAAAATATAAACACACATCAACATCTCATAGATACATTTAAAATCAAATTCTTGCAAGGCCTCGCTAGCGTAGGACGCAGTACAGTGATCTCCAACACCAAAGATTGGGCGTTCGTATCCCGTTGAAGACTTGAGAAGAGTGTCATACTTTTGCCCCCTGTCAATTACAGATGCTTCTAAAATCTCTAATAGATGGCACCACCAACCTTTTTTTTTTTCACTTTCGAACAAACAATTTGACGAAATTAATTTCCTCACATTTTTGAGGATACAAATTTACTCGATTTGACGAAATATTCGCTCGGAGCATTTCCCAGGAAACAGTTTTGACAAAAACGAAGAAAATTTCCATTTCTAACAGTGTATCCGGTGCGAACAGGGTACTTTATCCTGTTCAGATCGGATATTTAAGCTATCTTGGACCCCGAACTCACTGAGGAAGTTCCACAAATTCACTCAATGAGTTCGATTTTTCCATTGCTGATAAAGTTATTACCACTCACTTTGATTGGTTCTGGAGGCTACCATTAACTGATTGGCCGTTGAGGCTGGCTTTAACTTATGTGCATGCACACATTCTATGTTTGTTTAGATCTCAGACACGGTGATGTTCAGTGAGTTATCTTAGATGAGTTTTGTGGTGTGAACAAGTATTCAATTCCGGGAGGGTACCACCTCAAAAATAGCGATCTAAGATAACTTAAATATCCGGTGCGAACAGGGTATTTTATCCTGTTCAGATCGGATATTTAAGATATCTTGGACCGTCGAACTCACTGAGTGAGCTCCACAAACTCACTCAGTGAGTTCGAACTTTCTATTGCTAAATACAGCCACGACCACTCACTTTGATTGGCTCTGGAGGCTAGTTTTAACTGATTGGCTGTTGAAACTGGCTTTAACTTATGCACATGCATACATTCTATGTTTATTCAGATCTCAGACACAGTGAGGTTTAGTGAGTTATCTTAGATGAGTTTTGCAGTGCGAACAGGTATTCAATTCCGGGAGGGTACCACCTAAAAAATGACGATCTAAGATCACTTAAATTTCCGGTGGGAACAGGATATTACTGACTTAAGTTACTGTGAGTGAGGAATGCCACGCAGGGTATTGTCTTCGTAGCTCAATTTTAGAGTTCGTAGCTCAATTAGAATGTTGTTCCAAGGGTCCGGGTTCGATTCCCGGCTTGGACATTTTGCACTCTGTTCGTTATACGCTTAGTTAGCAATTTGAAAATTCGCGATTTATTACTTAATAGAATAATGTTTATGTTAAAAAGAATTTTTAGTTTTACACTCTTGTATTTAACTCAACTTGGTTTTTGTATGTATTTGATGGAATGCTACAGAGTGATCAATTAAATTATTTGAATTTAAGTCTGACTGCATAGGATTTACCACTATATTGCTGTTTATTGATTAATATGAGTATTTTAAATTATCCGAGACGTATAGTATTTATTTTGCACCTATGACTCTAAAGATCTGATATGATAATTTATACTTAGAAAATTTTATTAGACAAATTATCAATTAATTATAGAAAAGAAAAAGTTGCGTTGTGAATTATTTTTGAAGTTCGGATCCTCTTTGAGCCAATTACAATCATCAAAGGTTACCTGCAGAGAGTTATGTAACATTCAATAAATAATGGCTTATTTTAAAACCTAGATTGTAATATTAAAGAAAATATTTCCTAAAATAAAAGAATTAATATTAATTCAATAAATTAAGTAAACAAAAGGAAAACTGACTAAAATTAATTGAATATAAAATTGAGTTTATTTACAAGATAATTATAAGCATTTAATTAAAAAACAAACATAAATGTTTAAAAAAAAAAAAAAAAAAAAAAACATATTCAATCCTAGTTGAGAACTGTATTCTCAACATTTATTTTCTGAGAATTACAGTTTATCTTACTGAATTAACAAATTCGATTTTGAAGGCAGAGTTCTATACCCTAGAAGTATTTTTTTTGATTAGCCTTTTTATGTTTAGATCGGGGTAGAATCTTCATACACACGTAAGTTCGTATTATTAAAAGAATATAGCTTAATTAAATAAAATGGAACAATGGTGAAGGAAGATTGTTTGTTACCTTATATTACTAGATAACGTTGACAGCAGGAGGTGATGGCTGACGCGTTTTCGCTTTTCCCTAACGCATACATTTCCATCTATTGGCACACACACTCAAAATCTGTTTTTAGTTAGAGAGCAGTCAACCTTCTACTTTTCCATCTTTTTTGAATCTGAACTCTAAAAAAAAATCACATTTTTTTTCGTGGAGCAAAAAAAAAAGGGATGGAATCATTCTTCCCTTTTCACATAAAATTAAGGCCTTATACATTTAACTTCTTGAAAATTTGCATGTTTCGGCCATACCTCTGATTTTAGAGAGATGACCGGGAGAAAATTGGGAGAAATTTGGTACTCCCCTTGAGTGTTTCATAGGCCCGTCGGTACAATAGCGATTCCTCTTGACGCCGTGCTGTGTCTGGGAGGTAAAGATGCTTTGACTTGGGAGGTCTTCGTGCCTATTTAAGCTCTCATAAATAAATGTGTCATATTATTGTTCTGACAATTTTCTCCATGACATTTTTATTAGGTGTAGTTAAATCATTCGTGGGAACGGAAAAACAAATATTTCCTTGACTGCCGTGGTTCACTTTGTTCCACAATTATCTATCTGTATGCGCTGATCCTAAAATGGATCATTAATTTGTATTGTTCACTGTTCACTGATTAAAATGATACCAAATACTCTGTTAATATGCAGAAAAAAAACCAAATACTTTTTTTTTTTATAGTGTGTGCTAGTTTAGATCTAGATGGTGGTATTTCTCACCATCAGTATTTTTCCGTTCTTGTTTAAATTTAACAGGAAAGAAAGATCATGCGTCAAGCATAGATTATGAAAAAGTATTCTAATTATTTTGTGAAGACCTGTATATGATCTACAGATTTGTATATTTATTGCATAATATTTATATTTATTACATATATGTATTACATATATATTACATATATATTACATATAATATTTATATTTATTACATAATATTTATATTTATATTTATAACAAGTATATTTATTACATTAACGGCATCAACAGCAAAGTATGCTAAAATATAGTTCAGTTAGGAAACTCATAACACAGTTGAAAATTTCCATTCAGCAATTTAAGTCAATAAAAGGAAATGTACTCTAATTTTTTGTGCAGTCTGTATATGATCTGTAGCATTTATACACATCAAGTAATAAGCACAAAAAAAAAGATAAAACGCGTACCGAAACTGAAAACGCACTTTCAGCAATTATCTATAATTGAATTCTTTTGTGTGTCCTTGTAAATGAACGATAATTGCTATGCACACCATATTCTATTATAGTTAGCATTTTGTTGGTCACCTCAGCTGTATTGATTTTGTTAAGCTAAAAAATATTTTTTTCCTCAAAAAAAAAAGAAAAAAAAAAGAACGAAAAATCATGCGTCAAGCATAGATTAGGAAACACCTTCCAACACATTCAAAATACTGTAAAAAAAGCTTCATAGTTTACTAAGTAAAAAATTTAGAAAACGCATAACACATTTAAAAAACCAATTTCAGCAATTACTACTAACAGTCAAACAAAATATCCCATTCCTTTTGTGCAGCCCTGTATATAGCCTATAAATTTGTATGCATACTACACAATATTATAAAATTTACTTCAGTTAGGAAATACATAGCACAATTGAAAATTTCCCTTCCGCAATTTCTGTCAAAAAACGAAAATGTACGTGAAATCTTTTGAGCAGCTATGTATAGAATTTATATGCATCAATTAATATTCAAAAGATTATAGCAATATTTAATGAAATTCTTTTGAGTGTCCCTGTAAATTAACGCTATATTCTATGCATACCCTATTCGATAGTAAGCACCGTGTAGTGCACCTCAGTGATATATATCAATCTGAATATGTTTGAAAGAGTGAAATATCATTAAAAGACGCTGCAAACGATTTCCCCCATAGACCATAATGTAACGTAATTCTTTTGAGTGTCCCTGTAAAAGAACTATAAATGCTACACACTTCTTTTTCAAATCCAAAAATGCCACAGTGAACCCCAATAATCTATATCAATTTCAAGGCAATTCGAGTATATTCATGCGAGTTAGAGCACGGACAGACGACAGACAGACAAACCGAATTCGTAAACACTTTTCAATTATATAATAATCGGAATCGAAATAATCGGACAAACCGAATTCATAAACACTTTTCAACTATATAATAATCGGAATCGGAATAATCGGACAGATCGAATTCATGAACACTTTTCAACTATATAATAATCGGAATCGGAATAATCAGACAAATCGGATTCATAAACACTTTTTAACTATATAATAATCGGAATCGGAATAATCGGACAAACCGAATTCATAAACATTTTACAACTATATAATAAGCGGAATCTGAATAATCGAACAAACCGAATTCATAAACACTTTTCAACTGTATAATAATCGGAATCGGAATAATCGGACAAACCGAATTCATAAACACTTTTCAACTATATAATAATCGGATCCAAAGAATTAACATTAACTACGTCCCTGAGATATTTATCGACACCTTCGCATATAAATCTGTTTATCGAAAATATCGCTATTTACTCAGGAAATCCTTCGGGCGCCTGAGTAATTATGGCGACAGACGATTACAGTTATTTTATGTTGACATAAGTGTGCTGGGAATATTATGTCAGAAATAAGGATGTAGAAATTTTATTCCTTGCGTTACATAAAAAGGTACAAAGTAATTGAAAGTTTCAAGTACTGTTGTCAAATTACTTGTTCCATATTTTTCTTTTTCTTATAAAATGAAAGTAGGGATAAATTAATTTTCCGTTTGTTTTGATATATTTTGGTATTCAAATTATATACAGGTTGTCGAAAAGTCAGGAAACGGTCGAATAACTACTTTTTCAATAATGTTCAATACTTTTGTATTGAACATTTTCTTCGGAAAATCACAGATGGCTGTAATCGAGTACAATGCAGTGAGAATCGTTTCCATTGAAAAGTCTGGAAACGGTCGAATAACTCTAGAACTATACATCGATTGAAAAACAGAAAACTGCATGTTCAATATTTTCGAAAAATCTATTTAGGGACACCAAAGTTGCCTCCCAACTCTGCCCCCCCCCACCCCCGGGAGGGAAAGGGGTACAACTTTGAAATCTTAAATGATAACTCCCTTCTTTTATTGTAGATTGAGATTCTACGGGAAAAAAATACGTAACTTTCGTATTTAACATTTTCTTCAAAGCTTCGTAGATGACGCTGTAATCGAGTACAATGTAGGGATCCTACATTAGAGAGAGATTGGACATTGACGGAAAGTCCGCCATATTAGTTACAAAGCAGGTGGAACGCCGTAGAACGCAATGCATTTTCATCCGCGTCCAACACTTTTTATTCTATTAAAATCACCAGAAATTCATTTCATATGCCTTCACAGAGTCATTCAGAACATAAATATAAGCACAATTCCGTTTTAATGAATAAGAATTCTCAGAAAATGCTTTTTCTTTTATTCGGCTGAATTGCAGGGTTAACATTTCGGGACTTTACATTATGCTTAAAATATTCGAATTTTATTATAAACAAATATTCAAGTTTTTTGGGGTTTTTTTTTCACTTAAAATAAACATTTTAATTTATGCATAACACAAGAAATGCTACATAATGTAATTTTTTGTAGCGTGGGTATTTACTTTTTACTTTCCTCTGTTTAAATGGTCATGACTCATGATATAGATTAGTTAGGTTACTTTTTTAAGTAAATAAATAAAATTTCTTAGAGGGAACTCTTTTAATTTTATAAGGTTAAAAATATATCATTTAATAGCAATAAGAAAAAAAAAAAAATACTGAAATATTCAGAAAAGTATAAATTTTTTAAACTTATTCCTAATATACCTTCTTTATTAATGTATTTACATTAATAAATTTAGATAGTTTTAAAGAAACTAATTGGTTGTATGAAATTAAAAAGCTTCAATTTTCTAGAATAATACACTTTATAATACTAAGTACATCTAAATATGAAAAAAAAAAATACATTCCGAGAAACTGAATAAAAAAATTTACACACATATGCTTAGTAATGTTTATTTATTGTGAATTTATATATTTTTGCAATTGTCAGAGTCAACGCTTTTATACATAGATATTTTTTTTTATGCGGAAAATTTAAATGCTTGCGTCTTGTGCTCTCAAATTCCGCGGATATGTAAAAAAGAAATTATTAAAAAATGAACAGTTTAACAATTTATTGAATTATTCCTTATAATTTATAAACAATTTCATATTTTAAAAAGAGTGCACTATATACAATTTTATTCTGTATTACGTTCTTAAAATAAATGTTTCAAAATGTAAACAGAAATTCATCGCCAATAACGTTTGTCAATTACCGCCAACTGTGTCAAACTTCGAAACTCCAAATTATTTACACGTTTTGCTCACTCACTACAAAAAGATTTAAATCAAAATTAGTTTTAAAATGTAAAACAAGAGACGCAGAAACGAAATTGCTTTGTTTGTGTTACTAATTTCGATAGTTCTTATTTAATGAAACTGTTTAAAGTTGACCGCATACTCAACAATTGAACTCTGACACTTTAAAATATGTTACAAAATAAATAAATAAATATTAAATATTAAAAAGTAACTATAAACAACAAAAGAAAATTATCTATTAATAGTGTACTAAGTCTTGATACAATATTTAAAATGTTGAATCTTTAAAATCCAAATTTTCTTTAGAAAGCAATACCAGCGTATACATACGACGTAACTAAAATGGCGGATTTGTCAAATCTGCCGGCGACGCAATGTCCAATCTCTCTCTAATGTAGGATCCCTAGTACAATGCAGTGAGAATCGTTTCCATTGAAAAGTCTGGAAACGGTCGGATAACTCGAGAAATATACATCGGATTAAAAAACGGAAAAATACGTGTTCAATATTTTAGAAAAATCTATTTAGGGATATAAAAGTTGCCATTTTTCTAAAATATTGAACACTTATTTTTCCGATTTTTCTAAAATATTGAACACGCATTTTTCCGTTTTTTAATACGAGGTATATTTCTCCAGTTATTCGACCGTTTCCAGACTTTTTGGGCATTCTCTCTCTCTCTCTCTCTCTCTCTCTCTCTCTCTCTATATATATATATATATATATATGAATTTCTATGAATTTACGAAACGTGAATGAGGTGTTATCCAAAAGATTTTTGAACCAGATTCTGACATAGTACACCCACATTTCGTTAAAAAAGGTTGTCTGATTAAAAATATTTGCAGTTAATTAAAAATTACATCAGCATTGAATTCATAAATGAAAAGAAAGCTTTCTCTCAAATCAATGCTGTCACAAAGAAAAAAAAAATACCGCATTATATCATGCTCAACGATGATTATAAAAAAAAAATAGATTACTGAAAAAGATAAAATGGGACTTCACCGAACGGATTTATTTTATATTTATGATTAAAAAGCAAATTATTCAAATGTTTAAAAGAAAAAGACACCATCGATCGATCAAAGCAATGATATTTCATGTGTAACCTAAAATGTATGATTTGTTATATTAAATTTTCATATGTATTCAATTTATTTTTCTTTATCCCGTGCCTTATTCCCGAAGCCGATTATGTCCTCCTTTTATGCATTTTAAATACGATTGTTATAATTTTTTTCTCATGCGTCCTTTTTTCTATCTTCGATCAGTTTTTACTGTAACTCTGATGGATTAAATAAGACGATATTCTGGCTTGACTAATGTTACTTGCGGATATTTTTTATCCTTAATTTTTTTTAATAAGTTTAAGCCTACATCTAAAAAATATTAGATATAGATAGAGGAATTAACTAATATTAGATAGAGGAGAAAAAATCCATAGGAAGTCTTCCACTTGTTTACTTTTTTGAAACGTAAAACGATTTCATTAAATGTTATAAGTCACTTTTTTTAAATGTCTAATGTGAACTAATGTGCAATTTATTTGTATCTCGGCCACTAAAATTTGGGATAGCTATAAAGAAAGACTTTTATAGATGTGTGTGTGTCCGGAAATTTTATTATATTGTCTTTACTAGCTAACCCGCCCGGCGTTGCCCGGGCCCGAGATAATTACAATCTCAGAGAAAGGCGTTAACCACCTCCCTCCCCATACCTGGAAATATAATGAATAATTTGTTCAAGAGAATCACCGTCACGTACATTAATGCGATCATTAAAAAAAGAATTACATTTTTCTGATAATTAGAGCATAACGAAGACGCTACGTTAAAATAGCCGGCATATGAGATCCCCTTCCCGACCTCAATTTCAAATCTATATCTTAATTAGTTACCTAAATTTTTGTTCATTAGTAAAAATTGGCAATTATTTCCTTTCATTTTCGCAAACTAAATGGAGGGATCGGCCAGAGAAACAGATCTCTTTGTAGTTCAGTTTTTAATGAAAGCAGATCCCTGTCTGAAACTTTCTCGGATTGTTTTCACTGGCTCCGGCAGATTTTTGGTAGTTTTTTTGCATAAATTAAATAAAATTACCGACAAAAATCACATAGACAGATGCAGAATTTTTTTTTTACATATGCTCAGAAATTTTCAAATTGATATCTCAATTAGTTTTCTTAAAATTCGCTAATTCGTAAAATAATTTCGAATTCGTTCATTTCCGCTTGCAAATCCAATGCGCCTGTTCGTTTCTTTAGCCATTTTGATTTAAAAGATGTCATTTTAGAAGCGATGGTTAATGAGAAACTAATTAATATCTTGGGTAATTATCAAATTATTAAAATTCTGAGACTCAGGTGCACATGGCCAGACCTTGGACTATCCACACCTAAATTTTCAGACTTCTAGGTGGACTAGATTTTGCTAGCCATCGCAGACAGACAAACAAACACACACACACACACACACAGAGCGAAACTTTATTTTATTAATATAGATAATCTCTTATTTCTTACACTGAATTATATCCTTTCCGACTTGTTCTTAAGCTAACACAAACACGCTAGAATATATTTAACAAGTATGATAGTGTAATAAAAGGTGCTTGTTTATGTAACAGTTATGTGATTGGAATAGATAACATTCTTAAGATAATAGGAATACATAAATTTATTCCAAGGAGAGAAAAATAAGAAAAATCGATACAAAATGTATTTTTCTTTTTAATGCAAATGGACAATCACATACTAACTCTTTTTTACGAGCTGCTTCAGAACTTTTATGTAAATATCGATATTACTACGGTTCGATATAGCGCTTGTATAAGAATATACAGAAGAATAACCACTTAAAATTAACGATATACATATATTGTAATACGGAGTTTATCAATTATTAAAGCGCTATCATTGTTCAACATAATTGTATCTCATTCATCATTAAAAACTGTCACTAAAATTTGAGATGGCAACTTTATCATTTGTCCTTTGTGTATAATCTATTGTATCTCTATCGTATTTTTTATTAAATATCATAAATAGTTCTTGTTGAAAAGTACTATACCTATTGTGAATCCTATTTGTATCTAGGCCATCGCTAAAAACTGTCACTAAAATATGTTGATGCTATAAAAAATAATAAATTAAAAAAAACACTAATTTTCATTTTGTGTAAATTGTATTATATTATTTTGTATTGATCTTTTATTCCTTATACTGAATTGTATCTTTTACCACGCGTTCATAAAATAAGATAAACACATTATCTTGAAAAAAAAAATTAATAAATATAAACGTGAAATAAAAAGTGCTTTTTTACATAACGATTTCGAAACTGGAACAGATAATATGAATACATAGATTTCCTTGTAGAAGAAAATAAGGAAAATTCAATACACTATGTCTTTCTTCTTTAAAAAAAAAACAAAAACACAATTATGCATTTAACAGGGCATTAAATTTCGAGTAGTGGCAGAGTTCTCTTTCTCTATATATATTATACTCGTACTATATCTATCTCTCTAACTCTATATACGAAATTACTTAGTTCCGACATATCGTCTGAAAACACTAATTGCAGAAAAATAGCGAACAGAAAATATTGATTTTATTTATTTAGTCTATGTATCGAAAACTTCTATTGTTTAGTGTATAAATGTAAAAATGATTTTATTAAACATCACCATTCTTGTCGATATATTGTTATTATTCAACAACTTATTTCTATCGTACTACTACATATATCGTAACACTACTAAATACAGTAAAATTGCGTTATAACAAATTTCTTGAGATCACCTATTAAATTCGTTATACTGAAAAATTCGTTAATGTGAAATTCCAATATAGCCTTTTAAAAAAGGGAAATTTGCATATGCACATTGAATAAAAACGCATATTATTACTACGCTTAGATTGAATTTCTGTTAATATACAAACATGACAGCAATTAATAAATATACAGTAATTTACCGTTGTGAACTTACTAGTTAAAAATAAGATAATTATTAAGTTCATTAATATTTTAATCGTAAATGTTATAAAGGAATTATAATTTATCTTACATATCTGACATTAAAAAACTTTACTGACATCTCCCATTAATGTAACTTTATATTTTTACAATAAAATACTAGGAAGTTTTTTTCGCCACTAAAGTTGACAATGCATTTTTCAAAACAAATTGTATAAAATGTTTTCGGAACATTATTTTACTGGTATAGTTGCATTTTACGAATGCAACATTTCAATGTTCTATAGAGCTCCTTTTGATCGTGCAAGACAATCTTCGGTAACTTGATGGACAATCATCATCAGCTTCATTTTCACTGTCGCCTGCCACCCCTTCATTGAATTTCCGACGAAATTTTTCTTCCACATTCTAGCTTTTCAGGAGAGATTTTTTTTTTTCTTGCCAACTCAACACTCGCAAAACTGAAATGACCGTTCTTTTTAAATCTGCAATAAATTCGTTAATTTGAAAAATTGTTTAATTTGAAACTCGTTAAAGTGAATATTTTTATAATGTGAAAGCATAGGACATTTTTTAACAATTCAAAAAATATTCTTTCCACTGAAAGAATCTTTAAAGTGGCATTCGTTATAACGAGATTCTACTGCATAATCACTAATATTTGGGCTAATAAAGAAATATTTCCATATTCCTTTTATGCAAATTGTATTTCTCCATCTTCAATCGATTTCTTATTCCTTTACACTAAATCGCATCTTTTAACGCTTCTCTAAATAAGGTAGACATTATCTTGTAAAAATATATCTAGCAAGTTATAATATCGTATAATAATAGGCATTTGTTTGCGTATTAACATTTTTTGTGATTAAAAAATATAATATTCTTATGATAATAGTAATACAAATTTTGTTAGGGGGAAATAAGAAAACAGTCAGTGGTCCTGAATGATGCTTTCGAAGTGCAATCTTTGAAATTTTTTGCTGATAATTTTTTCATTAACTTTTAATGAACGACAGGTTTATATATATATATATATATAAAGCAACGTGTTTTAACGAAATTTGAGTGTACTATGTCAAAACATTGTTGAAAAACTTTCCGCATGATACCTCATTGTTTTGTATGTTCATAAAAAAGTTGGAAGTTGACATCGGAAATAATATATATAACAGTGGACCCGTGCGAGTATTTCGCACTTCAATCTAATATTTTTAGCAATATCTAATATTTTTTACATGTAGGATTAAACTGTTAAAGAAAAATTAAGGATAAAAAAATATCTTTAAACAACATTAGTCAAGCCAGAATATCATCTCATTTATTCCATCAATGCTACACCGAAAATAATCGAAGATAGCCAGAAACCGGTTCAAAAACCTTTCGAATGATACCTCATTCGTCGTTCTGCGTTTTGTAAATGCGTAGAGAAAGAGGTGTTCACAACAGAAATAATGTACAGGGTGCGTCATAAGTTCGTTAAAACTTTAAAAATTCATTAAAAAGAAACAAAGGATGCTAAATAATTGGGGTTTGCAGGAATGGGATTAGAGGGAGATCGGATTTTTTTTAATAAAAAAAAAAAAATTGTGGTTAAAAAAGTAACAATAGATGGCGCTGGCATGCATAATATGAAACATATGTATGCAAATTAGGCTTATAGTAAAAGATCCACATTTCTAAGAAGTGTCTGACAACTTTCAGAATCCCAGCGCGTGAAACAGGCCTCGTTCTCGTATTCAGTCATTTTGCCGTGCAGAATTTTCGCAATGCACCGGTTTCTGATTCCCCGTTCTTCTAAAAGAGCTTAACTAACAACGCTTGATCTGGTAACGATAGCATATTGCTGGCATAGAATGAAAAATCTATGTGCATTGAGAGGTTTTATTGACAGCCTGATTTGCATAAATCTTCTTCTTATGATGCATGCAGAGCCATCTATCGGTAATTTTTTAACCCTTTTTTTTTTTTTTTTTTTTTTGGTTATAAAAACAAAATCCGATCTCCCTCTTATCCCATTTCTGCAAATCGCAATTTTTTAGAATCAATTGTTTCTTTTTAATGATTTTTTTAATATGTTAACAAACTTTTGGCGTACTCGGTATATGATTTTTAATTTAAATGAAATTTCAAATAAACAAGTCTTTTAACGAAAATTCAGTTTGCAATGTCGGAAGGGAGCAAAAAATCCTATCCAATGATACCTCATTAATTGTTGTACGTTACATATTATTTGAGAAAAAGGGGTGTTGACAACATATATAATATATAAATCTATATATTTAAAACGAAAAGCGCATTCTGTCAAATTCTCACTCTCTTTTCCACACGAAAATCGTCTCTTTGCGCATCCTTCAACGTTTTTTTTTAAGGCTTCTACCCTCAGAAACAGGAAACGTGTTTAGCCTAGAGCTGTTTAGCCTAGGGGGATTGAAAACGGATGGCGTAATATGGCCATTGCGTTAAAAGCTTTTTTTTTTTAAGAACTCGTGTTTTCACTACTAAATATGCATATTTTTCGTAAAATTTTAAACAGAACTTGGATACAGTTACATTTATAACCGATTGAAATGTCAAAGAGTTTGGAAGATGATAACTATTTTTTTATTCTATGTTAAAGGAGCCGACGCGAAAACAAACAATCAAACAAAAAAGCGGGAAGAAAACATTTCGTTTACAACTGGATAACAATATTTTTTCTCGAAATTTTTACACGGGCTGTAAAACCGTTTTATTTATCACCAATAAAGATTTCAAAGGGTTCTGACAAAAAAAAAAAAAAAGCGTTTTTATCACTAAAACATCAATATTTTTTCACGAATTTTTATTTTAAAATATAATTTCATACAAAATCGGGTTAAAGATATAAAATAATAAAAACTTGATTTCTTAAAAAAAAAAAAAAAAAAAAAAAAAAAAAAAAAAAATTATTATCGCCCGGGCGGGTCAGCTAGTATATGGTTAAAGGGAAAGGATACAAAATGTCTTTCTTCTATAAGAGGGGGGAAAAAATCACGAATTTGCTAGTTTTCCTCTTCCCAGTTGCGGCTGAATTTTCTCTATGTGTCCGTATTACATACATGCATTTTAAGAAATAAAAGGAGTTAAAAAATGTCTCCGATTACCTTAAAACTTCGTAAAACTAGCTGAAAACATGAACGAATTTAACTTGCAGGCTAATTAAAACTGAATCCTGATAATTTATCAAAGAAAAATTAAACCAAACACTGATTTTTTTTTTTAGGATTTTTTATTTTTTATTATTATCATTATTATTTATAATTATTTAATTATATTGGCTTATTTTCAAAGTCTACCGTTCTTTTAATAATATTATTAGCTTTAGTTTTTTCATACTGAACATGTTTAATTATTTGATTACCATAAATAAAAGTATATCTCTTCTTTTAAAAGTCTAAAACATGTTCAGACTCTTAAAAAAAAAATGTTTAATATTTTAAAAAAATTATATCTACTGCATTAAACACTGTATTACATTTTCTTTTTAATCATTCCATACTTCAAACTACTAAAAACAAGAAAAATATCGATAAAAATATCGACGTTTTCAAGCTGAGACTTCTTTTACAATCGATATTTTAAAGCTGTGATTCGAAAATTCGATATTTTGGTATCTGGAAAAATTTTGCTATCTCAACATAGAAAGAGTTAATTCTTTGTAAATGATTTTTTTTCTGTGTGTTTGTTTAATCCACGAGGAACTTTTGTATTGATTTTTCCGTCGAAATGTATGTTTCCAATTAGCACAAGTGATTTATGTATTCCTTTTACAGACTTATTACGTAAGCAGGAATCTATTATTACTGTGGTTGTTCTGTTGGATGTATTTCTTCAAGGATTTTTTTTGTTTGTTTGTCTCTGTATCTTTTATATTTCTTCTTATTACTTACCCATCATACATAGTATAAGATAAATCTTGTAATCGTTTTAAAAATCGAAAAAAAAAATGACGGATTTACACGTTTCAGACACTAGAGATTCCGAAAAACATATTTTTAGAAAAGAAAATTGCCGTCCGTCTGTCTGTGTGTCTGTAAACGCTCTATCTCCCGAACAAATTGAGATAGAGACTTGGAATTTGGTATATATTTTAGTATGTAATAATGAGAAGAAGCCTATTGAATTTCAGTAACCTCGATTATCCGGAACTATTTTTTTCGGACTTTCGAAATATTCGTTCTGATAAAAGGTATATAAAAATTTTCGAAATTGTTTATTTTAAGGAGTGATTATAAAAAACAATGAAAAAACATTAATTTTTTTTTTTTTTTAAAAGTCGATCGGATACTTAGTTGTCGAGATATTTGTAATCCTATCTTCCACACTCTTCGACTTTCACGACCCTGTATTTCATTCAACTTTCAATTCAAAGATCTATTTTAATTGGAAATGAGACGCTTAATCCGACTCAGTAAACCGTTAGTTAATAGGATTATTGTTTTCGGAGTTATAAGGATGTTTCTTTTACGCAATTCAGTAATAGAGCATTTAAAGTTTGTGACGTCATCAAGCCACGATTTTATTCGAATTGCAATGCATTTTATAAATAGTTTACACATGTTTTATTTTCATATTTTACTAGTATATAACCCCGTCAAAAATGACAGATTGTTCATCTGCGTTTCTTTTTCATAAGACTTCATACAAACAAACAGCATGAAGACTTTATTATTGAAAGGTTTGTACTGTAAAAAAGTACATTTTAAAAATGACAAATGATTTCTACAAATAAAAATGATGAGGATATATATATATATATTTTACTCAGTATTAAATTTCGGAAGTAGTTCAACGACTGGACAAAGCATTCAAATTAAATATTAACAAATAATCCATGTGAGAAAGTTTTTGTAAAAAAGTGTTATCAATGAATTTCTAAGCCGATTGACTCACCACATAACTCATTGTTTGATTACATAAGCAAAATTAAATGCAAATTACGTTGTACTATGTATTCCTTATATTTTAATTACGTTTGATAAGAAAGAATCATTTTACAGTATATGACCCCTTATCCGGAATTCCAAAATCCGGAAAAACCCGAAGTCAGCAAAAAAATTTCGAAAATTTTCTAAATTTGTATATTTTTACAAAAATTTTAGAATTTTTGAAATTTTTCGAAAACTTTACCGATTTCTAATTTTTTCTTCAGTCCATTGTGTTTCAGTGTGTAATCACTAAAATATTGTTACTTCGGTAGCGGGTGAACACGCCCCCCCCCCCCCCCTTCTTCCCGAAATTAGAAACAAATCATTTTTCTCTCAAATTTTAGTTTAAAAATAATTTATATTACGATTCGTTTGAAACAAAAAATAGTTATATATTTATTTCATCAAGGGTGATTCTGTTCCGAATTTTCCTAAAAATTTAAGGCATTCGGTTTCGAAAATTTTAGTCTTCAGTCCAAAGATTCGAACATAACAAAATCTAGAATTTTGAGCGATCGTTGCCGAAAAAAACAATTATGTCTATCGTTCGAAGAAAAAGTAGACAATTTCTTCAAAGGATTGCGGAAACAACTTGAATTTTGTCAAAGGATTGAAAAAAAAACGCAAATTTCGTCGCAGAATTGCGAAAAAACGCTAATGTTGTTAACAAATCGCAGAAAATACGCGATTTCCGACAAAGACTTGCGAAGAAAACGCAAATTTCGTCCAAGGACTCCGAAACAATGTAAAATTTCTTCAAGGAATCACAAAAAAAAAAACACAAATTTGGTTAAAAAATCGAAAAAAAAAACGCGAATTTTGTTAAATAATCGCGGAAAAACATGAATTTCTCCAAAGGATCGCGAAAAAAAAAAAAACGCAAATTTCTTCAAAGCACTGCAAAAAAATTTCTAATTTCGTTAAGGGATCGCGAAAAAAGTGGAATTTCGTCAAAGGATCGAAGGAAAAAAAAAACACAAATTTTGTCAAAACATCACAGAAAAAATGCGAATTCCGTCAAAGGATTGCGAAAAAAAAAACCCGCTAATTTCGTCAAAGAATCTCAGAAAAAACTCGAATTTTGTCAAAGGATCGTAAATAAAAGGTAAATTTCGTCAAAGAATAGCAAAAAACGCAAATTTCCTCAAAGAATCGCAGAAAAATGCAAATTTCTTCAAAGGACCACGAAAAAATTATATTTCGTCAAAGGATCGTAGAAGAAAAACGCAAATTTTGTCAAAGAATAGCAGAAAAAATGCAAATTTTGTCGAAGAATCACGAAAAAAAAAGCATGAATTTTGTCAAATAATCGTGAACTTCGGGAGGACCCAAAATCCGGAAAATTCCAAAACTCGGAAAGCCTTTGGTCCAGAGGATTTCGCATAATAGGTCCTGTACTGTATTTAAGATGGAAGCAAAATTTCAAAATAAGCCAGTAGATGGCGCCAATGTACTGGATTGATCACTCAAATTCTCCGTACGAAAGAATTCGCCACTATTTCTGAAAAGAAAAGTGCTGACAGAAAAAAATATATACAGAAATGTTGATATACGCGTTTTATATTTTGAAGGTTTTAAACAAAATTAAAATATTTAAAAGCTCTAATATGCTTTTACAAATATTTTAACAGCAGAATCGGATGAAGCATAGCTTTTTCATTAAGCCTAACATGGCGTTTAACTATGGTCGATTTGCAGATCAGAGTGGTCGAGCCCGGAGCCGTTACAGACACTTTCTTGCCTTCGGATTTTATTATAAGTAAGATATTATGTATATCCATGATGGGTAAGTAATATAGTGGCCCCCAACGATTAGTTTTTTATCATGTTAGTTTTTCCATTGCACCATTTCACTCTTTTAAAGGTATCTTGAAAATCGTCTACAGTTTCCTTTATACATAAATTATTTTATACTAGATCCCGGCTCTGCACACGTGATTATTTGTTGATTATTGTCTCAAGAGGTATTTGTGTGCTAACTAACATTAGGGGGAATTTATATTGCTATGGATAATTTAAGACTGTTCTCAAATTCAAACTGACTACTTTATGACATTTTTTTAAAATTCATTTTTGTCCAAAAATGCATGAATTTGGCATGTCTTCTTATTCAGAAACTATGTAATCAAAACACGACACGTTTTCTTTTTTTTTTTTTTTTTTTTTTTTTGTAAAGGCAGAAGATTTTTCAGAAAATACTATCAAAGTCGGCGTTTTGAACCGAATTCCCGAAGCAGCATCGCGAGCAAGGCTAAAAACGTGTTGTCACGTGACACGAATCGTCTATAACTCGATAAGTAATTTATTTATCAAAAAATGGAAAACTTATTTCGATTCCAAATGGCTTCCATAGTCAGACCTGTCAATTTCAAGCCTTTACATTAAAAAAAATAGCCAGGAAATGTGTCAGAAATTTTCACGTTGTTGAGCAGGTCATTTGAGAACACCGCCCCACCAGTGGCTGAGAGGTTCTGCTCTCAAAGCTGGTAGACGGGAAGTATTGAGTTCAAACCCCTTTCACGCTGATCGACCTATCCGTTCGGAGTTTTCCGTGGTTTTCTTCTAACCTTGCCGTAAATACGGGTTAGGATCCTTTAGAAAGACCCTCACGGAGGTCACCTCCCCCTAGGGCCTATATCCCTTGTGTAGATAATCGGCAGTCATAAATCAACCAACCAACTAACCAACCATTTAAGAGAACAACCTTAAGTTACTTGGGAAGAATGAATTTTACATTTTTTTTTCTTTTCAAAATAGAGATACATAAAACTTAGTTAATAAAATTTCAAAATACACGTGGCAAGTATAATCTCTCCGTGACGGTATCTATTGCTTATTATCTGTTTATATCAAATAATCAATGAAAACTAAAGATATAATTCTAATTATTACACAATCCCCATTTTGTATATATAAATAAGTATAAAAAACAAAATGACAAAAATATTTTTTTTTTACTACCATTGAACGATTGAACATATTACCTCCTATACTCGTTACAGTTAAAATTGATTTGTTCTTTCTTTTATATACAAATATCTCATTAAAATCCTAAATCTTCAAAGGAAAAATACGCCAACTTATCAATAAGGTGTGATGCATACAAAATACATTGTATAACCAAAAGATTAGTTTTAAATATTAGTTATATATATGTGTGTGTGTATCCCCCCCCCCCTCCAAAAAAAAACGAATTTTTAGTGAATTTTGCTCTTTTTTAAGAATGAGTTTGAGCTGAGCGCATTCGTTGTGGAAATTTTGAGTTTGAGCGTGAACTTTTGACTCATTTTTGAGAAATGGAATTTGAGTTTGAATTAGTTCATTTTTTTAGTGAGCTTGCCCAACACGGGTACTAACATTAGGGGGAATTATTTATATTGCTACAGATAATACAGTCGCACTCGGTTAATACGAGAAGCAGGGGATATAAAAGCATATAAAAGTCTTCGCATTAACCGTTATTCGTAATAAGATAATAAAAATATTAAAAACAATTAATTATTGCTATCACAATTGTTTTAATAATCTCAATGCTAAAATTAACTAAGTGGTCATAGGACTTTTAAAATGTCGCAAAGTGAAAAAAAAAAATTGACCATTTTTGTCATTTTATATCTTAAAATGTATACATTATAAAAACACAATTTTTAAAGGCAGAAGTAATAGATATATCATGTTTATTCTTTCATTTTTTATATCATAATGGGGAAAATTAGTTGTTACAGCTGTTTTTAAACTTGTCGAGCAAAAAATTGGAATCACAGGTTTCGCGCATGATTACAAAATAATTTCTGCATGTAAAACAAAATTTTGGTATCTAATTATACTTGTGAGTTTTGCGCTTACACTGAACCTAAACAAAGTGTGTTTATTTATAACATTTTCATGTTTTAAAAACAAAACTGTATCTTCGTTCTATAAAATGTTTTTCAAAAGTTTAGCACTATAACACCAAGAAAAAATTTGTTTTCAACAAAAAATAAAGATGAAAATTTAGGTTCAGTTCTTTATAAAGCCTACCATACACTATATATCCTAAAAATTTCAGAAAAAAATATTTAAGAGTTTTTTAACTACCTGGTACGCAATGCCCCAAAATCACATGTTTGAGAAAAATGACTTTAAAGTTCTCTCTTTGAAAAGATTACCAATTTAACAACTATTAAGAGTGTCATTCCTTTCGTTTTAAAGTGTTCAGAAATGAAATTAACTCTTTAATATGTATATATATATATTTTTTCAACTATTAAATGTTTAAAGGTTTAAAAGTCACATGATCTCTTAATATCATAAAATTCTTAGCTTTGTGAGTGTCATTTTCTATATACGGGTCTTTTCTTTAGACAGAATCACAGTTACTGAAATGGAAGCCACTGAAGACCTAGTAATTCCAAAGGACATGAACGACATATGGTAATGCAATACTTCCCTTTTTTTCCCGGAAAAACTCGGCAAACATCGCAAGTCGCTGCTATTGCACAGCTATTGGTACCACATATTCTTCTCATTTTAACAGTACAGTAAGAGACATGAAAAAGCAGATTAATATGGCGCAGAGTCCGGATTTAAAGAAAGAAACAGATAAAGGTTTTCTTCAATGTTCCTTCTTTTCCATGGCTCAGTTGTAAATCTTACAAAGTGGCGGTATTTGAAACGACTTTTCTCTCCATCCATGCTTTTATTCTTTCAAGACCTCAGGACTTTCCATTACATTTTCTTAAGTGGGCGAGCTCTTCGAAGCTCGAAATTCTACATTTTGACAGACAGTTGTAATGTAGAAATATTATCTCTGAGAGAGAATAGTGTTCCATAAAGTAGAGATTTTTTCTCTCTGCTTGTCACTGAAAATCTCATTAAAATGAACAGATGCTTTGTTCGTACTATCCGTGATACTGCTTTTGTAGCACGTTAAAAACTAGAGCATCTTTATATAGTTTAAATGATGAACCATTCTTAACCATGGAACTAAGAATAAAATATTCTATTTATTAGTTCCATATTCTTAACGTGCAAATTGCTAGTTTTAAGCGTGTGCTCGTTTTAGTCCTGTTCCTATTAAGCGAGTTCGACTGTATCACTAATGAAATTACATTTGGATTGAACTTCTTTCTTATACCGCATTAGGTGAACGCGAGACTTGAATTAATGAGACAATCATATTTCCAATCCACTTCCAGCCACCCTCCTCTTCCGGAAAACTGTTACAATGCAGCCTATTTGGGAACTAACTGTGCTGTTTATCAATTACCGTACAATAAAAGAATTTTTTAAATCGGTTGGCCTTAGGACCACGTTTCAAAAAGTGTTTTCCCGTAAACCAGAATTAGCAAAAATAATTTTCGAAAAATTCAATTAAATATAATTTTTAATTTGGGTTTAGATAGTAATTTAAAGAAATGTTATAAATGTCTAAAAAAAATCTCCAACAATTTCTGAAGAAATATACTTTAAACATTTTTATAAAGATACATTTGGATAATTTATTTTTATCAGGAACATGGTCAGTAAAATTAGAATGATTTAAAAAATTCCCCGGATGAAATTTCCCCGATTTTGCGTGAGCTTCTCATATCTACAATTTTATAATCTTTTTCAACACTTTCCTACATAGTTCAAAAGTGTTTATCAATTCCGTTTCTCTATTTGCTGTTTGTCTGTCTGCCATCTATCTATGCGTACTCTAACTCTCGTAAATATACTCGGATTAGCATGAAATTTTTATATGTTCTTGAGGATTACTATAAAAAGTTTGGAATTGAAAATGAAGTCTGTAGCATTTATTGTTTGTTTACAGGGACACACAAAAAGAATTTCATTAAAATATGCTCTATCATACACTCTAAAAACGACATTTTCAAAACTGAGCAAAAAATACTCAAATCTGAGTATATAACGCATAGTCAAAATGGCTCCGAATCAAAACGACTCAAGTTTGAAACATTTTATATACTCATTTCTGAAAACATGCACACACTCAAGAATAAAACACCATGTGCTCCCATTTGAGTATGCCCATGTTTTAAAAATTGAGTAGGAACTGACTTCTATGTGCTCATTTTTTAATATTTCCATGTTTCCAAAATGAGTTTTAACTGATCCTAATCATTTTTGAGTATGTCCATGTTTAAAAAATGAGTATGAACTGACCTCTATGTGCTCAGTTTTGAGTATGTCCAGTCCATGTTTCAATATTTTTGAATATTTGAGGTATTTTAGAACTGAAAGCATTGGGTCGTCCTATTTGAAACAAAAATTTTCATCGATTTACTCAAATTTGAAAGTGTCATTTTTCTCAGTGGAGAAATCGCGAACAAAAATTTTCTTAACAAAATGAAAACATCGATTTACTCAGATTTGAAAGTGTCATTTTTCTCAGTGTAGAAATCGTGAACAAAAATTTTCATAACAAAATTAAAACATCGATTTACTCAGATTTGAAAGTGTCATTTTTCTCAGTGGAGAAATCGCGAACAAAAATTTTCTTAACAAAATGAAAACATCGATTTACTCAGATTTGAAAGTGTCATTTTTCTCAGTGTAGAAATCGTGAACAAAAATTTTCATAACAAAATTAAAACATCGATTTACTCAGATTTGAAAGTGTCATTTTTCTCAGTGGAGAAATCGCGAACAAAAATTTTCATAACAAAATGAAAACATCGATTTACTCAGATTTGAAAGTGTCATTTTTCTCAGTGGAGAAATCGCGAACAAAAATTTTCTTAACAAAATGAAAACATCGATTTACTCAGATTTGAAAGTGTCATTTTTCTCAGTGGAGAAATCGCGAACAAAAATTTTCTTAACAAAATGAAAACATCGATTTACTCAGATTTGAAAGTGTCATTTTTCTCAGTGTAGAAATCGTGAACAAAAATTTTCATAACAAAATTAAAACATCGATTTACTCAGATTTGAAAGTGTCATTTTTCTCAGTGGAGAAATCGCGAACAAAAATTTTCATAACAAAATGAAAACATCGATTTACTCAGATTTGAAAGTGTCATTTTTCTCAGTGTAGAAATCGTGAACAAAAATTTTCATAACAAAATTAAAACATCGATTTACTCAGATTTGAAAGTGTCATTTTTCTCAGTGGAGAAATCGCGAACAAAAATTTTCTTAACAAAATGAAAACATCGATATACTCAGATTTGAAAGTGTCATTTTTCTCAGTGTAGAAATCGTGAACAAAAATTTTCATAACAAAATTAAAACATCGATTTACTCAGATTTGAAAGTGTCATTTTTCTCAGTGGAGAAATCGCGAACAAAAATTTTCTTAACAAAATGAAAACATCGATTTACTCAGATTTGAAAGTGTCATTTTTCTCAGTGTAGAAATCGTGAACAAAAATTTTCATAACAAAATTAAAACATCGATTTACTCAGATTTGAAAGTGTCATTTTTCTCAGTGGAGAAATCGCGAACAAAAATTTTCTTAACAAAATGAAAACATCGATTTACTCAGATTTGAAAGTGTCATTTTTCTCAGTGGAGAAATCGCGAACAAAAATTTTCTTAACAAAATGAAAACATCGATTTACTCAGATTTGAAAGTGTCATTTTTCTCAGTGTAGAAATCGTGAACAAAAATTTTCATAACAAAATTAAAACATCGATTTACTCAGATTTGAAAGTGTCATTTTTCTCAGTGGAGAAATCGTGAACAAAAATTTTCATAATGAAATTAAAACATCGATTTACTCAGATTTGAAAGTGTCATTTTTCTCAGTGGAGAAATCGTTTGCGGTGCATTTTATTGATGTTATGATGTTTGCGTCAAGCATAATGAAATTGATTTCTATCATTTAGATAGACTACAATATGCTTCCTTAAAAGAATAGAATAAGTAGCAGTTACAATTCGTATACAAGGATACACAAAAGAATTGCATTACATTATGATCTATGGGGGAAAAATTGTTTGTAGTGCATTTTAATGATGTTATGATATTTCAAACATAATGAAATCGTTGAAGTGCACTGCAAAAGGTTTCCTATAGATTATAGAGTGCATAGTACTTGTCGTTTATTTACAGCGACACACAAAAGAAATCGGTTACAGGAATGATTAAGATTGATAATTTCTGGAAATACGTTTTCCGCTATGGTATGCCTTTTTAAACTTATCTACACTTAAAAAAAATTGTTGATTTTGTTGGGATGCTAGTATTATACTGTAAAATCAACAATTTTTTTTCAGTTCACACACTTTAAAGGATATAAGCAGAAATTTTCTGAAAATTGATATTTAGTGAGTGATATATTTTTTAAGTCTTTTATTTAGATTCTAGAAAATTCTAGGAAAAAATGAAATTTCTTAATAATAGTATGTTAGTGTTGGAAAGTGTTTCATAATCTATCCCCAATGCATGATTTTTTGTTCTTGTTTCATTTTATGCAAGAAGCAAGAAAAAAAAATTTCGTTATTTCTTAAACAATATTAAATATATAATTTAATCAAAGTTTTTCTGCAATTTTTTTTTTCCTCAATAAAATATTTTTCTCTCAATTTACTGGTTTATATCTTACTATTATAATTGTAGTTTTCAAGTAATTATAGTTTTGATAAACGCAACTGAAATTACAATATGCAAATAAATTTACACAGCAACAAAAATACACAGATTAAAAAACAAATATGAACAAGTTGGGAATTGTACGTTAAACGTGGCAAATGGGGTGCGTTCGTTGCGTGCTATAACTAGTTTTACAATGTAAAAAAATCATCGTTATTATTTCAGTGAAATAAATTATATCGCCTGCTATGAACAAAATGAGTATGCCTTTTTTATTCACTTTACGTATGCCATGTTTACAGATGCTATTTTTTTTTTCGATACCAGACAGCGCTGTAAAAATCACCATGGAAATCTTGCTTGGCGAATGATTACCTCCATGGTTAATATTTCTATGACTCACGATGAATGAATCTTTTGTTTATTTACTTTAATGGATTGAGATATTCGGCTGTTAACCTAATTTTCACTGAAGTTATCTCAGAATCTATACATTTTTTAATGTTACTCATCGCTCAAGCATACAATTTTTTGAACGATGTTTCTAAAAATGTAACTTTTACGTATTTTTATTCGAAAAACAATTTTGAATAAAAATGGCCGCTTGGCATATGGAAAAAGTTATGGTTAGCCCGTGTTTGTTTGCCTCTGTCACATACATGACTTGCGCTTTTTAGGTAGATTTCGTAAGAAATACTACCTATTACATTCTCACCTAAGTTGGAATTTTCGAAAAATTTTTGCAGATCTACGCCGATCATGACTCCCAGAACCCAAAACCACCCACAGTTCAAAACTTTATCTATCTATCTATCTATCTATCTATCTATCTATGTCACTTTTTTATGGACACGATAACTGCAATAATTCTGCACAAATCTTTTCCAAATTGATACATAAAATCAAGGGACATAAAATCTCGGTCAGGTTCGTTAATGGGCAAAATCGAACCAAGGGGGGGGGATGGGGGGGGGGCAGCTTTTTGTGAAAACAGGAAAAAAAAACATAATTTCTTAATTATGATACGTATCGAATCCGTTTAAAGTTATTATTACTTCAAGGAAAAGGGCCGAAAAGTTATGTATGACAGATTTTTGATATCATTAAAAATGGCCCCAAGGGGGGGGGGGGGAAGGGGGGTTTTAGAAGAAAAAAATTCATACTCCTTAAAATTATCTGCAACTTTTATATTGACAAGTTTTTTATAGGAATTTGCTCTTACGGCAAAAAAAAAAAAAAAAAAAATTAGAAACAAAAAAAAATCCCTGCTGGCCCCGCCTACAAGCAGACGGGAAAACAGAAAAAAACCCATAACTTCTTAATTTTTATACATATCGAATCCGTTTAAAGTTATTACTTCTAGGAAAAGGGCGAAAAATTTTGTATGACAGATTTTTGATTTCATTAAAAATGCCCCCAAGGAGGGGGGGGGGGGGGGGATAGAGGTTTCAGAAGAAAAAAATTCATAACTTTGTCAATTCCCAAGATATCAAATCAGCTTAAATTTATTATAAATCTTCTTACTATTATCTACAACTTTTATATTGACAAGTTTTTTATCGGACCAACTCTTACGTTAAAAAAAAAAAAAATAAAAAAATAAAAAAAAAAAATCCCTGCCGGCTCCGCCTGCAAACAAGTTAGGTTTCAAAGTGGGCGGTTCTAACTGCCGCATCATTGCATGAAGGTCATTTCTTCTGCAATTCCCAAAAAACAGGCGCCCCACGGTCTGCGTCTTCGAAATCTACCTGTGCCTGTAGGCCGAGCCGTCAGGGATTTTTTTCTTATATAGATTACGTATGATAGGATTTAATAGAATAAGCAAAACTTTTATTAATATATTTTAAAGATTTGATTCGATTTTGATAAAATGTGAAATGACTCGACAAAATTCTGCAACGATTATATATATTAAATTTCAAACCATTCGGTTGGGTAGTTTTTGCGCTGTTATATGCGGACAGATGGACAGATGGACGGACCAGACGACGACTATAGGTGCTACGTATTTATATATTTACGAACGCACCTAAAAACAAGTCATTCTTTCTAGTGATGTCAGACATTTCGATACGTCCTATTTTTTCCTCTGAGTTTTCTTTTTTACTTTCTTCGCATCAGCGTTATAAAAAATAATTGAAACAAAATTGAATTAAAAAATATCCCAAATTGCGGAGCAATTAATCTGTCAAACAAACAGTAAAAAAAAAAATAATAATTAACACTTTCCTCGCTAAATCAATACTTTTTCCAAATAGGATTTTTTTATAAGCAGATCTATTTGCTTTCATAGATTGTTTTAGAACATTAACACTAATTGATATCTCAAGGCCTTTGGAAGCTGACAACTAAACGTCAGAATGTGTTTCTTTGTTTTGACCTTAGCGTTAGACATATTTAGGTGCGTTCGTAATTATATAATTATATAGTTGTCGTCTGGTCCGTCTGTCTGTCCGCATATTACAGCGCAAAAACTACCCAACCGAATGGTTTGAAATTTAATATATATAATCGTTGCAGAATTTTGTCGAGTCATTTCAAATTTCATAAAAATCGAATCAAAACTTAAAGAGATATTAATAAAAGTTTTCTTCATTCTATTAAATCCTACCATACGTAATTAATTCAATGATATCCCATGAAAGGTAATGATTGTAGCTTGCCCTGGTGATTACATCCTATTTAAGATGGAGTCGTATTATTTCCGTATTACTGAATTTAAAATTCGAATTTGTATACTAACATTGTTTAATTATAGCAATCCTATAATCTACCGACAGTTTGTTGGATAGATGTTTTCGGAAAAATATATATTAAATGGAAAAAGAGTCTAAATATGGATTTCAAGTTCTGAAATTTTCAAAGCTAGCCTTAAGTTTCCCACTGGAATTTTCAGTCAATGTCAACAATAGATAAAATGTTGCCAACTTAAAATGTACTTATTTTATTACGGAAATGAATCATATCATAATAATTGACGATATAATTCATTTTACTGAAATAATAACGATGTTTTTTGTTTTTTTGTTTTTTTTCCCTTACATTCTTTTAGTATTCTTATAGTATTGGATATTTGCGCATAGTGTAATTTTAATGTAACATAATTGTAATTAATTGTTTGTAAAAATGTGTATTGAAACTTAATTTCATAAAATAAAATTAATATCTGAAATATGAAAATGTGCACATAAAAAATTTTTGTATTCATGCATTTTCGCATAAGAGTGCAACAGCTATTTCACCAAGATCTGAATATTTATAAAACTAATTATAGTACGAACGCAACTCATTTGTCACGTTTGACGTACAATTTCCAACTTGTTAAATCTTATGGGGTTTTTTTTCTTCACGTGCAAAGAAAATAAGTAATCTTCGGTTAACAAAAAAATTCAACAGAAGCTTTAACATATTTAAAACCACAAAAGTTTATAATTTTAAAAAATAGCTAAACGCAAAGTAAACAGGAAAAATGATGGCGAAAAGAGATATAATGTTTTATCATTTAAGTAGAGTATTATTACGATTGAACAAAAATCCATTTTTATCATGATTTAATTCAAAGTATTATTCAAATCTGCGTCCGAAGCTTTTAGAAACCATTATTTGTGATTAGAAATATTATCCGTTAGTGAATATTTCAGACTACCCGTTAAATTTGTTTGTTAAATTTTTCCAAGATTTCATTCTAAATTGTTGGAACCGTTATTTCTGATTGCTAAACATTATTCGTTAGTGGTTATTTTAAATACCGCATGGTGCAGTTTGTTTCTTTAAATTTTCCTCGATTTCTTTTATAATAATTCTTATGCAATCTATTTATGATTCGACATAAAAAAATAAAACTATATAATACCAAAGAATATTTATATACACGCATTTTTACTTGTTAATCTGAAGGTCAATGACCTGTACGGGTCAGCTTTTATTTTTATTATCATATTTTTATTATTATTATTATTCGTTCAATTTAACCACTTTAAGACGAGCGTCATTTCACGACAGTTTAATTTTTAATACCAGTAATTTCATATAGTATTTTTTGTCTTTTTAAATTCTTCTATTAGACCCGGCAAAGATTGGTACTAAAAAATTAACAAAACCACACACCTTATGGATTGTATATGTGACACCAGTCCTGGAGAGAGCGCGGGGGGGGGGGGGGATGCGAATTTTATTTATACACCAGCGGTGTAAAATATATCCTTAAAAATAAAAGTTAAAAGTAGCAATTAATGTTAGCCACTCTGGACGCGTAAATAAAATCGTAGTTTAAAGTGTCATCGAGTACAAATCTAATAGGTGCAACCCCGATATCTTACTGTTAGATACATAGCACAATATTTTTATCCTTTTCCGTAAATATCAGTTTTTCCATTCAATATTAATATAAATCAATTATTTAAATCATCAAAATATATTTATTGCAGAACAATAGAAAAGCATTTCAAATACATTAAAAAAAATGTTTCAATTAAAGTGTTATAAAAAGCTTTTTAATCTTTAATCATATGCCCAACGAAAGATTGATTAAATTGAATATGCTGGAGGAGAAAAAAAAAATCTTAGTTAATAAAATGAAATTTCCTTGTGAAGTGTTGCCAATCATTTGACGAATAGTAAAAATTTAATTTTCATAAAAGTTTCTATTTTTTCAAATTTTGACCTTGTCATCTAGCAAAATATTTTGGGATTATTCGTATCTTCTAAAATAAGTTCCCTAATATCTACCATAACAATAGTCATTGGAAAAGTAAAAGAATTTGATAGATGAGTCTGCACTATATTATACTGAATTTCATTGATTTCGCCTTACAAACTTTCAGCTTTTTATTTATTTTTTCGTTTGTGTATGTAGACTTGCGATATGATTGCATTGTTATGATTATTTTCTCTAAAATAAGTTCTTCCTTATTTTATATATTTAAAGAAACATTAAATTTTAAAAGATTTTAAATTTTAAATTTATTTTTTCTCTAAATTAAGTCATTTTTTATTTTATATATTTAAGAAAACATTAAATTTTAAAAGATTTTAGATTTTTAAAATATTTTCTTCCTAAACTAAGTCTTTTCCTACTTTACCTATTTAAAGAAACATTAAATTAGTAGATTTTAGATTTTTAATTTATTTTTTCTCTAAACTAAGTTCTTTCTTATATTATATATTTAAAAGAACATTACATTTTATTTATTTTTTTTTTTTTCTAAACTAAGTCTTTTCTCATTTTATAAATTTTAAAGAATTTTAAAATATTTTAGATTTTTAATTATTTTTTCTCTAAACTAAGTCTTTCCTTATTTTATATATTTGAAGAATCATTAAAGTTTAAAAGATTTTAGATTTTTAATTTATTATTTTTTTCTCTAAATTAAGCCTTTTCCTATTTTATATATTTAAGAAAACATTAAATTTTAAAAGATTTTAGATTTTTAATTTTTTTTTCTAAATTAAGTCTTTTCTCATTTTATATAGTTAAAGAAACATTAAAATTTAAAATATTTTAATTTTTAATTATATTTAAGGAAACATTAAATTTAAAAATATTTTAGATTTTTAATTTATTTTTTCTCTAAACTAAGTCTTTTGTTATTTTATATATTTAAGGGAACATTAAAATTTAAAAGGTTTTAAAATTTAAAAAAAACTCTAAACTTAGTCCTTTCTTATTTTATATATTTAAGAAAACATCAAATTAGAAAATATTTTAGATTTTTAATTTATTTTTTTCTCTAAACTAAGTCCTTTCTTATTTTATATATTTAAAGAATCATTAAAGTTTAAAATATTTTAGATCTTTAATTATTTTTTTTTCTCTAAACTGTCATTTCTTATTTTACATATTTAAACGAACATTAAATTTTAAAAGATTTTAGATTTTTAATTATATTTTAAAAAAAACATTAAATTTTAAAAGATTTTAGACTTTTAATTTATTTTTTCCCTAAACTAAATCTTTATTATTTTACATATTTAAGGGAAGATTAAAATTTAAAAGGTTTTAAATGATTTTTTTTTTCTCTAAGCTTAGTCCTTTTTATTTTATATATTTAAGAAAACATTAAATTAAAAATGATTTTAGATTTTTATTTTTTTTTCTCTAAACTAAGTCATTTCTTATTTTATATATTTAAAAAAAACGTTAAATTTTAAAAGATTTTAAATTAAAAATCATTTTTTCTCCAAACTTAATCCTTTCTTATTTTATATATTTAAAGAAACATTAAACTTTAAAAGATTTTAGATTTTTAATTTACTTTTTCTCTAAACTAAGTCCTTTCTTATTTTATATATTTAAAGAAACATTAAATTTTAAAATATTTTAAATTTTAAATTTATTTTTTCTCTAAACTTAGTTATTTCCCATTTTATATATTTAAAGAAACATTAAATTAAAAAAAAAATAGATTTATTTTTTCTCTAAACTAAGTATTTTCTCATTATATAAATTTAAAGAAAGATTAAATTTTGACAGATTTTATATTTTTAATTTTTTTTTTTTTAATTAAATTCTTTCTTATTTTATATATTCAAAGAATGATTAAATTGTAAAAGTTTTTAGATATTTACTTACTTTTTTTCTCTCTGTTCTAAGTCCTTTCCTATTTTATATTTAAGGAACATTAGGTCAAACATTAAGTCAAAAAAAGGTAGGATAGGTAATAATAAAAGTATGAACATTAAGTCAAAAAAACATTAAATAAAAAAATAGATTTTTAATATTTTTTTTCTATTAAACTAAGTCTTTTCCTATTTTACATAGTTAAAAAATATATTAAAATTTAAAGAGTTTTTGATTTTTATTTTATTTTATCTCAGAAATAAAGTTCCTCTGTGCCGTACGAATATCAAGTTCGTTAGACAGCGGGCATGTGTTAGCTATGGAAAAATTATCTTCTGGCAATAATAATAATAATAATAATAATCAGGGGAGGTGCTAACGCTCTTTGGCCTGGCTTTGCTGAGCCGAGTGGCCTCCCTCAGGCATTCAATAATAATAATGATAATAATAATTTTGAAATAGGATTTTAATGCTGAATTCTTTAGAAATAGACCTACTGCAACCACTTCATGTATAAGTTTATATATAACGAACTTGTAAGTTATTTTTTGTCTATATATACTCGTGTATATATATATATGCTGAAACACACACACACACACACACACACACACACACACACACACACACACACACACACACATAAATAAAATAAAAAATTTCTAATCACTATCAAATACGAAGCACGAACAGATTATAATCTAATTGGGACAGTGTACTGATCTTGGAAGTATCTTGGAGCTATTCGTTGATCAGGTCTGTTGCTCTTATAGTTCTTTCACAGTACACACAATTTGTTGATGGCATTCATTGAATAGTTCAAGTTATAGTGCAGTTTAAGGGCGATTTTTAAACTATGAATTCCCCAAACCTTTTATGTCCTTTTCTGAGTTATAATCTACCAATATGCAAATTTACAAAAGTATTTACTAATTCATACGTTTTGACGTTGAGTTCAGCCAAACATCCACACATATTTTTAATTTATAATATGATTAGGATATTATACAAGCCCCCCTTCCCCATCACCACATTTTTATTTATTTATTTATTTATTTTACTGAACACTTATATATATATTTATTGAAATATCTTCATTTATAGCTCCGTCAGTATTAGTTTTTGTTTTCTTTTTAAAAATATTTATTTATATAATTTTATTTTAGTAAAACGTCTTTAATTAAAAAAAAAAAAAATGATGGCAACTAAAATATTCTATTATTGTTATTGCTGAAAGCAGACAATTTTATAAAAGAATAAAAGGATAATTAATTGTCTTGTAATTAGAGTAAATTTATATCATTTTAAAAGAAAAAAATGTGTTTCCAGATAATTGCCCTGTTACTTTTTAAAATATCATGCAAGTAATGTTGAAAATGTAATAAAAATAATAGAATAATTTATTATTGTTGTTTTAATGACGAGTGGCAATATTACAACAATATTCCTTAGAATATGTTTAAAATATAGTCAAGGTTTTATTGTCATATTTTTTTAATGTGAATATTTTACAATCATTTAAATGTTTAATTTTTTTAAAAATATTTTTACGTGAGTGAAATTAAATTAATTAAATTTGTAACATCAATTCTGCAGACGAATATAAATATTGTTGCCATCCCCTGTCTAGTATTTCAATATTCGATGAAATTTTTCGTCTGCGAGAAGAATCATCTTCGTTAATTAACTCTTAACTCAATTAAAAGATAAAAAAATCGTCTTCCAAAGATTTACTTGACGGCACAAACCAGAAAACAACTCATCTTAACGTTATCCCACATAGAAATATTAGACTGTCAAACGAGATCGGCTAAGGACGATCGAGTTACTACTAATGGAAAAAAGGAAATTCTCTCACCCTGGAATCATCTTGTTCTGCCGATTGCAGAGAACCGAGGAACTAAGAACATAGAAGTCGCCATGACAGGCGCTGCTACTGTGGGAGAAATGGGATGAGGGGAGCATGCGCCACAGAAATTATTGCGGCGCTTGCGTAGCCTCGGAGCTAGCGCTGCTGTGAAATTTGAATTCAACAAGGAAAGGCGCTGATATTCAGTTCGATTTTCTAAAGCTGATTTATTTGTGAATAATAATAGCACAGCGCTTTTGAGAGTGGTCACTGAGACAGCATCGAGGTAAAGAGAGAGTGGCCAGCGGCATTGAACGTTTGTCAAGGTCAGGAACGAAAAGTCACGGAAAACGTTCATTTCAAAATTATAAAACTCATTAAATCAAAAATGTGGACATTTGAGTACTTTGTCAGATATACTTTACCACATTTGAATTTGATATTTTAACATATCTGAGTGCTTACTTTTTAATTTGATATTGTAATCAAAGGTAACTTAACAGTGGGTGAAAAAATATTGGAACAGATATTATTAAAAATGACTTACGAAAAATTTATTTTTCTTGCTATAAAAATAAATTAGGTTGCAATTTATAATTCAGGCACACTACTTACTACATACTTACTACTTACTACATGTTTCCTCTATTATCAGAAAATAAAGTTTAAAGTAATATGTGAATGTGTACTATGAACTAACTGCAATTTTGTTTCCCTTCATTGAAAAGAATATTCGTGCATATCCCATAAAAAAAACTTTGAAATTTCCCAATTAACTTTAAAAGCTCTTATTTTTAAAGAAAATCTTTAATTTCTAGCCATTCCTTTGTCATATTAATATATATATAGAATGGCAACGAAATAAGCATACCACTTTAACATTTCATTCTAAAATAATCCAAAGATGTATAAAGTTCATAAAGAAATTATGTAAACAACTAACAGATTTTTCGTATGGCACTGTAAAACGTAAACTATACAGGGTTTCCCAAAAAGATGAAAGCGCACTTTAATTTTTTACTTGTTGGAGATTTTGTTGATGGAATAGTCAGGCCATTAATTTTCAAAAAGTTACACTTTATAAATTTTTAAACGGTCCCTAGGTTCTATAAATTATATTTAGAAATATTTTCTCCGTGCTCTGATAAGTAAAACAATAAAAAGTAGTGCTGAAAATCTCCAAAATTTCATAAAAATTAAAGTATCATAATTAGACACTCGAGTCGGCATTATAACTCACTATCGGTACTCGAGTTTTGGTCATAGAAAATGGTATTTTTACTGTTTTACTTGTCAGAGAGAGCATTAAAAACGCACAGACATTTTTTTGGTGACGGAAAGTTACGAAAATTCATAAAATTCAAAGTATCATAACTCGGTGAATTTTGGTCGTAGAAGAATTTAATTTTTAATGTTTTAATTTTTAGAGTATGTAGAAAAATTTTCTAATTATAACTTATAGGACTCACGGACGATATAAAAATTAATATTAAAACTCCACAATCCATATGAAAAAACATGTTGTAATGCACTGATTTCATTATGTTTGAAGTATCATAACATCATTAAAATGAAATTCAAAAAAATGTTTCCCTTTAGATAATAATGTAATGGAATCTTTTGTAAGTCCCTGTAAACGAACTATAAATGCTACTTATTCTATTCTCCTGAGAAAGTATGTTGTAATCCATGTGAGTGATGCATATCAATCGCATTTTGTTTGAAATGTCGTAACATCAGTAAAATGCACTGCAGATGATTTTAACTCATAGTCCATAATGTAACGGAATTATTTTGTGTGTCGTGTACACGAGCCATAAATGCTGCGCACTTCATTTTCAATACCGAAAATTCGGAACAGATGTGTTACACTCACGCACTGATATTTGGCGACTTTTCGATTGGCGATATTTACAAACCGACTCAAAAAAAAAAAAAAAAACTTATTACAATAGCCAGGTTACCATTACAGGAAAAGAAATCCCCAAAATTTGATGACTTTTTTCCTTTGTATAACCGATTAAAAAAGAAAAAAAAAACTGTGCATGAGTGTAAGACATCATAGCCGAAAATTCTATAGTACCGTAATTTCTGGCCTATTTATTATCCGTGGATCAAACAATCATGTTTTGACCCAGAAATTTTATTTTATGAAATGTAATTTACTAGATCGCTGTATATATTTGAATTCAATTATTAAATAAAATTTCTGGGTCGAAACATGATTGTTTGATCCGCGGATTACAGGTCGGAAATTACGGAAAACCTCAATAACACATAAAAATTTCATGGCAATCCGAGTATATTTACGAGAGTAACGGACAGACAGACAAACGCAACCCGAATTCATAAACATTTTTCAACTATGTTGGAAAGTGTTAAAAACGTTCAAATGTCCAAAATATTTTCAGATACCTCTGAAATTCGAAAAATCAAAATGAATAAAGTGAATGAAGAACTTTTTCAATGTAAACAAGAATGAAAACTCGTGCGTCAAGAATAGATTATGGAACGCTTTCCAACACTTCCAAAATAATTTTACAAATCTTTACTGTCTAATAAGCTTAAAGATAACATCTAAGTAAACAATTTGGAAAACGCATAACATATTTAAAAACGTAATTTCAGGAATGACCAACACTATTTGGAAAAATATCCGAATTATTTTATTCAGCCCTGTAATATGATCTATAGATTTGTATATATACTACATAGGATGCTAAATTTTAGTTCAGTTAAAAAACGCCTAGCATAGTTTAAAATTCTCCTTCTCGAATTTCTGTTAATAAACGGAAATGTGTTAACGAACTTTTGTGCTGCCCTGTATATGATCTACATAATTTATACACACCAAGTAATAGACAAAAAGTGAGTTAAATTTAAAATCACGTTCAGCAACTTAAAACGCACTTTCCAGGAATTATTGTTATCAGACAGTAGAGAATTCTTTAGCGTGTCCCTGTAAATGAACGATGACTGCTATACACACAATATTCTGTAGTAAGCCTTTTGTAATGCACCTTAGTGATACATATAAATTTCAATGCGTTTAAAATAGTGAAACATTATTTAATTAAACCGCAAACGATTTTTCTCCATAGACGTAATGTAACGGAATTCTTTTGACTATCCCTGTAAAGTAACTATAAGTGCTATGCACACCCTATTCCATATTAAGCTTCTTGTAATGCACCTTAGTGATATATATCAATTATAATGTGTTTGAAATTGTGTAACATCATTAAAATAAACCACAAATTATTTTTCCCCATAGACCGTAATGTAACGGAATTCTTTTGACTATCCCTGTAAAGTAACTATAAGCGCTATGCACACCCTATTCCATATTAAGCTTCTTGTAATGCACCTTAGTGATATATATCAATTACAATGTGTTTAAAATTGTGTAACATCATTAAAATAAACCGCAAATAATTTTTCCCCATAGACCGTAATGGAATTCTTTTGAGTGTCCCAGTAAAAAAACTATAAGTGCTACACACTTCATTTTCTATATCGAACATGCCAAAGTAAACCTCAATAACATATATCAATTGCATGTCACTCCGAATATATTTACATGATTTAGAGCATGGACAGACAGACACACAGACAGATAAACCGAATCCATGAACACTTTTCAACTATGTTGGAGAGTGTTAAAAATTAGAACAGCGAAAAAAATTATGATCTGATAAAACATTATGTTATAAAAAAATAAATAAATAAAATAAAATAAAATAAAAGAAAATAAAAGAAAGAAACAGAAAAGAAAAAGAAAAGAAAAACCCTTTTAAAATACAAATTTAAGCGTTTAAGCGATGTCGCTTTTGAGGTTTCTGCACTATGCGAATATTTCCAAGAGTGCTAAACGAGGGTATGCAGAACGTTACTTTAATGAGTTTTTGCACCAATCGAAGTGTCTATTATAATATACTTGCGAAAACCAATGTTAACTCATTTCCAAAGTTTTTTGTCGCAGTTAAATAAACGATTCCGTTCTGAAGCACACTTGAGAATTTTCCCACTCTCGCTTCAAAGATTAAAAGGGATTTTCCGTTCCCAGTTTAAAAGACAAAAAAAAAAAAAAAAAAAAAAAAAAAAGTTGGGGAATTCCCCAGCCTGATTTTATGAGAAAAGTGTGGCCACCAATTGTGAAATGTGTAGTTGTCAAGAATCGAATCCGTTTTCCTTTGAGTTTTTTTTTTTTTTTTTTTTTTTTTTTTAGTTAAAACAATATAAATCTCATTAGTGAACTTTCATCTTCAAGCATGCAAAATATATATTTTTTTAAATGAAAAAAATATACTACTAATTAAATTATTACTCATAGCCAGTAGGGTGCGTTATTAAAATATGCCTTTAAAAGAAATAGTTTTAACTGTTTGTTTTTTTTTTTTTTTTTGTAAAAATAGCCACGTTAAAACTTTATCTATTTAATTTATCCTCCTCTGTTAAATAAATGGTGAGCGCATACCCACACACAGGGTTTGTAAATATTATGATATTTTCGAAAATATAAAAAATATCCGATATTTTGATATATATCCGATATTTTCGATATATATCCGATATTTTCAAAATAGTCAATTTACTGCTAATAATAAATATTTTCAAGCATAATATAAATTAGAAGCTAAAATATATTGCACTTAACATACAAAAATAAACAATATACTAAAAATGCTTTTTTTGTCTCCCTTTTCATCTTTTATTTTTCCCTTTCAACAAAATTGAAGATCAACTAATCAACAAAACAGAAACAATTTGCTTTATACACTTATATATATATTTAAAAAAAAAAAACTATAAGATTCAGTATCAATTATCAAGAAATCAGAAATTTATAAAACAAAAGATTAAATACAATTTTTTTTTTTTTTTTTTTTTTTTTGAAAAAATGAAACACAGATGTAAGCTTATTTATTTTTTTATTTCCTAACATGTTGTACAATTTAAACTCAACAACACCAAAACCAGAAATTAATTATTTTCTAATGAAGCTGTATAGAACAGATTATCTAAATTTCACAGTTTATCTTTCTATATCTGTCCTGAATTAGTTACATACCACATAATTATTAGTCGCATATAAACTACATTTAAAAATAAAAACTTCAAGCAAAGCTTGGATAAGATTTGTGTTTTTTCTTTAGCTAGAAAAGTCACTGCCACAGACAAATGTTGTTTATCTACAGAATAACACAGTCAATAACAGTTGAAAATTTCATTGACACTTGTTTTGACTTAAAATATCAGAAATATCTTGCATTGTGATATTTTGAAAATAAATATCAAATATTGAAAATAACAAACATCTTGATATTTTAAAAATAAATATCAAATAATATGAATATCGAAAATATAAAAAATTGTGATATTTTGAAAATAAGGTGCATTAGAAGAAGCTTAATATGGAAAAGGGTGTGCGTAGCAGTTATAGTTCGTTTACAGGGACACTCAAAGAATACAATTACATTGTGGTCTACCAGGAAAACTGGTTTACAGTGTATTTTAATGATGTTAAACTATTTGAAACATATTGAAATTGATATACATCACGGAGGGGCACTAAAAGATACTTACTATAGAATAGGGTGTGCGTACATTTATTGTTCATTTACAGGGACTCACAAAATAATTCGGTTAGAGTACTGTGTATGATCCATGCTGAAAGTGCATTTTCTGATGTGTTATGCGTTTTCAACTTCAACTAATTTTTTGCATATTACTTGGTGTTTAAAAATACTATAGACCATATGCAATTACACAAATTAAATAGAGTAAATTTCCTTTAATTGACTATCCATTCTCAATTAAAGATTTTCAGCAGCGTAATTCAATTCATACACGCAAGAGTAACAAAATATTAACTTTATGTTAATGTTAATGCTGATAATTTGTCATGTTTGTCTGTAAAACATGTTTGTTGAACATGATAATGTGTACTTGAGAATGGATAGCATCCGAAAAAACCTAATAATCCGAGTTGAGAAAAATGATTAATACGCACTAAAAAGTACTTGGAAACGTGTCCGAAAATTAGTGGTAAGGTAAAGAAATTTTCTTTGTTTATAAATGCTTCTTTAAATATCAAGACTACATTGGTTTCTGAAGCTTCTAAAGATAAAGAATGCTTTTCGGAATCGGGGTTAACTCGGAATAAGTTATTGTATACTTTCGGTGGTTATTATATCATATTTTTCCATATTAAGAAAAATTTGTCTTTTTAACTTTTTGAAATATGTTGAAATATGTTTATGAATTCGTTTTGTCTGTCTGTCTGTCGTGTGTCTGTCCGTGCTTTAACTCGCATAAATATACTCGAATGTCCATAAAATTGATATATGTTATTGAGGCTGAATATGGCATGTACGATATTGGAAATGAAGTGTGCAGCATTTATAGTCCATTTACAGGGACAATAAAATAATTCTGTTAGATAGAAAAAATAGGTAGTCAGAAAATTAACTTGCGGTGTATTTAATGATGTTACACTATTTCAAACATATTGAAATTGATATATATATCTGAGGTCCACCACAAGATGCTTACTATAGAATAGGGTGTGTATAGCATTTATCCTTCATTTACTGGGTCACTCAAAAGAATTCCATTACATTACGGTCTAGATCGAAAAATTGTTTGCGGTGAATTTTAATGATATTAAGCTATTTCAAACATATTGAAATTGATATATATCACTGAGTTGAAATGCAAAATGCTTACTACAGGATACAGTGTGCATAGCATTCATCGTTCATTTACAGGGACACACAAAAGAATTCGGTTACATAACTGCCTATGGATAATAATTGCTGAAAGTGTGTTTCCAGTTGTGGTAAGCGTTTTTAAATTATTTAACTTTTTTTTGCATATTACTTGGTGTGTATAAATTCTCTAGATCATATACAGGGCTTCACAAAACATCTCCAGTACACTTTCGTTTATTGATTGAAATTGCTGAAAGGTAATTTTCAGCTGTGCTATGCGGTTCCTAACTAAACTAAATTTTAGGCACGCGCCATGATAGTATATATACAAATCTATGAATCATATACAGGGATGTACAAACGAATTCGGATATTTTTTCGACTATTGATGTTAATTGCTAAAATTAGGTTTTCATATGTGTTATGCGTTTTCCATATTGCTTACTTAGACATCATCTTTCACCTTATTAAACGGTGAAGTTTTGTTAAAGTATTCTGAATGTGTTGGAAAGTGTTTCATAATCTATGCTTTCACACATGATTTTTCGCTCTTGTTTTACAGTGTTAGCTTTGACTATTCATTCGCACATATCAAAACCGAGCAAGATCCTACGAGGAAGATAATCCGCCAGGCTAGTAAAGTACATACACCACATTACATTTCGATTTAATGAGTTTCTAAAAGAAACTAACTGTGAACGTGAGCATACAAGCAAAAGTCTTAATAATGTTTACCAATAAAGAGCGAGTGGATCTGTATTATGGAATAGGTTTTGATAGAACACTTATACGACTATAGTACACTCTTAAAAATATATATATATATATATATTTCTTGAGTTTTACCAAAATACAATCTATAACCTCTTCCGAGAAGCGTTATTTCATATACAGAAACCTCGGAAATCAAAAGATTTCCAAGAGTTAAATAAACATTTATGAAACAAATGTTTCTTTTGCTGCCTGAAATATTCGGAAACGTTTCCGAGTAGTTTTTACATAGTACATTAATCAGTTTTCTCGACCCGAAATATCAATTTTTCGTATGCTATCAATTGTCAAGTAAACATTTTCATGTTCAACAAACATGAAAAATTAACATCATTAACATAAACATTAAAATTAAATCTTAAACATTATTTATTTAACGTTATTTTATTGTTCTTGTATGCATAAATTCTGTTACGTGGCTGGAAATGTTTACTTGAGAATGGATAGCATCTGAGAAACCGATATTCCTTGTAGAGAAAACTGAATACACTGTGAAAACTACTCGGAAACGTTTCCGAAAATTTATGGGCAGCAAAAGAAACTTTTGTTTAAAAAATGCGTCTTTAAATCTCTAAAATCTATTGGTTTCAGAAGACACGCTTTTCGGAAGAAATTATACATTACATTTTCGTAAATCTTAAGAAAGATAAGAGCTAGATTAAGAAACATTTGTCTTGTTTCACAGTTTATCTATATAGTAGTTTTAGGTTATGCGAATCGGGCTGTAAAATTTAAAATTGTCTATTGATCTATTTACTGAGTTCAAACGAGTATCTATTTTCTTTATTTCTGTTTGTATATAACACACATTTTATACGTTGAAATTACTTTAGTTCGATTAATTAAGGTAAATATATATATATATATATATATTGCAGTATTTATTTATTTATTTTTTAATTATATGGAATTTGCAGCATTTTTCTCGAATCCTTCCATATCCCATGAGAGCAATTGCATGAGAATAAATATAACATAAATTTGTTTTTTCTTCCTTTCACTTATATATATATATATATATATATATATATATATATTTAATTTTCTGTTCTTGTATGGAGCTGTGCCAAATATTTCCCTTTTTTGGTCATTCCTCGCCCTAAGCCTTCATTCAGGTTTATATTTTGCTGTAGCAAGACAATCTGTATAAATTCAATTTTTTCAAAAATCAGGCTTTCTAATTAAAATTATAGTAAGCAAAAATTTTGTCGTTTGAATCAGTTTTTAATTGATTTATATTGATTAGATTTTGTTTTTGTATTCTTAGAACGGATGTATTGCTTTACATTAACATAATATTGTATTTTGTTGTAATGGACTTAATGTACAAAAAAAACTACACTTTTTTTTTTAGGAAAGGTTGGAATTTACATGAAAGATAAAACTAGACATTTACCTTTGAAATATATATTCAATGCAAAAGCACCAAATCCAGTATAAACGTTTTTCAAAATTGACTTTTGATAAGAAACTTCCAAACAAATAGTTATTTTTACACATCCAATTATATGCATTCATAACTGGAATTAAAGTAACTATATGAGTTAAGCTGATTTTGCAAAAACATATACTTGGTCATATGTTTTACGACGAAGACTGGCCATTCGTTAAATTTAGCCTTTCGTGCCATTATGATAAACAGGTTACAATTTCAAATAACACACTTATTCATGTTATTTTCAACACGTTTTACATTGGTGCGAAAACTGGGGAAGTAAAACATAAACGAGTTTCTTTATTAACATCAATTGATGGTCATATTTCTTCCATGAGAACGTAGAATAATAATAAAAAAGAACAGAGAGAAATTCGGTGTCTATATAAAAAAATTGTTGGTACTTTTCCTTTATACCAACACCATTGTCGCCAAGCGTAATAGTCTGCGCCAAAGCAAATATTTGAAAAAATAAAATAAAATGGTTAGTGCGAAAATAATCATTTGAAAATTCTACAGACTTTTTTGAACTATTTTATTATATAAATGCAAATATATATTATAAAATAGAAGAATAAAATAAATCTCAATTTAATCTGCATGAAATTATAAATATCTCTTGGAAATCATTGTCGTAAAACATTTATTTTTTTTTAATAAAGGCGTCAGCACATGAACTCTATGAGATAGGATTGTTAATGAGTAATTGTTAATGTTTAAGATTTATAAACATTATAAACTATGTTGGAAAGTGTTAAAAACATCTTCGATTCAAAAAATAGAAAATTAAGATTTTTTTTTTCTTTTTTGCGTGGTAACGATTAAATAAACAAGTTGGAAATTGTACGTTAAACGTGACAAATGAGGTGCGTTTGTTTCGTGCTATAACTAGTTTTACATTGCAAAAAAATCATCGTTATTATTTCAGTGAAATAAATTATATCATCTGCTATGAGCGAAATGAGGATACCCTTTCTTTTTTATTGCGTATGCCATATTTTACAGACGCGATTTTTTTTTCAACACCAGGCAGCGCTGTAAAATTGACCATGGAGATCTTTCTTTGCAAATGATTACCTCCATTGTTTAATATTTCTATGACTCACGATGAATGAATATTTCGTTTATTTACTTTAATGGCTGTTAACCTAATTTCCACTGAAGTTAACTCGGAATCTATACATTGTTGAATGTAAGTCATCTCTCAAGCAAACAATTTTTTTGAACGATCTTTCTAAAAATGTGACTTTTATTCGAAAAGATAATTTTGAATAAAAATGCCGCTTGGCATACAGAAAAAGAAATTGTTAGCCCGTATTTGTTTTCCTCAGTCAAATGACTTGCGCGCTTTTACTATATATGGAATTACGTATGATAGGATTTAATAGAATAAAGAAAAGTTTTATTAATATATTTTTAAGTTTTGATTCAATTTTCATAAAATTTGAAAAGACTCGATAAAATTCTGCAACGATAATATATATTAAATTTAAAACCATTCGGTTGGGTAGTTTTTGCGCTGTTATATGCAGACGGGCGGACCAGACGACGACTATAGGTGCTACGTATTTATATAATTACGAACGCACCTAAAAATGATTTCCATTCAATAAATAGCGAATTGCAGTGTTTGGCACGGTTTGCAATGAAAATACTTGCCAGGGTTGATATAAATGGCACATTAACATAGATTTTGGCATGGTGTTTGTATAACGGAAAAGTGCCATTTTTCTTTGTCTCAGAACTTATATAAAAAAATAAATATATGACAATTATGATGTATAATTTAGAATTGTCATTTACATTTACGATATAGTTTTATTAAATAAGTAAATTTTATAGCTGAATCTCAGCTATCTTCTGAATTCTGAGAGTTTAAAACCGGCTCGAATCGGTGTGTGTAAACATAATTCATGAAGTACTTACGTTATACCTGGCCGATATTTGAGAGATTGGACTTAATGGACGGACGTTCACTATAACAGTGGTCGGCAAACTTCCGAAACTCAAGGATCAGCGAATTCATAAATTTAAATATCGTGGACCACTAATATTTAAAAAAACAAAACATAAATATATATGTATATAAATACATATATGACAAAATATTACAATATATGACATATATAATATATTAGAATATATATCACAATATATGACAATGTATAAATATATGACAATATATAGCAATGTTTAAAGAACAATAAGTAAAGAATATTCAATTACATTTTCTAGTCGATCTCATAAAAATGAAGAAAGTTACACAGGTTTAATTTACATTGTTCTATCATGCATAACTCATAACTTGAATTTTTAAACGTAATAATCTTAAAACAATATTTTTAAAGTTCGGTGATCATGATAATTTTGAATATATCTCGACCAATCTTCATCAAATTTTGACCAATTTTTAACAACAATATTATCTGAAGAGTAGTCGTTCCTTTTGTCAAATTGATGATTTTTTTTTCTATTTTTTGTAACAAATCAAAGTTTAAAATATTTTGTTTAAATCGGTACCTTTGAACGACCGCCATTTTGTTCAAAATAAATTTTTTCCAAAAACTGAACGATTACTCTCTAGTTTTAAAATGTTCGGAGTAAAGAGATTATGTTTTTTATAATTTCAGATAACATTCGACAGAGTTGTGGCGATCATCATGGACAGCTACAAGAACGACACCATCTCCAGGAATCGGGTCTACTAGGACATACAACTTTATTGTGTCATTACAGCAAAATCAGATTTTTTTTTTCCTTGAAAGTATAATAAACAAAATACAAAACGAGTTTTTCAAATATCTTGTTTCATTTTCCTGAAAAAAATTCCAAAAAATATAACTTTTTTTTTAGACTTTGCAGATAGGTACAACTGTTTAATATAAAATCCATCTATTATACATTAAAATAAGATACTTTTAAAAGATTAGTATTTAATTATAAGAAAATCGTAAATGCTTTTTTAATCATTACACGACATTAAAACGTAATTAAAACGTAATTAAGACGTAATTAAAACGACATTTTTAAATCTGAGCAAAAAATACTCAAATCTGAGTATGTCACATAGTGAAAATCGCTCCGAATCAAAATGACTCAAGTTTGAAACATGTATATACTCATTTGTGAAAACATGCACGCACTCAAGAATAAAACATCATCTGCTCATTTTTGAGTATTTCCAAGTTTCAAAAATGAGTTTGAGCTGATTCTGATCATTTTTGAGTAGGTCCATGTTTCAAAAATGAGTATGAACTGGCCTTTATGTGATCAGTTTTGAGTAGGTCCATGCTTCAATAGTCTGAGTATTTCTGGTATTTAAAATTGAAAGCACTGGGTCGTCCTATTTGAAAACAAAAAGTTCATAACAAAATTTACTCAGATTTGAAAGTGTTATTTTTCTCAGTGTGCAGATAGTTATAACTGTTTAATATGAAATGCATCTATTTAAAAAAAGATAATTTTAAAAGATTATTATTTAATTATAAGAAAATCGTAAATACTTTTTTAATCATTACAAATGTTTTTAAATCTTGTTTAATTGTAACAAAATTATACAAATTTGTTAAATGTATATTTAATTATTACAAAATAATTGAACCTTTTTTTTAATTCGCTTTTGCTTTTCCTAGTCAAAAAAATAAAATAAAATAAGAATAAGAATAAGAATAAGAAGAATATTCTCATATCGAATCCATTTCCCCACGCTACTACTCCTGTTGTGGGAAAACTTGTTTTACAGGCAGGGTTGATTAATGCAGCATTTCTCCCAACGGGTGTTTCGAGTGAGCCCCTCAAGTATGTTGCGACTAATCTCCTAAAAACATGAATCATTTTTTTTTATATCTTTATTATATTCTTTGTTTAAATTTAATATAGCTTTTATCTCTTTTATTGCTGAAAAAGTGAATATTCCTAAAGTTCAGTCTATTGAAAACAGGATTTAATATATTTCCAGGTTGTTTCAATAACAAACAAGTTGGAAAATGTACGTTAAACGTGACATAGGAGGTGCGTTCGTTTTATAACTTGTTTCACAATATAAAAAAATCATCCTTATTATTTCAGTGAAATGTATCGTCTGCTATGTGTATATCGTCTGCTATGAGCGAAATGAGCAAGCCCTTTTTTTTTTTTTCTTATTACGTATGCCACGTTTACAAATGCGAATATTTTTTCTACTCCAGACAGCACTGTAAAATTCCCTATGGAGACCTTGCTTTGCGAATGATTACCTCCATGGTTTAATATTTTTATGACTCATAACGAACGAATCTCCTGTGTTTATTGACTCTAATGGATTGAAATATTCGGCTGTTAACCTAATTTCCACTGAAGTTATCTCAGAATTTATGCATTTTTTAATGTAGCTCATCTCTCAAACAAACAATTTTTTTCAACAATCTTTCTAAAAATGTAACTTTTATGCAATTTTATTTGAAAAAGTAATTTTTAATAAAAATGGCCGCCTGGAATAACAAAAAAGAAGTGGTTTGCCCGTACTTGTTTTCCTAAGTCACATGACTTGCGCTTTTATTATATAGATTACGTTCGATAGGATTTAATAGAACAAAGAAAACTTTTATTAATATCTTTTTAAGTTTTGATTTGATTTTCATAAAATTTGAAATGACTCGACAAACTTCTACAACGATAATATATACTAAATTTCAAACCATTCGGTTCGGTAGTCTTTGCGCTGTTATATGCGGGCAGACGGACGAACCAGACGACAACTATAGGTGCTATGTATTTATATAATTACGAACGCACCTAAAATGTACTAGTTTTTAACACTTTCCGACATAGTTGAAAAGTTTTAAGAATTCGGTTTGTCGGCAACCTGTCTGTCTGTACGAATTCCAAATCGCGTAAATTTAATCCCATTGCCATGTAATTAATATATGGTATTGGGGTTTATAATGGCATGTTTGGTATTGAAAATAAAGTGTGTAGCATTTGTACTTCGTTAACAGAGAGACTCAAAAGAATTCCATTACATTATGGTCTACGGGGTAAAAATCGTTTGCAATGTATTTTAATGATGTTACAATATTTAAAACATGCTGACATTGATGTACATCTCTGAGATGCACAACAAGATGCTCACTGTAGAATATCGTGTGCAATGCATTTATAGGTCATCCCTAGTATATAGTACATAGTATGCAAAAATTTAGATAGGTTGGGAAACTCATTACACAGTTGAAAATTACCCTTCAGTATTTTTCGTCAATAAGCTGAAATGTACTCTAATTCTTTTATGCAGCCCTGTATATGGTCTATAGGGTTTATACACAACAAACAATGTGCTTTTTTTTTTTTTTTTTTTTTTTTTTTTTTTAACAGTTAAAATTTGTATTCTAATTGAAACAAACTTCCAGTAATTATCTCTCATAGAAATTACTTTGCCCGAATTATTTTGTGCGTCCCTGTAAGTGAACGATATGCTATTCATATGATCATTCACTGAGAAAAATGACACTTTCAATTCTGAGTAAATTGATGTTTTCATTTTGTTATGAAACTTTTTGTTTCCAATAGGACGACCCAATGATTTCAATTCTGAAATACCAGAAATACTCAGAATATTCAAACAAGGACATACTCAAAACTGAGCACATAGAGGTCTGTTCATACTCATTTTGGAAACATGGACCTACTCAAAAATGATTAGAATCAGTTCAAACTCACTTTTGAAACACGGACATACTCAAAAATGAGAACATAGAAGTCAGTTTATACTCATTTTTGGAACATGGACCTACTCAAATAGGAGCACATGATGTTTTATTCTTGAGTGTGTGCATGTTTTCAGAAATGAGTATACACATGTTTCAAACTTCAGTAAATTTGATTCGGAGCCATTTGGGCTATGCGACATACTCAGATTTGAGTATTTTCTGCTCAATTTTGAAAATGTCGTTTTTAGAGTGTAACCTATTCTACAAACATCTTGTAATGCACCTCAATGATGTATATCAATTTCGTTATCTTTGAAATTGTATGACATCATTTAAATACACTGGAAACGATTTTTCCCAATAGACCATGTGTAAAAGAATTCTTTTGAGTGACCTTCAAACGAACTGTAAATGCTTTATACACTCTATTTTACTACTCTTACTTTCAATAGCAAACATGCCGTACTAAACCTCAATAGAATATATCAATTACATGGGAATCTGAGTATATTTACGCGAGTTAAAGAACGGACTGACAGATAGGCAGTCAAACTAAATTCTTAAATATTTTTCAACTAGTTTGGAAAGTGTTAAAAAATACTAAGCAGGCCAAACGGACAAATGCTAAGAAGCAAACATCAAACAGCTTAGTGCTTAGTTACAACACTGTAAAAAATTGCTGCAGCAGAGATTCCAGGGAATGTTCATAAGAAAACGGGTTTTGTCCCTAGATAAACGAACTTTGTTCTTACATAAACGGTTTTTGCCCGTAAAAACATGAAATTTACGGAAATCGACCGTTTATCTTTGAAAGGGGGTATTTCTCGTAAAATTACGGCAGAAACTCACGGAGAATGCCCGTGAATTTACAATTTTTTTTTACAATGAATACCTTCTGAGTATTAATTCGATCAAACATGACAGCGTGAAATATCAGAAATCAAAAGGACCAAGCATCGGAGAAACAAAAAATAGAAGGATCTAATGAAGAAATTATTTAATTTGGGACCTAACATATCTTTATAAGGGAAATACAAACAGAGAAACAGAAATTAAAAAAATCTGTGCAGATATTGAATATCAAGTTTTCGCTTTCTTCGTCAGTTCAATTTCTAAAACAACACAGAAACTTAAATAGTAGACAGAAACTGTAAGGATTGAATTTTTAAACAGGTAATTACTTAAGCTACGTTTTTTCTATAATCTTCACTTAAAAAAAAATTAATATTTCAATCTTTAATTAGCAAAAATCTGTTAATTAACGCTAAAATTAACAAATTACACAAAAAGAGCGATAAAACCGCCAAACAACTACATAATACGAAGATAATTTTTACATAAAAATCGAATCGTTTTGTTATCTGTATATAATTAGCTGCAGATTCCGTTATGAAATCGCATGTATGTATATTTTCTTTATCTAGCAGTGAGAACTACATGGGTCGATGCAGGTTTCTTTTCTTGTGGTCCATTTTGTGAAAAGTAAAGGTTATTTTTGTGAAATTTATTATATTTTTTGTGAAAATTATTTTATATTTTTGTGAAAAATAACATTTTGTAGCAAAAGTTGAAATCCAGTTACTCAAATTCGAACCAAGCATATATTAAAAAAACTTTTTTAAATCCTTTTGGTGAAGTTTTCCCATCTGGTGAACTTGTTTGTTTACAAATTACACATTTTAAAACATCACAAAATAATAAATTAATTAATAAATAGTAAGTTTTTATAAAATGTAATTTTGTGATAGGGCCTATTTTATTAAAAGGAATTTTGTGAAGGGCCTTTTTTATTAAAAGGAATTTTGTGAAGAAGCCCTAAATAGGCCCCAAATTTTGCCTGGATCGACCCTTGAACTAATTATATTGTTTTCTTTATTATGCTTTTATTATCATAATAACTATACCAAGGATAAAAATGATTTGATCAATAAAAATATTGGTGCTCAAAAATTAAAATTTTAATTACTGCAGATTTTAGTATTAATATACTTAGCTATTAATTATTTGGTAGATTTGATATAGTTCTGTAGATAGATTACACTGCGCTTTATATTATTTAAATTGTTTATAATGAAGTGGAATATTCTAAATTACTGAAACAATGAATTAAAAATGTATGAAGTGTTCTTATGTATTAATTTACAAATTAATTAATGCTTAATAAATGTGAAATTTAACTTATTCTTAGTAAGCAAAAGTTCAAGTTATATTAAGCATATTATAAGTGTATGTATGGGCCTGAATACAGTACGAGCCGTCAGAAGAGGGAGGGAGGAAGGGAGGGGTGCATCAAATTAACTAAGCATTTTTAAAGGTTTAAATAGTTTAATTAAATCTACAGGTGTTTTGTTTCAGGTAAAGTCTTAAAACAATATTTTGTAAAACGGTTAACTCAAAAATCAACTGAAAATAATCATTTATATTCAAGTGGTAATTTCAATCTAGATGGATAAAAAATGTATATTGTTACTTATATTGTTTATAATAAAGGGAAATATTCTATCGAAATGCTGAATTACGAATGTATAAAGAGTTATTATGTATTAATCTACAAACTAATGTAAATACGAAACTGATTTTTTAACTGATTCTTAGTAAGTATAAGTTCAAGTCGCTGTAATTTAAAGCATATTATAACAATATGGGGAAAGAAGATGCACCAAATTTAGTATGCATTTTTTTAAAGTTTGTATAGTTTAATTTTTAAATCTACAGGCGGGTTCTAGTTAAGTTTTAAAACATTTTTTCGTAAAACGGTTACTTCTAAAAACAGCTAAAAGTATTCATAAATTACTAGGGGGCTCAGACCCCTACTCGCTAACGCTCGCCAACCCCCCCGTGAATTACGAAGCAATTCACATTGAAACCGGTATGCGGTCACAGCTCGCTTCGCTCGCTCGCTCCTTTTTTTTCAGCAATTCTTTTCGGAATGAGTTCTACCATAAAACATTTGGACATATGAAATTGACAATTTTTTTTATTGTAAAAAAGTAATTCTCCGTTGAAAGCACAACTGAAAATGTATTTAGTTGGCGCTACCGATGAGCATATAAATCTTTTAAATACTATGAAAAAAGGATCTTTTGTACAGCACGACTTAAATTCATTAGAAAAAAAAAAAACTACGTAGAAATTATTTTCTACTTCCTCAATACATCAACAGATGGCGCCAGGTGCAATCTACAAAGTTGATTTTTTTTCTTCTCCGACTTTTGAATGAGTGAAATTCGTAAATGAATTCTGAATAAGAGTTGAGAATTCATTTGAAATTAACGATATTGCTCATAATTAAAATGAGGAATCATCTCAGACGCTTTGGATTACGTACATGTTATTTTATTTTTAATAATTGCTAGTTTGAGCTTCATTCTATGGTTTCAATGCTCTCACACTGACCGTCATATTGGAGGTGGAGCTAATCTAACACAATCTAGTCTGTTCATTGGTCTGAGTTCTGGAAACTACGGTTGTTGCCAAACCATAAGTTACAAATTCAGCCCTATTTTCGCGCCACGTAAGATAAATATATATAGAGATTATTTCGCCCTCAATAAAAATTAATGTTATTTAAATTGTTTATAGTTAAATGAAATATTTTTAAGCATTGAAACGATGAAATAAATGCGTGAAGACTTGAGTTATGTAAGAATTGTGTCTACAAACTAATGTAAATATGAAATTTAAACGATTGTGAGTAAGCATAGGATTAAAAGTCACATATAGTGTATTATAACTGTATATATGACATGAATACAACAGTAGTAATGTAATATTAGTAATCATCTTAGTGAGCATAAATTCAAGTCATTGTAAAGTGAGTGTATTATAAGTGTATGAGTCGTTCAGAGGGGGTGGGGGATGCTCCAAATTCGGTATGTATTTTTTTTAAGTTTAAATAGTTAGACCGACAGAGGAGGAGTGGCGGTGCACCAAATTTAGTATGTATTTTTTTAAAGTTTAGATAGTTTAATTTAAAAATCTACATTGTTTCGGGTTAAGTCTTAAAACGATGTTTCGTAAAACGATTTCGTTTAAAAGCAACTGAAAAAATTCATAAAGTGATTATTTCACTTAATATGGATTGAAAGTGCACTTTATAGTATGCAAATTTTTTCTAGTAAAGTGAAATATTTTCAGATATTGAAACGATGACTTATAAATGTATGAAGAGTTATGTATACTCGCAAATCTAACAAACTTATTTAAATAAGAAATTTAACCGATTCTTAATAAGCATAAGATTAAGACATAGAAATAATATTATAACTCTATGTAGGACCTGAATAAAGTATATGTCGACAAAAAGTACCAAATTTAATATACATTTTTATTTCAGTTTAAAAAGTTTAATTTAAAAAACTAGTCGTTGGGGGCCACCGTAATACTTACCCATCATGGATATGCATAATACAAAATATGAAAATAAAACATGTGTAAACTATTTAAGAAGTGTATTGCAATTCGAATAAAACCGTGGCTTGATGACGTCCTAAACTTTAAATGCTCTATTTAATGAATTGCGTAAAAAAAACATCCTTATAACTCCAAAAATGATAATTTATATTAACTAATGGTTTATTGTGTCGGATTAAGTGTCTCATTTCCAATTAAAATATATCTTTGGATTGAAATTTGGATGAAATACAGGGTCATGAAAAATCGAAAAGAGTGTGGAAAATAGAATTACAAATATCTCGGCAACTCATTATCCGATCACCTTCATGCTTTATGAAAAATTTGTTTTTTTATTGTCTTTAATATTCATTCCTTAAAATAAACAATTTCGAAAATTTTAATATACCTTTTACCAGAACAAATATTTAGAGAGTCCGAAAAAAGTATTTCCGGATAATCGAGGTTACTGAAATTCAATAAGCTTCTTCCCATTATTACATACTATGTACATACGAAATTTCAAGTCTCTATCTCAATTTGTTCGGGAGATAGAGCGTTTACAGACATACAGACACACAAACGGACGGCAATTTTTTTTTTCTAAAAATATGTTTTTCGGAATCTCCAGTGTCTGAAACGTATAAATCCGTCAAAAAATATTTCGATTTTTAAAACGATTACAAGACTTACCCTATACTACGTATGATGGGTAAGTAATACAGGAGTTTCGTGTTAAATTTTAAATCAATAGGGAAAATCACCAAGGAAATGGGATAAAATATAAGTGATAAATATTGCAGTGACTTAATCAAGCATTAGTAGCGCAGATGTATACAGTTTCAGAATGGGAGGTCCAGCGTTCGAATCCAGCAACTGATTCCATTGTATCAAAAATTTATAATTTATTTATTTGTTGTTGTTACTTTCAGGAAAAAATAATATTTCCAGTGTACCCCGCCACCCTCCCTCTCTGTTGTTATCACACAAATTTTATCATCCCAATTATTATTATGAAACCTCGCCCGCTTGGCCTACAAAATAAAAAGTCGTAACACTCCAACGATAAGTTGCGAATTTACACAATGCTTTTCTCATGATCAAATACATTTTTTCCTCAGAGTAAGTATATTGAAAAGAGTACGTATAGGGTTACGCTGAGATTTTTTTCGTCCCTTAATTTAATAAATTATGTCGGTTATGCAACCTGTATATTTATTTGTTCTAGGCGCTGACATTTTATTGTTCATTGTGCTGTACCGAAAGTCTCTCGTAGAGAGCTCGTCATTAATTTCGCTAATGTACGGTGCGTATGTTTTGCATGATTTATTATGGTTAGGCGTCCTTTCTGCTAACGGAACGTTTATTTCTCGCGCTCTCGTCATATAATATTTACCTTTTTATTTTATTGTGGTGGTGAGTTTTCATTGAAAAGAATTGGCCTTTACGTTAATGCTGTTTGTATATTTAATTTTAAAAAATATACTTTAATTTTTGATATATCGAAACATCTGGATTACTATATACATTCATTTATTTTATGCAGCAAAACCTGTGAAAGCGGAAACCTGTCAGTAACGGAACCTTGATTTAACCCTTTCAGGACGGGCGTCATTTAACGACATTTTAATTTTTAATACCAGTAATTCTGCATAATATTTTTTGCCTTATTTAATCCAAGAATTTTAAAATTAGACATGGCAAAGATTGCGACTAAAATATTCTGGTACTCTGCAAAAAAAAAAAAAAAAAAAAAAAAAAAAAAAATGTTAATAATAAGATTGTTAAAATAAGCAATTGAAAAATTGTTAAAATAAGCAGTAATACGCTGCCGCACATATTACTGCTTATTTTACTGTTTATTACTGTTAATTTTACGGTGTAATACTAGCAGCTGGGATGCTAGTATTATACCGTAAAATTTATATATATATATATATATATCAGTGTAGAAGTAACTGAGGTAATTTTCAGACAAAAAATAAACTTTACTATAAAAAAGTTTTTTTTTGTTTAATATAGTTCATATTTTATTTTCTATATATACTATTATTAATATTATACAAATTATCTCCTCAACATATTTATTAAATATTTTTGTAAATAAAGAAAAATTTAAAGAAAATTAAAATGTGTCTAAAAATTATCCCGACAATTAGGATAATTATTAGGGATAATTATTAGACACAGGATTTCTATGTTATATCAATACCAAATAAGATTCTTATAAAGGCTGTCAGGGGTGAAAGTCAGTCATTATTTCTTACTGTATTGTGTACTTCAAATGTAGTAAATAATGGGCATTTTAATACAAGCGGAAAAAAAAATTGCTACATGTTTGGTATCACTCTTTATCACATTTTATAAAAAGCAGATAAAACGTGACAATAGCTAAGAACATAGTTTAATTATTAATTTTGAATATACCGGTACAGTTATGCGATAAAACACAAGAATTTAAAGTAAATTAACTGATAAAACAAACGTAACTACTGAATTAACATGATCTACATGAATACTAGATTAACCTATCATCCATTTAAACTAGAAAAATAAGCAACTTCAATTAAGTTTCATTAGGTCATTTACAAAAACAACCTTATGGAACTTCTTAAAGATTCTATATAAGTCTGCAATCTCATTTTTACGTGAAATTTTAAGCAGGTCCACCGAAGCACTCTTAACTGGACCAGAAAATGCAAATAAAGTAGGAACCTTTTCTATTTCTGGTACTGCAGACCGCCAAAATTTGTTGTCTCCATATTTCAGGAATTTTATTTCCAGATGCCCATTTTTATTCATTTTCTTTACAGACCTTCAACACTTTGCCAATAGAGTATGAATATCCATAATGAACAGCAAAATATGTGTCACAAGTAATCTTTTTTATTACATTTTTACTTTCTTCTATCTTTACAAGAAGAAAGTATTGGATTCATGAAAATTTTAGACTTCTACTTTTTGACGGATTTATACGGTTTAAAAGGTCCTGAACACAATTTGACTATTTTGAGAAAATGTCTGTCCGTGAGTCTGTGACTCTGTCTGTCTGTATGTATGTGACAAAAATTTTATGGGCGCTCTATCTCAAGAACTATTGCACGAAATTTAATAAAACTTTAGATTCAGTTAGTCCCTGATATAAATGAGTGCTGATTAGTTTTTGGTGAAAATCGCCCAATAAGTGGCGCTGCTATGCTGCATTTTTCACGATTTCCGCAATAGCTCTATCTCAAGAACTAATGCACTGATTTTCATCAAACTTCAGATTCATTTAGACCTTGACATAAATAGACGCTGTTTACGTTTTGGTGTAGATATCTCAACAGGTGGCGCTGCTATACCACTTTTTTACGATTTTTACGATAGCTATATTTCAAGCACGAATGCACGGAATTTCATCAAACTTCAGATTCTGTTAAATCTTCACATAAATAGATGCTGCTTACGTTTTGGTGTAAATAGCCCAACAGGCGGCTCTTCTATGCTATTTTTTTTCATTATTATCACGATAACTATATCTCAAGAACTAATGTACGGATTTTCATGAAACTTCAGATTCAGTTAGACGTTGACATACGTTGTTGTTGATTAGGTTTTGGTTTAAATCTCTCAACAGGTGGCGCTGCTATGCTACATTTTGCAGGATTTACACGATTTTAGCGATAGTCATATCTCAAGAAATATTGTACGGAATTTAATAAAACTTTAGATTCCGTCAGACCTTGATATAAATTGGTGCTGATTCTTTTTTTGTGTATGCGAAACCTGTGCGAAATAGAAGGAAGTTTTGGGATTGGCGCATCCGACTAGTTTTTGATTTTCTTTACAGACCTTCAATTACTTTGCCAATATAGTATGAAGATTCATAATGAACATAAAATATATGTCACAAGTAATATTTTTCATTACAATTTTTAAGTGAAGCTTCGGTTGACGTGGATTTCTTGGTAGGACAGGTGTTTCAATATCACTGGTAGCACTGGTGTTGTCTGATAAACTGATGTCCTCGGATATATCGCTGTGATAACTTTCATCATCTGACGATCTTCCAGATTCTTCTGGTAAAAACATTTTCTTTGAAGTATTCTTCTCTTTCTTTTAAGGAACATTCTTCCCTGCTTTTTCTTTTATTTGTTTCATATAGTCATCCGATGTTATAACAACTGCATCTATTTTCCTTCTAACAATACATCGTGGGGTTATATTACTTAGGAGAGGGTCAGTCTTGGTAATCACAGATTTTGATTACTTTTTATATATGTTGTAGGGTAGAAGCTTCTTAGTCTCAAGTTCAACGAATTTAATACAAAGCTCTTTAATTCTCGAGAAGTAAAGAGTCACAACTTAAATACCATATTTTCCGGCCTATATTCCGCGGATCAAACAATCATGTTTCAACCCGGAAATTTTATTTTATAAAACGTAACTTTTTAAATCGCTGTAAATATTTGACTTCAGTTATTGAATAAAATTTTTGGGTCGAAACTTGAACATATTTGTGTTGTAATATTAGACCCTCCTCTCCCCTCCCTTTTTCTCGAGAACTAGGGAGCATTATATAAAATCCGTTGAACCTGAGACTAAGGGAATTCTACCCTACAACATATATAAAAATAATCAAAATCTATGATTACCAAGATTGGCCCTCTCCTTGTTAGTAAAATTTAATAAAGTAAGGTATTAGCTTTGTCATTTTTATTGATTTATTTGCAAATTGTCCATAATACAGTCAATGAATGGATAACCAATGGTAACTTGGCTCTTGAAATAAATCATTATATATACACTATATTTCCAATGATGACCGGTCACTTGCGATTTTAGACGTTTTGTTAAATATCTGGAAAGATACATGAGGAATTATCCTGAAACTTCAGGAGTGTAAACAACATGATAAACGTCATATATTTCCGTGAAGATTTTTTCCCGAAACCCCATAAGGGGCCGTCAACAAATTGAAGAAAAACGAATATCTTTTGGATAACCCTGTAAAAACTAATATTGCAAAAGCATTCAAACTGTAGATTATGATTAAGTGGCTTATTGTAATAATTTGGGTTCATTTTTATGAAGATAGCATGTACACTCGAAGAGAAATTCAGGTTTTTATAGAAACAGTCCCAAATTTTACCAAGTTTTTTGCTTATAATTTGCAGAGTTTTTAATATAAAAACAAGTTATTTTCAGAAAATATGACAAACAAAATTGTACATAATACCCTGCAATCAGAATTAAAAAATAATAAAAATTGTAGGAAAAATGAGCAGGTTTACTAAATATTTTTTCACTGGGCATGCGCGATTTCCATCAAAATATACTGGGCATAATATATTTACAAAATTTTTTGTCAAATTAACGGAAAAAAACTGTTAATTTTGGAGCCAGTTAAAAATCATTTAATTTACAGAAAATATCTGTAATTTTTTGCGTGAAATGGCTGTTTTTTAACAGTTTATACCGTTACATTTACAGGGATAAACTGTTATTTTAACAGAAATATTTTGTGATTTTTACAGTGAAAGCCTGTAAATTTTGCGAGAAAAATCTGTAAATCTTAACAAACTTTCTGTTTTTTTAACAGTTAAATGTCGTTGAATTTACAGAGATAAACTGTTATTTTGTGATTTTCACAGAGAAAGCCTGTAAATTTTACAAGAAAAAACTGTAAACGAATTTTGTTTTTTAAACAGTTAAATACTGTTACCTTTACAGAAATAAACTGTTATTTTAACAGAAATATCTTGTGATTTGTACAGAGAAAATATGTAAATCGTACGAGAAAAATCTGTATTCTTTACAGACATCTCCTGTTTTTTAAGTCAAATACAGGATGTCTCAAAATGATTTAAACAGGCTTTAATATTTTACCTGTTGGAGATTCGTAGGCAATGTAAATTGCAGAAGTGTCCAAAATAAGTTAGAATTTAAGATAATGTTGATGAAATGGTTTTGCCAATAATTTTCAAAAAGTTACACTTTTTAAAGTTTTATCTATAGTATCTGGGGGTCTTATAAGTTATATTTGGGAAAGTATTCCCCATGTTCTTTCTGACAAGCGCAACAGTGAAATTCCACCATTCTATGACCAAAACACTATGACCTTATGTTAGAATTTATGAAATTTCAGAGGTTTCTGTCTCTGAAAACACACAGATGACTTCTTGGGCAAAAAAAAAAAAAAAAACCTCTGAAATTTCCTAAAATTTGGAGTATAATAACTTAGTGGATTTTGGATATAGAATAGTAGAATCATTACACTTCTACTCGACAGAGCATGAAGCAAATTTTTCTAAATATAACTTATATGTGACCCAGGGAGCCTAAAAAAATTTAAAAAATGACATTTATTGAAAATAATGGCAGAACTAATTGACCAATGAAATCATAATTGCAACTTCATTTTGAACACTTTTGCATTTTACTTTGCCTGTATATTTAAATGTAAAAAATTAAAGCATGTTTCAATCTTTGGGACATCCTGTATGTTTATTTATATACAAATGTGCTAACTCTGGCATAAAAAAGGAACTTTTTGCTAAAAAAATGTATATATTTAAAGCAACATTTGTGCGATTTATCATTCAAGCTTGGTGAGGGCACCCACTTCTAGTAAATAATTTTTTTAATAAAATTTCAAATATAGTAAGCGTATTTTTTGCATACCCACATCGGCAATTTTTGATAAAATATTCAACACTCTCACAAGTCTTTGAATCTGAATACCAGTACTTCCAAATAGTAATAATTACCTTCTTTAATTCTGCAGCTAAAAACGAAAATTACTATTTGAAATAATGATATACAAATTAAAGGACATTCATACTCTTTTTGAAAGATGAGAATTCTTGTTTTCTGGAACATAATTTAAAAAAATAAGAAGTCTCATCTCCTGATGCAAAAATGTCAAAAATGATTTGATACATTTCCTGAAAATTTGTTTCAATATATCTATAGATTAGTTATATCCTGTAAATGAACAAAGTATAGATACAAAAGAAAGAAAAAAAAATCTAAAAATAAAATATTTTTTTCATAAATTCAGACTATCAAAAATTTCCAGAGCAGTTTGCTTGTCAGCTTTGAGAAGATTAATTATAAAATATTAGAAAATCTCAACCTATATTTGAACTTTTTGCTGATATTCCTACTATATCCATAGTATCCAACTGTTGTGTTTCTTTCTTTGGCACCAGTAATTTTGAAAAGTAATATTCAAATATTCACTTTATATAAGAGAAATCTGTAATTGAATAAAATGAAATGAAGATTACTCATTAAAATTAATGTTTGCGAAAAGTAAGTAGCAGTTGGCACTAAAGGTGAAAATAAGCACTCGCCAGTCGCCACTCGGCGATTATACTTGAAAAACTGGCGATTAAATATATGGAAATAACCAGCCAAATGCAGGATTTCCCGATTACCTTTTTTCCCTAAAATTCGCCATTTTTCCGCATCCGTTCGACTAAATTTGGGATTTTCCCGCACCCGTTCGACGATATTCATGATTTTTATGCGCCCGATCGACAAAATTAATGATTTTTACATGCTCGTTCGTAGAAATTCATGATTTTTACGCGCCCGATCAACGAAATTCATGATTTTCCCGCGCATAAACGACGAAATTCGTGATTTTTACGCTCCTGATCGACGAAATTCATGATTTTTATGCATCCGTTCGACGAAATTTATGATTTTTACGCTCCCGAATAACGAAAGTTGCAATTTTTTCCGAAACTAATTGGCGAAATACACGCAATTTCTGAATTTCTGCAGATTTTGGCCACAGGTTGTGCATATGTAATGCATATCATGTTGTGGGTTATTATTTCGTGCATAAACATACCTATTTTATTATTGTCATACCTTAATTCTAGACAAATATTTTTTTTTTTTTAAAGGTACTTGTGTAGTTAGCTACACAAGTACCTAAGCTTAGTGTGACTTATGTAGTTAGCTACATAAGCATGTTGTGTATAGCTTTGTTGTTAACTTATTTTAAAATATATTGGAAATTAATATCCACATTCTGAAGAGAAATATTCCCCTTATTTAATAACAGAATAAATAAGACAAATACTACTATTCAAAAACAGTGGTAAAATTCTGAATTAACTAACAACTAAATTAAACACACGTAAAATGCCAAAGGCTTCGTGGGCCACAGATAAGTTGTCGGCGGGCCTTATTTTACAAATGGATAAAAGAACACATTTTAGAAGAGAAATAGTCATAATACTGAAATCACAATTTCAAAATTCACCAATTTCATGTTCTGAATGCTTTAGAACCATAGTTTGCAGAACCATAGTACAGTAAAACTTTGCTAAAGTGACCATGCTCTGTTCGATTATAAAATGGTTGCTCCGAGAAAAAATGGTCTTTTAATGGAGGTCAACATTTAAATATAATTTTTTATTGTTGCAAATAAGGTAACAAGTACTGTTATGAACTAATCTTTTGCATTGGGAAATAAATAAAAACTTAAGCACCAAAAGAAAACTGTAATTTAAATTAATAAGTTAATTATTACAATGGTTTAAAATATGATAAATTGGGGTTTGCTTTGATTTTACAATTTTATCTTTTACAAAATTTATTTCTAAGCCTTTTTAAAGTTCAGTGAATAAATGATTTTTTTTTTTTCATCTTGAACCGATAATCAAAATTTCAGCAATCTATCTACTCTTTTGAAAGTTTTCCGAGAGAAAATGGTAGGGAGTTTACTGTCCGGTACTCCTGACTCGTTTCATTCCACACTGTAAAAAATATTTGGAACGTTTAGTATTCTAACAGGAATGTTTCTGATACCATCGGATATCTGAGAGCTATTTTCGCTTTCTGAAACCATCAGGAACCTTTCCGAATTTTGGTTATTATTTCGCCATGTATGAGATAATAATGAATATAAAACAGAATCATTATAAAAAATATTATTAGAGTAAAAACAGCAGAAATTCTTACCTTTTCAAATATTCCTTTTTTTAAATTCTCTTTTTTCAGTTTATATCAATATTTTTAACAAATGTCTTAACCCTAACTTTTAGGACTATTAGGTTTAGGTGATTGAAATCGACCCTCTTCTATAGCAAACCAGTTTGTCCGCATTTCAAGTATTTCTCTCCTCAACTATTTCAAACAGTGTACGCCGTTAACGGCAAAAATAAAGCAGCACGTTGTTGGATGTGGAATATAATGTTAGTTATTCGAACGGTCCAAAAAGAGAATTTAAAAAAAGGAATATTTGAAAAGGTAAGAATTTCTGCTGTTTTTACTCTAATAATATTTTTTATAATGATTCTGTTTTATATTCATTATTATCTCATACATGGCGTGATATTTTTCAGTTTATATCAATATTTTTAACAAATGTCTTAACCCTAACTTTTAGGACTATTTACATGAGCATTTAGATACTTTGAGTTGGAAGGATAATTATTAAAATATACTCTAAAATATAAAAATACAAATCCTTTGTCTCTCATTTTAAGTTTTTTTAATGTTGCTTCAATAAATATGATTTATAAATAGCATTTAGTAGCAATTTTATCTCTTAAAGAATAATATCGGCCGGCCGTATTGTGTGTTTGTTTATATATATTTTTTAACGATGTTTCAGAACTCTAACTTTTATAATACTATATATTGAAAATTGACTTGTCTAACTTTAAAAATATCGTTTTAAAATAAACAAACTATATTTATTTATTTTATTCTAATTCTGAAAAAAAAATTCCTAGGTGTTTTTATTAATCTCAGGGTTATGTCCAGATTTTTCTCACAGGGTCCTGTTATTGTGAAATTGTGCAGTTTTTTTAATATTTTTAAAAATTCCGGTCGTAATTTTCGGAATTTGAAATTATCGTTATATCAGGTTACTTTGTATCCTTTACACATAAAAAAGCTATGCACTTTGATAAGTTCAATTGTTTTGTGATAGGTCATATTTTATTTTTAAATCATTAAATTTGTGAAAAGTTCAGTTTTTGAGGTGGTAAAGTCCTGTTTTTAAGACAAAGAATTTTGTGACGGATACTGTTTTGGAACGAAAAATTTTGTAAAGGGTCCAGTTTTAAGATGAGAATTTTTGTGAAATAAATTACCTTTTAAGGACCGAAAAAATTAACAGATAAACAGATCTCTGAAGCTGCATTGCTTTTGGAAAGCTCATACATAAGTTTTAATCATTTTATGTTGCTGGGAGTTAGATTATTTGAAATGTATCTAAAATATATTAGTATAGCTTTAGTTTGTCTATTTCATGTTAATGAAAAGTTTTGAAAGTTTTCTTTCTAAGTATATATGGTATTTTTTTTTTATTTTTTAAAATAAATACTTGATTTGTGAAGCTGTATGAATCCCATATTTTTTTCATGATATGTTGTTAAAAAACAAGGTAAATATCTCAATTCCCCAATATTCACTTCGTGAATATTCTTAAATATTAGGGTTAAAACACATTTGATAAAATTTTGATATAAACTGAAAAATATCACGCAATATACCGAATAAATTCGCCTAGAAAAAAGAATCATTATAAAAAATAAATTTGATTAGAATATTTAAAAGAACAGAAATTCTTATCTTTTCAAGTATTCTTTTAAAATTCAGATAATATATAATAAAAAAAGATAAAAATATATTCAGAAACACTTCAGATATATTCAGAAAGGTTTTAGATACATTCAGAAAAGTTTCCGATATATTATCAAAGATTTGCGATATATTCAGAAACTTTTTCGATCCGTAATGAAAGATTTCCGATATATTCAGAAAGGTATCAGAAATGTTCAGGAAGGTTTCAGATATACTCAGGAAAGTTTCATTACGGATCGGAAAGGTTCCGTGTTTTAGCCGAAACATTTTTCTGATCGAATCAGAAACCTTTCTGTTAGTATCGTGCAGCACAGGTCTCCGTTACCTTCAGAAACGTTTCTGAAAATTTTTTACAGTGCACGCACTTTACTGTCTTGCCATTCTTTTAAAGAGGCTTCTTTATTATTCCAAGCTTTGTTTATCTGTGTTTTTCTACAGTTAAACATTGGAGCAAATTTTTTTTCTGACTTTTCATATGCCCATTTATAATGTGTACACACTCTTCGAAGTTTAAAATTATTTTTTAGCTGCCCTTGTTAAAACTCTACTGAAATAGATCTGCATTGGGAGAACAGCAGAAGCAAGGGGTCAAACTCTCAAATGTGTTTGTATCACGCCGCCTTGATCTCAATAACAAAGGAGGAGGTAGGAACTTTCCTACAGGTGCATTTATATGTTTTTTTCTCAAAAACCTTCAGTGAAATCTCATAGATCATTCAACTAGTCTTTCTTTTCCAAAGGTTATGTGGCCATCAACAAAAGAAAGCGAAGTCTTAACAAAATAAAAAGGCAGTGATAAACCTGTCAGCTATGTTTCCTGCTCACCTCTGACCTTTAGATTTTCGACAGAAGTCATAATAATACATGAAAGGGAGCGCCTCACTGCAAGAAATGTTTTGCTTAGTAAATACCTAGTGTGTTCTAATCTTAAGAAGGCATAAAAGACTTATCTCTTGTGGGTTCATCAGGCATGCTGTTCTAGGAAGTGGGGATGATTCATATTCCATTTCAGGTGGAGGAACATTTATACATCTGTACCTCGAGCCACAATTTAAGTAATTACCAAATAATAATAATTAATAAATAATGACCAATTAATAATTACCAAAATTATGCCTCAAGTTACTCCATGGTTACAAATATGAAAATAAACATCCAAGTAAAAAATAAAAATAACGTGCGCAATTTTAAAAAGAGACATGAAAAATTAAATACAGTAATCCCTCAACATTCGCGGTTTTAACATTCGCGAGTTTTGATTATTCGCGAACAGGAAAATGCGGAAAACTTAACATTCGCGAGAATTTGACTTGGTTATTCGCGATTTTTTTAAAAATTATATTTTGCTTTTTCGGAATTTACAGTGGTTAAAGATTATTTCCCCTGTGTTTTCTCAGTATGTATTTACAAATCAATTTTCAGTTGTCTACTGGAAAAAGGAGCGAGTGTTGTAGGAAAGCAAAATAATAACTAGTCGGATGTGTCAATCCCAAAACTTTCTTCTATCTCACACAGGTTTCGCCTATACTAAAAATGAATCAGCACCAATTTATATCAATATCTAACTGAAGCTCAAGTTTTATTAAATTCCGTGCATTATTTCTTGAGATATGAATATCGCTAAAATCGTGTAAATCCTTCAAAATGCTGCATAGCAGCGCCACCTGCTGGGTGATTTTTACCAAAAACTAATCAGCACCAATTTATATCAGAGACTAACTGAATCTAAAGTTTTATTTAATTCCGAGCATTAGTTCTTGAGATAGAGCTATTGCGGAAATCGCGTAAAATGCTGCATAGCAGCGCCACCTGCCGGGCGATTTTTACCAAAAACTAATCAGAACCAATTTATATCAGGGACTAACTGAATCTAAAGTTTTATTAAATTCCTAACATTAGTTCTTGAGATAGAGCTATTGCGGAAATCGCGAAAAATGCTGCTTAGCAGCGCCACCTGCCGGGCGATTTTTACCAAAACCTAATCAGCACCAATTTATATTAGGGACTAACTGAATCTAAAGTTTTATTAAATTCCGAGCATTAGTTCTTGAGATAGAGCTATTGCGGAAATCGTGAAAAATGCTGCATAGCAGCGCCACCTGCCGGGCGATTTTTACCAAAAACTAATCAGCACCCATTTATATTAGGGACTAACTGAATCTAAAGTTTTATTAAATTCCGAGCATTAGTTCTTGAGATAGAGCGCCCACAAAATTTTTGTCACATACAGACAGACAGACAGACAGAGTCACAGACAGACATTTTCTAAAAATAGTCAAATCGTGACCAGGACCTTCTAAAACGTATAAATCCGTCGAAAACCGGAAGTCGAAAATTTTCATGAATCCAATACTTTCTTCTTGTAAAGATAGAAGAAAGTAACAACAGCAGAATACTCATTGCAATGGGGATATTAGATGTGGTAAGGTAACGGCATCTCCAATCTATTAATTTAAAATGTGCTTGTGCAGGTTCTCGTAGAGATGGAGCTGAAGCTGCACCTTACATAGAAAATAAAAGTACTTCTGAAGCATGTAGCTGTATTTAAATATCGTATTTTAATATTGTATCGCATACTGGTCCACTAATACATCATCATGTTTTTTCGAATAGAGAGAGTCGAAATTACCCTATTAAAAAAAAGAAAAAAAAAACTACGCTTTTTAGCTGTAATTATTTCTTTAGCCAGTTAATTTGAATTATCTTCATTAAATAAATTTTATATTTATGAATATGTGTGTACATTTACCTTCTACATATATGTTATGCATAACTTAGTGTTAATAAATATTTTCTTTTGTTCTTTGAAATGCTGTGTCACTCTGATTAAAATTTTATAGAACGTAACTCCTTTTTTAGTGCAGAGAGATATACTCAACATTCGCGGATTTGACATTCGCGAGGTTTTCCTGGAACGTAACCCTCGCGAATGTTAAGGGATTACTGTAATTGCGTTTCAAATAACTTCATAGACCGTGCATTTATAGAATATTTTTGTTTGTTTTGATAATGGCTCAGTTTGAGATGAAACATGTGTCAACCGTCTAATAAAACCTACTTTACTGTTTATAATATTTTCATTTTACACCTTTTAGCAATTAAAAAGAAGTACATTTTTTTTTTAAATTGAAAACTGTAATAGATTTTTAACATTTAATATATTATATGGTTGCCGAATGACAACACAAAAAAAAAAAAAGCATTTTTATATAAAATATATCAATAATGTATTCAAAAACAGTTTTGAAACATAGTAAAACCGATGTTTTTTAATTAGCTGCATGGCAGAGGTTAATAGCTGAAGATTTCGCTATTTACAGCCGACTTTTTGAGTCCGATCATTCCAGTGGTTTAAGCGCATAATTCGATTACATGTCTGTCAACTTTTATTCTATTTATATTATTTTATTTATTTATTATTGAAGTTTTAATTTTGCTATGGAATATTAGCTGGAAACAAATACTGGAATATTTATATTGTTTTAAATGCAAACGGATTAATCTTATGTAAAATGGGTTAATCTTTTGCAATCGGGTTGCACGCGATAGTGATAGATACCTTTTTTCTGTTTAATTAAGCTTGAAAATTATTTTAAAAACCATAAAAAACAGTAAATTGAGATAGAGGTTTCGAAGAAATTGTATTTGAAAGAACATTTTTCCCTTATTCGACGGTGTAAAAATTGAAATTGTGCGTTGTCAAGAAATTTAAAAAAAAATGCACTAAAAGCGAAATGCATCGGTCAGGTGTTGCCACCGTCACTCACGGACATGTTTTAGGTAGATTCCGTAAGAAATCTACCTATTACATTATCCCCTTTGTTGGAATTTCTGGAAAATATTTGCAGATCTACGCCGATCATGACTCCCAGAACCCAAAACCACCCCCAGTTCAAAGCTTTATCTATCTATCTATATCACTTTTTTATGGACACGATAACTTCAATAATTCTGCACAAATCTCTTCTAAACTGATACATAAAATAAAGGGACATAAAATCCCGGTCAAGTTCGTTAATGGGCAAAATCGGACCAAGTGGTGGGGGGGGGGCTTTTTGTGAAAACAAAAAAAACCCATAACTTCTTATTAATTATGATACATATAGAATCCGTTTAAAGTTATTATTACTATACACATTTAAATTTATTATTATATCATTAAAAATGGCCTCAAGGGAGGAGGGGGGGGGAATAGGAGTTTAAGAAGAAAAAAATTCACAAGATATCAAATCTTGATATTGTGTCAATTCACAAGATATCAAATCCGCTTAAATTTATTATAAATCATCTTAATATTATCTACAACTTTTATACAACCAACCCTTACAAAAAAAAAAAAATCCCTGCCGGCTCCGCCTACAGACACAGGTAGATTTCGAAGTGGGCGATCTCAACAGCGGCATCAGGACAAAAAGTTCATTTCTTCTGCAATTTCCAATAAACAGGCGCCCCATGTCAGCGTCTTCGAAATCTACCTGTGCCTGTAGGCCGTGCCGACAAGGATTTTTTACTTTATATATAGATATGTATGAAGCAAGACATAGAAAAACCTTACAACTGACCTAATATAAGCAACTGACAATTGCAAACACAACAACACTCACTCACTCAGGATTTTAGAGAATGTTTAATATAAAAATAAATTTAAAAATTAAAAATTGTTTAACTCTGGTGTGTACGCAAAAGCTACCAGTAAGTTAGTTTTTATTTTTCCATTTTGTTCTAGATAAAAAAGAAAGAAAAAAAGAAAGAAATATTCAAATCTAAAGAAAAATACATAGCTTTTCTTCTTTTTCTGAACAAACATCATATTTTTCTACTCTCGATTTTGTTTGTTATGCAACCTGCATATTTATGTGTTCCAAGCGCTGACATTTTATTGCTCATTGTGCTGTACAGAAAGCTTTGCATGGAAAACTCTGCGTTTTTTGTTAATATATGGTAAGTAATTTTCGGGTGTTTTATTACGTCAACCGTTCTTTCAGTGAGCCAAAACCTGTACTTCTCGCTCGCTCTCCTGAAAAATACACTGGCTTCCTAAAGTTAAGGAGCAACAGGTTTTTTTCAGTTTAACTTTCAAACGCCCATAACTAAACTTACATAGTTGACGTTTTCGGGCTTATGACATTTTTTTTTTATGGTTGACGTTTTCGGGTAACCCGACCTGCGCAGAATTCTAGTCGCAGGGGTCTGTCCAAACTTTTCTCACAGGGTCCTGTTTTTGTGAAATTGTGAACAGTTTTTTACATTTGTGAAAAATCTAGTTGTCATTTTGCGAATTTTAAATGATTGTTATATTCAGGTCAAGGCCGTTGCCAGAAAAATATTTCGGAAGGGGATATGCGGCCCAGAATTTTATTCTTATCTTATTTTATATTATTTTTTTACTAATTGAATAGAAGAGGTGTTAAGAGATTTTATTAAGCTTTATTGTGAATTCAAAAAATCCAATTTAATACAATTACAAAAGAAAATGTAAGCCTTTTTCATTGCAAATAAAATTACAATCTCATTTAAATACTTCTTCAGCGACGTATGGACTTTAGTGTCAGCCAAATTAATATTTGATATGTTTTCAAATGTTTTATTGCCGAAAATGCTTTCCTTGTATAGAATACGTTGGAACAGCTAAGTTTAAAGATATTTTAAACTTTCATTGCATTCTTCAAGAATTTGAGCTGAACAAGTTTGACGATCTGTATCAAGTTGTCAGATCGTCAGGCTGACAACTTGAAAAGACTGTTGTAGCTATTTTATTTTGACATTCAGCTTTTACAGATCCACATCCAATTCCAAAAAATTATAAATAATTTTAAAGATTTCTTAGAAAATGCATTTTTTCTACATACTAACGGAAGTAAACAGTAAAGATATGCTAGCAAATAATTTTGAATTTGGACTACAGTTAATTTTCAAATCTTGGCCATCTTGATTGATAGCTAATGGCTTTTTTTTACAGTCATCCTGACAGAAATTTCGGTGGGAGATCAAACCCTGGTGATCCCCCCATTGGCTACGGCCTTGATTCAGGTTCTTGTTTATACATTTTTAAGAAGATATCTGTATGTAAAATACACATATTTTCTTTATATATGTAAAAGTGACAGTCAGATTTTACTTTTAAATTATTAAATTTCTGAAAGGTTCAGTTTGGAGAAAGGTTTATTTTTAAGACAGAGAATTTTGTGAAGGGTCCTGTTTTAAGGTGAAAGGTTTTGTGAATGATCCTGTTTTGAGATGAAAAATTTTGTGAATGGTCCTGTTTTGAAATGAAAACAATTATGACGGGTCCTTTAATGGACCCAATTTCTTCCTAAACAGATCCCTGAGTCGTCAAACATATCTCATTGTTATAGGGTGCCTTTAATGAGATTTTTTTTTTTTTTTTTTTTTAACTTTTAAAAACAATTTCGGCCACCAAAAGTTTCTTGCATTAAGAGAATACCGACACTGATTAGATGTGATTTAAAACATACAATTCTAATTGAATCAAACTTCATTTTCATTCCTACGCCAGATTGTTTTTGTATTCTCTTCATAAGAAAGATTTGTAGCTAAAAACCTCAAAATTTTGTTATCGTGGTTAACGGAAGAAAATCATTGTGTTATAATAACACGTCGGTTTATTTTTCATCTAAATGTGCACATATTTGTAAGCTATATCCATAGGGGTGGATGGGGAGTTTTTTCAGAAATGATTTTTATATATGTATTATACAATATTTACATTTTTTTTAAATAAAACTACTAGTACGTGAATTTTTAATATTTTTGCATTACTTAAATTTCTATAGGTGTTTTATAATATGCATTAAAGAATTAAACGAAGATTTCTCTTTTTATTGCAGTTTTTAAAATTATTCTTTCGTATTGTATAGTAAATTTCGCCTAAAATTTTCAGTTTTACATATTTTTAAATTACATTTTGTTTTCCTAATTGTTTTATTAAAAAGATCTTTCCCTACGTTTGTTAAATATTAAATCAGAATTTTAAAAAAAATTGTTAATATTTTAACTCTGAATTCATAAATACAAAAACATTATCCAACTATGTTACTAAATGTAATAAATTTGATAAAAGTCAATATTAGCACAATTCCCCTCCCAACATCTGAAATTTCACATATAGGCTCTCAAATAGACGTAGTATCATTTCCAAAGGGGAAAAAAATACTTTTTTGGTGATACTTTTCAGAAAATAGAGTTCAAATTCCTTAAAGTCTTTCCAAAAAATAAATAAATAAAGTTTTCTATTTTGAATTCCAACAAGTGTTTTTCAAAGAATTCCATCACACTAGCTTTCTTTCTATTATTTGTTTTCCCAATAGATGGCAGCACTACACATTCACATCATAATACCAGAAAAAAAAATTGTTTATTGTAATACAGGATTTCTTTTACATGCAATTCTTATTCTTAACAAGTACTTATAATTGTTAGAAGATCCAATTTCACTTGACCGGAATAATTTCCATTTCAAATTCACTACAAATGTTGAGAAAGTATGTTACATTTAAATATTTTCTAGCAAATTTAACTGACGTTGTATTCTGAAAGGAAAATTCCATAAAGATTTTACTTTTACGACAAAAACTTTATACTCAAAAATTATTTACAGATGAAATCCTAATACATATTTACTATTTATTTATTATTTTTCATCGGGACTGAAAATTTTCAAAAATAATATTGTTAATTACTCTATCGTTGTAAATATTTTACAAAAAACCTATAGAAAACGAATTAATTGTTTAACATTTTAAATAAAATAAACCTTTCTAGATTTTATAATTATAATTTTATATATAAACTAGCAAGCTTCGCTCGCTGCGCTGGCTGGTTTTTCCAAATGCAGATATCGTCCATTGTACCTGAATAATTATCGGGTGATTAATTCTCATTTGTTACTTCTTACACTCCCAGAAGTTTTGATAAGCCAAATTTAAAAATTAAAGAATTTTTTTTAAATTTTTTAAAATACGAATTTGTATTTTATAGTAGTACATAGAATATTTTAAAAAGCTAATATTTCATAACAGAGTTCACCTAATTATAGAATCTACTTCCATAGTTCTATAACTAAATAACGTGGAACGATGTGTTATACATTACAACCTTCACCCAAAATCGCCTAACCAGGTAAGTCCTATAAACATACGGCCAAACCAGCGGCTGAGAGGTTCTGCTCTCAAAGCTGGTAGACGAGAGGTGCTGGGTTCAAACCCCTGTCGCGCTCGTCGACCTAATCGTTCGGAGTTTTCCGTGGTTTTCTTCGAACCTTGCCGTAAATACGGGTAAGGATCCCTTAGAAAGACCCCCACGGAGGGCACTCCCCCCCTAAGGTCTATATCCCAAGAGTAGATAATCGGTCGTCAAAAATCAACCAACCAACCAACCTATAAACATACGTTTAGCTGAACATGATCTATATAAGTGTTCGGATTGAATTTCTCATCAGTACTCTCGTGAACCTAATTTTAGAACTTTCTTCCATACATCTATAACTAAGCAACGTAGAATGGTGTGTTATACACAAAAACCTTAACCCAGCAATTACCTGACTGACAATGTAAGTTCCATAAAACTCCATTTCGCAGAACCTGAGTTATAAGCCTCCGGGCTGAAATTCCCATTCATATTCCGGTTGACCGAATTATAGAACTTTCTGCCATACATCTATAACTAAGCAACGTAGAATGGTGTGTTATACACAAAAGCCTTACCCCCAACAATTACCTAACTGTCAAAGTAAGTTCCATAAAACTCCATTTAGCAGAACCTGAGTTATAAGCCTCCGGGCTGAAATTCCCATTCATATTCCGGTTGACCTAATTATAGAACTTTCTGAAATACATCTATAACTAAGCTACGTAGAATGGTGTGTTATACACAAAAATCTTACAACAATTACCTAACTGACAATGTAAGTTCCATAAAACTCCATTTAGCAGAACCTGAGTTATGTTTTCGGGCTCAAATTCCCATTCATATTCTGGTTGACCTAATTATAGAACTTTCTCCCATACATCTATAACAAAGCAACGTAGAATTGTGTGTTATACATTAAAACCTTAACCCAGCAATTGACTGACAATGTAAGTTCCATAAAACTCCATTTAGCAGAACCTGAGTTATAAGCCTCCGGGCTGAAATTCCCAGTCATATTCTGGTTGATCTAATTATAGAACTTTCTCCCATACACCTATAACTAAGAAATGTAGAATGGTGTGTTATACACTAAAACCTTCTCCCAACAATTACCTAACTGACAATGTAAGTTCTATAAAACTCCATTTAGCAGAACCTCAGTTATAAGCCTTCGGGCTGAAATTCCCATTCATATTCCGGTTGACCTAATTATAGAACTTTCTGCCATACATCTATAACTAAGCAACGTAGAATGGTGTGTTATACACAAAAACCTTACAACAATTACCTAACTGACAATGTAAGTTCCATAAAACTCCATTTAGCAGAACCTGAGTTATAAGTTTTCGGGATCAAATTCCCATTCATATTCTCTGGTTGAACTAATTATAGAACTTTCTCCCATACATCTATAACAAAGCAACGTAGAATTGTGTGTTATACACTAAAACCTTCCCCCAACAAATACCTAACTGACAATGTAAGTTCCATAAAACTCCATTTAGCAGAACCTTAGTTATAAGGCTTCGGACTGAAATTCCCATTCATATTCTGGTTGACCTATTATAGAACTTTCTCCCATACACCTATAACTAAGCAACGTAGAATGCTGTGTTACACATTAAAACCTTAACCCAGCAATTACTTGACTGACAATGTAAGTTCCATAAAACTCCATTTAGCAGAACCTGAGTTATAAGCCTCCGGGCTGAAATTCCCATTCATATTCTGGTTGATCTAATTATAGAACTTTCTCCCATACACCTTATGACTAAGCAACGTAGAATGGTGTGTTATACACTAAAACCTTCTCCCAACAATTACCTAACTGGCAATGTAAGTTCCATACAACTCCATTTAGAAGAACCTTAGTTATAAGCCTTCGGACTGAAATTCCCATTCATATTCTGGTTGACCTATTATAGAACTTTCTCCCACACATGTTTAACTAAGCAACGTAGAATACTGTGTTATACATTAACCCTTTCCGGCACAGACAAAGTCTGTTCGTAAAATGAGAAACTGCTAACTGACACCGGAATTTACAAACGACATTTTTAGAAAATATGAACTCCTTATCTTTCAATATAGAAACAAAATTTTATTAAAATATTCTTGGTGCCATTTGCAAATTTGGAATTAAAATTAGGTGTGCCCGGAGTGGGACCACTGTGCCGGAAAGGGTGAAAACCTTCTCCCAACAATTACCTAACTCTAACTGACAATGTAAGTTCCATAAAACTCCATTTAGCAGAACTTGAGTTATAAGCCTTCGGCTGATATTCCCATTCATATTCTGGTTGACCTAATTATAGAACTTTCTCCCATGCACCTATAATTAAGTAACGTAGAACTATGTGTTATACACAAAAACACAACTATACACAACTATTACGTAAATGACAACGTAAGTTCCATAAAACTCCATTTAGCAAAACCTGAGTTATAAGCATTCGGGCTGAAATTCCCATTCATATTCTTGTTGACCTAATTATAGAACTTTCTCCCATACATCTATAACAAAGCAACGTAGAATGGTGTGTTATACACTAAAATCTTCCCCCAACAAATAGCTAACTGACAATGTAAGTTCCATACAACTCCATTTAGAAGAACCTTAGTTATAAGTCTTCGGACTGAAATTCTCATTCATATTCTGGTTGACCTATTATAGAACTTTCTCCCATACACCTATAACTAAGCAATGTAGGATTGGTGTGTTATACATTAAAACCTTAACCCAGCAATTACCTATTGACAATGTAAGTTCCATAAAACTCCATTTAGCAGAACCTGAGTTATAAGCATTCGGGCTGAAATTCCCATTCATATTCTTGTTGACCTAATTATAGAACTTTCTCCCATACATATATAACAAAGCAACGTAGAATGGTGTGTTATACACTAAAACCTTCCCCCAACAAATAGCTAACTGACAATGTAAGTTCCATACAACTCCATTTAGAAGAACCTTAGTTATAAGTCTTCGGACTGAAATTCTCATTCATATTCTGGTTGACCTATTATAGAACTTTCTCCCATACACCTATAACTAAGCAATGTAGGATTGGTGTGTTATACATTAAAACCTTAACCCAGCAATTACCTATTGACAATGTAAGTTCCATAAAACTCCATTTAGCAGAACCTGAGTTATAAGCATTCGGGCTGAAATTCCCATTCATATTCTTGTTGACCTAATTATAGAACTTTCTCCCATACATATATAACAAACCAACGTAGAATGGTGTGTTATACACTAAAACCTTCCCCTAACAAATAGCTAACTGACAATGTAAGTTCCATACAACTCCATTTAGAAGAACCTTAGTTATAAGTCTTCGGACTGAAATTCCCATTCATATTCTGGTTGACCTATTATAGAACTTTCTCCCACACATGTTTAACTAAGCAACGTAGAATACTGTGTTATACATTAACCCTTTCCGGCACAGACAAAGTCTGTTCGTAAAATGAGAAACTGCTAACTGACACCGGAATTTACAAACGACATTTTTAGAAAATATGAACTCCTTATCTTTCAATATAGAAACAAAATTTTATTAAAATATTCTTGGTGCCATTTGCAAATTTGGAATTAAAATTAGGTGTGCCCGGAGTGGGACCACTGTGCCGGAAAGGGTGAAAACCTTCTCCCAACAATTACCTAACTCTAACTGACAATGTAAGTTCCATAAAACTCCATTTAGCAGAACTTGAGTTATAAGCCTTCGGCTGATATTCCCATTCATATTCTGGTTGACCTAATTATAGAACTTTCTCCCATGCACCTATAATTAAGTAACGTAGAACTATGTGTTATACACAAAAACACAACTATACACAACTATTACGTAAATGACAACGTAAGTTCCATAAAACTCCATTTAGCAAAACCTGAGTTATAAGCATTCGGGCTGAAATTCCCATTCATATTCTTGTTGACCTAATTATAGAACTTTCTCCCATACATCTATAACAAAGCAACGTAGAATGGTGTGTTATACACTAAAATCTTCCCCCAACAAATAGCTAACTGACAATGTAAGTTCCATACAACTCCATTTAGAAGAACCTTAGTTATAAGTCTTCGGACTGAAATTCTCATTCATATTCTGGTTGACCTATTATAGAACTTTCTCCCATACACCTATAACTAAGCAATGTAGGATTGGTGTGTTATACATTAAAACCTTAACCCAGCAATTACCTATTGACAATGTAAGTTCCATAAAACTCCATTTAGCAGAACCTGAGTTATAAGCATTCGGGCTGAAATTCCCATTCATATTCTTGTTGACCTAATTATAGAACTTTCTCCCATACATATATAACAAAGCAACGTAGAATGGTGTGTTATACACTAAAACCTTCCCCCAACAAATAGCTAACTGACAATGTAAGTTCCATACAACTCCATTTAGAAGAACCTTAGTTATAAGTCTTCGGACTGAAATTCTCATTCATATTCTGGTTGACCTATTATAGAACTTTCTCCCATACACCTATAACTAAGCAATGTAGGATTGGTGTGTTATACATTAAAACCTTAACCCAGCAATTACCTATTGACAATGTAAGTTCCATAAAACTCCATTTAGCAGAACCTGAGTTATAAGCATTCGGGCTGAAATTCCCATTCATATTCTTGTTGACCTAATTATAGAACTTTCTCCCATACATATATAACAAACCAACGTAGAATGGTGTGTTATACACTAAAACCTTCCCCTAACAAATAGCTAACTGACAATGTAAGTTCCATACAACTCCATTTAGAAGAACCTTAGTTATAAGTCTTCGGACTGAAATTCCCATTCATATTCTGGTTGACCTATTATAGAACTTTCTCCCATACACCTATAACTAAGCAATGTAGGATTGGTGTGTTATACATTTAAACCTTAACCCAGCAATTACCTATTGACAATGTAAGTTCCATAAAACTCCATTTAGCAGAACCTGAGTTATAAGCCTTCGGACTGAAATTCCCATTCATATTTTCTGGTTGACCTAATTATAGAACTTTCACCCATACATCCATGACTAAGCAACGTAGAGCTATGTGTTATACACAAAAACACAACTATACACAACTATTACTTAAATGACAACGTAAGTTCCATAAAACTCCATTTAGCAAAACCTGAGTTATAAGCCTTCGGGCTGAAATTCCCATTCATATTCTGGTTGACCTAATTATAGAACTTTCTCCCATACATCTATAACTAAGCAACGTAGAATGGTGTGTTATGCACTAAAACCTTACCCCTAACAATTACCTAATTGACAATGTAAGCTCCATAAAACTCCATTTAGCGGAACCTGAGTTATAAGTCTTCGGGCTGAAATTTCCATTCATATTGTGGTTGACCTAATTATAGAATTTTCACCCATACATCTATAACTAAGTAATGTAGAACGATGTGTTATACACTAAAACACAACTATACACAACTATTACCCAATGACAATGTAAGTTACATAAAAATCCGTTTAGCAGAACGTGAGTTATAAGCATTTGGAATGAAAATCGCATTTTCAATTCATATGTATAGTACGAAGGAAAGTCATTAAGTAAGTCACAAAAGATAATTAAGTAATAACTTACAATGATATTCACTTCAAAACTATTTTTATTTCTCAACATATTCTCCACCAATATTTATGCACTTACATCACCTTTTTATCAGTGCCCCAACACCAGCTGCATAACATTCTTTGGGTTGCTGTCTCAGCCACATTAGGACTTCAAGTTGAACCTTTTCATCATCTGTGAACATCATCTTGCAACTTCTTCAACATCCACCATACTACAGCTTCGACTTTGCCCCAAGCGATTTACATCTGTTTAGTCCACTGAAAAACCATCTTGACAGCAAGATGATGTTCACAGATGATGAAAAGGTTCAACTTGAAGTCCTAATGTGGCAGAGACAGCAACCCAAAGAATGTTATGCAGCTGATGTTTGGGGCACAGATAAAACGGTGATATAAGTGCATGAATATTGGTGGAGAATATGTTGAGGAATAAAAATAGTTTTGAAGTGAATATCATTGTAAGTTATTATTTAATTATCTTTTGTGACTTATTTAATGACTTTCCCTCGTAGATACTCTATTCTGTCTCCAAATATTAAGCAAGAAACTATTGAGGGAAAATTTTTATTAAATTCTAATTTGGGAGATAATTTGGGATTAAATTATAGTAACCCAGGTGCTAATTTAAGTAACACTCTTTCTAATTTAATCAAATCCACTTTGTTTTATATTCCCCCCTTGGGTTTTACCGCAAAAAAAGATAATACACGATAGATAACAAGCTCAGAATTACAAATGCTTTACATGAACTTTTATCGTATGTACATGTATATGATAAAAAATAATAATCATACCGAATGGTATCGGTTTTCTCTTTAACAATCTTCTAAAGATGAACTTTTTATCGCACCATGTTGGAGTATTCAGAATGTAGAGATGTGGAAAGGCGGGAGAGGGAGGGTGGGAAGCGTCATGGAGTTTTTCCCATTCAAATGAAGTTTTTTTTTTTTTTTAATTATTTACGCGAGCTTTTTCAAAGACTTACTTTTTGTCTTCAATGTCTGGTAATTCATCTCGAAAAAATAACTCTGTACATAAAGAAGTACTATAAATATGGATTACATTTCTAATCGCAGTAAATCTGCATATAAAGGGCTTCAACGTCAGCTCTGCAAATCGCATTTTTATTTTAAATTTGGTCAATATTCGAATATTTTAAATCGCGGCTTCTTTCTTTCTTTCTTTTCTTTTCTGGTTTTTTTTTTTTTTTTTTCATATTAACAATAGGGCTTGAAATAGAAAAATCCATGAACCGGAACGCTATTTCAAAATTATAGTAGACTAAAAAAAATTTTTGAAAGTATATAGACAAATTTATTTCTAACCATGCAAAAATAGTTTTAAAAAAAAAAGTTACAGAGAGCAGAATAAGCTAATATGTATAAATATAAAGTACTACATTTGCGTGTCGGAAAACAGCGAACAATTTTCACTTTAATCGATATTTAACACGGAATAAACAAACTCCGTGTCTCTGCTAAGGCCTAAAGGGGCCTGATAAGGCCTGTTTCCATCTCCGTTATATTAAAAGAATTAAAAATCTTGGATTGGGGTCTGTTGTATTTACTGATTGCTGCAGTTTTTGGTCAATTTTTTAAATTGTTGATTTTATTTAGAGTAGGCAATCCGAGTATGCACGTTATTTACATTTGGAGATACTTCAGCCAGTCTCGGTCATCATCTTCTCAGCATCCAATGATACATGTAGTGGAATGATTGCATAAACCAAATTATTTTTATTGATAAATTTAAATGCTATAAATGTATCCCAAAACACTGCAATGTTAAATGCACCCGTGCGTCGTGCGGGACTATTAAATCCAATCTGAAATTCAACTATTCAACAGTAACTGTAACAATATATTTGTCCTAATTTCACGAACCGGAATATCGTTCACTTCGAGCCCTGAGTAATTACTACACGTTACATATGAGTTCAAGCTCTTTTTTCAGAACCTGAGCCCGGCGATTTGAAATCCGAACAAGCCCGAACCCGAACCATTTTGTAATCGGAGCTCGATACCGAAAGCACGCTGTAAAAAAAAAAAAAAAAAAAAAAAAAAAAAAAAAACACTTTAAAATTGTTTCAAGAATGATTTTTCCATTTAAAAATATCTTCTTACATCTATTAATCCGAGATACTCACTCATGACAACGTTTCGTGATCTTCATGTCTCTGAAAATCTGTGTAAAATAGTAAATTTGTTTATTTATACCCAACCCAAATATGGTTGAAACCTGAAAAAGTCACAATTTTTATTCTTTTAAACTGTCATCGCACATTTATGATAGGAAGACATGGGTTCTGTTTTCCATAGTCATTTTAGAAAAGGACTTCAATTAGAAAGCGAGGTTAAAAAATATATATCCCACGGCTCCTTTCAGGGCCCGACTTAGACTATCTGAAAACCCCAGAGCAAGCGTCATTCTGGAGGGGGGTCTTCCATCTATCCATGGAAATTGTTCGGGAATTGTGTTGAAGTGACTAGTATTAAACTTCATACCTATTGTATGCATACATAAATTTCGGACCAAGTACTATTTACATATTTATAAATATGGAAGAAAGATGGTCACAACTTTAACAGATGACAGAACACTATTTATTATTATTATTATTATTATTATTATTATTATTTTGTATTGGAATATAACGACTCGTGTGAGCTTTTGAAGTGTAAATACAGATCTTTCAGTCACTCTTGGTTATTTGTTATAATATAAAATTTTCTACCACATTATAAAATTTAATCTTTGTATTGCATCAGCATGCATTTGGGTTATTCCATAATATGAAAAGACAATTGCAGCACTTATACTAAAGCAACAAATTTCAACACTTGTTATGTTGTAACTTCAATCCTCATGCTCTAAAATTCTTTTGTATAAAATTTTATAACATTAGTTTTCTGATGATGTAGATTGTTCCTTTTTGGGGAGGAAGGGACATGGGGCACAGGAAGCAGAGGGTGGAAGTGGAGGGCTACAAAATGTTGTCACTTTTGACCAATTTTAACCATTTTGCACCCTTTTAACAAAATCTTGATTAAACCCAGAGGGGGCAGCTGCCTTGCATGCCCCTGCATAAGTCGAACTCTGGCTCCTTTATGTTACTAACGCTGACCGTGAGATAGATTATTTCCCCTTATACCCTATCAATAAAAAGAATATTAACAATTCCTTTTTAAATTACGTTAACATAAATATTTTGTTTTTGTCTTCTAATATAAATTCAGTGTTCATTATTTTATCAATCATTTCTATATTATATTCATGCAAAAATAATCCACATCTCATTTAGGGTATCATTAATCTTTAAAAGTTGACAGTTTCAGTAATATAATAGCATTTATTAATTTTTATCTCTCGTAAATAATCTGGATTGTTCCTATTACAACGTCACTGGTCGCTCCAGCATATTATGTCCCCCCCCCTTTTTTTTTAGCTCACAGGCTATCAAAGCTTGAGAGCTAATGTGCCCGCAGGTTCTGTATGTATGTACGTAACGCGATAACTCTTGATAGAAATATCCGATTTGCTTTAAATTTTGCTATATAAATTCATATTTGGTATATATCATTCAGATAAGGCGCTTCCCTGATTAGTTTTGGGGGTTCATTGGTTAAGTGTCAAGGGGGGAAAGTGGGCTAACCCTCCCTCCCCCCTTAATTTATATAAATGGGTTTCTCATGCAGAATTATTCGATTTGCTTCAAATTTAGTATACCGTTTTATTCTGATAAAGCGCTTCCGTTATTGGTTTTGGGGTTCATTGGTTAAGTATAAAGATGGGGAAACAGGGGACTAATACCCCCTTAATTTAGACAAATGGGATTTTCATGCAGAATTATCCGATTTGCTTCAGATTTGGTATTGATAAGACGCTTCCCTGATTAGTTTTGAGGGTTCATTGGTTAAGTATAAAGATGGGGGGAACAGAGGACTAATCCCGCCTTAATTTAGACAAATGGGTTTTTCATGCAGAATTATCCTATTTGCTTCAAATTTGGTATACAGGTTTATTCTGATAAGGCGCTTCCCTGATTAGTTTTGGAGGTTCATTGGTTAAGTATAAAGGGGTAAACGGGGGTAATAAGAGTATAATATACAATTAGTGTGACTAGCCTGTGAGCTCAATGCCATCAGTTTAACTGGGCACTTTTCTCTTCTTTTTTTTTATTCTTGGTTTTCCCTTCACTTTCCCTTTCCATTTCTCATTTCTATCTCAAGCTATAAGCTCAGAAGTTTAGTGCTTTGATGTCCCTGATGATGGCTATAAAATTTTAGCCGAAACTGTTGGAATAATTTGACTTTTAACTAAGTTTTAACCTTTCCATTTTGCACTGTTTTAGCAAAGTACAATTATGTACTGTTTATATTTTTAATCTGTATATGAATCAACGGTGTACACGTCCATTTTTAATACTTCTATTGTAATAGTATTTCTAATTCAATTCCCTTTCAAACAGATTTTTAAAGAATTGTAAAAACACGTTAAGAAACTTAGTCTACATTCTTTTTTTCTGAAAAAGCAATTTTTTTTTCATTTTTTCAATTTGTGAATAAGTTCAATTTTCAATTTGAGACCGAGCCCACCTCATTTCTACTACAAGTAATATTTTGATTAGCTCAAAAAGTAGTAGTTTCAAGTTCTAAGAATTAACTATTTTAAATTGTAACGGGATGTACGATTACATGCATTGATATTCCGAAACATTCATTTTCTCAGAATTTGTATGTAATCTGTAACTGTAGTTTAACAGTGGGATTCGATTATTTGCTTCTCTCAAACACTTCGAAAGTACAATACTTCTTTTATCATTATTATTTTATTCATATTGGATTTTCTCTTAATTTATTTCTGCATTTTTCTGCTTAAATTTAATGCATTATAACGTAAGTGATACAGTTCTTATTGGCTATTCGTTATAGTCCATTATATGAAATAGTGCATTTTATGGATGCATATGGATGCTGTTACCGACCGATGATTAAACACTCACGCATCGTATTATTTTTCATTTTCCATCATCTTTATTCCATTTCTGTTCCAATTTTGATTAAATCCTTTTTACTTCATTTACTCTTTTGCATCATATACATTTTTAAAACATTTAGGATTCTTAATATTTTGAGATTTTCTGGTAGGTTTTATTTACAAAGATGTATTCTATATATATAGATAGATATATATATAGATATAGATATATTTTTTACTATATTAATTAACGTAAAATATCATTACATGCCATCTATAAATAAGAGATTCTGCGATTTTTGTTATAAGAACATAAGCTATTTTTGATTATATATATATATATATATATATATATATATATATATATATATATATACACACTATATTTCCAATGATGACCGGTCACTTGCGATTTTAGACATTTTGTTAAATATCTGGAAAGATACATAAGGAATTATCCTGTAACTTCAGGAGTGTAAACAACATAATAAACGTCATATAAGGAACGTCTAAAAGGAAGTAAAAAGATGAGAGGTTGTATCAAATATAGAATGAGAGACACTTTATTCTTATTATGTCAACTTTGATAAGCTAGTACATTTGGATACAACCCCTCATCTTTTTGCTTCCTTTTGGGAACAGCGAAATTCGAGCTTATTCTATCGACGATTACTATCAGAATTTTCAAGCTATGTTTTTGAGACTTTCATAAAAGTTGGTCTATACATTTAGCTAATATATTATGCACAGTATATTTTGATTGAATTCGCGCATGCGCAGTGAAACAATATTTAGTAAACCTGTTCATTTTTCATACAATTTTTATTATTTTTTAATTCTGATTGCAGGGTATTGTGTATAATTTTGTTTGTCATATTTTCTGAGAAAAACTTGTTTTTATATTAAAAACTCTGCAAATTATAAGCAAAAAAACTTGGTAAAATTTGGGACTGTTTTTATAAAAACCTGAATTTCTCTTCGAGTATACATGATATCTTCATACAAATGAACCCAAATTATTACAATAATCCAATTAATCATAATCTACAGTTTGAATGCGTTTGCAATATTAGTTTTTACAGGGTTATCCAAAATATATTCGTTTTTCTTCAATTTGTTGACGGCCCCTTATGGGGTTTCGAGAAAAAATCTTCACGGAAATATATGACGTTTATCATGTTGTTTACACTCCTGAAGTTACAGGATAATTCCTTATGTATCTTTCCAGATATTTAACAAAACGTCTAAAATCGCAAGTGACCGGTCATCATTGAAAATATAGTGTATATAAAATTGTGTAATACCTTTGAATTTCAAAATACATTAAACAAGTTATTGCATCAAATCTAACCAAATCTCCTATTTAAAGATAGGTAATTATAAAATGTATACAGAATCTAAATAAAACATCATTTTCCAAAATAACCCTAAGCATAATAAGTCAATTCAAAATTATTAATGATGGTAAATAATCCACTAAATGCACTTGAAATTAGCTGTTATAAAAGTGAATTTTGAAACTGCAAAGGATGAACAAATGATACAAAGAAACAATAGTAATTATTGTATAAAAAATAATAAATAATAAATACACAGTAAAATGCGGAATGCAGCTATATTAACTATGTATTTCCAATATATATGCTTTATTATATTCCATTTAAAAGCTTTTCTTGTTTTTCAATCTTGTTGTAACAATCGTTCGGGCACGAGGAAACATGATTTTTGGCATAAAGCTGGTGTTTTCTACAGAAAACGATTGTTCTTTGCTTATAATTGTAGATTCCCTGCCCTTGAAAAAGTGATTTACATTATAAGCTTTCATTTGTGTTTATACTCTTGTTTTTTTTTTTTCATTTGAATTAATAATATTTCATTTCTTAGGACTACATAATTTAATTTGTAATTTGACTCTGCTATCTGGTATTGTGATTTCATTGTGTATGGTCAATTTATTATGTTTCAATGGTTTAATTTTACATTAAGTTTATGTATATATATGTTATATAAAAATTTTATTTCGCAATATTCGTTTAAGATTATTCTAAATTCTGACATATTCATTATTTCCTTATTTCTTAATAATATTTATTCCTATTTAATGTCCTTTTAAAAGTAATAACACGTATATTAATAATTATCTTATTTCAAATCTTAATCTAACACTTTAAGTTTATTCGTAACTTTTATCAACTCTCCAATCTATAATATTCTGAGAGACGCTAGTTGTCATTTCGAATGTTTTTTAAAAGCCATTTTTTTTAATTCCATGCTTTGCTTCACGCGCTGGGTATTTTTACTTCAAAATCAATGCGCAGCTGGGATAGGGATTCTTTCTTGTCAAATCTTCTCCATCGCACGTCATTCGCTTAACTTAATTTCGCCTCTCACTGATTGGCTCGTGCGCTCGTTACGTCGCTTCTGTAACTGTACGCGCAGTTAACAAAACTCGACTGCAAGCATTCGGAGAGCAGATTTTTGTCGTGTTTGGAAGTGCTGACCAAAGCGTTATCTGATGTTCTGCGACTTAGAATTTCACAACAGCCACTTAAGATCTCTTAAATGATGTAGTGAGTTAATCGTCAAGCCTGAGGGCTATAGGTTTATACCTGTAGCCTCGCAGTGGTGTAGTCGAGGGGGGACGCGGGGGGACGGCGTCCCCTCACTTTTTTATTTTATGTCGAGCGTCCCCTTACTTTTTATTTTCAAGGGGGACGCTAGAGACGCGAGAGGACGCCATCTTTTCAAACTTACTAATTTTTTTTTTAATTATGAGCACACCAATAAATCAACAATTTTAAGAAATAAGGCATTGATTTTTAATACTTTTCAACAACATGGAAAGTGTTTACGGTGTCAGATCGCTTGTCTGTCTCCATCTGTTCGCATTCTACTTGTAACTTCCAAAAGTTTGCTTGAATTTCGACAAAATTTTATGTATATTTTTTCAATGTAGCCTTATCGCTATTGTGAATTATGTGTATAGCATCAGTATTTCGTTTACGAGTGATCAAAAAAGAGTTCTTTCATATTACTGTTTACTGGGCGGAGATTGTTTGAAATACACATAAATGAAGTAATGCCATATGGTATTGAAATTCGTTACAACATATTACCGATCAAAAATAGCATTTATCGTTCGTTTACAGGGTTAAAAAGTATTTCGAAACAACATGAGCTATTAACAGTAATTGTTTGCAATGCATGGAAAACGGTGCACGAAACATTTATAGTTATTTTACAAGGCCAAAGAATCCGGACACATTGTCAGACGTGGGTTCAGTTGCTCGAAACGTGTTTTCGATTATATTTTGTATTTTTCAGCTGAAGAAAATATTTATTTGCTAAGTGATACGTAAATGATATTCGCATACAGGACCACACAAAAATAATCCAAATACACTACCGTCATGACCGGATGTTTCTTGAAATGCGTTTTGCAGCTGGTTTAAATTTTAGTGCGTTATGTGATGAGCATATGATCATTAATTTCTATACATGACCACTCAAAATAATTCGAATGAATACGTTACCATTTATAGATAATTATTGCTTGGTATGTGTTTAAACTGAACGAAATTATATTTTCGATAAAAAAAAACCCGCTAGACATGGTTTTCCTTCACACATTGTTGCACCAAATTAATTTTACAAACCTTTGTGTGTAATGAATATAATATATAGGTATACAGTGTCTCTGTGTATTATAAAAGTTGAAACGCACTTTAATTTGTTAACTGCTGGAGATAAGTAGATAACGTAAATTATAAAAAAGTTTAAAATAAAGTAAACAAAAAATAATATTGAAATAATATTGTCAATGAAATAATTATCTTGTTAATTTTCAAACATTTATACAATAACTCTTTATGCGGCTCTTCTATTCAAAATTTGTCCGTCAGAAATTTTTTCCTTTTTGCTGCAATAAAATCATTAAAAATCTGCATATATTTAAAATTAAATTTAAAAAATGAAGGAAGAAAGCTGACTTATAAAACCTTTTCGAACCATTTAAATATTACTTTATCAATGAAAATGGTCCTGTGCACATATTGGCGATAGCATTTTTAGAACAAAATTAAATATTAAAGAAAAAGAAAAAAAAATGCATCGCAAGTGTATCTACATAAAAAGTTGCACGGGCAGAAATCATGTAAAGAGACAGTGTAGTTTTAAAAGAAGTTCACTTTTTTACCCGCTTTCTTTTATCTTACATTTCTGTATGTATGTGACAGTCAAATCTTGTGATTCATTTTTCACCCACTTCCTGTTGACGTAGAGCTTTGAAATTTGGAATGTATATATATGTATACCTGAGGAAAATACATGAATTGGACATTATTTTTTTAAAAATTAGATCAGTGGGGGGGGGGGGGGTCAGTCAACGTCGGAACAAAAATGGCATTTACCCCCATAGAAATAACATTACGATTGTTTAATTGAAAAAAATAGCTCCATTGTTTCAAAATTCATCCATTTTCACCATATTGCTGCCCGCATCAGTATAACATCATTGAGCGACGCGCACATTTGTGCTTTATAATATAAGTTGACTTTTTGTGTTGATTTTAATGAAAATATGTTTTTTTTTATATTTAATTTATTTTTATTAACGTTAAAAGTAATTTTATTAGGAAAGTGTTTCTTAAATAAGTCATCTGGCACAAGCATAAGTATTATTTGCCATAGAAACTCTACTTCAAAATTATATCTTTAAAAAAATTCCGCTCAATTCTTTAAACTCTTTTATAGAATGGCATGGATTCAAATCAGTTTATAACTAGGTAGACTTTTATATCGCTATTAATAGTGTGGTAACATTCACTGAGACGATTCCCACATTAAAATTTCAATTCATCGTAGAGAATATTTACGAGTTAAATAACTTCTATGTCAAATTTGAAGTTTCTAGTACTGATAGTTTCAGAAGAATAACAACTTTTATTTCAGCACTTAAAATTTCGAATATTTTAAAAGCCATTCTTCGTGAGCATCTGCATGTTTAATAGCTACCAGATACATCGTGATGAAACGAGTTTAGAAGATTTACTTAACAATCAGGGCTCCCAAATGGTCCGCTTTTTGAATACCAATATTTTCTTAGAAAAATTTTATTTTTAGATTTTTCTTGTAAATTTTGTAGAAACAACCTTCGGAAGTAAATTTTTGCAGAAAAGTTTTAGAAACCTACTAAGAAATTTTCTGTTAAAAAATATTGGTATTCAGTTTGTGAACCATTTGAGAGCCCTGGACAATTCATCCTTTTAAAATGTAAATTAAAAAAAATAATAATAAATAAGATTTTACGAGCATGTAAGTCCTGAAAGTATATGTGTGCCAAGTTTTAAGTGAGTTACTCTTGCTCAAATATTTCCACATAAATCATGATGAAACCAATATTTTTGAACGTCTTTCTCCATTTCATCCCGTAAAAATTCAATACTTACAGATTAGAAGTAACCTAGTAACTGATTTAAAGAGTTACTAATTCTACAAAAATCTTGATAAAACGCGATTTTCAGAAATTTTCTTTATAAGGATACTGGTCTATTTCACCCCTTTCAAATTCGTATTGGGATGTTCGGAAAGTTCCTTTCATTTGGGAAAACTAATTCGTACCGGAAAATTCTGCCCATCAATTGACATTAGGTATTGAAATTAATGTCTAATAATTAAATGATAGAATTTTCCGGTACGAATTAGTTTTCCCAAACGGAAGAAACTTTCCGAACAACCCAATATTTTTTAAAAATCCGATGTGGGCTATCATCTGAATCCTAAAAATAGTCTTTGTGTCAATAAAAAGTATTATTTATGGGTTATCCTCGGCATCAGTCACATTTTTTTTTTCCACAGAAACTGCACATATTTCTACTTCTGGTCAAAAAATGGCTTAAAAATTGTCTTAGACACGAAACACGTTGTTCAAAATTTTGTACAGAGTTTGGGCAGTGGCATATATAATCCAGAATGTTAAAATAATCTTTTCATCATATATAACATACCTGCGAAATTTAATCTCAGCCGAAAACACCGTTTAAATGCTATCCCGCTCAGACACATACACATATTGACTCATTGCAAAATCACCAAACACAGACTTTGGGAATCTTAAAGAAAATACCGACTCGCACACATGCATACGCACATAGAGAATTGTTACAGAAATGGGAAAAGCGGATTCAGGGAACCTATAAAAGTAAAGATATAAATTTCATAGTCTTTTTTCTTGTCATGATTATAATATTTTCCGTACACTATACGTGTCCGTAATGTAAAAATGCAATAATTTTCAATGCTCTTAGTATACAATAGTTATTCTATATGACTATCTCAAAAATAAACAGTTAACAGGTACGAATTGGTTTTCCCAAACAGAAGAAACTTTCCGAACAACCCAATATTTTTACACGCTGTTCAAAATTTTGTATAGAGTTTGGGCAGTGGCATGTACACTAGGGTGGATCGATGTTATATGGTGAAAAAATAAATATTATTAATCAAAACCTACCTATGCGGAAAAGATGTTCTATTTGATGGAGATTAAGAGAAAAATAATTAAAAAAATTAAATCTAAAATTTAATACTGCCGCAAAGAGTTTGAATTTTCGAAAAAAAATTGGAAAAAGACCTAATTTTGGTTAGAGGATTTTTGATTCAAAATAATTGTTTTTATTTTAATCAAAACATACCTATGCGGAAAAGATGTTATCTTGTATGGAGATTAAAAGAAAATTAATAAAAAATAATAATTTCAAAATTTAATACTGCCGCAAGGGGGTTGGATTTTCGAAAAAAAGGGCAATTCCAGCTTTTTCATTCTCCCGCTTTATCCTTCCACCCCTCCATAAGTTGGAAGCGCTACGTCATGGAATCTTTCCTACGTCATATGATACGCCCACGTGGCTCTGAATTAGGGCTCCTATAATAGTTAAAGGAGCCTTACTCTGAATAATACTGGATAAACGTGTTCCCACCGCTCGCTCATTCAGTTCAAAGCTAGCGGCTTACGGAACCGGGCGCTGTTCTCGGAAAGTGAAATAAATTTCGATTTCATTGCGTAAGTTTTCTTTCTAAGTGTATTGTGTTGCGTAGTATACTTTGCATATAATCGCACCATGGCGATGTTAAGAAAAGACATGATTTTCCCTATATATTGGTCTGGTTGTGATAGGCCAACGAATATTCTTCCTACCTACAGTAACGTAATAAAGTGCGTATGTTGACATTCAAAAGAATACCGAAGCAAGGAACCATTGTCTACATCTACATTTTCCTCCTCATGTGAAGAAGTTGCTAATAAGTTAGAAGAGACCTGGAAACGAGCTTCAATCCCAATAATTGACCACTATAGCATTTTGAGAAAATTTCGATTATACCACGACAAATATCGCGGTCTTCTTAAATCTTACAAAGCCAGAAAAAGGATTGAAAGTTATCGCAAGCAGATTGACGTTTTCCGGAAAAATGCAAATGCTGTTTTTGATATATCGGCGTGTACTTGTAAATCATTTGAATGTTGCTTCTGTAAGAAAGAACGGAAAGTACCAATGAACGAGAGAGAACTTCTATTAGACATGCGAACTGTAAAAAAAATGGTAATCGGGTCGCTGGATCTGAAAGTCACTTTACAAATAACTAAGGCCGAAAAACAAAAATTAAAGCAAGGGCGATACGTGGAGAAAAACAAAACACTGCCTGATGTTTCTTCCAGTTCAATATATTTGAATATGAATATGAATAACGGGTGTAAATTGAACCGGCGTATGTGCGAGCATACTGACTTTTCTTCATCATCAGCTATCATTGAAAGCGGCGCCCAAAATGCTGACGGTGTCACTGTCACATCTGTAGTGACGAAATTACATGCCGTAGCAAAGACATTGGACCGTTTTGGCATTTCGGACCGAGCAGGCGCTGTCATCGTGACAGCTGCGCTTCAAGATGTGGGCATTATCTCACAAAGCGATGTATCGAACGTCGTTGACAGAAATAAAATTCGACGTGAGAGAACAAAGGCAACAACCACGCTACCGTCTCAGTCAGTTGTGAAAGATTCTGACCATGACCAATTTGGTTTATACTTCGATGGACGTAAAGACAGGACTATATCACTAGGAGATAACAGAAGAAAAGTCATAATAGAAGAACACGTAAGCTTGGTAAAAGAACCTGGTTCCGAGTACATCGGACACGTACCTGTAAATTCTGGGAGAGTGCAAGTCATTGGAAAAGACATCGTAAATTTTTTGTCCTGCATTGACAACAATATAGATGTAACAAAGTTCATTGCGATCGGTTGCGACGGAACATCTATTAACACAGGTGTTAAAGAAGGTGTTATTCAAATTTTAGAACTGATTCTGAAGCGTCCACTACAATAGTTTGTGTGCCAGTTACACGTCAATGAGATTCCACTACATCTTCTTTTCGCGTACGTAGATAGAACCCCGACTGGTCCCAGAAGCTTCACTGGTGGAATAGGACCTTGTTATTAGGAGAAATGGGTTTTTTTGCCATCCTGAAAATATCCTGATATCGATGTTACCTGACGACGGAACTCACATAAGGCAATTGGCCCTTCGAAGAATTCTAAAAGTGAGCGAAGTTAAACGGTCTACTGCAATCCCAAACATTTCAACGAATAATATCAGTACCTTCAATTTACCATCTTTTGAACTTTGTGCGGCGGATTATATTGATTTGATTAAATGGGAAAATGTGACAGAACCTCTACTAACTGAAAGATTTAGTGACGACATGATTTCAGAAGCAATAGTAAATCCAGCAATTATTCCGGCGGTAATAATAACTACTATCAAGGAGTTTCCGTGCCACACTCAAGCTACAGAACGGATAGTCAAAACAGTCACGGAAGCATCTTCTGCTGTTTGTTGATCGTATAGAAGAGACGGTTTTATAAGAAATCGCATCGAATCACGAAACCTCATGCCAATTTTCAACACCAAACGTGCTTATCGCCCAGTGTAATTTCGACGATTTTATAGGTTTTTCTTTATTTAATAATAAAGAAGCTGGTAAATAAGAAGCTGAAGTTTATTCTTGTAACCAAGTAAGTGTCCTCTTATTGCAATTAATATTTAAAATTACTAAAATGTATATTTCATTTAACAAAAATCACTTTAACTTTTTACCGTAAAACGACTCAAATACATAAATTTCAAACATCTTGCGGAAGTATTAAATTTTGAAATTAATTTTCTTAATTATTTTTCTCTTAATCTCCATACAATAGAACATTTTTTCCGCATAGGTAGGTTTTGATTAATATTAAAACAATTAATTTTATTCAAAAATCATCTAACCAAAATTATGTCTTTTTTTCATTTTTTTTAGAAATTTCAACCCCATTGCGGCAGTATTAAATTTTGAAATTAATTTTTTTAAATATTTTTCTCTTAATCTCCATACAATAGAACATCTTTTCCGCATAGGTAGGTTTTGAAATTGTGAAAAAAAAAATTTTCGATCCACCCTAATGTACACTATATGGCCATTAATGACTGGCAACTTTCAATTTTAGACATTTTGTCGAATATTTAAAAATATACTTGTTAGATTCTTCTGGAATTTTAGGATCCAAAAGAACAGGTTTGACTTCATATTTATCATTGTTGATTTGATAAGGAGGACAAATAGGGGACAAAAAAAAAATTATACTTGGGATCACTCTGTAAAATAAAATGCACCAAATGATCTATCGCTATCAGAATATACATAGGCAGACGTTGTACAATATGTGTATTCATTTGTGTAAGAATAGCATGTATGGTAATAGAAATATAACGATTTTTTTTTTAATTAAAAAAATTCTTGCATGTTTTTTGCTTATAACATACAGGGTTTTAAACCAAAGTTAACGCAAGTTTCAGAAAAATTGACAAAATGTAGTAGAAACAATATAGTGTAATTGGAATATAAATATATTAAATATTTAAGGAAATATGGGCAGTTGTATAAAATAATTTTTATCTGCGCATGCGCGAACGATAACAAGGAACTTTTTGCATAATTTAATAGTCAACTCTATGGAGCAACTTATTAAAAAAAATCAGTCAAATATCGTAAAAACTCAAAGAGATATCGGCATTAGAGAGAGCTGTTTTTTAGTTTCTCACTAAAACTCGTTGAATGATAAGGGATTTTCCACAAATTGTCATTTTTTATTTTATACTATTTTTCCAATTTTTAATGATTAATGTTCTCTTTGAAAAACTACCCTAACGAGCTTATTCGAACAAAGAAATAATTAAAAAATCAAAGGATCCATTCCAAAAGTATTCTAACCTGGTGCAATAAAGTTTTGGAAGGCGAACTAAAGAATCAATAAAAAATGAAATCTATACTAATATTATAAAGGAGTAAAGATTGTTTGTTTGTTTGTTTGTAGGGGGTAATCTCTGGAACTACCAAACCGATTTCAAAAGTGATGGTGGCAAATTGATGGTGACAACCCCTGCTCCAACATAGGCTATATTTTATGTCGGTGCCACTAACACCAGGGGGTGCAGGAGCAAAAAACGTTCTAAAATTGCGATTTTGTAGCTGTCAAACTGGCTATCAAGCCCTGAGAGCTTGCCAGCCGGTTCTGTATGTATGTATGTACGTACGTAATGCGATAACTCTTCATAGAAATATCCGTTTTCCTTCAAATTTTGTTTATAGGTTCACTGTGTTAAGGAGCTTCCCTGATTAGTTTTCGGGATTGATTGGTTAAGTATAAAGGGGGGGAACAAGGGGCTAATCCCCCCCCCCTTAATTTATATAAATGGGTTTTTCATGCAGAATTATTCCGTTTTCCTTCAAATTTTGCTTATAGCTTCACTGAGTTAAGGCGCTTCCCTGATTAGTTTTCGGGATTGATTAGTTAAGTATAAAGTGGGGGGGCTAATCCCCCCTTAATTTATATAAATGGGTTTTTCATGCAGAATTATTCCGTTTTCCTTCAAATTTTGTTTATAGGTTCATTGAGTTAAGACGCTTCCCTGATTAGTTTTCGGGATTGATTAGTTATAAGTATAAAGGGGGGGGGATCGGGGGGCTAATCCCCCCCTTAATTTATATAAATGGGTTTTTCATGCAGAATTATTCCGTTTTCCTTCAAATTTTGCTTATAGGTTCACTGAGTTAAGGCGCTTCCCTGATTAGTTTTCGGGATTGATTAGTTAAGTATAAAGTGGGGGGGCTATTCCCCCCTTAATTTATATAAATGGGTTTTTCATGCAGAATTATTCCGTTTTCCTTCAAATTTTGTTTATAGGTTCATTGAGTTAAGGCGCTTCCCTGATTAGTTTTCGGGATTGATTGGTTAAGTATAAAGGGGGGAACGGGGGGATAATCCCCCCCCCCTTATTTTATATAAATGGGTTTTTCATGCAGAATTATCCCATTTCCTTCAAATTTTGTTTATAGGTTCACTGTGTTAAGGCGTTTCCCTGATTAGTTTTCGTGATTTATTGGTTAAGTATAAAGGAGGGAACGGGGGGCATATCCTCCCTTATTTTATATAAATGGGTTTTTCATGCAGAATTATTCCGTTTTCCTTCAAATTTTGTTTATAGGTTCACTTTGTTAAGGCGCTTCCCTGATTAGTTTTCGGGATTGATTGGTTAAGTATAAAGGGGGGGGAACGGGGGGATAATCCCCCTTTAATTTATATAAATGGGTTTTTCATGCAGAATTATTCTATTTGCTTCAAAATTTGTTTATAGGTTCATTGAGTTAAGACGCTTCCCTGATTAGTTTTTGGGATTGATTGATTAAGTATAAAGGGGGGGAACGGGGGGCTAATACCCCCCTTAATTTATATAAATGAGTTTTTCATGCAGAATTATCCCATTTCCTTCAAAGTTTATTGATAGGTTCACTGTGTTAAGGCGCATCCCTGATTAGTTTTCGGGATTGATTGGTTAAGTATAAAGGGGGGAACGGAGGGCTAATACCCCCTTATTTTATATAAATGGGTTTTTCATGCAGAATTATTCCGTTTTCCTTCAAATTTTGTTTATAGGTTCACTGTGTTAAGGCGCTTCCCTGATTAGTTTTTCGGGATTGATTGGTTAAGTATAAAGGCGGGGAACGGGGGGATAATCCCCCCTTAATTTATATAAATGCAGAATTATCCCATTTCCTTCAAATTTTATTTATAGGTTCACTGTGTTAAGGCGCATCCCCGATTAGTTTTCGGGATTGATTGGTTAAGTATAAAGGGGGGGAACGGAGGGGGCTAATCCCGCCTTAATTTATATAAATGGGTTGTAGTAACTCCTCTATACCGACCCGATAAAAGATGGTGAGTGGTAGCGAGATCGGATCGTTGGCACAGAGAATTTCTCGCATAAATTAGAAAATAGAATTTTATTGTATAACAATGTTAATTCTAATGAAAAATATATACAAGACGTCAATACAGCATTTAATTATTTTTCGTGAGTCAATCGCTTATAAATTAATGACCTCTTGACTGCAAGTGTAACTGAAACAAACAAAAGTCTCTAAACATTACAGACAGTCGTGACTACAAAACTAAGTTCATTCGGACCAAGGCTCGTCCGTTCCTTCTCTTCGGAAGATCTACTAATACTCGTTAATTCTGAGTCTAAGAACTCTCACTCTCGCACTTGGTGTGCTTTTTCACTTCGCTGGGATTTTCACCGGATACCTGCTGTATCAATTCTAGAGGTCGGACCTCACTAGCGCTTACACCACGCTGAGTTCGAAACTGACATTTCCTTTTCCCTTCTCCAGAGAGTCAACACTCTCCTTTTCGATCTCTCCAAAAACTGTCCTCTCTCACTTTTTCATTCTCGCAGGAGAACTCCTTCTAGGGGCGGGGGCTTTGTCGAGGCGGGCCCCTCGAAACTCTCCAGCCTCTTAGCAGCCTTGAGATCCCTCTGTTTCGTTTTCACTAAGTCCGTCATTGGACGTTCTAAGACGAAGGGCAAAGTTTCGGGCGCAAACCTAAAAATCGTGTGCAGAGATTGCTTCTCTCGCAGATGAACTCTTTCCCACGAACTCGGCAAGGATCAAAGCATAAGACCCCTCTTTGGGTAACGCCTTACCACTTCATGACTGTCCGAACTTTCCGCTCACAGTACAATAGAATTCGGCGTCTGCTAGTCTTCCAGGCAAAAATAGCGAGGGAAGGTATGCAGTTAAGTGTACTCACAGGAAATGCTTCCTGTGAGTGTGATGCTTCCTTTGTCGCCTCCCAGGAACATTCACAATATAGTTTGTTTCCGTAATTATTGACTCCTTTCTTCCCGGCCCTATCTGACTATCTGACATTTTAATTGGCTTTCTGGTAGTTAAAACTAAAACCTCATCTTTCACATTAAGCTTCCGTTTTACCGCCTTTCTGTCAAACCAAAATTTCCTCTTTTCTCGTTTTTCTGACACATTTTCAACGGCTAAAACTCGACCTCTTTTTAACCTGTTCGTGAGATTAAACACACATCCCTTCACGAATTTATTTTCCTCCGTTTCTCTTATCCATTCTCCAAATACTAACGCTTTCAAAAGCTTTCTAACTTTTCGATGCCAACATGCAATACTATCGCTTATTGTGCGACACACTCTCGGATTTTTCAATTTAACACCGAACCTTTTTAGAAATGCGGTAGTTAAATCGTTTATCAATCTTTTCCCAAGGTTCAAGTATTCTGACACATTTCCTTTAACTTTCCCTTTCCCTAAGTGTAATGACACTTTTTCTAGGCACGCGCCAAAAATATCTACCTGATAAGGCAATGGGACAAGCACCTGCTTCCCCACACTCACGCGATTGTTTCTGGCTTTTGCCACTATCAAAGAATCTCCTGCATTACAATGCGATTCTTCACCTTCCGTTTTTTTACTAATCTCTTTGAGAGATTGATCTCTGTCTAATTCAATTTGACTATCCTTCCCTCCAATTTCTGCTAAGATCCAAGATCCCTCACATGTCGACAAAGGCGATAATCCCTTATCCACACTAACCAATTCAATAGGGCTTTCTAGATTTTCACCCTCTAGTTTTGAATTCAACGCTTCCGCTTCACTGCACTCGCGAAAAATTCCCCCTTCCTTTTCTTTTACTGAATTCAAAGTTTCCGCTTCAACATTCCCGCTAGAAATTTCTTTTTCCCCCTCGGAAATCATAATTTGTTTATTTACCGGATTCGGAGCTAGGCCACACTTTTCTCTCGTTTGAGCGCGTGTCAAAACTGCATTCATCAATTCGGGTTTTTTCTTCGCCTGTTCTAACAATTTCTGAGTGCGATTACCCAACAAATAGTAGTACATATCTGAATTTCTATTGTTAATTCCTGCCTTGGTTTCAATGACCCCCACGCCTTCAATTTCTAAAGTGACCTCTGCTATAGGTAAACAGTATAATTTACTGTCCAGCGGAGTTTTAATCCATACGTGATCTCCATTCAATTTATCTTGACTGACCAAGTCGTATGCGATGATATCAATTTCACTCCCAGTGTCAGTTAAAGCAGTTGTCTGAATTCCATTCACTAACACTTTACTCAAATAAGGGGAGAAGGTTTCTTCAAGTGTCGGTTTACTTATTAAGTGACCGGCCCGCGCAGCATCTCTCTTTTTAATTTCCGGACAATCTACTTTGTAGTGCCCGCTTCGAAAACACGCGTAACACTTGACTTCTCGCCTTTTTTTCGTAAACTCTTTCCCTTTCTTTATGATCATCGCGATCCCTCCAGTTAAAGTTAGTCTCCGGATTTCTGTTACCGTCTCGCCCATTTTCAAAAGTCTTGGGTCTTTCAAATTTCTTCTCTAAAGGGAGTTTCGGATTCCAAGTTTTTTTAGACGGGCGCTTGATTGCCTCGTACGCATCTAAAAGCCTCACTAACTTTTCGGGATCTTTAATCTCCGCCCAGTTATCTATAAAATGTTCGCGCATTTCTGGAGACGCTCTCCGTTTGATTTGGTCCGTGACAAGCAAATTTTTCAAACCCTCAAAATCCGAAACTTGTAAGCATGACAGCCATCCTTCTAAAAAACTATTAAGTTCAAAGATCAGGTCCTTCCAAACTGAATTAGGATTTCGGGGATGCTGACTAAATTTTTGTCTGTACGTCTCTGCATTCAAACGATATCGTTCTAACAATTTTTCTTTCACATATTGAAAATCGTCAATTTTGTCTTCGGGTTCTCTCAAAATTAACTCGGCCATTCCCACAGGTAATAATGATAGTAAGTTCGTCACCAACTCATCCGAATTTAGATTACATTTTTTTGCCTGTCTCTCGAATAAATTCAAAAACAACGAATATCCGAATTCTTTTCATCAAAGCGATGCATAATTGTTTTTAGGGGTAAATGATTCGTTCTAACTGAGATGCTACTGGATGCGGTACTCCGGTCATCTGACTCTTGTGTCGCCTTTAACCTAGCTAACTCATGTTCGCGTTCTTTTTCTTTTTCTGCTTTCTCCCACAATCTTTCTTTCTCTAACTGAAGTCTATCATTCTCTTCCTTCTCCGCCAATAACTTATTTTCCCTGTCTTTTTCTAACAGTTTAATTTGCGCTAAGGCTAGCTCTTTATCAAATCCCTCTGACGACTCTATTTTTTTTATAATTTTCGGTACAGTATCATTTTCCTCTAAAATGACCTCAAATTCGTAAGCTAACGTTTGCAAATCAGCTTTCCTAAAATATTTAAGCTCCGACATTTTTAAAGTTTAAAATTAGAAATTATCTTTCCCACAATTATAAAACAATACAATAAGATTTAATGCTATTCCTACCAAGTGCTTCAAAATATTACCAAAATATACACTCATAAAAAAAAGGTACGCTTAACAATAATATATAAGAAATATGCAACATATAAAAATAAGCAACCCTATCCTATCGTCCACATTCACCTTGGTATTTGGTTATAAAATACATATGGGATAAATTCTACACAAAACAAAAATTTCAAATTCAAAAAGTACAGTAAAAATATTTTAAATTGCAAAAGTCTCATTCAATTCCCTTTTTTTTTTTTTTAATCAATGGTGGTCTTAATCTCTGCATCCACTCTTAAAAAATTTAGAATAATTCACAAAAAACATATAAAATCAACTCTGTTATCGTAAAATATGAAATGCGTTCAATACTTTTTTTTTTTCAATGAACTCTCATTTATAGATTCAGCTAAAATTTTGTAACACTGCACAACTCTCAGTTTGCATTAAATTAATTCAACAATAATTTAATTTTTAACTACAAAATTTGTCTATTAAATAAGTTACAGTAATCTCGGAAGTATCTCATCATACCTTTTTTTTTCTACCGGAAAAATTTCTCAAAATATTTACTCTCACAAAAATTAACATACAACTTTTTTTTTTTTGAAGCCTACAACACCTATACAAACACTAATAACAATTAAAGCCACTCTGAGTATAAAAAGAGCTTACCTCCATTACTAAGAGTCTTTCAGGGCGTCAGAAGCACAGACTTCAGAGATTCTCAGGAGCACAGACAGGGTTCTCTGTCACACTTTTCGGATGGGGGACCACTCTCCAGAATTCTTGGTAGATTACTCTTTCTGATGCTGTGTTGATCCACAGGGGCGTCTAAGGAGACTCAGGTCACAAGTCACAAGGAGACTCTTTCTTGGAGCACTTTGATGATTTAAATTTCAGAGTCCACTCTTTGTCTTTGAAGATTGTCATTAATTTCTGCTAATTAATCCATCACCGCAAGCCACCAGTTGTAGTAACTCCTCTATACCGACCCGATAAAAGATGGTGAGTGGTAGCGAGATCGGATCGTTGGCACAGAGAATTTCTCGCATAAATTAGAAAATAGAATTTTATTGTATAACAATGTTAATTCTAATGAAAAATATATACAAGACGTCAATACAGCATTTAATTATTTTTCGTGAGTCAATCGCTTATAAATTAATGACCTCTTGACTCCAAGTGTAACTGAAACAAACAAAAGTCTCTAAACATTACAGACAGTCGTGACTACAAAACTAAGTTCATTCGGACCAAGGCTCGTCCGTTCCTTCTCTTCGGAAGATCTACTAATACTCGTTAATTCTGAGTCTAAGAACTCTCACTCTCGCACTTGGTGTGCTTTTTCACTTCGCTGGGATTTTCACCGGATACCTGCTGTATCAATTCTAGAGGTCGGACCTCACTAGCGCTTACACCACGCTGAGTTCGAAACTGACGTTTCCTTTTCCCTTCTCCAGAGAGTCAACACTCTCCTTTTCGATCTCTCCAAAAACTGTCCTCTCTCACTTTTTCATTCTAGCAGGAGAACTCCTTCTAGGGGCGGGGGCTTTGTCGAGGCGGTCCCCTCGAAACTCTCCAGCCTCTTAGCAGCCTTGAGATCCCTCTGTTTCGTTTTCACTAAGTCCGTCATTGGACGTTCTAAGACAAAGGGCAAAGTTTCGGGCGCAAACCTAAAAATCGTGTGCAGAGATCGCTTCTCTCGCAGATGAACTCTTTCCCACGAACTCGGCAAGGATCAAAGCATAAGACCCCTCTTTGGGTAACGCCTTACCACTTCATCACTGTCCGAACTTTCCGCTCACAGTACAATAGAATTCGGCGTCTGCTAGTCTTCCAGGCAAAAATAGCGAGGGAAGGTATGCAGTTAAGTGTACTCACAGGAAATGCTAGAATGACACATAGTGCAGCTGGATGTCGAAGCTCAATTCTTTACAGGGTTTTTCATGCAGAATTATCCGATTTTCTTCAAATTTTGTATATATATTCATTGTAATTAGAGATTTACCTGATTAGTTTAAGGGGTTCATTAGTTAACTATGAGGGGGGTAACGGATGACACCCCCCCTTAATATATTGTTTATTTCTTTATTTTTCGATGGGCTTATTTCAAATTCTTTGAAATAAGAGTATAATATACAATTAGTGTGAATAGCCTGTGAACTCAATGCCCTCAGTTTAACTGGGCATTTTTATTTTTATTTTTTATACTGAAGGAGCTAGAAATTTGAAATTTGTCATTGTAGTTACTTATAAGATGTAAATGCTCTCTAAGAACAAAATAAAAAAGAAATTGAAATTTAAAAGGGTGAAATGAGCGAAAAGCGTTCTAAAAACAGTCTAAATTACAAATCTCTGGAACTACAGAACCGATTTCAAAAGTAATGGTGGCAAATTGATGGGGACAATCCCTACTCCAACATAGGCTATATTTTATGTCGGTGCCACTAACATCAATGGGGTGCAGGATCGAAAAATGTTCGAAAATTGCGACTTTTTTATACTGAAGGGGCAAGAAATTTGAAATTTAGCATTGTAGTTACTTATAAGATGTAAATGCTCTCTAAGAATAAATTTTTAAAAAATCGAAATTTAAATGGGTGAAATGAGCGAAAAGCATTCTGAAGTCATTCTAAATTACAATTTCTATGGAATCTCTGGAACCACGGAACCGATTTCAAAAGTGATGGTGGCAAATTGGTGGTGACAATCCCTGCTCCAACAGCCTCTTTAATAAAAAACTATGCGTTGCTGACGGTTGGGTTTTTCGCTAATTGTTGCACCAGATTAATCTCGGAAAATGAAACATTTGAAGTTACTGAAAAAAAAATGATAGCTCAAAAAGTATTTGTCAGAAAATTGTTAGACAAACTGCGTTTGAAAGGTAAAACATTGTATTTTTCTTGATATAAATTTCAAATCTAATGATTATGCCGTTTTTCAAATATTGAATTTCAAAAATTACCAAATTTTCCAATGCAGTACCATAGCGAAACCTTCATGCGTAAAAAGATAATGATAAGGGCGACGTGTTCTGACGTGTATAGTGGCTATAGCACGAGTCACAAATTATAGTAGCCTTATTATTCTGTTAAAATATAAAAGTTATTTATGAAGTGTCAATATTTTGTTTGATTAAAGGTTCGTTAAAAGAAATTGACCAGCGTAGCGGGCGTAGCTTGCTAGTATAGTATAAAAATTAAACATGACAATTTGTGGACAATCCCTTATCATTTAGCGAACTAAAAAACAGCTCACTCTAACGCCGATATCTCTCTGAATTTTTACGATATTTGACTGATTTTTTGTAACAAATTGCTCCATAGAGTTGACTATTAAATTATGCAAACAGTTCCTTTTTATCGTTCGCGCATGCGCAGATAAAAAATATTTTATACAACTGCCTATATTTCCTTAAATATTTAATATATTTACATTTCAATTCAACTATATTGTTTTTACTATATTTTGTCAATTTTTCTGAAACTGGCGTTAAATTTGGTTAAAAACCCTGTATGTTATAAGCAAAAAACATGCAAGAATTTTTTTAATAAAAAAAAAAATTGCTATATCTCTATTAATATACGTGCTATTCTTACACAAATGAATACACATATTGTACAATGTCTGCCTATGTATATTCTGTAGCGATAGATCATTTCGTGCATTTTATTTTACAGGGTGATCCCAAGTATTATTTTTTTTCTTTAATTTTTTTTTTTTTTGTCTCCCTAATCATACTCCTTATCAAATCGACGTTGATAAATATGAAGTCAAACCTGTTCTTTTTAATTCTAAAATTCCAGAAGAATCTGACAAGTACATTTTTAACTATTCCACAAAATGTCTAAAATTGAAAGTTGCCGGTCATTAATGGCCATATAGTGTATAATCCAGAATGTTAAATAATCTTTTCATCATATATAACATAACTGCGAAATTTAATCTCAGCCGAAAACACCGTTTAAATGCTACCCTGCTCAGACACAAACACATATTGCATCATTGCAAAATCACCAAACACAGACTTTGGGAATCTTAAAGAAAATACCAACTCGCACACATGCATACGCACATACATAGAGAATTGTTACAGAAATAGGAAAAGCGGACTCAGGGAACCTATAAAAGTAAAGATATAAATTTCATAGTCTTTTTTTCTTGTCATGATTACAATATTTTCCTTACATTATACGTGGCCGTAATGCAATAATTTTCAATGCTCTTAGTATACAATAGTTATTCTATGACTATCTCAAAAATAAACAATGTCTAACAAAAGTCTCGTTGTGTGGATTAGTGTTATTAAATTACGAATTCTATTTCAAATACGTATTTTCACACATGAAATAAGGTTAACAATATTTTAATTTATGGGAAGCTATGAACGACCAACAGATAAAAAACTTAAAATTTATTTAAATTAAATTGATTAAATTTAAAATTTAAAATTTAATTTTTCAATTACTTTTCTCTGCAATTCAAAATGAAAAGCAAGATTCATAATCAAGTTTGCCCTATGGGTGATACAGATACAGACCCTAATGATCGAGACTATGAGCGTCCCCCCCACTTTTTTCCCCAGGACTACACCACTGGTAGCCTGTGTGAACTGTTCTAGCATTTTTCCTGTTTATGAATAAATGATTTATCTGTGAAACTGGTTGAGTATTATTGGAGAAATTCCAATTGGGTTCCTGTTTGCCTTCATTAAGTGCCACGACTTTCAAGTTACCGACTGCAATCGTTCACCACTTCTAACCCGTCTCGTGAGTTTTCTGCCAGTTCTCGTGAAAAATTAATCCTCGTAGAAATCTAACACATATATATATATATATTAATGAAATGACATGGGCGAAAATCAAAGGAAGAGATAGAATAAAAATCAAAGGTAACAATACTACAGAGATTAAACATAATAAAATGAAAATGAAAATATAAAATACTATGAATATCTTATGGAATCGTCAGAGGAGCTTCATAAAAAACTTCATAGTAAAGATGTGTTATTTCATCAATTTTCTCAGTATAAAGCCTAAAAATGACAATATTAAGCTCCTTATAACATATAAAACCCCCCAAAATATGGAAAGAATCATTATCCAATAAGTAAATAATGATCCAACTATAATATATAAAAACTAAATAATAATAGACACAACTCACCATTATATATCCACCAGGATTATAAAACCATACTTGCCAATCATCTTGGCGAGAGAGGGGGTTAAATAAAGAAAACATGCTTTGTACAAGAAAAAATATTTAATATAATTGTCTTGCTTCAATATGGTAGTCAATTGAAAATTAATTGATTTCATTTATTAAATATGTTTTATTGATCAGGCGTCTCTACAAGTGTATGTACTATGTATATATATATATATATATATATATATATAGTATATATTTTTTTTATTTTAGGGAGGCTAAAAGCTGGAAATCTCGATTTTAATTTCAAAAAGTGCTGAAAATTTAAATGATCATCATGCGGTAAGTATTAAACGTTCAAAAATGGAAATTTTACAATTCTATTTCTTGGAGCATGTAAAATGTTTTACTAAATATAACTTATAGAATCCAGGAACCGTATGAAATTTAACTTTCGTAACTTTTTTTAAAAAATAGCTATTTTGGCGTAAATGGATTTTCATATGCTGAAAAACATTTGATTTTTTTTTTTCAATTGAACTATACCTTTAAATTTAATGGTTTAGAAATAGGTTTAAATAGGGACACCCTATATATATATATATATATATGAAGATTTAAACGTTTCTTTAAAAAAAAAATTATCACATTATTTGCTTATACTACAACATGAAAAATTTTGAATTAATTTCCCAAAACTTATGAAAAATTTGACAATGTACAAGTAAAATATTATAATGAAATTTGAAATGAATACATTGAATATTCGATGAGATATGAGCATTTATTTCCTTTCATAATTGTTTAACCCCCTACATAAGCAATTTATATAAAATTTTTAGGTAAATATTGTGAAAATTCAGACAGATATCAACAATATAGTGAACTACTTTTAGTTATTTTCTAAAAGTAATTGGATGATAGGGTTCATAACGATGATAAGATGATTTCAGTTACTTTCTAAAAGTAGCTGCATGATAAGGGAAACTGATTATTTAACGTGTTTTCCCTGGCGTTTTTCCAGTTGGTTTTTCCCAATAAGTTCACTAAGGATGGTTTTTGTAATATGTATAATGCCTCTTACGTTTAATATTAAAATAAACTTCAAACACATTTGGGGGGAAAATGGGTTCTACAATTACAATCTTTCTCTCTCTTTATTGCATAAATTTAGTTGAATGGGTCAGCTGAACTATTGTAATATGTATCTACAAAAACAACTTTTCAAAAGTAAAAAAAAAGCCAAGCGTAAAAAAAAAAAAAAAGTTGTGGCTAAAAAATGGTGTGATATCAAATTTCCAAGCTATTATATTACTTTTTTAACTTTTTTCCATTAAATAAGTTATCATATATATAAGTCGAGTGCCTACGTATATGTTAATAGAAATCGTTTTCTCCTGTACTAAATACATCCTAACGAGTTTCTGAAAATTCAATTTTTTTCAAATTATGCATGATGGGCTTGGCGGCCATCTTTGCATATTATTCACAAAATTCTAAGCATCCAAATCCGTAGTTAAAATCCGAAGTTCAAAATTGTTATTTAAGCAAATATTTTAAGCGTTTCATTTATAGATTTGTATGATCTGAAAATTGTGTCTTAAGATAATGATGACTTATCTTAAAGATTCATCTTATGATTTATTTTTTACAGTAATTAATAATTTCAAACTAGTAAAAATCAATTTCTCAAAATATCAGCCTTATCTAATTTATTTGTCCGTAGTTAAAATCTGAAGTTCGAAATTGTTATAAACATATTACATTGCAAACATATTACGCTTTTACTTTAGAAATTTGGGTGCTTAGAAATATGAAAAGATGGCCGCCAAGCCCATCATGCATAATTTGAAAAAAATTGAATTTTCAGAAACTCGTTAGGATGTATTTAGTACAGGAGAAAACGATTTCTATTAACATATACGTAGGCACTCGACTTATATATATGATAACTTATTTAATGGAAAAAAGTTAAAAAAGTAATATAATAGCTTGGAAATTTGATATCACACCATTTTTTAGCCACAACTTTTTTTTTTTTTTTTTACGCTTGGCTTTTTTTTTACTTTTGAAAAGCTGTTTTTGTAGATATCATTTCTTTTTTTTAAAACAGAATAAACATAATTTAAATAATCTAAACATGAGAAATAATTTAAAATTACATTTTACTTTCAGTCATTGTTTAAAAGGTTAACTAGAAATACCAGTAGATTTTTAAATTAAACTAATAACAACATACTAAATGTGGCTTGTTATAATACTTGTTATCCCCCGTTAAAAAATATCACTGACTTATCGATGAAATGAATAAAAATGCAATACGTACATAGCGTGTCAGCGCTGCATTTGAAATCAAACGTGATATCACGCTCTTTTATTATTAGCACTAGCTGGCATCGCCCGCTAGCGGACCCCTAATTTATATCGGGGCCTCGAATCTTGTAAAACCTCGAATAAGATAAACCTCGAACCGAACGAACCTCCGACCTGGTTCTCCGCTGCCTTCGGCACCGGATAATCCCTTAATTTGCACATCGAATAGTATAAACCTCTAACCAAACTAACTTCCGACACGGGTCCCCGCTGCCTTCGGCACCGTATAGCAGTCGTGCTGCGCACGCTCAAGTTCCATCTTCCACCACCAGGTAGCGCAATCTGTTCTGTATGAACCTCGGGCACTGAAATCGTTAAGGCTATAGATGTCGAGTCGAATGAACTGTACCCCGTCGTGATCTAGCCCATAGAACCAGAGATAGAAAAGTGCCCCCTGGTGGTGAAAAAACGAACTAAAATCGGAAAGCTCTATTGATGTCGAGTCGAATGAGCCATACCCCGTCGTGATCCGACTCGTAGGAACAGATATAGGACAGCGTCCCCTGGTGGTGAAAGCTAATCGCGCTTGGGGGGAAAAAGGGGGGATGAACACCGGAGATGCATAATAGGATTAAGCGGTCACAGACCTTTCCAACGATGTATCACATGAGGGGTATGTGCAAAATTTAGAAAATACCCCCCCCCCCCCCTGCATATTATGATTAAGCGTTCACAGACTTTTCCAACGATATATCACATGAGAGGTGTCGGCAAAATTTAGAAAAGTGCCCCCTTTGGGTGGGAGGGCTGAAAGTGGGAGGATGGACCCCGAAGATACATAATATGAATAGCGGAACAATTTTTAGAGTTTCTGAAAGCTGATTTTTATTTATTTATATTTATTTATTTATCTATTTTTTATTTTTTGTTTATTATTATTTTATTTTTTTTGCGTTGCCCTGTGCATGTTTGGAATTTCTTAGCAATTTCTTAGATTTACCTTATTTTATTCAATTAAACATTGTACTGTTACAATAAATTTAAATGGAAACTTCACTTCTAAAACAAAAATAATTTAACAACTGGATTTCATTAATTTATAGGAAAACTAGCAAGCTACGCCCGCTGCGCTGGTCGGTTTCTACAAATGAACCCTGAATCAAACGAAATATATCGTTTAATTTGACCTTGTATTTGAAAGCAATCTGTATATTTACGTGGAATATCCTTCCACATTACTGAAAAATGACGCGATTGCGCTATTATATTTTCTAATGTGCAGTCAAAATTTTAGCTGTTAAGGACCAACTCTTTTATTTGGTCATTTACAGTTAGGGTTTGCTAAAGAATGATAAAACTATATGCAATATACTAAAACCATCACTAAAAATTATCGAAATAACAATGCAAACAAATTAACTAACAAAATCCATTCAGAAGAAGTTTTTATAAAGGCTAATCTTTGATAATCTGATTATTGAACTTTTCCACATAATTCTAAAGCAACAAAACGATATAAAATATACTAAAACAATCCTTACAAATTATCTACTTAACAATGCAAGTCGCAAAAAATACGCCCAGTAAAAACTATCAAAAAGGCTAATATTTCGGAATCGGGTTCACTTGACTATATAACCTTCACACATAACTGTTGGACTAAGCAACGTAGGACAATATATAGTACATTAACACCATTTCTGAAATAGCATCTAACTAACAATACAATTCTCATCAAAATCCGTTCAGTAGAACTTTTTTAGAAGGCTAATCTTTCATAATCGGAATCAAATATTGAAAAGGCTAATATTTGATTAAAAAAAAATGGTCACCCGATTTTCGAATTTCCCCCTATAATTCTAGAACTAAGCAACGTTATATAATAAAACGTTCCCTAGAAAATTATTTAACAGTATAGGTTCCATCGAAATACATTCGGCAAAATCTTTTAAAAAGGCTAATATTTCATAATCGGATTGATCTGATTATAGAACTTCCCAGAATAATTATATAACTAAGCTACGTAGAACGATATGTTATACATTAAAACCTTCCCTTAAAAATTATCTTAGTTTAAGTTCTACGAAAATGCATTCAGCAGAACTCGAAATATAAGCAGCCGGAACGAAATTTCATATATGTAGAAGTAAATAGAAGTATATTGCCATTAATATAGTTTGCATTTGAATAAAAAAAGGTACTTTTCGGTTAGCCGGGCATCAGTGATATATGAACACACACACACACACACACACACATATATATATATATATATATATGTATGTATATACATGTATTTGTGTAGATATATGTGTATATATGTGTGTGTATATATATATATATCACTGGCGCCCGGCTAACCAAAAAGTACCAAAAAAAAAAAAAAATACTGCGAAAATGCAGTCGTACACTTGAAAAAAAAACACCTTTTGTCCTAAAAGGCCTCTCATCAAAACTGTTTTTCTTTTTTTTTCTTTTCTTTCTTTTTAAAAAAAAATAAAATTAGTAACAGTTTTTTCTTTTATTTTTCCAGATGTATAGCCATTTCAATTTTTTCTGTAACAAAAAAAGACACTTTTTGGCTTAAAATCAAATTGTTTGGGGTCAAAAGTAAAATCAAAATCGCCAAAAACAAAAGATAAATCGCCAAATTTGTTTCAATAGAAATCTTGCCCCTTGAATAATGTTTTAAGCATTATGAACATTTCTAATCATGTTTAAATTAAATATTTTCGTTTTATAATATTCTCTCATCAAAACTCTTTTTTTTTCTTTCTTTCTTTCTTTTTTTTTTTTTTTTTTAAATAAAATTAGTAACAGTTTTTCTTTTATTTTTCGAGATGTATAGCCTTTTCATTTCTTTCTGCAACAGTAATGATCGCCAAAAAATTAGCAATGGTAACCTTTTCGGCCAAAATAACAGAACTTTCTATCATAATTCGATAGCTATTATACGTAGAACGTTGTGTTACATACTAAAACCTTCCCTGAAAAATTATCTCTCGAACAGTGCAAGTTCCATCAAATTCCATTCAGCAGATCTCGAGTTATAAAGGAACGGAACGAAATTTCCGTTTGTGTTTTATATATATAGCGAGGCTAACGAAAAAGACAGGCTACCGCGGTGCGTTCCACTTATCTTTTTTTACAGACCGCTAGAGTGACGTGATGCTCTTTTCGTACACCTGCATTGGTGGATTCGAGCCTCACGTGATTCTCGCGGTCTGTAAAAAAAGATATGCGTAAAGCACCGCGGTAGCCTTTCTTTTTCGCTAGCCTCGTATATATAGTAGATGACGTGAAAGGTATTCCTGCGAACGAAATGCCTGTCCTTTACCGTGTTTTTTTATTTTTAGAAATAAATTAATCACATTTAATTCATTTCAAAATTTTTGTTTACGTTTGGAAAGAAATTTTAAATGGCGATAACTCTTAATGTATACATTTTAGAAGGTACATCTTCCCTCAAAAACTAATTTATTTTTAAAGATCTTTCTAAAAACGTAAATTATATATTTAAAACATAAATACTACGTCTGATTACTTTATTTTACAATATTTATAAGAACACGCATTTTATCAGACAATTAAATACACTAAACAAACATGAGTGAAAAATTGACCTGGGCCTGGACTCGAACCTGGGACCTTATGCGTACCATGCCGACGCTCTGCGACTGAGCTACCCAGATCCATATCTGTAACCGGCAATTTCTCATACTTATTCATGTTAGAAACAATCATCTACCACAGTTTGCAGTCATATTTAATTATTTGATAAAATATGTGTTCTTATAATTGTGAAGTTTTATTTTAAAAAAAAATATCTTCAGAAGAAAATGGCTGACTTGCAGATGAAATTTGATGTGGTTATATTATAACCTGTAACTGATTTGTGCTATTTTAATACAGATGGTAGATGGTCGTTGGCGGGTTTTATCTCTGTTTTGGCATAATTTTTTAATCGCCAAGTTAATTAACAGTTTTTTTCTAATTAAGGATAGAAAATATTTTTTTTTTACACTGAATTTTATAAAAGCACATAGATTACGTAATTACTTGTCCAAAAATGCAATCCTTTTTTTATTCTGCCCAATATTAAGGCCTGTAGCTTGTTTGAAAAAAAAAGTTTGACGAAGAAAATAGTGATCATTTTAAGTAACTCGACGTTTTTTAAAAAAAGCTATATCTCTGTTTATAAATCACTTATGAAGATGAGTTTGGTCTTAAATTGAAGAAATTCTTCCTTAGATTCTTCTAGTTTTCGTTTTTTTTTTCCTACGACGCTTGGTTTGTTTGATATCTGATATTTTAATCTGGCATGTTTTGTCGATTTAACATTGCGAAGTTGCTTTCTGTATATAAGCATTAGCGGTCTTTATTCCAGTTCTTGGCGTTGTTTGTGTGGCGTTTTTTTTTTTAAGCTTGGCTTGGCAGAGCGACCGCCCTGCTTGATAATGCGTCTTACGTTTAATATTAAAATAAACTTCAAACAAATTTGGGGGAAAAATGGGTTCTACAATTACAATCTTTCTCTCTCTTTATTGCATAAATTTAGTTGAATGGGTCAGCTGAACTATTGTAATATGTATAATGCGTCTTACGTTTAATATTAAAATAAACTTCAAACAAATTTGGGGGAAAAATGGGTTCTACAATTACAATCTTTCTCTCTCTTTATTGCATAAATTTAGTTGAATGGGTCAGCTGAACTATTGTAATATGTATAATGCCTCTTACGTTTTAATATTAAAATAAACTTCAAATACATTTGGGGGGAAAATGGGTTTTACAATTACAATCTTTCTCTCTCTTTATTGCATAAATTTAGTTTAATGACTCAGCTGAACTAAGACCAATGTCTAACTCAAAAGTAAAGTAGTTGAGAAAATGTGTTTATGTGATTTGTCTGTCCGTCTGACTGTCTGTCCGTGCTCTCACTCTCGTAATTATACTCGAATTGTTATCCGATTTTCATATGTTATTCAGGTTTGTTTCGGTTTATTTCGGTATGTTATTCAGGTTTGTTTCGGTTTATTTCGGTATGTTATTCAGGTTTGTCATCGGTATAATTTAAAAGGACCACTGAGGTGCATTACAGGATAATTTCTATAGATTATAGAGTGCGTAGCGTTTATCATTCATTTACAGAGACTCACAAAAGAATTTGGTTAAAGGATTGCTATCATCGATAATTTCTGGAAGAACGTTTTATGTGCTGTGGTATGCATTTTTTAACTTATCTATTTTTTGTGTATTACGTGGAGTGTATAAATTCTGTAGATCATATACAAGGTTGCCTAAAAGAATTCGTACTCATTACACTGCAAATTTTTATACACTTTTCAGAACACTTATTCTGTCACCTTTTTTAGAACACTTTGAAACGCACTTTTTGAAACAGTTTTTATGATACTTCTGAGAACACTTCTTTTGTTCAGCATACTTTCTAGCGCACTTTTTGAAAGCGATGATTTCATAAGTGTGCCCAAATGTGCTCCCAATCCGTTCTCAAATGTGTTCCCAAGTTTAGATTTAACAGATATCCTGAGCAGAACACTTTCGATACACTTTCTGAACACATTCTTTATAGCTGAGCATATTCGGAACACATTCGGTACACATTAAGGTAACTGGAACACTTTTTTTGAATCAAAGTGTTCCAAATGTGTTCCCAATGTCTGTTGGGAATTTGCAGTGTACCGGATATGGACAGCAATTGCTGAAAAGGGATTTTTACTGAGTCATGTGTTTTTTAAATTGCTTATTTAGATATATTATTTCATTATATAAAAGAAAAATGAAATTTCTTAGTAATATTCTGTTAGTGATAGAAAGTGTTTGATAGTCCGTGCCTGATGCACGATTTTCAGCCTGAACTCCTGCCTGAACACCTGTATATATTGCGTATATTGCGTGCGTTACATTACTTCTTAATAATAATTAAAAAAAAATCAGAAACAATAAATGCAAATGAATTTATCAAAAATAATAATTGCAACCATGATAGATATATATATTTGTAATTTAGCTTTGAGATGTGTACAGTCTCCTCAAGAAAAGAAAGAGAACACCCCACATATATTTTTAATCGTAAAATTGTCGCGGTGAAAAACGAAAATAACCATTCGATTGGGGATTAAGTCTTCTTTCAGTATACGTTAGAAAAAAAAAAAAAAAGCTTAGGCGGTTGTCTTTATATTGAAATTGTAACATACTTTGAAATTTCCAGTATTAAGATCCAATTTTGACATCGTATATGGATTCTTCAGTAAATTTTACTTTCAAATATCAAACAGGAAATCATTCGGTGAAGTAATTTAGGATTTATACAGGTCTGGAGCGCCTAATGTCGAATTCCTTTTTAATATAGTTACAATACAAACGAAGAAACTTTGCTTTTTCTGCAATTATTTTCTATTCTAAACGTCCCACAATTTAAAATTTTGCACCGTCGAATAGAGAAAGGTATGTATTTTCCACTGCAATTTGTTTGAAAACTATCATAATTTACTAATTTTGCATGATTTAAAAAATAATTTTCAAGCATGATTTTTTTGTAAATCTGCGTGCAAACCAATTACGGAAGATTAACCCGTGTGCACTATAAAAACAATCTAATTAATTCAGCATTTGTTTGTTTCCATCTAATATTTCCTAACTAAATTGCCAAACGAAATTTAAACATCCCAAATAAATAAATAAATACTTAAAACAAAAATATAACAGATGTGAAGCTAACTCTTCGCCGTCTACACTCTGAAACTAATCAGACTCGCAAAGTTTGTATAAATAATGAAATGTTTCGCGATTAACCACTGACATACGGCTTTACAAGCGCTGACATCTCGAGAATCTTTAACTCGGGTGGCCCAGGTCGGATTGCCTGGTTTAAATAGGGGAAGATGGCTTAAAATGATCCTAACGGGCAAAACGATCCACATATGTTTTTTTTTTCCAGACAGGTCACGCTATCTACAGGGTAACACATACTCTTGTTGTGATAAATTAAGAAGAAGCAATGACGGTATTCAAGCGATCGCAGTATTACGCGTCTGAATAGAATTCTTTGAAAAATTGGGTTTTATAACATCTGTTATAAGGTAAGCACAAACTTTCATATTTATTTAGATATACAGTCTTTCCTGTACAGAAATATGACCAAGTTTGCTTAATGGAGTATGTTTTTAGATGTGAATTACACTTATGTATTGTCATAATTACTTTTATATCCTTTATTTTGCCGATAAAAACAATTTTCAATTATTTTTAAATGAAGGATCATTTTGCCGTTTGGTGAGGGTAAAATGATCCTTTGTACACTTTTTAAGAAATCTATTTTTTTTCATTACTCAATATGGGTTTAAAATATTATTAATATATGTTTATAATGCAAAATATAGTGTAAAACATACTAGCAAAGGGCCAAAGTTTTATTTAAACAGTTATGTTATTTTACACAAGTTTTTCCCTTAAGGGGATCATTTTCGGCCACCTTCCCCGAATGCAAAAATATTAAAAATTCACATAGTTGTATATTTTTTAAACGTGTGAAAATCATCTAAAATGTGCATAAAATGCATGATATAAAATATATTTGTGGTTAAAAAAGAAGTTTCTTATGAATATAGATAACAAATATGTGTACCCTTCTACATGAAAACGAAATCAATGCTTTATAAACAATAATAAAAATTTTAGTTTTCTTTCCCTTACAGATTTTTAAAAAATGGCGGTTTTTGACCAAATAATAAATATTTTAAGTGCAAATTAAATTTTTTTTATTAAAAAGTCCCTTGCTTTTAATTAATATATTGAGTATTATCTATGACTTTGTAGTATGCTTACAAATGCTTTTTGAATTTTTTCCCCATGCGCTGACTATTTTGAAAAAATACCAATACTAACGAAAAAAAAAAAAAAAAAAACGCTTATGAGTTTTAATGGGGAAAATATGAATTACATGTTCATTTATTATTGACATTCGAAGAATTTTTTTTAAAAATGTAATTTTCCGAAAAAAAAAAATGTAAACGATTTACCAAGAATGAATTGATAAAAAAGGTATCAAGGGAATCCTTGCTCTAAACTTTGATTGCATAATTTTCCAATCCATTGTACACTTGTAGATTCAAAGGATAGTTTATGTAAAGTAAGTCGTTTCAAGGACGCTTCAAAATTAATAAAACGAAGTAAAGCTGTTGAAAAATTTTCTCCGTTGCAGTATATGATTTGTTTGTTTGCTGTTTTCGTTTATTGGTGTTTATTTGCCGATGTAGCACGAATTTTCATCAAATTAGCGTATTTCTTGTAAATAATTTGGATACGACAGTCCAGGAAAATAAAGTACAGCCTAATAGCCTAAAGTAAAATTATCAAAATGATAAGCTTTAGAAAATCAAAAGTAAGTGAAGTTTAATCATAATTTTGTAAGACATTCTGCTTAACGATGTGTTTTTCTAATTCCCAATTGTAATAAAACAAAGTAATGCTGTTAAGGAAATTTTTTATACAGGAGTAAGAGTTTTGTGTACGGCAGTCCAGGAGAATAAAGTATATATCCTAACAGCCTACAATAAAATCAACAAAATGGTAAGCTTTGGGAAATCAAAAGTGAGTTAAGTTTAACGATAATGTTGTAAGGGATTTTGCTTAACGATATGTTTTCTAATTCCAAAGTGTAATAAAACAAAGTAAAGCTGTTAAGAAAAAATTGCATATTGAAGTAAGAGTTTCATATATTTATAATCTAAATTTTAATGTCGCCGAAGTAGCCCGATTTTCCATTAAGTTGATGGCTAAAAAGTAAGTAATTTTGATACGGCAGTCCAGGAGAATAAAGTATATATCCTAACAGCCTACAATAAAATCAACAAAATGGTAAGCTTTGGGAAATCAAAAGTAAGTTAAGTTTAACGATAATGTTGTAAGGGATTTTGCTTAACGATATGTTTTCTAATACCAAAGTGTAATAAAACAAAGTAAAGCTGTTAAGAAAAAATTGCATATTGAAGTAAGAGTTTCATATGTTTATAATCTAAATTTTAATGTCGCCGAAGTAGCCCGATTTTCCATTAAGTTGATGGCTAAAAAGTAAATAATTTTGATACGGCAGTCCAGGAGAATAAAGTATATATCCTAACAGCCTACAATAAAATCAACAAAATGGTAAGCTTTGGGAAATCAAAAGTGAGTTAAGTTTAACGATAATGTTGTAAGGGATTTTGCTTAACGATATGTTTTCTAATTCCAAAGTGTAATAAAACAAAGTAAAGCTGTTAAGAAAAAATTGCATATTGAAGTAAGAGTTTCATATGTTTATAATCTAAATTTTAATGTCGCCGAAGTAGCCCGATTTTCCATTAAGTTGATGGCTAAAAAGTAAATAATTTTGATACGGCAGTCCAGGAGAATAAAGTATATATCCTAACAGCGTACAATAAAATCAACAAAATGGTAAGCTTTGGGAAATCAAAAGTGAGTTAAGTTTAACGATCTTGCTTAAAAAGGTGTGTTTTTCTAATTTCCAATTGTAATAAAACAGAGTAAAGCTGTTAAAAAAAAAAAAAACTCTTAAATAGAAGTAAAAGATTTGTTTTGTTCGTTTACTATCTCTGTTGTTTTGGTTGCTATGATGTGGCGCGATTTTTAATATTTTAATCAAATTAGTAGATTTAATTTGGATAATAAATAATTTAATAATTTGGATACGACAGTGTAAGATAATAAATAATTAGCATAAAGTAAAATCAATAAGGCGAAAGATTTTAGAAAATCAAAAGTGGGTGAAGTTTAACAATAATTTCATAAACAATTTTGCTTACTGATATGTTTATTCTAATATCCAATTGTGATAAAACAAAGTAAAGCTGTCATGAAAAATCGTTACTTAGAATTAACTGGTTTGTTTTATTCATTTATAACTCTGTGTTCTTTTAATCGCAGGTGTTGTTTTATTTACTAAAGTATAGTTTAAAGTAAAATAAACACGGTAATTTCCAGAAATCAAATGTCAGTTTAGTTTGACGCTAATTTTATAAACAATTTTGCTTAACGTTTTTTTTCTTCTAATATCCAATTGTGATAAAACAAAGTAAAGCTCTCATAAAAAATTGTTAGGTTGAAATAACGGGTTTGTTTTATTTGTTTATTACCTGGGTTCTTTTGGTAGTGGATTATTTACTAAAGTTTAGCCTAGAGTAAAATCAACAAGATAGTGAGCTTTAGGAAATCGAAAATGAGATAGGTTTAACGATAATTTTATAGGCAATTTTACTTATTGATATGTTTTTTCTAGCAAGGAAAACTGGGTTCTTAAACTTTTTTATTAAAATACTCATAATTTGTGTTTGACATAAAATAGCATTTCAGTTTGTCTCCTATAAATAGCGGATTCTATTTATCTTTTTACAGTGTCATAGTTCTGAAAATGCACTAAATGATTGTTTAAAAAAATTATTTCGCATAACTCTGTAAACTGTGGGTTTAATCCTTCCCTTATTTCGCAAGCATCTAAGTAGTAAGATAGTGGGGGTTCACCGGCAGAAGGCGCAATCCGCAATGAGGAATGGGGATTCCAGACTGAGGAACGAGGATTCCCCAATGCGTAATGGGGAAAAGGAGGTGCCTTCTCAACCGGTAGTGCAATGTTCAGAATCAACCCTCTTTTTCACACAGTAATCATTTCATCTCATTTTATTGGTACATCTGATATTTTATTAAAAAGGTTTGTGTGTAAGAGTATGTTTTAAAAAGCATATATGTCTTATAGTTATTATAAGTAGTTCTATGTGTGTGTGTGTGCGTGCATGTATGTGTGTGTGTATCAAATAGTTCTCTTTATGTGTGTATATGTGTGTGTGTGTATGTATGTGTGTGTGTGTATGTATGTGTGTGCGTGTGACAAATAGTTCTATGTGTGTGTGTGCGTGCATGTATGTGTGTGTGTGTATCAAATAGTTCTCTTTATGTGTGTATATATGTGTGTGTGTATGTATGTGTGTGCGTGTGACAAATAGTTCTCTTTGTGTGTGTGTGTGTGAGACTATCTGCTTGTTTATCAAAGTTTTAGAAATATTTTTCATGTTTTTATAACGAAAAAAAATATGCGTTAGTTAGTTAAAAAGTTTCACAAATTGAAAAAAAAAAAATTCTTTTAGAAAAAGTTTCACATTACTTAAAAAATTTTAAAAAAGTACTCAATAATAAAATCAACAATTTTTATTATAACAAAATAATTTACAGAAAGGTATTTACAGATCAAAACATACATCGCGATTTTGCGTTAGCAATACAAATCAACATTATCTTCTTTATTACAAACGGTATTAATGTCATAATGGCCATATGCTAAACTGCTTATTCCATCATCCAATAAGTAACGCTTGTCGTCAAAGGGACTTAAGCTAATTTTATTTTGAGTTAATGTATATAGGCGATGGTCATCTTGGGCAATCCTTACCTGTTTCTCCATACTTGTTTTTTGTTGTTGGAGGCACTCCAAGTAGTCTTCATGTTTAATTTTCTGCCGAACAATCTGCGTAGATACACCTTTTGCACGCTTCTTTTCGTCTTTAACAGATTTTAGAGAATACATTTTTGATTTCAGTCCGACAAACTCAAGGGTTAATTCACCATTAAGTTCATCCTTAAACTTTCCGAGCGTCTTCTTATTATCCTCAGAGTATAGACGATGAGATTTCGGGTATTCAGAAAAGTCAAACAACTCACGATGCTGCTCCAGATCCTTATAAATATTATTGGTTTGAATATGATACGTTAGGGAATCTGTATCCGTAAAGAGTAAAACTGCACGATCTTTGTATGTTTTCTTTATAAAATTGTAATGGAAATCATACATACAAAGTTTAGATAGTTCGAGAATAGAAAATCCAACATAGATGGGTCGGTTCATATGTATGCTAGTTTTTAATCTCTCCACAGCAGTCAAGTCTTCATCATAAGTTTTAAACGATTTAAAAGTAGGCGATGCTACTAATTTTTTGGCTCTTTTTTCACCGGTACAAAGCACAATATTTCTTCTTTTTCGTAGATTTTCCATGGTTTTACCAAAAACAGAATTGTTCATTAACTTAAAAAAGTCTTTCTCAAAAGAAGATTTTGCTTCTTTCCTTTTTTCGGTGTTGAAATTAATATATTTCTGCAACCACGGACCCTAGTTAAATTTTAAGGCTTTATGCACAGCTGTAATTTTTAAACCAAGTTCTAAATAAAATTTGAGATTACGATAATGGGTTATATAATTTCGTTTATTATTTAAATTTGGTATAAGTTTAGGAGTTCCCACGAATTTCCTATTGTTAAGTAAGCTTCTTGCATGAGAAGACAGCATCTGATCCTCCACAGTTACTCTCTCAGGGGCGACAGGGTATTCATTATGCAAAGGATGTAAATGTTTCGGATATTCCATGTCTACCTCGAAAAGATACCCAATTTCGGAGCTATCAGATAAAGATAGAACCCACTCTTCTGTGATATGACTTGTTTCACACCATTCAAAACCACCGTAGGGTAAAAATTGGCTCATAGCCCACCCATATAAGTTATTGGCATCCCAATACATGATGTAGCTGGGTGCCTCATTTTTCTTATAATTGGGGGTACCAGGGATGTTTGCTCGGGCATATCTTTTACTTATCATGCTAATGCCGCCTCGTATTCCATTTTCAACCATAAGCAACATATCTATATCACTGAGTAACTCTAAAGGTGTATCAGACATCTTCAAACAAGCCTGCCATGCTAGCCCAGGTGCTGTAAACAGGTGAGCAGGGTCAATTTCATAATACTGCTGACATAATTTCCTAAAGTTTTGAAACACGTCAGCCAGTAGTAGAACATCTGTCTTCACATAAAGGTTGTGATAATCACCAAGAGTCTTGATATCAAATGTTTTCCATACATTCTGGGCGTGTTGGTATTCCTTTTCACCTATAGGCTCATTGGTTAAACTATTAAAAAAGGCAGAAGGCGGAGGAAGCTGCTTCTCAGTAAATTTTTCAAAGCAAGTAAAATAATCATAGGGGTAAACCCCTTTCCGTATAAGTAAAGATAAATTATTATTTCGGGGGAAATTTTCTTCAAGTATAGCGAATTGATCAGGTTGGAGGTTTTTAACAAGTTTTTCCAATGACGTAGGCAAAAATTGGAAAGAGTCTATAAACACCATCTGAATATAAGATGTAGGCTTTCTGATTTTAAAGGTGATATAGTTTTCCATAGAAGTAGCAATAACATCGATTTCATGATCTTTGAATTTTCCAAGCTTTGTCATAATATGATGACCATCATAGTTTTTCAAGTTATGGAATATAACAGGAATTGTTTTACACTGCTTATAGTTCAAGTTGCATTCCACATGTGCAGCTCCTCTGTATGCACCTGACAGGTGATCATGGTCACGTGTACGTTTCTCATCTAAAGTTTTCTTACAAATGTGACAAAACTCTGCTTCTCGAAATGCCTTTTCTTCCTTGGGAGAAAGCTTCATAGGTTTAACATTTAGTAACTTTTGACCTAAAATTTCCTTCTCTTGCATCATTCGGTTTAAAAAATGATCAACACAGTTTCTACCACGATATACCTGTGCTTTCTTCACACACGTTCCATCGGGTCCAATAACCACATAGGCATAACCACATGGCAAGTGATAGGTTGTTTTCTCGGTATAGGATGCTTTAGAAGAGGGAGGGGCTGATGAAATAGGTATAAGCAGACTCTCAAAATCCGCATAAATCGTATAGGCAACAGGATGTTGTAAACGAATACCTGTAAACTTTAATATATTATCATTTTCACTAGGCATCTTTATAGCTTGTGCAACATGTTGAGAACAATATTCATTATGCTTATCCAATAGATCTTGTCTTGAAAATCGATGTAAACATCGATAACAATAATAGCCAGCGGCTCTATGCTTGGTAAGATCACCTAAAAGTCTTGAAAAACTTCTTATCAAACAATAGTGTTGTTTTTCACCGTCACCAACCAATAACAAATTAACCACATCTTGATCTTTCTTTTCAGATATATACAGGGGGCAAACTTCATCCTCTTCATAACCAAACACATTAACCCGTAAATTGTTGAGTTGTTCAATAACAGGTATCTTCTGAAGGGGTACAGGGCATTCTACACTACCTAATTTAATATCATGTTCATAAGGTCGATAATGTGAAACACGTTCAGGTTTTTTTGTATAATCCAAGTTCAGTTTAAAAGCCAAAAGACACCATACTAAACATTTGTTATCTTCGTTTTTTATATTCAACACTGCTTTTTTGTCATCGAGTTTTTTAGACAAAGGAATATAGGAACTCGCAGCGAGGGGGTGATATTTAGCAATCTTGAGTTCTAAATGAAGAATTTTTCTAAGTTTCCAGCCAGAACCTCTTTGTACAAATTCTTCAAAGGATTTAATAATCTTCGAAAATCCTTCCTCAATATGTTGTGAGATAGTATCTTCTATAAGTTCGGTCATACACGAACATCGAAAATAACATTGAATTTCTTCAAACTCCTCATTATCAGTTAGACGTTCAAGTGATATTTTTTCCACCATATACCATTTAATTGCACCTTTTTCATGAATTTCACTTATTAAACGTTCTTGTATTTCAGTTTGTACATGTCTATGAAATACCTCTAAATCATTTTCCTCACGTTCATCAGGATGCAAAATCACTGTTTTAAACACATTAAGTGCATCAGAATACTTTAAGTTTTTCGACTTTGCATTAGATGAGCTCATTTTACGTTTTACACTCACAAGAGGTGTGCGGGGGTGTTGAGTGCGAACATGTTGTCTCAGGTCAAATTTTCTTCCAAACACTTTATCGCATTCAAGGCAAGGAAATGTTGAATTCCGATGCGACTGTAAATGCTGCTTCAAATTATCCCTCCGGGTAAAAACTTGATCACATTCATCACACTTAAATGTAGACTGTCCACCAGTATTATGGGTTTCTGAATGTCTTAACAAGTCCGATTTCCTTCTAAAACACTTTCCGCAAGTTTCACAGATAAACGACTTTTCATTAAGATGAATCTTAACATGCTGATTTAAATTAGAATATGTTGCAAAGACTTTGTCACAGGTGGGGCAAACATGCTTCTTTTCCACATTCGTAGGAGTCACAGTCTTTAAAGACACATCCTCTTCAACTTGCTGATTAAAATTGGAAGAACTTTGAGATATAGTATCTTTTTCTGTAAGAACTTCAGAGAATCCATCATGCTGTAACAATCCAACACTATCATGTGTTTTTAAATGTCTTTGTAGGTTTGATCTTCGATAAAAAGACTTCTGGCAGATATTACAAGTATATAATTTCTCACCAGAATGAATTTTCATATGTCGGTTCAGATTAGAAATGCTCGAAAAATCTTTATCACAGGTAAGACAGGTAAACATCTTCTTCACAGATACAGAATCTCCCACAATCGGGGTTTCATCAATAGGCATATCAACATCCATAATATAAAAATCAATAAAAAATTTTAACTCTTAAAAGCAAACAACAACGATTCGCACGGATAAAAAGCGGGAGCAATTTAAAACACGTTTAACCACTAGCGATAGGAATCCTCAAATGATGAAAATCCTAATTTTCCCCCGTCTATTTATACCGACCCGAAGGCAAAGTTGAGTTGTAGTATTGCTTGATATGATTGTTATCAAAACGCGTCATACGATTTCGGGGCCTGTAAGTTTCTTTCCCCTCTTTATAATATTGCATAATTAAACAGATAAACCCGAATGTATACAAATTTAAATTCGTAAACTATATTATATCACAAAATATAAAAAATCCTACAAAATAAAAATAGAATTTGGCACTTACCCCAAAAACACATCCACTTTAGTTGTTAGTCTGCACTTAACTAATCTTTCTTCCTTATCTATAGTAGGGGGCGCTGCCATCGCCGCGAGAGGCACTGCCCGTCTTCCGGTTTGTGACGTAGTTTCCGGTTTGAGATAAGAATAAACCTTAAATACACGCGCTTAGTCATTCTTCCATCCCTCTTTCGCGCTAGTAGTTGTCAGTTTCTTGTTTAGACGTGTGGGGTGACGTCATTACGTGTTTGCGATAAGAACAAGGTCACCCCTTATCAACAGGTAAAAAGCTGCGCTTCAGTGACGTCATAGGTATTATGACATAGCTGATAACGGTAAGATTAGCTGATAAGAATTTGTGCTAATCATCTATTTCCCTTCAAGTCATTGCATAAGACGGTTGAGCTCCAACAGCTGTATATAAGGTAAGAGTAATTTATATATTATAATAGGATTTTAAATTAATTTAGTAGATGTTACAATTTGATATTTAAAAAATTTCATGCTAAACGATATGATTATATGTTGTTCATCATACTAAATCCACAAATTTTAATTCGAAATAAATATTATTAAAATTATAATCTAAAATAAATTAGTTAAAATGACTAACAAATTTCAACAAAAGGAAGCTAATTATAAAAAGAAATGTACAAAGTTTATAAATTTACACATGTGTTAAACGCGATTACAAACCTTATCATAGGCACAAGTCTAATTCGACTAGCCTATTTGTTATAAGTTTAAGTATAAGTCAACATGTAAGATATTTGTGAAAAGGAATCTTATGATTTTTAATTTTCCAAGTTCAGTTTCAATCATATTGTAAAAGGCTAATTCAAACTTTGAGATGAATCTATAGTAAAATACTTAAATTAAAATGTATTTTTGATAGTTTAAGAATTAGAAACTACAACTTTGACTACTTTTTAAAATGTTTGCCTGATAGGAAACTATGATAACATGTCTATGTTTGAATTTTTTTTTATAACATACCAATGCCCGATTTTTTCTGACAACATGTCTGTGTTTGAATTTTTCTGATAACATGTCTGTGCTTGAATTTTTCTGCTAACATGTCTGTGCTTGAATTTTTCTTATAACATGTCTATGTTTAATTTTTCTTATAACATGTCTATGTTTGATTTTTCTCTTCTTTTTGAAATGTATAAACTACTATACGTGGCTTTCGATTTCATTGAAGAGAAAAGTGATCGATCAACTTTATCAAACCATTTGAATGTTAATATTTTTAAACGAATACGATAATCAGATAAAAATATATGTAGCTAATTCATATTATTCCACTAAACATTGCAAAACAAAAAACTTTAAAAAAAATTTTATACTTCAGCATTCAAAAATTGACAATATTCACATCCTAATACTAAAAAACAATCCTTATCTTGGAGTATTTCCTGTAACAAAATCTAAAAATTTCATATCAACAATACCCAAGTTAAAAACTTTACCTCTGAACCTAATACGAATTTTGAATCTCAGAATGATAAAACTCAGAATTTTTTTAGAAAGTTACTTCTAAAACATCTCATAGATGGCGCTGTTGAAAAAATCAACTCAAAGTTGTTTAAAAAACATTAATAAAATAAATCTAACTTTAAACTATCATCAAACTCCCCAAAAATCACTTCCAATTATAAATATTCTAAAATAATTAAAACTTATAAAATCGCTCATAGGGGGCGCTGCTGCGAAAAAATCATTTCGAAACTTGTTTAAAATACATTAAAAAACTAAATCTAACTTTAATCTATCATCAAACTCCAGAAAAATCGCTTCCAATTATAAATATTCTAAAATAATTAAAACTTCTAAAACCGTTCATAGGGGGCGCTGCTGCGAAAAAATCATTTCGAAACTTGTTTAAAATACATAAAAGAAAAAATCTCACTTTAAACTATCATCAAACTCCAGAAAAATCACTTACAATTAGAAATATTTGAAAATAATTAAAACTTCTAAAACCATTCATAGGGGGCGCTGCTGTAAAAAAAATCATTTCGAAACTTAAAAAAATAATTCATTACTTGATTAAAACATTTTCATAAAAAAATTTCATCGAAATATCAATAAACAAACAGTAGTAGAAGAATAAGAGTTAGGCCTCAGCAGGAGCCGTGAGCCGGAGCCGGAGCCGGAAGTAGCAGGTGTGGACACCGGAAGTGGCAGGTGGGGATTACTTCCTGTCTAAACCTGTTTGGACAGGAAGTGATCCCCACAGCTACTTCCGGTGACCTTGAGAGGTCATTCCACTTACAGGAGCACTTCCGGCGAGACCGGAAGTGATCCTGCTGAGCTACACACTCATTCTTCTACTACTGTTTGTTTATTGATATTTCGATGAAATTTTTTTATGAAAATGTTTTAATCAAGTAATGAATTATTTTTTTAAGTTTCGAAATGATTTTTTTTACAGCAGCGCCCCCTATGAATGGTTTTAGAAGTTTTAATTATTTTCAAATATTTCTAATTGTAAGTGATTTTTTTGGAGTTTGATGATAGTTTAAAGTGAGATTTTTTCTTTTATGTATTTTAAACAAGTTTCGAAATGATTTTTTCGCAGCAGCGCCCCCTATGAACGGTTTTAGAAGTTTTAATTATTTTAGAATATTTATAATTGGAAGCGATTTTTCTGGAGTTTGATGATAGATTAAAGTTAGATTTAGTTTTTTAATGTATTTTAAACAAGTTTCGAAATGATTTTTTCGCAGCAGCGCCCCCTATGAGCGATTTTATAAGTTTTAATTATTTTAGAATATTTATAATTGGAAGTGATTTTTGGGGAGTTTGATGATAGTTTAAAGTTAGATTTATTTTATTAATGTTTTTTAAACAACTTTGAGTTGATTTTTTCAACAGCGCCATCTATGAGATGTTTTAGAAGTAACTTTCTAAAAAAATTCTGAGTTTTATCATTCTGAGATTCAAAATTCGTATTAGGTTCAGAGGTAAAGTTTTTAACTTGGGTATTGTTGATATGAAATTTTTAGATTTTGTTACAGGAAATACTCCAAGATAAGGATTGTTTTTTAGTATTAGGATGTGAATATTGTCAATTTTTGAATGCTGAAGTATAAAATTTTTTTTAAAGTTTTTTGTTTTGCAATGTTTAGTGGAATAATATGAATTAGCTACATATATTTTTATCTGATTATCGTATTCGTTTAAAAATATTAACATTCAAATGGTTTGATAAAGTTGATCGATCACTTTTCTCTTCAATGAAATCGAAAGCCACGTATAGTAGTTTATACATTTCAAAAAGAAGAGAAAAATCAAACATAGACATGTTATAAGAAAAATTAAACATAGACATGTTATAAGAAAAATTCAAGCACAGACATGTTAGCAGAAAAATTCAAGCACAGACATGTTATCAGAAAAATTCAAACACAGACATGTTGTCAGAAAAAATCGGGCATTGGTATGTTATAAAAAAAAATTCAAACATAGACATGTTATCATAGTTTCCTATCAGGCAAACATTTTAAAAAGTAGTCAAAGTTGTAGTTTCTAATTCTTAAACTATCAAAAATACATTTTAATTTAAGTATTTTACTATAGATTCATCTCAAAGTTTGAATTAGCCTTTTACAATATGATTGAAACTGAACTTGGAAAATTAAAAATCATAAGATTCCTTTTCACAAATATCTTACATGTTGACTTATACTTAAACTTATAACAAATAGGCTAGTCGAATTAGACTTGTGCCTATGATAAGGTTTGTAATCGCGTTTAACACATGTGTAAATTTATAAACTTTGTACATTTCTTTTTATAATTAGCTTCCTTTTGTTGAAATTTGTTAGTCATTTTAACTAATTTATTTTAGATTATAATTTTAATAATATTTATTTCGAATTAAAATTTGTGGATTTAGTATGATGAACAACATATAATCATATCGTTTAGCATGAAATTTTTTAAATATCAAATTGTAACATCTACTAAATTAATTTAAAATCCTATTATAATATATAAATTACTCTTACCTTATATACAGCTGTTGGAGCTCAACCGTCTTATGCAATGACTTGAAGGGAAATAGATGATTAGCACAAATTCTTATCAGCTAATCTTACCGTTATCAGCTATGTCATAATACCTATGACGTCACTGAAGCGCAGCTTTTTACCTGTTGATAAGGGGTGACCTTGTTCTTATCGCAAACACGTAATGACGTCACCCCACACGTCTAAACAAGAAACTGACAACTACTAGCGCGAAAGAGGGATGGAAGAATGACTAAGCGCGTGTATTTAAGGTTTATTCTTATCTCAAACCGGAAACTACGTCACAAACCGGAAGACGGGCAGTGCCTCTCGCGGCGATGGCAGCGCCCCCTACTATAGATAAGGAAGAAAGATTAGTTAAGTGCAGACTAACAACTAAAGTGGATGTGTTTTTGGGGTAAGTGCCAAATTCTATTTTTATTTTGTAGGATTTTTTATATTTTGTGATATAATATAGTTTACGAATTTAAATTTGTATACATTCGGGTTTATCTGTTTAATTATGCAATATTATAAAGAGGGGAAAGAAACTTACAGGCCCCGAAATCGTATGACGCGTTTTGATAACAATCATATCAAGCAATACTACAACTCAACTTTGCCTTCGGGTCGGTATAAATAGACGGGGGAAAATTAGGATTTTCATCATTTGAGGATTCCTATCGCTAGTGGTTAAACGTGTTTTAAATTGCTCCCGCTTTTTATCCGTGCGAATCGTTGTTGTTTGCTTTTAAGAGTTAAAATTTTTTATTGATTTTTATATTATGGATGTTGATATGCCTATTGATGAAACCCCGATTGTGGGAGATTCTGTATCTGTGAAGAAGATGTTTACCTGTCTTACCTGTGATAAAGATTTTTCGAGCATTTCTAATCTGAACCGACATATGAAAATTCATTCTGGTGAGAAATTATATACTTGTAATATCTGCCAGAAGTCTTTTTATCGAAGATCAAACCTACAAAGACATTTAAAAACACATGATAGTGTTGGATTGTTACAGCATGATGGATTCTCTGAAGTTCTTACAGAAAAAGATACTATATCTCAAAGTTCTTCCAATTTTAATCAGCAAGTTGAAGAGGATGTGTCTTTAAAGACTGTGACTCCTACGAATGTGGAAAAGAAGCATGTTTGCCCCACCTGTGACAAAGTCTTTGCAACATATTCTAATTTAAATCAGCATGTTAAGATTCATCTTAATGAAAAGTCGTTTATCTGTGAAACTTGCGGAAAGTGTTTTAGAAGGAAATCGGACTTGTTAAGACATTCAGAAACCCATAATACTGGTGGACAGTCTACATTTAAGTGTGATGAATGTGATCAAGTTTTTACCCGGAGGGATAATTTGAAGCAGCATTTACAGTCGCATCGGAATTCAACATTTCCTTGCCTTGAATGCGATAAAGTGTTTGGAAGAAAATTTGACCTGAGACAACATGTTCGCACTCAACACCCCCGCACACCTCTTGTGAGTGTAAAACGTAAAATGAGCTCATCTAATGCAAAGTCGAAAAACTTAAAGTATTCTGATGCACTTAATGTGTTTAAAACAGTGATTTTGCATCCTGATGAACGTGAGGAAAATGATTTAGAGGTATTTCATAGACATGTACAAACTGAAATACAAGAACGTTTAATAAGTGAAATTCATGAAAAAGGTGCAATTAAATGGTATATGGTGGAAAAAATATCACTTGAACGTCTAACTGATAATGAGGAGTTTGAAGAAATTCAATGTTATTTTCGATGTTCGTGTATGACCGAACTTATAGAAGATACTATCTCACAACATATTGAGGAAGGATTTTCGAAGATTATTAAATCCTTTGAAGAATTTGTACAAAGAGGTTCTGGCTGGAAACTTAGAAAAATTCTTCATTTAGAACTCAAGATTGCTAAATATCACCCCCTCGCTGCGAGTTCCTATATTCCTTTGTCTAAAAAACTCGATGACAAAAAAGCAGTGTTGAATATAAAAAACGAAGATAACAAATGTTTAGTATGGTGTCTTTTGGCTTTTAAACTGAACTTGGATTATACAAAAAAACCTGAACGTGTTTCACATTATCGACCTTATGAACATGATATTAAATTAGGTAGTGTAGAATGCCCTGTACCCCTTCAGAAGATACCTGTTATTGAACAACTCAACAATTTACGGGTTAATGTGTTTGGTTATGAAGAGGATGAAGTTTGCCCCCTGTATATATCTGAAAAGAAAGATCAAGATGTGGTTAATTTGTTATTGGTTGGTGACGGTGAAAAACAACACTATTGTTTGATAAGAAGTTTTTCAAGACTTTTAGGTGATCTTACCAAGCATAGAGCCGCTGGCTATTATTGTTATCGATGTTTACATCGATTTTCAAGACAAGATCTATTGGATAAGCATAATGAATATTGTTCTCAACATGTTGCACAAGCTATAAAGATGCCTAGTGAAAATGATAATATATTAAAGTTTACAGGTATTCGTTTACAACATCCTGTTGCCTATACGATTTATGCGGATTTTGAGAGTCTGCTTATACCTATTTCATCAGCCCCTCCCTCTTCTAAAGCATCCTATACCGAGAAAACAACCTATCACTTGCCATGTGGTTATGCCTATGTGGTTATTGGACCCGATGGAACGTGTGTGAAGAAAGCACAGGTATATCGTGGTAGAAACTGTGTTGATCATTTTTTAAACCGAATGATGCAAGAGAAGGAAATTTTAGGTCAAAAGTTACTAAATGTTAAACCTATGAAGCTTTCTCCCAAGGAAGAAAAGGCATTTCGAGAAGCAGAGTTTTGTCACATTTGTAAGAAAACTTTAGATGAGAAACGTACACGTGACCATGATCACCTGTCAGGTGCATACAGAGGAGCTGCACATGTGGAATGCAACTTGAACTATAAGCAGTGTAAAACAATTCCTGTTATATTCCATAACTTGAAAAACTATGATGGTCATCATATTATGACAAAGCTTGGAAAATTCAAAGATCATGAAATCGATGTTATTGCTACTTCTATGGAAAACTATATCACCTTTAAAATCAGAAAGCCTACATCTTATATTCAGATGGTGTTTATAGACTCTTTCCAATTTTTGCCTACGTCATTGGAAAAACTTGTTAAAAACCTCCAACCTGATCAATTCGCTATACTTGAAGAAAATTTCCCCCGAAATAATAATTTATCTTTACTTATACGGAAAGGGGTTTACCCCTATGATTATTTTACTTGCTTTGAAAAATTTACTGAGAAGCAGCTTCCTCCGCCTTCTGCCTTTTTTAATAGTTTAACCAATGAGCCTATAGGTGAAAAGGAATACCAACACGCCCAGAATGTATGGAAAACATTTGATATCAAGACTCTTGGTGATTATCACAACCTTTATGTGAAGACAGATGTTCTACTACTGGCTGACGTGTTTCAAAACTTTAGGAAATTATGTCAGCAGTATTATGAAATTGACCCTGCTCACCTGTTTACAGCACCTGGGCTAGCATGGCAGGCTTGTTTGAAGATGTCTGATACACCTTTAGAGTTACTCAGTGATATAGATATGTTGCTTATGGTTGAAAATGGAATACGAGGCGGCATTAGCATGATAAGTAAAAGATATGCCCGAGCAAACATCCCTGGTACCCCCAATTATAAGAAAAATGAGGCACCCAGCTACATCATGTATTGGGATGCCAATAACTTATATGGGTGGGCTATGAGCCAATTTTTACCCTACGGTGGTTTTGAATGGTGTGAAACAAGTCATATCACAGAAGAGTGGGTTCTATCTTTATCTGATAGCTCCGAAATTGGGTATCTTTTCGAGGTAGACATGGAATATCCGAAACATTTACATCCTTTGCATAATGAATACCCTGTCGCCCCTGAGAGAGTAACTGTGGAGGATCAGATGCTGTCTTCTCATGCAAGAAGCTTACTTAACAATAGGAAATTCGTGGGAACTCCTAAACTTATACCAAATTTAAATAATAAACGAAATTATATAACCCATTATCGTAATCTCAAATTTTATTTAGAACTTGGTTTAAAAATTACAGCTGTGCATAAAGCCTTAAAATTTAACTAGGGTCCGTGGTTGCAGAAATATATTAATTTCAACACCGAAAAAAGGAAAGAAGCAAAATCTTCTTTTGAGAAAGACTTTTTTAAGTTAATGAACAATTCTGTTTTTGGTAAAACCATGGAAAATCTACGAAAAAGAAGAAATATTGTGCTTTGTACCGGTGAAAAAAGAGCCAAAAAATTAGTAGCATCGCCTACTTTTAAATCGTTTAAAACTTATGATGAAGACTTGACTGCTGTGGAGAGATTAAAAACTAGCATACATATGAACCGACCCATCTATGTTGGATTTTCTATTCTCGAACTATCTAAACTTTGTATGTATGATTTCCATTACAATTTTATAAAGAAAACATACAAAGATCGTGCAGTTTTACTCTTTACGGATACAGATTCCCTAACGTATCATATTCAAACCAATAATATTTATAAGGATCTGGAGCAGCATCGTGAGTTGTTTGACTTTTCTGAATACCCGAAATCTCATCGTCTATACTCTGAGGATAATAAGAAGACGCTCGGAAAGTTTAAGGATGAACTTAATGGTGAATTAACCCTTGAGTTTGTCGGACTGAAATCAAAAATGTATTCTCTAAAATCTGTTAAAGACGAAAAGAAGCGTGCAAAAGGTGTATCTACGCAGATTGTTCGGCAGAAAATTAAACATGAAGACTACTTGGAGTGCCTTCAACCACAAAAAACAAGTATGGAGAAACAGGTAAGGATTGCCCAAGATGACCATCGCCTATATACATTAACTCAAAATAAAATTAGCTTAAGTCCCTTTGACGACAAGCGTTACTTATTGGATGATGGAATAAGCAGTTTAGCATATGGCCATTATGACATTAATACCGTTTGTAATAAAGAAGATAATGTTGATTTGTATTGCTAACGCAAAATCGCGATGTATGTTTTGATCTGTAAATACCTTTCTGTAAATTATTTTGTTATAATAAAAATTGTTGATTTTATTATTGAGTACTTTTTTAAAATTTTTTAAGTAATGTGAAACTTTTTCTAAAAGAATTTTTTTTTTTTTAATTTGTGAAACTTTTTAACTAACTAACGCATATTTTTTTTCGTTATAAAAACATGAAAAATATTTCTAAAACTTTGATAAACAAGCAGATAGTCTCACACACACACACACAAAGAGAACTATTTGTCACACGCACACACATACATACACACACACATATATACACACATAAAGAGAACTATTTGATACACACACACACATACATGCACGCACACACACACATAGAACTATTTGTCACACGCACACACATACATACACACACACACATACATACACACACACGCATATACACACATAAAGAGAACTATTTGATACACACACACATACATGCACGCACACACACACACATAGAACTACTTATAATAACTATAAGACATATATGCTTTTTAAAACATACTCTTACACACAAACCTTTTTAATAAAATATCAGATGTACCAATAAAATGAGATGAAATGATTACTGTGTGAAAAAGAGGGTTGATTCTGAACATTGCACTACCGGTTGAGAAGGCACCTCCTTTTCCCCATTACGCATTGGGGAATCCTCGTTCCTCAGTCTGGAATCCCCATTCCTCATTGCGGATTGCGCCTTCTGCCGGTGAACCCCCACTATCTTACTACTCATCTAGCGAAAGAGTAAAACTTTTCAACCGCTTCAACCAAGGCCTTGTTGTCAACAAGAGGAAAGCATAGGTCGCTGCTTAATTTTAAATGGTTTTATAGGGTATGTATAGATATTATTATGGTACTTTTAATGGTATGAATAAGTATTTTAAATGCATGTAATATATGTATTTTATATTATTGTTATTTGTTTCAAATGAAGCAAGTGAAAAAACAAGGAATATTATTGAATAGAGGATGAAAATAATAATAATAATAATAATAATGACAATAAAGTAAATAACAAAAATGCGTGAAATTCGGTAATGCCGCGATCAGTAAAACGCATGTATGTACGCTTCGCGCCCATGAAAACAATAACAACAACAACAAAATCACTGGATGCAGTGACCTACCTTCCTCTTGTTAAAAACAAGGCCTTGGTTGAAAAGTTGCACTCTTTCGCTAAACGCTTCTCTTATTTCTGTATGGCATGTACTTAATTTCCACTGCTATATACAGGGTGATTATAATTAAAGTTTAAGTTTCAAAACGCTCTAAAAAACGAACCACTGATTAGAATGACGTCAAAATTGAACGGCGTATTATTTAAGAAGGGGGAAAGAACATGAACCAAAAGAAATAGTTCCAAATTTTAGCGACAGATGGCGCTGTAAGCGTCAGAATTTTGACTACAAATGACAAATCGTAAAACAACGGCTAAGGCGTAAGTTACACGATAAACCAACTGTACTGTTCAGTGTGCATGACTGTAACAGTACAGGTGTGATACTGTTAGTTACGTAAGCCCATCCACCACAGCAAGATCGCATCACATCGGATGGGAAAAATCGGTTTTTAATTGTCCTGAGGCCAAAAACCGCATAAAAAGCATCCATCCAATCGGTTTTTAAGTTTCGCGAGACTGGCGCAAAATATGTTCAACATGCTGTCCACCGTTGTGTGCAACAAGATTAAATCGGGAAACAGCATGTTCCACAACCGATCGAAGTGTCACCGGGGTCACGTTTAGAATGTTTTGCGCAATGCGTGTCTTCAATTCAGCTACGTTGGCAATCGGAGTACTGAACACAACATCTTTTAGATAACCCCACAACCAGAAATCACACAGATTAAGATCAGATGATCGGGCCGACCAGGCTGTAGGGAAATGACGACTGATAATTCTAGCATTTAAGAAATGCCGCCTCAACAACTGCTTCACTCGATTTGCAATGTGCGGAGGAGCGCCATCTTGTATAAAAATGATACTATCCAGACATCCACGCTGTTGCAGAGCTGGAATGACGTCATTACGCAAAAGAGACTCATAGCGCTGACATTGACGGTAACGGTAACAGGACCGAAAGCACCCTTCTCCTCGAAAAAATATGGCCCTACGATAAATGATGCCGTAAATCCGCACCACACAGTGACCTTTGCAGGATGAAGTGGAACTGGGTTCGTTGCGAGTGGATTTGCTGTTACCCATATTCGGCAATTCTGTGTATTGACATATACCGTCAGATGGAAATGGGCTCCGTCTGTCCACAGAATTTTCCACGGCCAATCATTGTCCACTTCCATGCGAGCAAGAAATTCCAAAGCAAAACCCTCTTTTGCTGGCAGGTCAGAAGAAAACAACTCCTGCACATGGCAAATTTTGTACGGATAACATTGCAGGATGTTTCGTAGAATGCCATGCACCGTGCTCACAGGCCTGTCCAATGTTCGGGCAATTCTCCGTGCACTGCATGGTTGCACACCGCCGCTCGACTCCTCCTGAACTGCTGTTGCCACTTCTTCAACTACCGCCGAATCACATCTTTTCCTTCCTCTACCAGACTGCACATCAAACGAACCTGTATTTTCGAATTTTTTCATCATTTTCACCAGACCCATGACAGCCATCGGTCCAACGCTTTTTTTCATACCCTTGAGGGTCCTGAACTTCTGCAGAGCTACTAGTGCAGCATCACCGTTCTTGTAATAAAGCTTTACAAGCAGAGCGCGGTCCTTCATTGAAACACTCATGGCGAACGTCTGAGACGCGAAATGAGGAAACGCCGTTTACCCAACGCTTTTATAATACCTGAAATGGCCGTGCGCATGCCAGGTATTTTAATTTACATCTTCTGACGCTTACAGCGCCATCTGTCACTAAAATTTGGAACTATATTTTTTTGTTGTTGTTCATGTTCTTTCCCCCTTCTTCAATAATACGCCGTTCAATTTTGACGTCATTCTAATCAGTGTTTCGTTTTTTAAAGCGTTTTGAAACTTAAACTTTAATTATAATCACCCTGTATATAATCCGTCTATTATTATTACAATTTTCACTTTGAATATAAATATTCTTTTTGAAATAACATTTCTTATTTTAAATGGTATCTTGTATATTTTCAGTATATAAAGGGTTTGCTAGATTTTTTTCTTTAGCATTAAATAACTTTTAAATATTATACGCTAAGTATAATGCTTCAGTTCAAAAAATTAAATTTCTTAATAATATTCTGTTAGTGTTGGAAAGTGCTTCATAATCTGATGCATGATTTTCGTTCTTGTTATAGGTTATTGCGGTTTACTATAGAATATTCATATTGAAATTGAAGTGTGTAGCATTTATAGTTCGTTTACAGGGGCACACAAAAGATTTCCGCGCTACATTATGGTCTATGGAGGATAAATCGTTTGCGGTGCATTTTAATGATGTAATGATACTTCAAACATAATGAAATTTAAAAAGATCACTGAGGTGTATTACAAGAAAGTTTATATAGATTATCAATTGCTTAGCGTTTATTTTGCATCTACAGAGACGCACAAAAGAATTCGGTTAAAGGACTGATCGATAATTGCTGGAAGTGCGTTTTTTGCTGTGGTACGCATTTTTAAACTTATCTCATTTTTTAGTGAATAACGTGGTGTGTATAAATTCTTTAGATCATATACAGGGATGCACAAAATAATTCGCACACATTACCGGATAAGGACAACAATTGCTGAAAATAGACTTTAACTGAGTTATGTGTTTTTAAATTGCTTATTTAGATATCTTAATTCCTTTCATGAAATAATAAAATTTCTTAATAATATATTGTTAGGGTTGGAAAGGCTTTCATAATCTATGTCTGATGGATGATTTTTCATTTTTGTTTTATTATTTGCAATGGACATATTCAGGTTGCGATAGACCCCTTCGAATTTCACATAACAGTTTACGGTTTTCCATGAACTAGGGTGATAAAACTTAAGCCCGATGTTTTAATATATATTCATGGCCCTCAACTCTCCCATTAAACGTCTGTGGTTCATAGTAGGAGTCCGTGGTTCATAGTAGGGAGTCCGTGGTTCATAAGTATGGTGTCCGTGGTTCATAAGTAGGGAATCCATGGTTTGACTGACAAAGAGGCCCGTGGAACCAAATAAGGAAAAAAAAGATCCCAAAGATCCCTGCGTTGAGGTCAACTAATAAGGCACATTTACCCTAAGTCAACTTTATGCAAACTGTTAGGGATTATTTGTGTGAATACAAACACATTTTTGAATCCATTACATTTGAGCATAAAACAGCTTAAGCATCTCTATCGCACAAGATTTATTTATCTATTCCTATATTTGCATTGTTTTGTTGCCAACGACAGAGCATCAATATATCGTGCATAAAAAGATTCTTAATGATTTGAAGATTATATAAATGATATTTTTTTGTAACATTTATGTTTTTAATTAAGTTACAGAATAAATGCTAAAAATAGCTTTATAGACAGTGTGTCAATTAGATGTAGAGTGCCTCGATATAATAGTGGCAAAATACAGAATATAAAATGTGATTGGTTGAGGCGATTCTGGAAAAAAGCGAAACGTCAAGCATCTTGACGTACCTTCCATTATCGCCAAGCCAATGCTTCTTAACTTTTCTCCCTCGTATATTCAAACTCGTCCAGGCGAGCATCGCCAAGTCTGGAATGTAGGGCTGCCATAGTTTGGACAAAAACGTAAAAGCACAGTCTGATCATGAGCCCTGTGCGTATGTCGTCATTCTTGTATAGAGCAGTTCACATCACGTGACTTTTACCGGAGAACAATGAAAAAAGCTGTAGGACACATAAATAGAAAAAGCATTGCTAAAGGTAGCGATAGCTGTCCTACAGAAGCAGCAAAAACCTGTTCGTGACGTCACCTTGCACAGCTCTATAGGGGTATCCTAGAAGGCGTTGACTCACGCGAGACATGCGTTATACCAATACTCAGGGTATAGCGTCTAGAATATATAGTGCGGCAATAGGCTATTCCAGTAATGCTTTAAAACGTACTAAAAAATTGAATCCCATAAATGTTGAGCGATGCTGAAGGACAAATGTCGATCCCAGTGACATCTGCTAGTTCATCTGCTCGTTCACTGGCCGAAACGCCTTCTCAATTGAATGAGAACATGAGAACATACATCTGACTTGTGTGCTTGACATCAAGTGCCCGCTTATAAGTCATCGTCAATATACAGGGACGAGATAGCCACAAGGAAATTTATAACACCAGAGAGTTACATTCGAGAGCTCCACAAAGTGTGTGCAATGGAGCTGGTGGGAGTCGAACCCGCCGACCTGACTCCTACGCTCTCAAGCGATTAGCGGAATGGTGTCTTAACCACTCGGCCATGGAGACCCCCTCAATTGAATCCTTATACAATGTTTACGTTTGAAGTACTACATTTCGCTGCGATCGACATTTATCATTTAGCATCGTTCAACTTTTATGGGATACAAATTTTTAGCACCTTGATGGGCCGATTTCCACACTATCTATTCTAGGCACTATACTCAGGTACAGCGCCTAGAATACATAGGGTGGAAACCGGCTAGCATATAAGCAACCTTTACATTGATACGGACATGGGAATGAATCCTGCGCTGTGATTGACTAATGGTATAAGCCAACATCACGCGTCACGCCCACGTTTTTCGGCGTAGTGGAGGACAGAATCGACAAGTCTAACGGAATGGTTTTATGGCTGAATAAACAAGGTTATTTACATATACAAATGTAGAATTTTGATGAAAAAATATCAATTTGTGGACGATTATTTACTTCCGTCTTAAATTTTGCTTATCATATCTGATAAAGCGACTCAAAATCAAATGAACTTCAGAAAATCAGCATTAGCTGGATGAATATTTATAATGCTTTATCTGCATGTTTATAACGTAGCTGCAACAATACGGAATGATTACTTTACGAGACTAAATTTATTTTAATACAATAATACTAATACTAATAATAAAACTTCCAGCTGTAATGTTCAGGTAGGCTGCAAAGGGAATATTTCGTTTCAGTCTCTAACTGCATATTTGTTATTTCATTGGTTATAATAACCAGTTTTAAATGAAAATAGACATTTCAATAGTCATTTGACAAATACAAAACGAACCATTCTGCTATTTTCTAGAAGTATCATGTTTGCTTCTTAGGAAAAGTGATTTTAATTCCTTGCTTTTTTTTATAACTAATATTTTGTGAAATGCGCAACCATTGCTTATTTGTGTGAGATGATACTGAATGCACATTTTTTTTAGTCAGCAACTTCTGTAAACTATAAACTTACTTTAGAAAACAAAAATGTTTTTTGTTTTATATTGTTAAAGATTCATAAAAATCGTTTTCGCTTAAAATTGTGTATTACTTTAACATTTAAATTATAAATACATTATAACATAGCTGCGTAACTATCAAAGTTGTAAAATTTTAAATAAGAAATTGTGTTAAATTATTTTTAAAATTATAATTAAATAGGCTGAGAACAAAATTTATATAATATTAATAATAAAAATGAAATATAATTTTGTCTAAAAAAAATTCCCTTTTTCATAACAATAATCAACTTCGTTACCCTTATTATTAGGATGCAACCAAATCATTTCTGCATTAAATCAATAATTACAGTATACTCTCAAACAGTTAAAATCATTGCTTTGTTTGTGTACATTTTAAATTTTATATTTCTATTTGTATTTTTAAAATTAATGCTTATAAAAATCAATATTTCTAATGAAAATCTATAAAAAGATATATATTTAATGATAATTTTGATAAATTATAATTACAGTTTATTATTAGCATTGGAAGTTCCAAAAAAAAATACTATCTTTGTTTAACCACTTTGTTTGTAGATGGCAGAACCAAACAGTTAGCTGTTATAGGAAAAGTTTCTTTTATTTATGTGGACTGTTTAATCATTAATGATGATTTTTTGTCTGGATTTGATTATATTATCTCAAATCTTTGAGAAATTTGGAAAGCAGAATTAAATATTAAGTAATTGTCAGGATTTTTATTTATTTATTTTCATTCTAATTCGAATGGTCTAAATATCGCAGACCAAACTTTTCCTTCTTTTTTTTTCTTTTTCTTTTTCTTTTCTTTTCTTTTCTTTTCTTTTTATTTCATTATTCAGTGATATTTTCAAACGGGAAAGAATGGCATTCTTTCATTGTTTTAATAAAATTTATGTAAGCAACTAGGGTGAATTTCCTTAGGAATTAGAGATTTATTTTATGGATTATATAATATACATATATATATAATAAGGTGTGTCTCATTTTTATCTCTATATTGTTATGTTAAAGTTATTTTATGAAAGCCTGTTTCATCTATTTTTTAAAAGATTTAAAACAAAATTTAGTAATTTTTTTTCTGCTTCTTCTTTTCCATTCATTTATGTATAATTTTTTCGAATTAAATCATTTTAAAATTAAGATAAAAATATATATCTATATAAATATCTATATTGCTATAAAAAAAATAAATTATACATGTCAATGCAATGACATACATTTACAAATTTTATGCATGTGTGTTTAAGTATCATATTTACTTTATTTATAAGAACATATTATTTATTACATATTCGGATATAAACAGTGAAATTTAGGGCAGACTGGGGCACATTGGTACATGGGATACATTGCTACAAGGTAGATATTTTTAGTTGATTTATTTAAAAGTTTTTTAATTTCTCTCCTAAAAGTTGGCAACACTGAAGACTTTCTTCAGGTGGGTGAAAGTTTGCTGGGATTGGATTTGCAGTTTCTTGGAAAAGGTAACCTTAACCATGGATGTACTATATAGTACATCCATGACTTTAACTGTTTTACTGTAATTTTGTAATCTTTTGGAAGTCTACTTGTAACATTATAATCAGAATTCCGTTTAATCTATCACTTTGACTATAATAGCACATTATAACGTATGTTAATGACATTTATTTTCACACTGTCTTGAACTAAAACGTAAACAACAAACGTCAGCCATGACACTTTTTTTTTATAAATCTGCTACTGGAGTAGTTTGGTACAGTCCTATTGGGGCACATTAGTACATGTACCAATGTGCCCCATAATAGACTGTAAACTGGTATAACATTCTTTTTCAAAGTATTTCTTTTAGTTAAAGCCAGTTTACTGTAATTTCTGTATTGTTCCAGTATATTTACTAGACACAATTCAATAAGTGTATTACATCTCCTTTGCTTTACCAACTTATCCCAGCCAAAATATATGAGTCTGGTAGATCCAATATCTCAGTTAGTGATTATGTGTTAGTAAAATTTGCTGGAAAGAAGAGATTTATTTATTATCTTGGCCAGATTGAAGTTAAGAATACAGAATCTGAGTTTTCCGTAAAGTGTTTAAGAAAGAAAACTGACTGCTCAAAATTTTATTTCCCTGAACAGGTTGATAGTAGCATTATTGATATTTCAGATGTATGTTTTATCCTTCCACAACCTACATTTTGCGGTGGTACTGCTAGAGCTGCAACATTATTATATTTTCCTGTTGAGTTAAGTGACTATAATGTCCACTAATTGTATAAAAATTCTACTTATTTTTTCCTATGTTTTGTCTTGTGTTTTCTATACATTGATGCAGTTTCAAATTAATATTCATGTATTTTTAAGTTCTTTTCCATTTTTGTATCCCAATTACTGTTACTAATAAAAGTGTTAAGTTCCCTATGTATATTTCTTGTAAGTGTACCAAAGTACCCCATGCTTGTACCAATCTACCCTACCATGTGGTAGATTGGTACAAAAATTATTATTTCCTAAACTACATGTTACTGATTTTAATACAGCAAAATTTTTCAAAATGATTCATCACATTGCAACATTAGAAAACACTCTTCAATTACATGGTTTAAAATTTTGAAAAATCTGGATACTCATCATAAAAAAGACAATTTTCTGCAAAATGTACCAATGTGTCCCGGTCTCCCCTACAGTTAATATTTTGAAGAAATTCCGTATTTTTTTCTTTTCGATTTTTAATTATTTTTTTTTTCGTTGATTCTCCCTGAACCATAAAGTAAGCAAAAAATTAATTAATAAATTTGAAAGATTATATTAAATTTTTATGAAAACAGCCTTTTATTTCTGTATCGGAAATTATATTTTTGCTTTGTTAGCAAGGTAAAATCCCCCCACACACACACACACAAAAAAAAATGAGTAAATAAATAAACTATAGCAATGAAATAAACAACAATTACACGAATGTTTCAGAAAATAAAAACTAACCGATGTTGATGAATGAGCATCTAGATTTGTATAATTAAATATTTATGATTATTTTATTGCTATTTGAAATGTTGAACAGATATTTTTTCGCAAAATTTATTTGAAATCATTATTTCCCTTTTTCATTCATGCATTAATAATAAATCATTTTGTATCTGCAAATCTTGAAAATTCAGTTATTATATTTCAAAAAATCTCTGTGACAAGTACCAACAAAACAAACGCCTTTTAAAATAGGGTTAAATGGACAAAAGAACCGATCAGCCAATTACAGTGCAGGATTCTGTCCCATGTCCGTATCCATGTAAAGGTTGCTTATATGCAACCGGCTAACCCAGTAATGCTTTAAACAGTGCTAAAAAATTACAGTCGATTAATGTGCAACGATGCTGTGCGATAATAGGGAGATCGCAGCGACATCTGCTAGTTATTTTCAACGCAAACATTGTATTAAAAAAATTAGTAAATATCATATGTATTTTGAACAGTTATAAGTCGATAATCAAGCAGTGACATAAAAATAAATCGCAGAATATCTCTTAAGATGATAACTATATATATATCACTATTGTTAAATCACTTCAGTAATGAAACAAAAAAAAAGGATTTGTTTTTGCAAAAATGTGAAAATAAAAATTCGGACAGCTTTAGCCTATTACTCACAATAAGAAAATAAATAAAGAAATTTTTATTCAAAGAAATTTCTGAATTACTAATGCACGTGCACATATGAATTAGTTTCGCTGTATGCATACATGATACTGCAAATTGATTATTATTATTATTACTTGTAATTTCTCAAACAAATGCCACTTTTGAATGTATTTTAAAAGTTGCATTTTATTATTATTTACCATTGCACATAGAGAAAATTGAAAGATATGTGTTAAATTACTTTAATAAAAAAAAGGAGAGCCAAAAAAATGAAAGACGTAATTTTAAATATTAAAATTATATCAAAACAATCACTTTATTGATATGATAAAGTTATGTTAGCTTTATATATTTGTAAAATATTTTCGTGCATTTTAATTATTTGTGCATTTAAATGACAGGGCTTTGTTTACTCAAGTATAGTCTAAGTAAGTCTAAGTAGTTTGAATAAGCCACTCGCGCGGTTATTGGAAATATTTTGAGGAGTCTTAAAACCATAAAAAAATTGTAAAATCTGTTGTAATACAGATAAAAAGCAAACAAAAAACATTCATTTATTTTTTACAATTTGTGTGAGTAAGTTTGGCAAAAATCTTTCCTATTTGCATTTTTACTGTCAGGGAATTAAAAAAATACCCAAATTTTATCCATTCATTGCAGGTTCTTATTAATCCGGTGTATATATCAGAGTAAGGGTACATGCAAATAATATGGAGTAAATGGAACCGTTATGAAAGCTTTAAGGACTTTTTTTAAATTATAATTTAAGTATTTCAAATACCACCGGCCGAAACGTTTTCTCAATTTGATTCTTATACTACAGTGTCTAAAATAATATTATATTCTAGAATATTATTCTAGACACTGTACTTATACAATGTTTACGTTGAAAAGGGCTAGCAGATGTCGCTGCTATCAACCTCTTATCGTTCAGCATCGTTGTACATTTGTCGGATTCAATTTTTTAGTACTATTTTGTAGCCAGTTTCCACGTGACCTACGTTATACACGGCCGGTGTAAAACGGGGGGGTGCGCCGCTTCGCACCAATCGCCGTGTAAAAATGATCCACTCCATGTGACGTTTTAACCCTCATGCACCGGCCGTGTATAACGTAGGTCGCGGTTTCCACCAAGGCTACACTAGATACCGGGCTTGCTCATTCATTATCATGACGTCACAAATAGTGGTTGACCACGACCAAAGACGTACAGCGATTGGCACAAAACGATGGGCACGCTGCTTTGTACCAATCGCTGGTCATGGCCAGCCATTACGAGGCTAACAAAAAAGACAGGCTACTGCGGTGCATCCTACTTATCTTTTTTGCTAGAGTGACGTGATGCTCTTTTCGTACACCTGCATTGGCGGATTCGAGCATCACGTGACTCCCGCGGTCTGTAAAAAAAGATACACGTAAAGCACTGCGGTAGCCTTTCTTTTTCGTTAGCCTCGCAGCCACTACGACTTTTTTATGACTCCTACTGTACACATTGAGAATGGGCGATTTGATTGGTCTACATTAAACAGGTCTATGATATTATTGGTCTGCGTCGCCGCGAGTTTTGAATCCTCGGTCCATTCAGAACAGCTTTGGTGGTTTGGCGATTTGGCGCTGTTCTGACTTCTGAGAAGCCACGCGGTTGTTTTGTTGTTTAAGCCTAAAAGCCGCGCTGTTGTCTACCGTAAAGTTGTGCGTTGTTCCATGCTTTATTTTTTTAGTAACTTGAAATGGATCCTGTTGTGATTTCTATAAATAAAATTTTAGAAGAAATAAACAATATCTATCAGATATTTATTGTATAATAATAATTGTATATAGTTGTTAACTGCAAATATTTTGCTAAAGCACTAAAAAAAAAAGGGAGTAAATAAATATATATTAATTTTCTTTTGAGATATTGTGTACATAAAAATTGAGATTCGAACACAGAGTAACGTAACATCCTCCAATTTTAAATCTTTTAACTGGAAGTATAAAATATATAAAATCTTGTTTAAGAAATACTTTTCTAATGATAGTTGAATATTCACTAACTGCGTGGGGGAAATCAATAGTTATTTATTAATCTTTAATATATCTTCTTTAATACGCACACGCATGATGTTCATGCGCACACTGAATATATTAGTAAACAACAACACGGCTTCTCAGAAGTCAGAACAGCGCCAAATCGCTAAAGCTGTTCTGAATGGATCGAGGATTCAAAACTCGCTACGTCGCCATGGAGATTTCTGCAATGATCGCTACGACAAAAATGATTTGGTAGATTGGTTGATGAAGTGATTGTTTGTAAGCATGCCTTTTCTTATATGCGTTCCTACGACCGATCTTAACTTGGTATTGCCGCGACTAACGAAATACAAGGCCGATTCATGACGTTTAAAACATCACACGGTTGGATCAACTTTACACGGCGATTAGTACAAAGCGGCGCACCCATCGTTTTGTGCCAGGCACCGTGTAAAGATGATCCATCCCATGTGACGTTTTAAAAGTCATGAACCAGCCGTGTATTTCGTTGGTCGCGGTATTGTGCTGTCTCTAGCGTAAGTAGGGTACGCTAGAGTCATACTCTATATGAGAGTGGCAACATACGCATAAGGTGCATACTAAGATTATGCTCAGCTAGACGTTTTGCGATACTCGCTTGGACGAGTTCTATTAGACGTGTGAGACAAGTTAACAATCATTAGCTTGGCGACAATGGTAGGCCAGCCAAGATGTTTGACGGCTAGGTTTTGTCCAAAATCGTCTCAATCAGTCAAATTTTATTTAACGTATGTCACCACTCTACTATAGAGGTATAAAATAGAGCATAAAGATAGCAAAAGCTCTCCCGCGAGCAAACAAAATCGGTCTATCAGAAACCATAGTTAGTCGGGTGCCTCTATAGGAGAGTGGCGACATGCGGGATATAAAATTTTAGTATTCTGCAGTTAGTACAGAGTACAGGAGTACAGAGGTTAGAGGTCTACAGTTGTCGAAATTTCCAGGATCGGTCCCAACCCTTATTAAAAATTATTGGTCCGGCCCTGTATAGAAGCAAAAAGCTCGGCCCAGTCCGTAAAAAAAATATTGGACCGGCCGGACCATTATAATATCTAAAAGTTTGACCCAAGCCCGGTCCGTACAAAAATTAATTGACACTTCCCGACCTGACTTAATTTCTATAAAACATGCTGCTATTTCTGAAGCAACACTATCCTACAATTAAAATTATTAATTATTCATAAAGCACACTTTCTTATGCACATATTTTATTGTCAGATTATGCTCGTTCATGGGATCCAGGAAAACAACAGTATTAATGACAGTTAGACAATTGCGTACATAAACACTGATTAAAAAATATTTGACCTATACAATTACATTCAAATGAATATTCATTAAGAAAATCGACGTAGTTTAGAATTAAGGAAACAAATGATAAAATAAAATCATAATTTTAAAGCTCTACAGAGAAAAAAAAGTAGACTTTTAAAAATATATTTCTGTGATTTATTAAATCAAATTAAATTTTTAAAGATGGCGTAACGAAAATAAATAAATAAATACCAGTAAGTTGTGAGCACCACAAAACTTTATTCTATATAAATCAAATCGCCTGCAACAAAAATTAAATGGCAATCTAGTCGTTCTTAAGATATAGCTAACGCGGAAATCGTGAAAAGCAGATCATAGCAGTAATATCTGTTGGGCGGTATGCACCCAAACCTAATAAAGATCTGTTTATGTCAAGGTCTAACAGAATATGAAATTTGGTGAAATTCCGTGCATTAGTTCTTGAGATATAGATATAGCTGTCGCAGAAATCATGAAAAAAAACAGCATAGCCACTAATTTGGCGATTTATACACCGAAACCTAATCAACACCAATTTATGTCAAGGTGTAACTGGATATGAAGTTTGATTAAAATACTGTGCTTTAGTTCTTGAGATGGAGCACCCGCAAATTTTGTGTCACATACAGACTCACGGACAGAATCTTCTAAAAACAGTCAAATCGTGCCGACGACCTCCTAAAACCTATAAACCCGTCAAAAACCGGAAGTCGAAAATTTTCACTAATCCAATCTTGTAAAGATAGAAGAAAGCAAAAATGCCTGGCGTATATGGGCTCGGAGGGAAGAATTTAGAGGTATGCACAAGCCGGGCAGCATATAAGCAACCTTTACATGGATACGGACATGGGAAAGAATCCTGCGCTGTGATTGGCTGATCGGCTCTTTCGTCCATTTAACTTGATTTTAAAAGGCGTTTGTTTTGTTGATACTTGTCATATATATATTTTTTAAAAATAATAACTGAATATACTATATTTGCAGATACAAAGTGATTTATTATTAATGCATGAATGATAAAGGGTGATAATGATTTCAAATAAGTTTTACAAAAAAATATCTGCTCAACATTTCAAATAGCAATAAAATAATCATAAATATTTAATTATGTAAATCTAAATGCTCATTTATCAACATCGGTAAGTTTAAATTTTCGGAAACATTCATGTAATTGTTGTTTATTTGAATGTTATAGTTTATTTATTTATTTATTTTGGTGTGTATGTGTGTAGGGGGGGGGGGGATTTTACCTTGCTAACAAAGCAAAAGTGTAAATAAAAGTCTGTTTTTATAAAATTGTAGTATATTTTTAATTTATTAGTTTATTTTTGTTTAATTTAAGATTCAGGAAAGCAAGGAACAAACATAAATAATAAAAATGTAATATAATCTTTTAAATTTATTAATTTATTTTTTGTTTAATTTAAAGTTCAGAAAGCAAAGAACAGAAAAAAAATTAAAATTCAAAAGAAAAAATACCTAATTTCTTCGAAATCTTAACTGTAAATGTCATTGTTTATATCTGAATGTGTAATAAATAATATGCTCCTATAAATAGAGTAAGTATGATATTTAAAAACACATGCCTAAAATTTGTAAATGTATTGTCAATGCATTAGAACTATAGATATTTATATCTTAATTTTAAATTGATTTAATTTTAAGGAGTTTCACATAAATGAATGGATAAGAAGAAAAATATACTAAATTTTATTTTAAATCTTTTAAAAAATAGATGAAATATTCTGCCATAAAATAAATTTAACATAACAATATCGAGATAAAAATGGGACATACCTTAATATAAAATAAATCTACAATTCCTAAGGAAATGCACACCAGTTATTACTTACATACATTTTATTAAAACAAGGAAATAATAGAATTCTTTGATACATCTTAAAAAAAAAAAAAGATTGGCCTGCAATAGTTAGTTATTAAAACTTTTGAATTAGAATAAAAATAAATAAATTAAAAAAATCCTGACAATTACTGAATATTTAATTCTACTTTCCAAATTTCTCAAAGAATTGAGATAATATAATCAAATCCAGGCAAAACATCAACATGATTAAATTGTCCACATAAATAAAAGACTTAAAAGCTTTTTTTCCCCTTAAGAGTTAACTGTTTGGTGCTGCCATCTACAAACACGGCTGCGAAACAAAAATAGTGATTTATTGGAAACTTCAAATGCATTTAATAAATTATTTCATAAAATATAATAAACAGTAATTATAATTTATAAAAATTATCAATTAAATAGATATCTTTTTATAGATTTTCATTAGAAATATTGATTTTTTATAAGCATTTAATATTTATAGCATAGTTAATTTAAAAAATACGACTAGCAATATAAAATTAAAAAAGGGTAATCGGAATTAATTTTTGTTATAAAAAAGGATTTTTTTTTAGATACAATCATATTTTATTTTTATTATTAATATTATATAAATTTTATTCTCAGCATATTTAATTATAATTTTAGAAATAATTTAACACAATTTCTTCATATTTAAAATTTTACAACTTTGATAGTTACACAGATATGTTATAATGTATTTATAATTCAAATGTTCAAGTAATACATAATTTCAAGCAAAACCGATTTTTATGCATCTTTAACAATAAAAAAAAAAAAAAAAAAAAAAAAAATGTTATCTAAAATAAGTTTATGTCTTACAGATGTAGCTGACTAAAAAAATATGCATCCATTATAATTTTACACAAATAAGCAATTGTTGCACAAATCACAAGATATTATAGTTATACAAAAAGTACCGAATTAAAATTATTTTACCTTAGAAGCAAACATGATATTTCTAGAAAATAGCTGAATGTTTCGTTTTGTATTTGTCAAATGACTATTGAAATGTCTATTTTCATTTAAAACTATGGTTATTATAACCAATGAACTAGCAAGTATGCACTTAGAGACTGAAACGAAATATGCACTTTGCAGCCTCTCAGTACATTCCAGCTGGAATTTTTTTCTTTTTATATTATTATATTAAAATAAACTTAGTCTCGTAAAGCAATCATTCCATATTTTTGCACTTACGTTGTAAACATGCAGATAAATATTCATTTACATAATGTGGATTTTCTGCAGTTCATTTGATTTCGAGTAGCTTTATCAGATACCATAAACAAAATTTAAACCGGAAGAAAATAATCGTCCACAAATTGATATTTTTTCATTGAAATTCCACATTTGTATATGTAAATAACCTTGTTATTCAGCCATAAAACCATTCCATTACACTTGTCGATTCTCTCCTCCACTCGCCGAAAAACGTGGGCGTGACGCGTGATGTTGGCCTATACCATTAGCCAATCACAGCGCACGATTCTTTCCCATGTCCGTATCCATGTAAAGGTTGCTTATATGCAGCCGGGCAAATAAGGTTTTTTCATACAAGCTAGGCCGGACCCGAGTTGAACTCTCAGCTTTTATACCAGCCAGGTCCAGATCTGGAAAATTCAGTTCGTTCAGACCTCTAGGAAGAATGAATTCCACGCCAGGCTCGACACGGAAAAAAAGTCTGGCCCGGCCCGGCTCGAGTCTGCAAAAAAAGTAACGTCCGCCGCGGCACGACTCTCGTGAGTAAAAATTGGCTGGCCCCGGGGGCCCGGCCGGAATCGGGCTGTGGGCCACGCTTTCTCGTGTAGTCTCTAATGTCGGTTTGCTGATCCTTCTTTAACCCAAAGGGGGGGGGGATCCCCTCATCACTCCCCCCACTTTAGATACGCTATTAATCTTTTTGAATTTGAAATCTTTCAATGGCCTCTATTTTAAAACGGGCAAATAAACTAAGTCGAATACTTGGTAAGTCCTCTGTACACATGCTCAGTCACATCCAAATTTCATAAATAACAGCGCTACAGTGTCTAGAATAATGTTATTCTAGACACTGTAACAGCGCTATCGCAGATAAAAATCAGATACATATTCATAAATCAACATTTGAACGGAAGGCGGTTTTGGGATTTGGCGGTTGTGATCGGTGAATTTTTCCGGAACTGCTTTCATTCGGAGGGCAACATATATTAGTTTTTGTTTATGTTTATTGAGAACATACACCTGACTTGTGCGCTTGACATCAAGTGCCCGCTTATAAGTCATCGTCAGTATACAGGGACGAGATAGCCACAAGGAAGCTCCACAAAGTGTGTGCAATGGAGCTGGTGGGAGTCGAACCCGCTGACCTGACTCCTACGCTCTCAAGCGATTAGCGGAATGGTTTCTCCACTCGGCCACGGAGGCCCCAATTTAGTTTTTGTAATGAAAGTTACCTAAAATTAAATTTTACACAAATATAATAAGTTATTTAGAAAATTAAAAGAAATAATTCGCATAATCGGGAAAATAGAATGATCGGAATTATGCCTATTGAATATCAGTTTATTAAATTTTAAGATTTTAAATACTTTCGTATATTTATCAATGTAAAACACATTACTTTTAATATGTCACTTAATTTCATGCTTTGTTTATTTCAAGTTTTTTTAAATTTTCCCTTAAAAAAGGTTTGTTTACCCGACACCTTACAAGATACATTGTATAACATTTTAATTCCAAGGTAATGTATCAAAATTGCTTCTCAAGCAAATTGTTTTGATTGATACATATGGCATCACAATAATACGCCGCCAAACGGAATGTTCCATTAATACTAGCGCTGAAGTTGAAAAACTTTCAAAATTTCGTAACTTTGTTTAATTTTGTTATTTTTTCTTTCTAGTTATTATATGACAGTGTTAAAATAACAATTAAGTATTGCGGAAATATTCTGTAGCTTGGTTTTGCCATTATTTACTTTTTTTGGATCTCCCACGAAGTCTAAAACAAAAATAATGTTCGATCATGTTGTTATGATATTTAGTGCGGAGATAAACTTAGTTGCAATCTATTGCTCAAAAATTTATGGATAGAAACTTATTATTTTTAATATTAGTGGTTAAATAGTTGACAGCTCATGTTATGACAGTATGGTGGTAAGCAATAACATTGTTTATTATTTTTTGTTGCAATTTTGTGACATTTTCTGTGTTGTTTATTTTATGTTCTGAAGCATGCATTAAATTATTGAGGAAAAGTACTAATTTTTTTATCTGTAATTTTGTTTCATAACTCGTAATTCTTCCTGCACGTATTTGTTTTAAGTGAAAACTGTAAAAAAATAAATTATGCTGTTATTAAATTTGCATAGTGTTCTGTAAATTCAGTCACGTGTAGTTATTATGAGTTTGTATAGCTCCCAAATAATGCTTTTAACGGAATACCTAGGCTACAACCAATTCCTATAAATTGCTTGAAGTTTTAATTATCTGTCACTAGGTAATTAACTTCGAGTACTAATATAAATTCTTTTGCAAAGCTTAAATCTTAGACAATTCTACCAGATAATCGGTGCAATATTTAAAAAAAAAAATAAAAAAATAAATAACGGACGTATAAAATGCAGCTGCATACAAATATTAAACAAATTTTAGCAGATTACATTTAACAAATATAATTTGGGGAAAATTATAATGCTTGTGTGTTTTGTTCACAAAAAATGGAATTTGTCATATTTTAGAGTATTATGATTTTATTTCACTTAGCATTGCATCATTACACTTTAATTTGATTTATAATTTACTTTCACAGGAAAAACGTTGAGTATAATTTTTGTGATAATCAAGTTTTTACATTATTCAGCCACTGTAATGATTAAAAAAGGCATGTTTTGCTATATTAGTGGCTTAATGTAATTTTTATTCTCAGGTGAAAAAAAAAATGTGCACTCAAGTAATCAAAGATCTTGAAATTTAATTTTCTGTAGGAGGGGAATCTTCCTACAAACATTTGAAGGGCTCCGGGCAAGAAAATGCCAAGCCACATTTTTGGTGAAAGAAATCTAACACTGTACTAATTCGTTGCTTATTATTGTAATCATGATATCCTACATATTTATATTTTTTCTAATGTCACTAGGTTACAGCATATGTCCTAGATTTTGTTTTTGCCCCAGATGTTTCTCGAACTTTTTTAGTGGGAAGAAAGTGTATATCATTACAGTTATGCCATATTGTTATTCAAAATATCTGAAATGTTACTAAGAAATTTCCAAAAAAACTTTATTTTGATTTGAGTATTTGATCTAACTTTCAAATTTATATATCTCACAATCACAAGTTTACAAATGTGGCTTAGTATTCTCTTGTCCCGACCCCCTCATTTGTAAATGAGGGAGTGTATAGCTGTTTAGAAAGGCAGAAAAAATATCTTTAACCCCACATTTATTTTACCATGTTATTTATTGTGATGTCCTAAAAAAAAAACCCATTTTTTGAAATTTTCTCTGTATAAAGGCTAATAAAATAATGCACAAAAATAAAACATGGCTAAACTTTTACAGCTTGTTCGGACTAAGATTTTAATGTTGCACCTTATTACAAAATGGCAGCCAATTAAGCGGGAATTTGAAAGAAACCCACTTTTCAAAAAACAACCAGAGTTACCTGAATAAAAACCCCACACCTGACATACTCAGTTGAAAATGAAGAATTTTCTTACCAATTAATGGTTTGACATAAAAAAAATTGTACATCATTCCAAAATTCTATTATAATAAGAAAATCTAGAGTTTAATCTAGGAAAAAGAGATTTGTAGCTTTTTGGCTAATTGCAGCCAATAACTGTTAGCCAAATAAAAATAGCTTTAGCCAAGAAAAAAAACTTTTATTTATACAAAATTTCTATATAAATGAGTAGTATTTCTGATTATACAATATACAAACAGTACACCACTCTGTAAGATTGACCCTCTGGAGATTTGGCCATACATTACACATCAAATGCTTTTTTAAATGGGAATTCTTTTCAAACTTCCCCTTCCAAATTAATCATAATTAAGTTACTTAAATTTTTGATTGTCAGTGTATTTCTCAAGTCAGTTTTTGTTATATTCACGAGACTCAATCCCCTTTCACAATCTGCTGTATACAACAGAATTGTCACATTGGGAAACATCAGTAATGCCATTTTTATGGGAAAAAAGAATACAAACAGCTGGTTTCATTTCTTTACCCCTTGTAGCCAGAACCTGCCTAAGCACCTTCCATTCATGAATTGTTTTGGTTTGATTGCCTAAGTTGGGATCATCAACAAAATATAAACAAATTCTTTTAATTTCCTCAATATGTCTAATGCAAATGATATCACACTATTTGTAAGATGCTTGCATAGGGAGGACGAGACAAATTTTGAAGTGAGTTGCCAGGATAAAGGCAATGTGAGATTTTTTTTTACGCGGCAGCAGCAGGCTTACAAAATGGAAATGATATATACATTTTTGGCTGTCGCTATTTGGCGAATCCACTAAATGTTTTGGGAACAAAAGGTGCTTTCAGTTAGCTTTTTGGCTATTTGGCTAGTGCTAGATTCATGTTTTGCCAGAATTCTGTAATTGTTAACTTAAATTATTTTAAAACTAAATAAGCACTCCTTAGGGATTTTTATTATTCTAAATGACACATAAAAGCAGGACAAAACAAAAAAATTGACTTCAGTGAAATATTTGATGAAATACTAGAGGGTTTTTTTTTTTTTTAAGGAAACATTTTATTCTGGTTTTTTTTTTTTTTTTTTTTTTTTTTTTAGAGGACAGCACAATAAATAACCATAAGTGTTAGCATTGGCAAAGTATTGTTGAAAGAATTTACATCAACAATAACAATACACATTATCAATCAACAGCACATGGTATTTGGTTATGTGCCTCTTATTATTTGGATTTCTTACCGTTTTTGTGGTATTAATTTCATAGTGGTTATTGCATTGCTTCTTCCAACTGATTTGTAATTCCTAAAAAAAAATTTAACAAATTACAACAACCATTGGGAAAATGTTCCAAAAGCTTAAAAAAAATTCAAATTAATTAAAAAATATTAATTATTCAAAAATATTCATTGGAACCATCTACAAATAAACGCATTGTTCATTACTACAGTTGAAGAGATCCTGGCATTCTCTGTCCTCGCAAAAATATTTGTTTGAACCATTGCTGCAGTTATTGAAACACATTTTCCATTACTATACCTTATCCTTAATATATACCTTAATATTTTGTCGGGTTCTTCCTACAATAACTTTAACTCTTGTTTAGATTGTTGTCTGAGCTAAAGGTATTTTGAGGAAATTAAAGTTGAAGACCACGTTTTCTGCTTTATAAGACTATTTCTCATCCGACGTCAATTTTTGAATTTGGCTGTTTTTCATATTTGACAGGCACTGCATGTTTGTGTTTGATGACCGCATCTATCCTTTTTGTAACTTTAACATTTTTTATAACGATTTTATGCATTTCTATTGCCTATTCAAAGAAAATTTCTTCTAAAGTTGCAGAATTTTGTTAAAATTTCTTCTAAAGTTACAGAATTTTGTTAAAAATGCTTAAAAAAATAAAGTGACTACGTCAAGAGGTCCATTCTTGACCGAAAACAACCATTTACCCAATAGTAAAAAAAAATATACAAAAACTGGTGAAATTTCTTGCGCTGGATTTCAAAATTTCGGATGTTCTCCAACCATCCTGCACTGAATTTCAGGTGCTGTGTGGAATTCTTAGATTGCTAAATATTCTTAAAATAATTTGTAATTTAATGTCAGTTGGGAGTAAAACTATGTTCAGACCTAGGATATTTAAGATTCTAATCAGGCGATGCAAAATTAGGTTTGATCAATTCATATATACTACCAGGGCTGCGGAGTCTGAGTCGTGGTCAGGCCTATTTTTGGACAAAAGAGTCGGAGTCACTGAAAAACAGGCCGACTCAGACTCCAGCTTGTTTTTTAGACAGTTTGAAGTGTAATTAAACCAATTCTATGTAATTTTATATTTATAAACTGAATTATTATTTTTATATTTGGACTATATATACAAGGAAACCCAGGTTAAACAGGCCCAATATACTGTCCAGTTTACAGCGTACATGAAAACTGCTTTTAATTGAAATCTGCAGTTTATATTTTATATTAGTATGCAGTACTTTCTCTCGGTTTTTGGGGTTTGCAGAACCTGAGGTAATGCAAAAATTGGAAGTTTCTATGTTTTTTAGAGTCCACAGAATCTGAAATATCAAAAAAAAAAAAAAAATCCCTATTGTTTTCTTGTTTCCCTCAGATTCTTTAGGCCTGTAGGACCAGGAGGACTGCGTTTTTTCGACAAAATGCGCTGTTTTTTTAACGATCCTTCGATGAAGTTTGCCATTTTTTCGCGTAATTTACGCGCTATAGCGCGTCCGCCGCATTGCTGTATGTTTATAGTCTGCAGGTGCCCTGAAATGTCTGCGACGCCCGTCGCAGCATACATTCTGCCACGGGGGGTACCGTTGAAACCGTCTGACAATAATGGCTTAATATCATGAATAGTTAGCAAAAACAAGTGTTATGAACAAAATTCATGCTAAAATATGTAACTTTGTCACTTTTTCACCCGCATTGCCCCTCTTTTCACAGGTAAACGCACCATCTCCTGTCCATCAGACTGTCCACATGCGTACTACAAAATAAAAAGGGAGGGGATATAGAAAAATGAGCCTTGCTAAAATCAGGTGACGAAAACATTGCTAGCTCTTAGACTATTAATGCTTAAACAATAATACCTACAGATTTCATGTAGATTTAAATCATATCTATTTAAAAATAACTCCATGAATGTATTAGAAATTTTAAGGTAAAAAAAGAAAAAAAAATGAAAACACCTTTTAATACTTATTTATAATAAAAAATATGTATTGTTCTATAAAAATGTTTTCCATTTAGATGGGGGTCATGACACCCATTACCTCCCCCTTTGATCCACGCTTGTTCAAGATCCTAAGGGATGAAATACCATGTAATTATACCTGCTATGACTGAACCTGTGTAAAACAGAATTTTGTCTGGCTTTTAGCAAGTCTGTTTTTCATGAGTTTTACTGTTTATTAAAATTGAAATTATATTCAGTAATGTTTGATTATTTATGGAGTTACATTTTGCATTGCAACTTTTTTGGCAACAAGGAATTTATAAATATCATGAACATAAAATGTCATTAATTAATCAAAATATTGATATTCATAGAAAAATAGGAAAATTTGATTAATAAATATACAATGGGTCATTGTCTGAGAAAAGGAAAAAATGATGTTCCTGTTTAATCTATAATTATTTTGAGAAACTTTTCTCTATCAGTTTACTATTTTAAGCTGTACTTGTGTTCTGTCTTTTAGCATTTCATAAAAATATCAATTAATAATTATTTAAACATGGAAAAATATTCCACTGACTGTCCTCAAGGCTAGTTTTTTGTCAGTGAAATAAAAAAAAGAGCCCATATATTTCAAATTCAATATGTGATAATTAAAATTAGTTCTTCTATATGTGGGAAAAAAGCAGAAAAGCTATACTGTAATACATTTCTTTAAATACTATTAAGAAATCTACACCCAAGTGTTAGCATCATTCCCCTGGTTTTTTGAAAATAGGTATAAATAATGCTGATAATGTATCTGCAGTCAACCTCAAGTAATGTCTCAATTTTTGACGAATGAGATAAAGGCTGTGTGGAAGTTAGAAAGTTGTAGTTGTTTTGTCTGTCAATATACAGTGTGCCACAATTGTGTTTTTGAAGGGTATTATTGACCATTTTTCTGCTGACAAATTCTATATTTAAAAGGATCCATTCTTGTGAGAGTTTTAAAATCATTTTTAGGAATCATGTATTGTGATTTTGTACAGGTAAAGGATTTTTTTATTTTTATTATTATTTAAAATTGTAATATTAACTAGTTAAATATCCTTTTCCAGAGAATGACCCTTATATAGCTTTTGCTTCTATATATAACTATTTTAATCAGATGAGTATCATATAGGTTTAAACAAAATAACACAAGTAACATTAATTAGTTTTTCAGATTAAAAAAAAAAAAAATATATATATATATATATATGCCTTTTCTATCATCAAAAAAGAAGAAAATATGACCAAAAAACCTCCAAATTTAACTTTCTCTTTGGTGGCAACAAAAAAATCAAAGTACTATTTCTTTTCTCTGTGATTATATATCTTCACAAGGTTTGACACAGAATTAAAATTCTTACTATGAAAATTCCCATGAAAAATGTAAATAAATCTCAAAATAAAATAAATTTCTTGTAGATTAAATTGTATGAATTTGATTTATTAATGTTTAACTGTTAAGTTTATTTTTCTATTTACAGTATAAAAAGCTTTGATCCATGTTTAAATTTTAACTGAAAAGTGTGTGTGATTGATTTGTTTATGCTAACCTTTGACTTTACTTTTCTATTCAGAGTGTTGAAGTAAAAATAGAGTTGGGCCACCGTGCTGTTATGAAAGAAAAGGTTTCTCCAGAAGGTTTCACCCATGACTGGACTATATTTGTGAGAGGTGTGGAGGGAAACAATATTCAATTCTTTGTGGAGAAAGTAGTTTTTCATCTGCATGAAAGCTTTCCAAAGCCTAAAAGAGGTATATTAATTTTAGTTTTAATGATTAATTTTTAATTTCAAATGTACCTAGTAGCAGAATTTTGTGCAGCAAACCAAAATCTGCTGGACTAATGTGTATTGTATATGTTATTTTAACTGTTCATAACTTGTTTATTTTAATAAGTATGTACTGATTTTTTTATGTGATGTTAAAGTGTCAATCTGTTTGAAATATTAAATCTAGTGATTAAAAAAGAGTAGTTTAAAAAAAATTATCTATGCTGTATTATGTTTAAAAATCCTGTACTGTGTACTGTGTTAGGTTTAGTTTAGCTTTTAAATATCTTTTTAAAATGGAAGTCATATAATTGATTATACTAAAGAATAGAGATAAATGTTCTAGTAACCCATTTAGATTTTTTAAAATCTAAAATATTCTAAAAAAAAAAACCCAATTTTTTTTTCTTTTAGTAGACACATAAAAGAAAGAGGGGTAATTATTTCTTTAAAATGCTAATAAATGTCTCTCGCCAACAGGTTGTATTGAACTTAGAAATGAATGAAAAATTAATAAACTCTTAGTTATAAAATAAACTCTTAGTTATAAAATAAAATTTTGAAAATAATAATGTTATGTAGTAGCATTGAAGTATTTTTGCAATTTAATGTATCTGATAATTCATCAGTTGACATGTTAGTGTAAAGGGTAAAACGGAGAAATTTCATTAGTAGACAGTGGACAGTAGTACAATTTTATTAATAGCACTTTCTTTCTTTTTCTTTTTTTTTTTTTTTTTTTAAATTAGTGGGCATTTTTTTAAATATAAAAGATGCTAAACATTAAACTTTTGTCAAAATGTCTATTAATTAAATGTCTATGTAATTAAAATTAAATATCCCAAATATGTTAATTTTAACATATTGCAGTGTTTTAAAAATTTTTTTAATCAATAATGTTTGCATGTTGTTTCTTAAATTGTTATAGGAGTGATTAAGGTTTCTGGCTCCTTTCCCTACAAAACTTTTGTGATATGCCTGCTGCAAATTATTTTTATATAGAGTTCTTGAGTCGTAGGGTCCTAATGGCTACCACTGTGAGATATATATATGCATATTGTAAGTTGCGTGTGGTGTAAAATACTACCACTACTCAGGGCCTGATTACCACAGAGGATAACTTCCACCATTATTTTTTAATAGTAATTTTTGCCTTATTTATGACAAAAATTCTGCATTTAAATAAAAAATGGTTATTTTTCAAAAGCACTAGCGAAAAGTTAGCCCATGCGGTAACAAGTTTCTACCGTTACTACAGTGAGATAATATTGTTGCATGTTTTGAGTCATGTGTATGATGGCGCCATTCATTGTTTGCAACCAGGTGAGGTGCACCCCTATTTATTGAAAGGTTGGGTAGGCCCTAATCTTAAAATATGGCTGATGTTTAAACAGCGACCATTAAAAAACTAATCTCCATTAGTTAATGACAACTTGTATAAGCAGCTTATATCCATAAGGACTCTTTCCAGCTTCTTGCATCCATAATGTATCAGGGTAACCAAATTAACAAAAGTGAAGTCCCCCCCCCCTTTCCCCCTTTTCTCTTAGAATGGGGAAACTCTTCAGGTAGATTTATGTATTTCATACATAAAGTTTTGTTTTCAAATAGATCCGTAACAAGTATTTTGATTTTAAAAATACTTAAGTTCCTTATTTTATATTCTGGAAAACAAATAAAAAAATTGATACTAAAAATTACTGTACTAAAAATTTAATTGTAATTTTGTACTAAAAATTATGTACTTTTTCATTATCTGAGTGCAAACAATAAATCGCGAAATAGTTTAATCCATATATCGACATTGCAATGCAATAATTTCTTATGATGTAAAAAAAAAAGCAATTTTAAATTTCTACACGTGTTTATTAGAAATGCTACAGATGTACCAAATGTTTGGTACTCAGTACTTGGTATTGCTGAGTACTCAGTATTTGGCCAAATTCGGATTGTGTACTCAACTAATACCAATTAGTTGTAAATATTTGCTTTAAACATCGTTTAAAGACAAAAAAAAAAGTGATTTTTAAAAATTGATTCAAATATAAATGAAAATATATAATATGGACAATGATCCATAAAAACTATTACTAGAAATATAAAAATGCGTCAGTACAAAGTTAAAATAAAATATCTAGAATTAATATATAAGAATTTTAATGACTAGATTAATACTATTAATGAGTCATTACTTTTGAAACAGTAGGAAAAAGATTCAATAAAACACAATAAATACAATAAGTGCTTCTAAAAACAAAACAAAAATGGGTCGGTATAGGCAAAACAGGTGGGCACTAAATGTAGAGAAATGGCAGAGAATGTGCACTAATATAGGAAGGTACCAAATATAGATAAAAAGTCGGTGCATGTACCAAAAATATAAATGAAAATATTGTATTATTAGATTTTAAAGTTTCAGTTATGAATTATTAGATTAGATATAAATTTGACAGTATAGAGGAATGAGTGTTAATGATATAGAGGAATACAAATTACATTTGGAATAATGAATTAAGGAAAGAGATTACTTTCAAATTAATTAAACTATTAATTTTAATGCAAATGAAATTAGAATCATTGAAATGTTACTTCAATAAATTAGCACATTAAAATAAATGCAAAAAAACTAAAAGAAGATACAGTAGAACTCAAATTATCCGAATCAATTGGGACCGGACCCCATTCAGATAATAAAAAATTCGGATAATTGGATTTTTTCCGAAAAAAGGATCTATTTTAATTAATTACTGTATGTATGTTGAAAATGGGAGAAAAAAACTATTTTTAAAGAAAAAGATCTTTTAATTAATTAAATGAAAAGGCAACACTTTTACATGTTAAGCGTACTTACAAGTGCTGTACAGTATGTACGTATCGTACTGTAAATGAAAGTCATATTGCTTGCTGAACATCTCGATCAAAGTAAGCTGTTTGACAGTCTTCATTCGTTTTCGGGCAGCCAAGTCTCGCATCCGCTTGACAGTGAGAAGTTGCATGTGGCCACACTCAGGCTGACGCTCCATCCACTTGAACGCAGTTTCAAGGCCGGCAAATGCTTCACTTGCTGATGGTCCCGTCTCTGCTTCAACTTCAACATTAAGGTCATCTTCTTCCTCGACGCTTTCTTCTCTCACACTTTCAATAAGTTCATCGTCATTTAGAATTTGAAACCCAGGTGGGCCGGGCCAGCTACCTCGCGACGGCCGACAGCCAATAATCGAACTGCACTATGAGACTGTGACTCATCATCCCAATAATGTTCGCGCAGTGCCTACACTAGATTTGCGGAGGGAAGGACAATATAGCGCGCATAGACAGAATCATTATTTTGCGAATCGCAGTAAGTTTCCATCTTAATTTTTTTTTTCTGAAATTCTGAAAGCGATTCGGATAGTTGGAGTTCTACTGTACTTAAATTAGATCAGATTATCTTGGACTAAATATTTATAAAACAAATATAAAACAATAAAATATTAATAAAACAAAACACATAAAGGGCAAAGGAATGCAATCAAATAAAACACATTAAATATATATGGAAATAATCAAGATCTTGATTACTATTATATACGCAGTGGCTTTAGTGAGAAGTGCTGGAATCAGTATTTTGAAATTGTGATAGCCAAATTAGGCCTTGTATTTTTAACATGCGTATATCTCTTTTTTTGCAATTTTTCTTATCTTTTTGAATCAGCTTTTCACTGAACACATTTTAATGCTATTATATTCGTATCACTTTTAAATTTTTACACTTACATTTTTCATTGAATAATTTCTATTCTTCAACTCTTTAAAAGAAGATTGCTGTTATCACAAAAATGTGTTGTATATTTCACTATTTTTGAGATATATCACTTTATCACTTTCCTTATTTAATTGGAGTACATAGTGAAAAAAATGATGAATCACCATAAAACTTGATCTTCTTGCACTAATTTCTTTAGATGTAAAATAAGAAAAACAACATTCTGGATCTTCATGGAAGGTAGCACATCAAAAGGACACTAGAGCATCAGTTCATTGGCAGCAAACACTGGAAATCGGTGAACTAGCAGTCAGAATAGGCAAATGACTTCACGTTGATTAAATCCAACACATTTTAAATGTAGGTTACATTTGTGTACAAAATGTGATACTTACAAATGTAACAACATTCTGAATCTTCATGGAAGATAGCACATAAAAAGGACATTAGAGCATCAGTTGATTGGCAGCAAACACTGGATGACATCAAAGCATTAGAAATCGGTGAACTAGCAGTCAGAATAGGCAAATGACTTCACGTTGATTAAATCCAACTCATCTTAAATGTAAATTACTTCATTGAAAATTAGAATATAAACTTTAAATGCAAAGATTTTGGACCAATGCAACAGAAAAGGTTTTTCAACCTCTGTGTGCGGCCAACACTTCCTCAAGATTTCCGCTCCAGTTAGATATGGTTAACTGAAAGCATCTGCTGCCACTTTCTGGAAGAGGGGAAAACTTGTTTTTCCACTCGACGTTCACCGACTCCAGATTGTGGTAGAGGGCTATGGGAAATTCATGCGAAATCGTGGATTTTGTAAATGGAGTGCCTTTATTAACGAAATCGAGTTCACGACAGTTCTAGCAAGTTATTTCAAGAATGTAGGAACTTCTTCTCTACAGTCAGCAAGCATTTTCTGGCCTCTGCTGTCTGCTATGCTCTCAAGTGAATTGCCCTTCGATCCCTCAGGGGAGGGGGGGGGGTCCATTGTTTTAGAATTCCAGAGATGAGGAAGATGTTGTGGGTGTGCTACTCTTAATGTAAACACTAAATTGACAGATGGCATGATGAACCATTGCCAAAATATTAAAACAAATCTTTTGTTGCATTCTGTTTCTCTTTGCACCCTGTTTATAAAAAGTAGAAAAAATTATAAATGATATTTTTTTTAAAATTGAAATTACTCATTATTAGATTTTTGATTTATTTTAATGCCATCATTTATTTTCTTTTAGAATTGCTTTATTTACATATTTGTTATTTTTTGACATTATGACAGCAAAAACTAATATCGACTTGCTCTGGTCGTCATATAATAAGTAATGTATGTTTAAAATAACATTTTAAAGAGTAACACAAAACATTTTCTTGTTTGTTACCTTTCTTATTTTTTTATTGCCTTTGGTTATATCGCATGTATTTGATTGGATTTTGGCAAACTCAATATAACGAAAGACCATTGTATTACTTAATCAGTCACCTCAATTTCAAGTGTAAATTGAATCCTTAGACAAACTTTGAAAATAGCGAAGTCATGACTATTTTTTTGCTTCTTTTAGTATTATTCCTAACTTATCATTACACCAAATATTATTTTAGTTAAAAGTAGGGTTGGACAATTTGCCGGCAAAATGGTATTTTTGCCAGGACAGTGGCAAAAACTGGAAAAAACCTGGTAAAAACCGGCAAAAACTGGCAAAAAAAGGCTGGATTCAATAAATATAATAAAATAATATAATTTTGTATATATTATAATTGAGACTTAAATCAGAATATTAATTACATATTTCCCTAATGTTAATTTGATTAATTAAAATAATTTTCATTGGTAATATGAATAAAAAAAATATCAATCATAATCAATTTTGTAGATAAATTTATGTGATGGTGACAGGTAAAAACTTTTTACTTTTCTCAAATTAATGTAGTAATGTTACCTTTAAAATGAATATATATTAAAAAAAATTTAAATCAACAGTTTCTACATTTAAAAAATCTATAATAAAAAACAATATTATTGCATAAACATTTGCTAAATCAATCTTCATTGTATCTTTATTTGAACCTTTAGGTATAACTTTTACAAATACTGTATAGAAGTAAATGGTACTACTTGATTATCCCGTCGACCAATTTCGCCAAATTAAACAAATCGCCAAACTATTCACCAAATTATACAAATGAAAAAATATTGCCATTCTAAAATTTTAACTTAGGAAAATGAATGAATTTCACTTTAAAAAAAAAATCTAAATAATAGCGTTACTTTAATGATAAAGTTCACTCATGTCGTAACGACACAACAAATATAAAATTTGATTTAACCAGATTACTTCTGTCAAAATAATACTAAGAACAGTTTAATTTAATAATTCTGCATTTAAACACGTAAACTATAAGCAAACAGATACTTTTAAGATATTGAATTTGTCAATTAGTTGTAAATATTTTAAGTGTAATAATCAAATTTATTAAGGAACATAATAAATATCAATGATAACGGAAGATTGTAAAAAATTCAATCCTCTTTATTTAGTCAAAAAATGCAGAAAAAAAAACTATAAAATGTATGTAAACGTTAGATATAGGCTTGAAGTAAATATAGAAAAATAAAAATATTTTGTGGACAAAAATTTGTGACGCCAGTTGAAACTAATCTGTTATATATTTTTTCTTTTAATATCATGAGGTAATCATTTATTGACATAATTTTCATTTTAAATAACGAAAGAAAAAACAAATTAGTAAAACCTTAATAAAAATTCAAATATAAATTAAAATTCACATATGATGATGTAACAAACACATGTAATGTGTTTAATGTCAAGTGAAAATGACATTTACAATGATCCATAATTGGCATTTAATCTGATAGTTTGACGATAGTTTTTTGGTCGACGGGATAATCAAGTAGTACCAAGTAAACTTTTAAAATTCCTACAACTTTTTTTTTTTTTTTGAGGGGAGGTTATAAAAAAATGCACATGGATTGGATGAAATTAATATGTATAAGAGAGGGGAGGGTACAATGATTTTAATTGATTATTTAATGTTACAACAAATATAGGCAAATTAATCTTTTAGGTAATTTTTCTTACCATTTTCCTCATTGTCATTATACATGCTACAGACTTGAATTTTGATTTGATCATAGGAAATTAGAATGAATTATCTTGCAAAAGTTTTTTTTTTTTTTTTACTTTGTAACTTCAAATAACTGTTGTTCTCATAGCATAGCAAAATTGGTAAGTGTTATTTCTCTCTCAGACTTTGCTACAAAATTAACTGAAGCATAAGGATTGATTGTTTAATAATTATGAGAGTTTAAACCAAAGCCAGTAAGTTATTTACTTGAAAGTAAAACTGATTACTAACGTATTTTACTAAAAAATACAATCTACTTAGACTAACTGTTTTAATGATGCATTGAATATTCTAAGGTAAATAAAAAAATTAAATTACGTATTATTAGAGTTGAAATTATTAAAAATTAAAATATAATTACATCGCTGTAAATAAAACATACCTATTTTTGCCACTTTGGCAAAAAGTGACAAAAATGTATTTTTGCCAGGACGGTTTTTACCGGTTTTTTCCATGGTTTTTACCACCTTTGGCAAAAACGTGCCAACCCTAGTTAAAAGCAATATGTATGATGATTTGAATGCATTTATCTTTTTCAGTGGTTAAAGAGCCGCCTTATTCTGTCTCCGAATCTGGCTATGCTGGTTTCATTATGCCAATTGATGTGTATTTTCGATCAAGGGAAGAGCCTAAAAGGGTTACTTTCAAGTATGACCTATATTTAAGATTAGAACCTTCACCTGTGAATAATATCCGGATTGAGAAGTTGACCTTCAATAATCCATCGGACGACTTCAGGAACAAGCTGATAAGAGCTGGAGGGGTAAGTTGATCCTTTTTCCATAATTTATATTTTATTTTTGTAGTTATTTAAATTTTTTGTTGGTTAGTTATGCTTCTTAGGCAGGCTGCACGCTGAGCCATCACAAGCAACATGAAGCGCGACTTAGGGGAAAAAACAGGTTAAAACAAATGAGAAACCTGTTCCAAACCTTTTTTTCCCCTCCCAGGTCAAGCTTCATGTAGCTCGAGATGAGTCAGTGTGCGGCCCCCATGGCCCCTTAGAACTTCTTCTTATTTTTTTTTTATTTTTGAAGCGCTCTTAAAAATACTAGGCAAAAGCATAATGAAAGGATAACTATCTGAAATCTAAGAACTTAAAGTTTTTTTTTTTTTTTGGGGGGGGAATGTTTTAAAAGCGTTTTTTTTTTTAATATATTTTTTTTGCAAAGGATGGCTATAAAAATTATGTGTACTAGATAATTATGCTTCAAGTACAGTAAAATCTTGATTATCCAGGGCCAGGATAATAAGGGGGTGGTAATCTGGTTAATTGAAATTTGCAGTTAATCGAATTCCAGTTGAATTTGACAATTATGAAGCTTATAATATAAATAAATATTACAGTATAAATCGGTGGTCGGAAGTAATGTGCTACAAGTAGCAAAACTACAGTAGTCGCTACATTTTACTAAATGTAATGTAGCAAGATATGAAAAATCAGTAGTTTGAACCAAACAGTAACTTTACTTTTAATGCTACTTTAGGAGGGTAAATGTGCCTTTCTCCTCACTTGCTGCTTTTGTGCAAAATGTGTTCTGTGCAACAATTTGTAAATGTCAGCAACTCGCAGTTTTCAGCAATGCATCATATGACATTATGGATTTTTCCATTGACACTTACTGGTAAATCCAAATCAAAGAAATTAATTTTCTTGCTGGAAACAGTTGACTACTTACTCATTATTAGATTTTTTTTTTAATGCCATCATTTATTTTCTTTTAGAATTGCTTTATTTACAAATTAATTTTTTTGACATTATGACAGCAAAAACTAATATTGAATCGCTCTAGTCGTCATATAATGAGTAATATGTGCTTAAAGTAACATTTTAAAGAATAGCACAAAACATTTTCTGGTATGTTACCTTTCTTAATTTGTTATTGCCTTTTGTTATATCGCATGTATTTGATTGGATTTCGGCAAACTCAATATAACGAAAGACGATAGGTGCAAGACCTTCTGTCTCAGGACTGATTTCAGTCAAAATTGTAAAGTAGTGACGTCATGACTACTTTTAAAAGGTAGTTTGTGGTCACTACTTTTTAAAACAAGTAGATTTAGTTGTAGCACGGCCCAACTCGATCAGCTCCGTTTCTTCTGAACGCGCTGTATACGGCCCTAGCAAACGCCAGTTTTGCTGGAATCTTTAAAGGACCAGGAAAGTCGACAGATGGCGCTGATTGCCCACCTCATCCGTGCGATTTAAAGAGCCATAATACAACATATTCTGCTTATTTTGTCTGATTAACTGACAGAATTAAGTACAATTAACTAATCTAAGCATAAAATTTTATGTTTTGAACAATAATGTACCGCTGTATACTCAGAACATTTAAATATTTACATACTTAGCATTGCCAATATCGTCCAACTTTCGGAAAAGAAGCTCAACAACAATAAAAAAAATAATATATATATTACAATATATCAATAACAGAAGAAAAACAACCGATTTTGCATTCAAATACAGATAAATAAAGCATTTTATTCATCACACGAGCATAGATTATTTTTGAATTATACATTTTTAATGTGCAGCTGTGTACACAACTGATTGCTGATATCCAAATCTCTAAAATTTATTATAGCTGAAGCAGAAATACAAAAATAATGCTAATAATAGTGTTATATTGAATACACTTATATATTTTATATAGAGAGGAGTGTGGGTACA